>JAUIMM010000065.1:10989166-12368333 GCA_031769625.1 Taudactylus pleione
CAGATACAGGCTATAGGTAGACGGAGGTGGCAGCTGATGGTCTGACATGGAGCTCTCCACTAGTGTATGGAGGCTTCTCAGGTGCCGGGAAGAGGTGCCATGTATTGGGTGGCCATGACGGTACACTCGGGTACATAGTTACATCCCTAAGTGGGGTGAATATATTGTGGGCGATGGAGGAGGTGCCCCTTCAGTGCAGTGCAGGCGCCTCCATTGTCTCCCATAGTTCTGCCCCTGGTATGTTAAGTTAGTGTATAAAACCCCACACCCTGAGCTAAATAGACCAGATATACTTCATACATAACTTGTATTTCTATGTATTTTTTCCCACGGTTAACTGCAGACAATGAATTAGTTGGTCGCTATCTGAACTACAACATGAGCCTGACAGGTTTATGAGTCTAACTTTGACAAATGGAGGATTTCCCAGTGAGATGCCCATGAATAATAATTCTCTAACTCAATTAGAGGTGAAAAGTTGGAAAATGTTCACCTGTCCGACTTTTTGCCTGTTTCAGAGGCAAAATCATTCCATGCGCGTCCCCGCTTTTCGCCTAATTCAATTGCAAAACAGGCATAAACGGAAATAGGCGAATGCGGAACAGGCGAAAAGTACTGAAAGAATTGGGGAAATCAGTCTGTACCCCAGAAAAAGATATAACATAGGAAATCAATATAGATGTGTACTAATAGCCCTAATAAAACTAATTTGGGTACTTAAGTTGTGTAAATTGCTTGCTATTAGCATCTTTGTAAAAGTGGTGAAGAACAGCATTAAGCAGTATTTTTTGGTGAAAACAAGTAGTCCAGTCAAATTTGGGGTACTTGAAAATGGGTGCAAGCATATTTTTATGTCTCTAAAGTGAACTTTTTAAAAACGTGAGAAATCCACCTGCTGCATGCACCTGCAATCCCAAAAACACCTGACCCATCCTTGCAGCACCCCAAGAAGCCTATTTAGCTAGTTTTTATGCTTGTCCCCCCACTTTTTAAATTTTCTCTCCAAAAATTACGTCTTTTTTGGGGTGTTTTTAGGTTTTTGTTTTTTTGCAGCTTTGTCCTTTGGGGGGCTGTCCCAAGGGTTCTGAGTCATTTCCCCATGTTTGCACCCCAAAATAAAGATTTTGCACTTCTTTTCACCTGCTATTGATTGGAGAATATTTTTTGGTGAATTCAATGCATCGAGTTTCCGCTTAGACGAAATTGTCCTGGAATTGAATTAGGCGAAATTTTCGCAATAAATACAGGCAATAAAGCCTTTTTGCCTCTAATTGAATATGGCCCAGAGAAGCTGGCTGGAGGGAGAGACGCTGAGATACAGTACAGTCCGCGGTGTGAGTATTTTTTTTTAGCTCTTCAGAGTCTCTCACTTCACCCTGTGTGGTGCTCTGTTGGTGAGTTATATCTGGATATTTTTGATAGTCACCTTCCAAATTCTTTATATGTTCTTTTATGTGATATATGCTGTGTGCATCAGGGTATGAAAGTTTGAATCTATTGTTTGTCAATGTTAAATTGAATGTCTGGCAGGGGCCGTGCAGCCCAAGGTCAGAGGATATGTCCTTGTTTGTCTCTGTTTAAAGCAATGATAATACTCTGTCCAGATTGTATATGTATAATTCCCTTGATATACCCAAGTGATTTAGATAGTGAATAGGGAGGACAGCAGTGGTTTGTACTTGAGGTTACTGAAAAGGGGGACGCCCCACTCGGTGCCGAAAGTGCAGACTCTGGAGTCTGGGTGGAAGGATTTAACTTACTGAAGTGTGGTTGTTGTCATTTCTGGTTCTGAAAGGTACCAGGGGAGACCCTGGGAGATTGTGTCTCAGGAGTTAAGCAGTGTCTCACATCCTCTTCATAGTGTGAATTGAATAGACTATAAGGGAGGTATAGCTTTGCTGGAACATATATTGTCATACTGAAAGATCTGCGCAAACCACAGATCAGTTCTCAGATTGCCTCAAGAAGGTAGAGAACTTTTAATTGACTGATTTTAGGATCAGCAATTAAAGGGAGTCATTGGGCTCCCGAAGCTATAAGGGAATTTAGCTCAAGGATTTTTAAGGGCATCATAAGGTTAATTTGACCCCCTGAGTATTAAGGTTACTTTGACTCGAAGATTTTTAAGGGGCCATAAGGTAATTTGGTTCCACAAGAAAGGTCAAAACGAGGGACTGTTTTCGACCAAGGGGAATGCAGAGAGCAAGAATTTGCCTGTGGGTACTACCTGTCAGGTCCTTAAGAAGCTTTATGGAGAGCATAAGGCTTATAAGATAATGAAAATGTTCCACAAAGCTAATGTCTCTGAAAGTGATTGGTTTGGTCACCACAGAATGATGGATGTGAGAAAGAGAAACAGGGGTTTTGTTAATAGACATGATTTGCGATTTGAATGACACATTAGATGATTGGATTGATAAGTGCAACAGACTTGAATTTGAACGGGAAAAGGGACAGGATAAGACGTTTATAGATCATCTGACTTAATTGGATCTAGACAGCAGGATTAGACAAAGGAGAGGAACCAGATTACAGGCATATCCCAATTGGTCCTGTTTGGGCTGTGGATTCTGCAATCCAGCGGGGGACTCTATATGCAAAAATTGTAGTGCCCCATGGGCTGAAGCCTGCCCGCCCTGTGGTACAGGTCTGGTTAGTTCCTTAAGAGCTATAACACCGCTCATGGCAGATCAAATTCTGAGCTATGTACAGAGACCACAAGAAAAGCGGACCTGGAGATGTAATTGTAAAGGTTGTCATTATTGGACTGAAAGACAATGTACTGTCTGTAAAATAATGAGAAAGGACAGACAAGATAAGCAAGACAAGAAAGCTAAATGAGCACCACAGCCTATTTATATTGTGCAATCATCAGCAAAGCGACAACAGATGGTACCATTTGGGAACCTAGTGAAAGGGTGGGTCTGATGTCTCTGCTACATTGCCTGATGAAAACATGGAAGTTACCACAAGCCAGTAGATGTGAGATAGGCAGGATGGCAAATATAGTACATGTCCCTGCAACAAGCGATGGTCACTGTGAAGAGATATATTTACATGGTGGAAAACACAAGCTGTAATTGTAAAATAAAATAAAAATGGTAGATGTGATTTTCAATTACCACAAAAAGAGGGGTTAGTACATAGTGATGTACAACTGTTTTATAAGCTGACTAGTAGTTAAATAATGTAGATTTTTGTAAATAATAATGAAATTTAGATTCCAATGTACTTCCTGACAATATGTTTTATTGGTTAATGATTTATGAAACAGCTGAATGATATTCGCCTACAGATTAAGATGTTAAATTGTTTCAGAAAAATTAGCAGAAAATGTTATTACAAATATAGAATATAGACAGGAGAAGAGTTAATCAGTACAGGACTACTGTTATTTAATACTATAAGAATTTCAAAGCATTTACTGGTTTAAATGTATTTCTTAGTTTTGTTTATGTTATGAATATCAGATTCACCAAGTATACAGTAATATTAATTTAATATTACTATTCAAGGATGTACAGGTTTGAACTCAGCTATTTTATTATTGCTGAGTTCAAAAAGAGGGGAGAAGACAATTATGACATTATGAGGCAGAGGATTCAAATATGTTACAGTTTTCATTTTTAAACCTTTTTTACAAGGTCATGTTATTATGAGTTACACTTAGATTATGTAGACTGCATTAGATTGTTGTTTGCTGCTTTTCAATTGCTTACAAATTAGCTTTAATTTAAGGTCAAAAGCACACACTGGAGAAAATACCCTAGAGGTAAGAGACAATGCCCTAGCAGACCAAGCCACCAAATAGGCCGCAGTAAAACCCCTACCTGATATTCTGATACCGATGGCCATAACACCAGAGACATTGAACCTGGACCTCCTTACAAAAGTTAAAGGCCCTGGACTCCACAGAAGGAAATAGAAACCTGGAAAAGACTAGTGCACAACTTTAGGGTGATGGGTGGATGATAGAGCACCTTCTCTGTCTGCCACATGCACTGTTCTCAGTCTTAGCCCAGATACTTAATGGAAATACTCACCAGTTAAGAGATACAATGGTGAGGGTGCTAAACCAGCATTGGGTAGCACCAGGCTTCAAGGCCACATAGGCCTACTCTCCAATTATCACAGGGTGTATAATCTGTGTTTTGCACAACCCAGGACAATTAGTCAAGGTACTAGTAAAAAGTACCCCACAAACATGATATCCCTTCCAGAAATTACAGATTATTTTTATCCAGTTATTTAAAGTGTTCTGAGTATTATTATGTTATGTGCTCAGACCTGTTGTCAAATTGACTATGGTTTTGCAAGGTAGCAAACACAAAGGAATAATAAAATAAATAAATCACAGAAGTAATTTGTATATATAAAGCTCTTGAGGTAATAGAGCGTGACAAAGGTACACATTTTACTTAAAACATTTTTAGAATGTATCTTGGAGAATCTGGGGATAAATAATTTCCAAAAGCAATGATAGCGTGTAAAGACTGAATTATACAGTCACATTGAATTATAAAAAGTTTGATAGAATGTTTATTTTTAATATGGTTGTTAGTCAAGAACATTCCCAGTGGGAAATGTAGGACGATAGCTTATGAAATACTATTTAGTATAGTTGTTAGAAAAAGATGTGACTTCCTACAACAGTTATGATATGAGCATGGTGACTTGATTCAATATGTGATGTATATGTAATACAAACTAACCAAAGTCCACCACCAGGTGTTCTCTTATATTCTAGATCCAAATCAGATTGTAGCACCCACAAACTGCATCCAGGTGATTGGGTCGTGATAAAGAAGCATCTCAGGAAAAGTCCTAGAACCCAGATAGGGGGGTTCCTTATCAAGTTCTCCAAACTACTCCAACAAAAGGTGATAGAAAAGGGTACCTGGATACATGCCTCACATTGGAAGATCTTCATACAAGGGGAGTTGGAGTAATTTGAAGTCATGAATAGATATATGTTTCTAGGCCCAAAGCCAGATAAGGGCCTGTGGGGATGCATACTTTGCTTTGGTCATAATTTTAATTTTAGCTTTACATTTTGAGTTCTTTATCACAAGCAGGGAACTGAGTAACAGTACAAATAGTAGTATATCAAGAGACAGAAGACAATTGCATCTTCGTTTGAATAAGGTATGGAATAACAAATTTATTCGCATGCATCATGTTTTGGCAAAATGTATAAGTACCATTGACTGTTGGGGCGTGTACCCACTCTCCCACATCTTCTAAGACATGCCCTATGTAGCAGTCCCTATCTCCTGGGAGGAAATTAAACAGCTTTCCCAGAAGTATTTTAGAAAGCAATCAAAAGTCATACTGTTACTCAGAACCAAGGATGGCTATAACCAAAGTGCATTAAATTTTGTCATTGCCGGGTGGCTAAAACCACCCTGGTGGAGAGCCATCAGGAATGCACCCCTTAACAAAGAAACTACACGACTTGTTTGGGTAAATAACACGCAAATATATGCCCAGGTATACAAGGGGCTATTAGGCCAGGTTGGAGAAACGACAAACCTCACTTTCACTGCCACACTCCAACGTCGTAATGGCACCATTAACACATAATCCATACTCACATGGGCAGGATCACACCAGTGGGAGAGCTATCTTAATAATAGCGTTAATATTACAGATTGTGATAATGCACAATATTGTAACTGTACTAACCCAGAGGAAATATATGTACATTTGTATGCCACTTGTGTGCCAAGGAAAGCAGCATAGCTGCTTTTGTATTTGGCAGCGGAGGTCACTTGGTTGGGACAATTGACACTTCCTCCTTCTCTCTATTTTGTGTGTGGTCACAAGGCTTATAAATGCCTGCCATTTTGGGGATATGGAAGCTGCACACTGGCCAGAATAAGTCCTGCCACCTGGGCAGTAAAAACCATACCCATGACAGGGATACCACCGCATACACTGGAGAGATGTTGGGTATGGAGTGATAAAATATCAGTAAAAACACCTCAGAAAGCCAAGGATTTGATACAATTGGGAGGATGGTATTACAAGTTGACTATAGGATCTATTGAATTAGTCTATCAGTTTGAAGATTTTTCTAGATTGTTTGAAGAAGTGACAGATGAAATATTTGATGTGCTTGAATTAATCACTAATGAGTTGCAATTCCAGGTAAAGGTTTTGGGGCAGTTTAGGCTGGTCCTTGATTACCTCACGGCTGCACAGGGGGGTATGTGTCAGGTGGTAGGACCAGCCTGCTGCAATTACATATCTGATAACTTCACCATACATGGGTATCTGAAAAAGATTGATGAACTCAAGGAAGACTTTAGGGATAAACATAATATTGATTCCTGGGATACATCCACAGAAGGATGGATTTCATGACCAGCAAACTGGTTCAAAGGTATTGGTGGATGGATTTCAGGAATACTTGGTGCAATACAGAAGCTAAGGGATTAGTAATACAACTTGTGATATATATATATATATATTAGGGATGAGCGGGTTCGGTTCCCTGAGAACCGAACCCACCCGAACTTCGGGGATCCGGGGCGATCCGAGCCCAAGCTCGGATCTCCCTGTCTGCCCCGGATCCCTCTCCCGAGGCAAAACCTCGAGATCTGCTGTCGGATCTCGAGGTTTTGCCTCGAGCGGCCATTTAAAAAAAAATGCCTTTGCCTTTAATGGGCAAAGTGCTGATTGGCTGACAGAGCCGTCTGTCATGGCTCTCAGCCAATCAGCATTATGGTGCTCATTTGCATGTAGCACGGACTCGTGAGATCCGTGCTACATGCATCTGTGTGATTGACAGTGACACAGAGCACAGATGGGTCAGTGAGACCCGTCTGTGCTGCTGTGTATTTCAATGACACAGATGCACGCACGGACCAGGAGATCCGTGCTACTTGCATCTGTGTCATTGACACAGAGCACTAACGGGTCCGTGAGACCCGTCTGTGCTGCTGTGGTAAATAAAAAAAAAAAAACCTGTGTAAAAAGAGAAAAAAATGGCGTCCTCCCCCCCAAAAAAAGAGCAACCAGCCCCGGGCATTAGTGACCCAGTGCTGGGTGTGCTTAAATACAGGGGACAAACGACATAGGGGTCCCCTGTACTTAAACACAACCAGCACCGGGCTAGTCAGAACCAGAGCTGGTTGCCAAAATACGGGGGACAAACGACGTAGGGGTCCCCCGTATTCTGCGCAACCAGCTCTGGGCTCTGATCCGGTCCTGGTTCTGGAAATACAGGGGAAAAAAATGAGTAGGGTTCCCCTGTATGTTCCAGAACCAGCACTGGACTTTTTCTAGCGGGGGGCTGATGCCACAGCCAGGGGAGCCCTTTCACCGGGCCCCCCAGCCGCAGCATCAGCCCTGACCGCTAGTCAGCCCAGGCCGGGGATCCCTGGAGAGCTGGGGACCCCCCCAATAAAGGGGTCACTCTCTCCAGGCACCCCAGGCCCAGGCTGATAGCCCGGGGCTATCCCCGCCACCCCTGGTGGCGGTGGGTGGCGGGTTGATTGTGTGGTGTGGTGTAAATAAAGAATATCAAACATTGTCTTTACAAGTAGAACTGCAAGTCCCAGCTAGCCTGCCCCGCATGCTGGTACTTGGAGAACCACAAGTACCAGCATGCAGGGCATTAAGGGCCCACTAGTACCTGTAGTTCACCTGTAAAAAAAATGTTTAAAAAAACACAGGACACACACACCGTGACAGTATAAGTTTATTAAACATACATACACACACACACACACACACACATGTACACATACTCACCTATGTAACCCTGTAGCATCGGTCCACTTGTCCGGTAAAGTATCCATAGGGGACCTGTGAAAAAAAACATACTCACCATCTCCTATGCGAGGTTCTGTCCTCTTCGTTCCAAAGTAGGCATCCCCGGACTTGGCAAAAAAAAAAAACGAAAACGCGATCCACGAACTTAGTACCGTTCTATAGAACGGTACTTCCCGAATGAGAGCTTAGCGGCGGGGTATCACCATGGAAACCCCGCTGCTAAGCGTTCATTGGCTGAGAGAGGCCATCTCCCGTCTCTCTCAGCCAATGAACGGCTCCCTCCATTGTAGTCAATGCTGGGAGCCGCAAGGTTATTAAAGTTTACCCTGCGGTTCCCACCATTGACTACAATGGAGGGAGCCGTTCATTGGCTGAGAGACGGGAGATGACCTCTCTCAGCCAATGAACGCTTAGCAGCGGGGTTTCCATGGTGATACCCCGCCGCTAAGCTCTCATTCGGGAAGTACCGTTCTATAGAACGGTACTAAGTTCGTGGATCGCGTTTTCGTTTTTTTTTTTTGCCAAGTCCGGGGATGCCTACTTTGGAACGAAGAGGACAGAACCTCGCATAGGAGATGGTGAGTATGTTTTTTTTCACAGGTCCCCTATGGATACTTTACCGGACAAGTGGACCGATGCTACAGGGTTACATAGGTGAGTATGTGTACATGTGTGTGTGTGTGTGTGTGTATGTATGTTTAATAAACTTATACTGTCACGGTGTGTGTGTCCTGTGTTTTTTTAAACATTTTTTTTACAGGTGAACTACAGGTACTAGTGGGCCCTTAATGCCCTGCATGCTGGTACTTGTGGTTCTCCAAGTACCAGCATGCGGGGCAGGCTAGCTGGGACTTGCAGTTCTACTTGTAAAGACAATGTTTGATATTCTTTATTTACACCACACCACACAATCAACCCGCCACCCACCGCCACCAGGGGTGGCGGGGATAGCCCCGGGCTATCAGCCTGGGCCTGGGGTGCCCTGGAGAGGGTGACCCCTTTATTGGGGGGGTCCCCAGCTCTCCAGGGATCCCCGGCCTGGGCTGACTAGCGGTCAGGGTTGATGCTGCGGCTGGGGGGCCCGGTGAAAGGGCTCCCCTGGCTGTGGCATCAGCCCCCCGCTAGAAAAAGTCCAGTGCTGGTTCTGGAACATACAGGGGAACCCTACTCATTTTTTGTCCCCTATATTTCCAGAACCAGGACCGGATCAGAGCCCAGAGCTGGTTGCGCAGAATACAGGGGACCCCTACGTCGTTTGTCCCCCGTATTTTGGCAACCAGCGCTGGTTCTGACTAGCCCGGTGCTGGTTGTGCTTAAGTACAGGGGACCCCTACGTCGTTTGTCCCCTGTATTTAAGCACACCCAGCACTGGGTTACTAATGCCCGGGGCTGGTTGCTCTTTTTTGGGGGGGTGCACGCCATTTTTTTCTTTTTTTACACAGGTTTTTTTTTTTTTTTTTTACCACAGCAGCACAGACGGGTCTCACGGACCTGTCATTGCTCTGTGCCAATCACACAGATGCATGTAGCACGGATCTCCCGGGTTCGTGCTACATGCAAATGGGCACCATAACGCTGATTGGCTTCCTGTCTGCCACTGCAGTGCCACTCCTAGATGGGCCACGTGTTTGTGCCGCCCCCTTGTGTCGCTTAGCATAGTCATCCAGCTTCCTCGGTACAACCTTTTGGCCTAAAAACAATATTGTGAGGTGTGAGGTGTTCAGAATAGAGTGGAAATGAGTGGAAATTAATGTTATTGGGGTTATTAATAGCGTAGGAACAAAAAAAGGCCCATTTATGTGATTTTAGCGGGTTTTTTTTATTTTTTAAGAAAAAATCCAGATCCAAAACACAAAACCCAGAACCCAAAACACGGAAGGGTGGTTTTGGCAAAACCAATCCAGATCCAAAACACGAAGAAAGATCCAGATCCAAAACCAAAACACAAAACACGAAAAGTGTCCGGTGCACACCCCTAATATATATATATATATATATACACATACAGTGTATATATATATAAATATATATATATATATATATATATATATATAATGTTATCTAAAGTTTCTGGGAATATGTAACTTCTGACATGTGCTTATTGGAATGTATCAATTATAAGTTTGTTTTATTTTTTTAATTGGGAAATAGTTAGTGTATAAAACCCCACACCCTGAGCTAAATAAACCAGATATATTGTCAATCAACTTCTGGGCCACATACTGACTGATGGCCACCCATTCTTGCCTAATCAATGCTTGGAGTTTATCAGAATTTGTGGGTTTTTGTTTGTCCACCTGCCTCAATGGGATTAAGGTCTGGGGAGTTTCCTGGCCATGGACCCAAAATTTTGATGTTTTGTTCTCCGAGGCATTTAGTTATCAATTTTACCTTATGGCAAGGTGCTCCATCATGCTGGAAAAGGCATTGTTTGTCACCAAACTGATCTTGGATGGTTGGGAGAAGTTGCTCTTGGAGGATGGTTTGGTACCATTCTTTATACAAAGTCCTGCTATGGAGGCCCATCTACGACAAATATTATCAGGGGACATATATTACTCCGGCCCATTCTTCCCACCCATGTCCCCATATGTGCCTTATCATAGGGGGAGGGAACTGCATGGAACAAAAGCATCATTATCATATTGATCTGCAAAGTGACACCCTTTCTAGGGTTTGAGGACCTATAAATATGCCTGTTCAAAAGTCATGTACATAGAATAAAAATCATTAATATTCATGTACAGAATTAGTATTTAAGCACCTTATAGGCGGGATGTACTAAGCACCATGGTATGTACCTAGAATATCACAAAGGACAGCTCTCCCAATAACAGCTGTCCTTTGCGATGGCTTCGAAGAGAGGAACTTCCAGGTTTAACACCCAGAAGTCCCTCTGGCATCCTTCTGCGCATGTGCAGAAGGATGCAGGGGTTGATGGGAGGAATCTGATTGGCTCCCTCTCAGGAGAGGCGTCCCAAAAAGTAGCTCATAGGCTTCTATTGGGTAATGCCACCTGAAGATGGCGTTCAATATCGGGTGCTTAGTACATATTGGATATATGGTAAAAAAAACAAAAAAGGCATTTTCAGGGGTTTTACTACATACTCCCTTTTAGTACATCCCGTCCTATTTATTTTAATAAAAAAAACAATTTTTTTATTTATTAAACAATAAGAGAAGTACAGGAGTTTAATCCACATTAAAAATAGTCACATGACAAAAACAAAGTTTAGGTACAGTATAATGTACATGTACAAAGTGGTACAAAGGTAATTTCTCAGCACATAAACTATCACAAAGCACACAGATGTCAAGGCAAAGGGGTATGTTTATCAAAATTTGATTTTGCATTCGATTTTATGTTCAATTTAGCTCACCTCAAATCGAATCAAATCAAATGTAGATAACCCTGTCATAATCCCACATTTACTAAAATTCGATTTTGGAAGCCTTTTCTAAATCGTATTGGTGAACTGGAGGTACCAGCAGGCCCCTAATGCCTCGCATGCTGGTACTTGTGGTTCTCCAAGTACCAGCATGTGGGGGAGGCTTGCAGGGACCTGTAGTTCTACTGTAAAAGACAATGTTATTATATCTAGTTACTATACCCGGTAAAAGGGTGCTCCTGGCTGTGGCACTACAGCCCAGCTAAAAAGAGTCCGGTGCTGGTTTTGGAAAATACAGGGGACCCTACGTCTTTTGTTCCCCATATTTCCAAAGCCAGGACCAGTTCACTGAGACCAGTGCTGGTTGTACTTTTAGGGGGGGACTTTACACTTTACTTTACACACAGATGCATGCATGGATCTCACTGATCTGTTCATGCATCTGTGTCATTCATACCTGCTCATGCTAAAATTGCAAGCAAGGAGAAGGCCTACTATTTTGGGGATTTGAAGATCGTTTTTAAGTTTGATTTTGTCTTCCTTTTCAAATCGAATCTTAGTAAATGTGGGATTTGTATGTTGGTTTAATGTAAAAGTACAGATGTTTTTCCGATGTTCGATTTGAAGTGGGATTTGAGTGGGATTTGGTTTTATGTTCGATTTGACATTTTTTACCTTTAGTAAATATCCAATTGCGTAATCAAATTCAAATCGAATGAAAATCGTATGTAAAATCACTCAAAAATCCAAATTGAACATTAGTAAATATACACCCAAGTCTCATATGAACTTAAAAAAAAATTGGCGTGTCTTGTAAGTATATACGAGTTTCATACCATAACGTATTACGAAAGCAGTGGTAAAAACCTTCTTTAGTCGAATAGCGGAGAATATCGATAAAACTATCCCACATAGTAAAAACATTTTTTGTGCGGGTTTCCACACAATTGGTTGGAGATGCCTCCAACCAATCCATATGAAAACAGAAAAAAAGTTTTTCCTTAAATAGCTCCAGAGAGGGCAGAGAACTCTGGATCCACAAATGCTAAATACTCTTCCAAGCAGCAGAGGAAACTGCCAGCTACAGCTTCCAGACATCTCTGGAGACTTTAACACCAGGTGGCAAGTTACCAAAAATTGTCCATTCAGGAGTCATTAATTATACATTGTAAGAATATGGAAAACAATTAAATGACACAATTGTTAAAGTTCAACCAAATGTGCTTGGCAATATTTCTCAAATACTGTATGTATTCAACCAATTTCTTGCACATTTCTTGCATTTCTCCTTAGTAACTTTGCAGCGCTTATTTTGCTTACCCCTGGGGATTCCTGTTTTTAACTTGCTGACCTTAAGCATCCACTGATTAATTCCACTGGTCGGACATAGATCCAGATGGAGTAAGAGCCTGAGGCTTAAAAGATATATAATTGTGCCATGTGGGACATTAACAGAGCTGGTCACATATAGGGATTTAGCACATGAGTAATACCACAGTTTACGTACAGATTATTAAAGCTTGGAACTGGTACAATGCGATTTACAATCAATAGAACCATTTACCGATTCATAGGGCAAAATGCATTATTTTCTTTTTACTTAACTGAATATAGCACAACACATACAGAATAACATCACCCCCACCTGGAGCTGTACAGCAGAATGGTACAAGAGTTGCATAGCTGGGGTGGGATATATATTAAATCTTAGAATGCATAGGGCATGTTAGCTTTGGGGATTTTAATATGATGGTGTACATACTGTTGCTTATATTTCTTTGTTATGCAAACTCTGGGATTGATACAGGATATTAAACTTGGGTTCAACACATGAATTACTGATTAAAACTAGGTGAAATGCAGGCTTGTAGTCAACCAGGTCAATGGTGTCCCAGGTTTAAAGGGATGGGTAGCGACATAACAACTTACGCGTGAAGTTGGCTGAGTGTGGCCTGGCGTTATCGTGCAGCAATACGATGTCTGTTCGCAACAACCCAGGTCATCTTTATGAATTGCCATCCACAACTGGCTCAATGTGTCAGCATTCACAGTATATCCCATGGTGATTAAATCAACAAGAAGCACACCATTGGGGTCCCAAAATACAGTCGCCATAACCTTCTTTGCTGATTTCTTTAAAGGTGGGGACAATGCATGTTTCCATGCCATGGATGCTTGCTTCATCTCTTCATCTCCAGTGTCACATGAAGCACCCATGTTTCATCGCCTGTTACAAAGCGCTGCTGGGACTGCACTCCCTCCTCATGGTACCAAGTTAAGTGCACAAGAGACAATCCCATCGTATTGGTTTTGTGACCTTGTGTGAGTTGCTTCGGTACCCAGCATGAACACATTTTCTTGTACCCCAGTTGCTTATGAACGATATTTTACACAGTACCCACTGAGATGTTCAGTTTGTCAGCAATATAATTAACTAAAATGTGTCTGTCCTCCTATGTCAGACCTTCAATGGGTACAAATTGTCATCTGTGGTGGATGTGCTTGGCCGGCCACATCGCTGCTCATCTTGAAAATCTGTCCTGCTGTTATCAAAGGCACACTGCACGACATGACGTCATAACCAGTGGTGGCTCCAGAGGTGGGGCTGCATTACAGTCCAAAATTCAAATAGGGTAGCCACACCAACTGCCAGTGATTCCCAGCCATATATGTTTGGCAGCGTTTAAAAATGGTGTGGCTCCCCTATTTGAATTTGGACTGTGCAGCAGCCCCACCTCCGGAGCCGCCACTGGTTATAACCATATGCCTCGACAAGTTGGCGATGATTTTCAGCTGCTGATGTGCACTTTAGACACAGAAATCTGATCACACTACGCACCTCAATGTTTGACCAAGTTTCCGCCAGCCCCGCCATCTTACAACTGAAGATGGAACAGTATGACTGATATGAGGCACAGTCTGGCAGGTAATTAGAATTCATATGAGAACATTAAACACGTGAGAGGTCTTGTTACCTTATTTATTGAACCACCCTTGTGTGTGTGTTTGTCACGGCCAGGGTTTCTTGGTATGGTGGTCACTGGGTATTACCTGAGAGGTTGTTGTGGCGGGGGGGTCTCTGGCAGCAGTGCTGGTGTTTGGCAAGGGGCATTGGCTGCACGTGGTTCTGTGCAGGCACATTGTCACTAGGCCTGGTGAGGTCTGGCGGTGCTTCCGTTCCGTTGGCATGGGCGCCGCCATCTTACCTGCGGCCATGTGATTCAAGCTGTCCAATCCTGGTGGGTCATGTGTTCTTTCCAGCCAGTGCAACGTGTTTCTCAGCTGCGGCTGAGAGAGAGTACCTGTGCCTTACCTGCCTCCTTGAAAGCGCTACTAGCCTGAACCTTGCCTGCTCCAACCTGCTGGACTTACCCTGCACCCTTCATCTACCCTTTCACCTCGGCTTTGGATTGGGCCTCCCCACTCTGTGAGCGTTCAGACTCACTGCTGGATAACTATACAGACTTTGTATCTTCATTCAGGAGGATTTTCCTCCTGATGAACCTGGACGCACAGTGTCAGCATCGTTCAGTATCATGACCCTGAGACAAGGAACCTGTCCTGTCAGCTAATATGCTGTACAGTTTAAAATCTTGGCATTAGAGCATAAGTGGAATGAGGAGGCCCTCACCTCAGCCTTTTGGCATGGCTTTTTTGACCGATTAAAAGATGATCTGATCACCCGTGAGCTTCCCACTAATTTAAATGAGGATGCTAAAAAACCTCTGTCTATACTGCAGAGATTTGGGTCACCTGGTGGCCTCCTGCTCCCGTAAATCAGGAAATGCCCGCTCCTAACTGACCCTGGGAACATCAAGTTAGGAGTTATGAGCCCGTCTACAAATACTAAAGATTTCAACATTTCCTTAGCTTTGGATCTCAAGCCTGAGCCTGTCTTCGTCTCTGCTCTGTTAGACTCTGGAGCATTTGGAAACTTCATGACTTCCAGCCTAGTTGATAAACTACGGATTCCTTGTTCATCTCTCAATCATGTGATTTCCCTGACTTCTGTAGATGGACGGCCTCTAGCTAATGGAGTGGTCACCAAGGAAACTCAACCAGTATTAGTTCTTGTTGGGACACTTCACTCCGAGTTTTTAAAGTTCCTAGTTATATAGAGGCTTCTCAAGAAATCATTTTAGGACTACACTGGTTATGCCAGCATAATCCCAGGATAGACTGGTGTTCATTGCAGATTCTTTCATGGGAACTGACTGTCAGAAATCCTGTCTTCCCAAGATACGACCTTTAAGAAAGACAGCTTCATTAACATCTCCAGCTATTCCCAAGGAGTACCAGATGTTCTCTGATGTTTTTTCCAAACAATAGGTGAATGTCTTACCTCCCCACAGAGAATGGGACAGTCCAATCGAGCTGCTGCCTGACAAGATGCCACCTTGTGGTCGCACCTATCCTCTATCCGTGCCTGAGACTCAAACCATGTCTGAATACATCCAGGACAACCTAGTGAAAGGGTGTATTCATCCTTCCACCTCTCCTGCCAGAGCTGGCTTCTTTTTCATTGGTAAGAAAGACGGTGGCCTAAGGCCTTGTGTAGATTACCGGGGCCTTAATGATATAACGATTAAGAATCGATATCCTCTTCCCCTGATCACAGAGTTGCTCGAGTTGATGGGTCCATCATATTCTCAAAGTTGGATCTGAGAGGGGTTTATAATCTCATCCGTATTCGTACTGGTGATGAATGGAAGACCGCCTTTAATACTAGAGATGGACACTTTGAATACCTTGCAATGCCATTTGGGTTGTGCAATACCTCATGTTTCAGGACTTTGTTAATGAGATTTTCCGGGACTTTCTGTATGTCTCGGTTGTTGTTTACCTGGATGATATCTTGATTTTTTTGTCTTCTGTAGCAAAACATCATGAACATGTGAAGGAAGTATTGTCCCGTCTGAGAAAGAACCACCTTTACTGCAAACTGGAGAAATGTGGCTTTGGGGTACTCAGTGTGTCATTCCTTGGTTATGTCATCTCTGGCTCCAGTCTAGAAATGGACCCAAGAAGGTGCAGGCGATTTTGGACTGGTCCCGTCCTCAAACTTTGAAAGCCATCCAGAGATTGCTTGGGTTCGCCAACTACTATAGACGTTTTATTAAAGGATTTTCATCATTGTTGGCTCCCATTACCGTGCTGACCCAAAAAGATGCTAATCCTGCCCTATGGTGACCCAAGGCAGAGACTGCCTTCCAACTTTTAAAACAGGTGTTTATTTCTGCTCCAGTTTTATGACAACCAGATCTGGATAGGCCATTTCTATTAGAAGTGGATGCATCATCAGAGGCCGTGGGTACAGTTCTTTCCCAACGTTATGAGGATAATCGAGTTCATCCCTGTGGGTTTTTCTCCAAGAAATTTTCTCCTGCCATAAGAAATTATGCTATTGGTGAACAAGAACTCTTGGCAGTGAAGTTGGCATTAAAAGAATGGGGATACCTGCTGGAAGGGGCCAAGTTTCCCATCACTGTCTTCATGGACCATAGAAATCTCCTCTTCCACAAGAATCTTCAGTGCGTGTGTCCTCGTTTGGCCCGATGGGCAATATTTTTTGCTCAGTTCCAGTTCACCCTGACCTTCCGATCTGGAGCCCTTAATCAAAAGGCAGATGCTCTGTCCAGATCTCTCCTCTATGATGACAAATCGGAGAATCAACAAAATACCCCTGTTTTGGAATCAAGAGTGTTCGCCACCTTACAGTTACAGCTCCCTACTGGGAAGTCCTTTGTGGCCCCGGAGTTAAGGAAGCAGCTCCTCACCTGGGCTCATTCCTCTCACTTTGCTGGTCACTCAGGTACCCAGAAGACCTTGGAATTTTTAAAGAGAGGCTTTTGGTGGCCATCCATGAAAGCAAATGTGTCAGAGTTTATCTCTTCATGTTCTTCATGTGCCCAGAATAAATCTTCATTTCAAGCTCTGGCTGGTGAATTGTTGCCACTACCTAATCCATCATGTCCATGGACGCATCTCTCCATGGACTTCATCACGGATCTGCCGAATTCTCAAGGCTTCACTACCATCTGGGTCGTAGTAGACCAATTCTCTAAAATGGTCCATTACATAGCCCTAAAGAAATTGCCTTCTGCTCCTGACTTGGCTCACTGGTTCATTCAACATATTTTCCATCTCCATGGTCTTCCTGCTGACATAGTTGCTGACCGTGGTGTTCAGTTCACAGCGAAATTTTGGAGAGCTTTATGTTCTGTATTGCAAGTGAAGCTAAATTTTTCTATGGCTTATCACCCACAAAGCAATGGTTCCACTGAGAGGGTTAATCAAGACCTTGAGACCTTCCTGAGGATTTTTATGACATCTTCCCAAGACAATTTGTCTGTATTGCTGCCATGAGCTGAATTAGCACATTATGCCTCCTACCACTCTTCAACGATCCAAACTCCATTCCAAGTGGTCTACGGACTTCATCCTCGGGTCCCTGAATTTCAAAGCCTGCCCGTCTTTGATGTCCCAGCTGTAGAAGACACTGTACGGAAATTTGCATCAATTTGGTCTCAAGTTCGTAGTGACCTGGAGAAGGCGTCCTCCCATTACAAATTTCAAGCTGATAAGAAGTGTAGGAAAGTGTCACGTATGCAAGTTGGAGACCAAGTCTGGTTTTCCACCCGGAACCTATGGCTTAGAGTACCATCTATGAAATTTGCTCCGTGCTTCATCGGGCCATCTCCATCATAGAAATCATTAACCCTGTGGCTTATCGCCTTCAGTTACCCCCTTATCTGAAAATTCCCAATTCCTTTCATGTCTCCCTGCTAAAACCCCTGGTGCTGAATAAATTCCAAAGTCCTACCTGCTTCTCCCTGTGTCCAGACTGAAAGGGGCATGGAGTTTGTGATCTCCCAGGTTTTGGATTTTTATCTCCGCAGAGGACATTTGCAGTACCTGTTGGATTGGAGGGGCTACGGCCCAGAGGAACGTTGTTCGACCGATGCTCGAGATATCCATGCTCCTGCACTCATCAAGAGGTTCCATGCTGCCCATCCAGAGAAGCCTGGTGAGTGTCCTGAGGCCACCCATAAGGGGGGGTATTGTCACGGCCAGGGTTTCTTGGCATGGTGGTCACCGGGTATTACCTGTGAGGTCATTGTGGCGGGGGGTTTCTGGCAGTGGTGCTGGTGTTTAACAAGGGGCATTGGCTGTGCATGGTTCTGTGCGGGCACATTGTCACTAGGCCTGGTGAGGTCTGGCAGTGCTTCCATTCCGTTGGCATGGGAGCCGCCATCTTGCCTGCGGCCATGTGATTCAACCTGTCCAATCCTGGTGGGTCATGTGTTCTTTCCAGCCAGTCACAGCACAGTACTGAGTATTTAGGAAGGTCCAGAGCCTTCCTTCCTTTGCCAGTGCAACATGTTTCTCAGCTGCAGCTGAGAGAGAGTACCTGTGCCTTACCTGCCTCCTTGAAAGCGCTACTAGCCTGAATCTTGCCTGCTCCAACCTGCTGGATTCACCCTGCACCCTCCATTTACTTTTTCACCTGCCTGAGTACCTGAACCTGCTGTTTCCCTGCACCTTACCTCCACTCACTCCCAGCTGGACTTCATTACCTCTGCCTGCATTCTCTTACAGCTCACCATACCTGTATACTGGACTGTTCCTGCCTGTCACTATCTGGACATTCTCCCATTTACCCCCACTACAGTTATCAATTGCACTTTAGTGCTATACCTGGACATTTTCGTTTGCCATTCCCATGTCTTCTAAGCCACTTATTAAAAACTCCACTTTTTCATTTAAATCTGCTTCTGTGTCTGCTCCTATCACCACCCTGGGTCCACAACAAATCAGAACCTCACAGTGTGTAAATATACAGTATATATATATATATATAATAAATATACAGTACCACTCTTGGGTGAGAGGTTGCGCCTTTGATACACCCACACTTTGGTGTACGTTCAACTCCCCAGGGTGTGCGTACAGTATATTAGAGCGTGACAGCACATCCAAGAGTGCTATACTGTACATATCTTATAAAATGGCCCCTGTTGTGACAAAATAGTTCTTTGTGGAGATGATGTAGGGTGAAACAGATCTAGAATAGGAGACAAAAATAGTTCAGAATAGGCTGTTTATTTTTAATTAGTTTCAATTAATAAATATTTAACTGAATAACAGTGTAAGTGAATAAAACAGTTTAACATTCAGAATAGGTTGTTGAAACAATTAAACATTAATGACTGCTGTCACTTTATGAGTGGTTCATTTCGGAAAGAAAACGTGTTAAACAGTGAATTGTACAGCCAGGATCATGGCTGGCATGTCTACTCACTGTTTGATGTGCTGGATTCTGAAGTGGCTGCTCAGGTAAGTCCTGTTCAAGTTCTTTGAATAGATCACTATAGTACCAGTCAATATTTGGTGAGGATTAATGTCAGGTCCTTTGAGTTATGTAGTAATTTTGACATTTTAAAAAAGTGTCTGTTAGTGAGGAAGTGGTATGTTTTTCTGTCATTGAGACAGTGATGTGCTGCTTTTCTGTGATCAGTGTTTCTGTGAGAGATGTTATTGTTTACACTTGTGGAGTGATACAGCTGTGACTTTGGGATGAGGTAATGCTGACAGTTTAAAGTAGATCAGGTGTGAGGGGTGCGCAGTTATATGATCTAGTGTGTCTAATCATGTTGGTGGTATTTCTCTCATTATACCACACCATTTTCTATCTATCTATCTATCTATCTATCTATCTATCTATCTATCTAACTATGTCCCACTAACTCTCCCACTGCTGGCGAGACATAACAGGTGAGGAGGGTAGGTATAACGGGGAAAGGGATGGAGTTGGAGTGGGGATGTGGCATGAGGCAGGTACAGAGGAAATAAGTTGGAGACAGAGGCTGGAGTGGAGGATAGAGGAGAGGTGGGGACAGACCCTGCCCTGTCATAGGATGGCTACAAAACTATTAGTACTGTAGACTATAATAGTGGGGTGGCTTTACTTTGATTAAAATTTGAAATGTAAGCTCTTACAAGCAGGGCCCTCTACCCTCTTGTGCTTCTCCCTACTTTAGTTTCATCTACTTCTTACTCACCACTAGGGCACCTAACACTTGGTTGCATGTGCTCTGTTGCTTATCTAGGTGTTATGCTCCCTAATGTAGCAATATATATTATCCATGTCCTGTATTGTATTGTTCTGTAAGTCGCTTGTCTACAATTTGTTTATGTACTTTGTAAGGCGCTGTGGAACACTTGTGGCACCATATAAATAAATTATAATAATAATAAAATGCTTGTTATGACATAGCAATATCTACCAATAGGTTTATGGCACATGAGCATGTTCTGCTGATTTTAGAGGTAAGTACGCAAATACTGTAATCTGCAAATTGCTACTAATAATATAATGTGACGTAATCTGCAAATTTCTAATAATATTGTTATCCCATTCTATTAAAAGACTGTAAGCCATTAAGTTTCAGTTCCAGTATGAAAAAAAAGTCTGCAAAGGGATCAAAATATATCAAAACCAATCTTCAATATAAAATGCGATTTGTAATTACATGAATACAATGAAGGGTTAAGGTAACTGTAGATATAAGATATAGGTCTCACAGGGCATGTGCATAGAGCAGGACTTTTAAAGGATCACAGGTGAAATTACATGCTATTGTCTTTCTTAACTAGTATAAACCAGAGTTTTCCAAACTCTGCCACTACAGTCCAGGTTTTAAAGATATCCATGCTTGAGTCCAGATAGTTAAATCAAATTGACTGAGGTACTAATAAACGCACCGGTGTTCAAGCATGGATATCCTTAAATCCTGGAATGTAATGGCAGAGCTAATTGTTCATGTCTTTTAAAGAGTCTGTTTTCAATTAATATTCACACGAGTGAAGCCTATAACTTGTTTTCTAGTTCTACAGTTCCCATGATTCTCCGTCAAACACATGAGTTTATGTTTGGAGAACTACACATATGACCTACACTTATAACATGTGCAATTGGGTGCCATACATTCTAAAGAAATAATCTCTATTTGAAGTTTATTAACATCTAGAATTCCAAGTAGCATTCTCGCTAGGCTGTTTCAGTGGGGTGCCACGTCCAGCACTATTTCTAAAGGGCAAAAAGTACTCTGTCATCCGCCGCTGAAACAGCCTGCGAGTGCTGTCCTCACCCATGGGTCGCAGTGTCCTGCAGGTGGGGGAAACTCCGGTGTAGCGGTCACCACCGGTGAATGGATGCTGGGCACATGAACCCAGCATCCATTCACATTGACAGCAGCGCTTGGGGGCAGCCCGGAAAGTCCGTAAGTGCCAGGTACGCCCCCAAGAGTGACGAAAAGGGGATGCATCTTAAAGACACGCACCATTTTCATTGGCCACACACCCTTTTCGGGCACACGTGCACCTTAGGTGTGTGCAGATGTGCCCTTTCTCTAGGTCTGGTGCCCTACCCAGCACCGGACCAAGAATGAACACTACCAAGGGGCCAAAAGCATTGATATCCCCAGAAAATGGAATACTAAGCCCGAGTCTCAAACACAGTGGGCCTGATTCAGACCCGCTCGCAAACGCATAGCGCTCGCAAGCGGGGCGATGGCCGAGCAGTGAGCATGTGCAAGCCCCGGAGCGAGTGAGAACTTAACTCGCTCGGGGCTCACAGCAAAACGGGGCGACTCGCCCCGTTTTGTAGGCGGGTCGGGTGGTGGCTGGCCAAACCGAGGCATTCCCGAAGGAACGTCTGTCATTTGGGGGCAGCCCTACTGACATCACACGTGATGTCAGTAGTGAACTATTAGAGCAGGAAGTTCACTGGGGCTTGCGGTGGACGAGACCCTACCACAAGGGTCTCGTTGCAAGCCCGATGGTCGCGACCATCGCCAGGCCACCTGCTAAAGCTGTGGGTGGTCACCCACAGCTTAGCGAGTGGCCTGGAGGCCGGTAAAAAAAAAAAAAACGTCCCACCCTCATTCAGAGCGAGCGCTTGCAAATTGCAAGCGCCTCTGAATCAGGGCCTGTGTCCAAACGGATTTTTATTTAATTCTTTATTGATTTTTTTTAGCAAGTTACATGATGTAACTTAAAAGGTTTAATTATAACGCTACCTGTATAGCTGCATTGTAATAATACAGATTCCCCCCTTCTATTAGTGTCACTAAGGAATGGGCATGCTTGGCGTAATAACAGGTATGGTAAACTTGATTTTGGAGCTGAGCATTGGTTCTCCATCACTGAGAGACGCACATATTAATATTTGTTTTGTTTCCGAAATAAAATAATAAAATAAGTTCTCAAAGGAACTCTGCCATGGCAGGTCTGTTTTTTGACTGGGCAGTATCTCAATAACTTCTAGAGTCCCAGAGGACCATTACCCTTTTTGTACTCTTTATTACCCCATTTTGTTCTCCTCTTGGATGCTCGCTGGCTGCATTTTCTATTTACTTCTCTCTGTTCCCTTTCCTCTGTATCCTCTCTTTCATTCCCCTTCCCCAGAGTCTTGTATTGACGGCCCCAATGACCTCAATTTTCTCAGCAGAGAAAAGAACAGGTCAAGTGGAAAGTGCTTAAGGAAGTAGATGTGTCTTGGCTGCAGATTGCAGAGCTGCCCATTTGGCGGTTTGCAAACAATAATAAAAAGTAAATGAAAAAAGGTAAATTAATTTGATATGTAGTTGGCAATCAAGAGGAATCTGCAGGGCAGGTAAACAAACACTGTGTTTATTTTAGCAACAAATCCCACACACAATATGTTGTGAATAACTTAACTGCTTTAATTTAATCGTGAAAGCTATAGAGATTAAAGCAGAGTCTGTAAAACGGTTTGTTCCTGTGCAGTTATTGACACAGGAATGTTTCTCACCTTTAAGCAATTTACTGTAGATGTAGAAAGGAGGCTCCCCGGCTGGTGTCAGTTACTGCCCACTTATAAAAGTGTGGATGTTGCAGTTTACTACATTGTCTGAACAATTATATTAATAGGTACAGATCAGGGGGTAAGTTTATCAAAGGTCGATTTGGCATTTTGAGTGATTTGAGGTGCGATTTTCATTCGATTTTGCTTTTGGGTATTTACTAAAGGACAAATCGAATGTAAAATTGAATTTCAAATCGAATTTTTACTCAAATCGGCCTCAAATCGACCATCGGAAAAACATTGGTACTTTTACATAGCCCAACACACAAAACCCTTATTTACTATTATTCGATTTGAAATCGACCTCAAAATCAGACTTCAAAACGAACTTCAAATCACCAAATGAATAGACCTGCTTCATGCTTTCGATTTGAGCATGAGTAGGTCGGATTGACACAGATACATGCAGACATCAGTGAGATGCCTGCATGTATCTGACTGTAAAAAGTAATTAAACAGTTAAAAGTAAAAAATAAATTGACCTGAGGACCCCCGCAAAACAGAACCAGCCCCGGACTGTTCAAACCCAGGTCTGGTTGACAAAGTACAGGTAAAAAATTACGTAGGGTCTCCCTGTACTCAGTACAACCAGCACTGGGCTATGGGAAGCAGGACTGGATCTGGAATTACAGGGAAAAATTTGCGTAGGGTCTCTCTGTAATTCACAGAACCAGCCCTGGACCCTTTCTAATGGGGGACTGATGCCGCTGCCAGGGGAGCCCTATCACCGGGCCCCCCAGCCGCAGCATCAGCCCTGATCGCTAGTCAGCCCAGGCTGACTCAATGGTGCCCATTGAGCTCAATGGTGGGAACTGCAAGATAAAGTTTAGTTACCCTGCGGCTCCCACCATTGAGTTCAATGGAGGGAGCCGTTCATTGGCTGAGAGGTGGGGCCTGACCACTCTCAGCCAATGAATGCCCAGACCCGGAGCTTCAAAGGAGGAAGCCACGTCTGTGCGCTTCATTTGGGAAGGAATATTCATCCTGGTTAGGATGAATATTGCTTAGTATGATGGTCGTGTTTATCGTTTTGTTATTTTAAGGAGACCCATGGATGCCTACTGGACAAGGGGACCACTCAAGGTAATATAGGTGAGTATGTATGAGTGTGTATGTATGTATGTAGTAAACTTATACTGTGTAAGGTGTGTGTTTCTTTCAACATTTCTTTACAGGTGAACTACAGGTCCCAGTGGGCCCTTAATGTCCCGCATGCTGGCACTTGTGGTTCTCCAAGGGGGCTTGCTGGGACCTACAGTTCTACTGTAAAGACAATGTTTATATTCTTCTATTTTTACACTACACTAACACAATCAACCCGCCACCACCGCCCAGGGGCGGCGGGGATAGCCCCGGGCTATCAGCCTAGGCTAGGGGTGCCCTGGAGAGGGAGACCCCTTTATTGGAGGGGTCTCCAACTCCCCAAGGATCCCTGGCTTGGCTGACTAGTGGTCAGGGCTGATGCTGCGACTGGGGAGACCGGTGATAGGGCTCCCCTGGCTGTGGCATCAGTCCCCCGTTAGAAAGAGTCCAGGGCTGGTTCTGTGAATTACAGGAAGACCCTATGCAAATTTTTCCCTGTAATTCCAGAATCAGCCCTGCTTCCCATAGCCAAGTGCTGGTTGTACTGAGTACAGGGAGACCCTACTTAATTTTCTCCGGAGGAGGGAGCTTTCACTCCCCCACTCTGGCAGACGAGATGTTATTACATCTCATCTGTATTGCTTCCTGCTTCGCCTCAGTAAGGAGGCAAAGCAGGCAGAGTTATAGCGGCATGATACATGTAGCTATAATACATCTCCCCCACTGTTAGTATTTTTCATGTTTTTTTATGTGGAGTCCACATGACAAGATTGACATAATCAGAAATTAACCTGAGGAACCATCCATATTATCTTTTGAGACACTGGTCAAAAGTTATTGATTAGATCATCATGAAATAGGCTGGACCCCAACAGTCTTTAACTTGCAATGAATGTGTTGTCCACATGTGTCCATTCTATGTGCTAAGCACCAGAGTATTCGGGTGCCATGCCCATGCTATAACCTGAGCAGAAGAGAGTCATCATGAGGAGGTGTGCCACAGACAGTGTAATGGTTAGTGTTACTGCCTCACAGCACTGAGGTCGTGGGTTCAATTCCCACCACGGCCCTAACTGTGCGGAGTTTGCATGTTCTCCCTGTGCTTGCGTGGGTTTCCTCCCACACTCCAAAAATATTCTGGTAGGTTAATTGGCTCCCTGCAAAAATTAACCCTAGTGTGTATGTGTGAGCGTGTGTTAGGGAATATAGATTGTAAGCTCCACTGGGGCAGGGACTGATGTGAATGGTCAAATATTCTCTGTAAAGTGCTGTGGAATATGTGTGCGCTATATAAATAATAATAATAATAATAATAATAATTAATACTAATGGCCTTTTTTATGAATTGTTGCATATGATAAATGGTGCTCAAGTCAATCAGCTCCCAGCTGTCATTTTTCAAACAGATGACAGTTAACAGATGACAATTAGGAGCTGATTGGCTGGAGCACCATTATCATACACAACAAGTTTTATCACTCATTGCCTATGATAAAACTCTTTGATAAATGAGGCCCTAAGTCCTGCTACACCAAGTGAGCACTATCACAGCACCAGAGGGATGACATATCTGCAGGTGCTTTTCCTGTACTTGGCCTAGACCTTCACCTTCACTTCCTTGTTCCACCTCTCTAAGCATAAGAAGTCATAAGAGGATGTTTTGCGTCTGAGTCTGCATAGGAATGTATGCATATTGTATGCCCCCAATCAAGACTGACATTTAACTCTACAAGAGCAGCATTATTGGAGAAAAATTACTAAATAGATTCTATGTAAAGCTACTCAGGGCCGTAACTAGGGTGGTGTGACCTATGCCATGGCACAGGGCACTGCAGGGCAGAGGGCGCTGTTTCGGCCTGTCAGTATTCCTGTTTATTATCATTTTCACTTGTAGCTTCCTTTTCTTTTATCCCCCGCAACTCCTGGCCTCCCCTATCTCTTCCCTGCCCCTTCCCCATAAGGCCATGGCCCTTTTTCAGGTGCACTATCTTATGTCCCTATTTAAAAAATGAAGAGGGAGGGGTGCCAATGCTCTCTCTTGCACAGGGCACCAAAACGTCTGGGTACGGAGCTGAAGCTACCGATCACACATTGTAACACAATGCTGCACACTGAACCAGTATCTGCACCCAGACTAGTCCGTCATGCTTCTACTATAACTTCAGGAAAGAGATTTTACCCAAAATAGCACTAGACATGCAGGTCTGCAGACTATAACTCTCCTGAGATCTGCAACCTGCTCTGCCAGTCTGTATGTCTGTTCCTGTTCTCTCTATGCCGCCCTCAGTGGATAGGACTAGTGTCAGGGAACTAACAATAGCTCTTTATTCTCCAAACCTTCCTTTTCCCAGCGCTCACCAATCCTCTCTTCCCCTCTCCTGTCTTTATGCCTTCTCTCCTAAGACCTGACTGTTACAGTCCAATTCCTCAGCAGAGGTAGAATTAAATGGAGTTATGGGATGAGTTTCATCTTTTTTTTTTTTTTAATATAACAGTGCAATAAAAAGCAGAGAACTGTTTCCAGCCTGAGAGCGTGGTTGTCTTGTAAGAGGCTGTTGTTTATTGTAATATTGAGAAAGCTTACACATGCTGTAGGTAAAATATTACATTATTATTTTATTAAATGAAACCGTCGGCTTGCACCAGGGGAACACATAGCAGGTAGAGTAAATTACACAGATATCTCTCTCTAACACGCTGCCTGAAATCACAGTAGATAACTGATTGTGCTGCATATAAGCCAAAGGTTCTTCTGCTTGTTTCAAGAGCTGGAATCTTTCCTTAGGGATGGATTGCAATTGTAAGAAATAGTAACATCATTGGCTCTACAGTAACATTATAACCTTGTGCCTGAGGGTGATAGTGACGTTATTGGGGTGATTAATCTGCTGAAGGGAACACGCAGCACTTGATCACATGACCAGACTAATTCTTTTAACTAGATTGAAGATATGTGCTAATAGACAGCTGAAAAATAGATATATTATTATTTTTTCCTTACTCCCGACTATAATGAAACCATATTATGAAATTAATAAGACTCCATGCATACCTATAAATTAGATAATATACAATTTACAATACAGTATATGCTGGAATGAAATATTTTTCTGTTTCATGAAATGCACCTTATATGTCTCGTGCCTGACAATAACATCACACATTTATTCTGGGTTTTGGATGGCCTCAGATGATTATGTATCCAACTTGCCAAGGGGGATACTTATCACTGGAGGAATGCTGAATTGCTCCGGTGAGGGGACAGCAGCTCCACAAAGCAGCTGTCCCCATGATTAGTAACACTGCTATTTCAGTAGCAACATTACTTACCACCCCCATTGCCAGATTCTGCGCATGTGTAACCGGAGGTCGCGCGTGTGCAAAGCTGCTCGGTACACAGTGAGGGGGTGGTGGAGGGATCCAATTGGAACCTTCTTCGCTACCCAGGACCTCTTTCGCTTAGGAAGAAGCGGGGCTCAGAGAACCAGTGCCATCTGCAGATGGCGATTGTTCTCAAAAGCAAACTCTGAAAACTAAGTTTTAAGCAGTTTGCTGAATATTAGGCGGCCACATCAGACTCCTAATAATGAATGGCCCATTACATAAAATCTGCGTTACCACATGTGTAATGGACCTTTTATGTGATGATGAATAGGCCCCTTAATTAAACAATATTTCAACAAAACTCTTTTCGGTTCATTCTCATTTATATCTCTATAATAAGTGAGAAAGCGTGTCTGCCTGTTTGTCCTTTATGCACAGCCAGAGTTTTAGACCTAGCTCCACCAAATTTAGCATGGTGGTGTAGTTTGACCAAGATTAGGTTTTTGCATACTGTAGGCTTGAAGTTCATCAGGGCCGTGGAGGACTACATGTTGCCCACCAAGTAGGCCGTGGAGTCTCTGATTTGAAATTTTGGTTTAAGCAAGTTTGCTCAGCATGTCTTCCAGTGCCTAAAACTGCACTGATCTGAAGGCACAGGCTGATATGTACGAGTGGGGGCAGGCAGAGCTCCAACGGAAGAGCAGTAAGTCGTAGAATCTTCTGTCACACTGCACCTGCACTCACAGTTACTAAGTCAACCCAGGCTTAACTTTAGAGAAAATATGAGTCAAGACATTATTTATGATGAATCAAGATGAGCCAATCCTAAACTATGGTTACAATATAATGATGCAAAATTCAATTAAGCTCTTTCTGTTTGGAGGACAAAATTCAACAAATGGCAGGCAAGAGTCTGCATCAGCTAGGGCTTCCAACTCCTGACAGATGTAACATTTCCAGTCTTATTAACCACTTAACTGATGATTTTTTTTTTCTAAAAACCGCTCCAAATTTTTTTTCTTTTTTTTTTATGAGTGAATTAGGTGAGGAACATTCATTTTAACTTATCCAAAATGGTTTCAGAATAAAAAAAATAATTTTTTTTTTAATTTGAAAAAAAAAAACCTGTTTTTTCAAACATTGGAACACTGAAGCAACCATCGGAAACATCGGAAACATTATGACCATCGCGACGTTCAATTTGAGACCGGATCCAGGCATGTCAGGGGTGTGAGGGGGAGGTTAATTTACTTTTTACCAGCAGCTGCTAATCTTTGCAGCCACTGGGTGGGGGGTCCTGCTTTGCTGACCGATGAGCAGTGATGGGCAGCACAGCAGACACAGGGGGAGATGGTGCTGGCAAGAAGAGGGACTGGAAGGTCCCTCTGAGAGCAGCAGCTGCGGGAAGATTCTCTTCCTGCCGCCGCTCAAATGTTTATCTGAATGGTCCAAATTTTACGCCCAGAACAGATAAAGAAATGCCTGGTGTGGTCAGAAAATTATGACCATGCCAGGCAAGTGGTTAAAGACATGTTGCATGAAACAAGCTATACTGTGGCACAGCTGCAGAGATTTGTGACAGAAAATGAGCCCAGGCTGGTGTCAGAACCAAAAAATTGCATATAACTATTAGTTTTATGGTAAAAAGAAACATGGAGGTATTGTCTTTCTAGATGCTCCAAGAGGAACAGGAAAAAACATTCTTCCTAAATCTAATCTAGGCCAAAGTACAAGGTCAAAAGCAGATTGTGATTGCAGTTGCCTCCTCACATATTGCAGCAACATTGCTTATACAACAATGTTTATAACTCAGTGTTGAGTTAACAGAGTCTAAATACTCTATAAAAATGGATAGATAGGTCCATTTCAGGACTAAAACCATGTTAGTAAACAGTGGGGTCCTTTTTAGGATCAATGGAAAAAGGTTTTAGGTGAGGACAATGCAAAAAATGAAGACTGAAGATGGACTTCAAGGCCCATTCTTCAACCGGGGCAATGCCCTGTATTCCAGCTAGTGAAGAATAAATATATATATAGAAATACTACATGTGATAAAACATAATTTCTGTGTTAAAACTGTGATAGAGAAAAAGTGTAAGGACGATCAGTCATTAAATATATATAAAAAATATATACATGCTCAGGAGCCAATGCATTCACAATGAACAGACACGTGGGAGCACCGGGAAAGGAGACTGGCATTGTTGTGCTACTCTATCCTTCCGAGTCCATAGCGGCCAGATCCCCATCGTTGGTGATTACATCTAGTGATAGATGTATTATTTTATGTTTTTTTAAATGTATACATATATATGTATATTTATTCAATAGTTGCAATAAGCAGAGTTCACACACCAGGGCTTCTCATTGTAATGCAACAAGACCGACTTTATTCTTTACATCATTGGTGCAATAGTCAAAGTTGACTTTTCGACCGCAGGAATGCGGTCTTTCTCAAGACACCACCAGTGAACAAGACAGGACAAACATACACCTCTCACTCCCAAAGAGCCCCCTGATATACCACCTGCAATTAATCAATAAAATAACTCCTCCCATGAATGTACAAAAGTAGCCTGACCCACCCAAATATACCTTATACAGCGGCAATATAAATTCCCACAGAACACACAGTTGTACTACACCGGTACCCTGCAAGGCCAGGGTCACTGGAGATCCAATGATTCTGCTGCATGAGCCCGAGCTTCTGGTAAGCGTTCCAGCACCACCTGGCAGTTCGTCAATTCTGGTGCATGCCTTGGCGCCCCCAAGGCGAGTAGGTTAAAAAGGTGGGAGGTGGACCTAGTTCTTCATGGACAATTTTTTTCTGAATATTACAAACCTAGGTGCATCCCAAGTGAGTTTAGGTTTAACAACATGCCCACCATTGGCCGCAGGAACCCAAGTTTCTGTAGCCAGTGGTGTGGATTTTGAACGAGTGCACCCATGACTTACTGCTTTTGCTGGTAGAGGAAGTCGGTGTTGAACTCAATTACACAAGTAGTGAGATCTCCACATTTAATAAAAAGTTTGGTAATAATCTGAGTGGTGACAACCTTGGCTTGAGAAGATCATTAGGTTAATTATATGATTTATGTTTTTTAGTAGGTGACGGGATTCACTTAAATTTTTTATTAAAACTCTGCCCCTCAAGTTGGCTGATATACCCCAAATATATTAGTGCCTTTTGAGCCTGCCCATTTATATATTAATGTTTGGGCATCATAGTATGGTCCCTGACAAGATGGTTACATTACCGCTTGTTACATGATAGGTACCATTTTTTTTGCATGTTACGCATAGACAGTGGTGGGAACCTTGTTGTGGTGTCCTTTGTCCTTGGGAGTGCCGAAGCATGCACCAAAAGTGACAAACTCCTGGGTGTTGCTGGAACGCAGGCCGTGATACTTCCGGTAGCATAGAACGCTCAACGGAAGCTCGGTCTCACGCAAGGGACTCATTGGATCTCCAGTATCCATGGCCTTGCCAGGTACCGGTGTATTACAACGTTGTGTTCTATGGGAATTTCTATTACCACTGTATAAAGTATATTTGGGCTGTTCAGGCTACTTATTTGTTTCCTCGGTTTGTGTGTCACTTCCAGTCCCAGAGAGTGTCCATGGGAGGTTAGTTTATTGACTAATTACTGGTGGTATATCAGGGGGCTCTTTGGGAGCGAGAGGTGTGTGTTTATACTGTCTTGCTCACTGATGGTGTCTTCAGAGAGACCGCGTTCCTGCGGTCGAAATGTCAACTTTGACTATTGCACCAATGATGTAAAGAATAAAGTAGGTCTTTTTGCATAACAATGAAAAGCCATTGTGAGCGAACTCTGCTTATTGCAACTTTTGAATATAGATATGGTACCCCCCGCGGACCAATGGGTTGTCACCCCAGGCAAAGCTTGAATGTTTGCTGCAGTGTGTGCTGGCTGTTGTTGGTGAATATATATATATATATATATGTATATTTATATATTTATACTGTATGTATCTATACAACCATCATTTCGTGTTGGGAAACAGGAGAGAGCAAGAGAGAGAGAGAGAGAGAGAGAGAGAGAGAGCATACAGAACTTGTAGTGCTTTAAATCTCAAGCACAACTGCAAGCAATCTTAGTAAATAAATAAATATTTTATAATATTAACATAATAATAATAATAATAATAATAATAATAATAATAATAATATATTATTATTATTATTATTATTATTATTATTATTATTATTATTATTATTATATTATCAATATCAGTTAACATACTGGGAATCACAGCACTGTAAATTAGCATTGGAAGTTGTAGATCAGGATAGGTACTGAGGTGCACTATACAACGCAGAGTGTTACATCGGTACCAGAACAAGAAATATTATTATACTTAGTTTGGTGGCTGATAGTTGCTCTGGTGAGTTTGGTTCTTTAAGTCTACACTATTTCAGCATGTCATGTTTAATTTGAATAATTCAAAATCACCTCTAAAGAATCATTAATGCAGCAGCAAAACATTAGTTAAGCAAAAACAAAATCTAAAATAAATTTATGATATTCAATGACAAAGTAAACCGAGAGCAAAAAAAAAAAAAAGTAATGAAGACTACTAATTAAACTATAATGGAATATTATTGATTAGTAAGATGAAAATCTCCTCACATAATTAAACAATACTGTATGTGCATCAGTGAAAGAGTAATTTGCTGCTGCTGTAGACAGTTATTGTTGACTTCAATTAATTTAATTGCAAACTTGTCCCTGCAAAATCTAAAATGTGAAGGAATCGCTTACTGTACATAATACTGTAACTTTGCTTCCAGGTGCTGACCCGGCTGATCCAATGTGATAATTACTGGTTAGGGATCCATAGGTCCCAGCTCTGTAAAAGAATTAGGAAAATTTAGCCCATAGGCTACAATGAGCTAATGCCATCTAAAAATGGTATTTGCTAACGGGACTAAGCTCTGGAAAGCTAAGCTTTTATAGGCTTGGTAAATCGGACTTATGCGCAGTCACTATAGAAAGCTATTGCGGCTGCTTTTGAAATTGTAAAGCGTGGGTATGGAGCAGATATGTCTGATAATGGATCTGCACTGTTACACCCCTGTTATATAGTTATATAACACCGATGCTCAAAAAGCATCAATCTTCTGAAAACAGACGTTTTCTGTTATACCACAGCTTCTGAGGCCTATGCCGTCATCCTCCTTATAGAGAGTTCTAGGACAGTGTTGGCTAACCTTGACACTCCAGCTGTTATGGAACTACATAACCCAGCATGCACTGCTACAGTTTTACTATTAGGGCATGCTAAAACTGTGGCAGGGCATGCTGGGATATATAGTTCCACAACAGCTGGAGTGTCAAGGTTAGCCAACACTGTTCTAGGATATGGTAAATAGACATGCCTCAGAGACTTTACCACCTCATAGGAACTGGGACTGTCCCATAGACATTATTCCATGGAAAACTCAGCATCAAGGAAAAGTTTATCCTCTCTCTGTAACTGAGATAAAGTCAATGTTCAAATATATCAAGCAGAAACTGGAGAGACTTAATTTGCCCATCTTCTCCACCTGCTGGAACAGGATTCTTTAAAAAAACAAACAAATGAATTGTGTCCGTGTATTGACTTTTGGGATCTCAATGACACCATGGTCAAAATATATACCCTCTGCCCCAGATATAGGTTAGATCTCAGAAGGGACTACAATCTCATCAGAATTCATGAATGTGATCTGGTCACAGCAAGTGAGGTCATCTGGTCACATATATTGGCCCGATCACAGATTGGGTTTGATCCCCACTGGATCTTGGGGTATCAGGGATTCACACTTACCTTCAGTGGCCATCTGTCACTGACTCCACCCACTGCGCAGTGGGAGGATATGTATCTGCCACCACCAAACTCCTACCATTGACATTTGGAACCGCTTCTTACGTACACCCAGGCTCCTACCTCCGGCACCTGGAACCACTTACTGCTGTGTATGCATTGACAAGCTGTGGCCACACCTGATTGGTGTCAGCTGATACCCACTGATCCCTTGCAATGGACCAGGCTCTGCGCGGTAGCTGGCAGCTGGAGAATGGAATAGTGTTTGGTGGAATTCTGTTGTTGTAGGACTCAGAGGCAGTCGTTGTAAAGGAAAAGATGATTATTGCTCAATAATCTTAAAAAATACTCTTTCTCTCAGCTTTAAGGGGGTCAGCATACAAAGATGTTACTGCAGTTCTTTCCTTCTTGATGTTCAGAAAGATACACACAAACCAGGGTCTCAGGCCTGGTATATATGTCACTCCAATACACATTACCACAGGGGTTAAATCCGCCCTGTGTTCTGTTTAGCCAATCATGCTAGCTCACAAAATATAAATAAACCCATCTTACATTTTAAAGATACTAACAAAATGTCCTTGTCACCACCCAAAAAACAGTTGACTTTCCTAAAGCACAAACTGAGTTTGCATATACTGTCTCTGAAAAGGTAAATATAATGAAAATGTTCAATGGCATTCATCCTTTCACATGTCTATAACTAAAACCAGTTTGGCTTATTTGCAATCGTAACACCTTCTAAGTTCTTAGGAAGTTCCACCTAATAGGAGCTTCTTAAAAGCTCAAATTGTTTTTCCCAAATTTGCTGGGTATTTTACACAGAGAACACTGGAGACCTCTGCAGTGCATTTCAAAGAAAAGTCTTTTTCAGTCAACACCAACCCTCCACTGCCAGGCTAGGGCAATTGCCATATCAATCCCTAGGTGAGGATGCCTAAAAAGCAGTTTGTCTCCTAATGTCAATACCTTTACATTTCTATAAGTGCATAGTCTGTACATTCAAACATGTTTCCCCAATTTCAAAACTCTGCACAACACTTTAAATACAAGATGGCAAAACACAATATCACTCATAAATATACAGTACATGACGCCCTGCGCCTACATTGTCCCTTTAAAAATGGTGCCGCGGCAATAAGTTTAACCTCTTCAGTGCCGCGGCTGCCATTTTAGGCACATGTGGTCGGGTTCCAGCCACAATGTCTAAACAGTTGCTTTAGTTCGCTCATTGTTTTAGAATTGCTGGACACGTGGGAGTTTGAAAGATACAAGTGTTTATTCTCTGGAATTACTGGTGGCCCATGCGTCAACAAGATGTAAAACTATTTGTTGCGTGCTCTAATTGTGCTCAGCACAAAAGCTCCAGACAAGCTCCAGAATGTCAACCTCTGCCTCTGCCAGTTCATAGTACCCCCTGGTCTCATAACTCAATGGATTTCATGACTGACTTACCTGCCTTAAATTTTCCACAATATGGGTTGATTCTCGAAGATGGCCCACTATGTTCCTCTTCATAGTTTTCTGTCAGCTCCAGTATAAGTGTGATACCCCATATAATGGACATGCATATATATATAGATATGACTATGGGTGTTTCCAATCATAAAAAGCTCATGGGGATATGTTTATGTATAACTACACACTGGCTGTTCAGTGTCTCACGGCCAGAGCAGGAGACATCCATGGACTTAACCCAAGAGTATTAAGAGGAACTCAGTGACAGTTGTGGCAGTTACAAGGAATCCAGAGCGCTCTATGGGGTACATTTACTAAGATGAGAGTTTTTAGAAATGGAGATGTTGCCCATAGCAACCAATAAGATTCTAGCTATTATCTTCATGAAGGTGCTAGTTAAATGTTAACTAGAATCTGATTGGTTGCTATGAGCAACATTTCCAATTCTAAAAACTGTCATCTTAGCAGAGAGGTGACCAGCAGATAGTGCAGTGGCTACTGACTGTGAAGACCAGCTTCCGATATGTGGGACTGATGGCCCGGAGGGAACTTCCATCCATGTGTGACTGAAGAAAGGAGGCAGGCAGTGGGAAGCAGCATAGTCCGAAGGCAAGCTGTGAGGTGACCTTGCCTTCCCACAAGGTGAGTGGAGGGGTGGAACCAGGCAGACCTATCCCACAGGCAATAAAGAGAGCTTTGCCTCTCTACAGGGAGATTTGATGGACATCTCATCAGGACCCCACAGATCCCATAAGTGAATGAGGTCTGTAGCACCATATTCACCACAGCACTGCACCTCAGTCACCTCCAAGTGACAGTGTTACTACATAAGTAGCTGCAGAGAGTAGATTAAAGGATATATATATATATATATATATATATATATATATATATAGCCACTGGCTCTGCACTTTTCCTCCGTTAGTAATACTTGGGTGCCCTCTGCAGATGATACAAACAGCAGACAAATGGCGGCGGCACTCGCAGTGAATAATCACAAAAACCGGGTCACCAGACCACAAATGTTTTACTTCAATGTTTCAGTCCTTTCGGACCTTCGTCAGGAAGAAAACAGATACAAAGAATACATTTACCTAAATACATGTACAACCACACCACGAGTGCTCCCCCCCGCCACCATCCTCTGGAGACTGGGCCTGACGTCATCACTGAGCGCCGCACATTGAGCGCGATGTCCTGCAACAGACTCACCATGGCAACACTGTAAACAAAAACAGTGTGAAACCATCACCAATACATTACATGATATAAGAGTAAAAACAGAAAAAATAGAAAAGGGTTACAGTAGGATAACAGAGCTGATGATATACAGGGTCACATGAAATAGTTAGTAAACAACATATAAACAACTCAAAATTAATTAAAGCATGTAAATGACATGGTCTCATTTAGCCCATGCGGCTGTACCATATGTAAATGAAAAATCCAGCGGGTTTCAGACTGCAGTAATAGCATAGACCTATCCCCACCTCTCATGTTTTCTGGAATATGGTCAATCATTTTGTAACTAAATGTAGACAAATTATGTCTACACTTCCTGAAGTGATGGGCCACAGGTTGATCATTCTCCTTAGGTGATCATTCTCCTTACCAGAGAGGGCTTGACAAAGGCCCCAGAGAGGACCGAAACGTTGATGCTGTATACTGCCCTGTGAACAAAGGAAATTTCTGATTGCACCTTAATTATTTCTCTCTCTCTCTCTCTCTCTCTCTCTCTCTCTCTCTGTCAGGCTGCTTGGAGATAGACAGTGTTGTATAGCATCTGATTAGAGAGCTAAAGACTTTTAGAAGAATAATTCCTCAGTCACTAATAGGGCCAACAGTTTTGGGATTCCCCTCTCTTAACTGTTATTCTGCTATTTAGGACCAAGCCTAATACCTCAGCTTAGGAAAGCTACAAAGTAAGATGACAGTGTTATATAACCTTGTCCAGCTAAAGAATTAGCACATATTACTAGGCCTCACAGCTAATACTAAAAAGCTCTAGTCCATACTGCAAGACATTGTTAACCTGCAAAACTAGAAGCTGTTGGAGGGAAAGCCAGTGTTCAAGCATAGTTATAAAACATAACACAGTGGCCTGGATGATCTGTAAACCAGTTAACCCAGGCAACCCAGCTAAAGTGCACCACCTATACAATAAGCGGTGAACTCATTTACTGGACATAACTTGCATTCATGTAGGGAGAGTAATTGGGTAGCGAGGACAAAGGGGTTCATATATAGAAACTGTTACAGTTACCAAAGTGTTTTGTGAATTCTTGTTATGTGATACCGTTAAAATATATGTGGTGTTCTTAAATTGTTTGGCTAACCCTTTGAGTACCACAGGTCCCAGTACTGGACTGTGACCACTGAAGAAGAGGGTATTTGACCCTTCAAGTGTTTCTGTTAAATAAAACTTTTGTTCATTTTAAAGTGTGGTACTCCAGTAGGTGTGTTGAAACTATATTGTACATTGTCGTTATAACGTATTGTTTATTTCCTGGTTGTTATTGTATTATACATAAATAAAATCAGCATATGCACTTTGACGCAGATTGTATATGGTCTTGCCTGACTCCTTACCTCTCTGTTCTCGAACAAAGAACCAGGACCTGACATCACTCTATTATACCAACAGTTTTCAGTGTGTCACATAAGCCCAACTCTGCCAAGGAATAATTCCGTCTTCATGGGTGTCCAGAAGAAATTGTATCTAATCAGGGTGTCTAGTTTGTAGCCAAATGTTGGCAATCTTTGTATAAAACTCTGCAGTTTAAATTCATCAGCCTATCACCCACAGTCCAATGGCCAGAGCAAATGAGTTAATCAATCCTTAGAGACTTTCCTCCAGTTATATGTCTCTTCATATTAGGATGATTAGTCAGATTTACTTCCTTGGGCCAAATTTGCACATAAAAACAATAACCACAAATCCTCTGCTTTAACAATGTTTCACATTGTGTTTGGTCTATACCCCAGGGTATCAGCACTCACCTCTTTGCCAGAAACTTTTGTTCCTGCTTCCAAGTCAGTTCTCAGAGACTTTGCAAAACATTGGCAACAAGTACAAGCTTCATTTGTCAAAGTGTCTCAATGCTATAAGATACATGCTGATAAAAAATGATGAGCCACTTCTACTCTACAACCTGGCAACTGAGACTGGCTTTAAATCTACTCATAACCTATGATGCAGGTGTCATCCATTTGCATCTCACTTCTTTGGGCCATTCAGTATTATTATAGCCATTAGATCAGTATCCTATTTTACAGTTGTCTTCATATATCCAGGTATCTTTCTCATTCCACATTACACTTCTAAGATCTCTATTCTCTAAATCAAGGCTCTCCAAAGGTTCATAAGCAATATGGAGAGGAATACTAAGTCAAGGACATCTTGGACTTGTAGACATGGTAATCTCCAGTATACTGTATGGTCAATTTGGAAGTGCTATGGTCCAGAAGAGAGGTCTTAGATCAATGCCTCTAATAATCACACTCTGGGGTTGGTTCTAAAATTCCACTGGAAGTTTCCAACTAAACCTCACCCTAAGTGTCCAGTGGTCACTCGTCAAACTGTCACACATTGGGGTCTTTTCCTCATTTACCAGTCTGGTGGTGTTATGTCACTGCTGTCTCTGCCATCCCTGGTCATTTATGGCAATCCTGATACCTATGCTGGCACTACCACTGCGTGCCTGGCATTTACCCTCCCGTAAGTACCCATAGGGTTGGACAGGCCCGGCGACAGGGGGGGAGCTAAGGGAACACCTGATCCGGGCCCCGAGGCTCTGAGGGCCCCGAAGTTCGTAGGGGAAAAATGGGACTGTGGGGTAAAATTGTAATTTCTAAACTGATCAACAAGGTGACCGGCACTGCGCAAGTGGGCAAAATTAAAATACTCTATGAAACGGCAGCTGGCCAGCCTTTCCTGGCCTCTCTTCCCGGTCACCTGTCACATCACATGGTCTGAGTGCATATGCATGACGTTGCAATGTCATCACATTGCCGCTGGGTCCTTTGCCGTTCCTTCCTGTCAGCAGCCGAGGTCTACCTACGAGGAGCATGCAGTCTGATAAGAAGCGCGATTTGTATGCAGAACCTTCGGGCACCTTCAACAAGCTACAAGTAAGAGAGTCTCTCTCTCTCTCTATCTCTCTCTATCATAGATTATATATTTTAATTGTGTTTTGGGGCTAACTGTTGACAAAGAATGAGTTACATACGGCAGCTACATTCTAAATCACCACCTATTACATCCAGTGACTTTGAATGCAAAATCACCTCAAACTCATCACAGTTTGAGGTTTAGAAGTCACTGCTAATTGCAATTCCCCCACTGTTATGAGACCCTAAGCCTCTGATGAAGCAGACAGTTCACCACTGGTCAATATTGTATGCTTTTTACTGGAAAAAAACAGGTATGAACCATATTAGGTAATGTCACAGTCCAAAAAGCCTAGAGAGCACAGTACATTCTAAATAACTAAAAACATGATATGGTCTGAGACAGCCGATTCCATAGCTTCTCAATTCTGTATATCATTTTGCAGGCATTCTCTGGTTACTGTATCCACAGAAAATTAGTTGTGTAAGTAGATGCTGGCAACCAGATGTCATCCTGCAGTTTCAAAGGGCCTGTACAGACTAGGGATGAGCAGGTTCTGAATTCTGAAATCCGAACACCCCCGAGCCCCCCCGATCTGAGTCGTATCCAAGTCAGGCGCAACTTTTCACACCTGACTCGGATCTGAAATCGAGGCAAAATGTCATCATCCCACCTTCCGGATCTCGCGGGTTTTGGATACTATAAAAGGTCCCCGTGTCGGCGCCATTTCTCACTCCGGTTGTGGACAGTGAAGAGGGATGGTGGGAGATAGGGCTGGCTGGGCTGTGTTGTGCTGCTGTTGTCCATAGGGGCTGTGACCACTCTGTCCATAGGGGCTGACTGAGCTGTTTTGTGCTGTTGTTGCCCATAGGGGCTGGCTGGGCTGTGTTGTGCTGCTGTCATAGGGGCTGGTTGGGCTGTGTTGTGCAGTCAGTTGTCCATAGGGGCTGTGTCCACTCCAAAGTCTTTAGGGGCTGGCTGGACTGTGTTGTGCAGTGTCTCATAAAGACTGTAGTCCTAGAGGGGTGCTGTAGTGTTGTCCAGGGGGTGATCTGTGCATCAGAGTTGCTCTCCCCAATTTTTTTTCTGTGTTTGTGAATTGTGTGCACAGTAGCCGCACGTGCATCAACAAAGTAGCGCCAAGCGTGCACCTGTCTCATAAATCAAGGGCCGGCTGGCTTGTCCGTTAAAGGGTGCTGTAACATCCAAAGTGCACTCCAAAAAAAAAATATATATTTTTTTGTGTTTGTGAATTGTGGGCCTGATTCAGAGCCGGACGCTCTGACCAGAGCGCTCGCTCTGAATCAGGGCCCTCCTCCCTCAACTTGGAGCGGGCTCTTGGACGCTTGCATAGCTGTGGGTTACCAGGCACAGCTATAGCGAGCGTCCATGATGATGGTCGCGATGGTCAAGACCATCGCGACTATCGGGCTTGCGACGAGACCCTGCTTTAGGGTCTTGGTGACCACAAGCCCTGGAGTGATTTTGGCTCTATCAGAGCCAAAATCACTCCCACTGACATCATTACTGATGTCAATGGGGCCGGACTCAGACGGTAGGCGTTCCCATGGGAATGCCTCCATCTGTCACTCACAGCACGCCCCCTTTGGTGCGAGACCCATAACGACGGCCTGGCCATCGTTATTCGGGTCTCGCACATGCGCACGACGGAGCTCCCTCCGTCGTGCGCATGCGCAATTCGGCACCATCGACCCGCTTGCGAGCGTCCTGCACTCGCGAGCGGGTCTGAATGACCCCCTGTGTGCGCAGTAGCCGCACGTGCATCAACAAAGTAACGCCAAGCGTGCGCCTGTGTCATAAGTAAAGGGCCAGCTGGCTTAACCGATAAAGGGTGTTGTAACCCCCAAAGTGCACTCCAAACAAAATAAAAATATATTTTCTGTGTTTGTGAATTGTGTGCAGGGCTAGATTAAGGGGAGGGCGACAGTGGCGGTCGTCCCGGGGCCCCTACACATGAGGGGCCCCCACACAGGGTTGATGTGACCCTGCCGAGAACAGGTGTCCAGTGGCACCTGTTCTCGGATGGGGGCCGGGCTCAGAAGCCGCGGCTGTTCTATTACATGCAGCAGCACTGTTAGTGCTGCTGCATGAAACACAGACTCTGAGCTGAGCTGCTCCTGAGGAGGGAACCCAGGAGCAGCTCTGCCGGGATACATCAGGTAAGAGAGAGGCAGGAGGGAGGGAGCTGGATGTAGTGCTGGAGTGTAGCCAGAAGATTGAGCAGTAAACCCGGAACTCAAGAGTACAGTATGTATCTGAATAGCTGCGCACAGTTTTCAGGTAACTGAGTACCGTATGTCACTGTGTAGCTGAGCTATAGATGAGCTGAGTCATTGATCTATCTCCAGGAATAACATATTTTATATAATAAATAATAAGCATGGCCTCCTGCTGCCATCACATAATTACATTATCCTCTCTGTTACAGGATATGTAATTTACTATAATGACTCTGTAATTCAGGCAGAGCCCATAGAGCTCAATGCAATTAGATGCGAGTTTGGGATAGTGAGTTTGTAGGCGCTATGTGGCTGCGGGGCGGCATTAGTAGGCACAGATGCCATGTGGCTGTGGGGGATGGGGGTGGGGGGGATTAGTAGGCACAGTCGCTGTGGGGCTTTGGGGGGGAGGTTGGCACAGTTGCTGTGGGGCTTGCGGGGTAGGCACAGGCCTGGCGTTGTGTGACTTGGAGGGGGCCCCCACAACTTAGTTGCCCCAGGGCCCCCACAAGCCTTAATTCGGCCCTGTGCAAATGCATCAACAAAGGAGCAGCGCCAAGCGTGCGCCTGTGTCCCATAAGTAAAGGGCCGGCTGGCTCATCTCTTAAAGGGTGGTGTAACCCCCAAAGTGCACTCCAACAAAAATAAAACATTTTCTTCTGTGTTTCTGAATTGTGTGCACTGTACATGCATCCTCAAAGCAGCAGCGCCAAGCGTGCGTCTGTCTGTTAAAGGGTGGTGTAACCCCAAAGTGCGCTCCAAAAAACATAAAAAATTCTTCTTTTTTTTCAGTCTTTGTGAATTGTGTGGGCTGTAGCCGCACCTGCATCCTCAAAGCAGCAGCGCCAAGCATGCATCTGTCTGTTAAAGGGTGGTGTAGCCCCCAAAGTGCGCTCCTCCAAAAATAAAATAATCTTTTTTTCTGTGTTTGTGTGTGAAATGTATGTGCAGTAGCCACACCTGCATCCTCAAAGCATCAAATCAGCACCGCCAAGTGTGCGTCTGTCTGTTAAAGGGTGGTGTAGCCCCCAAAGTGCGAACCACAAAAAATAAAAAATTCTTTTTTTTCTGTCTTTGTGAATTGTGTGGACTGTAGCCACACCTGCATCATCAAAGCAGCAGCGCCAAGCGTGCATATGTCTTTTAAAGGGTGGTGTAACCCCCAAAGTGCACTCCAACAAAAATAAAACATTTTCTTCTGTGTTTGTGAATTGTGTGCACTGTATGTGCATCAACAAAGGAGCAGCGCCAAGCATGCACCTGTGTCCCATAAATCTGTTAAAGGGTGGTGTAACCCCCAAAGTGCGCTCCACAAAAAATAAACAATTCTTTTTTTTCTGTGTTTGTGTGCGAAATGTATGCGCAGTAGCCGCACGTGCATCAACACAGCAGCAGCGCCAAGCCTGTGTCATAAGTCAAGGGCCGGTTTGGACATCTGGTCCAGACTGAAGGACGTGCCAACAATTTCTGACATGTCTACTGTCACTGCATATGTAACTGTCACCACTGACAGAATGGTGGAGGATTACATTGGTGACAGCATCCAAGTAGGGATGTCAGACAGTCCATACCTGTACTGGCAGGAAAAAGAGGCAATTTGGAGGCCCCTGTACAAACTGGCTCTATTTTACCTCAGTTGCCCCCCCACTTCAGTGTGTACTCCGAAAGTGTGTTTAGTGCAGCCGGGAACCTTGTCAGCGAAAGGCGTAGGAGGTTGCTTCCACAAAATGTGGAGAAGATGATGTTCATAAAAATGAATTATCAACTCTTCCAGGGAGACCAGCCTCCAGAACGTACAGAGGGACCTGGGGTGGTGGATTCCAGTGGGGACGAATTAATACTCTGTGAGGATGAGGATGTACACAACACTGAAGAGGGTGAAGAATTGGTGGATGAGGAGGATGAGGACGACATCTTGCCTCCGTAGAGACAGTTTGTGCAGGGACAGATTAATTGCCAGCTTGTTTTGTGGGGGCCCAAACGAACCAATCATTTCAGCCACAGTCGTGTGGCAGACCCTGGCGCTGAAATGATTGGTTTGTTAAAGTGTGCATGTCCTGTTTATACAACATAAGGGTGGGTGGGAGGGCCCAAGGACAATTCCATCTTGCACCTCTTTTTTTTCTTTGCATTATGTACTGTTTGGGGCCTAGTTTTTCAAACTGCCATCCTGTCTGCCACTGCAGTGTCACTCCTAGATGGGCCACATGTTTGTGCCGCCCACTCGTATCGCTTAGCATAGTCATCCAGCTACCTCGGTGCAACCTTTTGGACATAAAAACAATATTGTGAGGTGTGAGGTGTTCAGAATAGACTGGAAATTAGTGGAAATTAAGGTTATTGAGGTTAATAGCAAAGGAGCAGAAAAAAAACAAATTCTGTGATTGTAGCTGTTTTTATGCTTTTTTTTCAAAGAAATACAGATCCAAAACACAAAACCCAGAACCCAAAACACGGAAACTAATCCAGATACAAAACACGAAGAAAGATCCAGATCCAAAACCAAAACACAAAACACGAAAAGTGGCCGGTGCACACCCCTACTTCTAACCACTCACGAAACTGTCTCTTCCTGTCAGCCAATTGCAAATGAATCATCCAAGTGAGCAGGATTGCGTGTGTGCAATGCGGCTGTGACGCGGGTGCAAGCCAAAAGTTAATCGCTCAACTGCGTGAACATCAGAATAGCGTTCAAGTCAGAATTAGGCCCAACATGCGGCTCATATTGTTAATGAAGGGGGTGGTACTATTCCTTGTTATTCTATCCCGCATGCATATGTTCATTCTCTAGTGCCAGTTTCTAGAAGTGGATGTGGGTGTTTACTTATGTACATAAAAAGGCAGACAGATCTGTGTATTGCATATATTGCACATTCCTAAATGACCTTTCTTGATTTGTGCATTATGTTTTTGTGATATCCCTAGATCCAAGTATATACCTATGGTTGAGAAAATAAACTAGGGCAGTTGTGGATGTTACCTTTGGACTACAGAGCTGCAGCTCCTCCAGTAAAATCCACCACTGCACACCATCCCCAGTGAGCTCCAGTCCCAGCAGCATTCTCTGGCAGTGCAGTGGACGGAGATGGTCCCGAACCCTGCATGCAGCAGATAGTCCGGCTCCTAAATACAACTAGTGGCTTCCTATTGTAAGCTCTTAGTGCTAATCTCACACCACGCTGGCAGTCCCATAGGTAGAAAACCCATCTCCCTGAGGCGGCCAATCCCATGTATTATTAGCAGTCCGAAATCCGTCGCCTTAGTGACGTAATCATGTGGAATCACATGCAGCAGCAGCCCTCCAAAAATTTCAGAATAGGAGCAGCCGCTGAACTAGGGCACTATTATGGGACATAAAATTAGCAACTGCTGTGGAGAGGTGTCTTTCTAGAAGCATTGGGTCAGCGGTCCCTTCAAAATGTTGTTGTGAGACCCACAAAATTCTGGCTACGACCTTGTGTATGTTATCTGGTTATTGAACATGAGATAGGGTTCCTTCAAACAGAACTATAGGGATTTTTAATACTCTTCTTGTCTAGTCGAGAACATGGGATTTTCTGTATAAATCATTCAGTGCATGCTTGCTAATCTTTGGGCTGTCATGTCGGCACTGTCGTGGACAAGTGAATGGCGTGGGGGCATGATGGTGCGATGATGTCATTGTAGTTCCACCCCCCAATATACAATACCGCGATCACCAGTATTGTGAAGCAGGGGGCAGGTCCACGATGATGTTCTTCGGCTGTCTAGATCGCCCACTTGCAAGCAAGTGGCCACAGGTGGATCCAGAAGACTTGTTCACTCTTCTAGGCTCCTGGAAGCATAACCTAATTTTCAGGAGCATCCAGGTAATACAGGTGAATAGGCAAATATGATTCAATGACATTGCAATAGTATCTTCTCTAAGATTTGGAAGTTAGTTTTCCCTTAATTATTTAATTATTTTTTAAATTGCAAAGTTATTATTAATTATTTAATTATAAATAATTATTTAATTATTTTTTAAATGACAAAGTTTTCGCAATCCAAAACCCAAAATTCGGATTTAAAATCAGAATTCTGAACCACGGGAAAATCAGAACCACAACTTGGATCTGTCCAGATTCACAAAATTCGGGTGGATTCGGATTTCTGGAGAACCGAACCGCACATCTCTAATTATTAGGGACAGAAAGCAAATATAACTAATGGGTGAGTTACATACAACAAAATGCAGCGACTAATTGAACCCACATCCCACATTGACACACACACATGTACACATTTGTATATTGCAAGTGGCTGGGTGAGTTTAATATACTATGACAGTATAGTAGCTTGTTATGGCATGGTTAAATCATTAATACATACTGCAACATTTTTTATGCAGATTCCAGACTGCAAACCTGTTTAACATTTCTTCACAGTTATATTCTAATAACTTTACTCTAAATACTTCAATTCTATTACTTCAGTATCCTCAGCTTTCTCATTACCAGTCACAACTCCTTAATATAAGGAGCTAAGAGTGTTACCCATACCTAATGATGTAACTGGGACTCACGTCTATCTCCTCTCACTGCACATTACATTGACTGATAGCCTAATGGGCACGAGACCGCAGTGTCCTATCTAATATACAGCAATAAAGCAGGGAAGGTCTGCACTGTGGATTTCAAACATGATCTTCAGGAGCAATTAATCATCGTTCGCAGGCTCCATTTTTCCTGCCTATTGATTCTTTCACAGTTACATGTCTTTAATTATAATTAGCCGCTGCATTCGATGGATGGGATAGTAAAGTTAGAAATCCTGGAATATTTTTATTTCTCTGTAAAACGTACCAGAATGTCCACCTGTTGTCACGCTTCAAAGGTCACCTTAACTTCCAGTGGAGCCTTTCCTTCAATTTAATCTCTGTGGAGGAAATATGCTGCCAGCAAGCAGTCATTCATACATATCCCAAGACAAGTGTTGCTGTGTTTGTGTGAAACCTATTGAAAGATTGATGCTACAGTCAAAACAAAAGTTTACAGCATAACATTAAAATGTTTCAAACAAAAGTGACATTTTATACAGTTTTATTTATGGGGGCTTTTTTTTTACAAAGTTACTAAGTGAGGTTATTATTACTAGTAAAATAAATTTATTTTAAAGAGCAGGTTCCGCCGACACGCAGCGGTGGCACCCATTCTTTGTATGCTGTGCCAGTGACGGCCTATCAGTTCCTTAGTAGCCGGTGACATCACAGAGGCACACAGCAGCTAGGTCAATGTGTCACTAGGCCACTGTGTTTAGTGTGAGCTGACAGGCACCAGTACTTTAGGAAGTGGTAAAACATCTCAAGGGCACAGATCACCCAGCATGTCACAGCGTGTCTAGTGTGAGGTGACAGGCTACAGAAAATTCTCAGGTATATCAGTTGAGCCCACGTGATGGCTGCTTCCACTAGGCAAAAGTGATGTCCACTTCAATATCCAAATTCTTCATCAACATGGTGGGACTGAGGCAAAAGTGAACACGTCCATTTGCGGATTGAGATTTTGCACTGCTCATGCTCAGGAAATGGGCACACCCATGTAGTGGCAATACACACAATCATGTGATTTAAATCATATCTACTTTTACTACCTAAGAGGAAGAACTGGGGTGTGACAGGCAAAGGTGCACCCACAGGGTATGCAGGGTGTGCACCCGCACACCCCTAAGGCAGCCCCAACCCCTACCTAAATTGTCCCCTCCCTGCATCTCAGCCGGCTCCCAGGGAAGAGGCAACCTTTTTTTTATAATAATAATACTGATGTGCAACTGCTGTTTCCATATAGAGCAATTTCACATCAGCCATCTTGGATTCAAAATGAGACTGCCTCTTCCTGGGGAGCTGGAGAAGATGCATAAAGCAGACAACAGCAGTGATCGCCGCTCAAGTGAGTAGTCTATGTCCCTGGGGGGTAGGGTAGGTAGTCTTTGTCCCATGGGAAGGCTAGTGCAGGTACTCTATACCCAAGAGGGGAGTGGGATATGGGGGGTAGGTAGTCTATGTCCCATGTAAGAGGGGGGTGAGTAGGTCAAGCACGCTATGTCTCAGGGGGTGTTGTCACACACTCCTTGCCCTGAGCCTGTGCATACCTGTGGGACATGGCTCTCTCTTTCATGGAAATGCAGGCGTATTAGATATGGACACAAGTTGAAATACACCTGTATGAAGGTGTAACTTGATAATAATGGCTAGTAGCTAATTAGACACATACTGAACATGCAGATGTGGGCAGATCTCAAGATGGATACAGTTCTACATGCTGTATAGGTAAACATTCACCTTTTATTCTATTTACATATCTTTTGTTAAATGTATGCCCAATTTGCTCCTAGTTTTGCATTAGCTCTCAGTGTGATTTGTTTCATTAACGCTGTGTTTTGGCAGCCAAAGGTCTAGCGTAGGCTTTTGTACTGTATGATACACTGCTTACAAATGCTTTAGATGTCAAAGTAAGATGTTTTACATTGAAAAAATAAGAAACAAATTTAAAAAGAATAACAAAATAATTCTGGTTACTGAGAAAGGGGATTGGAGGGGAACAAGCTCATTAGATTAGAAATTAAATATAGGGATATAATAACAGTGAATCAGCGAGAAACTCATAAAATTAATATGAGTAAAACTGAAAACTGCCTGGGAGAGAGAGAAATACTCTTCATCCCACATTCCTTTATTTAAAGCTGAATTATTTATTACACTTGCATTGTATCATTGCCGTTTTATTGCATTTCGCATTTAAAACATTTATCAAACATTTGTTCTTAGCGTAACAGGATTTCCTACTGGGACCATAAACATTTTTATTAAGTGAGGGAGTTCACATGTTTTTTTTTCTTTTTTGGGGGAAACTTTTTTTTCCTTTACTAGAGAAGCAGATTTCCTACACTGGGCAGTTTGGTTACAGAAGGATAATATTTTCCCAGCTATAACTTTCCTTCCTATGAAATAATAAATACAATTCTGTGGGGCTTGCAACAATATTGTTATCCTCATTACTTCTATTGCTAAGATATACAAAATCAGATTTGAACATTGTAGCACTGTTTTAAGGTTGGAACAAATTCAGTTACTGGGAGCAAAATATACACCTGGAAAAACATTTATGTTCTTCAGGGGAGAGTGGTAAATGTAAAATGCATGACCTGATTTCTAGTTGTGAGAGACGGGAGCTACAGTACAGACAGTAGCCTACAGTAACTGGAAAATGCAGTGTAAAAACAAAGCTGATCTGCTGCATGAAAAATACAGATTATTTGTGACAGTTACAAACAAAAGTTTGCATGTGCACCCAGGGTCAGACTGGCCGACAGGGGTACAGAGGAAATCCCTGTTGGGCCTCTCTGCCTAAAGGCCCCACCCGCTCCACTATGGGTCATGTCCTAGACTGTGCACTGAATTGTACACTGTTACTCTATTGGAGGGTCAGTTACCTAGTTGAGCATAACCACTGGAAAACAATGGTTCTTGAGTTTCTTCTATAGAAACTACACCAATATTTTCCTAATGATTAACCAAGCAACTGTGGTGGCTGGCCACACTCCCTCTGGTGGGTGATCACGCCCCTTAAGAATGGGCCCCTTCCACTGTATTACCCTGGTGGGCCCATTACAGGGGCGGATTGGGACGCCGTGCTGCCTGGCTGTTTCCCGCTGTGCCGGTCCCTTTTTATGCCTTTATGGGCCAGCGGCAGCCCTTCCCTCACCCTCCCCACTGTTGGCCCAGCTGACGATATCGGCCTGCGTTACAGCTTCTGCTGCGTATGTCGGCAGCCAATTTTCCCTCACCCACCCCCACTGCCGGCTCCACTGCCACGAAACAGATATATACAAAAATGGCCTATGTGCTGCGCATGCCAAGCCACTGCAGCTTCCCATAAGCCTTTGCGGAGCCTGTCAGTCACTACTGATGGCTCCACTTCCATGCTGTCTGCGGTCCGCCTCGGCGCCTCCAGGACCATCTCTGTGCCATGCACTACACACTGGCACTGCCTGCAATAACAAGCAGCAGGCATACAGTACATGGATGGCACAGTACATGTACATGGCACAGTACAGCACACGGATGGCACTGTGACAATCAGTAAGTAAACAATTTTATTTATATCTAAGAAATGTCTGCCTGTGTGTGTATATATATATATATATATATATATACACACACACACATATATAATATATATATATATATATATATACATACACACAATGTATAATATATATTGTAAGTATCAACTAATCTAACCTAACCTCCCTAACCCTAACCCTCCTTAGGGGTGCCTAACCTTAACCTCCCTGCCCTGTGCCTAACCCTAATCCCCCCTATAAGTGCCTAACCCTAACCCCCCCCTTCCCACCGCTGCCTCAGCCTAAGTCCCCGGGGGGGTGCCTAACCCTAAGTCCCCCCTGGGGTGCCTAACCCTAACCCTCCCGGTGGGTGCCTATGCCTAAGTCCCCCCCGGGTGCCCTAAACCGAACCCTCCCCCCCCACGGCTGTCCGCACGCGGCACCCGGCATCCCTTCGATTGTGATTCCGGGCGCCGGTCTCCCGGCATCGGGGAAATGACAGGCATCTAGATATAGATTCTGGTCACTTATCCCACGCTGGAATAAAGCAGTCGGGAAGCCGGCTGTTGGGAATCCGGCAGCCGGCTTCCCGATTGTATACCATATATACATATATATATATTTATATATACACATATCTATATAATATATATATATATATACATACACACACACAACTAAAGTGTCACCCATCCACTTGTTATAAACTATGTGTATAACTACGGTGATAGTAGTTGTGTGCAGTGACGCTGAGTCGCTTATGTTGGATGGATAATCTGCACCTAGCAGATGGTGTTTCTGATGGTAAAGTCTAAAGACAAAAGTGGGTGTTTCAGTACTTGCACATTCGGACACATGGCTGTGCACCATGCAAGGGGTTAGTAATGGCCGCCATTGCGTCCAATTTAGAATCAGGCCCTATATGGAGGGTGTATCCCATTCCCTCAGCAAAGCCCGCCCCACCAGGGCTGCTTCCAAAAATTTACTGGGTTGGTTTTCCATCCCAATCCGCCCCTGGCCCATTATGCCCCAGTCCGACACTGTTTGCACCACTTGCAGTGCAACATTGCTTTATTGGCACCTGTACCTGGGCAAAACTTGCTCCTAACTAACTAATTCAGTCCTATTGTATTTAAGTTTTCCCACAATCTTATATTAGTCTTCATTAAATACACTGGATCAGGCCTAGATCTATACACATCAAATAATACATAAAAAGGGTAGTTTATAAAAGTTAAAAATACTAATTCCCCCCCCCCAACACACGCACACCCCTCATGTGCCATTTGTAATATCACATTGACAATTTTGCAAATGCATCTGTCTTTATGGACATTTTAATTGATCAACATAACAAAATTTAGCAGCTTGTGATGGGAAGTGTAGGGCTGATTATGATGTTCCCCAGATACTGTACATGTGGGCTGTTGCACCCATGCTCCTTGTATTTAAATCAAATGGAAAAATTTGATATTTAGATGAGGTTTAGGAGTGGTGTTCCCCGGTTATTAGGTTAGTGGGAGGCTGCAAAGGCCAAAAAGACTTCACTTTCTGGTGCTAAGCAAGCGCCAGTATTTGTGAGACATTAAATACTTTCAATCGGATATATTTTATACCATAAAGAGACATAATACATTTGGATAATAATAATAATAATAATTATAATAATAATAATAATAATAATAACATTTAAACACACCAAAGTAACACATACAGTAACATGTGCTGTACTGCCCGCATTTCGCCAGGACATTTATCAGGAGAATGCACGGCCTATCATCTTTGGTGCTACCAATATCCTCAAATTGCGCAAGTGCAACTCAATTTACACCAAAGTGCATGAGTTTCCAATACAGACTGTGATGTTAGCATAGGAGCTTCAGAGCTCTATGTACTAAGCAGTGATAAGAGACAGAGTGAAAAGTGATAAGTAAGTGACAAGGTGCCAGCCAATCAGCACCCAACTGTCATCTCACAGGCTGTGTTTGAAAAATGACAGTTGGGAGCTGACTGTCTGGCACCTTATCACTTCCTTATCACTTTTCACTCTTATCACTGCTTAGTACATAGACCCCATAGTTTGTAAAGGCCAGTAGCAGAACAAAAGTGTTCCTTCCTAAATACAGAGAAGGTGCTCTAGATTTGATGAACTTGCCAAAATTACAGTAGATCTTACTTTCTGTGCAATATTATTGATATGAGATAAAGGGACAGAGGTGTATTTTAAAGGATGTTCCTCTACCATCTTTGAGCAGGTAGACATTGCATGGTATTTTATAATTTAATAGTACACATTTTGTACCTGGCTGCTGCGCTTTGGCACATTAAGATGCACTGAAAAAAAAATCAAATACACAAAATGTTGTAATTTATTTGTATAGCACAACCAGTGATGCAGCGCTGTACAGACAAAATATTTGTAATTCTAACCAGTCCCTGCACCATTGGAGCTTGCAATCTAAGGGCCTGATTCAGACCCACTCGCGAGCGGCTGTCCGCTCGCAAGTGGGTCGATGTTCTTCACTGAGCATGCGCACGACGGAGGGTGCTCCGTCGTGCGCATGCGCCAGACACGACGAGCGAAGGAAAGTCCTTCACTCGTTGTGTCTGATCAAAGGGGGCGTGCTGTCGATGTTGATTGACAGCATGCCCCCTTTGGTGGGCGTGCCGGGGGCGTGCCTCCCTGACGGGGGCGTTCCTACGGGAACGCCTCCTGTCAGAAGCCGGCCCACTGACATCACTAGTGATGTCAGTGGGAGTGATTTTGGCTCTGATAGAGCCAAAATCACTCCGGAGCTTGCGGTTGAAAACCTCAACCGCAGGCTCCGGCTCGCAGTTTCGATGGTCGCGATGGTCAAGACCATCGCGGCCATCAAAATGCACGCTCGTATAGGCTGTGGGTGGTGACCCACAGCTATACGAGCGTCCAGGAGGACGCTCCATTTTCATGGAGGGCGGCCCTCATTCAGAGCGTGCGCTCTGCTCAGAGCGTACGGCTCTGAATGAGGGCCTAAATTCCCTAACACTCAAGCATACATACACACATTATTTTTTAGTCAAGAGCCTACTAATATATATTTAATGTATTGGAAGTAGCCAGAGCACAAGAAACCTATGCGAGCACAGGGAGAACGAACAAACTCCACACTTATAGGGTTCGATGGAAAATTAAGATCATCACCCTAGTGCTCTGAGACAGCAATGCTGTCCATTGTACCATCATGCTGCCCCAAATGTCACATGTATCTGTAACAGCTGTTTTCAGAGGACTGTCTGAATTTCTCAGTTTAATACAGTGCTTCTCAAACTCTGGGCCTGATTCAGCTTTAAGAATAGAGTGAGAATTAGCACTTAACTATGTACCTGGACAAACCATGTTGCAATGCAAGGGGTGTAAATACATACAATTTTTTGCATGTAGTGTAAATACTGGCTGCTTTTGTATGTAGCCCACAAATACTGCACAGCTTTATTATTACTCTGCACTTTAGATGTCAGTTTGGACACCTCCCTCCTAAATCTAAATCTCTCTGCACATTTTAAATTTGCCCCACCTGCAGTGCAACTTGGTTTCGCCAAGATGATCAGTTAAGTGCTAAATCTCAATATATTTCCAAAGCTGAATCAGGCCCTCTGTCCTCAGTACCTCAAACAGTTCATGTTTTCCAGGTCACCTAGCAGGTGCACATATGCCTTCATTACTCACTGGCACATTTTAAAAGAACCACAAGTGGAGCTAATTGTTTCACTTGGAATTCTGTGAGGAGAACTTGAAAACATGAACTGTTTGGGGTCATAAGGACAAAGTTTGAGAACCTATCTTATATATAAAATTCATTGGTCTGTTTGTTTGTTTGTTTTTTATTTATCTATCTGTCCAGTTATGCATTCAGACACCTCTGCACTTACTGGGATGAAACCAATGTGTGGTGGTCCATTTGGATCCTGACAGGTTTTAGGGTCCCGGTCGGACTTCCCATTTTTGCATGTTCTGGGTCTTCCGCTGGATGGATTTGGACATCACGTAATTTGGACAAAAACTTCACAGAGTGGTAATATTGGATCCCAGAAGACATACTAGTGAGTTGAGGCACACTGGGCAGAACTTTGACCTTCGGATGCTGGGCAGAGCTTTGACTCAGGAAGCCGATATGAGGCCTTCCACTGGATGGATTTGAATGAAAACTTCACAGAGGAGTGGCAATTAGTCTGGGTTGCCTAAAGGAGTGGTTGGGGTCCCGGTCATACCTCACACAAGTGCGCAAGGCAGAACTTTGACTCTGGGGGCTTGTCTGGGCCTTCCGCTGGATGGATTTGGACAACATCACATAATAAAACTTAATAACTTGAAGATTTAAACCTGGGCAATGCTGTGTACTTCAGCTAGTGACTTTATAAATAGGCCCTTTTAAGAAGGCCCTGGTATCCACAATGGGGAAACATTTCCTGTCAGCTCTCAACATAGTTCATGATCAGGATGAAGCCATTTTTGTTTGCTATGTTTTATGCAGACGAAGGAAGATTTGCTGTGAAAGCCAGTCTGAAAGTTTCACTGTTTTGTGCTACTATAAATGTTAAATGCATTTGCCAGCTATTAGAATCTCCAGCTGTACTATTGTAAGCAGATAAAGAAAGGTACAGGTTAGAACAAAAATTAAATGAATAAATTATTCCAGGAGAAATAATTTTTGTTAGCAGGTTTTTATTGATTTGAGTGGACTGATATAAGAGAGTCTAATGTTTGGGCGTTCTTCCGTTTGAAAACCAGAGGACTATGGGCCTCATTCAGAGGCGGTCGGAGGATGCAAGCGGTCGCTCAGAAACTGGGCGGCCGCTTGCATGCTGACTGCCCGCCTCTGTTGCGGTCGTTAGGCTGTGGGTTAACACCCACAGCTCTAACGACCGCTCGGGTATTGGTCGCGATGGTCAGAGACCATTGTGACCATCGGGGCTTACGACGAGACCCAAGGGTAGGGTCTCCCTTGTCATAAGCCCCGGAGAGCTTCTGGCTCTGTCTGAGCCGGAAGCTCTCTCACTAGTGATGTCAGTGGGGCCTCCACCAAGTGGTAGGCGTTCCCATGGAACGCCTCCGTTTGGGCTGCCACCCCCCCAGCCCGCCTTCCAAACGGGGCGAGCTGTCAATCAACATCGACAGCTCGCCCCCTTTGGATCGAGACCCACTACGACCGGCGCTGTCAGTCATAGCGGGTCTCACGCATGCGCAAGACGGCGCTGGCGCCATCGTGCGCATGCTCTGTGGGGGGCCATCGACCCGGTCCGATCGCATCGGCGCTAACGACCGGGTCAGAATGACCCCCTATGACCCTTCAGAATTTCCTCCACAGCTAGAAAACGCAGTGCTTATCTCAGTATTGTACAGAACACAAGTCAAGACTAACTGGGCAGAGCAATTTGAGCATCTGGTGGTAGGGAAATTGTTAGTTGACAGGGAAAAATGGATGTCTCCATGAATTATCACTCGAAGCCACGGATGATTGGTTGCATTCTTATCAATATACAGAGATAGTCATTAGTAAGGCTGGTAGTGACGATTGATATATGCTCATTTATATGCTAGAGCTGTGTAAATTTGCTGGGATTCATGTTTCCGCTAACACATATGTACAGGAACAAAGGGAGAATGTCGGAAGTCTCCCTAATTAATCACAGAAACCGAGAGATGAGCAACGAGGAAGAGATGCCCCAGCTAACAGCTTTCAGGAAAATCTATCTCTGTGACAAATTAGACCCAGTGGTTTGGAGCACAGAGTTCTGCCTCAGCAGTACATTAGGCACAAGCATTCATTCCTTGGAAGAAAAGCGAGAGATAGTAAGGCCAGGCAACCAGGATATGTAATTATTCATGTCATGGAGACCAAGAGCCATATGATGAAGTCAAATCAAACATTTGTGCTGGCAGAGCTACCACTTACAGCATGATGATGTGTGAAGCTTTGTGCATTTTCGCTTGTTCATGGAATATGATTTACTAGGTTACTGTCACCTTTTAATGATGGAATATATTAATTTCAGAGCATATTCCACACCTGCAGGCAGCCTGTGCCCATTGATACTCACCCACGGGTAGCCTCATGCATCACAATATTAACAACACATATGTTTTATTAGCTTGACCTAAATTTCTCAGTGCAAAATCCGTCTTCTGCAAACATCATAAAATGAGTTATTGATTCATTATTTATCTATCTATAAAATATATTAGATTAATTCTCATATCTCATGCAACTACTAAAGGGTAAATTTTTTCCCTTTTATTTTTGTATCTGAAGTGTCAGCCTTTAGGCATAGCTGTTTGGGGTCTTGATTTTGATGTGCTTAAGAATGCATGAGAAGGTACCACATTACCTAAATATATCTAGATCTAGAATATTGGTAAATTATATATATTTATATATATAGCACCAAAATATTCTACAGTACTGAACACAGAAGGTCTTTTCAGACACATCAGTCCCCACCACAGGTGCATAAACCAGTTTCAATGTAGTCAGAAGCCATTAGTCCTACCAGTTTATCTTTGGACCAAGCAGGGGAACTAAGAACCTGGATGAAGATCTCACAAGCACATGCAAACATAGAAACTACATGCAAGAATTAGGGAAACAGAATCAATGCAAAAAACAACATCAAGAACAAAATATACTAGTATAACATGTTCTCATAACACCACACTTTTCCATCTCTTCCCTTTTTGTTTTAATCATAACATGTGCATCTGCAACTAATCTATTGATGATGGTCACTTCTTGAAATCCGGTTGTCTACTAGGCAATACCCCTGGAGACCAAATTGCACACACTATTTCCAGCCCTTGGGGTGTCCACCAGAGTGAACAAGTTACAATGTGAATATTTTCACTCTGCAATACCCTCCAATTCTGGGTCTAATGATCAACTACAGTAGATAGGGTTCTCATTCAATTACTGTAGGTGAAAATGACCAAACTGACCAATGACATTTATTTAGCCAACTTTAATCATTTCTGGGACCATTTGCTACTGTCAGGTTTAGAGATGTGCCCAGACAGGACATTCAAGAAGTAAAAGTTGACAAAGTCTTATGATTGTTCTAAGTCTGTAAGATCTCATAGACATATTTCATGTACTATAAAAATAAAGCCAATTAAATTTTTGAGGTAAACATTCCTTTTTACATAATTTTTCAGGTAATACTAAACATACAGCTTGTAACATGTACTTGCCTCCTTCTCACCCATCTTCTGTGGGATGAGAGCTGTGAAAAGAAGTGGGAGAGACTCCCTGGCACAAATATGACCTCTTATAGGTGGGCCAGTGGTTCCCAAAATGGGTGCTTTGGCATGAATTGTTGTTTAAGGACCATATCAAATTATTTATGGTTCATGTTATAGGCTATACCTGTGTTGGTGGCTGACAATAAAATATGTGGACAAACAGAAGCACAGCCCTATCCACCACCATATAACTGAACCTAAGGACTGCAGGTAAGCAAAATGTACTCTTTTATTTTCTCACTCTAGTGCACCCTGATTCAAAAGCATTGTGGAAACACTGCACAAAGCATTGATGTGGGTTTTCAATGATGATGCTCTATCCTCATGGGGGAATTGTATGCTAATCTGGGAGGCTGGTCACCATCTAATTCGAGAGTTTACTGGACAATTCAGGTGAGAAGGCAACCATGATGTAATAACTTACAAACAACATTTATATACAAAATCATACCTACAATACCTACACTACACACAACTGCAAATTAAATAGATTTATGAACAGACAACAAATAATCATATTATATTTAATGTGTGGTACAGTTATAGTTTTTCCTAAATCCCTCTTTTTGCATGAAGCTATCTGTCTTCTGGGCAGATATAATTATTAATGAGTATTAATAAAACAGTACAGATACATTGTACTGGTAGAGGCAAGCTTACTGCGCTCATTAGAAACTTTCTCAGAATACATGAAGTCAACCAGCTTCCAGGTTATAGTTGCACTAATCATATAAAATTAGTATTATAGGATATTCAGCATACACTCTCAGCTCATTTAAATTATGCCCTAGGTATGTTAGCAGGAAGTACAAGAGATAGACGGAGGAGCACAGTTATTTAAAGTACTTTAGAGAGTAATATGTGATGATAACCGTACAGTCCCAATAAGCTTTTTATCTGGCTATACTATTAACTAGAGATGATTTTATAGTGGAATATTGTTTATTTTGTACTAAGTATAGGCAAGTGCAAGTGTACCCTAATGATGGCTATCAAACATAGGCCCGTATTCAATTGCAGGTGAAAAGTCCAGGACTTTTCGCCTGCTGGATTTTCAGCCTACAACGCGTGTTTTGGCGAAAATACTTTCCGTGCGCGCGGCCTCTTTTCGCCCTGTTCAATTGCAAAGGACGCAAAAATGGGACCCGGCGGAACTCAAACAAGCAAAAAGTGCTGTCAGATTTGGGGAAATCAGCCTGATACCCCCCAAAAGATGCACTGACATGGGGGATTACTATGGATCCCCCGGAATAGCCTGCTGAAGGTATTTGGGGTACTTAAATGATGTCAATAGCAGCTATTTAGCGTCTTTGCATAAGTGGAGAAGAATAGCATTTAGCAACTTTTTTTGGCCAACATAGGTAGTCTCATCAAATTTGGGGTAGTTGAAAATGGGGGCTACCATATTTTTGCTAAAGTGAAGTTTTAAATTATGTAAAAAATCCACCTGCCTGCAAGCACCTGCAATCAAAAAACCACCTGCCCCATACTTGGGAACCCCCCTGATGTCTATTTCGCTATTTTTTAAGTTTGTCCCCCAACTTTGAACTTTTTCACCCCCAAAATGAAAGTACTTTTTTGGGGTGTTCTAAAGTATTTTTTTTTTTTTTTTACACATTTTATCTTCGGGGGACTGTCCCAGGGGTGCAGGGGGGTTTTCCAAAGTTTGCACCCCAAAACCGCAATTCTGCACTTTTTTCCGCCTGCTACTCATAGGCAAAACTTTTCCGCCGATTACAATGCATTGACTTTTTGCGTACGCGAAAAGTCTTTGGAATTGAAAATGGAGGAAACTTTCCGCCTGGTGACATGACGTCATCCGCGATACTTTTTCGCGGATTCGAACTGTTCGCCTGTAATTGAATACGGGCCTAAGTGTATGGATCCTGGGGAGATGCACTGCAGAGATTCGTGCAATTGTGCTTTTTTGTGCACACAAAATGGGAGTCATTATGGCTGACTTGTGTTCATCCCTTCATTAGGCACATTACTGTATCTGTGAATTATGCTTTTCACCGAGATGGATTGACGATGGTGACAATAAACTCTCTATCACAGTCCTCATTTGTACACATAAGTAATGAGTTTACCTAAAATAAAGACTCGTGCACATGATTGGCAGGGAAAATGGTCAGATTTTATTTATTTAAGAAAAATGTTATGTATGGTGGTGAAGAAAGAACAGACCAACTCTAGCATAAACAAAGGCTAAGTCAAACATATAAATTGTGGGCCGACTGCGCTCTTATTACATCAATGAAACTGAATTTAGGATGAGGGCCAACTGCCAGCTCATCCTGACCAATCCATACTGAATGGGAGCCAACTGCCAGCCCCCATCACCAACAACTTAAAGCATTCAAACTCCACTCCCAATCAGGGGCGTAACTATACCTACGGGGGCCCCATAGCAAAAATTTTTACAGCCCCCCTCTCAGCCCGCGCCCCCCCCCCTCAGCCTACCACCTCTGCTCTCATCCCATGGACCCCCCTTGGCCTGAGGCCCCCCCTGCACCATCCTCACTCCCCAACTTACCTGATCCATGGTCACGCTGTGCAGGGCAGGCACACCTTCTCTCCTGGTCGGCTCCTTCTCACTGACTGATGCTGGGAGGAGGCGACCACGCCTTCTCCCAGTATCAGTCAATGGGGAGAGCCGGAGGTGAAGCTGACTGGGAAGACACAACCACGGAGCGGGGGGGGGGGCGCAACCATGGAGCAGGTAAGTGGAGTAGAGGGGAATGAGGAGAGTGTCGGGGGAGTGAGGAGGATGCGGAGGGAAGGGCCGCAGACAGAGGCCTGGCACCGTAGGTGTAGGGGGAGGGCCGAGCCCAGGGTTGGTCCAGGCCCCATAGCAGCCGCGCCCCCTGCACCCACGGTAGTTACGCCACTGCTCCCAATGACATGAAAAGCCCAGCTTCACCGGTAGTGCTGCTGACCCCAGTAGGGTGAAATCAGCCTAATTCGCACACTGTTTGGGAGTGCACCTCAAGGCACATATCAATAAACCCTACTAAACCGTTCTTTTCCACCATCATAGGCTCCATTTACCAACCACAGTTTCCAACATACACTCAACCTATGCAAACCAAAACCCTCTAGCCAAATCCTGAACTAACAACAATCTCTATATCTGATCAATGGGTGTCCGATCACCACGTCTCCAAAACACAACACTGTGGGGCACACCACTGCATTACTCACTTTCATGCCAAATCAATGGCCACAATAATACCAGCATCATGACACTGCTGCCGGAGAATGATTTTGGACCAAAACACCCGACAAAAGGACTCCGTCTCCACTAATCTCTCCAAGTATCTTCTAATGGAAGATCTCATATCTCATGAGGTACAGGATGTGAGTTCGGCACCACCTAAATGTACAATTAAAAACAATGGGCAACCAAAAGAAGCCGTGAACCAATCCAGTACCCCCTGAAAGGAATGCTAGCACGTCCCCCTATTCCCTAACCGAGATACTGTATACGCAATTTAGGGTACCGTTCAAAATCAAGCACAGCAGGAAACCTAGCCACCAAGTACAAAGGAAGCATTCAAATAAAACTACTATCATCACAATACCTTTGTAAAAAGAACAACACAAAATTAATAATTATAAATAAGAAAATCAAAACTCCACTGTAAAACAGCTCAAAACACAAACCAAACAACATTACTGAAAACAAAGTGTATCAAATAACAAAGCAAACGTAAGCATCAAAAGGAAATGGAAGGAGAGGGGGAGTGTCATATCTTAAACTGAGGCAAAACACAAAAAATGCTGATAGGATGGCATGAAAAACCAAAAGTTACATAAAACCATCAGGAAAAAGAGACACAAATACACTAACAAAATCTAATGGGCCATTTCTACGCAATACATTTCCATATCCCGAGCTCATGAATTTCCAAAATGGACAATCCCCAACTACCTTAGGTCTATTTAGCATGTAACAAGAAGTCAAATATATCAGACAAATCCGAATATTGTGACAACTATACATGAAGATCCAATTACCTCTGTCATGTTGGTCAGTCTTGGAGCACTGTACCCTACACATTGAAGAATCATTGCACACAAAAATATGAGAAGCAAGGGGCTGTAAATTCACCCACACGAAAAGCACTATGGAAAGCCATGGAAAAAAAAAAGACTATAAACTAGCTCCTAGTAAGGGATGCACAAAAACCCAACACAACAGCTAGGAGATAGGGAAGCAAGCTTAATCAGTGGAGCACCAGGAATCTGGATGAGATGGGACCACCCTTGCCCACTCATTCAGAGCGTGCACAAGACCGTGGGGCTTAGTGATTGTTCAATGCTAGGGCATTGTGTAGTTCAGTGTTAGCCCATGAGTGAGGTAAAGTTCAGTGTTAGGCCACAGGCAGTGGTATTGCTGGGACACTAGGCCCATAGTGTGTACATGGTTTGGCAGGCATTAGACCTGAGCTGTTGAGAACACTATCCCCGGGAGGTCTAGTTGTACTGGCCCAGGTAGTGGACAGTAGGCCATATCCAGCCCTTTCCATGTCTCAGGTTATCGCTCAGTCCTCCCTTTCCACAGTCAGGCCTCCATTAAAGGCAGACTGTGGGTAAGTTACCCATTCGGCGATCACGGTAGTATCTTTTAACTATATTGTAAATTTATGCTGCACCTGTTCTGCTTTGTTATGCAATGAGCGTGTTAGAGAGTACACTAAACCCAGCATGCTATTGTTGTAACTTACCGGGTCAGCAAGAGTTAGGGCCCTGATGTGTTAAAAAGTAGCCAGGTTGTGGGTGACACATGCTAGAGAAAAGGAGAGCACAGGAATGCCGTGTGATGTCCTCCTGTGTTCATCTGCAGTTACCGACATGGGAACCACACATCCATCAACATGACAACAGAAAACCTAGAGAGCATATTCTGTGTTTCATGTGCTGTTTGTGTTGTGCATCATCCTTTTCCCCTTTCTCGCCCCTTTGGGTGTCCTGTTCGGGGTGCATTCTTGTGCTTTGCACATAGGTGTAACCAGTCTGAGGCCAATAGCGCCAATGATGACCATCCACTGATCCCAGTGGAGATCATCCAGGTTTAGTGTATTTTCCTATCTCCATGCAGGACCCAGAAGTGGGAGTATCTGTCCGCATCCAACCATGTTCCAGGACCATCGTTCAGAGTGTCAGTGATAGCCTGAAGGTGAGAATGAGTGGTGAGGAAGTCAGGTAAGAGCCCAACTACAGCTGCAGGACAGCAGGCTCACACCAATAGTGCACTTTTTACATTTGGCATAGTAAACTGGATCTGATGCGAGCTGAAGGATGCCCTGGCTGTTGATCTCCAGACTGGATTGCTTATCAAAGTATGATGGGTGGAATGATGCTGGATGATTGGAGGAACCAGCTGGAGTCACCTATTCAACCGTTTTGCCTGCCCGAGTTGGTACAAATACATCTGTCCCTACAGGTCCTTCAGACTGAAGCCAAAAATACAGTTTGGCTGTGTACTGCTAGCAAGAAAAAAGATCTCCAGGGGGTGTTCAAGGATGTCTATGGAGAGTAGTCAATGTCTTGAACCTTTGAAAACTTATTTTCATTCAGGTTCAGAGAGAGGATGAGACTATCTCCCAGTTTGTCAATGCTCTACAAGACTATGTGGTGGAGATCCAGGCCAGGAGAAACAAGACGTGGTTGATTGGAAACCCAGACTCTGCCATGCAAGATATTTTAGTAGCAGGACTGAGGAGTAGATCCCTATGACACTTTCTTCAAAACAAGGACCAGAATGCGGAACTCGGCTCCTGCACTGTGACCCTCCAGCAAGCCCAATCAATAGTCAGGACCACCAAACCAAAGGTCAACCCACTGAATAGTTGTGTCAAGGAACTGATCAATGTGTTCCTGCTGGTCCAAAAAAGAGGTGTCCCAGCTGAGGCAGTGGGTAGAACCATAAGGCCGAGGCTGAAGTCAGCATGAGTGGTGTTGAAGAGAGGGAAAAAGAGAACCCACACCAAAGGTACCTCAAGTGAGATGTGCTCAAGAACAGGGAAATGGCGGGAGCACGTCAAAGAGACACCAGGAAACTGGTGTATTGGGAATGATAAGCTTTCCATGATCCAAGGTTTGGAAGACACCTACCACCATGATGGAAGTAAAGGCTATCCTTGGACTAATTAGCTATTACCAGCAATTTATTCAGGGTTTCGCCAATATAACCAGACCCCTATATGAGCTGCTGCAAGTTGTGGTGACTGATATGCAAAAAAGGGCAATGGAGTGGAGTCATGCCTAAGACGCCTTAAACCAGCTGAAGAATGCCCTTACCCATGCCCTAGTGCTGGCCCTTGCTGGTCTATATCAATGGAAGCCACAAGGGACAGGGGGCCGTGCTTTTCCAGGAAGGCCAAGAGAGAATGATCGCTTTTAATATGGGGGCCATCTGCAGCTGGAAGGAGCAAGGACACTGGGCTTCTGCTGGCAAGAGGAATCAAATTGGGGGGGTAGGCAGGAGAGTCTTCCATCTGTGGGTTCAATGGTGGTCCGTGAAGGTGTGTTGTGTTGGTGCTCCAATCTGGAGCAAGAACTTCGAGAGGTCTGGCAAGGCATTCTTCTGTAAATCACAGCCCGAGCACTAGTGGCAGAAATTCATGAAGAAGGAGCCCACTTAGGAGTGGCCAAGACACTCCAGTGGATTGCTGAAAGTATTTCGATCCAGCATTGCAGGACTTGGTGGAGGATGTATGTTGGACTTGCAAGAGGTGTGGGATTACCAAGGCCACAGGACACCAAGCCCCCATGCAGACCATCAAGATGAAGAGACCCTTGAAACTCTTAATGGTGGACTACTTGTTAATAGGAGAATCAGTGAGTGGATATCAGCCCACCTTAATGATGACAGACCACATCACCAAGTTCACAGTAGTAGTCCCCACCAGGGATCAGAGTGCTGATGCAATGGACAGAGCCAGTCTTATGGTATACAAAAGTCTTTGACTTACCCCTATTATCCCCGGGGTAATGGGGCATGTATACGCTTTAATAAAACCTTTTTACAGATGCTCAGGACCCTAGAAGTTGAAAGAAAGAGATGTTGGCCAGATTTAATCCAGAAGTAATTGTGGGTGTGTAACAACCGAGTGCACCGAACCACAGGATTCTCGCCCCACTTCCTACTGTGTTGTCAACCTGGAAGGGAGCTGCAGGACCTGGAACTGTTCGCTCCAGCATGAGAAATGAATGGACCCAAAGCGGGTGGATCAAAGAGCAGAAATAGTGCCTGAAAACAGCTGGAGAGATGTTGGAGCGGAACATTGGGCCCATGTTACATCAACATTCTGGATGGATCTCTGGTGAGCCCTTCTTGGGGGGGGGGGGTCAACGAGTCCTGGTCAGGGAGATACGGCCAAAGAACATGTTGAGTGAGAGGTGGGAAATACTGCCCTATATCATCCAGTGGCAGTAACCCCATTTATGAAGTACGGGCCAAAGATAGTAGAGGATGCATCTGCACCCTACTCCAGGTCATGTTGTTGCCTTGTGATTTTCAGGACCAGCAGCCCATAGGGATGTTCTCAAGGGAAGTCACTGAAGCCCCAGAGTCCATCCTCCTGGACTGATGGGTACGGCTATCCCCTTCAGAGCCGACCACTCTCACGGAAGAGGCATTGATGGAGGCCAAACTATCAATGCCAGAGGAATCGGTGACTGATGTACAACAACCGAGACAGGAGGATATGTCACCTGAACCCAGACTACCACCACTCTCCTGCCCACGGAAAAGGCATCAATGGTAGCTGAACCACCAATCTCAGAGGAATTGGTGGCTGATGCACAACAACCAAGACAGAAAGAAATATGGCATTGTATAGCAGAGAGTGTGGCCACAAAAATGAGATCACCACACCCCCGTGCATTTCCCCCCTGAACACCTTAGATGAGCGTAATGATAGATAGCTAACAAGTAAGTAAATTCCAACAACCTCTTGGTGCTTTCATTTTATTACAACTATAGGAATACAGCTCCTCTTTATATATCAACTACTTAAAAAGAAAAGAAACAATAACCGTTGCAAAAGTGCTACTCTAACTATTCCATCATTCTGCTATAATAATGTGTTCCAAATAAGCATAATAAAAACAAGCAATATAATAATATTGGTAGTGTACAGGTAGTTAAACTTAACAGCATTAGTAAATTCCCCACTTTCAGGACAAGAGAAATTGCATACACTATATTAATTTACTCTGTGGATATTAGTGAACCGCCAGCCTAAATTGTTGATAGGAAAATATTTTTGCTGATAAAGTCTAATTTAAAAAATTAATAGGAATGGCAGAATTATGTTTCTAGCTACTTGACTTGTCGTTTTAATAAGCCACATGTAGTTATGGGGGTTGTTTCTACAGTATATTTACACCACAAAAATACTGTAGCGCAAAGTGAATGCATTATATAACATTTTATATATGTGACATGCAATGCAGCATGAGTGGCTAGCAGGTCTAACAAGTTACAGCATTTCTCATGTTGTATATTTAGCTAATAATATACAGTAGCATGTACAGATGTAAAGTATACACCACAATCTGCTTTCGACAAGCATAAACAGTACATTTGTGAAACACTGCTATACATGCCAAGCAAATATTCAACTAACATAGACAAAGAGTTCTTCATTGCAAAGTAAGTTAGACAGTTGTTATAGTAGTTCATTCTTTGTAGCAATTGCCTCATCAATGTCAACATCAGGAAACGATTTCCAAACCATTCTTATATTCAGGAGAATGGACTACTGGGAAAGTCCATTTACATGGTAGCCTTTAAAGCAATACTTAGGGGCATATTTTTTTTAAATAATATTTGTGGGATTATTATTTACATAATTTGATCCTTTAAAAAAATCGACAATTTTGGATACATCTTTGGAAAAAATATTAGCCAGTTAAAGGGTTAAATGCCGAATTTCACAAACTTTTGCCCAAAAGCTAACACCATCTTCAGATAGCATTAGCCATTGTTCTTTTGGGTACAGACACAAAACATTCCAGGAGAGAGATCCATACAACTCAAATACATGACCACTGGGGCAGAAATGGTGCTGCCGCTCAGCCTTGGACCCTGGACTGTGGTTCCCGGAAGGACAACTAGTTACAGTACCTCCTCATTGTTATACAAAGGCAATATACAACACAGAAGACACATATAAATGAATGTACTAGGGTCATTTATAATGCCTAAAAGTAGAGCAGTTAGTCTTAGTCAATGATCCTCCTTTTGTGCTCTGAAACTGTTTGTGCATGCTATGATGGGTTGAATTCCCCAGTTGCTCCCCTCAGAATTTGGCCTGGTAAACCTAACTGTTCAATAGGCATTAACAAGCACCAAGAACAGCCCAATATCACAAGAACTTAGTTGTGTTTGCACTGATTGCAGATGTAGGAAGTTTCCTAGGCCAATGCTTTTCAGACTCGGTTCTCAAGAAACATTAGCAGTCCAGATTTTAAGGATAGCCATACTTGAGCACAGGTGACTTATTTAGTATCTTAGTCATTGTAAATTTAACCACCTGTGCTCAAGCATAGATCTCCTTAAAACGTGGACTGTTAGTGTCTCTTGAGGAGCAAATTTGAAAGCACTGGTCTAGGCAAACCTGGGAGTATTACCTTTTACATGGGGATGAAAAGCTTTTAATTAAGAGGGTGTAAACTCTTCAGTAAGAAAGCTATATGTACACCAGAGTTCCCAGTTTTGCTTATCATACATTTTCTGGTACTGGAAATCAATATAATTAGAAGTTTTAAAAAGAAAAAATACACAAATATATTTATGTTTCTTTTTAAAACTCTTAATTATATTGATTTCCAGTACCTGCAAATGCATGACAAGCACAATCTGGTGTCCAAAGTCCCCAGACCAATTAGCCCTAATATTACAGCACAATGTAAAATGCAAAAGTGGAAACCAAAATCTTTATTTAACAAGTGCAGCAGTCTGCCATACATGCAAATGTAGTTATTAACTGTCATTTACACACCACAAGACCCCTGGCAGGGTATGCTGCTGTAGATTATGCTTTCACTACATCTGTAGCTCACTTAAATTATCACATCCAGCAAAATGAGCACTTCAGTTGGTGCTCACGTGCATCTTTTCCACACTTTGACTCACCCAACCTCCCCGTCGGCAAGTGCAATCTTGTAAACCACCCAACTTGGGGTAATACTAGGCTCAGTTGCACAATAAAAGGTGCGTGGTATCATAATAACAGCATTTATGCTGCAATTCTGAACTTTCTCAGGCCATAAATTACCTTTACTTTGTGACCTATATATGTGAAGATTGATGCTCTAGTTATGAAATTCTGTAAGGTCCATGAATTATGTGAACGAATACAATTAAAGTGAAAGACTTCTTATACATTGGTAAAAATCTGACCATAATTACAACTCTTTCCCTTCATACTGACAGTTTTTGCCCCTTCTTGACCAGATTAATTTATACGTTTTGATGATCAACCAGTTTCAGTGGGAACAATTGTTTCATTCCCTACTTCCGAACTTTTTATGATTTTTTTATTTTTTTATTTGCAGATTAGACAGGGCATTATTTTGGAAGAATATTACAATATATGGTCAAATAATAAGATATATACAAATAATAAGATATATACATACTATATATATATATATGTATATATATATATATATATATATATATATATACATACAGTCAGGTGCATAAATATTGGGACATTGACAGAATTTTCATATTTTGGCCTCTATTCACCACCACAATGGCTTTGAAATGAAACAAACAAGATGTGCTTTAACTGCAGACTTTCAGATTTAATTTGAGGGTAATTACATCCAAATCAGGTGAACGGTGTAGGAATTACAATGGTTTCTATATGTGCCTCCCACTTTTTAAGGGGCCAAAAGTAATGGGGCAAACTAAACAATCCTTGATCTAACTTTCACTTTTTAATACTTTGTTGAACATCCTTTGAAGGCAATTAGAGGCTGAAGTCTGGAATACATAGACATCACCAGATGCTGGGTTTCATCCCTGGTGATGCTCTGCCAGGCCTCTACTGCAAATGTCTTCAGTTCCTGCTTGTTCTTGGGGTATTTTCCCTTCAGTTTTGTCTTCATCAAGTGAAATGCATGCTCAATCGGATTCAGGTCAGGGGATTGACTTGGCCATTGCATAACATTCCACTTTTTAGCCTTAAAAAACTCTTAGGTCCACACTCTCGTCTTTAATAATAAATTGCTGGGGTGACACACCCATATGGGATCACAATAATCCTCTTCTTGCAAAAGTAGAAAAAAGGGGGGGTTAGCACTCACCAGTCTTCTTAAAAACATCTCTTTATTGGATCTCAGTAAAAATGTTACAACATTTCAAAATCCGACGTTTCGGTCATGTGCATGGACCTTTGTATTTTTCTATTTTTTTCTACATATATATATATATAAATATATATATAGTCCAATTGGCGGCCCTCCGGACGAGTAAATAATGAACAAAGAATCGTTCTTGATTAGCAACGTTTCAGTGCATTCATTCACACTTTTATCAAGCCGAATAATAAAGCAATGCAACACTTACCCTCCTTATCGAGCCACCATGCCTCTAGCTCATGAGACCTGCCCTTGTTCAAAGATCTATATAGGCAAAACGGAGTTTGAGAAACGCATGGCGCAGCATTGGTCTGCAATTAGAACAACTATTGCCACTGGTTCTGGTGAACAACCAGTGGCGAGACAATGCTCTATCAGTTTTAATATGTCAGTACATTGCTTCCCATGTGCGTCTCCATAAGGGGTCTCTTTATTAAATAATATTTGTGGGATACCCACAAATATTAAGTATCTTCTGAATGTTCCATGGAGGGACCACAGCAGATATCTTCCAAATATGCCGCAGCCCCTCAATTTCCGAGAACAGCATCATTCCAGAGTTTGCCCCCCCGTAGCTAATAGCATGACGTCAGACCCTTGTAGCCTATGGGCTACATTTTGCAAAAAATACTTGGAGAAAATTGCCGCCACACGTGTGGTCTAATGACTGTGCAGAAGTCCTGAAAGAGGCGTGAAGAGGCCCCTGATGCAGTCACTTCACTCCTAACACATTGCAGGGATGAGCTTCTTTCTGAGCCTCTGTGAATTTTTGTACATTTGGGCGATATATCATTTTTTATTGCTACAAATAGCCGTGATAAGACATTATCTGATATTTCATGCAGTGTCTCCATTTCTAAAAGCAGGTTATTATGGGAGCAGTCAGAATGACCAAGGCTGACCATCATCATCAGATGGCATTACCCTATAGTAGGCTATGGGCTACTATTTCACTAAAATTACTAGGAGAGAGGCCACTGCATAAGCTTGGTCTGCTAACCACACATGCGCAGAATGGCCCCAGCTCTGGAAATAGAAGAAAAATTATCGCTTTTGTGTTCATTTAATATCTTTACACATCATAGGGACATGTTCAGGGATGTATCTATAATGGGTGCAGGGTGTGCGGGACACACAGGCCCCTGCGTCCAGGGGGGCCCTGTACCACACACCCTGCACCCATAGTATTACTTACCTCTCCAGAAACCCATGTCAGCGTGAATGTCTGGCGCTATAAAAATGACTGGAAAATAGCCGCCGCGGCCATTTTCCCGTCGTTTGAGCATGCACAGTACAGGGAAAATGGCTGCCGCGGCCATTCTCCTGGTGGCCTGCACATACTCTATAGCCTCTGGATGCACTTTAGTGTCCAGAGTCTATAACTATGGCGCTGGCCGTGCACAGCTCAATGAGCTGCCGGTCGCCAGCCAGAGAGGAGGGGGCCCGTGTCGGAGACTGCACACAGGCCTCCTCCTCTCATGAAACGCCCCGTTTGGAATTCCTTTCTCTTCATGTGATTTTTAGGATATTCGGGCAAAATGTGAATTTATTAGTGCCACAAACAGCGGCGATAACAAATGCTAATTATGAGGTCTGAAACCTGGTAATTAGTAAATATGCCCCTTTAGGTCTCTGATGACCAAAACGAACATCTGAACCTCACATGCTTGATGGCTTGCAGAAAAAAAAACAGCTAAGAAGAAAAAGTGTGGATAATGAGATGTGGGAAATTTGAGAATTTTTTTCTGTAGATAGCGAAGTCCACTTACGTAAAAAAAAAAAAAATTAATTCCAGGCTATTAAAACTAATCTAATTATTTTCAGAAACTCTTTTAGAGGAATTATAGTGCCAGCCATTAGCTAATGTTTCTTCACCTCCAAATTAAATTTGAAACCCCGTTTATTTTAAGTAATACAAAAATGTCTACAAGCACAAAATGTTTTCTGTACATGTTAAAAAGCTTAATTTTTTTCATTCACAGGCTTCAGTGTGATCGCCACATTCTTACAGTGATTTTCCACTTTGTTTCTAAACTTTAATAAAAAACAAAAATCTATATATATAATATATATATATATAGAGAGAGAGAGAGAGAGAGAGAGAGAGAGAGAGAGAGAGAGAGAGAGAGAGAGAGAGGTTTTAGTGTGCTGTGTAGAACTGTGAACATTGCTTATTGCCATTCTTTGCTGTGATAACAAATGTTGTAACAGGGCAAATGACACTAGATGACATCCCAGGACAACACATCTGATAGGGTGCTGTCCCAGTGAATATGTTGCCCCTTTCCCAGCTCCATGACCACTTGCTTATCACAGTGGAGTAGGAGCAGTTTGTACTGACCATGGGCAGCCATTGACCATGCATACGCACTGTCCAGGCTGTCGGGGAGGGACCTGAAGAATCCTCTCCCGCAAATCTGAAGATTGCATTAGCTATCGATGGGGAGCTCAGAAAGCTAATTTCCTGTGTTAGGCATTTATTAAGTAGGTGAGTGAACAAAATGTGCTTGTACTGTGGCAACAGTGCTATGCCACACCTCCAATTTCATTCACTTACCATACATTTTCAATACTGCTGTGCCTAAATTTCCATTTCCATCAAGGGGTTATGAAACTTAAACCATGCAGAAAATACAGTTTCCACATAATTTTCAGCTTGATAAATAGATCCCATGGGATAATACAGTACAATTGCTATAGCAAAGGTTGAAACAGTTGGCATTTACCAGATACTGTCTGAATATAACACAAAAAGGTTTGATGAGCTGAACACTATCCAACCAATTGATCTTGATAACAGACTAAACCTTTTCTCTTTATATAAGTGTATATGTCTTTCTTTTCATATGAATTATTCAGCTCGATTTGGGAAATGAAAACACAGTACATCCAATCTGACTTATCTGAATTGTCTAGTAGTAATGTGCCTTGGTACAAGCGATCATAGCATTACTTTACTGTACATTTATGCGGATCTCATCGGTGTCTTCAAGAGCAAAACTTTTTCAAAAACTTTCTTTATGAAGTCATATTGCTGAAGTCGTACACAGAAACTCTTGCACTTCGTTTTTGCTTGTGTAAAATGTGATCCCTAATTTTTCTTTGCAAGTTTTAGTTACCGTGAGGCCTATTCATCATCACTTAATTTTTACAAAAGCAGGTGAAAATGCGCAATTGTAAAAATTAAGTTATCAGGCCATTAATTAAGAAGGTAAAGCAGAAGATATCACAGATATCTCCTACTCAGGGTCGGATTAAGGGGGAGGCGACAGGGGCAGTCATCCCGGGGCCCCCACATACAGAGGGGCCCCAACACAGGGTCGATGTGACCCTGCTGAGAACAGGTGTCCGTCCAGCTGGACACCTGTTCCCGGCTCAGAAGCTGTGGCTATTCTACCTACTGCAGCAGCACAGTCAGTGCTGCTGCATCAGCTTTCATCTAGGGAGAAAAGGGACCGGCCTCACACACTAGCGGATGCGGGGGGGGGGCTTCTGAGTACCTAGAAACCCCCCCTGACACACCAATTCCTCCCTACAGTGACTGGGTGCATCGGGGGTGGAGCCAATTCGACAAGCCCCGTACCCATACACATGCGAATCGCGGCATTACATTGCGGGCGCAGGGCCTAATGAGTCAAGGTGCCAGGCCCCTGTTGCAACCAGGACTGGTCCTACAGCAGCTGCTGCATCAAGTGAAGGTATGTTTGTGCACTGTTTCAGTGTGTGTGTGTATGTATGTATGTGTATGCATGTTATTCTGTGCGTATATGTGTCATGGTGTATATGTGTTATTTGTGTACTGTTTATGTGTTAGTGTGTACGTGTGTTAATGTTTATATATGTGTTAGTGTGTGTATACTGTTTATGTGTGAGTGTATGTTGTATATGTATATTTATAATACGACCCCCACCCCCAGGGGTCTTCATGTGGCTGAGGGGGGTGGGGTAGGCTCCGTGTGATCCTTTAAAGGGGGGATAGGCTCTGTGTGGCTTGAAGGGGGCCCCCACAACTTAGTTGTCATGGGGTTCCCACAAGTTTTAATCCGGTCCTGCTCCTACTTACTTTCCTCTTGCGGAATGGCCCCCTGTCATCATACACTAGTATGGGTACAGAATTCATCAAGCTCCTAAAATACAATATTTTTGGAGCTTGATTGCGGGAGCATTCACTATCTTCAGATGGCGAGTGCTCCTGTTACCCGCTCCTTCCCTATGCCATATGGTTACTCCCACTGTAGTTGTACATGAGATCCCCAGATCTCTATAACAGCAAAATAACCCAAAGGTGCAGAAGAGCTTGATATCTTAGTTTAAATAAGGTTATATGAGACAACTTCCAACTGTTAATTTTCTAGTAGATTCCAGAAAAACCAATTGAGCAAAGTCTATATGTTTACGAGGAGCACAGCTGTAGTTGCACACCTCTGTTTTATAACCCAAACCATCACAAGCCTGTGTCTGGTGAACTGTGTGGAGCCCTGCAGGAGGTACCAGTGATGGCACCTGTGGGGGAGAAGTTTGAGGAGCAGGCTAGCCCTGGCTGCACCAGGTATTCCTGCTGGAGAAAAAAGGAATCAATCAGCCATTGGCTGATCTGGTGTCGGGGCTGCTTATGCTGTAAAGTGGCAGGTCCCTGGGGAGCAGCCACCAGGATGATTAGCACCATATAATTATGTTGGGGCTGGTCATTACTACATCAGAGCTGGCTACAATAAGCTCAGCCATCCACTTCTGCATGGATGGGAGGAGTCATCTCAGCTGTTGGTACAGTATTACAGAGGCGCTGCTGCACACTGTATAAAGTGAAGCGTCTGCGGTTTAGGCTAGGTAGCTGGACTGGCAGGTTATTTTTTGGGGGAGAATTGTGCTGGGGCTTCTCGGAAGCTTGGGGCCCGGTACATGTTTCCCCCTAGTCGACCCCTGTCGCCAGGCCTGAAATAAGCAAGTGTGTATAATTAACCTTGACAGTGTTACAGTTCATTCCCCTATTTGTACACAGTATAATACAGGTTGATACAGGTTGAGTCTCCCATATCCAAAATGCTTGGGACCAGGTGTATTTTGGATATCGGAAAATATTCCGTATTTTGGAATAATTGCATACCATAATGAGATATCTTGGGAATGGGACCCAAATCTAAACACAGAATGCATTTATATTTTATACACACCTTATACATACAGCCTGCATGTAATTTTATACAATATTTTTAATTATTTTATGCATCAAAAAAAGTATGTCTACATACATGAAATTAATTTATGTTTCATATACACCTTATACACAAAACATGTAGGTTACGTTAGACTATATTTTTAATAATTTTGTGCTTTAAACAAAGTTTGTGTACATTGAACCATCAGAAAGCAAAGGTTACACTATCTCAGTCATGCTAAAAATATTCCGTATTTCGGAATATATGGATATGGGAGACTCAACCTGTAGTGTCATAACGTGCCATATACACAAGGGAGAATAGAGTTTTAACAAACATTAATAAAAGGCAAGGCCACATTGTCAGTACAAAATGTGAATAAAAGCACAAAATACTATTTAAACTAAATATAAGCAACTTTAATTTTCCCCTTTAAAATTCAAATGGGAATATTCTTTTCTGCACTAGATGTAATACAGCTATGACACTAATGATTTAGGATCTATCTGCTAGAAGGGTCAATGAGCAATCATCTAATCAGACGCAGCTAGTAATAATTACTTATTGTTCCTCTATCACCCACAAGATATATTCCTCCTAAATTACATATCTTCTGATGCATCCATGTCTAATTAGCAAATATGTGAACATGCATTTACTGTATTCAGCCAATGCTTCCCCACCTTTTCTCACCTCATTACACTACCCGGAAAGAAACTATCCATGGATTTATGCATAATGTATTGGTGGTGCCTTACGGAAAGATGGACATTGCACCAAAATTTTTTTTTAGATACATCCAACTTTTAACTTCTTAGTGATCACAGAATATTATAGATACTCATTTATTCACAAGGACGACTGCGAAATCATGCAGCATGACATATATTGAAGATCACCTGTTTAATCGTGGAGTTCAAATATCCCTAAGAAAACACTTCTCAAGCCTGCTGCTTGAGAAGCGATGCAAAAATATGTTAATGCCACAGGAGGCATATAAAGGCAAAAGATGCCCACTACTGGCACTGCAGATCCAAGTGCTGCATCTAAGAACACAGTATCAGATCACCATCGGGAAGCTATTAGCCATTTGAGAAAGCCTAAGCCTGGCCTTGGCATCCCTACAAAACAGGGGTGACATGCTCCTGTTTTGTAAAATGCTCACAGTCACAGCCTCAATTGGCCGCAGCATGTTATGATATGATCACCATCGTCGCAAACAGAGATTGGCGCATATAATAAACAAATACCAGGTGCCTCTAAAAAATATATTGATCAATCTGGATGCCGCTCATCTTTTAACGAAAGAAGCAAAAAAGAGAAAGAATACTAGGGGGGTCAATCCTATTCCATGTGATGTTCTCACAGGTGCGAGTCATTGTTACAGCGGGCGTGCTTGATGGCAGCCCGGATTCGCTTAAAAATACTCACAACCCCTATAGGGCTCTGAGGGAAATTAGGGGCTCAGAGTGCATCGCAAAGGGTGCAAGGTGCTGGTCAGTTGCCAGCGTTTTAACGCCGTTGCAACGGCAATTTGCACCCTTTGCATAGAATAGGGTTGACCCTAGGAGTGCAAGCAGAAAAAAATGAATAGTCACTTGACTGTCAAAATAGACACAGTAACAAAATGAATAGAATGTATAATAGAAGGACAGGAAATAATTGTATCCAAGTGCAGCAGTCCTGTTGTAAACTAGTATCAAGCGAGGGGATGTTGAACCAGCTGTAGTCTAATAAGAGGCACGTTTGTATGAAACAATCCACACCCCTGGCCCAATAATTAGACTTGAAGTCAATCTAAATTTCAGACCATTATTGTGGATCTGTAATGGACCTTAAATGGCAGCAGTCATTTTGTCAATCATTTAATATTAGCAGCCTTTATATACTGTATGTGCTCCATCTGACTAATCCAAAGTGCAGTAGGAATGTTTATAAGGGAGCATGTAGCCAGCAGCAAGCACAGTGAATTTCCAGCTTCAGCAGATGAATATGATAGCCACACTTAAAGTGTACATGGAGGGAGCTCTGATAGGAGGCTGTGGAAACCGCATTATGGTGTGAGTGCCTGAAGCCGGCAAGGCATTTATTCACACGTCAGCAATGAATTCAGTATATGTAGCAGTTGCACCAGTGTGCAGCGTATGAGAGCGAGCAGGCAGTGAGGCTGATGCAGCAATAGTTGCCCAGTTCTTCCAAATCAAAATCCGCAAATGAAATGAGTTTTAGGTGTTTCTTGGCCAAATGCCATTGGCCGTTTCATTAGAGGGAATGGTCAGCTCCCTCATTACAGGGGCATATACAGTATATACACCTTACACATCAATTACATTCTCAGGAATAGGTGCATATTAACCCTTTTAGATATTTCTGATGTAGCAGAATAGAGAATAAGAAAATAAATACAGTAGTTATACATGAATAAATTATAGACATAAAGAGCATATACTGTAGGGGCTTAAGATGGGCAAAAAAATCTGAATAACATCTTATATTTCTAAGATAGATAGATAGATAGATAGATAGATAGATAGATAGATAGATAGATAGATAGATAGATATCAGATTGATATACATATGATATAGGTAGATAGACAGACAGACAGACAGACAGACAGACAGACAGACAGACAGACAGATAGATAGATAGATAGATAGATAGATAGATAGATAGATAGATAGATAGATAGATAGATAGATAGACTGTAGATAAATATGTGTATATATCTTTATAGAGATTTGCACATGCAGAGTACAGTTCCTGCACATTCACCAATCAAAAAACATCAGATTTGTGCGTAAACCATTGGATTTACGTACAACTCTGAATCAGGCTCTAAGGGGTAAATTTACTAAAGTGAGATTTTTGGAAGTGAGCTTTAAAAATGATGTTACCCATAGCAACCAATCAGATTTTAGCTATTATCTTCTAGAAGGTGCTAGTTAAATGTTAAGTAAAATCTGATTGGTTGCTATGAGCAACATTACTTTTAAAACTCACTTCTAAAAACTCTCACTTTAGTAAATTTACCACTAAAGCTACATACACACGTAAAGATTTTCTGTCCAACCATCAAACTAGTTGATTGGTTGGAATGAAAATCTGGTAAGGTATGAAAGCAAATGACAATCAGCAATTTGCTCCCAAACACCGGAAAATGGACAAAAACTTTTGTTTGAACAAATTGTTTAGCTCAAACATTTAACAAACTTGTCTGACGACCATTTTCATCTGTTTTCTGTCATTTAAGAGCAAATTGCTGATCATCATTTACTCCCATACGTTACCAGATTTTCATTCCAACCAATCAACTAGTTGGATGGTTGGACAGAAAATCTTTACGTGTGTATGCAGTTTAAGTGTTATCCTTGACTCTGAACTGTCCTTTGTCCCAAACATTCAATTTGTTTCCAAATCCTGTTGCACACATCTATAAAATATTTCCACAATATGCACATATCTCATAGAAGATACTGCAAATATATCAGCTCATGCATTCACTATGTCGCAAAACTGACTATTGCAGTAGTCTCCTTTACTGGTCTTCTCCTAAACAGACTTTCACCCCCTTAAAATATATTTTGAGTGCCCACTGTAACAGCTAGACTGATATTCTTTGTACAATGTTTTGCTACTGCTGCTCCACTCTGTCAGTCCTTACATTGGCTGCCTGTATCTTATTGAATCAAATATAAAATACTTTTGCCAACATACAAGGCCATAAATTTTAAATACCACTACTATACACCAACAAACAGCTCTTCACTCATCTCAACATATCTCTTAGCTCCACCTCTCTGCTCCGCCCAAAGTCTGGGTCTCTCATCCACAGACATTACCTGCTCCCTCTCAGGGTTACAGGACTTTTTTGAACTGCACACACTCTGTGGAATTTCCTCCTTTACAAAACAAAGCTTTCATCTAGTCTCCAAATCTTCAAGCATTCCCTGAAAACTCACCTCTTCAGACAGCTTATCAAATTCTAGACCCACTCACATAACTCTTGGCAATACCTATAGGTGTCTATATGTTGGGTATGGGATCCCGGCGGGCGGGATGCCGGCGGACAGAATACCGATAGCGTCATCCCGACAGTCAGAATACTGACATCCAAAGGTAAGTAGCCTAACTGAGCTTTTCCGCAGCCTAACCCTATCCATTCCACCCCCTGCAGCCTAACCTTATCCTTCCACAGCCTAACCTGGACCCTCTTCCTAGCGCCTAACCCCTAACAGTACACCTAACCCTCCCACTAACCCTAATACTTACCATCAGGATGCATGCAGTCAGGATTCTGGGGCCGAGATTCTGGTCCTGGTATTCTGAGCAACGGCATCCCGACTGCCGGGATGTCAACTACATCCCATTTATTTAAGTGTTGGCGGTGTGTGATGGAGGTTAGTCCACATGATGAATAGTTTATCCATGGGTCGGTTTATTAACCAGGTAGAGCACAGGATGCGGGTCATCATAGGGTTCATGCAGCAGGTACACAATGCAGGAATATAATGTGAAGGTCCAGCCAGGAATAGTTTAATACAGGTGGTGAGCGGTATCTGGAGCATATACACTTAATGGTGGGTGGAGAATGTTTGAGGTGCTTTTGGAGGAACAGCAAAAATCCATCTAAAGCTACACAACAAAGTATGACATAGGAAGAATGTACCTTACCCAAGCTCAGTGGAATATACTTTCCGTGTTGTGCAAAGTGCTGAAACCCTTTGAAGTAGTCACCTGTGAAGTGAGTTCAGACATTGCCAGCTTGAGTCAGGTAATTCCCCTAATTACATGAATAATATGGGAGCACTAGTGAGATCAAGAGGGACCACACAGGATAAATTATAACATTTATTAAATGACAAACATGTAAATAATAATCATAAAATATTTATAACCACAAACTACGTTGCACACAAATAATCAAGGAGCAAACATATATATGTAGCGTTAGACCACTTGATGGCCTTTTCCTTATAGATCTGCAATCTGCAGTATGTTCCATTATAGTTCTCTATAAGATATGCAGCTGTAGGGGCAGCGATAATAAATATGGTAAACCCACAGATGTTATGGTATGAAAAGTCACCTATATGATGTTTACCAAATATTCACGTTTGTAGAGAATCAGACTGATACCTGATGTCGCACCGGGATCCATTCCAGACGGGGACCGAGCGCATAGCTGGTGTGGCTGGTTACAAACAGGGCAGGGGGAGCAATGGCCACCGGCTGATGGTGATCTTTTTTCTGACTGTGCACGCTGCAGGTCTCTGAGTAAGGCTTTATCCTTTGAGCAGAGCCGTGTTAGTGTGCTCTCTGTAGCGCACCAAGAATTGAAATAAAGTGTCCATATACAAGAGCCGCATCCAGCGTGCTCTGGGCCTGATTCAGACCCGGACGCTACGGTGCGCTCGCTCGCATTGAGCGATTTTTCGCAATCTGCACATGCGTATGTGTCACAATGCGCATGCACAAACCAGTCTTTGCAATGGGAAAGTGCTCGCCCGTAGCCCGCAGTCGGGCCGCTATTTTGAGTGACAGATAGTGCCATTTGTGGGTGGTAACAGGGGAAGGTGCTTGAAAATGGTGGTGTGGATGTGCAAATGCAGGCGTGCCCGACCATCAGAATGGCATTTAATGGGTGTGCATAATTAGCAAAGTAGCATCATTACACACGTGACTGGGCTGTATTTTAGTCTGAACTGCTCGCAATGTTCCAATGGCTCTCGATGTTCCCGATTAATCCTACAACTGTCGGAGATGACGTGTGTTGCGAGTGGCAAAGGGGCATCTTTATACAGGTGCGAGTGCATAGTGCGGCCGCTTGCTATTACTTAGTGGGTGGCTTTACGCGATGCAGTGCGAGCACATGATTTAAATAGCGTCCCTTTTAGCCAGCAAGTTGACGCAAATAGTGTCTGGGTCTGAATCAGGCCCTCTGTGTGTTGTTGCTTCCCAAGTGCTACAGACTAGCAGATCGTTGAATAGGATATCTGTGTGCAGAGCATAGAATTCCCCTAATTAGACTGTTGGGAAAGCAGCTTGAGAAACTGAAGGAGGAGCTGAAACAAATCGATTCCGCTAAGTATGACAGACTTGTAGATCAAGCCCTTTATTTGCCACACCATGATGCAAGGATTGTCTGGCTCTTCCAATCAGATCAATATATTCTGACGATCATGCTTGAAACCAGATTTTTAGGTAAAAGTTGTGTCTTTTTTTGTGAACAAATTGTCAGCTCTAGTCAAACGTAATGCAGTGATGGCTCCTTCTTCAGTTTCTCCAGCAAGTGCGGATGCCAGGAAAAACTAAACTTTCCCAAAAAAGACCCACTGGTGATGCAGATGAGTCAACACAACCAAGTTTTGACATCTGGTCGGGTCTAAAAGAATTGCCTACAATTAATGAGACCTCTACCATGCCTGATTCAGCATGGATCACTATTCTGTTTATACGCACCCAACTGCATTGCTAATATCAGCAGTGCTATTTAAATGCTTGCATTCGCATTGCGAACACTGCCTGACGTAAGTTCGCCCACTTCCCCTAACTCACATCCATATACTAGGGCAACATAGTGAAACCATCAGTAACATCGAGAAACATTGAACCCAGATGTACAGTAAAGGAAGCCCAGACTTCACTCAGGAATTACTAACTTCTGTGCATGTTAAGAGCACTCAGGAGGCATAAGGTATCGCAGTGAATAATTTATGCATGCCCATGCAATGGCGTTAAAACACACTGGCATGCCTACGTTTGCGCGGCTCCCCCCCCCTCCCATCACCATCCACCAACTGCACTTCCTGTGAATTACTCTGCAAAGAGTCTGTGCAGTATCTGCATACGCAGTTCTGACCGCAGTGTCTGGCTTGTGCACTGCAATGCATACGCATGCGCAGTGCTAATTAATCGATCAATTGCATGCATATACGCAACTGCTTTCCTCGCTGAATCTCTCTATCTGATATGGTCAATATTTTAAAAGTTGATGACTATATTAATGATAGCATCCAAGTAGGCATGTCAGACAGTCCATTTGACTACTGGCAGGAAAAAAAGGCAAATTGGACGCCCTTGCACAAACTTGCTTTGCTTTACTGCTCACCCTCCAGTGTGTACTCAGAAAGAGTTTTCAGCACAGCCAGGAACATTGTCAGCGATCGGTGTAGGAGGCTACTTCCTCAAATTGTGGAAAAGATGATTCCACGAGGAAGAGCATTACCGCCATTTATGTCCAAAAATTACATTGCACCTGCAGCTGTAATGGTGGGTTCCAGTGGGGATGAATTAATATTGTGTGAATATGATGTACACACTGATGTGGATGAGAAATCGGATGATGATGATGATGATGATGATGATGATGATGATGACGACATCTTGCCTCTGTAAAGCCAGTTTGTGCACAGAGAGATCATTGCCAGCAATGTCAGCTTCTCGTTGGTAGCTTGCTTTGTGGGGGCCCAAACAAACCAAATGCTTTAGCCACAATTGGCGGTCTATGTCGCTGAAGTGATTGGTTTGTTAAACTGTGCATGTCCTATATACAACATAAGGGTGGGTGGAAGGGCCCAAGGACAATTCCATATTGCACCTCTTTTCTTTGCATTAGGTGCTGTTTGGGGCATTGCTGCCTGACATTTTTTATTTTATAATTTATTAAACTGCCATCCTGTCTGCCACTGCTGTGCCATTCTCTTTCCTAGATGTGCCATGTTGGTAATTGAACTGCCACAGCTGCTGAAATATTCTACAAACCAGTATCCAAATGAAGGATACTTGGTATACAATCCTTGCAAGGCAGCCTTCCCCTGCTATGAGCAAAAATGTAGCAGGACATATCTGTACATTCTTTTGTCAGAGGTCAGATTTCTCAATCAAATAGGAGGGGGTTGAGGTTTGCACAAAAGTTCCGGGAGTGGACAGAAGTTCACATGGAACATATTTGATCTGCAAACAGAATTATTGAAGTGTTGGGCAGTAAAATCATATACAGTTGGGGGATCTGAAAACCCTTTAGAAGTATTGTACATCCTGGTCCCTCATGTGTGACTTCTGTCATTGTCTTTTACAGCTAGCCACAAGGGCTGGAGCCTTACTGCTCAGTTTTCATTGACAGATATGAAAACGGGACTCTTGTATAATCTGAACTAGGTCACGGGTAGGTCTCATACAGTTATTACACATAGATTTTGAAAATTACAATATCTCATGGTTACTGATGGGCAGAACCATGACAGGCTCTACATAAGTAACTCTTAATAAATAAATAATAAATACATAACCATTATTAATGCCTTAATGAAAATAGACTTTATACCTTTGTGACAATGGACCTGAATCATGAATTATACGCAGGACACAAAGAAGCAGCCACTGTGTGATAATATGCTAATGCCTCAGCAGGCGTCTTGTGTTAATAGATGCTTCCTGCTGGCTTCTGTGACCTGCTACTGCGTCCTAGGGTGCAGCCATCAGAATACTTGTGTGGACTTGTGTGGACATTGACCATCTGAGTAACCCTTAGGTTTCTCAAGATAGCCGTGAAACAAAAAAACTGCAGATACTGACTTTGGTATGCCCAGATGATGGGCAGGGGTCTCCCTCGTTCTCTGGGATGCTATGCATTGCCCCCCAAATGGCCGCAACATGTCAATCATGCTGCAACTTAGGAGGCACTGATTGGCTCATGCACAGTACAGATCCGGCACATGAGCTGATCGGGAACCATCGGAGTTGTACACAAACGATCAGGTTTGCGTCCAGCTCTGAAAAGGCCCATATTTGTCCAGTTTTGGAGATGTGACAATTTCACCTCATATAGGGGAGATGTATCAAAACAGTATTGGGATCTTAACTGAATCCCAATGAACAGTGGCATTACAAAGGGGGTGCTGACGACACCCGGGTGTCGCCCGCCGAGGGATGACACCAAAGTGCCAACTCCTCAGTGACAGGAGCCGGGTGCTGCACTGTAGCAGTACGTGCAACACTCAGCTCCTGACACAGTGAGGGAGCCAGCACTGCACACAGACTGGTCCCGAGGGCAGGCCGCATCTCCAGGACCCCCGGAGTGACTAAAACAGGGGATCGGGCCGTGAGGCCACGTCCCAAAATGTGAGGCCAAATCCCCTACCCATGAGGTCACACTCCTTTTTGTTGGCTATCCGCATCGGGTGTCACCACGGGGAGGGACGCCACTGCTAATTAAATCACTAGTTTCCTTGGAAACCCAAATACAACGTCTGTGTTTGGGAGCACATTGGGGGTGATTCAGAACTGTACGCTGATCGCATAGCTGATGCTTCTATGGACACAGCAGCGATGCAAAAAAATATATAATGCTGCAGGAGGCATATACAGAAAAATGACACAATCACCGTCGCAAACATCGCATAAGCTTACTCAGACTGGCCGCCAAAACTCCTCTGCCAGTGGAGTATAAATGACCCTGTGGCTGCTCCTCCCCTCCCCCAAATGACTGCAGACTATTAATCAGGCTGAGGCTTAGGACGCATTGCACATGACAATGTAGGACTTGTTCTGCACATGCGCAGATTGGTCCTGCACATGCACAGTCCCCTCACAATCGTAGTTGTATGTAAACCATTGGTGTTTGTGTACAACTATGAATCAGGCACAATGTCCCTGTAGATTGCACACATAGGGGCCTATTCATGATGTTAATTAACACTCTAACTCGCTGCAGCCGGAGTAATTCATCATTGCTCTGGCACGGTGGCAGCTGATGTGAAATCAGCTGGCCCCGCGAGCGTCTTCAATGCTCTTTTTGGAGCAGTGAATCTTTTTACTGCTCCTATCAGACCTGTGATGGCAATGCGCATGCTCGACCTACAGGTCACGCATGCGCACAAGAGCCCCGACGTCCGGCGGAAGGAGCCGGACAGGGGCGGAAGGATCCGAAAGGATCCCTTCTCGCAACCCAGACCTACTTCTCATAGGGAAAAGCGGGTTGCGAACCCTAAGCGGGGGTATTCGCCATCTGAAGATGGCGAATGCCCCCGCAGTCAAGCTCTGAAAATATAATATTTTTGGAGCTTGATGAATTCTGTCCCCATACTAGTGTATGGGGACAGTGGGCCATTCCACAAACAGAAGGTAAGTAGGAGATATCTGTGATATCTCCTGCTTCACCTACTTAATGAATGGCCCGAATACTTAATTGTCACAATTGCAGGTGAAAATGTGCTTTTTCACCTGCTTTTGTGACAATTAAGTGATGATGAATAGGCCCCTTAGGAACTAGCAATTCCCATGCACATTACTAAAGCCAGAAGCAGTCCAAATGTGTCATACTGCAGTCGCAACAAACATCCCTATTTGACACTCCACGTCGCGTGTGACTCAGCTTGTGTTGAGTGTCTTTTTTGCGTCTTTGTTGCCCAAAAATGTCTCTGAGTTGCAATGTGATATGACAGAACAGCTTTGCAAGACTGCACTGATTAATTTAATATACAACACTTGTATATCTGTGTGCGACTGAGTTGAATTCATATACGAAGTGCTATGATGCAGCAGACGTGGCTTTTTACACGCCAAGTTCTGCTGTGCTTCGTATACATATTCAGACTCAGTCACACACAGATATACAAATGACACATATCAAATTCATCAGTGCAGTCTCGTGTCTTGCACCAGATGACTTATTGAGGCTAGGGGGGACTTCAGCATTCGGCTGCCGCGCTTTACTTTAGCGGCTGCAGCTGATGGGTTTTACGGGTGACAATCACTTTTGTGTGAATCGGGCATTCGGTAGGACAGATGAAGGGTGCGAGATGGGCTACCGTTGTCGGTATTTAAATGTCATGGCAATTTGCACCCTTCGCCGGCAATTGAATTCTCCCCTACTTGTAAGAGGACACATCTGTAGCGAACAATTTGGTTCCAGGTAAAGAAGGGAAAGTTTTCAACAAGTAGTTCAGCTTCTATTGATAGGCAAAGGCCTAATGTTTAAGGACTTTTCAATTTTTTTTGCTCTTGTGGTTTATCCATCCTTTTCTTACTGAAAAGCAACGTAATGTCCCACCTGCAGATGTTTTAACCCCACCTGATAATTTTGTCCCACTTACTACATACACACCTACACAGGGCCGCCATCAAGGGGGTACTGCCGGTACTCCAGTCCCGGGCCCAGAGAGAGAAGGGGCCCGGGTGGCATGAGGTACTGGCAACCAGGGGAGAAAGAGCATCGGCGAGCTTAGCTGGGAGGCAAAGTGATAGATGACCAGCCTTCCTACCGGAATTGAGAGTGTAACTCCGGAGTCTCTGGCAGACCCATCTGCTAGAGTGGATACACCCCAGAACTTCTGCAGCCCGCCCACAGGCCCCGGCGCGCTCAACCTCCAACACAGCCGGCTGCTCGCCCCTCAGAATTAGCAAATAGCTTCAGTTGTCCCTCTGCTGATGCTGGTGCTCTGGTACAGCGGAGGGAAGCCCCTCAGGGTCTGGCACCTGTTCATGTCTCAAGGTGCTCAGTGGATACTGCACGTCAGAAGAGCGGCTGTGTGTGGACTTGTCAGCTTGCATTCTTGCAAAACACAGGCTTACCTTAAACTTGGTCCACTCCAATGCCTCAAGGGTTAATGGCCAAGCACAAGAGGTTAGAGGAGCCTGTGTTGAGCCCTGATTGGAGGGGCTGCTCTAACCCCCTGTGCTCGGCCTCACATGACAGTTTCACTTTCTAGTCTCTACCTCTAGAACCTTCTGTGTGCATCAGGGAGAAGGCGCCCTAACATCGCGCGTGGCTTCGCCGTGCACGTCTGTATTTGGGGGCATGACTTAATTACCATAGGCCACGCCCCTGTGTGAAGTTATTTGGAGGTGTGCCCGCATGGCACGCCTCCAAATAACGTCAGGCTAGGGGTAATGCCCAGCACTCTGTTACCGTCACCTTCTGCAATCAGTGAATGGTTGCCACGCGCATGCGCACAGCATCCATTCACACTCAAGGGACACGCCGCGGGTCCGGCACTACCGCACAGCTGCGGAGGTGGGGTCCCCAACCTTCCAATTTGACCACCCGCGGGCCACTTCAGGTGGAACAGCGGGACAGTACTGTCCCGCTGAAATCGGGATGCTGGAGAGGGGGCGCCCCTGTGCGACTGCACTGGTCGAACACCCCTAGAGCCAGCCCTGGTGTGCATGATGTAATTTCCAGCTCCTGTGAATGCCGCTGATACTGAGCAGCACTTCTCCAGAGAGCTGAGCAGAAAGAGACAATGGTGCAGATGTGGACAGCAACCCGAGAAGCCAACGAATGAAGAGCATTGAGCTGGTGAGTAGGTGAAAGACATGTCAGCGAGCACTCACTGTATGGGGCCCTTATATCTTCATATATATCCCTGTATAGGTAGTTGCTATATCCCCTTCAGCTACAGGATCCTGACGTCATCAGGTACTGTCCACGAGGACATAGAGTAGGAATAGTAACCTGTGGCGAGCGAAGCAAGCCACTGTGCCTGAAGCATGACGAGCAAGGGGACAAATTTCTACTATAGGTGGGCAGATACAACAGTGGAGACAAAATAACGGTGCTGTCAGGGCATGGAACCGCACTTCCACCCTCACTCCATGTCAAGTCTGTGTCCTAAAGCTGAAGAGGAACTAGGATCAACCATATAGTATAGAGCTGCACTTCCTGTACTATAAAGGACACATATTGAGCCACATTATGTATTCCTAATTTCATATACCATGTATAGGGCTCTTGTAAAGCCACCCAGTGTCTCCTTGTACTCTGTAAAAACCTAATGATCCAACCTTTGTACTTCCCAGGTACTTTATCACATTATTCCCCCCTGGCTTCTAATGTGGGCCTGGCTATTTCAATGTATTTTATGTGGATCAGGGGCATTTTTAATGAGAGAGAGAGAGAGAGAGAGAGAGAGAGAAATAAATCAGTATTTAGTATAGATTCTGGTTTCTGTGTGTGTGAATTTACAGCAGTTTTCTCTCCTATATTTCTGTGTATTTGTATACTTTCATAAACAATATGATAGATTGACATGTTGTAATAACAACCATCCCCACAGCCCAAACTTTGGGAAATTTTAAACATGTTTACCCACTAATTAATGCCCCACCCCAAAGTAGCTACACCCACATCATCAACAGCTCTGCCCACCACTAAACTTGGGGGACGGGGGCCCTGCCTATTTCGTCAGTACCAGGCCCCACAATTTCTGATGGCAGCTTCGCCCCTGCATGTATATACTGTAGGTTATAATGTGGGGTGGCCCTTTAAAAATGGAAGTCTATGAACATTTGTTGAACATGCATATGCATTGACAGTAGAAAAGTGAATTTAACTATGCATTTAAAGAAAAAACAGAAATATTTTGAACTCATCATCACTATCTTGATCCGAGGAGAAAGCAGCATTATATTATAATTTATGATGCTAGGTTTTAGTTCTGAATACATAAGCTGATTATTTACAGCCTCTTTTGTGACATATTTCAAATCAATCAGTAAACTACAGAGTCATGCACCAGCGTGTATCATTATATTCAGATGGCTGGGGATGTGCTGATGAAAGAATAACTGCAGTCAAGGCAGGAATTATAGGAAACTTACAGAGGCCAAGGAGATCGGAAATTGTTAATACAGTTACTTCCAAGTTATAAATAAAAAAATAAATATGAAGAACTTAAGGAGAGATGTACAGTATCAAACATTCCAGATAGTTCAGGGGAAAAGTTGAGCACAGCATGGGGGAGATGTATCAAATATGTATCAAACTTTAGAGAGAGAGGGCGGGATGTACTAAGCATCTGAAGATGGCATTACCCACCAGGACGAAGCACTAGAATGCATTGCAGCTCCTGTGCTTAGTACATTTGGGAAATGCAGTAAAACCCCCTGAAAATAGCATTTTGGGGGGTTATAATGCATTTTTCAGCTTAGTACATCCTGTCACGACCTGGCCTTTGAGGTTTCCATACAGAGGACTGGCAGTTGGGATGACTAGGTTGGGAGGAGGCAGTAAATGAGGATGAAGTATATACGACTTCCTCATTGGCTAATTTCAGGTGTTGACGAGACCTGATCTTACCATTGGTGGTATTCACCAATGACCCCTCCAATATGGATATGGCCTTTAGCTGTACCCAATGAGCAGGTCGCAGCCCCCTGGTCAGGGACCCAGGAATTAGCAACTAATACCCCTTTCAGATATACGACCCGTGAAATTTCCTGCTCAGACCCGGGTATTTCTCCTGTGGAAATTCCCCGGTATTTGGTCAAGACCCCCCTTTCACACTACAATGTCTACCCCTTTCAGACAAGAGCAGGGTTTTTCAGAGTTTTACACAGAAAATCACAGTTTTGTCATTTTAAGTGAACGTTATGCTGGCACACATTAATGAGGTCATGCAAAGGTGGGGGCTTGGTATAAGGGGACTGGGAGGGGCACCTATAAGGCATTGCTGTATTTCCAAGCATCTGTGTAGCATGGAGACCTTGTATTGTCTGGTGGATTTGGTGTGCTACACAGCAACTGAGGCATGACTGAAGCTGCTCACACTGTTCATAATCGTACAGTGTGAGATCCTGAGGAGAAGGGAGCATTTTGTGGTGGAGAGGGCATCCAAGCGCCGACATTACCTACGCCGGAGGAGAGCCTTGGTAATGTCCAGCGTCTCATCAATATTGAGAGTGACCGGAGGGTCATCTCGCACAATATGGTCTTGAGATCGACAACATGGAGAGGCTTTCTGGGCTACGGTACAGGGGTTTACAGAGAACCAATGGATTGCAAATTTTAGGATGTCGCAAGACACCTTTAATTACATCCTGGAACTCCTGACCCCGTCACTTACCAGGCACACTACTCGATGTAAAGTATCTAAAATGTTGTGTGTTTAAAAAGTTTATATGTATAGGTGTAACCAGATCTTATATACGCTTTCTATCATAAATAAATAAATGTATATATTGTAGTGTATTTAAAAGTTAAGGGTATATTTAATAAAGTGAGGGTTATTTGAAGTGGAGATGTTGGGCCTAGCAACCAACCAGATTCTACTTCACATGGTCTATATGTCTAGTTTTAACTGGATATTATCTTGCTCTCACAGCTTCACTGATGTTTTCATTGGCTGGCCAGGTCATGCTCATGACGCTCGTGTTCTGGCCAATTCTGATCTGTACAAGATTGCGGAGGAGAGGCAGAATGGTTGGCTGTTTCCTCGTGAGGTAACTATACACACATTTATGTCATGCTTTTTATTGCAAAACCGATATGTATTATCTTCCATACCGAACCACAACATGATTTTTGGGATGTCACCTGCAATTTGCTCTGATATACCATATCTGCATACAACACTGTTACCTGTAAAGCCTTTAATAATAACTGTAATATTTGTTTCCATTTGCAGAAGTCCAAGCTTGTGGATGGAGTGGATATACCAGTCCACATCATTGGGGATGCTGCAAATCCACTACGGAGGTGGTTGTTGAAAGGGTACGGCCAACAGGTTGTGCTTTCGAACGAGCAGATCGCCTACACCCATATCCTCAGTTCAGCTAGAATGGTTGTTGAAAATGCATTCGGGAGACTGAAGGGACGTTGGCGCTGCTTGTTAAAAAGAAACGATGTGGACATTCGGCTGATTACTGATGTTGTAGCGGCATGCTGTATCTTGCATAACATCTGTGAGATACAGCGAGAAGAATACCTGCCAGAGTAGGACATCGTGGAGGAGCCTGTTGGGAGTGATCCTTCTACCCTTTCATCAACCTCACTTGCTTATCGACCCAATGACATAGAATTGATTAGAACCACCATTTCAAAAACATTAATTCTATGGTGTTATTGTAATAAATACAAAAACTTAATTTTTAAATTGTCCAAAAAATATTTTAGTTTAATGAAGGCCTTTTGTTTAAGTTGCATACGAAGTTTGAAAGCATTTCCATATTTCTTACATAGGAAATAATGTTGCACAAAATACAACACAATTCAAAACCAAACAATAGTATAAAAATAAATAAAAGTGCACATTTACTTCAGAACCCAAAGTACTCCATATGTATGTATGGATTGATATTGTCAAAGCGTAGACAATGAGAACAATGTTAAGTGTGCATATAGCTGTGAGGCATTAAAACAAAAAAAGACAAGCAATAACCATAACATTTTCAACATCATGATACGGATATGTCTAGTTAACATCACTAGATGCTGTATATTTGATTACCACAGTTAAATATTTCGGTAAACTGTAAACTCTGGGTTTTTGACAGGAGTAAGTTCCTGTGACAGAGTATTAGCTGGCAAAGTATCTTTAAATTGACCTTCGAGTACATTATCTAATGTATTATCTGTAAATGTTGAGGATGTCTGAGGTGTTTGCGGATGCTTGGATATATGGGATGTAGTTTGCCCAAATGCTGTGGGGGTCTTTAGTTGTTGCGCATACTGGGATGTTTTGCCAAATGCTGGGGGGACTTTACTTGTTGTGCATACTGGGATGTCTGCCCAAATGCTGGGGGGGGGGCTCTGCTTGTATGTAGTTTGCCCAAATGCTGTGGGGAAATTAGCGTGCTGGTCATACTGCGATGCATGCTCAAATGAGGTGGGAGACTGAGGGCCTCATTCAGAGCCGGACGCTATTTGCGCTCGCTCATTCAGAAAAAAGGTCCGGATATTTAAATTGAGCGCTCGCTCTTTGCGGTCTGTTGACGCCTCTATGTCTGAGCGAGCGAACGAAACATGCGCTCGCTATTTTGTAAAGACGCTCCCTGGCCGCTCGCATCCTACGTCATCTCCGCTATTTATTAGATTAATCGAGTACATCGAAAGGCGTCTGAACTGCTCGCAGTGCTTGTGGTTGGATTTTCCTACCGCAATCATGCGAACAGTTCAGGCTAAGAAACAACCAAGTGACGTGGTCGATGACGCTGCTTTGTTAATTATGCACAGCCTTAAAACGCCGGTTTTGACCGTTTGGCATGCCTGCGTTCGGATCACCACTCCCCGTTTTCAAGCACCTTCCCCTGTTACCACCCACAAACGCCTCATCCTGTCACTCAAATTAGCAGGCACTCGCTGTTTTGCGAGCGCTCGATTTCTGACCGCAATGACTGGTTGGCGTATGCGCATTACGACCCATACACATGCGCAGTTGTGCGAACATCGCTCGGAGCGAATGAGCGGCCGTGTACGAGTGGCTCTGAATCAGGCCCTGAGGTTGTTCCACATATTGGGATGGTTCCCCAAATGAGTTTGGATAATTAGCTTGGTTCCCAAAATGGGTGGGTGGTGGAACATGTTTTGGTTTGTAGTGGATTGTGCTCAAGATTTGAGTAAAAAATTTGCGGTTATCGCGACTAAGCCTTTCCTGCATAGCCATCATTTCCTTTAGCAAATTACTCTGCATTTCTCTCTCATTGGCCATGAACCGCTGCAGTCTGGCATCCTCTTGTGTCTGCCATTCCGAATCTAGGTCGCGTAGTTGTTCACAAAGAATATTTGTCATGGCTTTTTACGTGTTGGCACTGTGAAAACTGAAAGTAAAACAGAGAAAACATTGAGCAACACATGTAAAAAATATTTGAAATACAAAACAATAAAAGGTCCCAATTCAAAAAGCAGCACATCTGTTTGCATGCGGTGCCCATCCTCCACTACAAGATAAACGCAGAAACAATACGGTTTCTACTATATACTAGAAATTGAACTGCAACATTACATAGATTAATTCAGCAGAACATAAGGTGTTTGAATTAATCTTACTGTTACCGCTTATGGTGGGCTTGTCTCCCTGGGTCTGTGGCTCAGACTCAGAATCTTGCCTTTGCGTTGGAGAGATCACATCTGTGCCAGTGCTTGGTTCAATGATGATGGTATTAGATGAGTCCTCATCTGCGTCATCAAATAGGACCTGCGATAATGCCGGGCTCGGCTGGCTGCTCTCAGGATTTGTTGAAGGCGTGCATGTTGTTGTTGCAGACAGTGTGCCAGCATCACTTGAAGAAGATAGAGCAATGGGGTTGCATAGTGCTGTATGCCCAAAAGCAGAAGTGCATAAATCGTATAAGGCCCACTCCATCCTTCCCACACCACTGCGATTACGATTGTGGTCATGGACCTTTGTGTATTGTTTCTTTAGGCTCTTTAGCTTATTAAGGACTTGCTGCTGTGTCTTCACAATACCCCGGCTGGCCAGGATTTTGGCAATGTTGCAATAGATCATGGCATCTTTAACAGTGCCTGTGATTTGAGCTTTTATTTCCTACTCTCCCCTCACATGTAAGAGCTCACGGACCTCCTCGTCCTTCCAATGTGCCATGATCAGCATCCACCTGTACAGAGAAAAAAGAAAGATTACCGCTCTAAAGAAAACCCAGAAAATTTAGATAATAAATAAATAAATAAGCAAATGAATAAAAAATAAATCTCTTGTATGGTGTTTAATAATGTATTTCAGTATTTTAAAATATATGCCATATATAATAATAGAAACAAGCTCTTTTAATAAGGTAATAAAACAGTAATTTTACACACCTGGCACCACTCTCTAACCACCTGGTGCTGCACTCTCTCCTCTGTCACCTCGTAGTGTTGAGGGTCTCTCTGCAGCTGTTGTGGGACCTAAATCCGCCTTGTAGCACTGTACTGCCTTTTTAGTGCTATGTGTGCGTCTGTGGTGTCTGCCCTCCACTGTCCGGCTGCTGCTGATGATCTCATCAACAGGCAGCCGGGTCCAGGCCAATCAGGAGCTTTTTGGTGAAGCCCGGGAGTAAATTCCCGGGTAGCACCATTCACACAAGAGCAGGGTAATTTCCCATGGCTTAAGTCCCGGGAAAAATCCTGGTCGATTGCAGGGGCGGCTACCCGGGAATTTGGCTGAGGCAGGCCAAAATCCCAGGAATCTCGAGATGTCTGAAAGGGGTATAACAAGGAGAAGACAATGAAGTGGCTGGAGATTATCAGTGGTGAATATCGCAAATCACTGATGTTAGTAATACTGAAGTATATTGGTAGAGACCAATGTAGAATATCACTGGAGAAATATCTGCAGTGACCGATGTTGAATACCACTGGTAGCGACTGATTTTGAATTTCACTGAAGTGACTGATGTAGAGTATCAGTGAAGAATATTGATAGTCTCTTTTGTTCATTGTACTGCATATCTTGATAAAAAAGCCAACGCTCTGAAATGTTGACCACATATCCTGGCTGTGCCTGTTATATAATAAAAGTGCTGTTGAGACCCTGTCTGCCATCCTTTCACTACATACTACATCTATCCACTGGAGAGGCACCTGGGCATGCTGTGGTGGCTGGGGTGAGTGCCGGATTATCCCTATTACATATAACTAAGGTTTGACACTCCAGAGATTGAAACTACCTTTTGCCGGTGCCCTCATAGTAACATGTATAAATAGAACAGAGGTGTGGCACTCAGGCTGAAGAACGACACTAAAGCAGGCTGTGGCTTGTCAACGTTTCAGTTATTGAAAACTGTTATCAGGAGAAAAAACATAAACATAGATAACACACACCTTTATACAGCTACACCACGTGTATACTGTATATATGTATATATATATATGTATATATATATATATATATATATGACAGGCTTAATCTAGATGGTGTAATGGTTAGCATTACTGCCTCACAGCACTGAGGTCATGGGTTCGACTCCCACCATGGCCCTACCTGTGTGGAGTTTGTATATTCTCCCTGTGCTTGCGTGGGTTTCCTCCCACACTCCAAAAATATACTGGTAAGTTAATTGGCTCCCAACACAAATTACCCCTAGTGTGTATGTGTGTGCGTGTGTGTGTTTGTGATAGGGAATATAGATTGTAAGCTTCACTGGGGCAGGGACTGATGTGAATGTCCAGATCTTCTCTGTAAAGCGCTGCATAATATGTGTGTGCTATATAAATAACTGGTAATAATAATAATAATATTGCAATATTGCATTATTTTGGAACCAACATTCCCTATGTTCAAAGGAGTTGCAGTTTGAAAAGCATGTGGTGGCCGAGTTTGTATGATATATTATATATATATATATATATATATATATATATAATAAATGCACAGTCCTGTCCTTATATTAAGGCTGCATCTATAAAAAACAGATTTCTCCATAGAGATTTCTGAAGGTGGGGCAGGGTGTTTAAGAAGTTACACCTCAAAAGCTATAGGAGGTACGGATCTGAAATTTAGCGTGGCCAGGTAGAACTGTCACTGGGTGCTACATGCCAAATTTCAGGGCAAAACATAAAAAAATTAGGACATGGGAGTAATCTAAAGCTCAAACTATCAAATTTTTCTGACATTCTCAATTAGGAACCCTTTTCTGCTGTTCTCTATGGGGGATTTTTGGGAAGGTAAAACTCAGGTTAGGGGTGGAATTTAGACTTGGGGTTTGTTTTATTAGGTAGGTATTGTGCCAGGGTACGTGCTTTTGGGGTTCAGGTAAATTAGAAAGTTACAGTTTTTAAACAATTACCTCAAGAATGCGCCATTATCAAGATATGACTTTTCAACTTGTTGCGCATCCTCAGTAGGAGCCTCCAGCAGGTGTAGTCTTAGTGGCTTCACTTGGGTAGAGCAAGATGGCCATCGTTTGTGGGTGATAGCGGGTGCCAGATATTGGACAATGGAAGCAGCAGCGGGGACACGGATGCGGTGGTGGGGACATCAGTGGCGGCAAAGACATTGGTGGCGGTGGTCTCGGTGGTGGGCGGTGGGTCGCGGGTTGCGGCAGAGGCACGGGGGTGCTGTTGTCGGTGGTGGTGGCGAAGGTTCCGGTGGTGGCAGAGGGTCCGGTGACGGTGAGGACATTGGCGGTGGGCCTGGATTCGAGAGGATCCAGTCCCCGCCAGCCATTCTGCCAAAAATGGCAGCAGTGCCCATTTCAAAATGGGCGCCTTAGCACCATTTTTGAAATTCAAAGATGTCTGCCACGGGCCAATCGTGACTCGCGTTGGCCATCTTTGAATTTCAAAAATAGCGCTAAGGTGCCGTTTTTGAAATGGGCGCCGCTGCCGTGGACTGGATCCTCTCAGATCCAGGCCCACCGCCTACACCTGAACAGGCACCGGTCATTCAGCTGCCGGGTGCTGCCGGCGATGACGTCGCGAGCCGTGATTGGCTCATGGCGGCCATCTTTGATTTTCAAAGATGGCCACCGCGAGCCAATCATTACTCATGACGTCACTGAAGAGGACCACAGAAGCCCTAGAGAGGTGGCAGCCACCCCCCAGGTGAAGATGCTAGAAGCCCTGGCAGGTGGGCACCTGCCAGGCTAAGACACCAAAGTCCTGGAGGGTCGGCGCCCATCAGGCAAAGACGCCATAAGTCCTAGTGGGCAGCAGCCATGAAAAAGAGCTGACAGGCTGTCGCCCACTAGGTGAAGACGTCGAAGCCCTGGCAGTTTGGCACCCACCAGGTGAAGATGCCGAAGCCCTGGCGGGTTGGAGCCCACCAGGCGAAGTCGGTGAAGCCCGCCACGTGAAGAGGCCTAAGCCCTGGGGTGGTGGCGGCCACATAAAAGAGCTTAAAGGCTGCCATCCCCCAGGCTAAGCCCTGTAAAATAAAATATTACAATATTGAAGTGTGTTGTGTTATTTTAATATTTTTTTTACAGGTGTGACTACAGGTGGCAGTGGGCCCTAATGCCCAGCATGCTGGTACTTGTGGTTTTCCAAGTACCAGCATGCAGGGAAGCATGCTGGGACCTATAGTTCACCTGCAAAATAAAATATTCTTTAAAATGCACCACATCACACAATCAACCCAGCACCCAACACCCAGGGGTGCTGGAGATAGCCCCGGGCTATCAACCTTGGCCTGGGGTGCCCTTTGGAGGGGACTGCTTTATTGGGGGGGTCCCCAGCTCCTCAGGGATCCCCAGCTCGGACTGATTAGTGGTCAGGGTTGATGCTGCGGCTGGGGGGTTGGGTGAAAGGGCTCCCATGGCTGTGGCATCAGCCCCCCATTAGAAATAGCCAAGAGCTAGTCCTGGAGAATACAGGGGGACCCTACTCATTTTTCCCCTGTATTTCCAGAACCAGGACTGGATCAGAGCCCAGTGCTGGTTGCTCAACTTACGGGGGACCCCTATGTCATTTGTACCCCGTATTTTGGCAACCAGGGCTGGTTCTGACTAGCCCGGTGCTGGTTGTGCTTAAATATGGGGGACCCCTATGTCATTTGTCCCCTGCATTTAAGCACAACCAGGACTGACTGCCTGTGTTTTTAAAAAAAGAAATAAATAAAAAAATGGCGTAGCCCCACACCCCAAAAAACAACCAGTACCGGGCTTTGGAACCCCAGTACTGGTTGTGCTAAACACAAGGGACAAACGACATAGGGGTCCCACATATTAAGCACAACCAGCACCAGGCTTTTCAGAACCTGTCCTGGTTGCCAAAATACGGGGAACAAATGACGTAGGGGTCCCCTGTATTTAGCGCAACCAGCACAGGGCTCTGAGCCAGTCCTGGTTCTGGAAATATAGGGTTAAAAATGCATAAGGCCATCCTGTATTTCCCAGAACCAGCAACAGAATCCTTCTAGCGGGGGGTTGATGCCACAGCCAGGGGAGCCCTTTCACCGGGCCCCCCAGCCACAGCATCACCCCTGACTGCTAGTCAGCCCAGGCCGGGGATTCCTGAGGAGCTGGGGACCCCCCCAATAAAGGGGTCCCCCTCCTCAGGGTACCCCAGGCTGAGAGCCCGGGGTCATCCCCAGCACCCCTGGGCGGTGAGTGCTGGGTTGAAAGTGTGGTGCATTTAAAAATATAAATATTGGTTTTGATGTGGAACTACAGTTCCCAGAAAGCCTCCCCCGCATGCTGGTACTTGGAGAACCACAAGTACCAGCATGTGTGGCATTATGGCATGCTGGTAGCTGTAGTTCCACAACAAAAGCAATATTAAAAAAACACACAACACACACCTTAGAAAAGTATAATTTTATTAAAACATACATGCACACATACATGTACTTACACATACACACACTATCTCCTATACCTAGTATCCCTGAAGCCAATCTGTCCTCTTGTCCAGTAGGTAATCCAATGGTGTACCTGTAATAAAAATTCCATTCTCACCTCCTCCTATGCATAGATCTGTCCTCTTCCTACCCGAATGACAGCTCCGCTGCGGGATTTCAGTTCAGAAATCCCGGTGTGGAGCGCTCATTGGCTGAGAGAGGTGAGCCTTTCTCCTTTCAGCCAATGAGCAGTTCTCACCATTGAATTCAATGGTGAGAACAGTGCGTGCCCTTTTCCAAAATGGTGCCCCAGCGCCATTTTGGAAATTCAAAGATGGTTGTCACGAGCCAATCATGGCTCGTGACGTCATCACCCCGCCCCCTCGGCTGGCTTAAATGTGTGTCTTTCTGGGGTCCTCTGTTGGTGTAGGGATGCTCTATCCATCCATAAAGGGGCTGCTGTGTCCTTCAGGGGTTCTCTGTTGGTCTAGGGGTGCTCTGTCCATCCAAGGGTGCCCAATGAAAACAAAAAAATAAAAGCTAATAACAATAATAATATAATTCTTATTATTTTTTCATGTGCTGCACCCCAGTGTACTATATATTTTTTTACTGTGATGCTGCTGGTCAGACTGCAGTGTAATAGTCATACACATATTATGACACTTTAATTGGTAGCGCAGTGTAATATTCATACACGTATTGTGACACTGTAAGTGGTAGTGCACTGTAATCATAAAAAATATTATGATGCTAAGTGTAAAATTCATAAAAAAATATTGTGACACTGTAGGTCATTGATACAGCAGTGTAATATTTAAACTTGGTACAAATTGACATGTGTGCTGTACCTAACTTTGTTTGTGTTTGTTGATATATGAGGAACGATCAGTTTAGAGGAGAGCAGGAACCACATACTAGTGCTGGAGCTGCTACAAGTGCCACAAGTCATGACGATACTAGTCCATCTACATCATCTACTAAAATCGATGCCCAAGGAAATACAGGACTTAAGTCAGGGCACCTAAAATTAAAAAAACAATCTTTTACAGTGATAAAGAAAAAAAATCAAAGGGAAAGTTAGCTCAAGAAAGACATACAATTGGCAATATGCCATTCACCACATGAAGTGGCAAGGAAAGGCTAAGGCCTTGGCCTTTATTTATGATGGTGGTTCTTTCTCTTATGATATAAGCCCTTCTCCCTGTAGATGTTTCAAAAAAATGAAAATCATTAAGGCACAGAAACCAACTGTGTGTTCAAAAATATCACAAATCCCTGAGGAGAGTCTATTTGTTGGCAGGTGCCATGTGTGACCCTGACCTTTACAAAACTGTACTCTAAGAGGAGCCTCCTCCCACCATGTGTGCATTCTCTGCAAATATGGGGATAAGCAGCACAAATGAACATGCTGACAGAAATTGAGGAAGCTTCTGTGGAAGTGCACCAGGATGAGAAGGATATTTGTGTAGCTGACGCTAATAAGGATGTTAATGATGAGGATGTTGAAGATGAGGATGTTATTGATGAGGATGTTGTTAATGAGGAGGTTGTTTGTGTAAATCAGGCACCAGTGGAAGAAACAGTTGTTGCCCATGATAAGGAAAAGCCTATTGTCATGCCTGGGCATAAGACAAGAATATCCATATTTTATGTGTGGAATTATTTATACACAAGTCCGGACAACATTTGTCAAGCCATCAATACCCACTGTAAAGCCAGAGTAAGTAGAGGTAGGAACCTTAACCATCTAGGAACCTCCACCTGTTACATCATTTGCAGCAAGTTCATGGAACATTTTTTGGAAAATCAGAAACCGGTGCTAAAAAATAACAACAGACAGTCCAGCCTCATTTAGCTCCCTTCCCTCAACTAGATCCTAGCGCCTGCAGTCTCCACCTCCAACACCTTCATCATCAATATCCTCAATAATGACCGGAGGTAGTTCTGCTTTCCGGATAAGACTAGATGAATCCTCCCTTATCCAATATTCCTCAGAAGAATCCTTGAGTGGTAGGCCTGCTGCTGGGGGTGGATCTTCATCCCAGAAAGGAACCAAAAAGACTACTACTAGTAGTAATTAAAAAAAAAAATTTACTATTAAACAATCCTTTGATAGAGGAAGCAAGTATAACAACTGTCACCCAGTTGCACAGCGGATCACTGATGCCATTACATTAGATGGCTAGTATTAGATGAGGATGATAGTGTAGAGGAAGTGCAAAAGGAGGATGAGGGGGAAATTTGTGTCCTACCTGATCCTAATGAGGATGTTGATGATAAGGATGTTGTTTGTGTAAATCAGCCACCAGTGGCAACAGTTCCTGCTTGTGATAAAAAGAAAGCTATTGTCATGCCAGGGCATAAGACCAGAAAAACCACGTCTTGGGTGTGGAATTATTTTCACCCAAATCCTGAGAACAGTTGTGAAGGCATCTGTACCATTTGTAAAGCCAAAGTTAGTAGAGGTAGGGATATTAATCATCTGGGCACCTCCTCCCTGTTACATCATTTGCAGCGAGTTCATGCAATTTATTTAACAAAATTATAATAATTTGTAAATTAATAACAAACAGTCCAGTATCAGCTACCAGCAGTTTGGACCAGCACATGCAATCTCCACCACCAATACCCTCATCATCAATCTCCTCCTTAATAATTGGAGGTAGTCCTTCCAAAATATGTTTTGTGGGGGCCCAAACAAACCAAGGACTTCATCCACAAACATGTATGTCCTTGTTGTTAAAATGCTTGGTTTGTTAAATTGTGCATGTCCTTTTTAATATTTGACATAAGAGTAGGTGTGAGGGCTCAAGGACAATTCCATCTTGCACATCTTTTGTTTACATTTTGCACAATTTGGGGCATTGCCGACTGCCATTTTTATAGTTTCTTAAACTGCCATCCTGTCTGCCACTGCTGTGTGGCAATGTTTCATAGATGTCCTATATTTTTTTTAACTGCTGTGCATTTGTGCTGCTGCTCTGTTGCTTACTTTAGCCAGCCAGCTTGCTGCAGCTTTTGGCCTATATTGGTGAAAAGTAGTGAAAGCAATATTGTGAGCTGCGAGGTGGCTAAAAATGCATGGAAATTATTGTTATTAAGGTCAATTATACTATAGGAACAAGAACAGGCCCAAATTATGTGGTTTTAGCTGTTTTTATAATTAAAAAAAAAAATCCATATCCAAAACCAAAAAACACAAGGGTGGTTTTGTAAAACCAAATCCAGATCCAAAATCTTGAAGGAGATATATATCCAAACCAAAACACAGGGGGAAGCGCACATCACCAACTTTCAACACTGCACGGTACACTTCATTTTGTTTTTACCACAGCAGTAAAATTCCCATACATGTTTACTTTGCCCATCAGGACACCACTTACTGAACCATTTTCCCCCAAGTTGGTACAATCTTGATGCTGAGATGCATTATACAATACATTGGCATCATAAGACTTGGGCCCCTGAGAGAACAGTTATGTGTGTTTTAAAGTTACCACCATGCCATGTGCCTATTGTTTTGAGAAATGGGTGTGGCCTGGTCGCACAAGAATTATAAGATATTATATATGTTCTTGAAATTCCCCACAATATCTATTTACATAATCCAAGACAGGGGGGGTGCTACCACGGACATTTTGGTAGGAAGATCAAAAAGACAAAGAGAAAAACTGAAATGTCCAAAGAGTGGTGCGCTAGGAATCCATTTTATTAAAACATAACTTTTATTATAGTTCAAATAATATTAAAAAATAGCGAAAATTGGGTTAAAAAAATTATATAGAAAGTGAAAAGTATGAAATACGTGTTTTAAAACTGATGCAACGTCCTCGCTGTACTCCCAAATATTATATCATCATCGAATATTGTGGCGTTTCTAGATGTCTCTATCTTTATCAATATTATGCACAATTCAATAAATTAGACCTATTATAATTTGTTAGGAGTCATTCCTGATATTTCAAATTGTCATACTGTATATATTTAGAGAGCTAATGCCTTTTAATGAATGAACCAGTATCCTATGAGTTATGTTTAATGTTAACAGCTAGACAAAGACAGTGTTTTGATTTAATTAGTATCACTAATCTCAGATTATCCTGTATAGTTTCCAGGAATCTATTAGTCCAATGTATAAGACCCACCACTTATTGTATCTCAAACATGTTTGTTAATTTATTAATAAATAAATGATTCTCCCAAAAGGATTATTGCCTTTAGTAGAAGGTATGTATTTATTGTATATCAAATACCGTTAATACTTCCACATATCTATTATATTTATTTATTTATTACCAGTTATTTATATAGCGCACACCTATTCCGCAGTGCTTTACAGAGAATAGTTGGCCATTCACATCAGTCCCTGCCCCAGTGGAGCTTACAATCTATGTTCCCTATCACATGCGCACACACATACACACTAGGATTAATTGGTGTTGGGAGCCAATTAACCTACCAGTATATTTTTGGAATGTGGGAGGAAACCGGAGTACCCGGAGGAAACCCACGCAAGCACAGGGAGAATATACAAACTCCACACAGGTAGGGCCGTGGGGGGATCTATCTACATTAATTAAGAGTAGAGAGTGGCATATAGATCTCCACCAGAAATTGCACTGTCTCCTATTCAGGAAGATGTATAATTTGCAATTTATGTAAAGATGTAGTCAGGGAGCTGAATATATAAATCATCAACAAATGCTTTTGTTTGTGCACCCATCTTTCTCATACTCAGAAAATCTAATGGGAAGATACATATAAAAATTGATTCACTAGTGTATGGTTGTCTCGTGTCTGTATTTGCAATAGAAAAATATTACTGTATTTAGTATCTCATTATTTTTAATCAGACAGAAAGACAGACCAATATTCAATAAATCAAGAACCCACTACTTATCATATTAGGAGCATCTCTATTTTTCAAATAGAGATGAAAAATAGAGATGCTCCTAATATGATAAGTAGTGGGTTCTTGATTCATTGAATATTGGTCTGTCTTTCTGTCTGATTAAATATAATGAGATACTAAATACAGTAATATTTTTCTATTGCAAATACAGACACGAGACAACCATACACTAGTGAATCAATTTTTATATGTATCTTCCCATTAGATTTTCTGAGTATGAGAAAGATGGGTGCACAAACAAAAGCATTTGATGATGATTTATATATTCAGCTCCCTGACTACATCTTTACATAAATTGCAAATTATACATCTTCCTGAATAGGAGACAGTGCAATTTCTGGTGGAGACCTATATGCCACTCTCTACTCTTAATTAATGTAGATAGATCCCCCCACGGCCCTACCTGTGTGGAGTTTGTATATTCTCCCTGTGCTTGCGTGGGTTTCCTCCGGGTACTCCGGTTTCCTCCCACATTCCAAAAATATACTGGTAGGTTAATTGGCTCCCAACACCAATTAATCCTAGTGTGTATGTGTGTGCGCATGTGATAAATTGCAAATTATACATCTTCCTGAATAGGAGACAGCGCAATTTCTGGGGGAGATCTATATGCCACTCTCTACTCTTAATTAATGTAGATAGATATGTGGAAGTATTAACGGTATTTGATATACAATAAATACATACCCTCTACTAAAGGTAATAATCCTTTTGGGAGAATTATATATTTATTAATAAATTAACAAACATGTTTGAGATACAATAAGTGGCGGGTCTTATACATTGGACTAATAGATTCCTGTTATCCATTGCTATAAACTATACAGGATAAACTGAGATTAGTAATACTAATTAAATCAAAACACTGTCTTTGTCTAGCTGTTAATATTAAACACAACTCATTGGATACTGGTTCATTAATTAAAAGGCATTAGCTCTCTAAATATATATGTCAATTAGAAATATCAGGAATGACTCCTGACCAATTATAATAGGTCTAATTTATTGAATTGTGCATAATATTCATAAAAGATGGAGACATCTAGAAACGCCACAATAATCGATAATGATATAATATTTGGGAGTACAGCGAGGACGTTGCATCAGTTTTAAAACACGTATTTCATACTTTTTCAGTTTCTATATAATTTTTTTAACCCAATTTTTGCTATTTTTTAATATTATTTGAACTATAATAAAAGTTATGTTTTAATAAAATGGATTCCTAGCGCACCACTCTTTGGACGTTTCAGTTTTTCTCTTTGTCTTTTTGATCGCCCATTGTTTTGATCCAGCTCTGGTCCTATAGCTTTTTGTTGGTTACTTAATTCATCACTATGGTTCCTATACACATGCCTATGCCACTTCAGGTTACCCATTTTTTCCCATTGCAAAATCTGATTCAGTGGTAGTAGCTATACAGAGTGTCTGTGTAAAGTGTCCCTCTGTGAAATTCATGATCTTTTCATTAAACTCCCAAATGGGTGATATAATTTCACACTCAGACAATGCAGTAATAACCATTAAATCAGGAAAAAGGGGTCAGCTTTATTTATTATAATTATAATATATACAATAGACTTGAAGAGGAATGTATGGTGGAGAAGAAAAAACATCCCTATGCCAATATTACAGACCTAGAATAGGAGGCCACCTGCCAAAGCCATCACACAACACTCAAGGCTTCCAAAATTCCCTTCCAATGACACAAATAAAGGCTCACTAAGACCAATAGTGCCGCTGACCCCAGTAGGGTAGAATCAGCCTAATTTGTTTATTGGTGAGGGCACCTCATACAGTAAGATACCCATTGTTACCATTCTTTCCACACCCACAAAGCTAACACCAAATGAGAGGATGGGAGGGACAACGCCAGCTCACAAAGATAATTGGAATATTCTGGAATCCCGGATCAGAATAAAGAACTACCCTAAACTTCGCCCATCATGATTATGTAACATCAAAGTTACACTTACTCACATCCATAACCAAAAACCTTAACCTCTGCCTTGTCAAGAGTGAAACTATACACTCTTGGGGTTTAAATCCCCTCCAGGCATATAAAATGCCTTTTGTCTTTCAGAGTAAAAAAGATTTTAAATTATTTCTACACTAGAATCTTTAAAGCACAATCTAATTATATCATTCCATATATGGTTCTGACTAGCGTTTACCCAGAGATATAGAGATACTACTGTAACAAGTTCCATCTAGCCTAATTTATGCATCAATGCTGATAATATGCAGTATGCATCTCATGCTGCTCAGATAACTAAACATCATAAGTGTTTACACAGGTTGATGCAACTGTTGCTGTACAAAACCATGTGTCCCAAATGCTTGATGATTTTCAGTGTTAGATAATAGGACGAATCCGCTTTGAAGTTTGATTCTAGGTTAAATTCCTATTCAATTCTGCACAGGCCACGAATTTAATGTGGACCTGAAGTTCCTCAAGAAATAAATGCATAGAAAAAAAAAGAAAAGAACCATATGTATCTTGCCATCCAATTGCATGAATCCATATGCTATTAGACATTAAAGTCCTCCCGAGATGTTCCTCCATACAACAAGAATAGGATCAAAGATCTTAATACACTGATGTAGAGCAAGAATCACCTTTACGATATCACTTTGCAGCAAATTTGTCTTGAAATATTCTGCCATCCATTTTTTTATCTCTCTACAGCAAAGACTGATTGTAGAAAGCAATTTTGTTTTATGCCCCTAAAGATTAAAGGTTCACACAGCCACCAAAGTGATTATGCATTTTTCATCTGTTATTCAAAATCTCGGCAACAGATCTCCTCTAGACAGTTTTGCAACTGAAAGAGCACTAAGTACAATATCAAAGATTCCGCTGTCTGTAAAACATAAGTGATTTGTACTTACACAGAATATTCCCTGGATATTGTTCTATAAAAATATTTGATTTGAGTTAATTTGCAGTTTATAAATATGCTGAATGTTTATGTACAGAAGATGAAATGAAATGGATTGCATTTTGTGTACTCTTTCGTTGAGTTATGCTGGGTCATTTCCATCGTTACCGCAATAAAAATTCATTTTCTGCTGCAGTCTTATTGTCTGTTCTGTTTATGAAATGTTTGAGTTAAAAGTTAAAAAGCTCAAACAATTATTTGAGGTGTCGCCAAAATGGATTTACAATCTCTGGAAATTAATTTTGGGTAGACTACCAAGATTTAGATGTGTTAGGTGCTTGGATAGTACTAACAAAACTTGGGGAAGTTATAGGGCTTAGGTAAAAGGAATGGAAAGTTTGCAGAAAGTGTAGTGGAATAATTAGGTTGTGGCAGCCAACGCGTTTCAGTTTCTTATCTAAGATGAAATGAAAGAGCAGGATGTCTGCACCCTGCTTTGTAGCTCAGTATCTCAAATTGCCAACAGTTTTGCTTAATTAGAGAAAGGTGTTAAAAAGTTTCCATAGAAGTGTGATTAAGCTAAAATCACAAAACTCCAAACATACACTGGCAGGCCAGAATTTAAAGACCTCACCACTGATGTATTTAGTGCTAATTAAAATACCAGTACCAATCTACAGCTGCACGGCTTCCTATGGATCTTTATTTCAACATCTGAAGAGAAATAGCTTGTTTACATCTTCACTGAAGTAGAATTAGTTTGACAAAGTTTAGCCCCTAACTAGACGTAAAAGATTTAGGGCAATAATTTGTCACAATCCGCATTTTGAATACACAGGTGATCAAATAATTTTGCCCAAATTCGCAACATGAAAATTAAAATTTTCATGCAAATTTAGCAATATGCTGTTAAGAGCAAGTCTCAGAGTAGAGCTGGAAGCAGAGTGATAGCTTATGCTATCCAGCTGTGCATGCGTGATATGCATGCATCATTGAAGGCAGACAGTGAAGGATCAGGAGGTGACTCCATAACTGATCCTCCAATGTTATTTGCAGCTGTAGCCTACAGTAGGATCCTCTCTTATTCCCTGCAGCCCTGTCCCAACCATTATATTCATACTCTACTCTGCACAGCTTCCTTCCTCCACATGATCATCCTGGCAGGGGTAAGTACAGTAGTGTCCACTCCCCTGTGGCCCTGTCCCAACCATTTTCCTCCTACACTATTCTGCCCAGGTTCCTTCCTCCACATAATCCTGGCAGGGGTAAGTACACCCCTGACTCCATTCACACCTCATGTCTGTCCAATCCTCTGTATTTGTCTGCTCCCCTTTTATGCGTCTGTCTCTTTTACAATCTGTGTATTATACTCTGTCGATTTCGTATGTGTACAGTACCTGTCTCTGTCTCCCCATGTGTGCCTCTCTGCCCCACCTCTTACTGTACAGAATGTGTCTTTGTGCCCCTTTAGTATGGGTGCCTGTACATTTCTTTCCTCACTTTTAGTATATGTTTCCCATTATCACCTCATCCCGTCTGTTCCCCATCCTCTTCTCCCACAACCCATTGTCGCCATACACCACACCTGCTTGCCCCTCCACTTCTCTCATTTTCAAGAATCTCCTTCTTCCTCATCTGCTTGATGTGATAGACAAAACCAGTGCTTGTGTCTGCCAACTAGAAGTGGCATGACCGTGTCCAACACTGCCTAATTTAACTAAAGGGTGTTCGGTAAGCACAATTTTCTAATTTTCATAATCTTTACTGAGTATCTCAATAGAAAAAGTTTTTAAGGGAGATTCAATTAAGCGCAAGTTGCGGCTGCACACATAGGAGGTTATTATAATAGGAAACCCAACGGAACCTTACCGCTAATTTCATCTACCCCAAAGCTTAGTAACCAACAGATGGTTTAATTTAAACCTGAAAGTAGTTGAACCCATGGCCATTGGCTCATTAGGGGACATGGCCATGTGTTCTGGGTGATTAGGAAAGGATTAAAAATAACTGGTTTTCAATGGACTTTTCTGTGTCATGTGTCTGCCAGTAGCCTAGAAAGAACTTCTGAATACTCATCAGGTTTGCCATTGTGACCATTCTGAACTCTGAATTAGGGTGGGATTTATCAAGCATCGCATTTTGGTTGCAATGCATCTTGTCACTGATCATATGCATACCGACATTAATAATGCATTTATGCATGTACAATTGCAAATAAAATTGCAATTAAAATCTTCCAAAGAAAGCATTTTTTTTGCGATGACAGGTCTTCCAGGTTCATGATGCATGTGCAGCCAACAGCCAGCACACGCTTGAGCCGCAAGGGATCCTGTTTGATCCCTCTCTGGGATTCTCAGAAAAAGAAATCCATAGGCTTGCCTATTGAGTATGAAACTTTCTGGAGCTTGTACATATGGGAAATGTGGTCAAATGGCAGTTTTGACCACATTTTTTGCATTAGTACTGTACATCCTGCCTTTAGTCTGCAAGTTAGCTGTGTTTTGTTTTTGCAAATATTCTGGACTCTCATTGCTTCCCTCATGTCTGTATTCAGGTTTCCTAATTTATCTCACATTTGGATATTAGGAGCACAGCATTCTGCACTGTATCCTTCCAATGGGGTGTAGTTAATAGACCTACATGCGGCATCCCGGCTAACAAAATCCCCGTGCTGGAATGAAACTACCAGGCCAGAAGACTGGCGCTGGAATACCAGTAGTAGTGGAATACCAGTAGGTGACATTCCGATGCCGGAATCCCGACAGCCGGGATGCCGAACGTAAGTATAGCAGGGCTGGTTAGGACTTAGCCGTAGAGGGGGAGGGTTAGGATTAGTCTTCACTAGGGGTTAGGGTTAGGCTAGGGGAGGGGGAAGTTAGGGTTAGGTACCCCTGGGGTGGGTTAGGGTTAGGCATCACTGGGGGGGTGTTAGGTTTAGGCACTAAAGGGAGGGTCAGGTTTAGGCACTAAAGGGGGAGAGTTGGAATCCGAACACAACCAAACTTCCGGGATCCAAGGAGATCTGAGCCGCAGCTTGGACATCACTACCCGAGAAAAACCATGAGATCCCAAAGATCTCCTGGTTTTGACTCGGGAGCCATTTTCAAAAGTCCCATTGAAATCAATGGGCTGACCGCTGATTGGCTGAGAGAGATGTCTGTCACGGCTATCAGCCAATCAGCGCTTCCCCATAGACTTCAATGGGGCAAACGGATTCAACATGGCGGCCCCATCGCACTGAGGACACCACCACCGGCAATGCTGACACCGCCAGCACCCCCCGCAGTGCCAACACCACCGCACCCCAGCAAAGCCAACGCCACCAGCAACCCCGCACTGAGGAGACCGCCGACACCCCTACAGTGCCGACACCGCCGGCACTTCCGCACTGCTGACACCGCTGCACTCAGAACACTGCACTTCCGCACTGAGGGCCTGATTCAGCTTGGATAGCAGGGCTGCATTCATATGCAGCTGGTCAATGATTGTGCTCTGCACATGTGTATGCATCACAGTGCACGTGCGCGAACCGGCTGCTGCGATCGGGAAGCGATCGCAGTTAGTACACAGTCCAATTGCATAGTGATAGTCATGAAGTGACCATATGAGGGTGGAGAAGGGGGTGGTCAAAGGAACACAAGCGTGCCTGTGCGTTTGAATGTCATTACAGGGGCGTGCATAATTAAGCCCCTGCGATTGTGTACGCTGGCAGAGGTCTAGATGGCAACAGGAAGTTTAGCACTTTTTGAGGTACAGTAGGGTTAGGTTAACCACATCTGCGCAAATGATTCCGATGTTACTCGATGTTACCGATGTTTTAGCTGACTTGCAGATGGGTAGTGGGTGCTTTATACAGTGATGGCTGTCTTGTTATAGTACTGCAGTTGCTGTGCGATTGCATTCATTAGCATAGCTTTGCTACAAGCACTCCCGCACTAAGGACACTACCGACACCCCGAACTGCCGACACCACCAGCATCCCAAACTGCATATACTGCCAGCACTCCTGCACTGAGGACACCATAGGCACCCCTGCACAGTCGACACTGCCGTCACCCCCACATAGCCAGCAGCCCCGCACTGAGGACAACGCCGGCACCCTCTGTCACAGTAAGTGCACAATTGGTGTATCAACCTGCACTGTATCCAACCCACACTGTATTTGACCTGCACTGTAACCCGCGCTGTATCCAACTTAAGCTGTATTCGTCCCACACTGTATCCGTCCCATGCTGTATTCGACCCACGCAGTATCCGACCCACACTGCATACAACCTGCATTGTGTCCCACGACTCGAACTGTATGCGACCCACACTGTATTCAACCCACAGTGTATACTGCACTATATGCGACCAGAACTGTATGCAACCCACACTGTATGCGTCCCGTGCTGCATCCGACCTGCACTGTATCTGACCCGCACTGTGGGCCTGATTCAGACCCGCTCGGAAGCGCTATGCACTCGCAAGTGGGTCAATTGGTAGGCAGTGCACATGCGTCACATGCGCGAGCCCCGGAGCAAGCGCAAAAAGCACTCACTCTGGCGCTTGCATCCAAAAGGGGCGGCTGTCAATGTTGATCGACAGCTCACCCCGTTTGGATGGTGGAGCGGCTGGGCAAACGGAGGTGTTCCTGCAGGAACGCCTGCCAGCTGTGGGCGGCCCTACTGACATCACTCGTGATGTCAGTAGGTGGACTTCCTACTCTATTAGAGCTGGAAGTCCACTACTGCAAACATCACCTGGCCGCTCGCATAAGCTGTGGGTGGTAACCCACACCTATGCAAGCGGCCGGGAGGCCACAACTAAAAAAAGAAGTGCCCGCCCTGATTCAGAGCGAGCGCTCACTTTTTGCGAGCGCCTCAGAATCAGGGCCTGTGACCACTGTGTCCCACACTGTATCCGACCCACACTATGGACCTTATTCAGAGGCGGTTGTACGGTCTGACAGAGGCTGACAGAGCCAGAAGCTCTCCGGGGCTTACGACAAGTGAGACCCTACCCTAGGGTCTCGTCGTAATCCCCGATGAGACCATCGCGACCATCACCCGAGCGGTCGTTAGAGCTGTGGGTGTAAGACAGGCTGGTGGGCATCTACATGCACAAAGTGATCGCATGCCAAGACATAGTGGGTGTGCTTATGAATTGCCCCGCGATCTCCTGCCTTGCCGGGTGTGTGTCGGATTTGCATATGCTGGGTGCGAGTGTATGCGTCTAGCGAGCAAGTCTGAATCGAGCCCTGTATGCAAACCGAACCGTATGCGACCTGCAGGGTCGTAGCTAGGGTAGTGCGGCCGGTGCCATCGCACAGAGCACCACAGGTCAGGGGGCGCTATTTGGGCCTGTCAAATTTCTGTTTGTTATCATTGTTGCTTGTAGCTTCCTCTTATTTCATCACCAGCATCTCCTGGCCTCTCCTATCTCTTCCCTGGCCCTTCCCCATGAAGCCATGGCCCTTTTTTGGGTGCATTATGTCCCTTTGAAAAATGAGGGGGGCGCCAATGCTCTTTCTGGCACAGGGCACCAAAAAGTCTAGTTACGGCTCTGGCGACCTGCACTTTATCCAACCCACACTGTATCCCGCACTGTGGAGCTCATTCAGACCCTCTCGCTAGATGCGAACACTCGCTTGATGCGTATGCAAATTCGGCTAAGTGATGGCAAGGCAGGCGATCGCACAGCAAGGCATAAGCACGACCCACTATGTTTCGGTGTGCAATCACTTTGTGTATGCAGACGCCCACCAGCCATTCATAAGACGCCCACTTGCGCACGTCATATCCTGGAAGTGCTTGTAACCATTGGTACATCGAGCACTATCGGATGAAATCGCAGTGCTTGAGATTAACCATACCCTGCCGCTAGCACTGAGGTCACTTCAGTGTGTATTTCAGCCAGGTGACGTGTACAATGACGCTGCCTGTTAATTATGCACATTCTGTAACAGCGTTGGGACACTCAGGCACGACTGCGTTTGCACCTCCACTCCCCCGTTTATAATGGCCTGCCCCTTTTCACCACCAATGAACGGCTTGACCGGTTACTCATTCAGCTGTGCTGCCTCGGCTGGGTGAGCGTAGGCTTCTTGATGTCTCGCTGTGGTTCGCGCACACGCATTGGCTGAGAGACGGGGGATGACCTCTCTCAGCCAATGAATGCTTAGCGGCGGGGTTTACATGGTGATATCCCGCCACTAAGCTGTCATTCGGGAAGTACCGTTCTACTGAACGTTACTTGAGAATGTGATTCGCGATTTTCGGTTTTTTTTTTTAGCTAAGTCCGTGGAATGCCTACTTTGGAACGAAAAGGACAGATCCTCACATAGCAGATGGTATCCCCTATGGACACTTTACTGGAGAAGTGGACCGATAGCTACAGGGATACATAGGAGAGTATGTGTACATGTGTGTGTGTATGTGTGTGTACATGTGTGAGTGCATGTATGTTTAATAAACTTATACTGTCACGGTGTGTGTGTCCTGTGTTTTTTTTAAACATTTTTTTTATAGGTGAACTACAGGTACTAGTGGGCCCTTAATGCCCTGCATGCTGGTACTTGTGGTTCTCCGAGTACCAGCAAGCGGGGCAGGCTTGCTGGAACCTGCAGTTCTACTTGTAAAGACAATGGACCTGATTCAGATCCGGACGCTATTTGCGGCCGGTCACTCTCAAAATGGGGCCATCTATGCAAAACATGCGCTCGCTCTTTGCGGTGTAAGGACGCCTCTATGTCTTACCGGGCAAGGGCTTATTGTGCTCACAATTGTTTCAAGATGCCCCCTTGCCACTCGCAACAAACGTCATCTCCGGGAAATGTAGGATTAATCGGGACCATCGGGAGCCATCGGAGCTGCTCGCAGCACTTAAGGTAGACCTAGGCTCCCGCAAGCAGTGCTAGCAGTTCATGGAAAAAACATCCAAGTCACATGTTCAATGACGTTACTTTGCTAATTATGCAAACCCATTAAACTCGGGGCCTGATTCAGAGCCGGACGCTATTTGCGCTCGCTCGTTCAGAAAAAGGGGCAGGCTATTTACATTGAGCGCTCGCTCTTTGCGGTCTGTTGACGCCTCTATGTCTGAGAGAGCGAACGAAACATGCGCTCGCTATTTTGTAAAGACGTCCCCTGGCCGCTCGCATCCAACGTCATCTCCGCTATTTATTTGATTAATGGAGTACATCGAAAGGCATCTGAACTGCTTGCAGTGCTTGTGGTAGGATTTTCCTACCGCAATCATGCGAACAGTTCAGGCTAAGAAACAACCAAGTGACGTGGTCGATGACGCTGCTTTGTTAATTATGCACACCCTTAAAACGCCCGTTTTGACATTTTGGCACGCCTGCGTTCGGATCTCCACTCCCCGTTTTCAAGCACCTTCCCGTTACCACCCACAAACGCCTCATCCTGTCACTCAAATTAGCAGGCACTCGCTATTATGCGGGTGCTCGATTTCCGACTGCAATGACTGGTTGGCGCATGCGCATTACGACCAATACGCATGCGCAGATGTGCGAACATCGCTCGGAGCAAACGAGCGGCCGCTTACGAGGTGCTCTGAATCAGGCCCTCTGTTCTGATGGTCACCTGCATTCACACATCCACTCCCCTGTTCTCAAGCACCTTCCCCTGTTACCTCCCACAAACGGCACTGTCACTCAAAGTAGCGGACAGGCTGTGTACTACGAGTGGACAATTTCACATCGCAGGCGCCTGTTTGCGCACACGCTCTGTGACTTATACGCATGCGCAGTTGTGCAACCATTGTTCATAGAGAGCGAGCGCAGTTTAGCGACTGGGTCTGAATCAAGCCCACTGTTTTCTATTCTTTATTTACACCACACTATCAACCCGCCACCCAGGGGTGGCGGGGATAGCCCCGGGCTATTAACCTGGGCCTGGGGTGCCCTGGAGAGGGGGATCCCTTCATTGGGGGAATCCCCAGCTCTCCAGAGATCCCCGGCCTGGGCTGACTAGCGGTCAGGGCTGATGCTGCGGCTGGGGGGCCCAGTGAAAGGGCTCCACTGGCTGTGGCATCAGCTCCCTGCTAGGAAAAGTTTGATGCTGGTTCTGGAAGATACAGGGGAACCATACTCTTTTTTTCCCCTGAATTTCCAGAACCAGGACCGGATCAGAGCCCAGTGCTGGTTGCGCAGAATACGGGGGACCTACGTCGTTTGTCCCCCATATTTTGGCAACCAGGGCTGGTTCTGATTAGCCCGGTGCTGGGTGTGCTTAAGTACGAGGGACCCCTACATCGTTTGTCCCCTGTATTTAAACACACCCAGCACTGGGTCACTAATGCCCGGGGCTGGTTGCTCTTTTTTGGGGGGGTGGCACGCCATTTTTTTCTTTTTTTTAAACAGGATTTTCTTTTTTACCGCGGCAGCACAGACGGGTCTCACAGACCCGTCAGTGCTCTGTGTCAATGACACAGATGCAAGTAACACGGATCTCCTGGTCCGTGCGTGCAACTGTGTAATTGAAATACACAGCAGCACAGACGAGTCTCACTGACTCGTCCGAGGTCTGTGTCAATCACACAGATGCATGTAGCATGGATCACCCGGGTCCATGCTACATGCAAATGGGCACCATAACACTGCTTGGCTTCCTGTCTGCCACTGCAGTGCCACTCCTAGATGGGCCATGTGTTTGTGCCGCCCACTTGTGTCACTCAGATTAGTCATCCAGCTACCTCAGTGCAACCTTTTGGCCTTAAAACAATATTGTGAGGTGTTCAGAATAGACTGGAAATAAGTGGAAATGAATGTTATTGACGTTATTAATAGCGTAGGAACAAAAAAAGGCCCATTTTATGTGATTTTAGCTGTTTTTTTATTTTTTAAGAAAGAATCCAGATCCAAAACCAAAACCCCGTAAACAAATCACGGAGGTGATGTTTTGGCAAAACCAATCCAGATCCAAAACCAGGGGAGATCCAGATCCAAAACCAAAACCGAAACACGGGGGTCGGCGCACATCTCTAATATATATATATATATATATATATATATATATATATATATATTATTTATAAAGTTCAGTCCGAGCAGGCACCTAACCAAACTAATTCACTCTAATATTGTTGGTGAAAAACATTGTGAGCTGTGAGGTGGTCAAAATTGAGTGGAAATGACTGGAAATTAATGTTATTGAGGTTAATAATACTCTAGGAAAAAAAGTTATGTGATTTTAGCTTTTCTTATCAATTGTTGGAAAAAATCCAAAACCAAAACCAGTTACGGCAAAATCAAACTAAAGTGCAGATTTTTAGAAGTGGAGATGTTGCCCATAGCAACCAATCAGATTCTAGCTATTATCTTCTAGAAGGTGCTAGATAAATGTTGAGTAGAATCTGATTGGTTGTTATGGGCAAAAACAACTTTAGTAATTATACCACACAATGTTTGTTTTCTATACTTGAGTATTTACCAGTATAGTGAGAACGCCATGGGGATAAATCTTTGATACCCGTAATCTAGTATGTGTAGTGTAAATTATATTGTCAGCTGTACAGAGCCATGTGATAAGCAACCATATAGTACTGTATGGCACACTGTTGCGGCATCTGGTTTTAAATGTAATTATAACAATTTTAAATGATGTTATGTACACAGAAAACAAGATTGTGCAAAAAACATGTTAAAGATGAAAAGCATAAATAACACTGTGAATTTTAAAAGGATTCTGCTGCCTTCCTGGGGGCATATTTGCTAAAGGTTGATTTTAATAGATTTTGATTGGATTAAAATCACTAAAAATCGATCAACATCGATGTTATGTTTTTGGTGTTAAATTACAACTTTACAAATACTTGCAAAACCAAATAAAAAATTGTCTGTTAGTAAATGTGTGATTTAGCCCTTGAAACACAACATCGATGTTTATCAATTTTTTTATAGATTTTAAATCGAACAACATCGATTAAAATTGACCTTTAGTAAATATACTCCCTTATCTGCACAATGCACCTGGAGTCATTAGTAAAGAAGTAACTGGTGGTCTAGCTTGGTCTCTGAAATAGAGGGGCCTGGTAAACAAGACAGATGGATTTGGCCAGTGGAAGATGCTATTTTGGAAGTGGTTATCTGACTGCACCTATTAATTATTATTATTATTATTATTATTATTATTATTATTATTATCCTTTATTTATATGGCGCCACAAGGGTTCCGCAGCGCCTTACATAGTACAGAAACATAGTACATAAACAGTTGAACAGAACAAGAAAACAGTGTCATACAGTTTAAGACACTACAAGACAAGTACGTGGTATATAAACACTGCTGCAACAGAAGCAGGATGGCAAAAGTCACGGGTTAGGTGCTTTTGAGTATAGAGCAGATAGTATAAGTAAAGAAAGGATAAGCACAAGAGGATAGAGGGCCCTGCTCGTTAATGTATTAAATTAATTGCAGTGGTCTTTTGGACTTGACTGGTGTGGAGGCAGTCTAGACAATTAGCTATTATATTTGAAATGTAATGGGAGGATGGCATATATTTCAGGCTCTTGCACATGTGTTGGCTAATGGCAGTCATGTGGACTGTCACTGTCGGGACATCCATGTAGTTTTCTAGACAGTGAGGAACTCCAGGATATCTGTAGCCTTATAAGGAGCAGGTGCGGCTTGGGCAGGCATGGTAGGTGTAGGCTGTTGGCGAGATGCAGACTTTTTTCTCATGAAGGTGGCACATACTGCTCCTCAACAAAATGGATAATAACTTCTGCATACTCCTACAGATTAGGGATGTGTGCCGAACCCCATGTTTTGATTTTGTTTTCGGTTTTGGATCTGTATCTCCTTCGTATTTTGGATCTGGATCTGGTTTTGGTTTTATATTTGGATCTTTGATGATCCTTGATGAAGTTGCTCCAGCTACCCATCACACACCACGTAGACGTATACGTCAACCGTGGCATTCTAACTCAACAAGGCATCTACAGAAACTCTCATGTAAAGTAGAACGTCAATGGCGAAAGTCTCGTACTCCAAGTCTCTTCCTCACATATAAGACTATCTACAACTCTTATCGTACTGCTCTGGACACTGCCAAACAAACATATTTCCAATTTCTAATCTCTGCTCAAGCCTCTAACCCCAAGCAACTTTTTAATACATTTAAACTGCTTCTTTCCCCTCCCTCACCCAAACCACCTGCTACTATCTGTACACAAGATTTTGCTTCCTATTTCAAGTACAAGATTGATAAGATCCGAAATTAAATGGTATGCTCTTCCTCAGCTAATGACCTGCTCAATTCCCTATCTGAACCCTCTGGCACATTCTCTTCGTTTGACCCCACAAATGAAGATGAAGTATCTACACTCTTCTCATCTTCCTACTCTATTACCTCTCCTCTAGATCCTATACCCTCACAAATCAGTAAAGCTCTGTCTCCAGTGCTCATCCCAACCCTAACTAAAATCTGTAATCTCTCTCTCTCTACTGGCATCTTTCCATCACTGTTCAAACATGTAATGATTACTCCCATTCTGAAAAAACTAAATTCTGACCCTACCGTCCTATCTCCCAGCTCCCATGCCTCTCCAAGCTACTTGAGAGACTTGTCTACACCTGCCTCACACACTTTCTTAACTCACACAACTTATTGGACCCACTTCAGTCTGGCTTTCATTCCCAAAACTGCACAGAGACAGCACTGACTAAAGTAGTAAATGATCTGGTCACTGCCAAAGCTAAAGGTCATTACTCACTCCTAATTCTTCTAGATCTCTCTGCTGCTTTTGACACTGTTGACCACTCTCTTCTCAAACAAACACTACAATCCCTAGGTTTTAAGGACAAAGCTCTTTCTTGGTCGTCTTCCTACATATCTGATCGCTCTTTTACTGTTTGTTTTTCTGATTCTGCTTCCTCTTCACTACCTCTATCAGTTGGAGTATCGCAAGGCTCTATTTTAGGTCCTCTACTATTCTCAATCTATACCACCTCTCTTGGCAAACTAATCCGCTCTTTTGGATTTCAGTACCATCTGTATGCGGATGATACTCAAATTACCTATCCTCCCCAGATTAATCACCATCTATATTGGTCCTTGTCACTGAATGTCTTCATGCCATTTCATCTTGGATGTCATCTCGCCACCTGAAACTTAATATTTCTAAAACAGAATTAATTATATTTCAACCAGCCAATAACAGTTACCAACCTGATCTCTCAATCTCTGTCTATAACTTGACAATCCACCCTGCCCCACAAGCTCGCTGCCTAGGTGTCATACTTGACTCTGAACTGTTCTTTGTTTCCCACATTCAATCTGTCTCAAAATCATGTTACATACATCTAAAAAACATATCCAAAATTCGACCATATCTCACACAAGACACTGCTAAAACTCTAATCCATGCACTCATTGTTTCCCGCATTGACTATTGCAATAGTCTCCTTACTGGCCTTCCCAAAAATGGGCTATCGCCATTACAATCCATTATTAATGGAGCTGCAAGGCTTATCTTCCTTATCTATCGTCTGCTGCACCACTCTGTCAGTCCCTCCATTGACTGCTGGTTTTCTACCATATTCAATATAAAATACTTTTACTTACTTATTAACCAAACCACACCAACATACATCTCTTCACTCATTTCAAAATATGTCCCAACCCGTCCTCTCCGCTCAGTACAAGTTCTGCATCTCTCATTACCACGCATTACTTGCTCCCACTCACGGTTACAGGACTTTCTTCAGGCTGCACCCACTCTATGGAATGCCTTACCATAAGACTTTCCTCTAGTCTCCAATCCTTCAAGAGTTCCCTGAAAACTCACCTCTTCAGGCAAACTTATCAGATTCCAGAACTGCCGACATAACCTTCATAGCTTCCATATCTAATTACATCCCCTTTCACAGTCCACACATTGCCTCACACATTGTCTTTCTTTCACATCCTCTTAATATTTGGCCAACATTTCTGTGTGACTGGATCATGCAGCCCACCAAGAAACTCTCCATTCTGGCTGGACCAAAATTGCAATATATAGCACCTATCTTTGTATGTCAATGCCTATCTTCCTATAGATTGTAAGCTTACAAGCAGGGCCTTCCTACCTATATATCTGTGTGTTATTACCCAGTTTTGTTCTATTTATGTTTCCAATTGTAAATCGCAATGGAATATGCTGCGCTATATAAGAAACTGTTAATAAATAAATAAATCTTTTTTAAAAAAATTATAAAAACAGGTAAAAACACATAATTTGGGCCAGTTTTTGTTCCTACAGTATTATTAATCTTAACAACGTTTATTCTCAGTCATTTGCAGTCAATTTTGACCACCTCACAGCTCACAATATTGTTTTATTTTCATCTAAGTTAGGCCTAGGGCCAAAATGTTGCATCCAGCTAGCTGGCTGACTAAAATAAGCGACAGCAGTGGGCGGCACTAACATGTGGCCATTTTTAAAAAATGAAAGGGGCATACAGGAGATGCTGAGTGTGGCCATTACAATTTCTGGAAACTCATACACAATCTAATTGAAAATGTGAGGCAGCAATGCCCCAAACAGCACATAATGCAGAGAAAAGAGGTGCAAGATGGAATAGTCCTGGGGTCCTCCCACCCACCCTTATGTTGTATATGAAACAGGACATTCATAGTTTAACAAACCAATAATTTCAGCAACAGGGACTGCCAATTGTGGCTGAAATGATTGGTTTGTGTGGACTCCCTTAAAACAAGCTGCCAATGTGCATTGGACATGGAAATGACAAGGTTGCCAGCTGCACTGAAAACTCTTTCAGAGTACACACTGGAGGGTGGGCAACTTAAGTAATGCATAGCCAGTTTGTGTGTTAGCCTCCAAATTGCCTGTTATTCCTTCCAGTACTGAAAGGGACTGTCTGACATGCCTATTTGGATGTTATCCCTAAAATAGTAATCCACCATTCTGTGAATGGTGACCGTCTCAGACATAGTAACGGTAGACATGTCACTATTACTAGGAAGTTCTCTCAGGCCCGACCAGATGTCATTTTTTGGTGACTGATCTGCATGAGCAGCAGGGATTCTGTAGAGAAAATTTTGTTTTTTTCCTGGCAGCCACAGAAACTGAAGGAGGAGATGATGGCGTGTCACGTGTCGCTTCAGCTGTCAATTTTTTTACCAACATCTCTTTGCATCTTTTCAGATTTATGTCCGTTGGAATGAAAGACACAAGGTATGACTTAAACCTAGGATCAAGTATGTTCTCCAAAGTTTATTGATCTAATTTCAAAAGATTGACGACCCTTGGATCCTTGCAAAGTGAATCAAGGGCTTGATCCACCAGGCCGACATACTTAGTGGACTCGCTCCATTTCAGCTCCTCGTTCAGTTTCTCCAGCTGATTTTGCAAAAGTCTGATGAGGGGAATGACCTGACTCAAGCTGGCAGTGTCTGAACTAACTTCACGTGTGGCAAGTTCAAAGGGTTTGAGAACCTTGCACAACACGGAAAGTATTCTCCACTGCGCTTGAGTAAGGTGCATTCCCGCTCCATGGCCTATGTCATAGGCCATTGTGTAGCCCTGGATGGCCTTTTGCTGCTCCTCCATCCGCTGAAGCATATAGAGGGTAAAATTCCACCTAGTTACTACCTCTTGCTTCAGCTGATGGCAGGGCAAATTCAACAGTACAGTATCTGCTGGTCATGCAATCTTCAACAAGCAGTTGCCGAATGTCTAAAATGTTCCAAAATTTTCCATGCCACCAAGAGCATCTCCTGCATGCCCCTGTCATTTTAAAAAATTTGTTGCACCACCAAATGAATTGTGTGAGCAAAACATGGGATGTGTTGAAATTCGCCCAGATGTAATGCTCTCACAATATTGCTGGCATTGTCAAAATCACAAATCCCGAGGAGAGTCCAAGTGGAGTAAGCCATTTTGCAACGATTTCCCCGAGTTATCTAAGAGGTTCTCAGCAGTAAGCCTCTCAGTTATACAAAGAGCAGCCTGCCTCTGAATCAGCTGGCATTTCATAGATGCTGCTGCTGCTGTTGTAGGCAATACACCTACCCAGTGGGCTGTCACAGTCATGTAATCTTTAGTTTGCCCTGTCCCACTTATCCACAAGTGGACAGTGGGTACAATGGCATTTCGGAGGTTTTTTAATGTCCTTGTACAGACTGGGAATTGCTGTTCTAGCGAAGTGGAATCTAGAAGGGATCTGGTAGCAGGGACACAGGACCTCAATTAATCTCTAAAACCCACTGCATTAATGGCGGATACTGGACGTACATCTAATACCAGCACAGCTGTTATGGCATCAGTAATCCACTGTGCAACTGGGTGACTGCTGTCAGGGGTGCTGAGAGGCGGGGAGCAGGTACAGATTACCCAGGCCCAGGCTTCCTGAGGGGCCTGGTGGCGGCCCTGGTCCGGCGCTGCCCCCCCTCCCTCACAGCAGCCCTGCTGCAGTGGGAGACTGCTCGTGGCTGCTGAGCAGCAGCCACAGCATTCTCCTATGCCTATGGGGGGGAGTGATCACACTGATCGCACCCCCCCTGGCTTTGAGCAGGGCTGAGGGGGCCCAGAGCCCCTCCCCTCCCCAGCACGCAGTGCCACTTCACGCTGTAAAGCTTTTTTTAAAATTTTTCCCATGAAAGGGGCGGGGCCATGCCTCCCGCGATTATGCCTCGCCCCCCTGTTACCCGGGCCCTCTGTGGCTCTTGGCGAGCCTGCCTGCTGTCATACTTGTTCACCCTTGCAAAGGATTGTTTTACAGTTAATTGTTTGGTTACAGTACTACAAGTAGTCTTCCTCCTGGTCACTTTCTGGGATTAAGATCCACTCCTATCAACAGCAGCAGAAGCAACAGGCGTAGTCATCAAGGACCCTACTGAGGAATCATGGATAGGAGAGGAGTCAATCATGCTTATAACATTGGATGCAGCAGGACTACTTCTGATGACGAATAAAGATGTTGATGATGCAGGTGTTGGTGGTGGAGATCAAAGGCACTTGGATCCCACAGAGAGGGAGCAGGTTGGTGACACTGGACTGATTGTTACGTTTTTAGTTTTGGAACTTGGCGGCATACACTATGGAATTTGATGAATGCGCTCCAAGTGACGTAACTAGGAGGAGGTTCCTAGATGGTTAAGGTCCTTACCTCTACTCACTCTTGCTTGGCATCAGTTACAGATGGCTTGACATTGGATTTGGGTGAAAATAATTCTACACGTGAGAAGTGGATTTTTTTGTCTTTTGCCCCGGCATGACAACATCAATGGGCTTTTTCATACCATAGGCAACAACTGTTGCCTGACTTACACAAATGACATCCTCGGCATCAACATCCTCATCATCAACATCCTGATCATGCTTAGCGGCAACTACCGAAATATCCTCCTCGATGACTACGTCAGCAATATGTTGACTGCCCTTCCCCACATTTACAGAGGGCACACAAATGTTGGAATAAGGATCCTCAAGTTCACTATTTGAAAAGTGTGGATCACACATGGCAACCGCGGACACAATTGCACTCTCCTCAGGGATTTGTGATTTTGATTTCTCAGAGCACACAGTTGGTTCTTCCGGAGCTGTCTTACTCGTCTTCTTATTAACAACTTTCATTTTTTTTATAGTACCACCACTACTACAACAAGCAGAAGGGCTATCATCACTAGAACCACCAGTCATAAATAAAGGCCAAGGCCTTATCCTTTCCATGCCACTTCGTGTAGTGAATGGCATATTGCCAATTTTTTGTTTATCTAAAGTCAACTTTTATATATATTTTTTTTCTTTAATAAAGTAAAAGAAGTTGCTTTTCCATGTCCATAGCCTGACTTAAGCTCTGGGGCATCTGCCTTCATAGAGGACGAGGACGTTGACGGCCTTGCATCATCATGACTGCTGCCGGCAGCTACAACATGTGGTTCTTGCTCTCCTGTCATGTGACTGCCCTCCATATTCACTGCGGTCTTGTAGCAGAGGGTCTCATTCAGACCCGCTCGCGAGCGCAGGACGCTCGCAAGCGGGTCGATATTACCCCAATGCGCATGCGCCAAGCTGTCGCTCCGGGTCTCGCACCAAAGGGGGCGTGCTGTCGATGGTGATTGACAGCACGCCCCCTTTGGTGGGCGTGCCAGGGGTGTGGCTGCCAGACGGAGGTGTTCCCATGGGAACGCCTACCGTCTTGGTCCGGCCCCACTGACATCACTAGTGATGTCAGTGGGAGTGATTTTGGCTCTGATAGAGCCAAAATCACTCCAGGGCTTGCGGTCACCGAGACCCTACTGCAGGGTCTCGTCGCAAGCCCGATGGTCGTGATTGTCTTGACCATCGCGACCATCATCATGGACGCTCGCATAAGCTATGGGTGGTAACCCACAGCTATGCGAGCGTCCTAAAGGCTGCTCCAAATTTAAATAGGATGGCCCTGATTCAGAGCGAGCGCTCTGGTCAGAGCGTCCCGCTCTGAATCAGGCCCAGAGTCACCAAGCAAGCAGCAATAGTGTTGCCAAGTTGCGGTTAACGCACATGCACACACAGAAAAAAAAATACACTATTTATTATATATTTTTTTTTGTCCACAACTTGGGGCCCAGAGCGCCCCTGACCAAGGCAGCAGTGATTGATGATACAGGCAGCAGTAGGTTGCTGTCTGATCATAATAAGTGCGGCTAATGCACACACAGAAGAAAAAATACACTTTTTATTTTATATATATATATATATATATATATATATATTTTGTTCAGAACTTGGGGCCAGGAGCACCCCTGACCGAGGCAGCAGCGATCGATGACACAGGCAGCACTAGCTTGCTGTCTGATGATAGTGAGTGCGACTAACGCACATGCACACACAGAATAAAAAATACACTTTTTATTATATAAATTTTTTTTTTGTCAAGAACTTGGGGCCCGGAGCACCCCTGACCAAGGTAGAGTGATCCACGACACAGGCAGCACTAGGTTCCTGTCTGATGATAATAAGGGCAACTAACACACACGCACACATAGAAAAAAAAATACACTGACACTGACCGAGGTAGCAGCGACTGACGACACAGGCAGCACTAGGTTGCTCTCTGATAATAAGTGCGGCTAACGCACACACATAAAAAAATACACTTTTTATTATATGTATTTTTTTTTTCCAGAACTTGAGGCCCGGAGCACCCCTGACTGAGGCAGCAGCGATTGACAACACAGGCAGCATGCTACCAGCCCAGATGGGCACAACACAGCAGCCCAGATGGACACAGCAGACAACACCAGCCCAGATGGACACAGCAGACAGCACCAGCCCTGATGGACACAGCAGACAGCACCAGCCCGGATGGACACAGCAGACAGCACCAGCTCAGATGGACACAGCAGACAGCACCAGCCCAGATGGACACAGCAGACAGCACCAGCACAGATGGACACAGCAGACAGCACCAGCAAATATGGACACAACAGACAGCACCAGCACAGATGGACACAGCAGACATCACCAGTCCTACACTACCCACCCTCCCTGTTCACTCTACACAGCCAGAGTGAAATGGCGCCACCACGAGGACTCCTTATATAGCAGAGATGAAAGCTCGCAAGCTGCAAGATTTCTTCTCTGAGGTTTTGCCTCGGTTTGAGATCCGGGGCCGGCGGGGGAACCGAATGCATGTTCTGCTATCTGCTATGCTCCTTAGCACAGCTAGTTCAAAAAAGTCCCTGACACTAAAGAAACTCCGTCCTACTCGCTGGCCACTATTCGGCATCAGTGCCCAGAGCACCAGGTGGATGATGGTTTCAAATCCTTCCTGTCATCCAGTGATGACTTCCAGCTGGATCTGAGCACCCAGAAAACCTGGAGTTCCAAAACTAGACTGCACATGATTTGCTTTAGTCTCCCTTGGAGGGAGATGATCCCACATGAATGTGGGTAATTCAGGTGAGAGGTAACCCGTTTTCCGCTGCTCCATGGACAATGTATCCCTCAAAGGGACAGTGGGAGATCCGAGTGTCGGTACCAACACTAAAACTTTTTCCCTGGATGAAACTCTCGAACCTGAGCTGAGACATTGCAGACTAGTTTCTGACGAACTTGGGACTCTATAAGGCTTTTCCGGACAATTGGCCCTATGATATACAGCTGTTCATATAATTTTCTAACAAACTCCACAACGTACAGTTCTATTATTTTCTGCTGGTACCAGCCTTCTTTCAAAATGTCTAGCACGCCTCTAGGTTGTCTTCCACAAAAAAGCTCAAAGTGGCTGAAAATGGTTGACGATTGGGGTACCTCATGTATGGCAAAAATTTGGTAAGGGAGTACTTCATCCCACTCCCATTTAATTTCCAGGAAAGCCTGGTGGATTGTAGACTTTAAGGTCCTGTTGAAACTCTCCACCAACCCATCTCTCTCTCTGTGGGTTGTAGACCGAGATATGAAGATGTGCTATTCCCAATTTTTAGACAACTCTTACACAGTTCTATAAATTTCTAGCCAGTGGTGTTGGCGGCAGTGTGTTTGTTTTACTGTGTAGTGCCGCGGACCACACTGAGGTGGACATCGGCCAGCGGTGCACCTGCCCCCTCGCTGGGTCTGACAGCACTCAGGGCACGTGCCCCGCTCTACCCACCCTAGTTATGCCACTGATTAGATATCCTATGTATACATACTACAAAGCAGATGGATATGAAAGTGTTAAAATTCTTTGCTTACTCTGGCGGTAGTCACAACTTACTGAAGCATTAAAAGCCAAGGCACAGCACGTCCAGTTTTGCTTTTTTACTAAAACTTAAGTTCATGATCAGAAAGAAAAATAGCCATCTTCAATGAAAGAACTTGCTATGCTGTTGTTACAGTACATCTACAGTAAGTTATTTTTACTAATGAGCAGCAGCAACTCAGTGTAATTACAATATAACCTGTTAGACAACTGATTCACTCACTTAACTAATCTATCTTTTTAATTTTATTTATACCAGTGTAATTACTTTTTGATGTAAACTTGTTCTCCCCTTTAGTTGTAATGGCTTAACTTCAGTTCCATTGGACACTGTGGGGTTTACGCAAAAAAATTCCCAAGATTAAGGAGCCGTCGTGATTTCAGTTTATAATTGAATGCTGGTTACTCAGTCTGGGAACCTTTTACTGTGCATCACCCCCAATGTGTTCCAGGTAAATATTCCTATGTTCTTTGGATTAATTACATAAAATCTGTATAGAAGTTACTTTTATAAATGTAGAAAGGCCTGTTTAAAGAGATGATAATTTGTGGACATAGGACGGGATGCATCAAAGCAGTTTTTGCGGACAAACCTCCAAAAATGATGTTTTCGGAGGTTTGGCCGCTTACCGCAAATGCCCCAAGCTCCATAATGAGATACCTCCCGGACTTGGATGCAGCGGCAATGCCTTCTTTAGATGGCATTACCCAATAGAACCGTATTGGCTTCTATTCGCACTTTCCCCTAAGAGGGATCCAATTGGATCCCTCCCAGAACCCCCCAGGGTGCGTGCGTGCACAGAAGGACCTCTGGGTGCTAAACCAAGAAGTCCTTCCATCGCAAAGGATAACTCTTACCCAGAGAGCTGCCCTTTGTGATTTTTTAAGCACACAGCATTAGTGAATGCCGCTATACTTGCAATGAGTGGCGGGATGCATCACATTCAAAATGCTATGCGTCATGCATCCCTCCCATAGAGACAGATGGACTAGAGAGACATATACCTTACCCACATACAGGTTAGTGTTATGAATTCAGGAGGTAAAGTGAATGGAAAGCTTATGGGCAAGGGGTTGCTCAGTCCTACTTGCTCTAAAGGGAATGTCTGGAAGACTCCCAATTTTTGAAGAGCTCTCCCAGATTCCACCCACTACCCAATGGGGTAGTTCAATTTGTATTGAATCACATTATTTGTAGCTTTGCTCCCCATTGCTCAATGGCACAATTGCAGCAGGACTGTGATTATGCTATTTGTTGTGCCAATAGTCCGTACCCCGCTCTTCCCATCTGCTCCTATATCCCCTCTGAAATCCTTGACCGCAAGAAATAAAGTAGAAAACGTCTGCAGTATGCGCTTAGTAGAAGACAGGCAACTTACCTGACAGCATACTAGGCAGCCACACAACCATGTATTATTGATATTAGAATGATTTAGATGAGATGTTGTTAGAGATGATTAAAAATCGAGTGAACTTTTGCACAAATATAAATTTGATACAGAACAGGCTGTTCAACAGAAGCGGTAAATTCCGGTTGTACATACTTCAAGTAATGGTGCATACACACGGTCAGATATGTCAGATGAACGATTGAACGATTTGAATGATTTTACCAACGATTTGAACGATCTCAGACAGTATTAAAATTAATGGAATCGTCAAATTCTGACTGCAAACACATCAGAAGTCAGATATCGTTATCTGACAAATGGGAACGCGCATCGTTCATCGTTGCAGTCACACGTCAGATTTTATTTCAGATATGAACAATTGAACGATTTTTACAATCGTTATCATTCAGATATGAAAGAAAACCTGACCGTGTGTATGCACCATTACACTTTTACGTCACCATTCCACACTGCATTCAGAAGTTTCCTGGAATTTATAGCCACTGTGAATTCAGTTTCTGGTATGGCGTATTGGGATAGGACTGGTTAGAAACACAAGATGAAAAAAAAAAACATTTGTGAAATAGATCTGAGAATGTCACTCACCTCAGGCTGTTACCATCCAATACAGAACTTAACCTAGTTCATTTTATTTTCACCTAATGCAAATTGCTATTTTTGGTAAGCCTGTCACTCTATTTAGTATAAAGCCTTATGACTTTCACAACTTCTTTTATGAAAATGAACTGTTCCTCAAAGGCTGAAATTGCATTGGCATCGCTTCAGTGCATTATCATCTTTATTCAGAATTGTGCTGTGGAATACAAATGTATGTTATATTATAATGATTGACTGTGACTATGATGTAATGCAAGGTGGCACGGGAAATAAGGCTCCACATAGCAAGATGGCAACAAGATCACTCTTTTTTTTGTTGGCCAATTTTGTTATCGGACATCCTCATTATTAATAAGATATGTTATCATCAGACAGCTTCCTAATATACTATTGCTTTCAAAATGGAAAACATGAATACGCAAAGGTGACCAACAATGAAACATTTTATATATAGGGGGCAGTAATGAGATCAGATGGTTGCTTTTATTTTTTAAACTTAACCAGACAAAATACATCTGCAAGCGGAATGGTTGCTATGCTCTAAAGCAGAGGTTCCCAAACTCCGCCATTACAGTCCATGTTTTAAGGATATCTATGCTTGAGCCCAGATGGTTAAATCAAATTGCATGAGGTATAATTATGTCACTTGTGCTCAAGCATGGATAACCTATTCCTTAAAACATGGACTGAAATGACGGTGCTTGGGAACACAAAGTAGTGTATGCAGCTGTATCTGGTGGATTACATGTCTAGGTCTGTGCGAACAGATGCACGATGATTTAAACTGCAAGCGGTTATTATGAAATAATAAAGTGAGAAGTAGATAATTGCTGTACGATTACTGCACTTAAATTAGCTCTTCATGGAGACGTGTACTGTATCTTTCATGCATTGCTGGTAACATAAATCATATATTACAGTACATTACATACATCATGCATATCAGTTTTCTAATGAACTTAGGCATGCAACACAAAACACATTTATATTTAACGGAAAGAAATACATTGCAGATACATTAAGCATGGCACAATCATTTGCACTGGCATTGACTGAAATTTACTAAATTGAGTGCAAAATATACCTTCCAAATGATGATTTGATGCATTTTTATGTTTTTCTACATTAAATACACTCCAAGCTCCATGGATCACATAGTTACCGGCTACATGTTAAAAATAAGAAATGGCTAAATTAAAGGAGAGCTCCTTCCCTTAGAAAGTAAAGTTATCTAGAAAATTATTCATCAAAGTATAATCAAGTCCGTTATACAAGCAGAAACAGTAGTGTCTGTGTGATTCTCATATAATTAAGTTACTGCATCATGGATATCTCCTGCATATAGCCCAGACCAGATGTACTACAGTACTTGCAGATATTAGGCAATTAATCTTTGGATGATGCTAACCCGCTAAGTCCACAGCGTCTTATAGGAATGAGGTCTGGATATCGAAGAGAGATCATTGAAATCCCTCCGCATTTATTGGCCCAGTGTGACTAATGCTGCATACACATGGTACATGGTACCAGGGAGGCAGTCAGGGCTTGTGGTGGGAGGATATGGCATGATGGTAACAAGCAGTGATGGTGGCTTGTGATAGGCCCTTAATGTTGATTGTTTTTTTAGTTTGCTCTTGATTAATAAATGTATATGTTTTATTTGGGACAACTGCGGATTGGAGATTATTAATTTTTATACATTTTGGGTTATTACCTTAACTTCCTATACTTGGTGATGGATTGTGGCGCTACCAATTCTTTTAAAGACTCAAAAAGACCATAACTTTACAAAGCTATAAAGATGCAGAAGTAGGCAGACATGTCCGTTTTGTGACATCACAAATTGTTGAGAAGTTGGCTGATTGGATGGTCTGATGAAAAAGTTGGTTCGGTGTGTGGAGCATCATTTTAGTTGGACAGACAAGTTGGACAGTTGGTCAGTTGGATGGTTGGTGGAAAGTTGGACTGGTGTGTGGCCTGCTTTAATAAATAAAAATAACAAATGTATTAACTACACAAGAATACATTTAAATGTAGTCTTCAATTTATTTGATAACATTTTAAACTAGGATAGATAAAAAATGGTGGCAAGGAATTGGGAGCAGGTATATCAGCATCAACTATTAAGCCCTGTCTCTGCAGTAAGCTCAAAAAGTCAAATAAGAGGGATACAGCATCCTGCCCATGGATGCACAGCTCAAGAGTCAAACTCCTCTCCTCTGTTGGAATATGGAGTGCACTACTGCTCTTCCTTCCATAATGCTCTATTACCTGAAGCATCTTCCTTTACCTAAATGGGCGCCAAAATTAGTGTGCACCAACGCATCCCCATCTTGGCACTATGTTTGAGCTCCACAGTGGTACACAGCTGTTTACCACTGTGATATGCTGCTGCAGTGCCTACATACATGACCAGCTGGTCCGCTGCATACTTTGCTCCATCTCCGCTATCCATCTGTGTATCTGTGAGTACGCCTCTATTACATATGTTGCCTGCAAATAAACCAAAGTTTCTGATTAGTCTATCTGACTGGTGTGCGTCAATGGTTCTTTCTGGTGGTGTCTACTATTCATCAATTGTGTACACCAAAGAATAATACACACATATCAACATCCTCTATATCCATGCCTAACCAAGACCCATCAGGCTAGATGGTGAGTGCTCCAAAAAAAATAATCCAGCCTCCTGGATCCGCTCACTTCCCTAGGGAAGTGGTTGGTCTAAGGACTTGATAATGTGAATCGCAATATTGAGCAATGACATGATTCACCACATCATGCCCTCTACCTGTGCCTGCTCACTGAGATCTCCCAGATAGCATTTTTAAAATGTTAATTATAGCCACCTTTTTGGTATTATACAGTATATTTATTGTAAAGGGTTTTTATTGAGTTGCCAGGAAAGTTATTTATAGATATTTTGACATTTTATAGAATTCATTCAGTAGCAACTCCACTTGCAATGGAAGTGATGTAGCTGAACTGCAATATGGTTTTCTCACATAGACATTGTTCAATGCGGCAATGTGGACTATGCAGAGCTGGGCTTATGCGTAAGGCATATCATTTGCACCAAGTTGTTGTGCCCTTGATGATGATGATTATGATGAGTATCAAACCTAACAAACGGCTTGTGAGCGGGTGCATTGCAAAGATGTGTGCAAGTTTGCATTCTACGTGCCTACTTTCAGCTCCTTCCAGGCTTCCACGGGCGGGAGGGGGTCGGGTCTGAAAGGGGGCATTATGTGGTGATGATGCTCAATTGGGGGTTGAGCATGTGGCGAGACCGCGCGATCGTGTCATCGTGACTCCGCCCCTCTTCACAATGCAGAAATTAACAGCAATGTGAAGCAGGAGACGGGGCCACGATGACGCAGTTTGGTCAGCAGCCGGGAGGCTTGCGTGCCTTCCCATTGTCTGGGAGCGGCACCCGATTTTCAGGAGACTCCTGGCCATGTAGGCAAGTATGGTCTGCATACGAGCGAATTTATAATTTTTTTCCGTTCCATTCATTTTCATGAACTCAATGCAGGAGAATATACAGATTTTGCATACAACTCAGCATCAGGCCCAAAGGGTCCAGTACTGAAGGCCTAAGCATAAGAAAAGTGGAAACGTCTGTGATCCTACAGGATATTCTAGCTAATTTCTATGGCACTAGCAAGGGTAAAACCTGCACTGTGAAATCAGTATCCTTTCTTTTCACTGCCTTTTGTACACTCAGGTCTTAGAGGGGCCAGACTCATGATTAGCCACGTCAGTGTAAGTAGCTGTCTTTGACCCCGTGTCTCATACCTTATATTTATAATAAGAGGGAGGAGGGGGTAGGTAACTCACTGCTAAATGTCTCATATCTCCACCACAGTACAAATCACTTCACAGATAAAGCCTTGGCTAAGTGGGACACTGCATTGAGAAGCAGCCAAATATAAATCAGACACATTGACTGCAGTAAGAGATGCAATCACATTTCCTGATTAACCCCCCAGAACCTTTTCATGGGAACTGGTACCTGAGGCGTTGACCTGGGCAGTCAGGTCTTATTAGCATTCATGCACTCATACCAGCGTCTTATTTACACCATGAGCTGCTGTGTTGGCAAATCGGAGGAATATGTATTCTGCTCATACATTAGATCAAGATGCTTGGCAGTACTGACTCCCTGATGCTGTATGTTCTTCTGCCTGAGACGGAATTGCTCAGTGGTAATGTCTCTCTGCCTTTGAAGTGGGCGTATCCTTTTAGTTCCAGACTCCTCTTGTGACCTTGGGTAAATCCCTTTACATGAGAATAAAGATCAGTCACATTCTGTAGCTATTTGTATTGTGACATTCTTGAACAAGATGCCTGCAGTAGACATGATTGACAACAGCGGTTACTTCTTAAAAAATAACACAATGGGAATCATATTTAGCACTAAAGATTTTATATTTCCATTAATGTATATTCAGACTGATAGGATGAGTAGGGAGGGGCTACACTACAATTACACAGATAAATACAATCAAACATAAATGACATCATCTTATCTAAAGACACATACATAAGCATGTACGGTGTCACACAATATATCAAAACCACCACATACTCCCTCCCAAGAGGACTTGTGTTGATGTTGAGATTAATTTTTAAAGATGGTTTCTTGCGGACGGCTGCCCATCTGTCTCTGACTATTTGCCACCACAGAAAAGATTGATTATTTTGATGGATCTGTGTAATTGTTTTGAGGGCAGCAGGTGAGAGCAAGAAGAGACACTTTGTGGTAACATAATGTCAGCGTCACTGATCAGAGACATGCTGAGAGAGGGAGGGGGAGAGTGGGAGTGTGATGACACAGATGATGCTGAATTGGACATAGCTCCACTTGGTCACACAAATGGGACTAAGGGATTATCAGCATGACGGCAATGCAAAGCAAACTGCAGACATTAAGCAACACATGACTCTTTTCACTAACATATTAGATTATTTATATAGTACTTTATGTCCGCATCGCCATATAGTCTAAAGAAGGCAAGTTTGGATAAGTGTTCAGAGGTACCTGTTGGTCAGGGAATGTCTGAGAAAACAGGCGATTAGAATAACATATGTTGTAAATGATACATTTAGCTAAGCATATTTTAAATATCAATCAAATTCTTGGGTTAAAGTTTTGTAACTTTTATTTGACTCCACCAATTTATATTATTGACTTTTAGTTATATCATGTTAGTTATAGTACCAACACTTTGCAGAGACTGTTTGAAATCATTTATGTCAGTCCCTGTCCCATTGTAGCTTAAAGTCTAATGTAGTAGTTCTCAAACTCAGGGCCTGATTCAGACCCGGGCGCAAGCGCTGAGTGCTCGCAACCGGGTCGATGGTGGCCCAGAGTGCATGGGCATGACGGAGCCGGCTCCACCGTGCGCATGTGCGAGACCCGGATAGCGACGGGCACTCCGTCGCTCCGGGTCTCATACTAAAGGGGGAGTGCTGTCGATGTTGAGTGACAGCACGCCCCCTTTGGTGGGCAGCCCGGGGGAGTGGCTGCCCAAACGAAGGTGTTCCCCACTGACATCACGAGTGATGTCAGTGGGATAGATTTCGGCTCTGTTAGAGCCGAAATCTCTCTGGGGCTTGCGGCCACGAGACCCTACCACAAGGGTCTCGTCGCAAGCCCGATGGTCGCGATGGTCTTGACCATCGCGACCATCTTCCTGGCCGCTCGCTATAGCTGTGGGTGGTCACAGGAGGCCACTCTAAAAAACAAGAAAGCCGGCCCTGATTCAGAGCGAGCGCTCTGTCAGAGCGTCCGGCTCTGAATCAGGGCCTCAGTCCTCAGGATCCCAAAAAGTTCATGTTTTCCAGGTTATCTGTGGATCTTTAAAATATGACAGTTGGTGATAAACCTGTGCACCTGCTAAGAGGTCTGGAAAATGTGAACTGTAAGGGGTCTTGTTCACAGTGGATGAGAAACACAAATAAAAACACACTAAATCCTAATTCAGCTGATTTATCAAAGCCCCATGCTGGTGATGAATATTGCCAGCTATCGGTGGCAAAAGCCTATCCTGGGGGACTGCCGAGATGCTTCCTTATAGAAAGCATGGAATAGCTTATTTACCATGTGCCACCGCTGTTCTCAGATAGCTAACACCCACAGGCATCACCGGGTGTGGTAACACCCGGTACAAACTCTGGATATCCCCCGCATGCCAAAGGCATGCCTGGATGAAAAAGGGGGCATGGCCTAAATAAAGGGGCATGACTTTGCAGGGGATCCCGATAACATCACTTCGGGGGCAACCCAGTATCTCCGGAGATGTTGGGCTGCCCCCGGAGACTGGGCTCTCAGCACTGTTGGCTCCTCTTCTATGACAGGAGTCGGGGAGCTGCAGGAGAATGTCACACTGCAGCACTCGGCTCCTGTCACTGCAGAGGAGCCGGCATTTTGGTGTTACCCCCTCCGAGGGAGACACCAGGGTGCGGCCCACGGTATACAATCGGGAAGCCGGTTGCCTTAATACCGACAGCTGGCTTCCCGACTGTCATATCCCGGCGAGGGTGAAATGTCAGACGTCTAGATGTAGATGCCGGACATTTTCCCGACGCTGGGAGACAGGCGCCCGGCATCCCAATCTAAGGGATGCCGGGCACCGCGAGCGGACAGCCGCGGGGAGGGAGGGTTAGATTTAGGACACCCGTGGGGGATTTAGGATTAGGCACCCCCACAGCAGGGTTAGGGTTAGGCTAGGGGGAGGTAGGGTTAGGGGTAGGCACCCCCGGGGGGGACTTAGGGTTAGGCACCCCCTGGGGCACTTAGGTTTAGGCAGCGGGGAAGGTGGGTGTTAGGGTTAGGCACTTAGAGGGGGGATTAGGGTTAGGCACTTGGGGGAGGAGGTTAGGGTTAGGCACCCCTAAGGAGGGTTAGAGTTAGGGAGTTAGGTTAGTAAGTACTTACCTATCAACGATCGGGATTTCCAGCGCTGTCAGGCTTCCGCTGCCGGGAGCTCTGCTTTTGTCGGCCAGGCGCTGCCGGGAATCGAACCGCCGTTTTCATACCGATTCCGCGGCCCGCACCCCCCTTATGATGACACTGCTAACACCTATGACATTAGCCATGGGGGCCCAGATTTACAATGTTTAGTTTACATTACAGTAGTTTTATACTGAAAATTGAACATTAAGCCTATGTTGGATTTCCAGTCCCAATGCACATATAAAGCCAGTAAGCCAGTGCGCTCTTACTGGACTGCGAAGTGTAAGACTACTCTAATCACTACAGGTCTGTGTCAATGCTCAGGTTCAGTGTTTCCACTTTTATTGTTGTTTCCCAATTTTCCTGGTTTGCAGCAGTGTTTTCACGTTTTGGTATTTTCTTCCTGTTTTTTCCTGTTGTTTCGCAATGTTAAGGACGGTACAGCATACTGTTTCCACCTCTGGATTTTATTTCCTGGTCAGATATAACCTTTTTCAGCTTTGTCCTTTTATTTCCTGCAGTTACAGTAGTTTTGTCAGCTCTCCTGTCATGTAATTACCACAGCATTTTAAGAAAAAGATGTGCCAGTGAATTTACAGGGAGTTTCTCCTGGAAAACCAGGACAAATAGTGGTAGGGACCAGGAAATCTGAACATTTGACAGAGGAAACACCGAGTACAGTACATAATTTTTTTGGAAGTGGGGGGAAACTGGAACAAGTAATACTGGAGAGAAATCATAGAGACACTGTGCCACCACTTCAACAAATATTACAAACTTCAACAAATATTACAATGTATTTTTGAGAGAAATTAAAGCAAGAGCTTTATTGCATATCACCAATGTACAGCAGGGCAGTGTTTTAGACATCACTGATGTCTCACCAGTTAACACAGTGGGCTCTATTTACTACAATCCGCATATTGAATGCGGATTGTAGTGTGATATTACCGAGTGAATTCGCATTCCGAATTCAGGCAATATCACAGGGATTTACTATAAATCCCTTGCAGGGACAGAGCTTGCGATAAAGCTCTGTCCCTGCGGATCCCATCCGCACTCTAGTCGCGGTATTTTCGGAAAAAATACCGCGACTAAGAGCCAGCGAATGCGACGACCGACCACCACTACTTCCCCCCCACTGACGCTAAGCCCTGCCCTCCGATGCTAAGCCCCGCCCCCCGCAATCGCGGACCCCCACGACCCCCCCTCCCCCCCCCTGCAACCCCCCCCCTCCCTTCATTACACTTACCTGCATCCTCCTGGCCTCCGGTGATCTTCTCCGGGCTTCCCGATCAGGTGATCTCCCATACTGCACTGGGGCCCGATCACCTGATGACCGGGCCCCAGTGTACTATGGGAGACCAGCTGACTGGAGAGGAGCCATCACCGGAGGCCCGATCACCGGTCCCTGGATTCAGGTAAGTAAAAAAAAAATGTTTCAATTTTTTTTTCTTTTTTTTACAGCAATCAGCTTGCGGTCTGCTTAGACCACATAGCTGATTACTAGTACCGGCTCCCGCCTCTGCTCTCCCCGTTAGAGCAGAGTGGGAGCCTGGTAACCGGGGGAGACCCTGGATAACGCCACCTCCAGGTGGCATTATTATCACAGGGCTTCCCCCGGTATTTTTTTACAATTTATTTTTAGTAACTATGGTCGGATCACATTTCCCATTACAATTATGGGAAATGCGATCTGCTTTACTAAAAATAAGTGATACTGGGGGTTGGAGTACAATTTTACTAATTCTACTCCAATTGCCCTGTAATAACTATAGGTGAAACTAAAATAATGTGAAAAGGGTGTGAAAACACCCTTTTTCACTTTATTTTAGTAAAAATAATGTTAATAAATAGAGCCCAGTGTATCTTAAACTGGTTATGTATTGGAAGGAAGAGAAAAGATGAGATTACAGCAGAATTTCAGTCTTGGCTGAAACCATGTTGAACTACTGTAGTTAGGGAGTTTAAGAAAAGACTCTGACATCCTACAATGATAAAACTCTGAAAACTGTGAGTTTGATCTCAGGAACTGTCACCATTTTTCCTTTCAAATCCTTCAAGTTCTGACCTGTATCCCCCTCCTCAGTTCACGCATGCACCTTAACACTGCTGGGTAATTAGAAGTGAAAATAGTGGGATAGGGCTCAGGGGGACAGCTGCTTTTTCAGAGCAGCTGTCCCCGCACAGGAGCAATATTGCCACCACAACACGCAGCTGGCTGCATACAAAAGTAATGCAGTTGGGACTGAATTATAAATGGGCCCTTAATCTCTTAATAAGCAAGTTAATCAAAACAGCCAGACAATGGAATGGTTGAGATGTTGGGGTAATATTAATTTGGCAGATTGGCAGAGATTATATATAAAAAGATATTATGCATTTACATTTTAAGCAAAACAAATAAAAGTCTGATTTGTAACTGCTATGAGGAGTGAGGTTAGAGTGTGGCTGCGTGCAGAGCGACATTGTTGAAGCCATCCTAAGATTGATGCAGGGAGGAATAAAGTTAGTCCACTAATCTAAATATTGGACTTCACTTTTGGTTGCATGTAAGTTCCTCACTTGTAATTTCAGGTGCCAAAATTGGTCAAAAAAGACTGGAAATGAGTGTTATTGAAGTAAATAATACTTTAGGGAACAAAAACAGGTCCAAGTTACATGATTTAAGCTGTTTTGATCATTTTTTTTAAGAAATCCAAAACCGAACCAAAACACTTGAGGGTGCTTTTGTCAAAAAACCAAAACACGACAATGATTTAAAACCAAAACAAGGGGGTTACTACACTAGAGATGAGCGGGTCCGGTTCCCTGAGAACCGGACACACCCGAACTTCTGGGATCCGAGGCAAATACGAGTCAGCTCGGGTTTTCCCGCCTGACTTCTATCTGAAAACGAGGCAAAACGTCATCATCTCACTGTCGGATTCTTGCGGGTTTTGGATTCTATAAAGGTCCCGTGATTTGACGCCATTTTTCATTCCAGCTGTGGAGAGTGAAGAGAGAGGGAGCTGGGAGCTGTGCTGTGCTGTTGTTATATTGTCAATACTTCATACTTGTTACTGGCTGGCTTTTGTCTATAGAGGGGCTGGCTGGCTGTTGTCGTGCCCATAGGGGCTGGCGGTCGTTGTCCTGTCCAGAGGGGCTGGCTGGCTGTCGTTGTCCTGTCCATAGGGGCTGGCTGTTGTACTTGTCCTATCTATAGGGGCTGACTGGCTGTAGTGCTGTGTTGTCCTGGAGGTGCTCTGTCTTTCAGGGGTGCTCTAGTCTTCACCCACCCCCAGTGTGAAAAAAATAAAAAAAAGTGTTAGCTTAGCCAAACTTGTCATCAATGCAGGGGTGCTGTGCTGCTGTCTGTTAGGGGGCTGCTGCCTCTTTTCAGGGGTTCACCCCAGTGTTAAAAAAAGAAAAAAATTGGTGGCATGTTAGCCACACCTGTCATCGGTGTAGGGGTGCTGTGCTGCTGTCTGTCGAGAAGCTGCTGGCCAAAAACCTGGCTGTCACTGTCATCGGCGTAGCTGCGCAGGGGTGCTGCCCAGGGGTGCTGCCCAGCTGCGCAGGGGTGCTGTGCTCCTGCCTGTCGAGGGGCTGCTGCCCAAAATAATAAATAAACAATTTTTTGTATGCATGTCAGCCACACCTGGCTGTCACTGTCATCGGCGTAGCTGCGCAGGGGTGCTGTGCTCCTGTCTGTCGAGGGGCTGCTGCCCAAAATAATAAATAAACAAATATTTTGTGTACATGTCCGCCACACCTGGCTGTCACTGTCATCAGCGTAGCAGCGCAGGGGTGTTTTGCTCCTGTCTGTTGAGGGGCTGCTGCCCAAAATAATAAACAATTTGTTTTTGTGTGCATGTTAGCCACACCTGTCATCGGTGTAGGTGTGCAGGGGTGTTGCGCTGCTGTCTGTCAAGGGCTGCAGCCCAAAAAATAAAAACAACTATTTTTTTTGTGTGCGGTTGGTGTGCGTAGTGAGTATGGAGGACAGTCACATGACTGGAGAGCAGGATCCACATACCAGTCTTGTAGCTGCCGGCAGCAGTCATGATGATGGTACAAAGTCATCAACATCATCTATGAAGGCCAATGTACCAGGGCTTAAGTTAGGCCAAAAAGTCAGGCTAAAAAATAATCAACTTTTACCCTGTTAAAGCAAAAAAAATGTAAAGCTAAGTCAGCTTTAGAGAAACAAAAAATTGGCAATATGCCATTCACTACATGAAATGGCAAGGAAACGATAAGGCCTTGGCATTTATTATTTATGACTGGTGATTCAAGTGATGATTTAAGCTCCTCTGCTTGTAGGAGAGGTACAAAAAAAATAAAAATTGTTAAGATGAGTAAGACACCAGAATCAACTGTGTGCACTGAAAAATCACAAATCCCTGAGGAGAGTCCAAGTGTGTCTGCTGTTGCCATGTGTGAGCCTGACATTTCTATTATTATTGTACTTGAAGAGGATGCTCCTTCCACCATCTGTGTGCCTTCTGACGTAGAAATCGAGGATGCGTCTGTGGAATTGCACGAGGAGGATGAGGAGGATATTTATCTAGTTGGCGATAATAACAAGGATGATGAGGATGTTGATGATAATGAGGATGTTGATGGCGAGGATGTTTGTGTAAAAACTGTAAATCAGGCAACAATTGTTGCCCATGGTGGAAAAAATCCCATTGTTGGCATGCCTGGGCAAAGGACCAAAAAATCCACTTCTCATGTGTGGAATTATTTCCACCCAAATCCGGACAACCATTGCCAAGCCATTTGTAACCATTGCCAATTAATACTGAGTAGAGGTAAGGACCTTAACCATCTTGGAACCTCCTCCCTGTTACGTCAACTGCAGTGCATTCATCAAATTGGAAAGGGCATTTCAAATTCTAAAACTTTGGGGTCAAAAACCCGAACAAGTCATTCCAGTGTCACCGAGGTGCTCCCTTCTATCTGGATCCAAGCCCTTGCAACCCTCCACCACCAACACCAGCATCATCATCAACATCCTCATTCATGATTGAAAGTAGTCCTGCATCCAATTTCATAAGCATGACTGAATCCGTGATTCCTTAGAAGGATCCTTGAGTGGTATGCCTGTTGCTGCTGCTGGGGGTGGATCTTCATCCCAGAAAGGGACCAAGAAGACTAGTATTAATTTAAAAAAACAATTGACTATTAAACAGTCATTTATAGAGGAAGTAAGTATAACAGCTGTCACCCAGTTTCACAACGGATCACTGATGCCATGACGGCTGTGCTAGTATTAGATGTTGAAATAATAAAAAATGAGGATGATAGTATGGAGGAAGTGCAAAAGGAGGATTAGGGGGAAATTTGTGTCCTATCTGATGCCAACGTGGATGTTGATGATGAGGATGTGGTTTTCGGAAATCAGCCACCAGTGGCAGCAGTTCTTGCTAATGATAAAAAAAAAGCCAGAAAAGCCACATCTTGTGTGTGGAATTATTATAATCTAAATTCTGACAACAGTTGTGAAGGCATCTGTTCCATTTGTAAAGCCAAAGTTAGCAGAGGAAGGGACGTTAACCATCTAGGCACCTCCTCCCTGTTACATCATTTGCAGCGAGTTCATGCAATTTGTTTAACAAAATTATAATTTGTAAATTAATAACAAGCAGTCCAATATCAGCTACCAGCAGTTTGGACCAGCACATGCAATCTCCACCACCAACACCCTCATCACCAACCTCCTCCTTAATAATTGAAGGTAGTCCTTCCAAACAAACCAAGGAGTTCATCCACGAAAGTGTCAGTCCTAGTGGCTAAAGTGCTTGGTTTGTTAAACTGTGCATGTTCTTTTTAATATCCCACATAAGAGTGGGTGGCAGGGACAATTCCATCTTGCACCTCTTTCATTTACATTTTACACAATTTGGGGCATTGCCGTCTGCCACTGCTGTGTGGCAATGTTTCATAGATGTTCTATATTTTTTTAAACTGCCGTGCGTTTGTGCCGCTGCTCTATTGGTTACTTTAGCCAGCCAGCTCGCTGCAGCCTATGGCCTATATTGGTGAAAAATAGTGAAATCAATATTGTGAGCTGTGAGGTGTTTAAAAATGCCTAGAAATGCCTGAAAATCATTGTTATTAAGGTTAATATTACTGTAGGAACAAAAATAGGCCCAAATTATGTGGTTTTAGCCGTTTTTATCATTTTTTGGAAAAAATACAGATCAAAAACCAAAACCAAAACATGAAAACAAAACACGGAGGAACATGGAAGAAAAAAATCCAAAACCAGATTCAGATTCAAAATCAGGGGAGATCCAGGTCCACAACCAAAACACGGGGGTAGGCACACATCTATACTCTACACACTTCTCTACTGTTTAACCCCACTGACAAAACCAGGCTTTTCTGGAAAAACAAACTGAGTATAACCAGCACTTCCAGTGTGACATTGTAATAGCATCTTAATACTGAGGGCCTGATTCAGAGACAAATGCAAAGGCGATTATGCACGCAATCGAGTGAGGGTTTGCCATCTCACATGTGTATAAGCCGCACTGCACGTGTGCAGCTATCGAACTGCGATCACATATGCACATAGGAATCCATCGCAGAGTTGTGATACCCCGGAGTAGTAAGGCTTGCTAATGTGTGGTGCGCATACAGATCAGAGTTACCTTGGTGGGGGTCTTCTTTCAGTAACAGCTCTTCACTAATGCCACACCCCAGCAGAGGGGCAAGATTTCCCCAGACACAGAGAGATGCAGCACAGTTTAGATGTAATCTAACAACAATATTTATTCCACAATCTGGTGTAATAATGGGAACGTTCTCATCTAGTCCTGAGTATCACTAGTGAATCAGCTCTCTGCCTGTACTTGGGTAATGTCTCTGCCTGTACTTGGGTAATGTCAGGTATGATAACAACTGCTGGCTCCCTGCAGTAAGTGACTCTGGATGGAGGGTTGCTTGCAGTCCGAATTGATTTATCTTTATGCTATTTCCTCAAACTTCTTTCTCATTTCACTGATCTCTCCTTTTTCCTTAATCTCAGAGGATGTGTGTAATTCCACTGACAAGTCCTGGAGCTGTCCTGGACCCGGGGGCCCCGCACACACTGCATCCATTATAGATATGCCACTGCCTGGATGAGCCTGGTACAGTAGTTCAATATGACTACAGTGGCCTGAGCAGCACTGACAAACCAACGAGTTGATACCTTGAAGTTGTGGGATACCACAGAGTGAGTGACAGGTTGACAGCATTTTGGGGTGGTGACGAGGGGTGGTCTGAGAAACACAGGCGTGCATGTCTGCTTGAACGCCATTACATGGGCGTGCATAAATTAGCCACTGAGAGTGCATACGCAGCTCTGCATGTCTGAAGAGCTCCCAAGGCAGGGGCAGGTCGTATGGACAAGATGGCCACAGATGTGCGGCAATGTTACCGATATTTATGCAGGTATGCGTCATCGCATGCAGGTAGAAAGGCAGCAGCGGGCGTCCAAATGCTCGGGTGATCTTTGAAAACAAATCACAGCTGCGATCACATTAGCGTCCACATCTGAATCAGGCCCTTAGTGCCAGCTTTATAAGTTGAATTTAATACTATTTTGATAACCTTGTGAACTATTTGGCCAGTATATTAATACCTTTATAATGGATAAATATATAAAATAAAATTAATTTTTCTCTTTATCATTTGTCATCCAATTAGCCAATAGTGTTTAAAATATCCAGTATACTACAGTATATTGTACATACTGTATATTAAATATCATACTGCACTTTCCTGAGCTACACACTACATGTGTAAATATAGAAAATAGCGAAGGAGCCATTCTCAGTAATTATGTGAAACAGCAAGAGAACTGATGGTCTTATTTAAACTTTATGATGACTACCCATGAATTTCTGAAATCTTTACAACATTGGCCTGCAGGCATACCTTTGGCTGGGATAATACTATGGAATACTGCATGCATGCAGCACTTTCTGTGTATCTAATGAGCCTTGTGTGCTCCAAAATACAATCCTGTCCCAAAAGAAAAACAGAGACTTCTGAAATAATAACAGGAAAGCACATTGTTATGAGAGATCAGGAACAATATGGAAAAGATTTTGGTCTTTGTGAGAAGCTGATATAATCTGTAACTGGAGACTGTTCTGCAGAATCCCAGAGGAGGGGATCCTGACTGCTAGTAGGTTATATTCTGTTACATAGGTTGGGATGGAAGTACCCTGTGCAGTAGAAGTCTTGTAGTTTACTCTTCTAAATAATGAATATGGGATTATTTGTTATCTATTACAAATGATGTTAGGAACGTTGGGAGAATGAGAGCAGCATTAAGGCTAGAATAGATGGCGCCCTTTACTCTATGTAAATATGAGATGCTGGCTGATGGGTTTGAGTAATGTTTTAGTCATGTCAACATGTCATCTATAATTAAAGTGTTGCATTCTTTCACAATTATTTTTTCCTTTTCGTATACACACTCGTATTTAGAAAGACGTCTTGTTTATCCTATTATGTCTTTTTATATAGAATTGTGTCAGTGTCACTTTCTCCATATATCGGTTTCCATTGCACTCATTGTAACACAATAACCTAGAATTACAAGGATTCATTATTCCGCTGAAACCCTGCCTTGTTTTAAGTGGTGACCTCATTATAAGGAGACACTGTGGTCTTTTGTTTATAAATGAATGGAAAACAACCCCTCATTCTTTTCCGCTCGCTTTTAAGCCTTTCACTAGAACACTGCTTTACAAATTGTGAACAATCTTTTTTTAGGACAGTAGAATCATGGGGAGAGGGGCAGACTTTAGGCCCATCAAGTTATCTTAGTGACCTTGAGGTCACATTGGGACAGTAATTGAGTAAATGACCTTTCGCCCTTCCCATCTAATTACAGGTTGACCTCTTTGGAGTCCTATTAGGAAGCTTTTGTTTGATTCTGACTTTCCAGAGAGAATTGTTTAATGCAATTCTTATCCTATGCTTTTAAAGGATCTCCGATATAAGTCTCACCTAATTGGGATTTGTTCGGTAAATCTTCCACTTCAACCTTCGATATCCTTGAAGTATTCTGAATTATTTGCAATGATTCTATAATTGGATCTTATTGAGCTTCTCTATTAAACTAAACATATGCACTTAAATGACACTATAGATACATGTATTTGTGTGTGTTTCACATCCCAACTTTGGCCTATTGTACACATCTACAGTTTAGTGTGTGCTCTCTGGCATACTTTTGCTTATTGGTTTTTACCATTGTGCTCGTTTTTAAATAAAGTAAATACTTTCCTGGCTGTCAGAAGTCCAGATAAGTCCAGAGTTGTATACTGTACCAATGTTTTTGCAAATGAAGCAATTTTCCACAACTGCGCATGCGTCTGGGTTGCACTGTGCGGGCATGAAGGTACATTACCATAGTCACATGCTGCTAGTCTGTATTTGCAGTGTGATTGACAGTCAGAGAGCAAAAGGGGGAGGTAACAAGGAGTGCAAGCTAAAAAACACAGGCATGTTTTGACCGGATTCGGTATGTAATGCCGGCTGTCGGGATGCCTCCTGTCAAAATACCGACAGCGGCATCCTGATGGTTGGTATCCCAACAGGGGTCGGGTAAGTATACTTAACCTCCCCCCTTCTCCCCCTAACCCTCCCTTCTTGTAGCCTAACCCTAACGCTCCCCACCCTGTACCCTAACCCTACCCGTTGGTGCCTAAACCTGTCTCCCCCCTTCATGCCTAACCCTACCCCTTAGTGCCTAACCCTAACCCTCCCACCTCCACTGGTGTCTATCCCTAACCTGCTCCCCTAGGGGTGCCTAACCCAAACCTCTCCCCAAAAAAACCCTACCCCTAACCCTGCTACGCTGTCTAAACATAACCCCCCCCTGTGGCTAACAGTAAGGGTGCCCAAGACTTACCTTGTTCAGGCAGGCGTCCTTCTGTGTTCCAGCTTCGGGATTAAGATAGGCATCTCTATTTCAATGCCTAACTCCCTTGTCGGGCTTCCCCTGCCCAGATTTACACTAGCGGCATCGCGGCTGCCGGACTCATACAGTAACTACATCCCATTTTGACCATTTCGGGGTGTGCACATACTGTGCCTGAGAGCCTGTATGCAGGAAACATGGCTCCTGCGTCTCAGTTCCGGCAGTCATACTGAGTGACCATAGACTCACTCAAGATGTTGATGTTTGCATGATCTGCGTCCAATGCTGCGTATGTATACGCATTTGTGACCGACTGAAATGTATCAGGCGGGTGTATTATTATAAATTTTGCCAGATGTTGCAATAGCATTCACAACTCTGAATCAGGCCCTTTGTTGTATATGCTCTTGGGGATTTTAAGATTAACAGTAATTCCAAAGTATGGAAAAGGCCCCATGTTAGAGATTTGCGCAGACCCCAATGTCGCCCTCAAGTGTTTTGGGTTTGGGTTTGGATAAAAATCAATAAAAATCTATTAAATATCAATAAAAACAGCTAAATTGTCCGAAATTCGAGTTCCAAACCGGCAACAGATCCAAACCGGGACTCGTTTTGAACCAGGTCACAAAAGTGAATTTGAACCTTGACCCGGTTTTACTCGGAACCCCTAAATTCTGGTGTATTCGGATGTCAGAAATCTAATCCAAACAGATGCCCATGACATCACAGCTGGGTATAGCAGAACAGCGGTGTTTGCAGGACGCCAAGGTGTAGGGAGCACTGAGGGAGAAATGTATCAAACAAATCGCTTCTACTGTGATTATAAGTTATCAATTGCATTCTCTAAAATTACATCTAGAAGCTGATACCTTGCTATGGGAAACTTCTCCACCTGTCTTTTTTAAAAGATTTGATACGTCTCCCCCTGAATGAGAAGTAGTGGAGATGTTGCCTATACCAGCAGCCAATCAGCTTGTAGCTGTAATTGTATAGAATGTACTTGATAAATGCTAGCTAGAAGCTGATTGGTTGATTGGTTGCTGCTATGGACTACTCTCCCACTTTCCCACTTCTCCACTCTTCAGAAGATTTGATACATTTCCCCCATAATGACATAAAGACTGACCTGTGCACATCTACCAAGAACCATAGTTGGGAAACTTTGGTGTAGAATACTAGAGAAAAGACTATGGGGCCTATGTATCAAAGCTTGATGAGAGATAAAATTGTGAGAGAAAAAGTATTAACCAATCATCTCTTAACTGTTATTTTTCAAACACAGCTTGGTTAGTGCTTTATCTCTCACAATTTTAACTCTCTCCTGTCTTTGACACATTGGCCCAAAAATATATTGTAAGCACCCAGGAATAGTACAGAGAAAGAGATTATACAAAACTATATTAGTTATAGATGTGCGCAGGCCGCAGAGTTTTGGATTTGGTCCTAAATCATCAACGTGTTTTAGTTTTGGCAAAACCACCCTCAAGTGTTTTTGTTCAGATTCGGTTTTGGTTTTGGATTAAACAGATAAAATTACTTACTTCGGACCTGTTTTTGTTCCTTTGGTATTATTAACATCAATAACATTAATTTCCAGTCATTTCCAGTCAACTTACAGTAAATGCAATCCAAAACACAGGAGATGCGGTTTTTAAATTTGAGTTCCGAATTGTGAGAAGACCCGAGTCATGAATGAGGGCCTGATTCAGAGATGGCGACTCCATATGCAGATCTAGCAATTGTTTGGTATCACGCATGCGTATAAATTGCACAGCACATGCCCTACAATCGCATTGCCATTACAGATGCACATAGGAATACACCACACCAGTGGTAGAAAGTTGATCCCAGATGCCCAGGGGTAAGTAATAATCACAGCCCGCAGTTGCACACAGAATATATCAGTGGCGTAACTAGGGTATTTGGAGCCCAGGGCAAATTTGAAAAGGGAGCCCCCCCCTCTCCCCCATGCCGAAGGCGCGCGCGGCAAAAAATTGGTGTGGTCACTTAAAAATGGGGCGTGTCTACATGACACACCCCTTTATTTTCAAACTGAACATTCCTATCCATATGCACCTTAACCCCAGTAGTACCCCCAGTATGCAGTTGTGGTCCCTCTCATGCAGGCCCATAGTAGTGCCCCTTATACAGTATCCCCAGTAGTGGTCCCTCTTATACAGCCCCCAATTAGTTCCCCTTACTCAGTGCCCCCAGTAGTGGCCCCCCAAATGCAGTGCCCCACGTAGTGTTCCCCCTTATGCAGTGCCCCCAGTAGCAGTCACCACAATGCAGTGCGCCCAGTAGCGGTATCCCCTTATGCAGTGCCCTTTTATATTGTGCCCCCAACTGTAGTCCCCCCCATGCAGTTTTCCCAGTAGTGGTCCCCTTATGCAGGCACCCTGTAGTGATCCCCCCTATCTAGTGCCCCCTGTAGTGGTCCCCGCAGTGCCCCTAGCAGTAAGCCCCTTATATAGTGCCCCCAGCAGTAGTGTCCCCCCCTCCCATGCAGTGCCCCCAGTAGTGGTCTCCCTGATGCAGGCTCCCAGTAGTGACCCCCCCCTATCCAGTGGTCCCTGTAGTGGCCCTTCCTATTATTGCCCCCATTAGTGGTCCCCCAAGTGCAGTGCCTCTAGTAATACTAGGCCCCTTTTAGAATGCCCCCAGTGGTAGTCCCCCCCAAGTAGTAGTCCCCAGTAGAGTAGCCCCCCCCAGTAGATGTCCGCCCCAGTAGATGTCCCCCCCAGTAGTAGACAACCCCTCCCCCGTTGTGCAGATAGGTAAGGTTTAAAAATAAATATATATAAAAATATACTTACCTGATTCCACGCTGCTCCTGTCCGCGATGCCGATGCCGCTCCCGCCCTCCAGTCCGCCCGGGCTGCGCACGCTCAGCATTATGGGACTGACGTCATGACGTCATGACGTCAGTCCCATTACCCACTGCAGGAGCCGGACGGAAGTCCGGCTCTTGCAGTGGGTGCTGCAGCAGTCAATGAGAGTCTATCTGACTCTCATTGGCTGCTGTTTAACACACGCATCGCTGCCATTGCTGGCGGCGATGCGTGTGTTATGCACAGCCTGAGCCCGCCTCCTGGGGGAGGGAACGGGCTCAGGCGTGCAGCACAGGACCGGCGCTGGAAGCCTAGCGCTGGTCCTGTGCAAATGTGTAGCGCTGACCGCACTCATTGCGGTCGGCGCTACACTGGCTATCTAGGGCGGGCGGGCCGGTACCGTGGCCGGCAGCGCCCCCCCGCGCCGCCGGTCCAACGGCGCCCAGGGCACGAACCCCGCTCGCCCTGCCCTAGTTACGCCACTGGAATATATGCATGCCATGGAGAGAGGAGACAGAGAGTTGTGGGCGAGGTGGGCACCGGATGTGTCACACTGACAAAAGAAGCTGCTGAGGAGCAGCAACACCAATGAGTAGGGACAGGCTATAGACAGATGGAGGCGGCAGCTGACACGCAGCTCTCCACTAGTGTATGATGGCTTCTCAGGTGCCAGGAAGAGGTGCCATGTATTGGGTGACGGTACATTCCAGGTACATAGTTACAGCCCTAAGTGGGGTGAATATATTGTGGGCGATGGAGGAGGTGCCCCTACAGTGCTGGAGCCCAGCGGCGGGCGCCTCCATTGTCTCCCATAGTTCTGCCCCTGCACTGCACAGTGATTGACAGGTTGTCAGCATTTGTGGGTGGTAACAGGGAGGTGGTCAGAAAAACGCAGGCGTGTCTGTCTGTTTGAACGCCACTTCATGGGCATGCATACATTAGCCACTGCGATTATCTACACAGAAGAGGCACATTAAGAAAGGAGAGGGCCCATGTGCAGGCTCCGTTCAGGGCCCCTTCTCTCCGTGTCAGTCTCCTGGAACATGGAGCCCGCACAGCATTCTCCGGACATCTCTACTGCGGTGACCATTTTCCCTGTGATTTCTGCAGCGCTGCAGCCAGTGCCAGGCTGACAGAGAGGTAAGTACAGTATATTTTATTGGGTGCAGGGTGTGCGGAGTGTGTGCCCCCCCTCGACCCAGCATGAGAGCCATCTGCGTGCGAGGAGAGCTGCCGAGTCGGCAGCTGGTCAGACCTGTCGCAAGGACAAGATGGCCTTTCGATGTGCGTTGATGTTACCGATATTTACGCAGGTATGCGTTGCCACGCACAGGTAAGATGTTAGCAGTGGGCGTCTTTATGTTCGGTGGTCTTTGCAAACATTAGCATATTTTCGTAGCTGCGTTGCGTAAGAAAACACAGCTGAGATCGCATTAGCGTTCATCTCCGAATCAAGCCCTGTTTCCTACTCGGAACTAAAAGTGATTCCGAACTGTGACTCAATTTGCCTCCGATCCCCTATATTCGGGTGTATTCGTATTTCAATAAACTGATCCCTCACATCTCCAATATTAGTGCAATGTAATTTACATATGCAACACAAGTTATATGCTGTTGGTGGGCATGCAAAGGTTAATGCACATATTTTATGTCATACTGTACCTCTGTCTAAAGAAAACAATCCATGTTAAATATCTCAGAGCAAACACCCACCCAGCAGTTTATTGTATCCAGTGCTTCTGTTCAGAATCATTTCATTTTCAAGGTGAAATAAGACTTTAATGCTTTCCTATAAGCTTTCTACCCTGCCCTGAGTGTTTAGGGAATTCCTCGATTTAGCTTCTCCTGCTCTGTTCCTGCTAATAATTCTACACTCGTAGCATCTTAACACAATCAGCGCTTGCAGTTGGGAAAACAGACCAAGCAGAGATGTGCGGCTGTAGGAATATGTACTAAGCTTTCTCATTACTTAATAAATGCATATGATGGGATCAATAACACATTGCTTTTGGGGGTGAGTTCTGGCTATAGAAATTATGTGGTGAATGTATTAAAGTGAAATTCCACACTACAGTATGAGTGGTGGCAATGTATGAATGCAGGATTCTGTCACTGGAGAAGCAGGTACTGGTAGTGTTACATTAGTTTACCCCAATCTTTCCTTGGGGAATGCTTCCTCACTATGTTTAAATCTCCCTAATGTTTACTGACAAGTAAGGTGTCATCAATGTCTTCTAATACTGAAAATAAAGAACACCCATGAGGCTCAGGGCTAAGAGATAGCGGCTTAACTGAGAGGATGGAAAAGCAACGTTTGGCTGTAAATGCTGTTAACCTCAGGCCCAGAGATTGTTTTCTCAACAGGCAGACTATGCAATATGGAATCTGCCTACACTCAAGGTTGTAACAGTACCCCGTGCAGGAGCAAAGGTATCTGGAGTTAAGCGGTCCCAGAAATGCTGGATTACCCCCGCATTTATGGCCCTGCACCCCCTGAGGCTGCCTCTGCTGCTGTGACTCCCCAAAAGAGCAAAGCAGAGGCTCCTTCTAAGACTCCAATGGAATTTGCATGGTGTACGGTCAATAACATCAGTGACATTCCTATTGCAGTGTTATGTTCACAATAGATATTTGATTTATTGTATAGGTTTCTAAGAATTGTTTGGTCAACAGATATAATATCATTACACATAACTGCTCATACTTCATTACAACAAACTGTTCATGTCCCAAGCCCCCCACATAGGTCCCATTGTAGCACCACAAATCATACCTGCCGACTTTCTGGCTGCTCCTTCCGGGAGGGAACAGCCAGATCGGCAGGGCGGGGGTGTGTGGTCGGGACAAGGGGGAGTGGCCGGGTGGGTGACGGGCACTTGTGGGCGTGGCTGGTGCGGGGCCACGCAATCACGTAAGTTTGGTCCCACCGCCGCTACATGATGCCTACAATATAGGCATTGTGAAGCAGGGGGCGGGGCCAAAATGACACAAATCGCGTCACCACCCCCCCTGCTGTGGGGCTTACTAATGTAATTGCTGGAGGGATGGAAGGGGTGGGCGGCAGCCGGGAGGATTGCCTGCCTTGCCGAGAGGTGGGGAGTGTCACCCGATTTTCGGGAGGCTCCCGACCAAATCGGGAGGGTAGGCAAGTATGCCCCAAATAGGTGAGCCCTACCGTAAAGCCTGGGGAGGTATGCAGTCAGGATGTCGACATTCATAATCTCAACACCAGAATGTTGAATGTTATTATGTCGACATGATTGTAATGTCGACATCTAACATTAAGTCCTAAATCTGGCCCGTACAAATATCAGAACCGCGACCCGGATTTACCCGGATCTCCTCAGGAGATTAGAACCGCGACTCAGTTTTACCTGGTTTCATGAAATTCGGGTGGATTCGGATTTCAGGAGAACCGAACCGCACATCTCTACTTTTAACAAAATGTTTGCCCGATGGTCATTATAGGGGAAAAATTTACTGTGGGGTTTATGTACTAAAACTCCACTTAGCATGGAGAAAAAGCCTCTCCTGCCTGCTACCGCTGCGAAACAGGAGCTGGCTACTGCAACTGTTACTAAACATAGACCCGCCCAGGAGAGTGAACATTAAGTCACTCCCTCGGTGGTAACGGCTAAGACCCCTTGCCCCTGACAGCGATGTGTGTGACTCACCCTGTCTCCCGGCCAGCAGCTGGGGACCTTTTAAAAAAAAAAAAAACTTTGTTAACAAATTGGCAAAATGATAAAATGCATTTTCTGCTTTTCCAGTGAGGAGAAGCAGATAACGCCAGCAAGAGGAGGCGAAGTCGGCACTGGAGAAAACACCCGATGGTAAGTGACCTCTGCTCTTAGTAACACCGAGGACACTAAGCTAAGTGGCCCAGGTGTTGTGCGATATTGTAGCCTACACTTAGCCATTGCATGCCGCAGGCAGAGAAAATCCCTTTAGTACATACTGAGAAGCGGAATGTAGAGGGATTTTCTCTGCCTTTATCAGTTTTACCCCTATTCTTACCTTAGTACATACAGGGCCGCCAAGATCCGCGCCGGGCCCGGGTAACAGAGGGCGTGGCCTGATCGCCGCTGCGCGCTGGGAGGGGGGGCGCTGTCACCCCTCAGCCTGGCGCACAGCCAATAGGGGGTGCGATCAGTGTGATTGCTCCCCCCTTAGGAATAGGAGACTGCTCCAGCTGCTGCTTAGCAGCTGCGAGCAGTCTCCCACTGCAGCCCAGCACACAGCAGCAGAAGAGAGGGTGGACAGTGCCAGACCCGGGCCCTTCCAGCAAGCCCGGGACCAGGTAATTTATACCCGCTCCCCCCCTGTATCTCTAAAGTCTATGGCTGGCTTCCTGGAAATAATCAGAGAGGTCTCTATTTGAAAATTGGGAAAGGGTCATTAAACCTTATCAAACTTCATAAACATGGCTTGAAAGGTGTTATGACTATGAATAACACTGTGATAGTTACTGTATCTGCTATAAAGCAAGTGTTTTATTAATATGTGGCTCTGGATGCATGTCAAAGAAATAAACCGCAATGTTTTGATCTCTGTGCTAAACAATATGTTAGAGGTAAACTATACACATACTGTATAACACTGCTCCTGGCATTGCATAGCCGGGCAGCCCCAATTGCCGGTGGTGCAACATTTTACTACGACACATTTAATTTAAGTCACTGTGTAGACCAGGGCTGCGCTTGTTGAATATAGAGTTCAAGAATGGGCCTTATATCAATATGAAGTCCACATACAAAAAGGAGATATTGCTCAGTAGGGTGAGATATACAGTATACATGAGCATGATGGGCTGCAGATTGCACATTTCTATGTTAGTGGTGTCCACAGAGCAGAAAAACAACCAATGTATTAATCTGTGCCTGTTTTCAGTGAGATGTCATCAAGTATTTATATGGCAAACCTATAAAATTCCCCAATGTAAAAAACAAATATATAACAGTAGAAATGTGACCTATGAAATAAAGACTGGAATGATACCCTTTACTTTATTTAAGTAGAAAATGAATTTGCAGAGAGGATGAGAGGAAAACGGTGAAATGAATTGAGGGGATGGTAGTAGGACTTTCATGTGATATATTTATATTTTCTACCTTGGCATACAGTTCACTGTGAGAGGGATGTGGCATGATTGTATTAACACCACATACTATGTACTGGAATCAAGATATGAATTATTATTATTATGGATTATTTATAAAGCCCTATTGATCATGCAGCACTGTAATTTGTATTTTCATCATTCACATCAGTCCCTGTCCCATTGGAGCTTACAGTCTAAGGGACCTATTTATTATGCAACTCTGCCCTTAAATTATTTAAGTGCAGAATTAAGTATGCCTTAAATGTACCAAACAGGAAAGCAGTAAATAATGTTTGCTTTCCGTCCAATGGCAATAGTTATCCCCTTAGTTTTCTATGAGGATGGTATTTAAGAAGATATGCAAAGTCATACCTGTGTGGGCTAACGCCATCTCCAGGTGGTGTTAGACCATTACCTATAATGGGGCTGCCCTGCCGGAGAGGGATATTGTGATCTTTTACATGAGTGCAACTCCAGATACAGATGTATCAACAGTTATCCTCAAAACAGACCAAAGATCCCCATTTGGCGAACCACAGGTAATGTGGCTAAAGCGTACCAAGTATCCCGCTATGGGGTTTTGTACCAAATGTGTATCTTATTCGCATCTCTAAACCCACAAAAGTACAAGGCAGCATGAGTGCCCTGGACTGGCACTGTTGTTGGCATTCCACGCCAAAGCCGCGTGCAACTCGGATGCTAAGGCAAAAGATCGATGACCGAATTGGGTGAGGTGCACCATGCATCCCAGAACACAGTGTTGTCTTTAATTGTGATTCTATACCAACTCTATTGCAACAAAAATACTAATCCTAGGGGCCCAGTACACTATAAACAAATTTAGATACAACCACGATATGACAAAGACTCTAAATTAAGAAATACTGTAGGTATGGAAGTCTGGGAATCACTACCCATGGTGGAGCATCTAAATTGCACCATGCATTTCTTGCCATATGGAACAAAAAGGATGGGTGAATGAGGACACATCGGTACTTACCTTGAATTATAATCAGCACCATTGGAACGCCAAATATGTGTTCTGCAAGTGGGCTCACATTGTTACAGTGTCCAGTGACCAGATAATCATAATAGTGTGTGCAAATGAGCGCTTAAAACATAATAATCATACAACCATAATAAAAACAATAATTCAATGTTTTTAGTCTTTTTAGACTAATTGGAAGTGGTGGCCGCAGTAATAATTCAGTCCCAGTATATGCGATCGTCTGGAGATGGTAATACCACCGGTGGTAATGTAGAGGTAGCTTAGGCGGAGATCCGCACCACGGACTATTGAAATCTGCGGTCATATACTGGGACTGAATTATTACTGCGGCCACCACTTTCAATTAGTCTAAAAAGACTATAAACATTGAATTATTATTTTTATTATGTTTGTATGATTATTATGTATGTATGATTATTATATTTTAAGCAATCATTTGCACACATTAACCATTTTTACATTTTTACATTGAGCGCAGAACATTTAAAACTGTTTTTATCAGATATTCATAATAATTTTAAACGGTTTGCCTTATTTTACCAATGCTTTGATCAAACTTGCCTACTCTCCCAGAAGTTGCGAGAAGCACCCATCCCAGGAAGAGTAGACGGCTCTCCTGCATTACACCCACTTACTAGTGAAGTGGTCAGGATGGGGAGATTATTAGGGGAATTTGTGGGTTCGTACAGAGGGGCAGGGCTGAAATGACATGAAATGATGTGAAGAGCCCGCCCCCGAAGCTGTCAGCTACTGTACATCTCCTCTCAGGGCTTCTCCCAGAGAGGAATTAATTAAAGTCGGCAAGTATGGCTATGATGTTACTGCACATGGATATCTATTTATCTATTTGCACATATTAAAGGTGAGGGAAGTTGCAACAACTTCATTGTCGAGTTTTGCGGCAGACATTCTGCCACACAGAACTTAGAAAGTTCCGGTGATACATTCTTCAGGGTCTACATTAGTTTTGCCATTCTGGGCTGTGGGCCCGATTAATCATGGATTGCAATTGCAACCACGTACGCAGATTGGTTGTTGGAGCGTGCTGTATTGCAATAACTCTGCGATCACCTACGCAGATACAAAGCCATCACAGAGTGAGTGACGTCAGGTTAGTATTTGGGGTTGGTGATGGGGGAGTGGTCAGAGAAACGCCGGCATGCCTATCTGTTTGAACGCCGTTACTTGAGCATGCATAAATTAGCCACTGCGACGGCATACACAGCTTGTGTACTCACTGCATGCGACGAGGTTAGTAATTTCTGAGTAAGGTCAGACCTGCTGTAATTGTGCATGCGGGCCGATGTTACTCGATGTTCATGATGTATACGCAGGATTGCAAGGTATTATGGATGTGAGAAAGCGGTAGTGGGTGTCTCTATGCTGGCTGTAGGCATCTCTATACTAGCTTTACGTTTGCAGTCATTAGCATATTTCTGCGGCATACCTGCGTACATAATCGCTGCTGCGATCGCAATAGTGATCCATAGTGAATCAGGACTTGTATTTGTAAGTAGAGCTGGGGATTAATAATCTATGATCAGAGCAGGAGCGATGACAGCCTATTCTGTCTTCCATGTGGTGTGGATGGGGTTGGACTGTGAACACTTAATGACAAATTATCATCAAAGCAAAAATGTCACTGTCAAATGAAGAATGAGGTGAATATTTGGGATGTATTCAGGAAGCCGACGGTCAGGATGTTGATGGTGACAATACCAACAGCGGCATCGGTGGTCAGAATCCCACCACATTCCATCGGGATTTTGACCATCGGGATGCCGCTGTGGGTATTCTGACCATCGGCATCCTGACCGTCAGGATCCTGTACCCAACCCAGAAATTCCACAAAACAGATCTGCCTTTTATATTTCCCCTGTACACTATTAGATCAAGTGTAATGTAAATATCATACTAGATGATCCATGGATATACTTATCAAGCTGCGGTAATCCAGTATTTGTCACAATGTACTATTAAAATGTTGCCAGAGCAGCTGAGTGATATACAGATCACAGCACGAACTTTCAGTCCTGCTTTCGATACAAAAATAGAAAAAGTTTTCAGTCTCTCAGTATACAGCATATAAGTACAAGCAGATGTAGAGAGTTTAAACCATAATATAAATTCAGATTTTAGCATCATATGTTCAAAACATATATTAACGTGTTATAATGCTGTGGATGACTTTTTTTGTATTTTTATTGTAATGCATCTATATGAAAAGAAATGCAGTGAACTAACTAGAATAGATGACGCATGTTATATAATAACTTTACTTTCCAGAGCTACATTATTGTCTGTTGTAAGTGATTTGAAAACAACAGCTACTGTAGTATATATTAATGGTAGTTTATATCATACAGTTCTAAATTATTTGTAAATTGTCTGTATTTCCTATATTTTACTATCAAAATCACCTTAATTTGATTACATTTTAAGTTGATTCCATAAATTTTTTTTTAATTTTTATAGGCATTTTCCTTTTTTATTATCTATATTTCTAATATTATTATATATTTTTTTCCTTTACAAATGTGAGCACAACATGTTCTCTTTATGGCTCCTCACTGCGTTCCCTGGTGATGTATAGATTTTTTTCCTCACACTCACCCTTGTTTATTTTCTCCATCACGAAAGAAAGTACCCTTGAAAAATAAGAAAATCAATATTGCTTCTCTCCATGCTCCAAAAATTTGCCAAAAGCTAATCTTTCACTCCATCTCTCCCAGTATGCACCTCACTAGGGGGGCGAAGAAAGAAATCAAAACAATTTTAGGGCTTTTTGTTATGGCACGAAGCAGCATCCCACCAGTTCCAGGATCCATGCTGCTTCTCGTTTCCCTAGATGCCTCCTGGGTCCTCACCAGGTCACGCTCACATTTTGCATGGGATCTGGAGCAGGGCATGTCTGGGTTCTGCTGTTGTCAGTGACAGACACTGTTCTAAATGTTTGTATTCGTGTTTAACTGAGCTGCACGCAGAAGGGGCTCAGGCAAGGAGGTTTTCTTGAAAAGGATTTCCACATGGGATTTGCTGCATGTTGTCTGAGATTAAGCGGAACAACGTTAGCAAAGTGCATAGCAAACACAACGTTGCCAAGTGAGAAGTTGTATGTGAACAGGGGACTTAGAAAGTCTAAGAAACTCCTTGCACAGAGTAGCAGGAGAGCAAAGGTTATCATGTACGGTATATTATTCCAGGGACCTCATTCCAGCTGGAGAAGTCAGAGAGCTTCAAATCTAAAACTAGAGTAGGACCACCTGGATTTAATTTTAACTATATGACTTAAAGTATATCCATCTCCTATGAGATCTATGCAGCCTATGAATTCATTTGTTACTAGTAGCCTGAGGCAGAATGGGTGATGATCTTGTCCTGGAGATGAGGGGGAAAGGAGTAACGGAAGATAGGATCTATGTTATATATAGTTTATAAACGTTTATGGGCCTGATCAGAAGTGGGCACTGCTGCATCTATTCTTGCGTCTTTTGCCGGAGTCAGGGGAGTTATAATACGCAAATGTTAGTTTTTCCATTGTGTACTAGTGTGTGCCTGATTGTGCAAACAATAAGGGCCTGATTCAGACCCGCTCGCAAGCGGGTTGATGGCGAGGCAGTGCATATGCGCGGCATGAGTGAGCCCAGGAACGAGCGAGAAATCACTCGCTCCAGCGCTCTCATCCAAAAGGGGAATGCCGAAGGAATACCTGCCATTTGGGGGCTCACTGGGGCTTGCGGCAGATGAGACCCTACCACAAGGGTCTTGTCGCAAGCCCTGATGGTTGCAATGGTCGGGACCATCGCGACCATCACCCGGCCGCTCGCTAAAGCTGTGGGTGGTCACCTACAGCTTAGCTAGAGGCCTGAAGGCCGGACTCAAAAAAAAAAAAATTGCCCTTCAGACCTGCGAGCTCCCTCCGGCAGCGGGTTTGAATCAGGGCCTAAATTGCCAACGTTCTCCTTCTCTGCATGCTGCATCATCGCAGGTGATTCTTCACATGCCATCATCAGCGCACCACATGAGTACTGTCAACACTTGCACCAGCCCTATGGTAAGTGCAGTTTCTCAGTGTGAGCATTGGCCTCGTTGGCTGTGGCTGTGTGTCTGAGAAAGCAGCCGCTTTCACTGACGCACCCACGACACTCCCATAACTCACCCACGAGACAGACTTTTTTACGATCATTTTAGGCCACCTCCCAGTCACCACCAAGGGACGCCTATCGATTTGCTGCTTGATTTCTGATACCATCTGAGCCGATCAACTTAGTACATTTATGCATACACTCAGGGCTGTTGCACTGTGGCGTTCTTCAGAATTGTTCACGCATGTGCAAATAATCACTTTGCATTCCAGAGCTTGATACATTTCATAATTCAGAAGCTCACATAGAAGCCTGTGGGCGCTGCTTTTACTGTCGGAAATGGAAGTACTGCGGTAGATATTGGAGATATCTGCTCCAGTCCACCCTTCTTAATTCCTGGGATACTTAGTTTTTTAGCTGATTTCTTGCTAACTGATTTTGGTAAATGTGCCCCTTAGTTTTCTTCCTCTATCATAAGGGCCACCCACCCGGATGGCAGTCCTCAGAGATGGTGGTTTGCAAGGACCTGCTGCAATATAATATGTTATACAGACTCAGGATCTCCATCATGGAGTGTAGAGCTTTCCCATGAGATTTTAAAAAATGTAAGGCCTCCAATATCTAATAAATAGTATGTACTTGTGCTTCAAAATGTCTGAAGGGAAGAGGCTCAGATTTTGCACTGGGGAGCAGGAGCCTATAGTAGATGATAGAATATCTGTCCAGTTTAGAAATAAAGTGGGAGACGCTGGCTAAGCAACTAGACTACTCGTTGCACAGTCAGGTGACAGTAAACAAGGTATGCAGTTGGGAAACCGGCGGACCAAATTCCGTCTACCAGCTTCCCAACTGCTTAATCCCGGCGAAGGTTAAATGACAGGCGTCTAAATCTAGACGCCTGTCATTTTACTGATGCCGGGAGACCGGCGCCCGGCAACCTGATCGAAGGGACGCCGAGCGCGGATAGCCGCAGGGGTGGGAGAGTTAGGTTTATGGTTCCCGGGGGCGACTTAGGGTTAGACACCCCCCGTGAGGTTAGGTTTAGGCTAGGGGAAGGGAGGGTTAGGGTTAGGCACCCCCAGGGGGGACTTATGGTTAGGCACCCCCCCGGGGGACTTAGGTTTAGGCGGCGGGGAAGGGGGAGTTAGGTTTAGGCACTTAGAGGGAGGATTATGGTTAGGCACTGGGGGGAAGGTTAGGGTTAGGCACCCGAAGGGAGGGTTATTCTAGGGGAGGGAATTAGGTTAGTCAATACTTATACTTACCTTAGGGACTATCGGGGTTTTCACCCATGTCGGGCAGAAGCTGTCTGGATTCAAAGCATACCGATTCCGTAAACAAAGGACAATACCAATAATAGCGATTGACTTATCCAATTGACCAACATTGCTGATGGTATTGCAGCATGTGACATGCTGTCAGCCTTAATATAGATGCAGTAGAAGAAATTATGTTCAGTGATGTGCACAGTTTTAATTGGGTGCATTTAGTTAGTGTATGATGGGTGAAAAAAGGGAATGGCCTATATTGTCCTGATAGTCTAGTAAGGTACAGTTTATTATTGGGCGGGCACTACCATTAGGTGAACGTATATGGTTGCCTAGAGTGCATTGGTTAGGGATTGCATAAAACACTGAATGAGTGGCATAGGGGTCTATGTACTAAGCCTTGGAGAGAGATAAAGTACAAACCAATCAATTCCTAACTGTCATTTTTCAAACACAGTCTGTAAAGTGACAGTTAGGAGCTGATTGGTTGGTGCTCAAAGGCTTAGTACATAGACCCCATAATGACACTCACCCTATGTTTACAATTCCTCTGTGGTGCCCCCACATGGAACAAGGTTTCTGACAGGATAAATAACCTTCTTACATGTAAAGATACTGGACCTCCTTGTCAGTGTTACACTGGGAGTGTGGCGCTTGGCTATGATGTCACAGCCAAGTGCCACATCTCCAGTCTCAGGAGTAGACAATACTGTCCCCACCTCCCATCTGCTAAGAAAAGCCACCTGGATAGGAGCATCGCTTCCACGGTAATAGAGCTACTGTAGCGTGTGCCCTGGACTTGATATTTTGATCTAAACAAATGAGTATTACCTAATGGACATGTTATTTGTTAAGTTTTTGAGAAACAATGTAGAGACTTTAAAAAACATGTCTTACAAAGCATCTATATCACACTACAGCAATCACTAACTGCAGGATGAACAAATACACAACATTAATCACTTAAAGACTAATGCTTTTGTGTCCTTAAAAAACCCAGCACTGTCAGTGAGGAACAGAACAGAATTCTGATGTAAAACTGCTGTTACTTCAGTGAAGGAGTACTAGATCACAGTGACAGCAGGTGAGACAGGTCACAAGTTTGGAATAAGGTTTTATTTGAACTGGTGTGTAAAATCACAGCTTGTGTACCTCGAGACTGTTACTAGAGTACATTAACATAAAACACCACCATAACACATATCTGTGTACTCTGCATTAGCCCCAGTCTGTATAGGCACTTCTGGCATTATTGTATGGCGTATATTTACTAAAGTGCAGGTTTTTAGAAGTGGAGATGTTGCCCATAGCAACCAATCAGATTTTAGCTTTTATCTTCTAGAAGGGGCTAGATAAATGTTAAGTAGAATCTGATTGGTTGCTATGGGCAACATCTCCACTTGTAAAAAACAGCACTTTAGTAGCTATACCCCTATGAGTAGTACTGACCTCATTAGTGGTAAAGAAGGAATGGGTGGAATTGGATTGTCATGATAGGACTAGTAACACTGAAGCTGGAGTTCACAGGATAGAGCCACGGTCAAAACCTCTACGCTGCTTAGAATCCATTTAGTCTTAATCTATCAATTCAAACAAATCATTTTGCCAGAGAGAATAAAACAATTAATTTAAGAAATGAATGTAACTTTAATTATTATCCTGACTTTTCCCTGTTTACAATTCACTACTTGCTAATTTTATATTCCACATACTGCTTTTTTTCTTCTTCAGCCTTTTCAAAGTAGAAGAGTTCAAAGCATTCAGTAACTGCTGGCTTAGCATTATTCCTCCCCAAAAAAGTTCAATCAACTTCATCTGCCAGAATGTTGCATTTCACTTTTAAGTTTCACAGTAGCTGCTCTCTTTTCTTTTATTTGCTTTGGAGTAAAAGCTAACGTGCCTGTCTCACAAATCCTCCCGTCGCTGATGTCAGTTAATTTTTTACTTCAAAAAAATTTCCATGTGAAATCTACGTTCAACCTTATAAATGAAGTGGGTCAGTAAATTTTTGGTAGCATCATCAAAAATATTTTAAAGAGTGGGTGAGTGGGGGGGAATTCCACAAGGTAAATCACCCATGTATGATAAAATTAAGCCTTACGTATAGCTAAAAGAATAATGCCAAGTCTATGTTTGTTAATTTTAATTCATTTATTTGCACATTTAATATGACTAGTAACTGCCACCAATATAAGTGTTTGCATATATTAATCTTAGTCACATAGCTACAAGTGCACAAAGGCTGATCTAGTGGTTTATAAAAAGCCCTTATGGTCAGATTACACCTACAGTATATTTGCAGTCTCATAATCAGCACCTTGGACAGGGAATGCAATATTTTTTAGCTAATGTTGTCAGTGGCATATTAGTATTATTATTATTATTATTATTATTATTTATCAGTTATTTATATAGTGCACACATATTCTGTCCATTCACATCAGTCCGTCCCCCAGTAGAGCGTACAAACTAAGGCCCTCATTCAGAGCCGGACGCTCTGAGCAGAGCGCTCGCTCTGAATGAGGGCCGTCCTCCATAAAAATGGAGCGTCCTCCTGGACACTTGTATAGCTGTGGGTCACCACCAACAGCTCATACGAGCGTGCAGGATGATGGTCGCAATGGTCTTGACCATCGCGACCATCGCCAGTGCGACCAGAAGCCTGTGGTCGGGGTTTTCGACCACAAGCCCTGGAGTGATTTTGGCTCTATCAGAGCCAAAATCACTCCCACTGACATCACTAGTGATGTCAGTGGGGCCGGTTTCTGACAGTAGGCATTCCCTTGGGAACGCCTCCATCTGGGAGGCACGCCCCTGGCACGCCCACCAAAGGGGGCGTGCTGTCAATCAACATCGACAGCACGCCCCCTTTGATCAGACACAACGAGCGAAGGAAAGTCCTTCGCTCGTCACGTCTGGCGCATGCGCACGATGGATCTCCCTCCGTCGTGCGCATGCGCAGTGCACACCATCGACCCACTTGCGAGCGGACAGCCGCTTGCGAGTGGGTCTGAATGAGGCCCTAAATTCTCTATCACATGCTCACACACACTTAAACGCTAGGGTTAATTGTTGTTGGGTCCCAATTAACCAATCAGTATATTTTTGGAGTGTGGGAGGAAACTGGAGTACCCGGAGGAAACCACACAAGCACAGGAAGAATGTACAAACTCCACACAGTTAGGGCCATGGTGGGAATCAAACCCATAACCTCAGTGCTGTGAGGCAGTAATACTAACCATTACACCATCTGTGCTGCCCACAATTATATCTGTTTTAATTGTAGATGTATGATTTTTACAAATATTTTATTCATGTAACACCTCTTTATATACCACAGAATACTGCACAAAACATTTTGAGAAAGTTATATATAATAAAACATGGCTGGGTATTAATGAGCAGATGAGGTGGCTCACAATCTTACATATGAACTCAACAAACAGACTTATTTTCCCAGTGGTCTTCAGATGAATGCATGATACGCAGCGTAGACACTCAAAAAAACATAATGTATGAGAATTATTTACTCCAACATTTTAAATAATTTTATATTAATTTTAGTACCATAAACATGAGCTAAAATAATGATAAAAAAAAAATTATTAAATCCATATCTTAGTGATGGAACCTCTGCCACCATAATTTAATTTTATGAATTTGAAGTACAGATGTGTCCTCACTTACTGGTTGTACGTACGACATATAGTGTAAGACACCCGGTACAACACAGATGAAGCAAATATCCACTCACAGTGTACTAGAGACGCTAGGCTGCGACTTTAATGGCAAAAGAATTGGTTTTACACACATACAAACTTGCAGATGAAGCACAATGGAACTCAGCATGAAGAAAAGCCACTCGCATCAGAACACTTTTTACACAGATTCAGACTCGGCCACACACAGATGTACAAATGTCGCACAACAAATTGATCGATATCAGCTAGCAATGTTCTATAGTCTTGTCTTTCTCAGTTGTGCAGTACAGTGGCACTCTACGCAGTGGGGCGAATGGGGACTGCACATGCTCAGTGGCACGGCAGTGATTTCATCCTGCCGGCGCATCACTGCATGGGAGAAGATAGTGCAGGAACGCACTCCATCCAAACAACGGAGTCCTGTGTTGTACCCTTGACTTGTTTGTCCTCTGTGCCTATAAAAGCACAGCCAGCCAGGCAAGTATCCACGTGTTTCAGAATTTCAAAATTTCCTTATAAATTGTCGGGTTTTTTTTACGATTGAATTAGTTCAAAAACACCTACTTAAAACTTATCCAACATGGTTTTATTAAAAATAAAATCTTAAAAAATAAATAAATAATAATATCGATCTATTAAATATCGACCAGTGATTTATCGAAATGTGAGAGACTTTACATTTCACTGGTGGCTGCTCATTTTTGCCTACCCCAGGCCCACACCGCAAACACTGCACCCATATGTTATACTTACATCTCCGTAGCTCCAGAGTCCTGCATCTGGGGGCAGCTCGGTGCTGCAGAGAATCAAAAAATCACTGGAAGTATGGCGCTGCTGCCATTTTCACGGTGATTTGCGCATTTCATCTAGAGATGACCCCATGAATGAGGCGCGGGTGCCATTTTACCAGAGACATATGCATGCAAGCCTAAGTCTACTGCTCTGCCATAGAGGAGGGGGCCCACACAGAGGCTGGACATGGGCACACTCCTCTCTTAAATTGCCCCTGGTGGGGTGTGCGGCCGGGCTGCCTAATCATCAGTGATGGCTGCAAAGTAGTCACTGGGGGAGGGTGCAGGGATACAGAGGGGCCGGGATGTCCCCCTTAGATTGGCAGCAACAGGAAGATTATCCTCCAGCAGCCGTCCAGCGACCATGTCATAAAAAGCCCAGCCTGGCTCAGTTGATGCGATCACACCAAGCAAGTGGTTATGCTTCATTTTTCTACTTTGCACACGTCCATTTAAACCATGATGTCTCGCTAGTGATTTGCAGTATGAGTGCCGAGAAGAGTTACAATCACATACAGCAGTAAGGGCCTGATTCAGACCCGCTCGCAAGCACATAGCACTCACAAGCAGGTCGATGGTGGGGTAGTGCGCACTGCTACACAAATGCCTGTGATTTGTGGGAGACACCACTGACATCACCTCTCTAACAGAGAAGGAAGCTCTCCACTGACATCACCAGTGATGTCAGTGGAGAGCGTCCTTCTCTGTTAGAGCAGGAAACTCTCTGGGGCTTGCGACAGACGAGACCCTACCACAAGGGTCTCGTCGCAAGCCCCGATGGTCGCGACCATCGCGACCATCACCTGGCCGCTCGCAAAAGCTGTGGGTGGTCACCCACAGCTTAGCGAGCAGCCAGGAGGCCGCAACAAAACAAAATGCCCTGATTCAGAGCAAGCGCTCTTCAAGAGCGTCCAGCTCTGAATCAGGCCCTAAGCTCTTCGGGTTAGGAGAAATGTCCTGTTTGTACTCAATTACGCTTTACTTCTGAGAAATCTGTACACTCATTTGTAAATCTTAATTGTGTAACCATAAGACTCTTTAGGATGCAGCCCACGTCTGTCCAGGCCACACATGCTATCCAACAGTTTCTGTCCCAAATCCAGTCCCAAAATTGTTGAGTTATACAGTTAGGTTACGTTATCCATATCAGGCTGGGTCTTTTCCACTAAGGGGCATATTCAATTAGCCATGAAAAGTTGGCCAAGTTTTGCCTTTCGGAAATTTTCGCCTACATCGGCAGTTTTTGGAGAAAACAGTTTTCTTGCTCGCGGCAGCTTTTCGCCCTATTCAATTACAAAGGACGCGAGAACAGGACCTGGCGAGACTCAAATAGGCGAAAAGTGCTGTCAGATTTGGGGAAATCAGCCTAACACCCCCCAAAAGATGCACTGACATGGGTGTTCACTATGGATACCCACGAATAGCCCTGATGAAGGTATTTGGGATACATAAATGTTCTTGATAGCTGCTATTTTGCGTCTTTGCATAAGTGGTGAAGAATAGCATTTAGCAGGGGTTTTTTTTCAGAAAATAACTAGTCCCAGCAAAATTGGGGTACATTAAAATGGGTGCTAGCATATTTTAAAGTTGCTAAAGAGAAGTTTTAAAGAACGTTAAAAATCCACCTGCCACAACCACCTGCAAACTTAAAAACACCTGGGGTATACTTGGGGACCCCTGGAATCTATTTTGCTAGTTTTTTAGTTTCTCCCCCAACTTTTTTTGGGGTGTTCTTAAGTATTTTTTTTATCATTTTTGACACAGTTTACCTTTGGGGGACTGTCCCAAGAATGCAGGGGGGTTCCCGCAACTTTGCACCCCTAAACTCCAAAACTGCACTTTTTTTCGACTGCTGTACATAGGCGAATCTTTTTCGCCTATTCCAATACATTGACTTTCTGCAAGTCTTTGGAATTGAATACAGGGATAATTTTTCGCCTGGCGAAATTATGTCACCGGCAAAAATTTTTCGCCGAAAACGGCTTATCATGGTTAATTGAATATGCCCCTAAACATTGCACTGTTGTGGTATGCGTAAAACAAGCAGAAGTTTAATTAAATGAACAGGGTGGTTGTAAAGTGCACTTTGATGCCACATTTACACACTTGCACGTTGAGGTTGAGTCTGAGTCGGATGCAATGTGGCGATATTTTCGCGATGCCACAGAAGCCTGATTTACTACCTAATGCTAATGTGAGTTTCCATAGGACTAATGTGAGAATCAGTGCGACTTCAAGAGGGATGTCGCTCCGCCCACTGTTTTTCTGCCCTCACCTGCAACTGTCATCATTAGTATTGGCATGTGCACCAGCCCCATGCTATGTGCAAGAGATCCATCAGGAACAGGCTTCTCTTTTCCATATGAACGACTCAGAATTGCACAGACCTCTAGTTGCATGATCATGACACACCCTCAAGGCAGAACAGCTTTGTGCAATAGCATAGACACGCCCAGTCCCCACCCAGAAATGCTAATTTCACTCAAAGCAAATTCTGTCTCACTCAGAATCAAATGGAGATATGCAAAAATGTGTATATTTGCTTCTGTGCATGCGCTACAGTATATACCAAAACTCACTATTTGCATCTGTACAAAGAGATCCGTCCAACTGTGAATCGGCCCCATTGTGTACCTGATCAGATTTATTTTGCTCTCTGTAAATTATTTCAGAGGAGTTGAATGAAAGTCCAATCTATGGATGGATCTCACGATGTTTGCAACTAAACATGCGTCAGAGCCTGCATACAAGCTGGTGCCAGTCGCACAGATAGGGATGATGTCTATGCTCACAAGCTGATGGATAGCGCGGTATGGTCACATAAATATGGTAAAGACAGGGATGGCATATATTCACATTTACTTTCAAACATGCCATGCAGCCTCGGATGCCGACAAATTGTGTACTACTCCGAGTGTTAACCTAAATTTACACCAGGCAGACTATTCAGGTACAGCAGTGCAAGACCATTGCTGCTCTAACATTATAGCATTACTGCATCTTGGTGCTGGAAGCTGTAGCTGGTAGCAACTCACAGTGCAGAACAACTATATTTATCCAGTAGTTCTAAATAAAAGTTCTCCACCTATTGAGCAGAGAAGATGACACAATATGCTATTACAGACTATTACAGACTAGCAAAGTTTAGTTTACACATAGAGCCATGAGATGGTTTGTTTGACTAGAAAAGCGGTGTAACTGCCATGAACGGTCACCCATGCAACAAGGCATAGCAAAATTTCATATGTCAGTGCATTTTTAATCAACTAAGGAAAATGGATATTTACATAATTAATGCTTTCAATCACACAGACACCAAAAGGTCAGAAAGATTTGTTATTAACCTGAAAACAAGGCCAGCATGTACAGTATGCGACATTTCACTGGGCTGGCACGTTGACGTTTTGCAGACAAGAGCAAAGAGCAGGTGATGGGCAGCTTTTTGGATGTGTATTGTGCTTGAACATATCAAGCAGAGCTGTTGACCGGCTGCCTTCTCAAGCGTATGAATCACGTTGCCAGTAGGCCAATGTTTTATTGGCACAGATGGTTTGTTTAGCTTCAGGGCAAATCTTGGGTATTTTTAACATTGACTTTGAAATGTTGCTGTACGTCTCAGAATTCACCAGGGCTGCAAATTCAGACTTTGAAGAATCCCTGCTTCCAGATGACTTTAACAGGAGAAATAAATGACACATTTGCTGTTTCATGTTGTAAACTGCTTTATGATACAGGAATTTATGTAGAGTTAAATACTTTTTATTGCAATTTTTGCAAGCAGCAACCTTAAAGCTGTAATGTAAAGTACTAGGAAATGATCTTACATTCAATAAATAATTGTTGTTGAAATGAATAGGAGCAAATCCCTTGATTAACACAATGGGTACCATGGGGCAGTTTCAGAGGTGGCCATATTTTATTATGGTCGTAATTGCACCAAATTGCTTCTTTATTTGTGCAAAACTGCCAATATCACTTTTTGGAACTAGAAATGAATAAAAATGAATATATGGGGTATATTTATCAAAGTTTGTTTTTACTTTTGTTTTCATGTTTGATTTAGCTCCCCTCAAATCGAATCAAAATGAATGTACAAATCCCTTTTAGAAGCATTTTCTAAATCGAATTAGATTTGGTTCGATTTTGAACAGTGATTTCAAGTTCCCTTTTGCATGTTCATGTACAAATCAAATACCAAATCCCACTTCAAAACGAACTTCAAATCCACAAATGAATAGAACTGCTTCATGCTTTCATTTTCAACATGAGCGGTTAATTTTCACACAGATACATGCATACATCAGTGAGATGCATGCATGTATCTTACTGTAAAATGCTTGATAAGGGTTACATTTATTTTAAAAATTATGTGGGGTCCCCCCCTAAATATACAACCAGCCTAGGACTTTTCATAGCCAGTCCTGGTTGTGTAAGTACAGGGAAAAAATTGCGTAGGGTTCCCCTGTGCTTAGCACAACCAACACCAGGCTCTGATCCGGTGGTGGTTCTGGAATTACAGGGGAAAAATGCATAGGATTCCCCTGTAATTTCCACAACTATCCAATGAACGCTGACACGGCCCTACAAAAGGGAAGAGCCGCATCTGAGCTCTTCATTCGGGAGGTAACACTCATCGTGGTTGTTATCTGTTGCGTGGGTCAGTTTTGATAAATACAGTGGAACCCTACGAAATTTTTCCCTGTACTTACACAACCAGCACTGGCTATGAAAAGTCCAGGGCTGGTTGTGTATTTAGTGGGGGACCCCACACAATTTTTTTTAACTTAAACCCTTTCTAAGCTATTTACAGTAAGACACATACATGCATCTCACTGATGTATGCATGTATCTGTGTCAATCTGACCTGATCATGCTAAAATCGAAAGCATAAAGCAGGTCTATTCATTTGGGCATTTGAAGTTCGATTTGAAGTTCGATTTTGTCCTCATACACTAGTATCACAGATATCTCCTACTTACCTTCCTTTTTGCGAAATGACCCGCTGTCCCCATACACTAGTATGGGGACAGAATTTCTCAAACTCCGAAAATATTATATTTTCAGAGCTTGAGTGCAGGAGAATTCACATCTTCAGATGGCCAATGCTCCCAATACCCGCTCCTTCCCTGCTCCTTCAGATGGCCAATGCTCCCGATACCCGATCCTTTGGATCTCTCCACCCCTTTCTGGCTCCTTCCGCCAGACGTGAGGGCTTTTGTGTGCATGCGTGACCTGTAGGTCATGCATGCGCCCTCCTGTCACTGCTCCAAAAGGTGCAGTGAAAAGATTTGCTGCTCCGAAAAGGAGTAGTGAAGCCGCTCGTAGGACAGCTGATTTTCGAATCAGCTATCACTGCGCCAGAGCAATGATGAATTGCTCCAGAATCCACGGCGTGCTACAATGTTAATTATTGTTAATAACATCATGAATAGGCCCCTAAATGTTTCTCTTTATCTCCTAAAATACTGCTTGGCTTAGCCTCATTCATGTCTAAAACTATCGGTAATACTGACAGGGCACTGAGAGTGTCTTTAGAATATGTGTCACTTCTGTTTGCATGTTTTTATTACATTGGTCAAAGTGGTCTAAAAATGGACTCTCTAAGACTGAATCAGCAGTGGACGCAATTCTGCAATTTACGCAGATTGAGCGATTGTCATCGCACAGAGGAGCCCAGATAGCATTGCAATTACAGATGCACAGAGGAATCCATCGCAAAGTGAGTGACAGGTTGTCAGCGTTTGGGGGTAGTAACAACAGGGGGGTGGTCAGAAAAACGCAGATTTGCCTGTCCATTTAAACACTGTTTCATAGGCGTGCATAAATTAGCCACACAATTGCATATGCAACATGAGAGCTCTCTGTGTGCAAGGAAGCTTGCAGTGTTTGCTGCTGGGCAGACATGCTGCGTAACTGCTTGATGTGCATCGATGGTATTGATGTTTACGTAGAAGAGCGACAGGCAGCAGTGGGCGTCTTTATGCCGGCTGAGCTTTGGCAGGCATTAGCATATTTTCGCAGCTGCGTCCTGTGCGAAATAGAAACTGTGATCGCATTAGCGTCTTCTGCTGAATCAGGCCCTCTGACAAAAGTACAATTGATGGCCGGCAATGTGTTCCCACAGGAATAGGGACAAGTTTGGGTATCTAGCATCTACAGTATCAATCAGCTGGAAAATTCAAGTCCTTTTGCAGAGAGGGAAAGCAACTTCTCCACTCCCACCAGGTTATATGGATAATCTCATCTGCAACATTAAATAAAAATACTAATTTGCCTATAGGAAAGAAAAGCCCCAAACTGTCCAACTCCTCCTATTGAACTGTCCAAATTCTGACACCCTCACAAATACCATTATCTTGGCCCCCCAAATCATACATACCGACTTTCTGGCAGCCCCTTCCGGGAGGGAGCCGCCAAGTCGGTGCAGCAGGGAGGGTGCGGGCGGCTGTAATGGGAGGAGCGGGGGCGTGTCTGCGTATTCGCGTCATCACGGCCCCCGCCCCCCGCTTTATAATGCCGATATTACCGGCATTACAAAGCAGGGGGCAGGGTTATGATGACTCGATTTAGCACGAATCGCGTCATTGTCACCCGAACCGCCCACTTTTAAATGCGGTGTCGGGGGGTCGTGGGGGTCAGCGGACGATGCCGGAAACCTCTACTTGCGGGGTGTCGGGAGCGGCACCTGATTTTCACCCGAGGCTCCCGAACAGTCCTGGGAGAGTAGGCAAGTATGCCCCAAATCCATGCACTTACCCGGAAAACCATTTGGACTTAACACAAAAATATGTTTCTTCTTCAGGGTCCAAAGGGTCCCAAGGTCTCCCTGTGGACCCTATGGTCTTCGAAGAAAGAGAGGTAACAAAGTTAAGTGTTACCATAACACTCATTTTTATGATATCTCTTGCATATATTTAAGTGACTTTTTTCATTAAATCTGAGATTTGAGTAAATACTGTACATGGCGTAAGTGATATTTGGTCTGTTGACATGTCCTATTGGTGTAGAAAATTAGGCACCAGCAGAATGAGTAAAGGAGTTTAGTCCAAACAGTTAATCAAGCAGGTTTGAAGGTTTATTCAGGATAATAGCGGTTGTCAGCAGCAATAGAATGTAATACAGAGTAAGCGGCTAGGTCACCAGAGATAGCAGTAGTGGTGATATCTGGGTGCTACTTGTCTGGAGGAACATGTATTGCATATACACGCATGTACAGAGAATTTATGTGTCAGATGTATACACAAGATGATGAGGGTTCGCACATGCTCAATAAGGCGGTCATCTTGGTAAAGGTGGCTGCTTGGCTTCTATGCAGGAGCAGGAGCTAGCGCTGGGGTGCACTCCTCTCTAACCTACAGAATAAATAATTTGTTCTTACAAGCCTCACTCACATGTGGTAAGATCACTTTAAAATTTGTGTTCTCCAATGACTACAAGTAACAAATAGTAATTGGCCTTTTTAAGTATTACTATAGGGCGCTAATAGGCTCTCCACTTGTTGGTAAAATCCCCTGATTAATTTGAAATTCTTAAGAAGTTCCATTTCCACCTTCAGAAGGTGTCCTTGGTGGGAATAATTTCATTAAGCAGCTTAACGCAGCCTTTTTTCTCGTTTGAAGGACAATTTGGCAACACTAAGCTGCATTGTTCCTCGTGATCAAATCACTTAAGCAATATCACTCCTGTATGTTACTTAATAAGGAAAATAAATAGAGGCAACACGTAGCACACATACTGTATTATCGTAATGAGACAGAAAGACAGCAACGCAAATAGAGCCTGTATTAAAATCACTGCCATATTGTAGCTGTCTTTACAGTCCACCTAATTACCAAAACCTTCTCACAGAGATGCACACATTTCCATAAGTGGGTGGAGGGTGGGCAAAGGAACAAATCATACTGGGAACTCTTGCACAATATAGGTCACCTCATTAAATGCTGGTACCTAGGATTTATTTACGAGATTTTATAGCTATGTAAATTTGCACTACTCTAAGCCACTTCATAAGTATTTATGAGTAGCCTAAAGGCCGGAGCTTCATTCATTATATGAGACACCAAGAGAGACAAGAACTGTGGTATAGAGCTGTATCCTGTTCAGCAGTGCTTGCTTCCCTTGGCTTTATGTTGTGTCTCACCTTTGATTCAAGATATCTGTCACTAGGTATATATATATATATATATATATATATAATATATATATACAAACTCCAGCAAGAAGAACGGCACTCAGAGACTTATAGCTTGCAAAATACCATGTATTGTCAGTCTACACGTGTTTCGGGGATACAACCCCTTCGTCAGGACCACATACAACAAATAACATACATTACAAAGACCCCTTAAATACCCCCCTAACTCCATACCTGAACTCCAGTCACCCACAGCGTCCACGTGTCCGGCCGTCGGGCTTCCGCTGACGTACTTCCGGGATCTGCAAGGGTGTGTTGCCATGGTAACGCATCACTTGCGTTCCATAGCCCTCACTCTCCTGCGTTCCACCGGGTGCTGCAGCATGAACTCCCATAGACCAATGGACAAGTGGCGCCAGGTAACAGGAGCCTATAAATACAAAAATTAGAACAAGAAAAAAAAGAAGAAAAACATAAAATCAATACAATACAATGAGATATATTAAATGCAACTACTGCAATAGGAGTAACACCAGCCTCTATTGTTACAATAATTCTTAAACCCTAGATACTTCCAGATATCATGATATCCCAGAGTCTGCATTTACAAGAAAAATTCACCTAATACAAAACTACATAATACTGTTCCAGTTGATTTTATCATTAAGTCCTTTTGGACCAATAGTGTCCAATCGAATAATCCATTGTGCTTCTCTCACAAGGAGTCTTCTAGCTCTATCCCCTCCTCTCAATGAAGGAGCTATATAATCAATCATAAAATATCTTAGTGTTGAAAGCGAATGGCCCCTTTCCTTAAAATGTTTCGCCACAGGTTGATCAACAGCTCTGCCATTTAGTGATAACCGAATGGCAGAGCGGTGAGCTGCCATACGCTCACTAAACTTTCTCGTAGTCTGACCAATATAGTAAAGACCACATGGGCATACAATTATGTAAACCACATGAGTACTACTGCACGTCAGAAGATATCGAATATCGAAGATTTTATTGTTATGAGGATGTTTGAATGACTTACATGGTGTCATAAAAGAACATGTAGTACAATTCATACATTTATAGCAGCCCGGTGTCTTATAATAAACATTGGGTGGATTCGGGACACCCCTCCCAGTAATATCTGTCTTTACCAGTCTGTCACTCAAATTCCTACCTCTCTTAAATGCTGCCAAAGGACGCACATTTTTAAATGCTGGTAAATCACTATCAGATGTTACAATAGGCCACAATGCTTTGGTGGCTCTTTTGATGATGTGACTGGCTACTGTATAATTACTGGTCCAAGGAATGAGCCGTTTCTCAACCCTTTTAGGAGAATTCAAGAGCATTTCTCTAGACATATCTAGTACTCTAGATTTTTGAACCTGCAAATTTCTCAAATCATATCCACGGGCCACGAATCTCTTGATCAAATCATCCAGCAGTCCCGGGAGCTTATCTCTGTCACTCGTGATGCGCGCAAACCGCATCATTTGTGACAGAGGCAAGCCCTGTTTTAAGGCCACTGGATGATGGCTAGAAGCCATCAGAAAAGTGTTCCTATCTGTTTCCTTCCTGTACACCTCTGTCTCAATCAACTCATCCTTAATCGTAATTTTTACGTCAAGGACTTAATGATAAAATCAACTGGAACAGTATTATGTAGTTTTGTGTTAGGTGAATTTTTCTTGTAAATGCAGACTCTGGGATATCATGATATTTGGAAGTATCTAGGGTTTAAGAATTATTGTAACAATAGAGGCTGGTGTTACTCCTATTGCAGTAGTTGCATTTAATATTTCTCATTGTATTGTATTGATTTTATGTTTTTCTTCTTTTTTTTCTTGTTCTAATTTTTGTATTTATAGGCTCCTGTTACCTGGCGCCACTTGTCCATTGGTCTATGGGAGTTCATGCGGCAGCACCCGGTGGAACGCAGGAGAGTGAGGGCTATGGAACGCAAGTGATGCGTTACCATGGCAACACACCCTTGCAGATCCCGGAAGTACGTCAGCGGAAGCCCGACGGCCGGACACGTGGACGCTGTGGGTGACTGGAGTTCAGGTATGGAGTTAGGGGGGTATTTAAGGGGTCTTTGTAATGTATGTTATTTGTTGTATGTGGTCCCGACGAAGGGGTTGTATCCCCGAAACACGTGTAGACTGACAATACACGGTATTTTGCAAGCTATAAGTCTCTGAGTGCCGTTCTTCTTGCTGGAGTTTGTGTATGATTACATTGGAACTGTGCACCGGAGTTATTCACCTATTGGAGGGAGTGCCGGCAGTTGGTGGATTGTTATATATATATATATATATATATATATATTCTGACCTCTAATGATGTAAAGAAATATTTGGAAAGAATCTGTGTAACCCTCAATGTATTTATGGAACGTGCCTGGACAGTTTCAATGGAGTGTCCAACGGGTTTAATAGATATCCAGAACAGTTGCCAATACATGACATCACAATCTATCTACCCATGTAATGACATCACATAAACAATATTGTGGTAGCACACTGCATTTGCGCGATGACCTTGTAGGGACATAAATATGTATAATATTATATAATTTTGTTCCTGGAGGACAAAAAATCTGTCAGTGCATTGGCACACACATGATTTTTGGCCCTAACTTGCATGCCATTGCAAAAAAAATGTCCTCCCCCAACCCAGCTCCTTTGCTGCCTTTGTAGCAGTCCTCAATCTCCACCAGCTCACAAGCATGTATCACTGCAACCTCTCCCTTTACATCCAGGCTATAGGTGAGACCTGTGTAGAGGTGAGAAAGAGGACAAGGGAGAGCAGAGAGAGAGAGAGGTGAGCACCAGGGGAGAGGAGAAACTCATGAGGGCATGTGAGAGAGAAGGGAAAACAATATTGCAGCCAAGAGCTATTATGAACTGCATTGTCACCAAACTGTTGGATGATGTAGTTAAAGAAACATATATTATTCAGTTCAGTGAAGAGATGAATTTTGAGATCTGGGGCGAGAACCGAATGTGCATTCAAACCGAGGCAAAACCATTGAGATGAAATGTTGCGGCTCTCGAGCTTACGTCTCTATGTATATAAGGGACCACGCGGCAGCCGCCATTTCACTCCGGCTGTGGAGACTGAACAGGGAGGGTGGGTAGTGATGGGCTGGGAGAGGTAGTACTACTTACCTGTGCTGGTGCTGTGCTCTGCTGTCTGCTGTGTCCTGGGCTGGTGCACTGCTGATCCATCTGGTGCTGTTACTGCTGTGCTGTCTGCTGTGTCCATCTGGGCTGGTGCTGTATTGTCTGCTGCATCCATCTGGACTGGTGCTGATCCATCTGGGCTGGTGCTGTGCTGTCTGCTGCGTCCATCTGGGCCCAAGTTCTGGACCCGAAAAAAAAAAAATATATATATATTGTCTTTTAATTTTTTTTCTGTGTGTGCGTGTTAGGCTTAGCTGGGCAAGATACATCAACGCAACCTAGTGCTGCCCGACTCCAGTCGTCATCAATCTGTGCTCTGGGCCCAAGTTCTGGACCCGAAAAAAAAAATAGTGTATTTTGTCTATTTATTTTCTGTGTGTGTGTGCGTGTGAGGACTAGCCGCACAAGATAAAGCAACACAACCTAGTGCTGTCCGACTCCAGTCATCATCAATCTGTGCTCTGGGCCCAAGTTCTGGACCCGAAAAAAAAAAATAGTGTATTTTGTCTATTTATTTTCTGTGTGTGTGTGCGTGTGAGGACTAGCCGCACAAGATAAAGCAACACAACCTAGTGCTGTCCGACTCCAGTCATCATCAATCTGTGCTCTGGGCCCAAGTTCTGGACCCGAAAAAAAAAATGGTGTCTTTTGTCTATTTTTTTCTGTGTGTTGTGCTGCCCGACTCCAGTCGTCATCAATCTGTGGTCTGGGCCCAAGTTCTGGACCCGAAAAAAGAAAATAGTGTATTTTGTCTATTTATTTTCTGTGTGTGTGTGCGTGTGAGGCTTAGCCGCACAAGATACAGCAACGCAACCAAGTGCTGCCCAGCTCCAGTCGTCATCAATCTCTGCTATGGGCCCAAGTTCTGGACCTGGAAAAAAAACAAAAAAAAATAGTGTCTTTTTATTTTTTTTTCTGTGTGTGCGTGTTAGGCTTAGCCGCACAAGATACAGCAACGCAACCTAGTGCTGCCTGACTCCAGTCGTCATCAATCTGTGCTCTGGGCCCAAGTTCTAGACCCCCCAAAAAATAAAAAATTGTATTTTGTCTATTTTTCTGTGTGTGTGTGTGTGCGTGTTAGGCTTAGCCGCACAAGATACAGCAACGCAATCTAGTGCTGCCCGACTCCAGTCGTCATCAATCTGTGCTCTGGGCTCAAGTTCTGGACCCCCCAAAAAACTATAAAAAAAATAGTGTCTTTTGTCTATTTATTTTCTGTGTGTGTGTGCGTGTTAGGCTTAGCCGCAGAGTATACAGCAACGCAACCTAGTGTTGCCCGACTCCAGTCGTTATCAATCTGTGCTCTGGGCCCAAGTTCTGGACCCGAAAAAAAAATAAAAATACAGTGTTTTTTGTCTATTTTTTTCTGTGTGTGTGCGTGTTAGGCTTAGCCGCACAAGATACAGCAACACAACCTAGTGCTGTCCAACTCCAGTCGTCATCAATCTCTGCTCTGGGCCTAAGTTCTGGACCCCCAAAAAACCACAAAAAAATAGTGTCTTTTGTCTTATTTTTTTTCAGTGTGTGTGTGTGTGCGCGTGTTAGGCTTAGCCGCTCAAGATACAGCAACGCAACCTAGGGCTGCCCAACTCCAGTTGTCATCAATCTGTGCTCTGGGCCCAAGTTCTGGACCTGAAACAAACCCACAAAAAAAATAGTGTATTTTGTCTATTTTTTTTCTGTGTGTGCACGTGTTAGGCTTAGCCGCACAAGATACAGCAACACAACCTAGTGCTGCCCGACTCCAGTAGTAATCAATCTGTGCTCTGGGCCCAAGTTCTAGACCCCCCAAAAAATAAAAAATAGTGTTTTGTCTATTTTTCTGTGTGTGTGTGCGTGTTAGGCTTAGCCGCACAAGATACCGCAACGCAATCTAGTGCTGCCCGACTCCAGTCGTCATCAATCTGTGCTCTGGGCTCAAGTTCTGGACCCCCCAAAAAACTATAAAAAAATAGTGTCTTTTGTCTATTTATTTTCTGTGTGTGTGTGCGTGTTAGGCTTAGCCGCAGAGTATACAGCAACGCAACCTAGTGTTGCCCGACTCCAGTCATTATCAATCTGTGCTCTGGGCCCAAGTTCTGGACCTGAAAAAAAAATAAAAATACAGTGTTTTTTGTCTATTTTTTTCTGTGTGTGTGCGTGTTAGGCTTAGCCGCACAAGATACAGCAACACAACCTAGTGCTGCCCAACTCCAGTCGTCATCAATCTCTGCTCTGGGCCCAAGTTCTGGACCCCCAAAAAACCTCAAAAAAAGTGTCTTTTGTCTTATTTTTTTTCAGTGTGTGTGTGTGTGCGCGTGTTAGGCTTAGCCGCTCAAGATACAGCAACGCAACCTAGGGCTGCCCAACTCCAGTTGTCATCAATCTGTGCTCTGGGCCCAAGTTCAGGACCTGAAACAAACCCACAAAAAAAATAGTGTATTTTGTCTATTTTTTTTCTGTGTGTGCACGTGTTAGGCTTAGCCGCACAAGATACAGCAACACAACCTAGTGCTGCCCGACTCCAGTAGTAATCAATCTGTGCTCTGGGCCCAAGTTCTAGACCCCCCAAAAAATAAAATATAGTATTTTGTCTATTTTTCTGTGTGTGTGTGCGTGTTAGGCTTAGCCGCACAAGATACAGCAACGCAATCTAGTGCTGCCCGACTCCAGTCGTCATCAATCTGTGCTCTGGGCTCAAGTTCTGGACCCCCCAAAAAACTATTAAAAAAATAGTGTCTTTTGTCTATTTATTTTCTGTGTGTGTGTGCGTGTTAGGCTTAGCCGCAGAGTATACAGCAACGCAACCTAGTGTTGCCCGACTCCAGTCGTTATCAATCTGTGCTCTGGGCCCAAGTTCTGGACCCCCAAAAAAACACAAAAAAATAGTGTCTTTTGTCTTATTTTTTTTCTGTGTGTGTGTGTGCGCGTGTTAGGCTTAGCCGCTCAAGATACAGCAACGCAACCTAGGGCTGCCCGACTCCAGTTGTCATCAATCTGTGCTCTGGGCCCAAGTTCTGGACCTGAAACAAACCCACAAAAAAAATAGTGTATTTTGTCTATTTTTTTTCTGTGTGTGCATGTGTTAGGCTTAGCCGCACAAGATACAGCAACACAACCTAGTGCTGCCCGACTCCAGTAGTAATCAATCTGTGCTCTGGGCCCAAGTTCTGGACCTGAAACAAACCCACAAAAAAAATAGTGTATTTTGTCTATTTTTTTTCTGTGTGTGCGTGTTAGGCTTAGCCGCACAAGATACAGCAACACAACCTAGTGCTGCCCGACTCCAGTAGTAATCAATCTGTGCTCTGGGCCCAAGTTCTGGACCCCAAAAAACCCCACAAAAAAATAGTGTCTTTTGTCTATTTATTTTCTGTGTGTGTGCATGTTAGACTTAGCCGCAGTTCAAGATACAGCCAAGTTACGCAAGTTCTAACCTAGTGCTGCCCGACTACAGTCATCATCAATCTGTGCTCTGGGCCCAAGTTCTGGACCCGAATAAAAAAATAGTGTCTTTGTATATTTTTTTCTCTGTGCTCACGACTGCACGTGTTTGAATTTTGTAACCGCACCATGGCTACACTATTGGTGCTTGTGACACTGCTTCAAGACTGCAGAAAATATGGAGGGCTGTCACATGACAGGAGAGCAAGGCCAAGAACCACATGTTGTAGCTGCCGCCAGCAGCTACAACATGTGGTTCTTGGCCTTTGATAAAGCTGCGCCTAGATGCAGGGAAACGCGTCAGACTTCTCTTGGATATCACCCTCACCTCAATGATCTTTATTGGGACATCGTTTGAATTTTCATTTCTATTCCAATAGCTCTTGGAGCTAAGGACTCAGCGACTTGAGAGACTCAAATTTTCTCATTGTAAGCGAATACTGCTGTCAATTCACCGCATTCCAGTAGCCCCTGAAGCTACGGATTTAGTGATATGAGAGATACCATCTGTGCTGCATACAGAAATTTGTTGCCCAGTCACCGCATGAACTGAGGACCCATTATTGGAACCATCATATGTAAGGGATATTCCTCTAGCGGCAACCAGACATTACATCAAGCAGCCAATTGCGCTTATAGGACACCGCACTATTTGAGGACCCACTAATTGGACTACAAGACAATAAGGGATATTCCTCTAGCGGCAACCAGGGAGAACACTTAAAGAACAGTCCCCACTCAATGTAATATCGATGGTATCCCACAAAGATCTTATATGAAAGTTATATTACAGACTTGAGGTTATGGGTGAGAATTCATGATTTTAATGTTATGTGCTGACTGTATCTATCCTATTGTGGAATCAGTAGCATTCTTATGTGTATTAAATCTTTTATTTACTAAATACCACAGTTTACATGCTATATATGTTATTTACATTTCACCAGCGCTACTTGCTCTTTTGTGTGTGATTCTATATGCCGACAGCAGTCATCATGATAATGCAAGGCCGTCAACTTCCGTGTCCTCTATGAAGGCCCATGCCCCAGGGCTTAAGTCACGCCATGGATATGGTAAAGCTACTTTTACTGTAGTAAAGAAAAAACTGACAAATAGGCAGGACCCCCTAGCCCTGCCTCAACCCCGCCCCCTCCCCTTGATGTCACGCCGTGCCAGGTCACAAGAAAACTTTATTGTGGTGTATATATGTAGGAGGTGGAGTGGGAGGAAGGCCCTGGGCAGCTGGATGGGAAGTGACTTGACTCACCCTATTGTGCTGCAGAAGGAGGGGGGGGATAGTGAGGGACTAGCTGGTAACTGGAAGCGAACACAAGCAACTGGCCCTGGCTTTGCTATGCGCCCCTGTGTGCCCAGGGAATAAAGCCCAACACCCTGGTGGTCTAGGGTGGTAATGAGGAAGGGTTGTCCCACTGGGACCTTAACTGGTCTGCTGACCTTGGCAGGCACAGCGGGGTACCCTCTGTGCCAGCCCTTCCCCGCAAGGGTCAGCGCCGCTCCTCAGCTTGCCAAGTGCTGGAACCTCACTTGCCTCTGGGCGGTGGTTTGACTTTACTGTCTACTTGACTCCCGGCAGCTTGAACAGCAAAAAAGTCGTTATAAAATATATGCCATCATAAAATATATTGTCTTGTCCCTTCCTATATCTGTATGTATGTGCTTCCCCCTATATGTTCTGCCTCCATTTCTCTGTATCCCACTGTGCTCCACATCACACACTGTGCTTCCCTGTCCCTCATGTCACCCACACTGTGCTCCCTTCATGTTACCCACACTGTGCTCACTCGTCCCTCATCTCACCCACATTGTGCTCACTCGTCCCTCATCTCACCCACACTGTGCTCCCTCATGTCACTTACACCGTATTCCCCCTTTCCACATCTCACCCACACTGTGCCCCTTCATGTCACCCACACTGTGCCCCCTGATGTCACCCACACTGTGCCCCCCTTACCTCATCTCACCTACACTGTGCCCCCTCCTCTAACCCACAATGTGCCCCCTTACCTCATCTCACCTACACTGTGCTCCCTCATGTCACCTACACCAGGGCCGAAACTAGGATATCTGTCACCCGGTGCAAGGTAGCAATTTTGCACCCCCTCCCTTCCTGTACCTGGATTTTGTCCTTGCTCCTCCAAGGCAGTGCACTAGTCAAATGTCCCTGGTATAGTGACTTACATTATTCCACAGACCATAATGCCCACTACACATTATGCCACACACTGTAATGCCTATTACCAAAGTGCCACTTACATATTTGCCCGACACCATTGTATGCCCCACAGTAAGGCTTCTAATTACTTTAAAATTACCTGCTCGTTGCCAGGGGGATTCATGCTCATTGGCAGCGGGATTTTCATGCTCGTTGCCAGGGGGATTTCATGCTCATTGCCAGGAGGATTTCATGCTCGTTGCCAGGGGGTTTCATTCTCATTGCCAAGGGGTTTCATGGGAGAAGATGCAGCTTTCCAGTAAGGACCTCTAGCATCTGTCTCCTCCTTGGTGGCGGCCATTTTTGGATGGCCATTTTCTGACTCTCCAGCCCAAAAGCAACCAAGGGTCATCCCTTTTTTGCCCCTTGCATTCCGGCACCCGGCGCACGTGCACCTCTAGCCCCCCCCTAGTTGCGGCCCGGCCTACACTGTGTTCCCCCTTCCCACATCTCACCCACACTGTGTCCACTCATGTCACCCACACTGTGCTCCCTGATGTCACCCACACTGTGCCCCCCTTACCTCATCTCACCGACACTGTGCACCCTCCTCTAACCCACACTGTGCCCCCCTTACCTCATCTCACCTACACTGTGCCCCCTCATGTCACCTACACCGTGTTCCCCCTTCCCACATCTCTACCACACTGTGCCCCCTCATGTCACCCACACTGTGCCCCTGATGTCACCAAAACTTTGCCCCCCTTACCTCATCTCACCTACACTGTGCCCCCTCCTCTAACCCATACTGTGCCCCCCTTACCTCATCTCACCTACACAGTGCCCCCACATGTCACCTACACCGTGTTCCCCCTTCCCACATCTCACCCACACTGTGCCTCTTTGTCACCCACACTATGCTCCCCCTTCCCTCATATCACCCACACTGTGCCCCTGATGTCACCCACACTGTGCCCCCCTTACCTCATCTCACCTACACTGTGCCCCCTCCTCTCACCCACACTGTGCCCCACCTCCAACACTTACCTATAACAACGCTGGCCAGTCCTGCTCCCTGGCAGTTGGCTCCTCTGCTGTGCTGCTGTCATCATGATTCATGCCTGACACTGCTCGGGGTCCCTGAACACACTGCAATGACTGGGGTGGGGGCAGAGCTTCCTGATGACTCATCGACTCTCTCAGTCTCAGTGCTCAGTCTCCTCTCAGACTCAGCATCTCCCGGAAGATGCTAATGCTGGCTCAAGGCAGGACCTACATGTGTGTGCAGCATCTGGCTGCAGACTGCTGGCGGCACCTTGTGTCCTGGCCAAGAAGCCAGGCAGCCTCTGGGGGTAGTGGTAGGTGGCCACAGCATGGTGGAAGGAACGGGTCCCCGGCAGGGCCTGTAACTTTTTTCCAAAGGGATGTGTGTGCTGGCCACAGTGTAGGTAGGCAGAGCAGGAGGGTGGCCGGCACTCACTTTTACAGTGTGGTAGGAGTGGGCCCCTCAAGTGTCCGGGCCCAGGACTCCAGTCCTGGCAGTCCCCCCCTGATGGCGGCCCTGGTGGTGGTACCATTAAAAAATTGAAAGTTGTTAAGAAGAGTAAGACAGCTCCAGAAAAACCAACTGTGTGCCCTGAGAAATCAAGATCATAAATCCCCTAGGAGAGTGCAAGTGTGTCCGCGGTTGCCCTGTGTGAGCCAGACCTAAATACTAGTGTACTCGAGGATCCTCCCAGTTCCAACATTTTTGTGCCCTCTGTAAATTTGGGGAAGGGCAGTCAACATCTTGCACACATAGTCAGTGAGGATGCTTCTGTGGAATTGCACATGGAGGAGGAGGATATTTTGGTAGTGAAGGCACTAAGGATGATGAGGATGTTGATGATGAAGATGTTGGTGATGTGGATGTTGATGCCGAGGATGTCTTTTGTGTAAGTAAGGCAACAGCTGTTGCCCCTGGATTGAAAAAAAACAAAGCCCATTGTTGTCATGCCGGGGCAAAAGACAAAAAAATCCACTTCTCACATGTGGAATTATTTCCACCCCAAACCGGACAACTGTTGTCAAACCATTTGTAACCATTGCCAAGCAAGAGTGAGTAGAGGGAGGGACCTAAACCACCTAGGAACCACCTCCTTGTTACGTCACTTGGAGCTCATTCATCAAATATAAAAGTACATGACACCAAGTTCCAAAACTCAAAACGTAGCAAGTCCAGTGTCACCTACCTGCTCCCTCTCTGTGGGATCCAAGCGCCTTCGATCTCCATCACCAACACCTGCATCATCAACATCCTCATTCATCATCGGGAGTAGTCCTGCTGCATCCAATGTTGTTAATCGAAGCATGATTCACTCCTCTCCTATCCGTGATTCCTCAGAAGGATCCTTGATGACTACGTCTGTTGCTGTAAGTGGATCTTCATCCCAGAAGGGGACCAGGAGGTAGGCTACTTGTAGTTTATCCTCCAATAAACATTTAACTGTCAAACAATCATTTGCAAAGGCAAACAAGTATGACAGCAATCACCCAGTTGCACAGCAGATTACTGACGCCATAACAGCTATGCTGGTATTAGCTGTGTGTCCAGTATCCACCATTACTGCAGTAGGTTTTCAACAGTTAATTGAGGTCCTTTGTCCTCGCTACCAGATCCCTTCTGGATTCCACTTCGCTAGAACAGCAATTCCAAGTCTGTACAAGGACATTAAAAAAAACCTTATTAATGTCCTCAGAAATGCCGTTGTACCCACTGTCCACTTGACTACTGATATGTGGACAAGTGGTACAGGGCAAACTAACTATTACATGACCGTGACAGCCCACTGGGTAGGTTTATCGCCTACAACAGCAACAGCAGCAGCAACATCTACCAAAAGACAGCTGATACAGAGGCAGGCTACTCTTTGTATAACTGGTTTCACTAAGAGGAATGCTTCTTAGAACCTCTTAGAAAAACTCAGGGAAATCATTGCTAAATGGCTTACCCCACTTGGACTCTCCTCGGGATTTGTGATTTTGGATAATGCCACCAATATTGTGAGAGTATTACATGTGGACGAATTCCAACATGTCCCATGTTTTGCTCACACAATTAATTTGGTGGTGCAACATTTTTTTTAAAATAACAGGGGCATGCAGGAGATGCTCTCGGTGGCCCACAAAATATCTGGACATTTTAGACATTCGGCAACCGCTTATCAAAGATTGCATGACCAGCAGGTACTGTTAAATTTGCCCTGCCATCAGCTGAAGCAAGAGGTAGTAACTTGGTGGAATATGACACAGGCCGTGAAGGGGGAATGCACCTTACTCAAGCGCAGTGGAGAATAATTTCCGTGTTGTGCAAGGTTCTCAAACCCTTTGAACTTGCCACACGTGAAGTTAGTCCAGACACTACCAGCTTGAGTTAGGTTATTCCACTCATTAGAATTTTGCAAAAACAGCTGGAGAAACTGAAGGAGGAACTGAAACAGAGCGATTGCGCACGGTATGTCGGACTGGTGGCTTAAGCCCTTGATTCACTTCACCAGGATCCAAGAGTCGTCAATCTATTGAAATCTAAAAAATATATTTTGGTGACCATTCTGGATCCTAGGTTTAAGTCCTACCTTGTGAGTTTTTTTCCAACAGACCGAAATCTAAAACTATGCAAAGAGCCGTTGGTAAAAAAATTGTCAGCTGCAGCCGTACCTGAAACGCCATCATCTCCTACTTCAGTTTCTGCAGCTGCCAGGAAAAGACTCAATTTTCCTTACAGAATGCCTGCTGGTCATGTAGATCGTTCACCAAAAAATTACATCTGGTCGGGCCTGAGACAACTGCCTACTAGTGACATGTCTTCTACAGTGACTATGTGTGATACGGTCTCCATTCACAGAATGGTGGAGGACTATTTCAGAGATAACAACCTAATAGGCATCTCAGACAGTCCCTTTCAGTACTGGTAGGAAAAAGAGGCAATTTGAAGTCCCATCCACAAACTGGCTTTGAATTACTTACGTTGCCCACCCTCCAGTGTGTACTCCGAAAGCAGTGCTGGCCTGCTCCCTCACTGTCAGGAGGCAAGTGCTGCACTTACTTATACAGTGCAGCACCCGGCTCATGTCAGTAAGGGGGAGTCTGCACCTTGGTGTCACTCCTCGCCGGGTGACACCTGCGTGCGGCCCGCACCCCCCTTGTGATGCCACTGCTCTGTCTTACTCTATTCCCAATTCTGAATCAGGCCCTAAGGGTCTGCATTTTTACCTCTATAGGACAAGAATATAGATGAAAGTAAAATAAGGGCTGCTTTAAGGGCAGATTCAATTAGCCGCAGTAAAATCATTGTTTACTACAGCTTAACGTCATGCACTTCCCCTGTAATTTTAATTACCACGTGTATGCGTGCTCCCATTTAATGCATAATTCAATTGGAAAAGGCTTACCCAGGAGGTTGCGTTGTAAGTCGAGCTAGTAATACCCGCTTTATGTGGGAAAAATGGGGAAATCAGTCTGTACTGATAAGAGTATAAAGGTCTATAGTGGCCAAAAACAAAGTATATGGGGCTCTAGAAAGGTGTCAAATAGCTGATTTGAGCATTTTTTCATAACAGTGAAAAAATAATAGAAAGCAAGTGTTCTTCAGCAAACTAATGCAGTGGATACATTTGGGGTGAATAAAAGTGACAGTAACTTAATTTTTGTGTCATTTAAGCCACTTTTAAAAATTGGTTTAAAAAAACACCTGTTACTCCCACCACGTCATTTACTGATTATTCCACATTTTGCAGCATATCACCCCAAAAATGACATGTCATTACTGGCCAAATTAAGCTAATTAAAAATGACTAAGCAGCTATTTAGGGCAGTATTCAATTTGGCTGCCATCATTTTCGCATGTTTCAATTATACCCGTATTCAAATACAAAGACTTTTCGCCGATGCGAAAAGTCTTTGTAAAAAAATGGGGATAACTTTTCACCATGTTTATTACATGGCGAAAAAAAAGTGCAGAACTGGGGTTTAGAGGTGCAGGCTTAAAAAAAATAGCCTGCACCCCTGGGAATGGCCCCTAAAAATGATCTGTGTCAAAAAAAGTAAAACAAAAAAATAGGGACACCCCAAAAAAATAAGTTCAATTTAGGGGTAAAAAAAAAAAATATGGGGAACAAAGTTTTAACCTAACGAAATTAATACAGGGGGGGTTCCCAAGTATGCAGCAGGTGTATTCTTCATTGCGGGTAGAGGGCGTTAGGGACTTAAAATTATGCTTGCACCCATTTTCATGTACCCCAAATTTGATGGAAATAGTTTTAAAAAAAAAAATCTAAGTGCTATTCTTCACCCCTTCTTCTTAAGCCGCATTTATGCACCTGCTGCGGCTATTACAACCCTGACTTCCTAAAGCAAGCAAAAATGGGGGTACCCATAGTGATCCCCCATGACTAGACACAAGGGATGTCTCAGGAACAATTCTCAAAAATTCACGTTTTTTTGCGATATTTACGTTTCCGCCAGCTCCCGTCCTAATTGAATACGGGGATAAAGCGGGTACGCGCCCGATACTTTATCCCCGTCAAACCTCCGATGTGGAGTGAAAAGTTCAGCACGGACTTTTCACTCCCATATTGAATACCCCCCTTAATAATTAGGGGATGCCCCAGGGGTTCTGACCAAGTCCTGACAGTTTTAACTTTAAATATTGATTTTCCTCAACTTTTCAAATGAATGCCCGGCCATGTTAAGATGAATTTATCTGCATTAACCCATGTACTTTTGTGCTTAATCTAGTCTCGTTTTTCACTTCACGTCGGATACTAGAACTAGAAACAAGTTTATTTTTTAAATTGTGTCCTTTATTGTATATAATTCTTCTTGGATGTTCTGGTATAACAGATTTTAGCAGAATTCGTCATTGTTTTTTTTTCTTTCAAGTGTCTTAGATAAATTATTAAAGTGTGGTAAAAAGAATTTCCTGCTTTTGGTTAAGAATGTTTTTCCTAATTTTGTAAGAAAGTAGTTTCCCGGGCATTTTCAATGCACTTTATCTGCTGTTTCAGTTGCAATGTGTTGAATAATGTTTGAAGAAGTTCTCTTACTTGCTCTAAAAATTTTTTGAATTGTCTAAATCTAGACGCCTGTCATTTTAACAACGCCGGGAGACCAGCGCCCCGGCATCTCGATTGAAGGGACGCCGGGCACCGAGCGCGGATAGCCACGCGGGGGGGAGGGTTTGGTTTAGGGTTCCCGGGGGGGACTTAGGGTTAGGCACCCCCCCGGGAGGTTAGGTTTAGGCTAGGGGAAGGGGGGTTTAGCGTTACACACCCCCGGGGGGGACTTAAGGTTAGGCAGCAGGGAAGGGGGGCTTAGGTTTAGGCAATTAGAGGGGGGATTAGGGTTAGGCACTGGGGGGGAAGGTTAGGGTTAGGCACCCCTAAGGGAGGGTTAGGTTTAGGGGTAGAATTAGGTTAGACAATATTTACCTTGGACGATCGAGATTTCCTCCTCTGCCGGGGTGCCGCTGTCGGGATTCCAACCACCAGGCATGGGTCCGGCAGTAAATCATACCGATTCCCCTCAAATGTGTTCTTCAGAGCAAGAAATCATACTTCCATCATTTCTATGTTTATTTATGCTAATAATTTAGCTTTGCACCCACCTCATTCCTAAATGACAAGAGCATCATCAATAAACAGTATATTTACTACAGTATCTGTTTGATAAGGGATGTTGTGGAAAATGGAGGACATTCAGTGATAAGGATATAAACATGGTGCATAACTGGGAGCAAGTGTCATCAACAGAGCTGCCTTGTACAGTTCCCTTCATAGCAGAAATTAATGTAGTGTAAATCTAATACTTTTCATTTGGAACTTTGGGGAAAGATGTATCAAAACTTTTAGAAAGATAAAGTGCTAACAAATTAGAATCTGTCATTTTACAGGCTGTGTTTGCAAAATGACAGGAGCTGATTGGTTGGTACTTTATCACTCTCCACTTTATCTCTCCAAGCTTTGATAAATATTTGTAAAGTATGATCATTTCGTTTTTAATATATGCTGAATATTTGCCCACCCTGCTACATATGAAACAAGTGAGCTTTACGTCAGCTGTTGTTAATGTATAATTTTATTGCCATTCTGTTTTGCTCAGCGTCTTTAATGCTTGTATGGTTTCACTGAGACAACTGTATGCCTTGTTGGATTGCAGCAAACAAGCTAAACATTCTGAGAGGTAAATGCCAATGATTGAATACCAAATACAGTACATTGGCATGTGGGTTATTTGAGTTTTGTACATTTAGGTAAGAAATCCTCTGGAATCCTCTGGTTATTCTCTATAACACAATCATCTTCATTATTGTTTAGGATTCCTATACTTATGCCTTTATTGCAATGCTGTATTATTTCATAGGTGTGGCGTCGACCTTTTAAATGTGTCGACCTTTAACCATGTCAAACTGAATACAGTGCATGTCTACATACTGGTGGTCGACCTAATGGCCTTGTTGACCTTTTGACTGTCGACTCGACCTTCAGAATGTGTTGACTTCCTGGTGTCAATTTTCTGAATGTCGACCTTCTTAATGAAGACCAGTCGACCAGATGCTTTATTTCTTGATGAATTTCTGTTTTTTTAATTGTTTTCACCAAACTATAACCCTAAACCTAGCCGCTAACCCCTAACCCTAACCTTAAAAATAATAACCTTAAACCTAAACCTAACTCTAAGCCTAAAAATCATCAAAAAACATATGTCGACATGTTAAATATTTACTTTTTGAATGTAACCATGTCAACCTAAATACATGTCTACATATTGGTGGTCAACCTAATGACCTTGTCAACCTTCTGACAGCCATAATTCAGAATGTGTCAACTTCTGGTGTCGACCTTCTTAATGTTGACCAGTCGGATATCTTTATTTCATTTTGAATTTCTGTGTTGGATTTGTATTTAATACTTAAAATGTCTTGTTACCTTTTTTGCATAATATGACTTATTGAGCAGGACTGTATAATCAGCTTGTGGAATCATAATGACATTAGGCCTGACGTGGAGTTGTTAGCTAATGCCGCAGCTACTGCGTCTGCTATGCATATATATGCAAATATTGCAGATGCCAGGAGATGTATTGAGCCGCCCATGGCGACTTTGCAAAGCCAAGCATACTGTAGCCATATTTATTACATACAGGATCGCAGCTACAGGATGTGGCATGCCCCTGAAACGGTTGTGACACGCCTGCGTTCTCTGCCGCCACTCCCCGTAACCTCCCAGCGAGCGACTACAGTAATGTACCTTGGCTCATGTGCATTGTGACTTAGAGGCATGTGCAGATTGCCAATTATCGCTCAACTACGAAGACATCAGCATAGCGTATATCTCTGAATCTTTTTTTTTTTTTAAATCCCAAAAAGTTTCCTGTTCTTGAATTGCAAGATTCATATTATATTTCTGTTAATCTGGAATTTTTTTCAAGTCAAAAATGAATTCAAATTTGATAAAGCTAATCTCACGTCATAACTCATATGAAATTTTCATTTGTCACTTTTTGTTCAACAAATTATAAACCCACGAGAAAAAAGCCATTCGTGGAAAAAAGCAAGTACTGTACAACCCTCATTTCTTCCGCATCAATAAAGATTGTCATTTGAGCCAGGTGCTGCTAATCAAGTGTATGCTGTTACTTGATCATCAGGAAGGAACCTTTGGCGGTTCGGTCTGGAGCATTCAGGTTTGTGTTAACACTATTCCAAGGAGAAAAGACATCTGCAATGATCTCAGAGAAGTAATTGTTGCTGCTCATCAGTCTGGAAAGGGTTATAAGGCCATTTTCTAACAATTTGAAGTCAATCATTCCACCGTGAGAAATATTATTTACAAATGGAGACAACAGAAGGCTCTTGCCAATTTTCCCAGGAGTGGGCATCCTAGTAAATTTGCCCACAAATCATATCATAAAATTCTCAGAGAAATTGCAGAAAAACTAAACGATACACACAGAGATTTAAAGTCCTCTCTCAACATGATAACTGTTAAAGTACTTGATGCTAACACCAGAAAATTACAGAACAAGTGTCATAAATGATCAATAAAATGCTAGCATGGTTTATGTTTGCAAAGTTATAGTCAAAAGATTTCTGCAACAGTGTCCTCTGAACAGATGACAAAGTGGAGTGGTAGGGTCTTAATGAACCATGGGCCTGATTCAGACCCACTCGCAAGCGGGGTCGATGGTCCCCCACTGCGCATGCGCACGCCGGAGCTAGCTGCAGCGTGCGCATGCGTGAGACCCGGCCAGCAATGGGCGCTCCATCGGTACGGGTCTTGCACCAAAAAGGGGCGGCTGTCAATTGTGATTGACAGATCGCCCCGTTTTGGAGGCGGGCAGGGGGGCTGGCTGGCCAAATGGAGGCGTTCCCGAAGGAACGCCTGCCATTTGGGGGCGGCCTCAGTAGTGAGCTTCGGCTCTATTAGAGCCGGAAGCTCACTGGGGCTTGCGATGGACGAGACCCTACCACAAGGGTCTCGTCACAAGCCCGATGGTCGCGTTGGTCGTGACCATCGCGACCATCACCTGCCCGCTCGCAAAAGCTGTGGATGGTCACCCACAGCTTAGCGAGCGGCCAGGAGGCCGGTGCTAAATAAAAAAATGCCGCCCTGATTCAGAGCGAGCGCTCTGATAGAGCGCCCGGCTCTGAATCAAGCCCAGTGTCCATCCAAATCCCACTTATCATCACATAAGAGTAATAATGTGGGTTTATTTTGAAACCAAAGGACATGAACGTCTCACAATCATTAAGTCCACTGCAAATTCCTCTATATACCAGTGTATTCTATAGGAAAACCTGAGGCTACCACTCCGACAAATAAATCTTGGCCAAAATCGGATTATGCAAAAGGACACACTGATCCGAAGCCAATATGCAAATGTAATGGTCATGTCAAAGCCCAACTAATCTCTATTGGGATGCTGCTGTGGAGCCCTCGTGACTGCAGCACACAACCGAATGACTTCAATTGTCATTGAATTGAAACAGTGTTGCAAGAAGGATTAAGCCAAAGGTCTCATATATAATGTAGAGTCTGATATACTCATACAAAAATGGCTACTTTAAGTTATTGGATAAAATGTGGTTTTGCAACATATTGATAGGGGGGTTTGTTTATTTTTTTGTACAGTACATTGCTTCAAAATGTTAGTTTATTTATTTTAAATAATGTGAAAATAAAATCTGATATGGGTTATTTACCACATGAGATTAGATTGATCAAATTTTAGGACTTGGTGATGACCCCTAAAGCAATAAATGAAAACAATTACATTTAAACCAATTTGGAACCCTACTGGCAACTCAGTAGACTACCAAAGGAAAAATGTGTTTCAAGAGTACTAAAGGGAATAATAGATCCAATCAATCGAATTGAAAAATACTATGGCGGTGATTCAAATCTCCATGATCTGCCCCCACCGATGTTCAGCTGTGCATATCTCACAGTAACTTTAATGAGTTTCCTTTGCAGCTCTATGGGGTACAGAGCGTTCCAGAGGCACTGTTCAAGCCATCGCTTAGAATTGAATCTGAATACAATGAAATCCATTTCAAACCCGTGAGGAATATTAGAATCAAACAAAGATTAAATGTTTCGGTGCAATCCTAAAGTGAATGCCCAGTAGTAATATAAAGCATATAAAAGCAAATACCCAAAAGGGAGCATATAATAAATAAAAAATTAAGATAATCTGAAAAAAAAGCAACATAACAAATATGAAAACAGAATATGGTAGTAGGAGCTGAATAAATTGCATAATAATCCATAAGGAGAAGCAGCAGAAGGCAATGACCACCTGGAGCTCAAAACATATTAAATATTCCACTGGCTTCATCCATCGTGTTTAAGGTTTGTGTGTAAATAAAGGCAGCATCAGCCAACAGAAATCCTCATAAAAGGTCACATGAGTATACTATATATTAAGAGTTCTGGGAGAGAAAGGACTGAGTATGCAAAGTGCTGAACTGAACGAATAATGCAGGAAACATACAGCAAGCTGATTATGGGATGACAAGAGTCTTAAGGGTCCTACTAATGGGTGTTACAAATAGCAACCTGATCAGTAAATTTCAGGGAAGAGTGAAGAAAAAAGGGAGAAGAAGGAACAGTAAAATAAGTGTTAATAAAACCTGATCAACATAACAAAATACAATAAATAAACAAAGCATAAAGTCCAGCAAACTTATGTTTAAAATAATAATAATAACGTAAATAAAAATATATTTTTCCAAGGAAAAACAATTTCAGCCTATACTTAAACATCATAAACAAATCTCAAGCTGAGGCTTCACAGTAATGACTCGGGAGCCCTGCTGAAGATAGCATTCCATAAGTCTTCTTACAGACAGTGTGCTAACAGTAAAAGAGACAAAATGCTAGATCCATGGGACCAATACAAAACAGAAATGTTTCATCTTCTCTGAAGGTAAATATCCAAGGAGCCTGAAATAAAACAAGGTGTAAAATAGGGGCGGGCAAAACAGAATTGTGCCTATATATAGAGGGAAGATGTTCAAAATTGCTAAGATACCAAGGATTCTGCTAAAGTGACATAGAATTGTGGCGATCCAACCAAAATAAGGGCTAAAAGAAAGAGAGAATAATTTATATGAGAGAAAACAGAGGTGTACAAGAGAAAGTCTTTGAAAGTATAAATGTGAAGTGAATGATGGACATGCCAATATGTGCATACCCATACAATTGTGTACACATCATCATCTAAAAAAAATCAGCAAAACAATAAAACTAAATAGTATTTATCCAGACCACTCCAAAGAAGATAAAATATTGCAGTGCACCACAGTGCCCTAGAATGGGATGTAGTTATAAGACCATTGGCCATGATGCCACCGGTCTCAATCCTGACACTGGAAGCCCGACAAGGGATTTAAGATAGGTGTCGAATTACCAATGCCTATCTTAATCCTGACGCCATAATCCAGGAGGACGACAGCCTAAATGAAGGTAAACTGGGGCACCCTTAGTGTTAGCTGCGGGGGGGAGGGTTAGGTTTAGGTAGCATAGTGAAGTTAACATTAGATTTTGGGGGGGGTTAGGATTAGACATACCTAGAGGGGAGGGTTAGGGATAGGCACCACTGGGGGATGGTTAGGGTTAGGTACTAAAGGGGGAGGGTTAGGTTTAGGCACGAAAGGGGGAATTTAGGTTTAGGCACTAACGGGGAGGGTTAGGGTTATGGTACAAAAAGGGAGGGTTAGGGTTAGGGGCAGAAGGTAAGTATACTTACCCGACCCCTGTTGGGATATCGATCATCGGGATGCTGCTGTCAGTATTTTGACAGGAGGCATCCCAACAGCCGGCATTACATACTGATTCCCCTGAAATTAAGCGTTGATATCCAGCTGGGTTTCTAACAAAGCAATTTCCAGTCACAAATCTTCATAACTATATTTTTTTTATAAACCAGCTATTAAGTCATCCAAAGATGGCTATTTACTGTAGTTAAAGACTTCTTAAGAGCGATTTATTTGTTTTGGGCGCACCCCGCTGGGCATCTATACGATTGGGTGCTTGACGGAGCAAGTTAACTGTTGCTCCGTTTGGATGCCTAAAGCCGTGGGGGGACACATTTCTTACCACAGACTCCTGAGGTGCGAGAAGAAATGTGTGCAAACTCTGTTGTTTGGGTGCCCTAACCACTTTTTTTAGACAGGTTTAGCCACTTTGCATATCTAAACCCCCTTGCTTTTAGGTGCGTTAAATACTAATGGGTGCCCGAGCGGAGAAATATTGAATTTCTACGTTGGGCGCTTATTCATATAGATGCCCAGCAAAGGGCAAAACAATTGAATTGCTTCCCATTATGTTTTTTTAAAGTTATTTATATTTGTATGCATAACAAAATAATCAACAGTAAAGCTGCATACACACACGATTTTTTGAACGATTATCGTTAAATGATATCGTTTAACGATAATCGTTGAAAAAATTGTTTACTTTCTGAGTCAAACTATGAGCGATTATCGTTCATGCGCGTTCACGTTTGTAGTTTGTAGTTCAGTCAGACTTGTCAACTCAACGATTTTCATTAAGGGAATATGCAAAAATCATTTGTAGTTCAAAAAAATTGTTCATTACACTTTAAAAAAATCTGACAGATAACCTGACAGATAATCTGACAGAAAATCGTTCATAAAAACGTTGGTAACAAAATCGTTGTGTGTGTATGCAGCTTTATACATAAGAATAATTAGATACATAATTCTTCATTTCAGCCAATCATTCACACCAGTTACAGATCAGCAATTAATTTTATTCCAGTGATATTGTAAACACAGTTGGGGAGGGGAGGCCCTCCGTACTGTCTGTAGCACCTGCTGCTCCGTCAACCATGTGCGCACCTTTACTGTTTTTAATTAGAATTTGTTTTATGTATTATCTGGCATTATAATTTTGTGGTACATTACAAAAAAAAAAAAACTGATGATGATAATGATGTCATGGCAAATAATGGCATAGATATGATGCTTAGATATCTGGTGCATTTAGCCAAATTTTCCATGTTTAATAAAACAACCTGACCAGACACCCCTAGGACATGCAGTACCAGAGCTTGTAGAAGGCTGAGATCATCAGAAATTGGAGCCAGGGTTTTAAAGTGGGGAGTTTATATTTCCTCCAGTTTGTTCTCCCCCCAGTAATTCTCTATCACGGGTCACTCCAATGCTAGATTACTTTAAAGAGAGAACTACTAGAAATTATTCACCTGTCACATAGGCCGAATGGCCTCCAATGCCCTGAGCTGCTGTACAGGCCTATAGTATAATCTATTTAGCCACTTAACCTCTATGAAATTGTCACAAGTGCTGATGACAGAGGTAAGAATTTAGTCATATAGGCTTTATCTGCAGCATCTTACCAGGAGTTGCACATTCCACTTGGTTGCAATTAATAGATCTACAGTAAACAGGTCGGCAGTGTCTAGGTAGACCCCAACTGGTAAACATGCAACACTGTAGGTTGACAGGTACAAAAGGTCGACATGGTGAAAAGGTTGACCCACAAAAGGTCGCCATGTATGGAGATCGACAGGTACAGCATTTCTGTACTACAAAAGCTATAAAAGAACATTTTTAACAGAGTATAAAACATATTTTCTTTCATATTATAACAAAATGTAAAAAGAGCTGACAACCATGAGCTTATTACTTGGCAGTGTGACATGTACTTGTTGAATAGGAACTTGTTGGACAAAAATAGCACATCTGATTGTATGATATGCTAAAAAAAGAAGAAATGAATAAAATAAAAGGAAAAAGCAGTTTAACATTATAATAGACTGAACCGATAACGTCATTTAGAGGAATAGTTTACTGAAAGAGAGGGATTTGTTTTTAGAAAACTTTTACATATTGAACGGTGGGTGGAGAAAAAATGAATAAACAACCTACAAATATTTTGTTGGCAGTTTATAATAGGATGTATGATAAGGGTAAAACGCTAAAAGAAACATATACATGTAGGTGCGTGCATGCGTCGGCACATAATATATGCAATCCTACATGCACACACATACATGTAAAAAAACAGGGAGAAAAGGTATAATATGAATAGTGCTCAAAAAATCCAATTCTATGGTCTCACTGAGTCCACAGTAGCCTAATACGGCCAGGAACTGCAGCCAAGATAACCCGCTGCCAAGATTCAACAGATCTCAAGAACAAAAAAAAATAGAAAGATAAGTTTGAACTTTTTTTTTCTCAGATTCAGTTAAAAATGTTGCTTTATTCAAAAAAGTCAAACAATTTTGACAGTGTTTAATCATGTTGAATACTAAAATGATGCATTTTAACGATGAATGATGAACCTTTGCAAACCTTGAACTGTAGCTGTGAATGGGAAATGCAAAATTGGAAAATACTTTATTATTATTAAACAATATTACATCGGTAGTGTTTCAAAATAATCTTTGAAAAAACTGATTTTAAAGCAAAAATTCTAATTTAAACCATGAATGCAAATGGTGGACCTCGCGACAGAATGGAGAACCACAAATTCCAAACTACAACTTGAAAGCAGGAGTTTAATGATGATTGTGCTGCAAACATGTTCCTGACCTTTGAACTGGCAATATTTAGATTGTAAACAGGCTTCTCCCCCTAACTAATAACTATATCTAATTACACCACATATTCCATCTACAAACAAGCTTTTAAACACCTATACATCAATCATGCAGGTACACAGGTAGCAAGTCTATTGGATTTCTTCCTGACACCCCCCCCCCCCACACACTACACAAAAAGCCTCCACCAACTCCAGTATTTTCCTTCACCCAAACATATACAATATATCCCCCAGTCTACTAACTTTCCCATTGCTTGTGGTCACATTCTTACACATTCTACACACCCTCTCTTCTTCCACAAAGCATTGTCTTCTCAAACATAACAGACACAGCCATCTTTCCAAAGAGGCAACTGGCTCTGGACTGGCTCTGAGATACTTGCCAATCTGGTCTACACAATGGTATTTTTGCAGCATGCCAGTGTTGTCAATGGGCCGGTCAGTATGATCTGTGCAATGAGGAGCCAGTTACCATGTACATTTTCATAATGTTGACACCACGATGTCAACACTAAAAATGTCAATTTGGTTCATTATGTCGACAGGCACCATGTTGCCATCCTCAGAATATTGACATGTTAATCTGAAATGTAACCATGTACAAGTCGCCAATGGTTAGGGTTAGGCGCGCCAGGAAGGCTAGACTACATTGGGAGGTTATGTAGGGGAGGAGGGGTAGGGATTATGGATAGCTGGAAAACTCTACAAAACCGATGCTCCGTCAGAAGTCTGCGCCAGAAGTGGCAGTCACATGACCCAAGAACCCAGAAGCCGCGCTGGGGTTGCTTCAGCTGTCAGGACCAGGTAAGACCCTGTTGGGGGCCACCAGGAATGTTAGATCAAAAGTCTATAATGTTGACATCCGTGTAGACATGATGAATGTCGATGCGGTCACTATTGACATGCTGCATGCTGACATTTTGACCATGTCCGCATTCTCATGTCGACCTGATGCATGTCAACATGATAACTGCCGACCTAACTATGAGTCTGATTATGGGGTATCTGTAACATGAATTTACATGACAATTAGCGCCATTCAACAAACAGTTTGAAATATCTTAGTGTTCTTTGTGTCTATAGAAGCAGGAAAAAAAGCAAAAACACGTTAAGAATTATCCACTTTTTAATGCCCTGAAACTATTTACTAATGAAAGTTAATTTGGCACCCCTCTCCACATACAGTCAGAATGAACCCGCTCCGTACCTCACGCGCTTGTACTGTGCAACAAATAGGAAATATAACACATTTTCATTGCTAGATCAACTTCTTAACAAAATTAAAACTGCAGATCATAATAAAGCATTTCATTACTTCTTACGCGCACAGCATTGCAAATACTCCAGATGAGACACGGCATCACCACTAGAATTATTTATGTGGCGTTCAGTACATCATTAGTGAATGCTGCATGTTTCAGAGCTTCGCTTATATACACTTACTGTATTGAAAGACCACTAGGTCAAAATAGCTCAGGACATTTATACCCAATGAACTATGCAGTCTGTATTTTCAATATCCCCTTCTTCCCCTTGGGAGGTAATACAATTGCCTGTAATCTCCAGCTATTTGCCCACTCTAATTGTTGGCTCTTCTACCTACTCAAGAGTTAAATACTTTCATCTTTCCTTTTACTGTACACTAGACATTCCCCGAAAATTTAATTTTAAAAGGAAAAAGGATAAAACATATAGATATTAACTTAGCAAGGTCATAGGCGAGATAAAAAATAATGAGTTTTGCTTTCTTTAGAACTCTCCCCTGCTCTCTCACTTTCTATGTTATTCCTTTTCATCTCAAGCGGGTGGGAAAAAATCCTAATCTTTCCATTCCCCGGAGTACTGTAGGCAAAAAAGTTTATTATGAGAAGAAGAGGTAGAGAAAAGTCTTTAGAAGTAATACGACTAATTAAGGGTGCAGAGTAGGTTTGAGCATCTGTTGATGGCAACCTAATGTATAGAAAAATGCCTTGACTGGATTAATCTTGGTAGCATACAGTAGTTAGGAAATTTTGAATGCACAAACCCATTAAATTCTGTTTTTTTTTTAATTATGTACTGATCCATAGCAGTTAATTGAAAACTCTTATGGAGGAATTTAATTAGACCTGTTGATTGAATGGGTGCTAATTGATCGCCGGCAAGTATTCTATTAAACACGCTCATTGGAGATTTATTTTCGGGTCTCCTGAGACCAGAAAAGAAATCTGCAATAACGGTTGTAAAGACTAGAGATGAGCGGGTCCGGTTAACAGAGAACCGGACCCGCCCCAGACATTGTTATTCCGTGCCAGATCCGAGTCAGGCCCTGGTTTTCCCACCTGACTCGGAATCCAAAACGAGGCAAAACGTTATCAATCCCGTCCCGGATTCTAGTGGGTTTTGGATTGGATATAAGTCCCTCCCCGTAGTGATCGGCGCCATTTGCTTGCTGAGTCCGTGCAGGGAGGGCTGTGCTGTACGGGCTGTATGGTGTACTGTGCTATCCATTCAGGGGTGTGCTGTCCATCTAGGGATCTAGGGGTGTGCTGTCATCCAGGGATGTGCTGTCATCCAGGGGTATTCTGTCCATCCAGTGTGCTGTCCATCCATCCAGGGATGTGCTGTCCATCCAAAGGTGCTGTGTCCATCCAGTGTGCTGTCCATCCAGGGGTGTGCTTTACTGTCCATCCAGGGGTGTCTTTGTTCCATCCAGTGTGCTGTCCATCCAGGGGTGTGCTGTACTGCCCATGCAGGGGTGTGCTGTGCATTCAGTGTGCTGTCCATCTAGGGGTGTGCTGTCCATCCAGGGGTGTGCAGTGTTGTCCATCCAAGGCTGTGCTGTTCATCTAGTGCACTGTCCAGCCAGGCTCTGTGCTGTCCATCCAGGGGCTAAAAAAAAAATTCAAGAAAAGTTTTTACAATTTTTTTAAAAATAATTAAAAAAGGTTAAAAAGCAGATTTTTTTTTGCTGTACCCCAGTGTATTCATATAAGCACTGTGATACGCAGACAGCCGTAGTTACCCCCCCAGTGTATCCATATAAGCACTGTGATACTGCAGCCCGTACCCCAGTGAATGTTTCTGTACCCTAGTGTGTTCATATAGCACTTTGACGCTACATGCTGTACCCCAGTGCATCCATATAAGCACTGTGACACTGCAGGCCGTAACCCAGTGTATGTTTCCATACCCCAGTGTATCCATATAGGCACTGTGATGCTGCAGGCCATTCCCCAGTGTATGTATCCATACCCCTGTGTATCCATATAAGCACTGTGATACTGCGTCCGGACCCCAGTAAATGTTTCCGTACACTAGTGTGTCCATATAAGCACTGTGATACTACAGGCCGTACCCCAGTGTATCTTTCTGTACCCCAGTGTATTCATATAAGCACTGTGATGCTGCAGGCCGTACCCCAGCATATGTATCCGTACCCCAGTGTATCCATATAAGCACTGTGATGCTGCAGGCCGTACCCCAGTGTATGTTTCTGTACCCCAGTGTATACATATAAACACTGTGACGCTGCAGGCCGTACCCCAGTGTATGTATCTGTACTCCAGTGTATACATATAAGCACTGTGATGCTGCAGGCCGTACCCCAGTGTATGTATCCGTACTCCAGTGTATACATATAAGCACTGTGATGCTGCAGGCCGTACCCCAGTGTATTCATATAAGCACTGTGACGCTGCAGACCGTACCCCAGTGTATGTATCTGTACTCCTGTGAATACATATAGGCACTGTGATGCTGCAGGCCGTACCCCAGTGCATGTATCCGTACTCCAGTGTATACATATAAACACTGTGATGCTGCAGGCCGTACCCCAGCGTATGTATCCGTACTCCAGTGTATACATATAAGCACTGTGATGCTGCAGGCCATACCCCAGTGTATCCATATTAGCACTGTGCATTTGTGCCGCTGCTCTGCCGCTTACTTTTTTTGTTTGTTTCATACTTTATTTATTTAACCTAAAATTATAAATAGATACAGTAAACAGTACTTGCAAAATACTCATGCCATTTTTCAACCTAGATTTGTAGATACCAACCTGGTGGGCTTGGCTTTCCTTGATCATAGCAGCCATGTTTCGTCAGATGCAACTGAAGCACCAAATGGAGAGTCTATTTTGTAATGGTATCTGGAGATGTTCTCCCTCCTCCCTTCCCAGCCTTCCCATCCATAATCAAAGAAGCACAATGATAAGACTTTAAATCCCTCTACCACCTTCCTGTTCAGAGCTTTCATTTTGTGTGCTGCAACATTAATAGTTCATTCACTCGTTCAAGAATCAAAACGGGTAGGTGCGACATCGGCATTACTCCCGTCGGTGGGAGGGCCCAAGGACAATTCCATCTTGCAACTCTTTTCTGTGCATTATGCACTGTTTGGGGCATTGCAGACTGTCTTTTTGTGTAGCTGACAAACATTATTGTTACAGTTTATTAAACTGCCATCCGATCTGCCACTGAAGTGCCATTCTCTTTCCCAGATGTGCCATGTTGGTAATTGAACTGCCACAGCCTCTGAAGTCTTCGACATGCGGTTGCTGAATGCCAAAAATGTCTAGAAATTTTTATGGCCACAGACAGCATCTTCTGCATGCCCCTTTCATTTACAAAAAAAAAAAATGCGGAACCACCAAAGAGCTCAACTGGGGCAAGGACTGATGTGAATGATTTAAATATTTTTTGTAAATGCCTCCCCTCCTCCCTCATACATTTTCTTCAGAATGCAAAACTTTCATTAAATTTACTACTAATCAATCCTTCCTTTCCCTGTCTTCAACTACATACATACTCCCTCTCCCCCAGGCCTCTTGATTAATGAACACATTTGTTTCCTGATGTGCCATGCTGGAAGTTGAACTGCCACATGTTTGTGCCACCCACTGTTGCCACTTAGCTTAGTCAGCCAGCTAGCTTGGTGCAACTTTTTGGCCTAAACTGGATGAAAGCAATATTGTGAGGTGGTTAAAATTTACTGTAAACGAGTAGAAATTAATGTTATTGAGGTTAATAATACTGTTGGAACAAATAAAAACCAAATTATGTGTTTTAAACAGTTTTTATAAAAGGTTTAAAAAAAAATACAGATCCAAAACCAAAATCAAAACACGTGAGGGTGGTTTTGCAAAACCAAAGCACGAAAATTAATCCAAAACCAAAATACAAGGGTCGGTGCACATCTCTAGTAAAGACCCACTTAACGCATAGGTCCGTGAACTTATAACGGACCCTGTGTGGGATGCATAATGCATTGCATTTTGAATGCGATGCATCCCACCACTCATTGCAAGCATAACAGCATTTTGTAATAGCATATGGTTGAAAAAAAATCACAAATGACAGCTCTCCCGGAAAGAGCTGTCTTTTGCGATAGAAAGATTCCGGGTTTAGAACCCAGGAGTCCTTCTACGCATGCGTCTAGTGTTGCAGGTGCCGCTGGAAACGCAAATGGGAATACCCAAGTATGGATTCTGCAAAACAACCGATACCACATAGCGAAGATTTACCTGTACCATCATTCAGTTCTTTGTGCGAAGTTGAATGTGATGATGTGGAAATGTTTATTTCATCCAGTGCAAGTGACAACACAGATGAAAGTGAGTTTGAAGAAAGTTCCTCTACTCCAAAATATTTTCTCAAAAGGAACTAAATGATTTCATTTGTGACTTGAATTTATCAAAAAAAGGAGCTGAGCTTTTAGCATCCAGACTTCAAGAAAAGCACTGTCTTGAGTCGGATGTTACTATAAGGTCGTATCGAACTAGAGAGCAAGCGATACTGCCATTCTTTAGCCAAGATAACAATCTTCTGTATTGCAACAGTATTCCAGAACTTCTCCAGATGCTGGGTTTACCAGAATATCGAGCAGAAGACTGGCAGCTCTTTTTGGATAGTTCTAAAATGAGCTTAAAATGTGTATTACTGCACAATGGGAATACATTTCCATCAAATTTTTGATGGCCCACACATATGGAAACTGGTTAAGGATCCATATTTTACCACATCTATGACTGAAACTGAATCTGAGTTATGTGTCTGTCATTCAAAAATTTTTCGGCAATCACAAGGCAGACAACTATCATGAATTAGTCCACAACATGCTAAAATGTTTTGAGGAAGTAGTTGCCAATATGAGTATTAAAGTACATTTTTTGTACAGCCATTTAGTTCACATCCCATCCAATCTAGGAGATATAAGTGAAGAACAGGGTGAACGGTTCCACCAGGATATTCAGGTAATGGAAGAAAGATATCAAGGAAGGTGGGATCATCACATGATGGCCGATTACTGTTGGAGTCTGCAGAGGAACTGCCCGCAACAAGAATACAAAAGAAAATCCTAAAAAAAAATGGTTCTCATAGCTTCCTAACACTTATGTATGTAATTATCCTGTGTCTTTTTATAACAGTTTACGAATAAAAAAATATCTTTTTAACAATTTTTAACATTGTTTAATTAAAATTTTCATAAATATTAAAGACATATCATATCTCAGAAACTAGAGCCAATTGGAAAATAAGTATGGCATATTCATGATCAGGAGCACAAAATTAATCGGAATCGACTGTTCCCCAGTGTAATCATTCATAACAGTCGCATCACTGGCTAATCTGAACTATTATCATTCAGTGTATGCTCACCTTAACCTATGCTCATCCAACCACAGAACACACAATACCTGGTATCTCTATGGGAATAAGTCAAGCCAGCACTAGCACAGCTACTGTACCAATGACTCAAACTCAAATTAATTGTATATTATCAGGTTGTGAGAGTGAAACTGTACCATGCTGATTCTTTTATTAAACAACTAGACAAATAAAGGAATCAGTCTGATTTACTATTATTCTAGGGTTAGATATATACAGTACGCACCACTTTATCCTTCTTTTTCCTCAAGTGCACATTATGTAAAGTATGCACTGTGATTAAATTACAGTGCCACTAAACCTAAAATACCAGTTGATGCAATGTTAAATGGCATTTTGTAACATTCACAAACAGATATGCAAATGTTTGACATTGTATTTAAACTGTAACGATCAGCAGGAGACTGCTAATCTGTAACAGAGGGGTTACAGAATCCAAGGGCAGGGACTAACAAGAAAGGATGGGATGGATAGTTTGGGAGATTATGTCCTTGGCAGGGATGGGACTCAAAGGCATAGCCAAAATATTGTGAGTATAGGTACCAGAAGTATGAGCCATATGTACAGAACTATATAAGGGGTTAATAAAGGTACAGCCAGCCAAACAAGGACTGATATCCAAAACCAGCTGGTGAGACAGGACTAAGATGAGCAATAGGTTAATTGAATGGTTGATTAGTAGACAGACAAGGGTCACAAATCTAGAGAACTCACAGAGTCAGGGGACAAAACCGGAGCTGGTAGACAAATAGGCAGGGTCAGAGTCAGTAAATCAAAGAAACAATACCAATACAGTGAGAAGCATTACAGACAATACAGATACAATATCAAACATAAGGTCAGGAGAAGGGGAATAGCCATATCAGAACTGCTGGTCCAGAACTAAGGACCTCATTCAAAGTCGGTCGTAAGCGGCCGCTCGGTCGTACGCATCCGATGTTTCCCAACCACGCATGCATATGGTTAGTTGTGCGCATGTGCGTACGAGACCTTGCGATCCAAAATGCTGTCGATCGTATGGCTTACAAGCAGGAAGTGGCTTCCGAGAGTTGATTGACACGAAAGGCCGTTTGTGGGTGTTGACGGGGGTGGTGGTCTAAAAATGCAGGCGTTCCTCACCGTTTTCAGGGCGTTTCAGGGGCGTACATAAATTACCTTCTACGGCCGACATAGAAAGCCGGAAGTAGTAAAATGTCACTCTGCGAGCAGGTTAGAGGCCTAGCTGTTCATAGAGCTTGAAGTTGGGTATGTGCTCTCTCAAGCCTGAGAGTAATATCGATACTACCGAATGTGACTGATGTTATGTTTCTAATTTTGCCACACAATGCAAGCAGCTATTAATCGTTTGTTGTTGCTATTAACACTGCTAATTGGCTTGTAATTGTTTTTGTTGCGTTTGCATTAGCGAATAAAAAGATTAAATTAATGTCATGGTGATGGCTTATTATAAGTTGTTTTTTCCAAATTTTTGGCCTTTTTTGCATTTTTAAGCCTGCACCAGTCTGCAAATCCTCAGCTTTATCAATACCTTTATTAAACATGTACATTTTTCAAATTTAAAACAGACACGAAATCTTTTTTTTTTTTTTTGAACAAGAATATATCTTTTTGTTTACACGCATTTGGCAGCATGCACAAATTTAAAAAATTATAATATTAAAACCAAAAAAAAATATATAAAAAATAAGAAACCAAAATAAAAAAGGACGGAGATGGAGGCATTGGTGAATAGAAATATGGGGACTGGACATCAACAGGGAAAGGATAAGATAGCCAGGGCTATTTTCTTCGTTTGGAACGGCTTGGCTGAAAAGGCTTTTTCGGAACAGCCGACTGGCGTGTAACACGCCGACTGGCCTGGCCAGAGCCGGATGGAATTGGCTCTGGCCTAGGCATAGGGCTCGCCATACTTTGGGGGGTGGCTGTTGGGCTGCCAGAGGTAGTGGTCCTTGGAGGAAGGGAGCCTCGCTCCATCATGGCAATTCGGTTTGCCTGCTCCTGGGCATCTGCCGATCGAACCAGGGCCCCAACACATGTCTCCAGGGCCTCCTCCACCCTCAGCAATCTGCCATCTATCCTCACCAGAGTGGTCTCCATCCTCAGGAGAACAGAATTATTCTCCTGAGTTTGGTCAACCAACTCGGTGAGGAGAGCCACTGCTGGGGCGGGTGGTGATCCTGGAGTGGGCACCACAGGGTCCCCAGATGGAAAATTTGGATCATCCCCTGCAGAGCCTTCATATGTGCCTGGCCCAGCCATCACCTCAGGAACAGGCACTTCCTCCTTGGGGTCTGTAATGCAAAAGATTTGTTAGGGCGTTTTTTTTTCTTTTTTTAAATGAACAAAAATTCTAAAATATTTACCTTCTCTGCCATGTGGAGCGTTAAAATCGGCCATGTCAGTGTCCATATTGGACACTCTGACTAACTCCTCTTCCTCTATACACCGCTGAGCCTGCTCCTCCAAAGCTGTTAAGGTCAGCTCCTCAGGGATGGGACCACCACCAGTCCCCCTGGCATGGTCCGCCCTACTTGCTAGCTTCCTCTTCAGCCAATATTTGAAGTCTGTCCATCTGTCAATGTTTAGAGTTAATTTAGTCTTGTATTTCCTGCAACATTTTTAAAAACAATTATAAACCAACATTCACACTAGCAAATGTGTACCTTTTACGGGCAACATTGTTGGCTCTGTGCGTCATCCCAACACGATTAACAGCCCTGGCTATCTCATCCCAGATCCTGTCTTTTTTCCAGCCCCCATATTTCTTGGTGCATGGACAATATTGTCCATGCACATAGACACCAAGGCCTCCATCTCCGCCCTCGAAAATGGAGGGTTTCTGGACCTTCTCTGGCTTGGGTCTGGCTCCCTGCTTGGGCCTGGCTCCCTGCTTAGGCCTGGCTCCTCCTCACTCCTCCTTTCTTGCTGTTGTCCACGTACAACATCTTAATTTTTTTTTTTTTTATCATTAAAATTTAAGGAATTGGTCATTTTTGGACACAAAACTTAATTTCTAAGGGCGGACTCTGCCTTCCATGCTCCTCTGTCTCCATGGTGAAGTTCAATAAAGCATTAGTACTAGTGTTGCTTTGGCAACATTTTTATACATGTGAGCGCATCATTGGATGGTTGAGCGTGCATCCATGTTGCGGCCATCCATGTTTCCCTCCGCAAATTGCACACCTAACCTTAATTGTGGGCTTTAATGAGACGTGAGCGCATCATTGGATTGGTTGAGCGTGCATCCATGTTGCGGCCATCCATGTTTCCCTCCGCAAATTGCACACCTAACCTTTATTGTGGGCTTTAATGAGATGTGAGCGCATCATTGGATTGGTTGACCGTGCATCCATGTTGCAGCCATCCATGTTTCCCTCCGCAAATTGCACACCTAACCCTAATTGTTAATTTTTCTAGTGTTTAACATCCCTATTTAAGGACCTCCTAAATGGGCCATTACTTGTGCATTGTTGGTGGTTGGTGGTTATTCGTTCTTGTTATATTGTTGGTTGGCAGATTATTGCACAAAACATCTTAGGCTTGAGAGTCAGGTAAGTGTATCCTACTCATGTTTTTCTTTAATGTTACAACAATTTTTTAATGTCAAATGTATATTTTAATTAGTTGTAATTATACTTTTTTTTTTTAATTCAGGGAATATTCCTGCCCACTTTATTGTGGTCAGAGGTAAGTGTTTCAGAGTCCTGCTTTCATCATTTTTATGTGAATCCCTTTTTTTTTTTTTTTTAATTTAAAAAAAAAAAAATTACCCTAATGTAGTGTTGAAGTTTGGTGTTTGGCATTTGAGGATTGTTCCTGCCCACTTTTTAGTGGTCCGAGGTTAGTTTTCTAATTTCTTTATGTTTGGGTTTTTAGACACCCCTAAAAAATAAAATATTAAAAAAGGTATTTGACTAAATGTAGATTTGACCATTGTTTTGTACTACTACATCATTTATATCATTTACACAAAATACTGTCAAATTGAAATTATTTCTTGTTTTACCTTAAACACATGTAGGTTTTGGTAAAGATGGCCCTACCCAACCCTGTAAGAATCAGCAAGATTCTGACTAAGTTAAGTTAATTGAGTGTTTGTTTGTTTGTTTGAAGCAACATTCTTACTAAATTCTTAGTACACACATTTCAGAGAGTCATTGGTGAGCTTATCCTAGCCATGCTTCCACACCTTACCTTACCTGGTCCTCATCCTCATCGTAGGCATAGGAGTCATGCAAGGCCCCAGATATTTCGAACATGGGTCACCCTTTTTGGAATGCCTGATGATGAGGTGTTAACCACTTACCGGCTACCACCCACCATTATCCTAGACACTCAATTATAAGAGTGATCTAGAATGTCAAATTCACATTCCTACATCAATATCACCACTGACACAGTTGCTGGCGGTGTTACATTTCTGCACATCAGGGTCCTTCCTGACCACTGTGGGTCTGGTGGCTGGCATCTCCCAAACATCATTCTCCAAGATCCTGAGGCGTGTGATGAATGCTTTTTTTAAGCAGATTACTCACTTTATTAGTATGCCTTTGGACCAGGAAACCCTTGCTGTGGTCAAGCAGCAGTTTTTGGAGATTGCTTGCTTTCCACACGTCATAGGGGTAGTGGATGGCACTTATATAGCATTACAGCCTCCAGCACAAAAGGAACACATATATCGCAACTGTAAACATTTCCATTCCATGAATGTGATGGTGCTATGTGATGCCTCTCTCCAGATCCTCTCCCTGAATACAAAATTTCCTGGCAGCTCACATGATACATATGTGATCCAGCATTCAGGGATCTGGCACAAATTAGCTACACTGCAAGCTGGTGACGCATGGCTTCTTGGTAAGTGAAACTTCGGGATGTTAAAAAATGTGACACTGTTTTCAAAATAAAAAACTATACCACATTTTCTCACCTTCCCTACAGGCAATAGTGGATACCCTTGCACACCCTGGCTGCTGACTCCCTTTTTGGCCCCCACACCAGGGCCACAAACCCAATTTAATGCCGCATTTACTGCCACCAGGCAGGTAGTGGGGTGCTGTATTAGTCTTTTGAAAGGTCGGTTCAGATGTCTCCACCACTCTGGTGGTGCCCTCATATATTCGCAGGTTATGGTTTCACGTATTGTGGTCCTGTGTGGGATATTCCATAACATTGCCATAAGGAGTCGAGTACCCATGCAGCCAGAGGATGCCTTGCCTGAGGATGGCCCCCTGGAGGTAGGTGTTGTTGGACTGTCTGGGGGGGCCAGACGCAATGATGTTGTGGTGTGATTTTTTAGGTATGTATGTCCAAAAGATTTTACCAAACTTATAAATTAAGTGTCATATGCTTCCTTGTTTCTCTGTTTTGACTTTGTGAAGTTTTTAACTTTCGACATGTATTTTGGAATTTTTATCATTGTGTACACCAAATGTTTGTGTTTTAATGTAACCTCCTTATGATGTTTCTTGCTGTTTTGGGCATCAATACATTTTTGGAATTATTTTTTTTTATTTTAAACAAGGCAATATTAAGCATAATTCACCATGTTCCGGAATTATTTCTGTGGCATGGGAAATGTTTGTTTATTTGGATCCTAGTCTATTTTCTGCTACAGTTTAGTTGTCTTGTATTTTTAAATTAAAAAATGTTAAACAAAACACCACATTAAACAAGCTTGCTAAAACAGAGTAACTGAATGTCCATATATTTGACCAGTGTATTTTTGTGGACAATTTTTTAAGTTTTTTGTTTGCATTATTATTCTGTATGCCTTACAATGTTGGCTAAAGTATGTTTTGTAAGAATTTGCACCATCATTATTTTGACCAAAAATTATAAAAAAAATCCAAAGATAAAACCAATATTTTATATTTAAAAAAACAATCAATAAAACCTTTTTAACAAAACTTTAAGCCCAAAAACCATTTAGATGCATGGCTTAGACAGGTCTTGTGTTAAAAAGATGACAAAATATGTTAATTTAAAAATTTTATTTGAAAAAACAAACAATAAAAAAAATATAAACCCCGGCGAGGTCCAAGGCATCAATAATTTTGGCAATGCTGTTTTGGGCATTGCCCAAAGTATCCGAAAGTTCATCCAGCTCCTCCCTCAGAAATCTGAAGAGCATCTGTGCATCTGTAGAGAAGAAAAATTTTTAAAAAATTTTTTTTGCTAAATATGAGTCATAAACATTAATCAATTTCAGTTAATTCTCTGCCCTACAAAGTAGGTGGGCCACAACTTGATGTATATTGCAAAAAAATTTAGCTACAAAAAATGTTAAAAATATGGTCATGTATTTTGTAAAAATATATTAATGTTTTTTTTGGTCAACCAACAAATAAAAAAAACAAATACCCAATTTTATTTGTTGGCCAAAAAAAACCATTTACACATTGACAAAACTAAAAAAATGCTAATTATCGAGGTATTTGTAATTTTTCCACATATACATTTTATGGTCCAAATACATTGAATGCCATAAAGGACAGGTTACTATTTAGAGGACACTACAAGGATTATTGTTGAACATATGATGTTGCAGTTTATTTTTAAAAATATAACTTTTTTTTAAATTTATAAAAATGGAAAAAAGGGTTAATGGCTAAATAGCCTTAAAGCCAACTTTGGTGACAATTTTGATCTAGAAATGTTACCTAGAACAGACACCATAAAAACATAATGGACAAAAAACCCTCAACACGCAACAAGGCCTTTAATAAAATACAAACATTACAGAAAATTAACAATTTAATTATTATTTTTGTCAAAAAAAAATAAAGTACAAATACACAATAACATCCTGTATAGATGAAGACAATTGTATTTTTCTTAATAAAAAAAAAAAAATAATAATTACCATAAATACGTCCACGCGCAGATGGCTGCTCCTCCATCAGGGGTGGGTGGCCAATTATATCATGGGGCGAGTTATTTCCCAAAAAGATCCATGTTCCAGAGGGGAATTTTGGGATGAGTGGGCAGGGGAGGGAGGACCATTTCCGGAGTTGTGGCCCAGGGAGGGAGGGTAACATGGGGAGTATGGGGGTGGTGAGGGAGAGATGGGTTGGGAAGGGGAGAAGTTAGGAGTGGAATTTTGGATGGCATTGCGGCCGCTACGCCATGTCCTTCGGCTTCTCCGCTGCTGTCCTAAGGAAAGAAAAATGACAGGTTATAAATATTTTGAAGCTATAACAATACAATCAACACATATTTAGATAACAGTTTATACCCAAGAAAACCACATTTAAATAAAAAAAAAACATTTATTGAAGGTAGTTAACGCAAACTCAAACAATAGGTACAACATACACTACAGCTTGTTAAAAAAAAACACTTGAAAAAAAACAAAGAACTAATATAATAACCAACACACGCAAATGCATACTTACTCCAGCGAATTTGCACCTGCAAACTAAACAACACCTGGGGCGAATGCCGCCGGAGGTCTGACCACCGGCGCTCTAACTGGGCAATATTGCGCTGATAGCCCAGAGCACAAAGACGGCGGTGGACCACCGCGTAGGCTTGCCTTTTTAGTGCATTTGAGATAGGGGGATCAAGATGGCCCAGGCGCCTGTCCATCCCTTCCACAAGCACTAAATGTTCCGTGCGAGTGAATGCTGCGGCTCTCATGATGGCAATGGCCGGTTTTAAAGAAAACCACAAATATGAATGTGGAACATGAAAAATGATTGGCTAAAAAGAAATACATATTTTACAAATACTAATTTCTATTGGACAAAGCAATATTCATGTGACCAAAACTCAAAATTAATAATAGCAACTCGGATTGGCTCAAGCCCTTTATGTGCGAATGCAAACTAAAATATGCATAATTACACAAACTAGCATTCATAATGTTATTATAAACATGCATTTAACAACAACACAACATTCGTTAACAAAAAAACAGGTTTGAAATAATTTATTTAAACAAACGCACTAGCAGAAAGACATCAGCATGAACGGAATGACATTGGAACAATAAAGTTTTATTACCAATTGAAAGGTAGTGTCACGTCTGAGATTGGAGGAGAGGACGTGGTGGGCCTAAGTTGGGGAAGGAAGCGGAGACGAGGGGCCTGGATATAAGTTCTCCTCATCCACAGGTCTTGAGTGTTGGCGAGACCTGGGCAAAGGTGCGGAGTCTAACCCACAGGATGGTGTTCGCCAGTGACCCCCCCAATTGGGATAGAGACACTACACCCGTGGCCCAGAGAGGTTATGCCTGCTTAGGCACAAAGCAATTCCTTAAAACACTGTACAGTAATACACCTTGACACGAGGATCAATAATTAGGATTACAAGTGGGGAGCGACTCACGGTTACTTGAGAATTCACCAGAGATAGAAGGCACACAGGTAGAGGTGGTATACGCTGTAGCACGGATGTTCACTGGAGATGTAAAGGCACACAGGTGGAGATGATAACGCTGCTGCACGGGTATTCACCAGAGACGTTTAAGGCACACAGGTAAAGATGGTAACACTGCTGCTGTAAGGAAAATAGGAACCTGGACTGGGAACTCACTAAAGCACGCTAGGAGACAACTGTTGTTCAGGCAATTTCCTGGAACCTGTGGAACAGTTTTATACCCAGGGGAACCCTTAGACAGGTGCACAGCATCAGCTGATCACGGACCTATCAGGGAGAAGGATACAGTCACATGGGCCGACTGTAATGGTGGCGCCCATGTCCGGACTTGCGATGCCGGACACCAGCCCACAAGGAAGCCACTGCATGCGGGGAGAATACTCAGCTTCTCCCCCGCCATCGCGCAAGCTGCCCTACCACCCAGGATGACAGGGGAAGCCGGCGGCGCGGTAAGCGGGAGCCGATCCCCTGCTGAGCCCTGACAGTACCACCTGTGGGCACTGAACACCCATCAGGCTTATCTGGAAATCTCCTATGAAAACTCTGGATTAGTCGCGGAGCGTGTACATCAGAGGCTCTGATCCAGGCCCTTTCCTCGGGGCCGTAGCCCTTCCAATCGATGAGATATTGAAGGGTGTTGAATCTGTGCCGGGAATCCAAGATCTTCTCCACCTCAAATTCAGTGCCTTGTAATGTCTTGACTTGAGGCAATTTAGGAGAACAATTCTGAAAACGATTGAGCACCAGGGGTCGTAAGAGAGAAACGTGAAAGGTATTTGAAATCTTCATTTGAGGAGGAAGTTCCAACTTATAAGTTACTGGACTGATTATCTTAAGGATACGATATGGCCCAACAAAACGTTGAGCGAGTTTCATGGATGGGACTCTTAAGCGAATATTCTTGGAAGATAACCAAACCCTGTCCCCAACTCTCAACAGTGGAACAGCCAAACGTCTTCTGTCCGCAAATTTCTTGTACTTCATTGAAGATTGCTTTAGGGATAGGTGAATTTTATTCCATAAAACTGAAAAGGATTGGATCTCTTGATTCACTGCCGGGACATCTATAGATGGAAGCTTCTGGAAATCTGGAACTCGTGGGTGTCTACCAAAAACCGTAAAAAAAGGAGTGGATTTAGAGGAAGAATGGAATTTAAAATTATGAGAAAACTCTGCCCATGGTAGGAGGTCCACCCAATCATCCTGGGAAGATGACACAAAGAGCCTAATGAAGGTCTCCAGCTCTTGATTGACCCTTTCCGTTTGACCATTCGACTGTGGGTGGTAGGCTGAGGAAAAGTTCAGTTTGATTCCACAGGTGTTACACAGGGCTCTCCAGAATTTGGCTGTAAATTGAACACCTCGATCAGAGACTATTTCCTTGGGGAGACCGTGTAATCTGAAGAAGTCTCGAATAAAAATTTTTGCTAATTGTGGAGCAGAAGGAAGGCCAATGAGCGGGATAAAGTATGCCATTTTAGAAAAGCGATCCACGACCACCCATACCGTGTTATGCCCCTTGCACCGAGGTAATTCAGAAATAAAATCCATTGAGATGTGGGTCCATGGAGCAGCTGGGATAGACAAGGGATGAAGAGGACCAACCATCTGTCTACGCTGAGTTTTATGTTGGGCGCATTTGATACAGGAGTGGACAAACTCCGTGACATCCTTCTTCATGGTCGGCCACCAGTAAGATCGAAGTAAGAACTGGTAGGTTTTGGTGATTCCGGTGTGACCTGCGAACAAGGATGCATGAGCCCAAACCAGCGGTCTTCCACTCGTCCCCAGTTTTAATTCGAATCAAATTATACGCACCATGTAGATCCAGCTTAGTGAAAACCTGAGCCCCTTGAACCTTGTCAAAAAGTTCTGAAATTAAAGGTAAAGGGTACCGATTTTTTTATGGTGATTAGATTTAAGCCTCGATAGTCTATGTAAGGGCGGAGTCCACCATCCTTTTTCCCTACAAAAAAGAAACCTGCCCCTGCAGGAGAAGAAGAAGGCCGAATGAATCCTTTAGCAAGATTTTCCTTAATGTATTCCTCCATGGCCGCGGTCTCTGGCACGGACAAAGGGTAAACACGGCCACGTGGAGGCCTTTTCCCGGGAAGCAAATCAATAGCACAATTCCAAGGTCGATGCGGGGGAAGTTTATCTACGGCTTGTTCACAAAATACATCAGTAAAGTCTTGATAAGCCTCGGGCAACCCCGGCTGGGGGGAATGTTTAGGAGACTCAGGACGGAGGAACTTCTTAGCTGGGTTGGAAACCGTCACCTGGTTACATACTGGAACGACCTTGGTCAAACAATTTTGGAAACAATGTGAACCCCAGGATAGGATTTGCATAGTATCCCAGTCGAAGACAGGATTGTGTTTTCTCAACCAGGGCAGCCCCAATACCAGCTCATAGGAAGATTCGGGTAAAACAAAAAATTCCAACATTTCTTGATGTAGGCATCCAACTTGAACAGTCACAGGATGAGAGAGCGAAGAAATGAGTAGCCCTACGAGAGTTTTACCATCTAGGCCGGACAGTAACAATTTATTAGGTAGGGGAACGACTGGAACACCCAAGGTGTGAATCAATTTTTTCGCAATAAAATTACCAGCGGCTCCAGAATCAATTAAAGCGGGGACCTTTCTTGTCCAGGACTTATGGGAAAGCGACACTACTAGACAACTCTCTGATAATTGGGATGGCTTGAGAATAACCCCCAACTGAATGCTCCCTACAATTTCTCAGAATGTGGTTAGGTGCAGTGCAATAAATACACAATTTATTTTGGAAGCGTCTATTGCGCTCTGCCGGGGTGAGTTTGGTTCTGTTAACCTGCATCGGTTCCTCTTCACTAGCTAAGGTGGGTATAGGCGGATTGAAAGTAGAAGAACGGGCTGGTAGGCGTTCACCTCTTCCCCTACTAGCCCATCTTTCCCGGTGGCGAAGATCAATTTTGATGCAAAGAGAGATAACGTCTGCGAAAGATTCTGGCAAATCTCTGGAGGCAAGTTCATCCTTCATTCTCTCAGAGAGTCCATGAAGGAAGGACGCTTTGAGAGCTTCCTCATTCCATTTTAATTCTGATGCCAGGGTCTGAAACTGGACTACATACTGCCCCACGGATCGTGTGCCCTGACGCACTCGGAGAAGGTCAGAAGATGCATATGCAGAACGGCCTGGCTCATCAAAAATTCTCTTAAATGCGGAAACGAATTCCTCGTAGGTAGATACGATGGGGTCGGCCAGTTCCCATAAAGGGGAGACCCAGTCTAACGCTGCTCCTGTTAATAGTGAAATCACATATGCCACTTTTGCCCGAGACGTGGGAAAGTTCTGGGGAAGACACTCAAATTGGATTTCACATTGGTTGATGAATCCGCGGCACCGCCTGGGATCGCCGTTAAACCTTTCTGGAGTGGCTAACTGTAGTCGGGGTTTGGGGGTAGGAACCACCAGTGAAGGAACTGATGGAGAAGGTACAGGGACTGCAGCCGGGGGAGCCGGGAGAATAGAAGCCAACGTGGTTTGAATAGTAACCAGTTGCCTCGAGAGCTCCTGTAAATACTGAGCCACTTGTTGTTGTTGCGCCTCTTGGTTGTCCATCCGAGAGGTCAACTCTTGTAGTGACCCAGTACCTTGGGATCCTGCAGCCTCCATTGGGCCTGAACAAACTGTCACATCTGAGACTGGAGGAGAGGGCGTGGTGGGCCTAAGTTGGGGAAGGAAGCGGAGACGAGGGGCCTGGATATAAGTTCTCCTCATCCACAGGTCTTGAGTGTTGGTGAGACCTGGGCAAAGGTGCGGAGTCTAACCCACAGGATGGTGTTCGCCAGTGACCCCCCCAATTGGGATAGAGACACTACACCCGTGGCCCAGAGAGGTTATGCCTGCTTAGGTACAAAGCAATTCCTTAAAACACTGTACAGTAATACACCTTGACACGAGGATCAATAATTAGGATTACAAGTGGGGAGCGACTCACGGTTACTTGAGAATTCACCAGAGATAGAAGGCACACAGGTAGAGGTGGTATACACTGTAGCATGGATGTTCACTGGAGATGTAAAGGCACACAGGTGGAGATGATAACGCTGCTGCACGGGTATTCACCAGAGACGTTTAAGGCACACAGGTAAAGATGGTAACGCTGCTGCACGGGTATTCACCAGAGACGTTTTAAGGCACACAGGTAAAGATGGTAACACTGCTGCACGGGTATTCACCAGAGACGTAAAGGCACACAGGTAAAGACGGTAACGCTGCTGCACGGGAATTCACCAGAGACGTTTAAGGAAAATAGGAACCTGGACCGGGAACTCACTAAAGCACGCTAGGAGATAACCGTTGTTCAGGCAATTTCCTGGAACCTGTGGAACAGTTTTATACCCAGGGGAACCCTTAGACAGGTGCACAGCATCAGCTGATCACGGACCTATCAGGGAGAAGGATACAGTCACATGGGCCGACTGTCATGGCGGCGCCCATGTCCGGACTTGCGATGCCGGACACCAGCCCACCAGGAAGCCAATGCATGCGGGGAGAATACTCAGCTTCTCCCCCGCCGTCGCGCAAGCTGCCCGACCACCCAGGATGACAGGGGAAGCCGGCGGTGCGGTAAGCGGGAGCAGATCCCCGGCTGAGCCCTGACAGGTAGTTAAAAAAAAATAACACTAATTACATAATTGTCGACAAGCTAGTAACAAGCTGATCGATAGCATTTTGGAAACATGACGTGTGCATGAAGCGGCCGCAACCATCAGAAGAAAATTAACATGCAGCAATAGACAATGACTGACAACGATCGACTCGATCGCTAGCTGCTATCACTCGTTAGCTAGAGGAGGTGCTTTGTTCATGTATGGGCGTCACTTTGGTTGTGATCGCCCGGCTGTGCGTTTGTATTTTTTTCACATTCTCGATCGCTAGGCGTACGACCGAGCGGCCGCTTACGACCGACTCTGAATGAGGTCCTAAGTTCCTGGTGTCAGTGCAGGAACATCCTTTCCCTCAAGACTTTCCTTCTGGTATTCAGATGCCCTCTGGACTTTAAATAGCAAGTGGGGCTAGACTTAAATCAATGCATGCTTGGGTGACAGGACCAGAACCTGTAACAGGTAAAAGCTGGACAAAATAGCAAGAGCTCCCAAAGTAGCAGGCCAGACATACAATATAGACTGAATTTAATATGACTGACACACTTAGGGGTATATTTACTAAAGTGAAAGTTCTTAGAAGTGGAGATGTTGCCAATAGCAACCAAGCAGTAGCTATTATCTCCTAAGGAGCTAGTTAAATGTTAAGTAGAATCTGATTGGTTGCTATGAGCAACATCTCCACTTCTAAAAACTCTCACTTTAGTAAATATACCCCTTAGAGAGAGTAAATAAGATAGACATTGACTGTGACAAGACTATTACTAAGGCTGAGGGCCATACTGTATATATCACAATCTGCATCTCAGATTGGGATGTGATAAAATCGCTCAAATTCGCAATGCAATATTTGAATTCTTCTCAAGGATGTATCAAAAATTGCATGCAGGGACAGAGCTTGTGAGAGAGCTGTTCCTGTGATTCCTCTCCTCGCACTTGTTAGGGTATTTTTTGCAAACAAATCCTGAGACTGTGCCTAAGGCTGAAAAGGTCCCCCACCACAATCTTTCTAACCCCCCCATGTACGGTCCCCCCTTTAGCTAGCACTTACCTACACGATGATTGGTGATCTCCTCCTTGACTCCAGTCAGCTGAATCCTGCTTCATGAACCCAGTCAGCTGCTCTGTGCTGTGAACCGACATCTCAGTTTACAAGAGAGAACAGCTGACCAAGGCAAGAGCCCAGTGATCTACTGACCAAAGTCACGGAGAAGCTCACCGACCACCGATCACCAGTTCCTGATGCAGGTAAATGTTACTGGTTTTTTTTATTCTTATTTTGTTGTCTTTGTAATCAGCCTATGGTCTATCAGACACACAAGCTAATCACAGAAGCCCACTACAGGCTCTGCTTTCCCTGTCACCAGGCAGGGAAGGCTGAGCTGGAGCAGGTAAAATGGGGGGAACCCTGAATAAAGCCATCTCCAGATGGCATTATTATTGCAGAGGACCCTTCCAGTAATTTTTCACAATTTCTTTTTGGAAATCTGAAGCAGATCGCATTTCCCATTAGTAGTATAGGAAATGTGATCTGCTTACTGAAAATATGCAAATTTTGGAGTTGTTTTTTAAAGAATACTGCTCCAAAAGCCCTTTAATACATTTATGTGATACTAAAATAAGGTGAAATGGGTTTCACATTATTTTAGTAAAAGTAATAATGATAAATATGCATGTAAGGTAGAACCTTATAAGGGGAAATTTTTTTCATGGCTTGCAAACTGCAATATATTGGAGACGGTTTACAGATCCAAATCAAAGGATTTACTATCCGGCAGTTTGTACACTGAAGTGTTGCAGTTTGCAAACCTCTAAACAATCTATTTTTTAAAGAGCTAAGGACGTGTTTCTAGCGCAAACTCAATACAGAACTGTGCTAGGGAGGAGTAATGTGAACCCACATCCATACCCACCTCTCCGAGATGTTTCTAGGAGATCCCTACAATTGAGATGTGAATGCGCATCATCAGGAAGCTCCACCTCCAAGTTCTGCAAGTTATTATCCCCTATGCAACAGGACAGACAGCCATATGAAACTTCCACCCACTGTCCGGCAGCTTCAGCTGAGGTATACTGTGATCGACATTACTACAGTGCGTTGACTTAAAACCCCAACCGAGGAACAGGCCACACGGAATCGGTATGAAACCGGTTCGATTCCCGGCAGCGGCAGCCCGACAGATGGACAGATCCCGGCAGCGGCAGCCCGACAGATGGACAGATCCCGTCAGAGGCAGCCCGACAGATGGACAGATCCCGGCAGCGGCAGCCCGACAGTGCTGGAAATCCCGATTGTCCTTGGGTAAGTATATATACTAGTTCAGCATCTGGTAGTAGCAAAGAACTTTGTCTGCGGTGTGCTTTAGTGTACACAGTACATTGCACAATCCCTGGAAAATCCAGCTCACGTGCAGGGTCCATAACACCACCATCCTCATATGGATTTGGATAGAATGTTTTGTATATCTTCAATGTATTAAAATCAGGATTACAATTTCAAACCTTGTCATTTAGTATACTGTAATGCATTTTGATGTGCAGTTGACACAGAAAATCACACAATTTTAAAACTGCATTTTAGTAATTCTCCCCTAAATTACAGAAAGCCACAAAGAACAGGCTGACGAAAGAGATTATGATACAAAATGTACCGAAAACCATCTGGGGTTGGTCTACTGCTAACCTTGACAACAGAAAATGAGTATTTGGCCAGGATGTAATACTATATGTGAAATTGTGTCAACTTGTAAGTCACAAAAAATACCACAGAGATTCCATTGATTTGAAGGCTGTGAAGCCAAGCTGCCATTATTATGCGTTGGGTTAAAATCCCACACATCCTCACCACTCTTACATGTATTCTACTATGGCTAAAAAAAAACATGCCACCATCCCCCTTTCCAATTTTAATCAAGCACTAGCACTGTCATCTTATGATGGTAGTGGAAAAACCAGGGAGGTCAAAGATTGTGGGTTCTCCCGAAGTTTACACAACCACCACTAGGCTTTACCAGCGCTATAGCAGGCAGACACACAGCATTGGGTCCCCTGCCATTGGCCGGCTAGCACACTGTTGTATTTTCCAGGGAGAACAAACCTGCAACCTAAATGTGCCCCCATTCCTCAGGAGATACCAGCACTGTGCTGATAGCATTAGGGTTATTACCAACACACCATGGTGTGGGTTAATAGTATTGTGAAAAATAATTTAAATACTTTTTTTTCCCCACATTACAGGTCCCAGCAAGACCTGTCTTGCCCAATTTTCATGCTGCAGGGCATGATGGCACTTGGAGAACCGTAAGTGCCAGCATGGTTTGGCATCCAGGGCCCATTAATTCACATAAAAAAGTAAATAAAAAAGACACACACACGCATTGTAGAAAACATACTTTATTGAAAAAAACCAGCATTCTCCCACACAGCTTATGTGCACCCAAATATATATGAAACGACAAGCAACTTTTCAAAATAGATTTCTTTATTTAGAAGAAAATAAAGTTTTGTTTTTAAAGTTACCAAAAAAGTTACATATAATATATATTATTTATAGTTTATATATAATTTTGCTAAATACTTTATTTATCATAAATACAGAATTTTGGGCATGGAAATATATGTTCCAATTATTATTAATAACAAACTTATCTAAAGGATGCCACAAGTGGTCCACAGGTTGGGTATGAGATCCCGGCAGTCAGGATGCCGCTGGTCAGAATACCGACAGCAGCATCCCGACATTTACAATCCTGACACCAATAAGGAAAGAAGGTAAGTCTAACCCTAACCAGTACCCCTAACCCTCCCTCCCCGGTGACTAACCCTAACCTCCCCCTCCCCGCACTCTAAACCTAACACTCCCTCCCCGGTACCTAAACATAACCTCCCAACCTTTTGCCTAAACTTAACCTCCCCCTCCACGCACCCTAAACCTAACCCTCCCCCCTAGTGCCTAACCCTAACCCTCCCCCTAATCCCTAACCCAGCACCCCAACTCTAACCCTCCCCCTAATGCCCAATACTTACCTTCAGGATGCCGGCGGATGGGATTCGGGTGCCGGAAACCCAACACTGTTAGGATTTCGGCATCAGTATTTCGACTTTCGGCATCCCGCATACCAGATGCTGACTACATCCCGGTCCACAGCGATTGAGTGTGATATCCTGGCAGATGGGATGCCTGCTGTCAATATGCCGACAGCGGCATCCCGATACTCAGAATCCTGACAAAGGTTGGGTAAGTATACTAACCCTCTCCCCTTCTCTTCCTAACCCAGTCTTCTTGCACTCTAACCCTCCCCACCCCGCACCCTAACCGTCTCCGTTAGTGCCTAACCCTAACCCTCCCCCCTTGGTGCCTAAACCTAACTGTCCCCCTTAGTGCCTAACCCTAATCCCCCGCCAGTGGTGCCTAACCCCCCCAGGAGTGCCTAATGCTAATCCCACCCCATGGGGGGGTTTGCCACGAGGGGGTGTTGTGGTGGGGGGTACTTAAGCATATTGATTGCAAAAATCAGTGTGGCCAACAAAAATAAACATGTGAAGGGGAGGAGCTGGGACCAAAAAGGGGAGGTGCGAGTACAGGAAAGAGGAGGAGTCGGAATTAATCATTAACTCGCCCCCCCTAATAGAACAGTCTAGATCCGCCCCTGCCCAGCCGTCGGTATTTTGACTAAATCCCGGTCTACAGTGTCTTATAGCGTTGTTGTGGACCATAACATCACTCCTGAAACATTTACACAACTATTTGTTAAATATAGCAGCACTTTTCTGTAAAGTATTATGAAATTTAAGTGTAATGTTTTTATGGCACGGTGGCTTTTCCACATAAAAATATTCTTTATCACCACCTCAGAACCAGACAGATGCTCTACAATATGTGATGTATATTTTTGCAATGTATGCCCTCTTCATCCATATACAATCATTTATAACATATGATTTATATCCAGAGCACAGGTGGGGAAGTGTCAAGCACAGACCAAGTGCGAAATTGTCATCTCGACTCTAGTAAATATAAATACCCAAGAATGTTTATCTGACAGACTATCTCTAAGTACCAGTTTAGCTGCCAGATGTCATTTTCCATTCAGTAACCAGTGTGTGCATGCAGGTACTGTACAGCAACATTATTCAAGAAATCAGTCTTTCGGTTCCAGATCTTATATTTATGCTATCTGGGAATGTTTAATAAGATGCAATTAGGAACAGAATCTATAAAAAACTGGAAACAACAAAGTTACTTATTATTTGTCAAATATCATGAAATCAAATAGACCCAAAGAGCGGGAATGTCCTGCCCTGCAAGTGATAAGGTTACTGACAGGCACATCTGCTACTCTATGTTGCTCTGCCTAACTTGCAATTATACAAACTTGCTCTTAAAGTACTCATTCTACATTAGACCCTCCCCATCCTACCTTCATAAGAAGTGTAAAGTACTGACAAACCAGCATACGCATGTAAGTGTACAACTTCATTTCTGTGTATGGGCTGTATAGAAAAGCAGATTTTGTGGTTCACAGACTTGTGCACGCCCAACACAGCAAGAGCCCCATCTACATATAAAAAATCAAATGTCCTGATTCACTGACTGACTGATTCAAATGACTCATCAATGCGCATCCCAAACCCCTGGACCTAGAAACATGAAAATCGGGGAGTATATTCCTTGCCCACTAAGATGGGATTTTTCAAATTAGACTCTAGAGGGGATGAAAAGGGCAAAAATCTTTCCTCCCCCTGTGCATGTCCTGCCTGACTGTTTCATCGTGGCTGTAGCACAGATCATATTCAAATACCTACTGTTATCCCAAGTGCCACCAAACATCATTGGCAGTTGGTGTGGCTCCCCTATTTGAATAGTGAGGGAAGGGAATGTGTTACTATAGAGGTAAGAGGAAATGTGTTACTACACAGGTGAGGGAGGGGAATGTCAAATGTGTTACTATGGGGTGAAGGAAGGGAATGTGTTACAACATGGGCATGGGAGGGGAATGTGTTACTACAGGGGTGAGCAGGGGTAAAGTGTCACTACAGAGGTGAGGGAGGGGAATAAGTTACTACAGGTGTGAGTGTGGGTAATGTGTTACTACAGGTGTGAAGGAGGGATTGTATTTCTACACAGGTGAGCGAGGGGAATGTCGAATGTGTTAAAACATGGGCGAGGGAGGGAATGGTGTTACTACAGAGGTGAGGGAGTGGAATGTGTTAGTACACATGTGAGGGAAGGTAATGTCTTACTATAGCAGTGATGCATTACTATAGAGGTGAATGATTAATGTGTTATTGGAGCGGTGAGATGGAAATGGAAACAGTAAATATCTAAGGACTACCTGGGTAAAACCAGGTTCATCAGATAGTAGGGTATAAACTTTAGTTTCCTCTTATAAGTAATGTGACCTGGGAAGTTATTATTGGATGATCTTGCATAATCACAAGAGTACATCCCTGTAATGCTGACATCATTATGATCTCCAGGGGTTAGGGAATAGCTCTCCATTCCTGGCTTCAATGAACGCATGGTTAACTTTATTTGAAAGAGGAGAGTTCCCTCTTTCAAATAATGGTTATTGTCTGATGATCACCTGTGATTACCAGAAAATATCAATCTGCACTCATAAAATACTGGAAGATTGGGCAAATGGGGGACAGCACAAGACATGCATGATCTCCCCGATCCTGGCTACTATGCATTTGAGTGCACCCCCATTGAAAAAGGGTGCCCCCAAACAATGTGCCGCAATGTGACTATCAGACTATAGCACCCTTTACTACAGAAAATGTTAAAATGCCTCAAAGTCCTGGAAGTCAAGAGAGTTCTAATGTTCTAGATCTCCCTTATCCTGGCATCAATAAATACAGGTGACCCCCCAATTTGATATAATAGTTTTCCTCTTTTTCAAAATCGTGTTTTGTGTTGGGCCACCAAATTATTCCTCCACACAATGTACTTGATTCAGCGTCACAAGCAATCTGCCCGCAATGCTGATGTTCAAGTAGTTGAGCATTTTTTTTTTGCAAATGCGAATGCATGAAAAGTTCTGAAAACATCCATGGCACATGCGTTAAGCACAAAGTCGCTGTTGTGTTTGAGATGGATGGGATCAGAAATGTTGTGGAAAAGTGATGGACGTTCCTGGGTACTGACTTGGATATGGCTAGAAATGAATATAGCAATGCGCTATGGGAGTGTTGTGGCTGTGTCAGTAAAAGTGTTTGCATACACAGGGCCAAATTCAATTAGAGGAGAAAAGCCATTTTCATAAAAAAAGTTTCGCCGATGATTTCATTTCGCCAGGCGGAAAAGTATCGCCGTATTCAATACCAAATATATTTTGTGGCTGCAAAAACACAATGCAATGTAATAGGCGAAGAAGATTCGCCTATGTATAGGTGGTAAAAATAAGTGCAGAATTGTGGCTTTGGGGTGCAAACGTCGGGAAACCACTCAGCACCCTTGGGATAGTCCCCCAAAGCATAACTACGTAAAAAAATTCCTAAAAAACAATGAACACCCCAAAAAATTACTTTGAAAAAAGGGTTGAAAAAAAAATCAAAGTCAGGGTACAAACTTAAAAACTACCGAAATAAGCATTTGGGGAGTCTGCAAGTATGGGGGAGGTGTTTTTTTGTTGCATGTGCTTGCTGAAGGTGCGTTTTTGACGTTATTTAAAACTTAGCTTTTGCAATTTTTAACCATGCTTGCACCCATATTCATGTACCCCAAATTTGCTGGGACTAGTTATTTTTTCCTTAAAAAACTGCTAAATGCTATTCTTCACCACTTGTGCAAAGACGCTAATTAGCAGCTATTGAGAGAATTTAAGTACCCCAAATACCTTCAGCGCGGCTATTCAGGGGCATCTAGATTAATCACCAATGTTAGTGCATCTTTTGGGGGGTGTCAGGCTGGTTTCCCCAAATCTGCCAGCACTTTTCACATTTTTGTGTTTCGCCAGGTCCAGTTTTCGCGTCCTTTGGAATTGAATAGGGCGAAAAGCGGGGCCGCGCACGAAAAGTTTTTGCCTCCAAAACACGCAAAGTCTGCGAAAAGTACATTCTGCCGACGGCTGCAAAATTATCGTGGCTAATTGAATACGACCCACAGACGCACAGAATAGGAGACCATAGGCAGACAATGAAACTGCACTTGCCTTAGGGCCGGTGCAAGTTTTATTGGTGCGACCAATGGTGTCACCAATCGGTATTACGGAAGCTGAAAGTGGGCGTCTCAGTCCTTGCACACTCAGGTGTACACAAAGGAAGGAGTTAGTATACATTTGCCTGCAGTCTCAGATGGCTGATCTAGATTAGCCGCTGCTGCGTGCACTTCTGCGTCTACCTCTGGAATCAGGCCCTTTGTGTTTCATGAAAACACATAAAAAAGGATAAAATTAATTATAATTTTGTAGTGCAGATTTTATTATGGAAACCTACAGATGTGTCCTTATACTCATAGCTTCTTTAAGCTATACAGCGCAAGATGTTGTGCACGAATGAGACGCCCCAACACGGATAGCGTAGCATCGTTTTTTGCAAAATATTGCATCTTAGTCATTGTAGCAAAGATGATCACAGTGTATCAGAGACGCTAGGTCGCAAAGGAACTGATACAAAGTAAAACTCTATTGAATCGGAGATGTATGGGAACATCAGAGGTCCTGAAATCTCTGAATCAGGCCCATAGTGTGTAAAATCACCTTGCAGTACATTTGGAGCTTTACCATAGCTGTGTACCAGAAAGGTGGGAGCAGAGCCAGCCCTAGCCAATATGGGCACTCATTCAGAGCCGTACGCTCTGAGCAGAGCGCACGCTCTGAATGAGGGCCGGGCTCAATGAAAATGGAGCGTCCTCCTGGACGCTCGTATAGCTGTGGGTCACCACCCACAGGCTATACGAGCGTGCATTTTGATGGCCGCGATGGTCGTGACCATCGCGACCATCGAAATTGCGAGCCGGAGCCTGCGGTTGAGGTTTTCAACCGCAAGCTCCGGAGTGATTTTGGCTCTATCAGAGCCAAAATCACTCCCACTGACATCACTAGTGATGTCAGTGGGCCGGCTTTTGACGGGAGGCGTTCCCGTGGGAACGCCCCCGTCAGGGAGGCACGCCCCCGGAACGCCTACCAAAGGGGGCGTGCTGTCAATCAACATTGACCGCACGCCCCCTTTGATCGGACACAACGAGCGAAGGACTTTCCTTCGCTCGTCGCGTCTGGCGCATGCGCACGACAGAGCTCCCTCCGTCGTGCGCATGCTCAGTCCATAACATCGACCCCCCGCTTGCGAGCGGACAGCCGCTCGCGAGTGGGTCTGAATCAGGCCCATGGTGCCCTACGCAAGATTTTGGCTGATCCTTAGCATAAAATCCCACCACCAATCTTAGTGTTTATATGCGGACGCCAAAAGATTATATATATTTTCTTAAATAATTCAAGTTCCAAACAGTACTTCAATGTTTTGGGTTTATTTCAACCCTTCATCAGGGATGAAATAAACCCGAAATGTTGAAGGACTGTTTGGAACTTGAATTATTTAAGAAAATCCGATGAGTGCCGCTGCATGTGGGTGTATGTTGGTTTAAAATTTGTCTGCTGGCACCGCGGTGTTCCTATGAAGCAAAGGGAGTACCGACCTAATGGAAATTGTGTGTATATATACTGTATATATATATATATATATATATATATTAGGGGTGTGCACCGGCCACTTTTCGTGTTTTGTGTTTTGGTTTTGGATCTGGATCTTTCTTTGTGTTTTGGATCTGGATTGGTTTTGCCAAAACCACCCTTCCGTGTTTTGGGTTCTGGGTTTTGTGTTTTGGATCTGTATTTTTTTGAAAAAAAGCATAAAAACAGCTAAAATCACAGAATTTGTAGGTTTTTCTGCTCCTATGCTATTATTAACCTCAATAACCTTAATTTCCACTCATTTCCAGTCTATTCTGAACACCTCACACCTCACAATAGTGTTTTTATGTCCAAAAGGTTGCACCGAGGTAGCTGGATGACTATGCTAAGCGACACGAGTGGGCGGCACAAACACGTGACCCATCTAGGAGTGACACTGCAGTGGCAGGCAGGATGGCAGTTAGAAAAACTAGGCCCCAAACTGTACATAAAGCAAAGAAAAAAAGAGGTGCAAGATGGAATTGTCCTTGGGCCCTCCCACCCACCCTTATGTTGTATAAACAGGACATGCACACTTTAACAAATCAATCATTTCAGCGCCAGGGTCTGCCACACAACTGTGGCTGAAATGATTGGTTCGTTTGGGCCCCCACAAAACAAGCTGGCAATTAATGTGTCCCTGCACAAACTGGCTCTACGGAGGCAAGATGTCATCCTCATCCTCCTCATCCACCGATTCCTCACCCTCTTCAGTGTGTACATCCTCATCCTCACAAAGTATTAACTCGTCCCCACTTGAATCCACCACCACAGGTCCCTCTGTACCTTCTGGAGGCTGGTCTCCCTGGAAGAGCTGATAATTCATTTTGATGAACATCATCTTCTCCACATTCTGTGGAAGCAACCTCCTACGCCTTTCGCTGACAAGGTTCCCGGCTGCACTAAACACTCTTTCGGAGTACACACTGGAGGGGGGGCAACTCAGGTAAAATAGAGCCAGTTTGTACAGGGGCCTCCAAATTGCCTCTTTTTCCTGCCAGTACAGGTATGGACTGTCTGACATGCCTACTTGGATGCTGTCACCGATGTAATCCTCCACCATTCTGTCAATGGTGACAGTATCATATGCAGTGACAGTAGACATGTCAGAAATTGTTGCCAGGTCCTTCAGTCCGGACCAGATGTCCAAACTTGGTCCTGCCTGCCCTGCATCACCGCCAGCGGGTTGCTTAGGATACCTAAGTTTTTTCCTGGCAGCCCCAGTTGCGGGAGAAAATGAAGAAGGAGCCGTTGACGTGTCACGTTCCGCTTCAGCTGACAGTGTGTTCACCAGCAGGTCTTTGCACCTCTGCAGGCTTGTGTCGGCCGGAAAGAGAGACACCACATAGGCTTTAAACCTAGGATCGAGCACGGTGGCCAAAATGTAGTGGTCTGATTTCAACAGATTGACCACCCTGGAATCCTGGCAAAGCGAATGAAGGGCTTCATCCACAAGTCCCACATGCCGAGCGGAATCGCTCCGTCTTAGCTCCTCCTTCACTTTCTCCAGCTGCTTCTGCAAAAGCCTGATGAGGGGAATGACCTGACTCAAGCTGGCAGTGTCTGAACTGACTTCACGTGTGGCAAGTTCGAAGGGCTGAAGAACCTTGCACAACACGGAAATCATTCTCCACTGCGCTTGAGTCAGGTGCATACCCCCTCCTTTGCCTATATCATAGGTGGATGTATAGGCTTGTATGGCCTTTTGCTGCTCCTCCATCCTCTGAAGCATATAGAGGGTTGAGTTCCACCGCGTCACAACCTCTTGCTTCAGGTGATGGCGGGGCAGGTTCAAGAGTGTTTGCTGGCGCTCCAGTCTTCGGCACGCAGTCGCTGAATGGCGAAAGTGGCCAGAAATTTTTCGGGCCACCCAAAGCGTCTCCTGCACGCCCCTGTCGCTTTTCAGAAAATTCTGCACCACCAAGTTTATTGTGTGAGCAAAACATGGGACGTGCTGGAATTTGCCCAGATGTAATGCCCGCACAATATTGGTGGCGTTGTCAGATATCACAAATCCCCAGGAGAGTCTAAGTGGGGTAAGCCACTGGGCGATGATTTCCCTCAGTTTCTCTAAGAGGTTGTCGGCGGTGTGCCTCTTACTGAAACCGGTGATACACAGCGTAGCCTGCCTTGTAACGAGCTGGCGTTTCTGAGATGCTGCTACTGGTGACGCTGCTGCTGTTGCTGCGTAAGGTGATACATCTACCCAGTGGGCTGTCACAGTCATATAGTCCTTAGTCTGCCCTGTTCCACTTGTCCACATGTCCGTGGTTAAGTGGACATTGTGTACAACGGCATTTTTCAGGACACTGAGGACACTTTTTCTGACGTTTCTGTACAGTCTCGGTATCGCCTGCCTAGTGAAGTGGAATCTAGACGGGATTTGGAACCGGGGACACACTACCTCCATCAATTGTCTAAATCCCACTGCACTAATGGCGGATACCGGACGCACGTCTAACACCAACATAGCAGTCAAGGCCTCAGTTATACGTTTTGCTTCAGGATGACTGCTGTCGTACTTCATCCTCCTCGCTAAGGACTGTTGGAGGGTCAATTGTTTAGTAAAAGTAGTGGTGTTCCTACTTCCTCTCTGGGATGATGAACGACTCCCAGCAGCAGCAGCAACAGCAGCAGCGGCAGCAGTAGGCGTAGCAATGCAGGATCCTCCGGAGGAATCCCGGATAGGAGAGTCAGTCATGCCAGTGATATGGCCTGCAGGACTACTTCCGATCCTGACTAAGGAGGAAATTGACGAGGAGGGAGTTGACGGTGTGGTTTGCAGGCGCTTGGATACAACAGGACAACGGGATTTAGGTGTCCCTGGACTGCTTACGGTCTGAGCCAAAGTTTCTGAACTTGACAGTAACTTTTTATGAACGCGCTGCAGGTGCCGTATAAGGGAGGATGTTCCTAGGTGGTTGACGTCCCTACCCCTACTTATTTCACCTTTACATATGGTACATATGGCAAGACAGTTGTTGTCCGGATTTGGATAGAAATATTGCCAGACCAAAGAGGTGGAATGTTTGGTCTTCTGCCCAGGCATGACCGTGATGGGCTTTTTCATCCCACGGACAACAACTGTCTCCCCCGGAGCCTGATTTAAACAAACCACATCACCATCAGAATCCTCCTCGCCAACTTCCTCCTCAGCGCCAGCTACACCAGTATCCTCATCCTGTTGTACTTCAACAGTGACATCTTCAATTTGCATATCAGCAAGTGGACTGTGGGTGCTCCTTTCAGCACTTGCAGGGGGCGTGCAAATGGTGGAAAGAGCCACCTCTTCCCGTCCAGTGCTGGGAAGGTCAGGCATCGCAACCACCACCACACTTGGACTCTCTTTGGGGATTTGTGATATCTTCTTAGAAAGCACAGTTCTTCGCTGTGCTTTTGCCAGCTTAACTCTTTTGATTTTTTTAGTGGGAGGAGTGCTTCCATCGTCATGTGAAGCTGAACCACTAGTCATGAACATACTAGGGATCGACCTTAGCCGTTCCTTGCCACTCCGTGTCGTAAATGGCATATTGGCAAGTTTACGTTTCTCTTCAGCTGATTTAAATGTCTTTTTCAAGGTCATTTTCCTGAACTTTGCCATTTGGGATTGTATGTGCCCTCTACTATGACATTGGGCATCGGCCTTGGCAGACGACGTTGATGGCATGTTATCGTCTATGTCATGACTAGTGGCAGCAGCTTCAGCACTAGGAGGAAGTGGTTCTTGATCTTTCTCTATTTTATTTTTATCGGAGAAAGTTTGGTCCTCCATTTATGTTATATCGATTTGATATATACGTGCGGCTAAACACAGAAAATAAATTTTTTTTTGGTTCGGACTGGAGTGTACTTTGTGGGTTACAGCACCCTTTAACGGTCAAGCCAGCCGGCCCTTTACTTATGACACAGGCGCACTCTTGGCACTACTTTGTTGATGCACGTGCGGCTACTGCGCACACAATTCACAAACACAGAAAATAATTTTTTTTTGGTTTGGACTGGAGTGTACTTTGGGGGTTACAGCACCCTTTAACGGTCAAGCCAGCCGGCCCTTTACTTATGACACAGGCGCACGCTTGGCACTACTTTGTTGATGCACGTGCGGCTACTGCGCACACAATTCACAAACACAGAAAATAATTTTTTTTTGGTTTGGACTGGAGTGTACTTTCGGGGGTTACAGCACCCTTTAACGGTCAAGCCAGCCGGCCCTTTACTTATGACACAGGCGCACGCTTGGCACTACTTTGTTGATGCACGTGCGGCTACTGCGCACACAATTCACAAACACAGAAAATAATTTTTTTTTGGTTTGGACTGGAGTGTACTTTCGGGGGTTACAGCACCCTTTAACGGTCAAGCCAGCCGGCCCTTTACTTATGACACAGGCGCACGCTTGGCACTACTTTGTTGATGCACGTGCGGCTACTGCGCACACAATTCACAAACACAGAAAATAATTTTTTTTTTGGTTTGGACTGGAGTGTACTTTCGGGGGTTACAGCACCCTTAACGGTCAAGCCAGCCGGCCCTTTACTTATGACACAGGCGAACGCTTGACACTACTTTGTTGATGCACGTGCGGCTACTGCGCACACAATTCACAAACACAGAAAATAATTTTTTTTTGGTTTGGACTGGAGTGTACTTTCAGGGGTTACAGCACCCTTTAACGGTCAAGCCAGCCGGCCCTTTACTTATGACACAGGCGCACGCTTGGCACTACTTTGTTGATGCACGTGCGGCTACTGCGCACACAATTCACAAACACAGAAAATAATTTTTTTTTGGTTTGGACTGGAGTGTACTTTCGGGGGTTACAGCACCCTTTAACGGTCAAGCCAGCCGGCCCTTTACTTATGACACAGGGGCACTCTTGGCACTACTTTGTTGATGCACGTGCGGCTACTGCGCACACAATTCACAAACACAGAAAATAATTTTTTTTTAGGTTTGGACTGGAGTGTACTTTCGGGGGTTACAGCACCCTTAACGGTCAAGCCAGCCGGCCCTTTACTTATGACACAGGCGCACGCTTGGCACTACTTTGTTGATGCACGTGCGGCTACTGCGCACACAATTCACAAACACAGAAAATAATTTTTTTTTGGTTTGGACTGGAGTGTACTTTCGGGGGTTACAGCACCCTTTAACGGTCAAGCCAGCCGGCCCTTTACTTATGACACAGGCGCACGCTTGGCACTACTTTGTTGATGCACGTGCGGCTACTGCGCACACAATTCACAAACACAGAAAATAATTTTTTTTTAGGTTTGGACTGGAGTGTACTTTCGGGGGTTACAGCACCCTTAACGGTCAAGCCAGCCGGCCCTTTACTTATGACACAGGCGCACGCTTGGCACTACTTTGTTGATGCACGTGCGGCTACTGCGCACACAATTCACAAACACAGAAAATAATTTTTTTTTTGGTTTGGACTGGAGTGTACTTTCGGGGGTTACAGCACCCTTAACGGTCAAGCCAGCCGGCCCTTTACTTATGACACAGGCGCACGCTTGGCACTACTTTGTTGATGCACGTGCGGCTACTGCGCACACAATTCACAAACACAGAAAATATATTATTTTTTTAGCACTTGGGGGGAGCACCCCTGATGGACAGAGCACCCCCTGGACAACACTACAGCACCCCTTTAGGACTGGGACACTGCACAGGACTTTGGAACTGACTGCACAACACAGTCCAGCCAGCCCCTATGGACTTTGAAGTAGTGGACACAGCCCCTATTAACAACAGCAGCACAGCACAACACAGCCAGCCCCTATGGACTTTGAAGTAGTGGACAACAGCAGCACTACACTACACTACACTACACAGCACTAACTCCCACCCTCCCTCTTCACTGTCCACAGCCGAGTGAGAAAATGGCGCCGACGCGGGTACCTTATATAGGATCCAAAACCCGCGAGACTCGGAAGGCGGGATGATGACGTTTTGCCTCGATGTCAGATCCGAGTCAGGCGGGAAAAGTCGAGCCTGACTCGGATCGGACTCGGATCGGGGGGGCTCGGGGGGGGTTCGGATTTCAGAAATCCGAACCCGCTCACCCCTAATATATATGTACATATATGTATACTGTGTGTATATGGCTTGGGTATGAAATCCTAGCTGTCGGGATGCCGCAGGTCACAATACCAACAACGGCATCCTCACAGCCAAAATCCTGACACCCATTAGAAGATTAGTTTCTCGATAACTCAAACCCTAACCCTCCCTCCCTGGTGCCTAAGCCCAATCCCCCCTCCCCGCACCCTAATCCTAACTCTCAGCGGTGCCTAACCCTAACCCTGCTACCTAACCCTAACCCCGCTACCTAATCCTAACCTCCCCCTAACACCCCAATACTTACCTTCAGGGTTTTTGGCACCAGTATGCAGACCGCATGACGGGGTGCCGACTACATCCCCTGTATATATATCTAGATATGTATTTATATATATATATATATATATATATTGTACTATACCTGTACAAACACAGTAGGCAAAGTTTGGCACTCAATTATCCTCCAGGAGCTGTGACACTCATTACTATGTGATGTATTTGCATTTATCCATACAAAAATTGGATTACTTTATAGAGAGACATGACACCCACCTCTGAATATGAAGACTAGTGCCCGGCTGCTGCAGTGTTGATGGAGGGGTGACGGAGGTAACAGGCCCAGGTGAATGGGCATTGGACGGAGATTCAGGCATCCCGGGGAATACAGGTTTGGGGGCGAAGCTTAACGCGATTTTGAGGCGGAGCTAAGTGTGAATTGGGGGCGGAGCTAAGTGTTAATCAGACATGCCAGGAGGCAGAGTTTTAAACAGGCCTGACTCTCTGCTGTGCAAAGGTTCTTCTTCTCCTGTAGCCAGAGTGAGCTAATTCTGACCGGGCTCTCACTACAGTCACCTGACTGGCTGACTGCTGCACTGCCCGATCAGAGCTGAGCTCCGATTGTGGTAGTGGGTGGGGTGAGAGCTGCAGAGCCATGGAATGCCCCTAGACATTCCAGATGCCCTAGGCATTTGCTTAGAGTGCCTATGCCTAGGGCCGACTCTGGGTGGGAGTGTTACAAGGCAAGGACCAAGTCATCCATCTCTCATCCTAACCCAAAATCCCATGCTCACTGCCTACACCATCTTTGTCACCCCTGTCTGTCTGCCCCTCCCCTTTAGAATGTAAGCTCTCACGAGCAGGGCCCTCTTCCCCCATGTGCTTTTCCTTCCCTTACTTCCACTATCTATTCATACTCCTTATAGCTGCACCTAATCCTTCACTTCTGCCATCCTGCTACTTATGAGTGTTATGACCGCTGTTGCAGCAATGTTTATATACCATGTAAGTCACTGTTTTCTTGTTCTGCTCAACTGTTTATGTACTTTGTTAGGCGCTGCAGAACCCTTGTGGTGCCATATAAATAAAGAATGATAATAAAGGATAATAATAATGTGCAGGATCTGCAGTGCGAATGTGCAGAACTGTGTCTGCGACAACAATCACAGTACCCCCTAAGCCGCATGATTGACATTCTGCAACCGCTTGGAGTGGGGAAGTGGCAGCAATGGCCAGCGTTGCTGAAAACGGGGGCATGTCAGCCTCATTTTCTGGGCATACCAAGGCCAGTGGCTGCCTCCTTAGTTGTAGTTTCGCTGGCGCTGGCAGGGTGAAAATACCAGACATCCTGAGTTACATGAGGGTTACTCAGATGATTGATGTTCACGCAGATGACATGATTCTACATCTTCAGAAGCAGCAGCGGATCACAAAAGCCGGCAGTGGACGTCTTTCTACTAAAGACGCCTCCTGCTGTTTTTCCATAGTTTTGCACAGTAGCAACGTCCGAAGACAGATGATTACCCCATGTTTATACACATGTCAGCAATATGTCAGTGCCTAAACCAACATTGCATAATTCTTGTTCATTGTCAGGCTCTATTTAAGCTCATGTGGTATTTTTCTATTAACTTTAATTGCCACACAAAAAATAATTTATCACAAACATCGATTGGGGTGGGTGTCAGCTATTAAGGATCGCTACTTCATCAAGAATACACACAATCAAATAATTCATGGTTGTAGTTTGGCTCTCGGGAGAAATTTCACTCCTGCTAAAAGTGTTAATGTTTCTCTCGGCTTCCCACCACGATGTGCATGGTGTATGAAATAGATGGGGGGGGGAGATCTGCAAGCCTGTACGGAACATATTGGCCTTAGCATGCATGCCAGGAAGAACCATTCCTTTAGTAAATCATGCTTCCTCTTCCAGTTACAGTCTTATGTGTTACTAAGAGATGGATGACACGAGGCACCCTGTGTATACTGGGAGCTTTGCCCGACACTGCAATATTACAGAAGTAATGTGAGGCAATTACATGCAATTACAGGAATACAGAGCAGATACAAGAAAACTTATATGAAGAGTCAAATACATTAGGGAATGGTTATACATAGATTCCTCATTTAAAAAAAAAAAAAATACTAAAACTAAGATGTATGACTCATAGATTTCTTAGCTAATTCTGGCGGGTGCAATAAACTTTCACATGAAATAGTTCTCTTTAAATGTGTTATTTTACTGTAAATGAAGTAGAAGTGTTATGGGAAAACATGCATTCCAGACTTAGCAAACATATTGGAACAGCTCTAGGAATAATGAGCACTCTAGTTAGGCTTTGTATATGAAAGTTGTATAAATAATTAGTTCAGATGTTATAGGGTGTCAGGCATGTGGACAGCTGGGATTGTATTATCCACCTGCCCTGTTTTTGGATTGTACTTGACCATACCAGTTATTATTGTTTGTGTTCCAGTACTATCAACCTATTATTACCATTTATTGCTCAGGATAATAGCCTAATATATGTTTATATGCCAGTGATGTGCATTGAGGTCAATGGCTGGGTAGGCACACATGAAGATGGGTCTGAGTGCTGGGAGCCTGTCTAACTCCCTACTCACTGTAACTCTCCCCTCACTACACTAAGCTTCAATGTCCATTGATTCTCCTACCTACATCTTTGTGTCTTCTCTTGCTTCTGCTGACTGAGCTCTAATCTCTAAACACTGCAGTGCACTTTTTAGTCACATGACACATCCAAGGTGTCCATCAGTGCTCAAAGCATGCCCCCCCCATACTCAGAGGCATGCCTCTATTAGCTCTCTTTCTGTGCAGCTTACTGCCTGTGGTGTGGCCCCTCCCCCAGCTCTGCAGGCTGTGTCTGATTATACAGAAGCGAGGCTGAGCTGTTGCTGCCTTATCTCACATCTCCTTCCAGTCCCAGGGAACTTAACAAAGCTGGTGAGTGTTAACTATAAAATGATTACAATAAACAAAGAAGATGTTTATGAGTTATACAGTAAATAATATATTCTTTGTATTATTCTAATCATTTTTATATCAAATTTCAAGAGTATGACAGGGGAGGCTCTGCTTCCCCTGCCTACCCTCTGACTGCACATCCCTGTTGTGTGCACCACTCTCTATTATACTATACTACTGCACTTAAGACATCACAACTGAATATTGGTGAGCACATAGGGGTAGATTCAGACCCGGAAGCTAAGCTGCGTTCTCTCGCTGTCAAAAGGGGACGGGTATGCAAATACTGCGATCGCACTATCTGGTGTAAGAATGCCCTCTATATCTTAGAGAGCGACAGCAGAGTGAGCGCACACCGTAATAAAGACCACCACTTTTCTTTCTTAACACACGTCATCTCCAGGAAGTGTATGATTAATCAGAACCATCGATAGCCATCGGAGCAGCATGCAGCGCTTGAGGTAGACCCTACCCCGCCGCAAGCACTGCGATCACTTCAGGCTGAAATACAACCAAGTGACATGTACAGTGACATTTCCATACTAATTATGCACACCCATAAAACTCTGTTTTGACGCCCAGACACGCCTGCGTTCGCAGCACCATTCCCCCGTTCACAAGCACCTTCCCCTGTTACCACTTATAAACGGCACATTCTGTCACTCAAAGTAGCGTCCAGTCTGTGTACTATGAGTGCATGATTCCCGGACGCAGTGACTGGTTCGCGTATTTTAACATATACACATGCGCAGAGGGGCGACAATCGCCCATAGCATGCGTCCGTGGCTTAGCGTCCACGTCTGAATTGACCCCATAGTGCTCTATGGGATACAGGGACTGCTATAGGTGAAGATAGATTTTCTTATCCACTTTCAAAATTATGTTTTCATTGTGGCTGCTAGTGAACAGTAAGGCCCTTCATTCTGGTTATTACTGTACAACAAACACAACAATTTTTGTGACTACTAAAGTGTATATTTTAGACCATGATTTAGCGTGTATTTAATACAGGCAAACATATGGCATCTAATTTACAATACAAACTCTCATTGTGCATGATAAAACTTGTTAATAAATGGGCCTCTTAGTGTACTATACAGTCTGTTGATAGTAGCTAAAACTTAGGCCCTCATTCAGAGCCGCTCGCAAAATGCAAGCGCTCGCTCTGAATGAGTGCGGCCGCATCTATTTTCCGACCTGGCCTCCTGGCCACTCGCTAGGCTGTGGGTGACCACCCACAGCTTTAGCGAGCGGCCAGGTTGATGGTCGCGATGGTCAAGACCATCGCGACCATCGGGGCTTGCAACGAGACCCTTGTGGTAGGGTCTCATCTACCCCCTCTGGGGGGAGGAGGGAGAGAGAGATGATAGGGGGAGATAGATGGGGGAGACACGGGGGAAGAAGGGGGAAAAGTGTGAAAGAGACGGGAGAATGTGGGGAGAGCGTGAGAGAGACAGGGCGGAGATGGAAATAGAGAGACCAGGGGAAAGTGGGAGAGAGAGAGAGAGAGAGAGAGAGAGAGATGTGGGTGGATGGGACCAAGGAGAAACAACAGTCAATCAGACTATATGATGGCATTGAGGTTACATAGTATCATTAAAATATATACTTGAAGAGTGCAGACATTCTAGCTGCCACATCCCGGAGGGGGCATCCAGGTCGACATAGCCAGGGGGGTCGTGGCACGGTTTAGGGTGGGCGTGGCTGGAGACACAGGGAGTAATAGGTGATATGGAAAATCTAAGTGGTGCCATTTTGTGATATAATGTGGCATGATGAAACTGTGAATGGTAATACACGGTTATTTAAGTGGGATGTAGTCGGCATCCCGGCGTGCGGGATACTGACGGTCTAAATACTGACGCTAAAATCCAGACAGGTCGGGATCCCGGCATCAGTATCCCGACCGTCGGCATCCCGAATGGTAAGTATCGGGGGGGGAACGGGGAGGGTAGCGTTAGGTAGCAGGGATATGTTTAGGCATTAGAGGGAGGGTTAAGGTTAGGCACCGGGAGGGAGGGTTAGGATTAGGGTGCGTGGAGGGGGAAGTTAGGTTTAGGCACTAGGGGGGGAGGTTAGGTTTAGGCATCAGGGAGGAGGTCTTAGGTTTAGGGTGCGGGGAGGGGGAGGTTAGGTTTAGGCACTAGGAAGGGGGGGTTAGGTTTAGGCACTAGGGGGGGAGGTTAGGTTTAGGCACCGGGGAGGAGGTCTTAGGTTTAGGATGCAGGGAGGGGGAGGTTAGGTTTAGGCACTAGGAAGGGGGGTTAGGTTTAGGCACCGGGGAGGGAGGGTTAGGGTAGGGAAAAACTTACCTTGCATTCCAATGGGTGTCGGTATTCTGGCTGTCGGGATGCCGCTGTCGGTAATCATACTCAACTCAAGTGGCTATGTATTCATATGGTTATTGTTGGAACTATGGACCTGATTCAGACCCATTCGGTAGCAAGCGGCCGCTCGTTGCAGACGATGTTCGCTACTGTGCGCATGCGTATAGTTCGCAGTGCGTGTGCACAAACTAGTATGAGCGATAGGATTGTGCTCGCTTGCCCTGCCAGGACAGCCCAGTGGAATGAGTGACAGGCGAGGCATTTGAGGGTTGTGACAGGGGCAGGGCAGTAGTAACGGGGGAGTGGAGTTGCGGACGCAGGCGTGCCAGAGTGTTTTAAACACTGTTTCAGAGGCATGCATAATTAATAGGAAGCATCATAGTACACATCACCTGGTAGATTTTTACACAGAACTGCTCGCAGTGCTTGCAGTAGCGTACAGTCAACTGCAAGCGCTGCTGTCTGATCCGATGGTTCCCGATGTACCGATGGTTGTATATACTTCCCGGAGATGACGTACGCTAGTGGGCGGCTAAAGACAGGCTGGTGGACGTCTATAAACACAAAGTGATCATTCGCCAAGACATAGTGGGCGTGCTTATGTCTTGCTGTGCGAGCAGATGCCTTGACGTTACTTAGCTGAATTTCAAAACGCTGGGAGCGAGTGGCCGCATCTAGCAAACGGATCTGAATTAGGTCCTATGTGTTAGATGATCTATGGGTTTTATCACAGTACTTTTATTTTGTGATGAGCTTTACACACTATAACACCACTTTTAGTACATATATAATTTACAATTTCATGCAAACCAAGGGAAAGTAATCATGTGTAACTGTGCTACCTGGTATGCATTGTGCACTTAGGGCCTGATTCAGAGCCGGACGCTATTTGCGCTCTCTGGTTCAGAAAAAAGAGGTGGCTATTCAAATGAACCGTTCGCTCTTTGCGGTCTGTTCACGCCTCTAGGTCTGCACGAGCGTACAAAACATGCGGTCGTTTTTTGGAAAACTACGCCCCCTGGACGCTCGCATCCTACGTCATGTCCGCTATTTATTAGATTAATCGAGTACATCGACCAGCGTATGAACTACTTGCTATTCTTGTGGTTGGTTTTTCCTACCGCAATCTTGCGAGCAGTTCTGACTAAAATAACCCAGTGACGTGGTCAATGACGCTGCTGTATTAATTATGCACACCCATAAAATGCCCGTTTTGACCTTTAAGCACACCTGCGTTCTGATCTCCACTCCCCGTTTTCAAGCACCTTCCCCTGTTACCACCCACATACGCCTCCTCCTGTCACTCAAAATAGCAGGCATTCGCTATTTAGCGAACAAACGATTTTCGGCCGCACTGACTGGTTCACGCATGCGTATTATGATCCGTATGCATGCGCAGTTGTGCAAACATCGCTCGGAACGAACGAGCGGCCGCTTACAAGCGGCTCTGAATCAGGCCTTTAGTGTATTCTGTTTTTCAGTTTCATATTATTCTATATGATCAACTAATTGTTCCTGCAATCTTCACACACCTCAATAATTAAATTGCTTCCAACTGTGCTATAATAAGATGGCAGCACTAGCAAGGGTCACTGTTTTTATTCTAGCTTGTGACTGCAATATTCTGTATATATTGCTTGTACTAATGAATACATATATAATTTCCTTTCCCTCACACTCCCTCCTGCCACTTAACACTCAAAACTCACTTTTGCACTCAAGCTTACTAGGCCACTCCATCAATCCTACCCAACACTTGCTGGCTTATCTACTTTGTGTCTCCCCAGTGCTATTACTCACACCTCTCCTGTCAGTTCCCCCTATAGCTCACGCAATTATGCCATGCCATACTGTATATGCAGGTACTGTAATTATCAATTTTCTTGTACAGTAGTTGTGCATAGGCATACTGCCATTTCTCTATTATGCTTACCCTGTTTGTATCATTGCTCCCTTCTCCTCCTGCCGTGTTTCCGTCTCGGCCGCCCTCGCTCTTCGTCTCAACGGCTCGGTTGATCTCTCTCGCCCTCCGGCCGCGGGGAACGCGTGCTGCAGAACTTTGTTCTATAAGAAATGCTATTAATAATAATTCATACATAAATTCTGCTAACTAAGGGGGCGATTCAATTCAACGCGACGTTGAACAGCCACGGAAGGGAGCTCCCACAGCTCTTCAATACACCGTGCTGTTTGGGCGTGCTAAGGTTTTTTCTCGCACCCCCCTGGGGATGCGAGAAGAAATCCGACCAAAGTGCCAGGCACGCAGCTGTTTTTCTGCATAGCGCGGCGCTAACAGCCGCGTACCCGGCACTTTGGTCAGAGAATGCCATTGTGTCAAAGAACAAGGCGCGAAAAGCGTGATAACCGGTATTCTCCGACCACACAGCGCACTGAATTAAATAGCTCCAGGAGCTAGCTCCCGGCGCTATTCAATTCGCGTTGAATTGAATCTCCCCCTAAGATTCATTATTTTATTAATATAACTTTACTTTCTACTTTGATTGCTGCTGCTTTATTATATGCTTTATTAATTAAAAAACAAAACAAAACACAGGTCTCTGATTAGCTATAAAGAAACAACATGGAAACCTACCACGCATATACAATAGAACTCCCAACTGCGTTACTGGTGTTTGTAAACCAAATGTCTGCAATCAATAAACATATAAAAAGCTGTCAGGTGACACTCGATGCAGCAGAACCTAGGCGTTCTACAGTAATATATGTCACAGTATTTTATTTGTGGTTCCAAGTTGACCTCTGTAAGACACCAACAGTAAAAATCGGTGATACCCCTTGTGATGTGACAGGTATATAAAGAATTTCACACCAGGGATTTTTTTCCAATCTATCCTGCATATAATTAAATAGCTGAACAATGATCCTCCATTTGGCAGGTGCTGGAAGCGGGGGCTGGGTGGCAGTACTGTACATAAATTACCTTTTAGAATGTCATTTCCCCTGATGCGCTAAACATAATTATATTAATTGGATTATGATATGGGAGAAATAGACGCTGCTTTTATTCTGATGGGAATCAGAAGAAATGATACAGAAAACAGTTTAGGCAACGCACAAGGGGAAGCATATAAGGAGGAATTATCGTAGTTGGAATTACACTGGTTTGCTATAAATATAGTAACTAGTTGGTGACTTTTAAGCCTCAGTCCCCATGTTCACATGAGGTTGTAGAACACAGAAATGTATTTTGGTTGATCCCATTTAGAATTAATCAGAACTGTGTCATTCACTTGGATATAGCAAAAATGCAATTACTCAAGTGCGTCAGTATTATTTTTCTGTAGCTTTTTGTTATTGGATTGCAAAACACGTGGACTGAACAACTGTACTGCTGATGTATAAATAGGATTAGAAGATGTGACAAGAAGTCTTCAGATTTCCTATTTGATTGATTTGTGTTGCAACCTTAACCAATCAAGGTGCAAAATATTTAAAGTATGGGAAATGGTGACAACATTATTCCCCTTCCCCCACCCCTCTCGGCTCTTCCTCTCCTTGCACACCTTTCCTAATATTTGTACTCTGTATTCTTTTTTTTCTTTTTGTTATGCTTTTTTATTAATCTGTGATTTTTTTTATAGTTTCTCTGGATTTGATCTTGGCTGAACAGCTGTCGTTAGGTTATTTAATTGGATTTTATATACAATTTTATCAAATTTGTCTATTACCATTATGATCTGTATATGCCTTTTTCTATGTCTGCTGCTGATGTTGTTTTCAATAAAAACAGATTGCACAAAAAACAGTTAAAGTAATAAAATAGTCATTACTTGTCATTTATCAAGATGTCTGTCATTATTCACCTTGAGACTGGCTTGAACTCTGGGTTCACAGTGGATGCACAGGTGAGCCTCTAGGAGTCCATTCAATTTGAAAACACAAGGACAAAGATAATTGGCTTTATGTTCCCAATCCTTACCTCATTTGTGATACATGTCTATAGGGTATGCCATTGTGTATTTAGAACAGTGATAGGTAACTTAACACACTCCATGGGCCGATTGGGAGGCCCTCTAACCTACAGAAGGGCTGCAAATAATAAATATCCCTTAAATTAAACAATACTTTCAGTATTTCAAACAAGGAAAGATACACTTCTCTGCTATAACATATGAGCAGGCATTAGCCGGCATTAGACACAAGTGTTATGAGGTACAACAAACAAATCTGACAATAAAGGGGGATCGGTATGATTTACCGCCAGACCTAAGTCCGGCGGTTCAAATCCCGATTCCGGAACACCGGCAGTGACGATCCCGACAAGGTAAGTAAATTAACTATTTCTAACCCTCTCCCCCCTAACCCTCCTTTAGGGGTGCCTAACCCTAACCTTCCCCCCTAGTGCCTAACCCTAACCTCCCCCCTGTAAGTGTCTAAGCCTAACCCCCCTCCCCGCAGCCTAAACCTAACCCTCCCGGAGGGTGCCTAACACTAACCTCCCCCCCTCCCCCCGGAGGTGCATAACCCTAACCCCCCCTTCCCCTAGCCTAACCCTAACCCTCCCGAGGGGGTGCCTAACCCTAAGTCCCCCCCCGGGAGCCCCTAACCTAACCCTCCCCCCGCGGCTGTACGCGCCCGCCGCCCGGCTTACCTTTGTTCGGTATGCCGGGCATCGGGCTCCTGACGTAGGGATATTGATAGATGTCGAGATTTCAACGCCTATCATTAGACCCCTGCTGGGATTTGACAGTCAGAAAGCCGGCGGTCGGGATTTCGACCGTCGGCTTCCTAACTACATCCACAATAAAGGAGATGGGGATGGCAGATGAAGGCTCAGAGAGTCACATTTGGGCTGTTGCCAAGCACATAGGGGGACATAGGGGGAGATGTTTAAAGCCATAAAGAGACAGAAAGCGGAGATAAATAAAGTAGCAACCAATCAGCTCCTGTCTTTTTTCAAACACTGCCTTTAGGAGCTGATTGGTTGATAATTTATCTCTCTCCACTTTATCTTTCTCCAAGGCTTGATACCTATCCTCCAAAGTATGAAATATATGTTCAGCATATACAATGGGCTCTGTAGCCGTGGCACTGTGACACAGAACGCAGCCGCATGCAAATACACTTCCATAACACGCCCATAAAGCAGTCTCTTTTTGCGTTCATTGCAGGTCGCCGCCCAGAAATGCCCATGTTTCCCAGTGATACAGATTCCGTACCCAACAGCGGCCGCTATCGTATAGTTAGGCTCACACATTTGCAGTATGGGTTTTTTTGGACCTTTCGTGCATACGTAGTAGCCAAAAATTGTTCAACTGTGCAAACATCGGCATGATATGGCCCAGAGACTTAGGGGGCCCTAGACCCAGGTTATATAGTTACATACCAATTTCCTGTAATTGCATGCTAATCAGTTGGGTCTGACCTGTTGCCCAGCCTGCATTGTAGCGAGAGGTGAATGAAAAGGTGTAATATGCGCGCGGCTTTAAAAACTAACCCCGTGTCAGGAGCCGCTGCGTGTTAGAGATGTCCAGTCTCTATTTAATGATCAATATAGTACAAAAGGAAGTATACACAGATCGCTCACCTGCGTGTAATACATGAGCCTAATCAATCCCACTGTAATAATGCTCATGTATATCTCTGGAATGAATATGGAGTGCCTCACTAAGGTATAAAATCAAATGTATTTATTAGAAAAATAGGAGACACAAAGCTCCAATGGATAGAATGGTGGATGGTTTACCACATAGGACTGTGGCCGGTGTGCATCCCGGGATGTTAGTTGGCTCTTTTAGGGAGCCTCTATCCATAGCTTTCCTACGTTACCCTGAGCCACAATATACAGTTTGAGAGAAATCCAGACGCCCTAGGGTGATAAATTAGTCCAGGTGTTTCTGAGGGGTACCTCTGAGTCTCAATATAGGTAATAGGGATAGTGTGTGAGCCTTTTTAGAGGGCTAATTGCCATTTGGTACTTTGTACCTACGTAACCCTAGTGGTGTTAGATACCAACCACCCTCCTATTTTAGATGCCCTGGGGTGATTAAGGAATCTGGGTATCCAGTCGCTTTCCTTATGCCGAGAAGGTGTACGTTACCCCCGCATAGGTGTGTACTTCCTATAGACAGGGGTGCCGGGAAGGGGGGGGAGCGGGTACACCCCCCTCCCTCATACTATAAAGCAGCCCAGCACATGGTGTTGTGTGCTGGGCTGCACTGGGAGACTGCTCAGTAGCAGCCACAGCAGTCTCCTATGCCTGAGGGGGGAGCGAACACACTGATCGTGCCCCCCACTAACTATGAGCTGGGCTTAGGGGCTCACAGCGCCACCTCGCCAGCGTGCAAAAAACGGAGGCTGTAACGGAGGCTGTCGCCACCCCCAAATGGCTCAGTCTGTCAATCACTGATAGTCTGCTGCCAGTTTGCATGCGAACTCGCAGACCCGTTCTGCACATGCACAGAACGAGTCTGGCATCTGCGCAGATTCCCAAACATCACCACTGCTGAATCAGAACCTCAGTTTTCAAAATACTATTTCAGTTTCAGAGATCTGAGGGTTCAGTTTGCAGGAGCTATGCCCTGTGCATAATTGTTATACGCTATTCTCTACATCGCCAATTGCTGTATGTACTTCAAGAGAGCAAACAAATATAGGGGGTTGTGTGATCTGCCATTCCAGAACACGATGCACCTAACTGAATGCAAATTCAAGTAACGGTTTCCATACATTCATTATATATACTGTGTGTGTATATAAATATATATATATATATATATATATATATATATATACACATAGCATACGTAAATTGTCTTTTTTCTTTTTATTGACAACTCATCAAACGGGAATGATTATTATAAGTGTATCCAAAAACATTCTGGCACACAGCTTTCCAGTGCATCGTGCAGCAGCTCAATGATCCATCCAGCTAATGCCACCTGCGTATGAATGATTGTGATGTCATGTTTGTGGATTGGGGCACTTCAGATGTTAGGTACACACACACACACATATAAGCATACTAACACACAGCATGCGTACATATGCATACACAAATACATAAGCATACTTACACAAAGCATACAGACACACACATTTACAAAACTGAGGGATCCCGGCTGAGGATGGAGTAAGACGCTCGCCGCAGAGGTCATGCATGCGTAACGCAGTTCCATGGGTGTATCCTATGCAGCTCTGTTGTGCCTGTGAGTGGCCCACGGCCAGTGCAGAGACGGAGACAAAGCTGTCTCCGTATCTACAGGGGCGCCGAGAGGGGGGAGGAGTGGGTACTAATCACCTGGGCTTGCTGGAGGGGCCTGGGTCTGACGCCAACCCCTCTCCCACCTCCCTCTTCCCTGTCAGTTGAGCAGCCCAACACATGCTGCTGTGTGCCGGGGCTGCAAAGGGAGTCTCCGCTGCCTGTGGAGGGGAGCAATCATCCCCCCCTGAATTTGAGCGGGGCAGAAGGGCTTACAGTGCCCCCCTCCCCAGCACGCGCAGAAGGGGGATGGCCATGCCCCCCATGATTAGGTAATGGGCTGGCTCTTAACGGCTTTGCGTCTCTATGAAACAAATTCGGGCCATCGATGGGGGACGTTCTGGGTATTTGGAACTCCCCCTACGTGTGCGTATGCCTTTACAATGTGGAAACAATGAAGTGAAGCAATTCTGAATTAAATGCATAAATTAAATACATGACTAAAAGTGTAATACTCAAGGACAAATGAATGAATGATTATGAATATTATTATTATTATTATTATTATTATTATTATTATTATTAATAATAATAATAATAATAATAATAAGTTGAAGGATATAATAATAAAAATTATAATATAAAGAATATAAAGAATATAATAATTATAATAATAATAATAATAATAATAATAATAATAATAATAATAATAATAATATCTTTAGATAGAAGAGCTTGGTAGGTCAAAACACTGGGGTGGTCTCCAGAAGTAGGGACATTAAATATGTGCTATGTCCTGTGTCTTGAACCTTGGTGCTATATTTCTACCCCCATGCAAAGCGGCATTATATACTCTCCCCATCTGTGTCTTTAATTCCCTATTTTCAGGGGAGATCACATTATTATAACACAATCAGTAAGGGTGATTAAAATTATGAACTGGAATATCAATTACAGATGATGCCCACAGTAGTTACCGTAATGTTTCCAAACTGCAGCCAAAAACAGCATCTGATTCATTAGTGGAGAAATGTGAATTTTTTTTCTTTAGCAGATTTAGAGCAAACCTTTCTGTAACAGATTCTAATCTGGGAAGGAGACCTTGTCCTATTAGAATAAATATATGAAGGTTTTGCACAGAGCAGATGGGATTAATAAAATGCTGTTTTTCTTGGACTGCATATTGTCCTTCATCTGAAATCAATACTTTGTGAATCCTAAACTAGATCTAATGGAGCTAAACTGTCCTCTAGCTCAAAGAGGTTTAGCATTCCAGCACATTTACTGCATTACATCTGTCTTCCACTAGGGGACACTGTGCAACTTCCCTTTGTATGATTCAGTTATGGAGATCACAATGTCATCAGTGGCAGGAGAACTTGAAGCCTCCATTTATCACACTATCATCATTGCTGGAAAGAACTCAGGGTTGCTTTTATGTGCGTGGTAAACAACAAGCACAGAACATACCCTTTATTTTTCCCCCTCAAAACAGTCTCCCACTATTCTAACATCATGCCAATCCCAGCACTAACATTTAGCCCTTTTTCAAAGGCTCATCTTTAAATTCAATGGATTATACATTATTCTATTGAATATTTGTCTATTCAGTATGTATGTTAAAACTTAAATTACATTCTAATTGCAAACAAGTAACAAACTAGAGATGTGCGTTGACCCCCGTGTTTTGCTTTTGGATCTGGATTCATCTTCATGTTTTGGTTTTGCAAACAACCCTCAAGAGTTTTTTTAAACAAAAAATTGCTGAAAAGTTTTTAAAAACATCTACAATCATGTAACGTTTGCAATCCAAAACCCAAAATTTGGATTTAAAACCTGAATTACAAACCGCGGGAAGCTCAGAACCTCGACTTTGATCTGCCTGAATTCACAAAATTTGTGTGTAGGCAGGGGAGGCATACTTCCTCCCCTATCATACTCCTTGTCATGCTCCAGAGTTTTAATATTAATACAAGTGTGCCTCCCCAGCCATTGACCTCACTGAATGTCACTGGTCATGGGTGTCCAAGACTCATTGATGCCCATGAGGAGTGAAGTCTAGCCCATCTGGTCCTGGAACAACTGTAGCACAATTTTGTTGAAAAAGTTAATGTTGGCTATGGTAGAAAGGTATCAAAACACACAGTGCATCACAGCTTGCTGTGTATGGGGCTGCATAGCCAGAGCCCATGCTCAGGGGCGCAGAGAGGAGGGGGGAGTGGGTACTAAATACCCGGGCTTGCTGTTGGGGCCCGGCGGGGGCCTGGGGCCGGAACCACTCTCCCCCTTCTTACATCACAGCAGCCCAGCACACGCTGCTGTGTGCTGGGCTGCACTGGTAGACTGCTCGTGGCTGCTAAGAAGCAGCCACAGCAGTCTCCTATGCCTGTGGGGGGAGTGATCAAGTTGATCGCGCCCCCCACTGGTTATGCGTCAGGCTGAGGGGGCTCACTGCGCAGTGCTGCAAAATGTTTTTTTTTTACCTAAAGGGCCACACCTCCCACGATTGGGCCATGCCCCCTTTTACCCAGGCCTGGCACGGCTCTTGGGCATCCTGCCCATGCTGAGCCCTGTCCACAGCCAAAAGCTCCTACAATAGGCACGTGATTGTCAGAACTGGACCAGGGAGCAATGGAAGACGATGGCCTGGTCTGATGAATCACATTTTCTGTTACATCATGTGGATGGCTGGGTGCATGTATGTCATTTACAATAGGAAGAGATGGCACCAGAGTGCACTATTAGAAGGCAAGTCGGCTGAGGCAATATTGTGCTTGGAAACCTTGATACTTTGTATTCATTTGGATGTTACTTTGACACGTGCCACCTACCTAAACATTGTTGCAGACCAATTACACCCCTTTGTGGCAAAGGTATTTCCTGATAGCAGTGGCCTCTTTCAGCAGGATAATGCTCCCTGTGACACTACAAACACTGTAAAGAAATGGTTTGAGGAACATGACAAAGAATTTAAGATGTTGACTTGGCCTCATAATTCCAATTGAGCATCTGTGGTATGTTTTCAAGTCCAAGCCACAGAGGCCGTACCTTGCAACTTACACGACTTAAATGATCTGCTGCTAATGTCTTGGTGCCAGATACCACTGGGCACCTTCAGAGATCTTGTGGAGTCCATGTCTCAACAGGTCAGGCATGAGGGAAGCATACACACTGGGGCGGATTGGGAATTTAAAGTGAACTTGGAAAATTCTATTAAAGTGGCCCCATGTGCACGCACAGAAGGCGCATGCCCAAAAGTGGTGTGGTCCTGTGTCAGAGGGCGTGACCTTGTGTGAAATGCCATGCTTGCGAGCCATTGTCCCCCCCTGTGTTCGTCATGCTGGGGAAATGCTCACCGCTCCGGGAGCTGATGGGCCCAGTACCTCTCTCCAGTGAATAAACAGAGTAAGCATGTAAATAAGTATTTTCTTACCTATATGATTTCTCTGCAACAAGGAATCTCTGAAGAAATTGATCATCTCTTGACAGGCAGTGTCTTGAGTTGGTATTCACTATTCATGTAGGAGATCACAAGGTCTGGAAACCGCCTGTTAGAATAGGAATAAAGCCAATGTCATCAACATGCAACAGAGGTTCTCACCAGTACCACCCGTCTGTATCTTGGCAGCACCATCCCCCTGTATCACACCAGAACCATCCCCCTGTCACTCTCCAATACCATCCACCTGGGTCTCTCCAATACATCCCACAGTCCAGCTCCTCTTTGCCCCCAATGCCCCAGTGTAAACCTTCTCCCCACATCACAGCATCCATCCACAGCACCGCAAAACCCTCTCCCCTCACAGCACTCCTCACAGCCCCTTCAGCATAGTGCTTCACACCACAGCACCCTCATCACAGTCCCCCCTCATAGCACAGTCCTCCACAGCTCAGCCCCTTCATCACAGCCCTTCAACCACAGCCCCCCTTAGCACTGCCCCCCTCATATGACAGCCCCTTCACAGCACAGCTCCTCACAGCTCAACCCTCATAACACAGCCTTCCTTACCACAGCCTTCCTCATCATATACCCTCACAGCAAAATCAACTAATTAGCACAGACCCTCTCATAGCACAGTCCCCCTCATATGACCCTCTCAGAGCACAGCCCCTCACAGCATAGTCTCCCATAGCACAAAATGACCCTGCTCCACAAGCAGAACATCTCCCCCTAGTTCAGCAGAACCCCCCTCTCCCACCGACAGATCATCTCTCCCTAGTACAGCAGAACCTCCCTCCCCACAGATAATCTACCCCTAGTTCAGCAGAACCCACTCCCCCTTAGACATATCATCAATCCTTAGCAAAAATTACCTCCCTCCGACCCTCCCCCATCACAGACAGATCATCTCTATTCTCTAATAAGTACAAAATAACCCCCCCCCAGGTAATCATTAATCATTCCCCCCCTAGGCCCTCAGCCCAGACATCCCTCTCTGCAGACTGTATCTCCCAGCCCCGTTGCCCTCATCTCATCATGAATTTGAAATCATTTTAAATAAACCCCCAGCCCTGACCTCTAGTGGCTAGATGCCCATACCTAGAGGCCCAATCACCCACATAAGAGAAACTCCACCTGGCATAGGACTGGTGCATGGTTCCATGGTGCGCCCAATGGTGGCGTATAAGAATGCGCCGATTAATATTACAGCACACACGGGGGCACATTCAGCCTCATGGATGTACACAAGGGAAAGGGTTTGTAGGCGATTTGCATGAAGTTGCAGACGGGCAATCACCAATAGATGCTGCTGCGTGTGCTTTTGCGTGCAACTCAGAATCAGGCCCTGAGGATCATATGGGACAAGGTTTAAGAGCGTTGTAGTATATGAGACAAGAGGATAGAATATTGGGATAATAAGTGAAAAGCAAGTGAGAATTGGGAACTTAATGTGTGATAAGGGATGGTGGGGACAAGATCTGATCCAGAAAAGGAGAGAGATGCATGTGGTAGGATTAAGTAATCCTCAACTACATATAAAACCTACATTAGTGTGCCATTAACCTGTAGTGTATGTGATGCTTTGCACTGCATCTTTGACATGACTCATTAAAGGGTTGTGGTCCATAGCATTTGCACAGCAGAAGCTCCCAGATCATCTTAATCCACCACAATGAAGCACTATAATGGCCACTTAGCCAGAGACCCTTCATGTCAGCTGACACTCTGTTTGAATTTCCTCTGCATGCTTACCGCACCCTATACACACTGACCACACCCATTCCAGGTACATGATCCTGGTCAGTGTTGGACTGGGGCATGAAGGGCACACAGGGGGAATGTAGTGATATCAGCCTATACTTAGAGGTGTGGCCAGCCTCAACAGGAGGAGTGGCCAACCTCCACAGAGACTTGCCTATCCATAAGAGAGTACATGGACTGGGACCCTTAAAAATGTATGTATAGTAAATACTGCTAGTGCATGCATGATATTGTACCAGATTAATAACAGCAATGCACTTTAGAAAATAGACCATAACCCTGTGCAGTATAACGTAACATATGTATAATGTATAGTTCAAGTGCACAGCCTTGAACCTGATCCTTAGAGGAGGGGGTGGGCCCTTAGGCAGCAGGGCCCACCGGGGGATTCCCCTGTACCCTTGTGGGCCAGTCTGGCCCTGCTCCTGGTACTATTTCTCTTTTTTATAGCACTGTAAACTATACTTGATTATAAATAGTAAAGATGAGTGGTGTTACTGAGTGGGAATAAGTGCACAATTATTATTTTATGTTTATACTGATACATTACTTAGCTTTTTTTTACATTAAATATTTATCTTTTAACAGCTTTCCATATTTATTTTGAAGTTTTTCCAAACGAACAAGAACATACAAATCAAAATAATCAGCATCAATGTTTGTTCAGATACTTGATAGTGTATCATTGTAGTTCTTCTAAAACTAAATGGCAATAGTATTGAAATATGTAAATATACTAAAAAACAATTTCCAGCTACAACATTTGTTCATGTAATGGGTGTTTTGTCATTGTGGTGCCTTATATAGAAGGAACATTCCTCTTCACTAATAATTAGTGCACCCCAGGAGCTAACATCTCCTGTGCCCAAATCTCTCAGTAAAGTCCAATTATGTCGAGTAGACATCTGCTTTATTTCTGAATTCAATCCAGATGACCCAGATCATATGGGAGTCCACCCGGGATTCCTGTAATGTAACTGTCAGACCTACTTTTTCATATAAAAACTTTTTACTAAAGCCATAAATCTTCTCAATGCATATACAACCAGCTTTTAATTTGTAGCTCTAAGGCATATGTGAATTATTCTTTTAATTAATTTAATTTTGTTATGTGGATTCTTCCATGTACACAAATGTTGGGATGCCAACATATTTTGTAGAACCTTCGTCTAAATGTATCTTAAAGGGAATAATCATTTGAGAGATATTTTGACCTTATAATTCAGTTCTACAATAATTTTGTCAAATAATATTACACTGTTTGTACATGCAATAATACCGATTGGTGCTTTCTAAGATGCAACCATTGGTCGCTCCATCGAAACTTGAACCAGCCCTCTGTCCGTATACAGTATATGGCTTCCTATGTGAGCGATTGAGCATCTGTGTATGCAGCCACGTTCACCTACGCTCCTTCAACAGTTCCATAACACGCCCATAGAATGGACCATTTTTGTGTGCGCTAATACATCTCCTCCCTGTCACCACCCAGAATTGCCCACTACAATTTCAATATACTTATCCCTATGTGCGTCTGAAATTAGAACTGTCCGACTTAGATGCATGTGCAGTAACAACAAATCACTCCATTACATCTGAAATCAGCAGTGCATACAAAATGCTACGTTACAGTGTTAGCGGCTGTGACACTGTAATGTAGCATTTCCCATGCAGACGCCCCCTCAGTCACATATAGAATATAGGCAAGCTGTACTGTATAGCATTTTTATCAGCAGAAGCTGATTGTGTGTCCTATTCGCATCACTGTGCAAATAAGATGCATTTGAAGGCAAAAAGTTGCACAAAAAAACGCTCGGTGCTACCGAGTCACGCCACGGCATGGCACAACTAGAAGGCTGTTTAACGTGCAAGGAGGCTAGATGTATGTGGACACATCTGTATTTATAGTTGAATTATGATGTTTTTGCATACAGAAAATGTAGTTGCACAAGCAGAGAAGGTGCCAAAAATTTATTGAGTTCTCGTGCCAGGAGTGTGAGAGAGAGCCTGCATGTGAGACAAGGATATAAAAGAAGGAGCACTTGGACCTTTAGAGGAGTTGAGGTTACTTGCATGACAGATGGAGCTTGTGCTCTCTGGAAAAGATGAGTTTGGCTTCGTCATTGACACCTGAAGCTAATCTGGTGAAAAGGTGAAGATCATTAGAGGGGTGGAGATCTGCGACTGAGCCAGGGAGAGAGGAGTCAGGCCCCTGTAAGCAGCCAACTTTTGGATGGATAGTTAGAGGAAAGAGAGTTGCTACAGTATGGTACTTGAGGTGAGTGGCACCCTGGAGAGGTGGAGCCATGACTGCGGCTTTCAGGACAAGTCAGCCGAGAATTCGGAGTGAAGGCTGCTGGTCTGGGAAGATAGTTCTGGGTGGAGTCATTGGGTCTGATTCAGCAAGGAACACAGATGAAAATTTGCATGCAACCGTCCTTGTATAGTGATTGACAGGAAGTGACCGTTTGAGGGTGGTGACGGGGGGTGGTCAGTGAAACTCAGGCGTGCCAGTGCGTTTGAGTGCAGTTACAGGGATGTGCATAATTAAGCCCCTGCAATGGCATACGCAGCCTGAGCTCTCATTGTGTGCAGGAAGTTTAGAAGCTTGTGAGTAAGATCATGTCAACCATAACTGTGCTTATGGGTCCAATGGTTCTCGATGTTACCAATGTTTTCGCAGTCTTGCTAACTATTGTGGATGTGAGTAAAGGTAGGCGGTTGGCTTTATGTAGTGTTGGGTGTCTGCTTCCTGTGCTGTGGCAGGAGTGTGATCGCAATCATCAGCATATTTTCGCAGCGGTCGGGTGCGTGCCTGTGCAGACTTGCATTCCGTGCTGAATCAGGTCCATAGTTGTGTAAGTGCTGGAGAGGGGACAACGTGGTTGCTGCTTATCTCCAGCAGTATAAATGACAGAGAGAGAAACTAAATTAGGGTTGGCCATTGGTGTGACTTCCAACAATGTTTTCCATTGATGAAAAACACAGGTGGAACCATCAATAGTTTAAAACTATGAAATGGCATACCATCAATGGTTCCTGTCAATTAAAGTTCTTGTAAGCGCAGAAGAGACTTTGCCCACACTGACATCAGAAATAGAATCAGAAGGCAAACTTTACTTTGCGCATGTTCGACGCAGCACTGGGGGCTGCTGATGCTGAGTCTGGAATGTGAAGGACTGGAGTCAGGAAACAGGAGGACCTCACCTGTAGGTTTCTTTAATGCATATGTGGCAGCTGGAGCTGCAGCCACTCACTCTGCTAGCTGTATGTGAGTGAGCCGGGGGTTGGGGCTGGACTGCTGACTGACACTTGCCCACCTATCCCGGCACACAGTGACTGTCACACTGATGTGTTGTTGACTGTGTTAAATTGAACTGTAAGCTGCTGGGCTCAGAGCCGGTGGTGGCACAATGGCGTGGGGCTACTGGCTGACAGCCTAATAGCTCTGTGCTGCAGTGAAAGCTTGAAATTGAGAACCATTGGGCCAATATCTATGTTTGTTTCTAATCATCCAAGGTCACCTTAGACTAAATTAGATCTGTTGAGTATAAGAACCCTGACTTCCTATTGCCATTGTTGTTCCCTTATCTACATAAGGTCTGTAAACCTAAAACCTGCACGTAATCACAGCACCTATGCACAGTGCATTTAACAGCCTAACAAGGAACCTTCAGGTTTCAGCCATTCCTACTACAGTGTAAAGTCCATTAAAGAAGAGGATTAATAGGAGCCTTATTATATACTTTGTTCAAATTGGCACTTTCGGTACCACAGCTTAATTTACATTTTAAAGTATTGTGCCAAGATCAGGATTAGGATGCCATCTCATGTGGTAGAAGGGTGCACTTTCACACTGGAGCCAATTAGTAGCACACTAGTCCATAATCTTGGCACAAGTATCCACAGCTAGTTTTATTTGCATCATAAAACAAAAAAGTCTGCCTGTCTGACTCTAACTAAACAAATGATTCCCTCTTTCCATGTGGGAGTACCTAATGTCCCTCTCACAAAACAACATCACTAGCACAGTACTTAAATCCACTGATCACTGTATCCCTCAACAGCCCTGCTGCCTGTTCCCCAGGTAGTGAGAATGCAAGCCTAGCAACTGTCCCAGCGATTTCTTAAACTTAATATGTCTAAGACAGAGCTGATTGTCTTCCCACCCTCCCACATAACCTCACTTCCCATTATTTCTTTATCAATTGATGGAATAACTAACTCATCTAGTCCCAAGGTGCGCTGTCTTGGAGTTATCCTGGACTCATCCCTCTCCTTCAAACCACATATCCAGAACCTTCCACAGTCCTGTTGTTTCCATCTCAAAAATATTTCTAAGATCAGACCCTATCTCACCCAGGATGCTACTAAAACCCTCATACACTCACTGGTCATCTCCACATTGGACTACTGTAACCTCCTCCTATCTGGCCTCCCCAAATCCCATCTCTCTCCTCTCCAGTCTATCCTTAATGCTACTGCACGGCCTATCTTCCCCTCTAAATGCTCTACATCTGCCTCCCCTCTCCTACAAGCCCTCCACTGGCTCCCCTTCCCTTTTAGAACCCAATTTAAGGTTCTCATGCTCACTTACAAAGCCCTCACCCAATCTTCCCCCATATACATCTCTGATCTCATCTCCCTTCACTCTCCTCTCCGCTCTCTTCGTTCAACTAATGCACGCCGCCTTTCATGCTAGCTGATTACTTCCTCCCACTCCCGCCTCCAAGATTTTGCCCGCACTGCTCCCCACCTCTGGAATTGTCTCCCACTCCCCATCAGATTCTCCACCTCTTTGCAATCCTTCAAACAGGCTCTTAAGACCCACTACTTCATCAAAGCCTTCCAGCTATCATTCTAACTCCCTGCTACATGCTCCTTCCTCCCCATCTACCCCATCTGTGTCACCCCTGTTTGTCTTCCCCTCCCTTTTAGAATGTAGGCTCTTATGAGTAGGGCCCTCTACGCTCTTGTGCTTCTTCCTACTTTAGTTTCATCTACTTCTTACTCTCCACTAGGGCACCTAACACTTGGTTGCTTATGCTCTGTTGCTTATCTGGGTGTTATGGCTGCTAATGTAGCAATATATATTATCCATGTCCTGTATTGTATTGTTCTGTAAGTCGCTTGTGTACAACTTGTTTATGTACTTTGTAAGGCGCTGCGGAACATTTGTGGCTCCATATAAATAAATAATAATAATTATCAGCCTTTTACAGGTGCTCTGACAAATCAATGTTGCCAATTGCATCTGTCCACAAGACAGAAATCTAGGGCACACATAGCTCCCATTTACAACTATTCCTGTGTTTTTTTCAAAATATACAGACTGAAGGATACCTACATACTGTAACTACCAAAACTAATCTTCTGCTTTATATCTTTGTTGCTTCTTATGTATGGCACACTCTTATATAGCTTATAGTCACTATTAAACTGAAGATTTGACTATTTTTAAATACATCAAAAGACATTAAGCTACTGTAGTTGACTTCTATAACCTTCCATGAGGTATATACAGCAGAGTAGTTTAATACAAGACCAGATATCGTTGAGCTACATACAGTACTAGAATATTTCGCTTTATGCTCTGTGATCATCAGTTACCCAAGTAACTCTTCAAACCTGATCTTCAAATAAGCACCACCCTTTGTTTGGCCAAATACATATTTCCATATAATAAATTGGAATAAAGACTATATTGTATTTGTAAGTTTTTAATATATATATATATAACTGTAATATTTAAGAATTAATAATAACACTGGTATCAGTAGAATAATAGAATAACTAATATTTTTTCCACTTTACTTGTAAGTTAAGGAAAGTGAGTTTAATGCAAAGCAGGTAACTGTAAAATTAGTGGATAAGGATAAATTTGTCTTTAGTGTCTAGAGTGGTAGTGGTAATCATTTGGGGATAGTAATACACTATAGTAGGGGGCTATCTAAAAGTTCTACTTGTTTGAGATTGCATTATTCATGTTGTATGTTATTCTAATAATGTTTTCTTTACTGAAGAGATAGTGAATCCCTTACAGAAGATTTGCTATTCAAAAAAATGTCATCCAATGGTTGAATACTAATAGTGGTATTTGATTTAATTTACTTGGGAGTGAAAACACTCAAAAAGGTAATTCACTAACATAATAATCCAGGGCTTAGGGGTTTCCCAAGCCAACTCTTGGTGAAAAGCAAGCATACGAGCAACATCTATAGACAGCTTGGGTGGAGGCACAAGGCAGCTTTATTGTTAAAATTTCATACCTCTGCTTCCTCGATGAGAAGGGATTACATCACAATGTAGTAGTATATTCGCAAAAAAGTTTTCTTTTTCTGAAATGATGGTACCTACATTTCCCAGTGGTTCGGGATGAAGTACTTTACTGTTTATCAGGCTGCAAGAATATTCTTACAGACCTGTTTTTAGGTAAAAAACAAACTAGTTTGCTAAAGTCTTCTAGAATCTTCAATGACTGCTAGCAATTGATATGGCTGATTGTGTATTTAAAAAATGTGTTGTAGCAGTCTCGACTTAACTATTACATTTATTAAAAATAGGAGGAAAAACCTATAAAATTTATTTTAAAATAGATTGCAAATGGCTAATGTATTTTAATAGGATTAAAATCCCTCTTCTTCTAAAGTAACAATATCCAAACATTTTAGGTGGACGCTACACAAAACATTAGGGTGCATTTAATTATTATTGATTATATGTATTCCTGCCATCACTTACAGTATGCCCAATCTGCAACTGCATCCTGCTTGATACAGCAGTTTTCTACTACAGTATTTACAGATGACAGTTCGGCCCTTAACACTTTCTGCTTCTTCTAACATTAAGGTCTCTGTCTTTGTTCATGTTGGAGGACATATTATTTTGACACTCACATTTGGGCTCTGACACTTGGGGACCAGCTCCTTTGGTGCTTTGCAGTTGAGCACTGTTTAATCATCCACTCTTTAAACTTAAAATTATATTGCAATGTTTAATCGAAAACTGTATTATATATTCCCTAACCATAAAAACTAGAGGTGTGCATGGACCCCCGTGTTTTGGTTTTGCTTTTGGCAAAACCTTCCTCAAAGTTTTTGGTTTTGGCAAAACTACCCTAAATTGTTTTTGTTCTGTTTGGTTTTGGATTTCATTAAAATTGTTAAAAACAGCTAAATCAAGTAATTGTGGCCTGTTTTTGCTCCTATATTATTATTAACATCAATAACATTAATTTCCAATAATTTCCAGTCAATTTTCACCAATATTGGCCAAAGGCTGCAGCTAACTGGTTGGCTAACATAAATGACAGAACAGCAGAACAAACACATGGCAGTTTAAAAAAAGAATATAGCACATCTATGAAACATAGTGACACTGCTGTGGCAAACAGAATAGCAATTTAATATAAATTTGTACAAAAGAACATGAACACCCCAATAAAGTGCCGGAATATACATTACATGTAAAAAAAAACATAATCAAAACTGGTGGAATTGTCCTTGGAACCTCCCCACCCACCCTTCCATTGTACATTAAAAAATACATTAACAGTTTAACAAACCAAGACTGTAGAGACAGGGCCTATCACTTTGTGGCTGAACTGTTTGCTTTGTTTGGGCCCCCACAAACCAAACTACCAATGGGCTTAAGGGGACTAACAGTGTTGTAAATTTTCATCACAGTTGGAATATGTCATTATCACCTCACCCTCATCAGTGTTAATATCATCACACAATATTAACTCTTCCCCACTGGAATCCACCATTACATAAATGTCTGTAGTTTGTTGAAATTGGCGGCAAAGGTCTTCCTCATAGAATTTGTAGTTCATTTTTATGAACATCAGTTTTTTTACATTTTTCGAAGTACAGTAGCCTTCTACACCGATTGCTCACATGGTTCCTGGCTGTGCACAACAATCTTTCCCAGTAAACACTGGAGGAGACTCCAAATTACCTTTTGTTTCTCTCAGTATTCTAAAGGAAATATATGACATGCTAATTTGTACATTGTCATTAAAATAATCATCCACCATTCTACTGATGTTTATTGTATCAGATTGAGTCATGGTGGAGGTGTCAATAATTATGGGCAATTCTTTTAAGCCTTACCAGATGTCAAAATGTTGTCACTCTGGTGCGCTCAGTTGACTCATCATCATTATCATGTCTCTTGGAAAAAGTCATTTTTTATTTCCTGGCAGTGGCATTTGCAGGAGAAACTGAAGCTTGGAGATGTTGTCATGACATGTGTCACTTGAGCTGGCAACTTGCTGTCTAGGAGCTCTTTGTATCTCTTAAGATCTGTGTTGGCAAAAATATATTACCTAGGGTCAAGAATGGTTGCCAAAATGTAGTGATCTAATTTCAAGATGTTGCAAACCTTTTGGGCCTGGTAAAGTGAATAAAGAACTTCTACAAGTCCAACATACTTAGCGGAATCGCTTCCTTTCATCTCCTCCTTCAGCTTTTCTAGCTGCTTTTCTAGTAGTTTAATCAAGGGAATCATATGACTCAGACTGGCAGTGCCTTAACTGACTTCATTGTTTATAATTGGTTTTAGTAGCTTGCATAAAACAGAGAGTATTCTCTACTATGCTGGGCTAAGGAACATTTCCTCTCCTCTTCCTGTGTCATGGCTTGTTGTGTAGGTTTGGATGACTTGTTGCATTTCCTCAAATCACTGAAGCATATAAAGGGCGGAATTCCACCTGGTTACTACCTCTTGCTTTAGTTGGTGGAATGGCAAATTGAACTGTTCTTGCAGCTGCTGCAAACTTTTCCATGCAGTCGATAATAGAAAATGACAGGCGCTAAAAATATTAATAAATTAATGTAAGAAGACCACAATATAAAATTAAAATTAAACACAGAACCAAAATTTAATAAAGTAAGACAAAAGATAAAAGACAATAAATATAATAATATGAATTAATAAACCTAAGACAATAAATGAATAAATGTGAAAAATGGACAATGCTTATTGTAGATATAGATATATGAAGTCTGCACAGAGCAGGAAAACGGATCTGTATGATATCATGTGAATAATGTAGCAATACACACAGAGTACATAGGCTAACATATACACAGTAACAGCTATCCTTAAATTGTATGGTTAATACGTGACTCTTGAATGGTCCATGAAACATAAATGTTAATCAATAACTCTCACACACCTGAGCCTATAGAAGAGTGTTAATTAGTACACCAATATTGAGCATAGATCAGCCTGTACGGCACAGTGTGAGTATGGAAAAGGACTCACAATGTCCAGTAATATTCTAGAAAGAGTTGAAATATATAGTGTAGATTGAGCCCTTAACGTTGGGCTTAATTAATAGTTCAGCTTGGAGCATATGGCTGTTCCTTATTTATATATATACAGAGCCGCTCCTAGTCCATGTAGACCGCACAGCCGCAAATAACTCTGTTTGAGGTATCAGAGAGTAAAAATTAGAAAATTGAAAAAAATGTGCACATTTAAGCATATATGCTTTAGAGGGTTTGTCACTCACAGTCCTATTGTAGCCATATATCCTGCCGTAATCCTCACTTAGCTCTCACATGCAGTGGCTCCTTAACGATCCACGGAGGAGAAAAATCGGCTCCGGTGCAGACACCCATCGGTGAGCAGCGTGCAGAGTTACTGTTTGTCCTCCGTGCCATATTTTAAGAAATGCATAACCACCAAATTATTGTGTGCACAAAACATGGTGGCTTTTTTGGTTTTATGCCCAGACACAACAATATCCTTCTTATTATCACTGGCAAGGACTGTTGCCACTGGTGGCTGACTTAGACACAAACAACATCCACCTCCTTAAATGTTTCAACTTCTCCAACACATTCATCATCAGTATCCTTATTAAAGTCAGATACACAAATATCCCTCTTATCCTGTTGCAAATCCACAGTAGCATCCTCAATTTCTATGTCATAATCATTACTTTTACTTCTACTCATCCTCACATTTGAAGTTGGTGCAGAAATGTTGGAAGCAGGCTTCTCTGCAATTACAGAATCAGAAATGTCAGACTCACACATAGCACTCGTGGACACACTTAGGGGTATATTTACTAGAGTGAGAGTTGTTAGAAGTGGAGATGTTGCCCATAGCAACCAATCAGATTCTAGCTATTATCTTCTAGAATGTGCTAGTTAAATGTTAAGTAGAATCTGATTGGTTGCTTAGGGCAACATCTCCACTTCTAAAAACTCTCACTTTAGTAAATATACCCCTTAGCCTCCACTCAGGGATCTTTGAATCTTGTGAAAACATATTCGTCCTTCAGCCTAAGTGTTCTTATTGTGCCCTGAATTGCTTGTATTAAATGTAACACCTCTATACTCAGAGTGAGAAGGTGTTCCATGTAAAGTTACAGAAGATGCTTGACTTTGTTTGGCCTCAACTTCCACAATAGGCATTTCTAGTGCATGAAACAACAGTAGCAAGACCACCACTCACAAAGAAAGGCCATGGTCTGTGCCTTTCCTTGCCGCTGCATGTGGTGTATGGCATGTTGGCAATTTAAAATTTTTCAGCAGTACATTTTCCCTTTATTGTTAATGGTGATGTTTTCTTTAAAATTGTCAAATTTTGTTTAAATATCAGGTGCCCTTTCGTAAAAGTTCTTTCTCCTGGACCACCTTTAGTAGATGCTGAAGAAGTACCATGACTGACAGCAGCCACAGCACTAGTACTCGGTTGCTGCTCCTGGTCTTCAACCGACTGATCCATGACTGGTTTTATTTTTGACACCAGGACAGTAGTAAAGCTCAACTTGAGATCAGGAAAGGAGGAACTGTTACCTTTACCTTGCATTTTTATTTAAATATTCATTTTTGCTTGACACCAGCAAATAATTTTTTTTCCCGCTTAAGAATTGTTTTGGGGTGCATATGATGGGGGGGATACCACTACACACAGTAACAGACACTGGAAAACACACTATGCATTTTTTTAAATCCCTTCACACAAACACTAGCACCAGGAACAGAGAATTATTTTGAAAATTACCTTCTGAGAATTGTTTTGGAGTAAGGTTGATGGGTGGATACCACAGCACATAGTAGCCGACACTGGAAAACAACCTATGTGATTACTTTTAAATTCCTTTACACAAAAACTAGCAATTGTATTACACACCAGCAACAGATCAGCTCTCCTTTGTGACAATTGTTTTGGGGTATAGATGATGGAGGGATATCACTGCGCACAGATCAGCAATATACTTTGCATTACTCATCTCAACACACACTTCTTCAAATACACAATAAGTATAAATTGAATTAGAAAAGACTAGGTTTTATTTTAGACAACAGGAAAAAAATATAGTTTTTTGCAATTATTATTTTTTAGACCTGGAAAAGTTCATAACAAATAAAGCAATCTTCTACAGTACATGCATACAAATCAAACTGGTCAAAACCTGGAGTCTTGTCAGAGAGCACCATTATGCTGAAATTGTTTTGCGTTTCTTCCTCATGCTCATTACATCTGCCCATTGGATCTAATCACTTTATACCTTGTGAACTTTGTGGTTGGGGCTTTGTTGGCACTGGAAAGATCTTCCCCATGACAAACATCATTTTTAGGGTTTCAAACAAGCTGAAAATTCTGTTTCTTGTTCTGCTGAGTGTTGGCGGAGATAACTTGGGTGCAGGGGGCATGGCCGAATAGGACCCATAGGTGAGGGAAGTCCAGTCAACACACAACCCTTTCCCACAGCACTCTCTAAATCTCACAATCCTCTGAAAAGAGCAGAGCGGAGTCCTTATTCTGAGATATGCATATACAGTGGTCGACAGCAACATCCCCAGGCCCCTACTTAAGTTTTACTATTGGGCCCAGTTTAGCAAATGTACCAATCAGCCATAACTTATGCAGTCACCTTGTACTTTTTAGAAATCAAGTAAGCTGAGTTATGCCGGATACACACTAGACCAGTGGTGTCAAACTCTGGCCCTTCAGCTTTTGTGGGACTACATATCCCAGCATGCCCTGCCACAGTTTTAGCACGTCTTAATTGCAAAACTGTGGCACTGCATGCTGGGATATGTAGTTCCACTGCAGCTGGAGGGCTCGAGTTTGACACCACTGCACTAGACGGTATGCATGCAGGTGCGACAGACGATATTGCCAGCGGGGGCCATGCTGCCGAATGCGTGTATGCACTTGCTGATGCCGGCACCACTGTCAGATCCTGCTGCACGAGACATTGCGCTGGGTACACATCGTTTAGTGTGTACCCAGCTTTACAATATATATTATATTGTACTGGATAGTATTACACTTCCAAAACTTTTTTACAATTCAGATTAATGAGTGTTTGCTGTATAAATGATGAATTGTGCCTTTTGAACATGTACTGATAAAGTGAGCTCTTCCCCCTGCTCTATCACTTGGCCTTGTAAGATTGTGCTAAATGACGTTATGTATAGAGAAACATTTCTGCAACTCCTACACTACTGGCTCTTGTCTCAATGCGTAATTTCTATTACTGTAAGACTCCAGTCATCAGAGCAGGAGTGAGATCCCAGAGGAAATGACTGTGATGTACGTGTTATCTCATCCAGAGGATCCCACAACAGTCAGTGGGATGCCCATGTTCTGAGCAGCCCCTAGTTGTGTGTTTAATAATTATATTATACTTTATTAGCTCATATCACAATATGGCCATCTTCAGTTTAATATAGTAAGAGCCAAAGTGAGAAATGACTCAGATAATGACTATACAGATCACAGAGTTTATGATTGTAAATGCAATGTGCCATTATGAATAGTAAACCGATAACTACACAATCATACCTTATCTGTTTTATGGGACTTTTAATGAGGGTTCTCAAAAAAAGTGAATATTTGCTTGTAGGGTATTATACAGTGCTGGGAGATAACTAGGACAGGCCTGATTCTGAGTCGCATGTAATGCGGTCGCAGTTCCGGCAGCTGTCAGCCATCCGACATCCTGATCAGACATCCCATGTGAACATCCGCCCATTTTCAGATGCATCTATGTGAAAAGTCCCCAGACCCCTACTCACAATAACAGGCATCATCACTACTACTGTATCTGCATTTGCACCAGCCCCCATCCTGGAGATATTAATGAAATTGGACAGATCTCTGCACACGTTCCCCTTTCAATAGCCTACAACTCTGTTTACACACAAACAGGATGGCTCTTCTACTACAAATGCCCAGTTGCCACCCGGTGAGGTCCATTTTGCAAAATGTGACAAGTGACCGAGATGTGCCTGACTCAGAATCACTGGGACTTGCTCTAAGATGTGTATGCAGGTGGCAGCTTATCGACAGTTTGCTAAAAATAAAACTCAGGCCCTACAATGTCCACCACTTTGGATTGTGCTGAGGAGCAGTTTCTGTAAACACTAAAGGCAGCTTAGAAAATGCAAAACATTCCCTGTTGAGAACAAAATCCTGTTTGTACCCAGTCTTTGTAGGTATGGTGAAGGTTACGTCATTCGTTGAGGCAGAGAAAAAAGTTTGGGTGGAGTAAAGTGATTACTTGTAGGCCCCTTAACCCAGTGGTTCCTAAACTGGGTGCTATGGCATCCTGGGGAGCCATGGGACACTTGCACTGGTAAACTAGTTTGTGGTCCAGGACCAAATCAAATTATTTATGGTCAATGTGTTTCCACATAAAATACAGTATATGTCCACCACTTAACTGAACCTAAGGATGAGCACAATTACTTAATATAACAATCTTTACAGAATTTCTCAATAAGAAACATTTGGCCTAGGGGTGCCCTGAAAAAAATGCTGAGGCTCCGTGATTCAAGAAAGTTTAGGAACAATTGCATTATCCTCTTTCCAACGTCCTTCCGTACTGTCTATTTTTCATTTCTTTTCATTCCTTCAGTTCTCTTGCACCCTCTGCCTGCCTATTGTGTCTCTTTCTATTTGTCATTGTCTATGTCCTTTAATGGTACCCCATTATAAAGCCGCATTCAGTCCTTACCTAATGCACTGCATAAATTCAGGCTGGATCCTTTCCAGGCACAAAAATAAATACTAATAAAATGCAGGTCCTGCTGCCCGCAGTCCCAATATTAATATCAATAGCTTCCCGAGCTTATTTCTGTAAGTAACTAGTTTTTTGCCGTTCATTTGATTTAATTTAAATACGTTTTATTTTCTACTTCACCAAGTGCATTGCGGGTGTGTTCAATTCTCTTGCACAGACTGCAAAACTCTAACAAAAGGAATTGGTGTTGTACTGTATTTTCTACAATACATTCCTAAATAAACAAGTATATGCCCTTCAGGACAAACAGTAACTTGTGATACTGCTACAATCAATAAAATACATTGAATATTAGAATACATAGTAAAATTGCTGCTGTGAATCCACAATCACTGCTCACCTGTACCTGCACCCTCTGCCATGGGTAATGCCCAGAGCTGAAAACCGTGACTGATTGTCAGATGAAGTGTCCTTGTCCCCGAACACATCTCTCATTGTGAAGAGAAAATCTCAGTTCTCTGATTCTCGCAGCCGAACCTGCAGTTAATACTACTGGACCAACACAAGGTCACCTACCCGATTGCTAATGATAAAGAGAATCTCAACCTTCTTTCTCTCCAGTTTGTCACTGACCACCAGGATCACCCATAGCCTTTTGCCTTTTAGCCCTACCTTGTAGAACCAATGCAGATTGCTGACAGAGATATGAGAAACCTGTTGCCCGTTTTTGACTGGATTCTACTTATGCCTCTTTTGCCCTCTGTGCCTACAGTAATTGCCAGAGATCCCACAAATTACAGAACTGGGCCTATGGCTGAAGCAGTGATTCTCACATCAGTGTTTAATCAAACTGTCTGCCTGTGTGCAGGGCCATCTCTTCCATTGGGCTTGTTGGGCAGTTACCCAAGGGCCCGAAGCTTGTGGGGGCCCACCAACCCACCCCCCTACAGCCATGAGTACTCACCTCACTCCCAGTTTCACTTCATCCGCTAGTTTCAGACCAGTCAGACAGAGTCTCTCTGCATGTGTGGGAGGTCTGATGGGCATGCAGGAGGGTTTCATTTTATTGGCCATTTAAATTTTTTTCCCGTGAATGGGCGGATAGGGGCTCCTGTGCATTGCTTTGCCCAGAGCCCACACTGCGGTACAGACAACCCTGCCTGGGTGGCCAATATTATGTCAGGCAGCTGTTTATAAAATTTGATTTGTTTGTACCTACAGTGCTAATCTCACTGTGAGAAGTTATACTGTTTACAGCTTTTTACTTGTATGGTATTTTACTTTCTTGGCACCTGGGTGAGTTGTACATTTTCACTCTGGGCATTTTTAGATTACATTCATTACTATTTTCTAAGCTGCTGCTCCCATAGACTTTATTAATATTTCACTTCCCATTACCAGTAGATCTGCAGTGTACACTCTGTTCTGTGTTGTAGAGCACTGATCATTATCCCATAAGCTTCTCCTTTTGAAATATGGTGTGTGTGCTACTGTGCTGCCTCCATGATGCTCCTTTTGGGAAGGATCTTCCTGTACCAAGATGGCCACTGTTTAGTCTTCAGTGCATGTGCGGCGCCATCTTGTCACTGTGTAAAAGCACCACAGTGGAACACAGACGTGTTTCACATAGCTTTATAGAGACACTACAATAGAAGCTGTCAGAGATCACTCCGGAGTCCAGTCACAGTACCGCTGTCCCTACAGCATCCAGTACCACTGGTACCAGCCCGATGTCTAGCCACAGAACCACTGTCCCTACAGCATCCAGTCCCATCGGTACCAGTCCAGTCACTCAGGATAGTACTGCTGCTACTACAGCATCCTGTACCACAGATACCAGCCCAGTGTCCAGCCACAGAACCAATTATCCTACAGCATCCAGTATCACTGGTACCAGCCCGGTGTCTAGTGACAGAACCACTCTCCCTACAGCATCCAGTTCCATTGGTACCAGTCCGGTGAACGACCACGTTACTGTTGCTACTACAGTGTCCAGTGCCACTAGGCCCAGTCCAGAGACTAATAACAGATCTTCAGCTACGCCTATAGTGCTACTGTGACCAATTCCTAAGCATTAGCTCAGTTTATTCTACTGCTACTGTTGAGCCTAGTAGTATCTTCTGTGACAATTCCAGAGAGCCTTGTTCTTGCCTCACACTTGTACAGTGCACCACCTTGCTCATAGGCAGAATTTTCATCAAACTACACCAGCTTTCTCCTCACAGATTCTTCTCCCACTGAGACCTCGACCATAGACCGGGAACATAAGCCAACCTACTTCCAGCCGTGACACTGCCATCTTTTGCCCCCTTACCCCTTCTACATCACCAGTAGTGAGTGTTGCCTCTCAGATTCCCATTGTTACACAGTCTGCCACTCAATTGGAGATGAAGGTATGGAATTGGATACAGTCCTATTTGAAAAACAGGTTTAATCACTTGTCTATTTTGGACCCTGACCTTATGCTGCTGATTGAATCTGGGGTTTACAGTATATTCTACCTACTCCAAGATTGGTATCTGTGCATTGCCTATTGTCATTGTGCCAATGTACAGTATACTGATGAGAATGCTATTTCTAAATCAGCTCCACCCCCTTCACCCTAGTACTGTTCCCATATATTTGGGGAAGGGTTCTGTCTGTCCTCCAGGGTGGTTCAGTTGTTTAGGACCTCTTCTCTCTGAAACTCAGGATCCGCAAAGTGGGTCAGGGGTATTACATTTGCATATTGCTTGTTTTCTACCACTGTGGGTTACAGACAGTGATTATGAGCCCTGCTCTCTTAATTTCTGCTTTTTAGCAATTAACTTACCTGATGGGCTTCTGACCCTGTATATCCATTCGCTCATGGAATGGGTACTTCCTGATGTGGTGTAGAACAGCCCCCTTAAATGCTTTAGAGGTCTGGCAATAACACATTATTTTCTTATACAATAGTATTCAATTTAACAAAGGTTCTTATAAATACATGTAGTGTGTACAGCAACATCTACTCTAACTGGCAAAGGGTTAAAGATATATATTGTTGCCTTATTCATTCGTGTATAGTTTGTGTGTTTAAAGTGATGATCACTGTCACTTAGGCATAGCGCCATATAAATGGTCATACCCATATAAACTGTTCCTAGCCATTTTCCGGAATAGAGACTTAGCATAGCACTAAGCCCTGATTCAAGCATTTATCGTCAGTGGTAGCAAAGCAATTTTACAGTGCAACAAATAATGAATATATTGGCTGCATTTCCAAATGTCAAATGCTTAACAGCTCAACTTTAGCTAACAATAATATTACGATACAAAGATAATAATTTTAAAATAATATAATATAACATGTTGTTTTGCCATTGTGAAGACAGCTCTGTCAGATCAGTTTTAGAACTCTTATACAGGTTTATCAAAATGGATTTTGTACCTCTAAATCGACAAGTAGAAACTTTAGTCTATTTCCCCAGAGTCTTAACATGGATTATTTCATTGTATACCATCTAAGTAAAAAAGATTTGTAGACTGAATTTGAGGGCCTTCACGACTAATGCCTGTGGTGTACAGCTGTTTATATGACGGATCAAAATGATTGTGAAAAAAAATTAATCAGCCACCAGCTGCCCCCAACAGTAGAACTAAGAACACATGGAGTGTCCTGTACTTGCTATAAAATACAAATGTATTACAAATACATTGCCAGGTCAATCGTTTGTTACTGGACTGGCATAAAGGCAGGGCTAAGAGGGGGGGCCCAAAATTCCAGTTTGCTTTAAGTGACTGAAAACATGTTATATGTGGTATATAATGTGGGTTCTTTGCATTTCAATCTGAATACATTTTCTGGGGGCCCTGATTGCTTTTTGTTGGGGGCCACTTTTGGTGGATACTAGCCAGGTGAGTACTGTGATCGTGAGTGTCGGCATATAAAAAGTTTCTAATTTATTAGAAAAGCAATTTTCAGCTATAGTATATCATGGAGCATTTTGCTGTAAGCATATAGAACACCGATGAAGATGTCAGCTAATCTATATGTAATAAACTGAATACTTGCCCAAGAGAAATGCCTGCTTTGGAAAACCAGACAATGAGTATACTTTTTAGGCATTCCTCCTTTTCCAGCCCCTACATTTCCTGGATAGCTGCCACATTACATTATAAACCTCCACAAAACCTTAATAACATTAAACACCCCACTATATTAAAGTAATACCCCTATTACCTTACAATAATAACCCCCCCATTACTTTTATTGACCCCGCTGCATTAATTTTCCCCACTATATTACAATAATACTCTACTAACAGAGTTAAGTAGTTGTCATCTGCCTTACTTAAACTGGGTAATGAAGAGGAGTTGGGGGTGGGGATGGTCATCGACCTTCGATGATTAACAATCATCGTTGGTTGACCACTGATGGACGATGGTTTTGCCATTGATGATGGGGATTCAATGGTTCTCATCCATTCTCATCCATGGATGACATTTTTTTTTCTCATGTCCCGAGACACAGCATAGCTCCACCCCTGGCATGACCCGTGAAGCCCCACTTCCACTCCCTATTTGGCCCACTGCCAGGCAAGTATTAAAGCAGGGATGACCATCAGTGGATGAAATCAACGATGGTTTTCAAAGTGTTTTTTTTTTCTAAGTGGTAGTACATGCACAGCTAAATTTAAAGAGTTATGCTGGGTATACACTATACAATTATCTGTCAGACATCTGTCCAATCTGGCTGGCTGGAATAAAAACCTGGTAATGTATGGGAGCAAATGACATTCAAACATTTGGTCCAAACACTGGAAAATGGACAGAGTTCGGACTTTTCGTCCTCACCGCCGTTTTTTGCAGGGATAAAGTATCGGGTGCATGCCCGCTTATCCCCGCATTCAATTAGGAATCAGTGAAGACTGGACCCGGCGGAAGGGTAAGTATCGAAAAGTCCTTGCAATTTTTGGGAAATCATCCTGGCACTCCCCTAAAGATGGTCTGACATGGAGGATGACTATGGGTACCCCCGTTTTGGCCTGCAGAAGGTAATTTGGGTTTTTAAATAGACGCGGCAGGTGCATAAATGCGCCTGTGAAGAAGGGGTGAAGAATAGCATTTTTCTTTTTTTTAAAAACTATGCCCATCAAATTTGGGGTACATGAAAATGGGTGCAAGCATATTTTGAAGTCCCTAAAGTTATTTTTTAAAATTAATTAAATATGCAACTGCCGCAACCACCCGCAATGAAGAAAACACCTGCTGCATACTTGGGGACCCTCCTGAGTCTATTTTGCTAGTTTTTAATTGTGTCCCCGACATTTTTTATTTTGCCCCCAAAATGAAAGTACATTTTTTGGGGTGTCCTAAAGAAATTTTTCTTATTTTTTTTTTTTTACACAGATCAAATTAAGGGGACATTCTAAAGGCTGCAGTCTATTTTTTTTATTCTGCACTCCTAAACCCCAATTCTGCACTTTTTTTCGCAATGTATTACATGCTGAAAACTTATCCCCATTTTTTAACAGACTTTTCGCACTGGCGAAAAGTCTTTGTAATTGAATATGAGGATAATTGAAACAGGCAAAAATGACATCATCGGCAATAAATTATCGCCAATAATGGACTTTTCGCCTCAAATTGAATATGGCCCTTTAACTGTACTGTTCCTGTATCTCACTCTCATCACTACTACTGCCGTTTCTCTCCCAATTCCCTCATCTACACTATGGGCCGTATTAAATTGCCGGCGAAAAGTCCCTGACTTTTCGCATGCCGGAGTTTAGTGCAAATTAGCGTCTTTGCACAAGTGGTGAGGAATAGCATTTAGCAGTTTTTTTTTTGTCAAAAATAAGTCGTCCCAGCAAATTTTGGGTACATGAAAATGGGTGCAAGCATGGTTCAAAATCGCTAAAGTGCGTTTTTACAAAACATAAAAAATGCACCGGCAGCAAACATCTGCAATCCAGAAAACACATGGGGCATACTTGGGGGACCCCCTGGAGTCTATTTCGCTAGTTTTTAAGTTTGTCCACCAACTTTGGTTTTTTTCACCCCCAAAACGAAAGTACTTTTTGGGGGTGATCTTAAGTAATTTTTAACTTTTTTTAACGCAGTTTACCTTTGGGGGACTGTCCCAAGGCTGCAGGGGTGTTTCCGCAACTTTGCACCACAAACCCCCAATTCTGCACTTTTTCTGCCTACATTCAGAGGCAAATCTTTTCCGCTGGTTACAAGGCGCAGACTTTTCACACCGGCGAAAAGTCTTTGCAATTGATACAGCGGAAAGTTTCTGACAGACGAAATGATGTCATCGAACGGCTTTTCGCTGGCAATTGAATCCGGCCCTATATCGCTCTTCTACACCCCCTCACTCAGCAGCTACGTAATTCTCTCCTCTACCACCAGGTCCCATCTCTTTCCTCCCTCCATAGTCTCCTCCCCCTCTTTCCTCTCCTCTGTTTCCCTTCATCCCATCTACTACTCTCCACTGCATCTCCCATAAATCCATTATTGTTCACTCCTCTTCCACCACCACTAAGCCCTGCACCCTTCCTTTTCTTCAAGTCACCTCTCCTCATCTACACCCACACCACACTAAACAACCACCTTTCCCACCAACTGCTGTCACCCTTCCTCATTCAGAAGTCCACCACATTTCCACACTCTCCTTACACCCCTGCTCTAAATCAATCTTAACCTTAATCTTAATCCTCATAACTCTGTCCCTCCCTCCTGTGTCCTCTGGAAAGCCAGTTCTGTCAATAATCAACTGGTCCCCACCCATGACAGCTTCATCTCCAACTCCTTGAATCTCCTAGCCATCACCAAATCCTGGATTTACCCATCTGACACCACTTTTTCCTGCTGGCTATCTCCTTTGGGGGCCTCACATTCTTTCACACTTCCTGGCCTGGAGGTTGCCACGGCGTTGGTGTTGGGGTACTTCTATCGTCTGGTGACTCCCACCAACTCTTATCTAAACTCTCTGTTTCATTCTTTCCATTCAATGCTTGTGATATTCGTCTTTTCCAACTTTTTCAAGTAGCTGCCTTTTTTCTTCCCCCTGGCCTTAGCTCAAAATTCCTTGATAACGTTGCTTCCTGGCTCCTAAACTTCAAATGGGCTCTCAAGACCCCTTACTTCCTCAAACTTTTCCAACGTTCATGCTAACCTACTACTCCATGTTCCTTCCTCCCCGTCTACCCCATCTGTGTCATCTGTGTCACCCCTGTTTGTCTGCCCCTCGCCTTTAGAATGTAAGCTCTCACAAGCAGGGCCCTCTTCCCTCACGTGCTTCCTATCCTTACTTATACTTTAATTTACAACAGCACCTGCTGACACCCTGCTGCTTATTTAAGTGTTGTGCAGCAATGTTTATAAATCATGTATTTGTCCTGCATGGTTAATAACTGTTTTTTTCTTGTGTGCTCATTTGTTTAGGTTACTTTGTAAGGTTCTGCGGAACCCTTGTGACACCATATAAATAATGGTTGCCAGCCGATGGTTTTATTCCATCAAAGTCAACCACAGATGGTACCATCAATGATCGGGCGTTGGCTTAGCAGAGAGGGGTAAAGGGGAGGAGCAGCTTGTAAATAGATTTTAATACTGTCTGAAATCATTCAATCGTTGGTAAAATCATTCAAATTGTTTGTAAAATCGTTCAATCGTTCATCTGACAGATCTGACCGTGTGTATGCACCATTACTGCTGCAAGAACCTTGTAACTTTAAATATTGTTTCAATTATAATGAAGTAGGAACATAAATATAATTGCAAATACATTTTATAAATGTTTATAAAAATAAACACTTTAACCTGGAGGGTTATAGTCACCAGCCCATATTCAGGATTTTGTGATGCATCCATTTGGTAAGTATAATTCCACTTATAAATGTATATAATATTATTTTCCAAAGGTATTACTTTTAGGATCTATGGGGTCTATTTACTAAGCAATGTTAGGCGACAGAGTGAAAAGTGATAAGAAAGTGATAAGGTTCCAGACAATCAGCTCCCAACAGTCATCTCACAGGCTGTGTTTGAAAAATGACAGTTGGAGCTGATTGGCTGGCACCTTATCACTTTCTTATCACTTTTCACTCTGTCTCCTAACACTGCTTAGTAAATAGACCCCTATATGTGTTACAGGTGCTGATGACTTTCAGTGGCACTCTCTAGCTGATTCTGTTTGGTTGACAGCTCAAAGTACTTAATGAAGTAACTGTGGGCCTGATTCAGCAAGGAATGCACGCTAGCAAACGCACACACACAGCCACTACAAGAATATGCTAATCAATGCATATGCACGGAGACTGCAACACAAGAAGCAGACACCCAGAAAAACATAAAGCCGCCTACCTATGCCATGATTGACAGCATACACATCGGGAACATCGAGTGCAATTGAAGCTGCGTGTAAGCTAAGGGTAGACCTGACCCTGCCGCAGGACTTGAGAGATTCCTGCACGCAGAGAGGCGCCTGGCTTGCCCCTCTAATGGCCGCCCAGCCCCCTGTCACCACCCACAAATGGCACTTCATGTCAATCAACATCAAAGATATCTGCGGGCTCCCTGCGTACTCTGAGAGAGTCCTTACCGTACTCAGCAACCTGTTCACGCACGCGCAATGTAATGCATACGTATGTGCAGAACTGCAGATCGCAAACATCAGCTCGCACCGTGCATTCTCTCACTTGCGTTGCTTACTGAATCAGGCCCTGTATGAAGTAACACTTTAATTTGCATTACTTAACTGACATTTCCATTTATACTACTGAAGGGCAGAAGATTAACACTTTTTTAAAGAAGGAAAACAATACAGATTTTAATTTATTTGAATTTGTATTTATTTGTGTTTATATGTTGAATTTGTGTTTATATTTCAAAAGATTTATAAAATATTTTCTTGTGTCAACAGTATATGGCACTTCATTCCATTACTTTATTGTTTACAAATAGGGTGTCAAAGCTGGATAATTGGCTGAGAGAGAATCTGTTACAATTAAAATCTGCACTACGCCATTTTGCGAATGGCAACAAGCCGCCATTTTGCGAATGACCGCTCAGCGCCATTTTAGCGAATCTCACACATAAGTACATACGGCGATGCTATTATTTAGTGTCGTGCGATTCCCACGCAATAGAACAATGTTAAAAGTCCTCATTATATAAATGCATACATTTATATAAACATATAATATGACCAACCCTGCAAAACACGTACCACGGTGTAATTCACAAACATGTAGATGCACAACGCTAACTAGCATCTTTTCTTAATATCCCAATACTTACACACTGCACACTTACATAAAAAGGTTCCCTAGCATTAAGGTTAATATTTAAGGTTTTATTCATTATCAGTAATGTTGTGAAATACATGTTATTTGATATCTAAGGTTTAGCACACGATAAGCAGACCGTGTTTGGTGTCATTCTAAACCACTGTGTATTTGCAGATTTCCGGTTCCATCGGTGAAGAAATCTCAACATGTGTCTGCAAATTATGGATCATAGAGAGTTAGGCATTAAAATATTTAGATTTGTTATTCAGTGGGAAAATGGACACAAAGAGCTGTTGGAGGCTGGACTGTGATCATACAAACTGACCTACGAACTGTACTGTAACAGAAGAACCAGGAAGAAGAACTAATGGAATCATGCCAACTCGTCTTATTGTATTGCCTATCTCTGTAAGGGTATATTTGCAAGCTTTCTGAATCTAGCTAGTCAGTCATCTTTTCTTTGCTGTTGATGGAGGATCCAGAACGCATGCGTAACGACTGTACCTTGTGACTGTATAATTTCTTTGTGATAATTGTATTTAGATCACAGAGTGTAACCATCTGCTTTTTGGTGAATAATATATTTTTGTGCTTTGGAACCACAATCAAAGTCTGAAAGCAGTTATTTCTTGTGTGACTTAAAATGCTAAATAGTGTAATTTTTACAGTGTATAGATAGGCAGGAATTGATAGTTGGGGGCTTATAGAGTGAAATCACGATACCGATCACACGTTGACACACGGTCATCGATCTCTCAGCAAAAGGGTGGAGGCGCCATACGCAGGAAAGAACGCATTGTGCCTTTGAATACGTGTTACCACTTTGTTGCTATGAGACCGCTACCCGCTACTGTGTGAGTTCAAGGAGCGCTGATTAGAATCCAGGGACAAGGAAGGAATAAGTTTGTTGTCCTTCATTGATAGAATTTCATGTTAAAAGGAAATCATCACAGAATAGCAGAATAACATAAGGGCAATAATATGTTTTGTGCAGCGGTCGCATTATTGTGTATGCAACTAGTCGCACAATAGCATATACGTATTTCCTGTATTGCTGCCGCATGTTTAAACAAAGCCGCTGAGATTGCATTGTGAGATTGATAGTGTGATATCTTAGTCGGTGTTGCCATAATCTGGGAAAACATTTATTTTTCTGCGTAGGAAAAGGGTGAGTAACAGTGGGTCGTAGGACCCTTAGGTACTCGGTACCTGGTGTTGGCCTACTGGCTCGGTAGTAGATACCGAAGTCTATACACATTGCAGGTGTAGTTGTTGTCTTGTTGTAGGTATCGGCTCTCAGTGTGATTGCAGCATCCAGTGATCAGTGAGGGTTATTGGGCATTGTGATTGAACCGCACAGTTGCAGCAGATTGTGATCTGAGCAGTGGTGGATGAAATCACTGCAAAGGGTAGGTGTTATTGGAATGCCTACATGCTAGCAGTGCAAAGTACTCAAAAAGGGCTTAGGTGCATGGAAGCAGCCTGGTTATTCTTTCATAGGTGTGTGGGCGCATCCTGTTAATATCGTCCACAGGTAAGTGAAAGTAGCCTTGACATTCTTTCACAGATTTAAATCTCTATTGAAAAGTTTAATGTTATTTTCCCAAGATGGGAGCCAAGCAAACGGTTGAGATGTTAGATGATGTGCTGCTTTTGGAAGCGCCGCTTGGGTCGGCACGGCATATTATGCATACTAGGTACGCTGCTTATGCAACTAGGTACTGTGATGTATGGTTTAAAATGATGAGAAAGAGTGTGAACCCGGTTCCAAAAATTGGCAGCTTTGATAAGGACGTATTGAACAATGTCTGAGATAGCATCTGTATGGTGCACTCTCGAATGAAAAAGATAAAGTATAATGATTGCTTAAAGCTGTGGCAGCATGAGGGGGATACGTGGCTTAATGGTGTGCATGCGACGCAAACTAGCATCACGAGCATGATGCAGGAGAGTGCGCATGCATGCTGCAAAATAGCGAGCACACACAGCAAGGTAATGTCAGTGGTTCACGCGCACCACTACCGCCCTATGCGGATGGGGGTTGAGGTACAGTCAATGTAAAAACTCATAAAAATGTAACATGTAACCTCTCTTGAGTAATTATAAGGAGAATGCTTATGATACGGATGATGAGCCTGTTGTTATGTCTGCCATTTCCCATGCAGTAGAAATGTTAGATGCCCCATCACAACGAGCATGAGTGGTAGCCCCATCTTCATCAGTGGTAGTACAGGAAGTGTTAACAGCCACTGCACCCATAGAGGAAGTTGTTAACCCTATACGTAGCAGAAATAAACTGAATACCCAGCCAGGTAACAAAGTCAAAGGTAACAGTGTGGCTGGTCTCCATCCCATCCGGACAATAACTGTTCCCAATGGGAATCCGGATGCGAATGGTGTGGTGCCCTCAATGGATGTAGCAATGCATTGTCCTTGGACAAGAGCTGTGCTAAATTCCATAATGACTGACTTTCCTGACCCTAAGAAGGAATTAGCAAAATGCCAAAGATTTTTGAAAATTTTTTTTGTAATGCTCACAAGCCAACCAATAAGGATTGGCGAGTGGTGTTAAGGGTGTGTCTTCCACACAATACCGGTGTGAAAAAGTTTATCACAGAGTGCGTATTGGAGGGAGATGGTCCAGTAACAGACGAGGATAACCAAGGTAACATTACCTGCATAATAACTCAATTTGGTGTATATTTTCCAGTAGTAGTTAACTGGAGTAAAATTTTCACCATAAAACAAAAGGAGAGAGAATCTGCAGAGGATTACTGTACCTGAGCTCTGCAGGTTATCATCCAGTACACTGGGATAGAGGATATTAAAGATAGCACCCATTACAGGGAAATAGTCATCATAGTACTTATGGATGGTCTTAAAGACAATCTAAAGACCCGAGTCCAGACCTCTCTACCTGGCTGGAGGGGAGTTATTGTAGACACACTCAGGGAGTTTGCTATTGAGCATGATAAAAACATCCTCAAGAAGAGAGAGACCGAGAGCAAGAAGCTAATGGCTGTTAGTATTCAAGCTCTAGAAGGAATGAATGTAACATCACAGCCACCAGACACATATACACCTGCACAGCTAAATGCCCTCACAAATCCTGTTCAGCCACAAACACAGCCCTACCCCACTTATCAAGCACAGCCACAAAACCCATACTAGACACAGCCACCATATTACCCTCAAAATCCCTATCCACACCCACAATTTTTCTCTACCGCTCAACCCACACAGCAACCTTTTCACCCACCCCACTCATGAAGGTTCTTTAACTGCAACCAAGTGGGCCATGTAAGTAGGAACTGTAAGATGAAGAAAGTAGGACCCCCTAATCAGGGAGTACCTAAATATCCACATAAGGGATATATGCAGAATGCAGGAAATTTCCCACAGTCACCAGCTCCAATTGTGGCCTTATATGCTGTATTGGAGAGTGAGAGTCAACGCTAGGGGTCAGGTCATACCTGTAGTCTACAGATAGTCAGGTTAACTGGAAGTACTAGGGAAGAACCGGTGATGATGGTTGATGTAGCTGGTACTAAACATCCTATTCTTGTATACACAGGGGCAACAAGATCAGTGATAAAATTTCCAACTAATTTACAGGTGACCAGCGAGACAGTACCAGCAATGGGTGTAATGGGTAAAGTGCAACATTATCCTTTAACCAAATCCACAGAGGTTACTATCGGGCCATTGCATACCAGGCATTCTTTTCTGCTGGCAGCAGCAACTCCTACTAACCTACTGGGAAGGGATTTGTGATGTAAGATGGGATGTGTCATATATTGTACCCCTGATGGTATATTCTTAGATATCCCAGAGAGAGTGGCACACGAGGTGAGGGATATGTTGGACACTCCCCAAAGTTTATGTATCACAAACCATTTCACTGTCATTTACCTCTGTTCTGCTTTCTTTTCTGTACCTCTTCATCCTGACTGTCAGTACCTATTCGCTTTTACATACAGGGGTGTACAATACACATGGACATGATTGCCCCAGGGCTTCATAGACAGCCCCAGTATCTTCTCCCAGGCCTTACAAGACTGTTTGCGATCTTTTCAACCTGCCAATGGATCTGTTCTAATACAATATGTGGACGATTTATTGTTGTGTTCTGATTCGTTTATGTCATGTTTAAATTCTACTAAACTTTTGTTGCTTCATCTCTTGCAAACATGACACAAGGTTGCTAAGGACAAACTACAGCCATGCCAGTTCAGGGTTAAATACTTGGGACATTACCTAACCCTAACCCTAATTAGCAGAAGGCAAATCTGCTAATTTCTACACTGACTCTAGGTACGCCTTCAAGGTGGGACATGATTTCGGTGCTCTATGGCATCTGTGAAATGACAGAATCCAAGCCATACAGACCATGACATGACCATGACACTGCCACGGAAAAAACCAGCAAATCCATACCTTCTTGACAATGTGTGGGTACTGCAGAATGTGGATCCCAGGTATTTCTATTTTGGCCTTGCCATTACAGGACTTATGGCCTTATTCAGACCCAGTCGCAAGCACTGAGCGCTTGCAACTTGGTCGATGTTTGCCCACTGGGCATGCGCATGAGCGAGACCCGGCTAGCGACGGGCACTCCGTCGCTATGGATCTCGCACCAAAGGGAGGGGGCAAGTTGTCGATGGTGATTGACAGCTCGCTCCGTTTGGGAGGCAGGCGGGGGGGTGGCCGGCCAAACAGAGGCGTTCCCAACGGAATGCTTGCCATTTGGGGCGGCTCCACTGACATCAGCAATGATGTCTGTGGGGAGCTTCCTGTTCGATCAGAGCAGGAAGCTCCCTGGCGCTTGTGCTTGCCGAGACCCAACCTTAGGGTCTCGTCACAAGCCCCAATGGTTGCGATGGTCCTGAACATCACGACCATCAACCTGGTCACTCGCTAGAGCTGTGGGTGGTAACCCACAGCTTAGCTAGCCACCAGGTGGCTGCACTTCACACCACAAGCGGCTGCCCTCATTCAGAGTGACCACTTGTAGCTAGCGATCAACTCTGAATGAGGGCCTTAGTCTCTTCCTCAAAGCACGATCATGTCATACACACAGAGGAAACAGAGCAGGCTTTCCTTAACATTAAGGATAGTTTGACAAGAGCACCTGCATTGGGAATACCTGATTATGAAAAACCTTTTGATTTGTATTGTACGGAAGCTAATGGTTGTGCAGCAGGTGTCCTCACACAAAAACATGGTGATGCCAGTATGCCCGTAGCATACTACAGTACACAATTGGACACTGTGGCAATATCACTCCCAACGTGTTTAAGAAGTGTAGCAGCAACTGCTCTATTGGTCATTAAGAGTGAGGATGTAGTATTAGGCCATGATATGATTGTCTATACTCCCCATGCTGTATTTGCTTTGCTAAACTCTGCCCAAACCAGACATGTCTCTTCAGCTAGGTTCACAAAATGGGAACTAGCCCTAATAGCACCTGCAAACATCACCATCAAACGGTGCAGTACGTTAAATCCAGCAAAGTATTTACCATATGTGCAACAGGATGCACAAAGGGTGGAGAGATGTGAGTCACTGGCGCAAGGTGAGTTCTGCAGGTATATTGATGCACACGATTGTATGGAATATCTGAATTAGACCTTTGCTGCAAGACCTGACATACGGGATACACCTTTAGAAAATGTAGATGTGACATTTTACATGGATGGGAGTTTTCATAGACAAGCTGACACTGGAGAGTTATGTACAGGTTATGCTGTGGTAAATGACAAAGACATCATAGAGGCCGAACCTTTAGGTCCACCTCACTCGGCCCAAGTGGCGGAGCTGGTGGCATTAAGAAGAGCGTGTGAATTAGCAGAAGGCAAATCTGCTAATATCTACACTGACTCTAGGTACGCCTTCGGGGTGGTACATGATTTCGGTGCTCTATGGCATCTGTGAAATTTTATGACAGCAGCAGGCACACCAATCGCACATTCAAGACATACATACATGTGAGGATGATCCGGTGTCACTTGGCAACAGCAGGGCAGGCGATGCTGCCAAATGGGAAGCAGGGTTAAAAGTAAACGTGCAAATTAACCAAATGATGTTTCAAATGATTGACATGCTGAAATTGTTTGAGATGCAAAATTTGTTTTCCATTCAGGAAAAAGCAGTCTGGAGGTTCAAGGGATGTGGGCAAGAGTTCTCTGGACTCTGGAGAGATGGACAAGGTAAGCCAGTGGCCCCCAAGGCGTACAACCCAAGCCTGCCTGAGGCAGCGCATGGTCTGACTCATTTGGGAAAGCAAGGTATGTGCAAATTGGTGAGAGCATACTGGTGTGCACCGGGTTTTTCTTCTCAAGCGGAAAAGAGAGCAATGTCCTGTTTGACCTGCTTGAGGAAAAACATTGGGAAAACGATCCCTACTGAACCATCCCACATTCCTCCGACCGACGGACCTTTTCAGGTAATACAAATTTATTTCATCCAATTACCACCCTGCAGGAATCTCAAGTATATATTAGTGTGCACTGATGTGTTTTCTAATTGGGTTGAGGCATACCCAGCTGCCACTAATACTGCTGCGTTTACTACTAAGAAAATAGTTCAGGTGTTTGTATGCAGATACGGTATCCCTAGAATTATTGATAGGGGTACTCATTTCACAGGTGATGTCTTCCAAAACATGTGTAAGTTGATGGGTATTAATAGTAGACTTCATACCCCCTACCGACCGCAAGCCCAGTGCCAAGGTGGATAGGATGAACAGGACTATTAAAAACAAATTAAGTAAAACCATGGCAGAAACTGGACTGGGGTGGCCAGAAGCATTACCACTTGTCTTTCATAGTATCAGGACAACTCCTTGACCCCCTCTCAATCTATCCCCCTTTGAAATACTGTTTGGTAGACAACCTCATTTGATTATAAGCCCACAGGAGGATTTGAAAAGTAACAACGAGGTAACTGTAAGGTATCTTATAACAATGAGTAAACAGTTAAAACAGCAACAGCAGAAACTGAAATTGTTGTTACATGATATGCCAGAAACCAAACTGTCATGATGTTGAACCTGGAGAATTTGTTATGAACAGAAATTTCTTGTGTTCAGGTTGTTTGACAGATCGGTGGGAAGGTCCGTATCAGGTGTTGCTGCTGAGTACAACTTAATTGAAAGTGGCAGAGAGAGATACCTGGGTCCATTCCACTCACTGTAAGAAGGTCAACCAACCAGTGGAGAGATAAGGTCGGAATCGAGGCAGATAACGTAGACCTGTCAATTGCAAGTCTGTTCCAGGAAGGTTAAAGATTACAGTGAGATACCCGAGCTAAAATAAATTTGTAGATCATTGTTTTCAGCAATGGATTGGCTGTGGTAAACTTTGTGTTTTCTCCCAGAGTTCTCATTATCTTGGGTTGTTTTGGGATCCCTGGTTTCTGTGACAGAGGATAGAGGATGGAGAGGGGAGCTAATGGTTATATCAATGGAGTGGAGTTGGCAGAAGGAGTGCTAAACCAACCGGGGGAGTATCTGACCAAACCCAGTACAGTAATTGTTAAGAGATCTGCTATTGTGTAAACTCGGAGACAGTGTGGATTATTGTATTTGTGAGTTTTGTGGGTCCTTAGTTGATGAGAATTGCATCCAGCAGTGCCAACCTAAGTATAACCAGTATTGGGGTTGGTATCCTTTAGAGGATTATCATACTATGGTGGACAAAGTTTTAAACCAGACTGACTGTTGGGTGTGTTCTCATGTGCCAAAGGGACAGCATAATGTAGGATTAGTACCATTTCTATTAAATGTCTCTGAGGTTTTAGAACTGCAACAAGGGAAGACGCTGGATGGAAAATTTCTATGCACAAAACCACCTCATTTGAAACTCCACCAGTACAAAGGAGATAAATCACTTTTATGTTTGAACATCACCAACTCCAATAAACCAGGAAGTTGGGAGGTGACTGGGGATAACCAGACAATGACCTTCTCACTAAGAGCTGATTATGAGCCTATAAATTTTGAACTGTTACGCACAATTAGATTAAATGGGAGACACTTCTGGTATCGGTATACATTAAGTAACATCAAAGAAATGGTTGGCAGAGTACCAGAAGGGTACTGTGCCAGTGTTATACAACCAGAAACGTGTGTTAGCCAGATGGGAGAACCTGAGATAGGATAATTTGTGAGGGAAATGTTCTCCCCGATGATGTATATTTTATATGTGGAAGGAAAGCATACAAGTGGCTCTCTCTGAGTTCCGAAAGTTTGTGTATTCTGGGAAGAGTACTCCCAGAGGTTACACATGGTGAAATGCTTGGTATTCATAAAAACACACCATCACCATATCTTCACACACAGTATGAACATAGACACAAAAGAAGTATGATACCTGGTTGTGTACATAAAGCCACACAATTGATTAGTGAAACAACTGGCTTTCAAGTTTTAGTCGCATTGGATCCCACCAGGATCGCTCGGGGTATACTAAATTTTAGATATCCAAGATCTTGCTAAATTAATAGATAATATCACCGAGATGTATGATGACACATCTAGATATACAGGTAGGGAGTTACAAGCTTATAAGAAAGAACTTGTGCAACATAGGCTAGTGTTAAATTATTTAACAGGTGTCACTGGAGGGTACTGCATAACTTTGGACACCCAATTTGGTGTAAAGTGTTGCACATATATTACAAATAATACTAGTGACCCCAAGGAGGTGATAGACTGGAAGATGGATGAAATTCTACAGCTGAAATGGGAATTTCGGAAGAACCATAATGCTTCAATGTCTGAAGTAGAGGAGAAGGTAGAGAAATGGGTTTCATGGTTGAACCCAGTGAAATGGTTCTCCGGTCTAGGAGAGTGGGTCCAAGAAATGGTTGCTAGCATAGGTAAACTCCTGATCCTTATATTGGTTGTCATCTTAGTAATTGGCTTATGTGTCAGGTGTGTTCCTGCTGTTTTGAAATGTGGAAAATTTAAAGATAAGGTAAATCGAAGGAATGAGATTTTATGATAGTGGCTAGAATTAACAATATGAATACTGAGGTAAATGTAGGACTGCATTACAACCTTGAACTAGAATTTACCATCAGATGATGTATAGATTTAGACATGCATGAAATGTATTATAAAATGTTTTTTTAAACATATTAAATAATGTAAGTCCCTATCCCCTCCAAGACTTCCTTTATAGGTTAGATGCATCCCCACATCTTTCCCATGATCTCCCAAGAACCGCACTGTGCGTATAATGGTAGTTTTATGTCCCCTAGAGACATGTTATTGATGGTTTAAGAATCACCTTGTGCCATACCATAATATAACATTAAATAATATGTCATAGTGTAAGCCTAAAGTACATTTTTTAAATCAGAGTGTGATACCATGTTGTTTGCTTTTAAAGGGTGGACTGTCGAAGCTGGATAAGTGGCTGAGACAGAATCTGTTAAAATTAAAATCTGCACGATGCCATTTTGTGAATGACCGCTCAGCGCCATTTTAGCAAATCTCACACATAAGTACATACGGTGATGCTACTATTTAGCACTGTGCGATTCCCACGCAATAGAACAATGTTAAAAGTCCTCATCATATAAATGCATACATTTATATAAACATATAATATGACCAACCCTGCAAAACACATACCACGGTGTACTTCACAAACACGTAGACGCACAATGCTAACTAGCGTCTTTTCTAAATATCCCAATACTTACACACTGCACACTTACTTAAAAAGGTTTCCTAACATTAAGGTTAATATTTAAGATTTTATTCATTATCAGTAATGTTGTGAAATACATGTTATTTGATATCTAAGGTTTAGTACATGATAAGCAGACCGTGTTTGGTGTCATTCTAAACCACTGTGTGTTTGTAGATTTCCGGTTCCATCGGTGAAGAAATCGCAACATGTGTCTGCAAATTATGGATCATAGAGAGTTAGGCATTAAAATGTACTTTGTAATGCAGCCAGTTTAGATTTGTTATTCAGTGGGAAAATGGACACAAAGAGCTGTTGAAGGCTGGACTGTGATCATACGAACTGACCTACGAACTGTACTGTAACAGAAGAACCATGAAGAAGAACCAATGGAATCAAGCCAACTTGTCCTATTGTATTGCCTATCTCTGTAAGGGTATAGATGCAAGCTCTCTGAATCTAGCTAGTCAGTCATCTTTTCTTTGCTGTTGACGGAGGTTTCATCTTTGATGCCGGGATCTGGATCCAGAGTGCATGCGTATGTAACGACTGTACCTTGTGACTGTATAATTTCTTTGCACTAATTGTATTTAGATCACAGCGTGTAACCATCTGCTTTTTGGTGAATAATATATTTTTGTGCTTTGGAACCACAATCAAAGTCTGAAAGCAATTATTTCTTGTGCGACTTATAAAGCTAAATAGCGACATTTTTAGAGTGTGCAGATAGGCAGGAATCGATAAGGGTAATGTGACATTAGAATTAGTAACATTAGGCAACATCTCAACACTGCATCTAGGCCAGGCCTGCGGCCCGAATAAACATTTTCTGCGGCCCGACATATATATATATATAATGTGCGGCCCACACTCCTGCCACGAACGGAGCTCAGCTTCTATTGGAGCTCAGCTCCGATTGTCCAGTGTTTTAGCTAGCAACTCTGGTCTTTGAAGTGATCAGAAGCCTCTGATCACTTCAGCGGTCAACGTTCACACTGATGCCCACGATGAGCGGAGCCTGCACCTGCCACTCTGGATCTAATTAGATCCGGTCAGCGGTAGCGTCTAGGCAGGATGGAGGAGGTGATAACGGCGTGGACTGGAGCGGGTGCCCAGCGGCCATCGTGAAGTAAGTAAATACTGCATAGACAGGTGAGTGGGGCCTGTTCTATACTGAGGGGGCACACCATTAGGGGCATTACTGCAGCCTCTGCATAAGGGGCACTACTGGGGGCTCTGCATAAAGGGGTACTACTGGTGGCACAACATAAGGGGCATTACTGGGGGCTCTGTATAAAGCGGCATTACTGGGGCCTCTGCATAAAGGGGCAATACTGGGGGCTCTGCATAAAGGGGCATTACAGGGGGCTCTGCATAAAGGGGCATTACTGGGGGCACAACATAAGGGGCATTACTGGGGGCTCTGAATAACTGGCACTAGGGTACTGCATAAGGGGCATTGCATAATGGCCACAAATTCAGGGGGCAATGCAAAAGGGGCTCTAATACAAGGGGAAATTGCATAATGAGCACTACTACAGGGGGCACTGCATTGGTTTTTATTTATTTTGAAATAAACCAAAATTGCATATAAGACCTTTTTTTTGCAGCCTACACACTCCTAGACCTTGAATATTTTGCCTGGTTGGTATTTTGAGTTGACATGCCTGATCTAGGCTATAGTGGGCACAAGTATTGACATGTTTTGCCTAATGTACACCTTGCACATCTTAATTATAATCTTTAATTATTTGTGTTATTGCATGTATACTTCTGGAATGTTTTGTATTTTTTTTCTTTTGTTGTTGTTCTGTATTCTGTTTGTTGGATCTCTGGAGCTCATTCAGAGTCGGTCGTGAGCACTGAGCGCTCACTACCGACTCGATGTTGCCCCACAGCGCATGCGCACGACGGAGCCGGCTCCGTCATGCACATGCGCGAGACCCGGCTAACGATGGGCACTCCGTCGTTAGGGGTCTCATAGCAGACGGGGCGAGCTGTCGATGTTGAGTGACAGCTCGCCCCGTTTGCTGGGAGGGCCGATGGCGTGCCCACCCAAATGGAGGCATTCCAGTCGGAACGCTTGCCGTTTGGGGGCAGCCCCACTGATATCATTGCTGATGTCAGTGGGTAACTTCCTGCTCGAACAGAGTAGGAAGCTCCCTGGGCCTTACGAGTGCCCAGACCCTACCCTAGGGTCTGGTCTTAAGCACCGATGGTCGCGATGGTCTTGACCATTGCGACCATCACCCATGTCAGTCGTTAGAGCTGTGGGTGTTAACCCACAGCTTAACGATCGACAAGGAGGCGGCCATTCAGGATGCAAGCGGCCGCCCTGATTCAGAGCGACCTCTTGCATCTAACGACCGCCTCTGAATGAGGCCCTCTATCTTTTATGTACTTTGCTCTCCAGTATTTCCCCACTGGTCAGCACCTTCAAGTTTAGTGATATGTGTAATCATGCAATAGTAATCATAATAATAATGCTACTTTGATGTAGCTATATACAGTATTTATTGGTTTGAATTAAACATTTAGGCCCGTATTCAATTAGGGAGCGAAAAGTCCATGCTGGACTTTTCGCTCCACATCAGAGCTTTTCTGGGGATAAAGTGTCGGGCGCGTGCCAGCTTTATCCTTGTATTCAATTTGCAGCCAGCGAAAACAGGAGCCTGCGGAAAGGTAAGTGTCAGGAAAAATAGGGGAATTTTTGGGAATTCATCCAGGGACCCCCCCTAATGATGTCCAGACATGGGGGATCACTGTGGGTACCCCTGTTTAGCCCTGCAGAATGTGTTCAGCATTTTTAAATAGCCGCAGCAGGTGTTTTTTCCCGACATTGAAGAAGTGATGCAGAAGAGCACTTAGGTTTTTTTTTTTCATTTTTAAAAGTGTTCCCATCAAATTTGGGGTACATGAAAATGGGTACTAATCCCTAAACTCTAAATTCTGCAAAAAAGCACCTGCCGCTAATAGCCTATTCTAGAAAACACCTGCCGCATACTTACAGAATAGCCCTGAACCTATTTCGCTATTTTTAAACACTGTTTCCCAATTTTATTTTTTTTACCCCAAAACTAAAATTTTTTTTGGGGTGTCCCTATTTTTTAAAAACTTTTGTTTACACAGTTAACTTTTAGGGGCAATTCCCAGGGGTGCAGGTTATTTTTTTAAAGCCTGCAACACTAAACCCCAATTCTGCACTTTTTTTTCGCCGTGTAAAACATGGTGAGGAGTTATCAAGACTTTTTGAACCTGCGAAAAGTCTTTGAAATTGAATACAGGGATAATTGAAATAGGCCTAATTGAATACCCCCCCATAGTTTATGACTAATCGATGATTTATGATTTTTCCTGCAAACCATTCTTCACCAGTTTAATTAAATTCTTTTTATCTGATATTTCTTTATATACTGTATCATCATAACCAGTGTGAACTGTGCAAGCTACAGTGAGGAACAATGTTTACCAGGACTAGCTTTGATTTACCAGCGAGGAACAGTGTTTACCAGCCAGCATGCAGAACCTGATAGAGGTATTTAGTGCTACACAAAACAACTCAAATGTTTAAGCTAGAGAATATACTGTACATGCAGCCCTCTCATAGCAAATCCTCTTTCTCTGGGCTTTTTATATCACATGGAGCTATATGAACCAAGTTGTAATTATCAATATAGACCACTACAGCTAAGCAGATCCACTGAATGTAGTGTGTAGCTAAGGGGTTCCCAACCACGGTCCTCAAGGCACACTAACAGTCCAGCTTTTAAGGATAGCCATAGTTGAGCACAGGTGACTTAATTAATACCTTAGTTATTTTGATTTAACAATGTATGCTTAAGCATGGATATCACTAAAACCAGGACTGTTAGTGTGCCTTGAGGACCGAGGTTGGGAATCACTGGTGTAGCTGAATGTATTGTGTGGCTGTCTAATGTGTGGCTGCATGTATAGTGTCAGTGTGTGCCTACACAGCAGAGCCGTAACTAGACTTTTTGGTGCCCTGTGCCGGAAAGAGCATTGGCGCCCCCCCTCATTTTTCAAAGGGACATAATGCACCCAAAAAAGGGCCATGGCTTCATGGGGAAGGGTCATGGATGAGATAGGAGTGGTCAGGAAATGCTGGGCATAAAATAAGAGGAAGCTACAAGCAAGAATGATAATAAACAGAAATTTGACAGGCCCAAACAGCGCCCCCTGACCTGTGGTGCCCTGTGCGATGGCACCGGCTGCACTGCCCTAGCTATGGCCCTGCTACACAGTACTTAAATCTGCTTAGCTGGAATACAACTAGCTTCATATAGTTAGAAATACAAGGCTTCTTAATCTGGAGCAAATAGTTCCATGTTTTTCTAGTGTCTGACTGTGGTGTAAGAGGTTGAGAGTTTTAGTCCCCGGTATGGCATGCTGAGAAAAGTCTGTATTAAATAGAGGAGGAAGTAACTGAAGATGCACATACTGTGTATCCTGTATGGCATGCCCCCACCCCCCAATACATTGGTAGGATATTGGCGTTGAAAGCACTGTAGGTACAGTACATGACATACTTGCCTAATTTTTAAAAAACATTTCAGGGAGATTGTGACAGCAACACCTGTAGTGCAGAAGATGGGGTATACTGCTCCCCACATAGGGGAATGCCATAAGATTAACTACTTACATCCAACCAGGGCCGGTGCTAGGGAATTTGGCACCCTCAAGCAAACTATAGATGTGCGCTGTCCCATTTTTTATAAAGGCACGCACCACAAAAAAGGGGCATGGTCTCAGAAAAAAGGGGCATGATGACACAAAAGTACTCCCAGTTAAAATTATGCCACACAATAGCACAATCTTATTCACATGACACCACAAAGTCGTGTCCCTTATTCACGTTACCACACACAGTAGTGCCCCTTATACACAATGCACACAGTAGTGCCCCTTACATGCAATGCCCACAATAGTAGTGCCTTTTAGACACAATGCCTACAGTAGTGCTCATTATGCAATGCAGACAGTAGTAGTGCCCCTTACAAGCATTGCTCACAGTAATAGTGCCCCTTACACATAATGACCACAGTAGTAGTGCCTCTTACATATAATGCACACAGTAGTAGTGCCCTTTACACATAATGCACACAGTAGTAGTGCCCCCTATACAATGCCCACAGAAGTAGTACCCCTATAAAATGCACACAGTAATAGTGATTCTTATGCAATGCCCACTGTAGTAGTACCCCCTTATACAATGCCCACAGTAGTAGTGCCCCTTATACAATGACCACAGTAGTAGTACACCTTACACATAATGACACACCGACACACACACAATACTATATTTACCTGAATTTGCGCTCCTGCGTCCAACGCAGTCCGACAGCTCCTCACGCTCAGCACTGTGGGAGAGACATCATGATGTCTCTGCCTACACCCACCTTGGGAGCTGGAAGTCGGAGTTCAGGAGTGAGCTCCAGCCTCCGGCTGCAGGAAGGAGCCACCGGGCGCTCGCTGGTAACAAAATCTCAGCAGGCTCAATGCATCATGTCAGTCTTGCATTCAACTGTAAATGAGTTCAAAAGCAATACAAATACAGCCACTCGTTTTGCCATCAGTGTGCTGGAGAGCAGCAGGCATTTTCTTGTAGCACACATCTTTCTAATTTTTTTCCTCCAATGTTTCCTCCATGGTGGGTGAAGTTTGGTGGCATCATCACTGTTGCTATGCTTACCCAGCCTGGCCTCAGGAAGATTGCTAGACTCAGGGAGTCCAAGAGATTATCACTATTTCATGGAGTGTCACTGATATTTAGGGTGAGTTGGTAAGTATGGTACATGAATGGAAGCAGGGGGGGGAAGAGAATAGCAGATGAGGAATAGGACAAACCTACTGTCAGGAGATAACAGGTGGCCTGCCGACTCAATCTTCCACCCGATTCCTATGAGAGATTGGCCCTGGGCACACAACTCTCGTGCTCTGCCCATATCTACAGTAAGTCCCATTGTGCTCTGCATGCTGCTGCTGCCGATGATAACTTGTCAGGGGCTCACAGCACGTAGCTGATTCTGGCAAACTGTTTTCTCACAGAGAACGAAGGGGTGGGTATGGGATCCCAACGGTCAGATTTTTGACGGTCAGATTCTTGACAGCGGCATCCTGACAATCAAAATCCAAATGAATTTTGGTAAATATTTTAACCCTTACCCTAACCTTAACCCCCCCAACAGCCAAACCCTAACCCACCCTTCTCGCAGCCTAACCGTAACCATTCAGTCCCGCAGCCTAACCCTAATCCACCCCTCCCACAGCCTAGCCCTAAACCACCCCTCCCACAGCCTAAACCTAACCCACCCCTCTCGCAGCCTAACCCTAACCATTCCATTCCGCAGCCTAACCCTAATCCACCCTCCCACAGCCTAACCCTAAGCCACTCCTCCCACAGCCTAAACCTAACCACCCCTCTCGCAGCCTAACCCTAACCATTCGGTCCCCGCAGCCTAACCCTAACCCACCCCTCCTACCCTAACTCTCCCTCTAGTATCTAACCCTCAACCTAACCATAATACTTACCGTCGGGATCTGTCAGGCTGGATCTTTGGCGCGCTGAGGGCCCAGACATTTGTATCCCCTGTATAGAAATACTGATATAATACAGTTACCCTTGTAGGGATTCATAACTCTGTATCCATGATGCAACATTCCTAATATTATAGTAGCAGTTGTACATTTTTCTCCAGACTATGCTTTAACTGTTCTCAGCTGATTCTGGCTCCGATTCAGGGTATACAGGAATCTCAGGCCCCTCCCTCTCTCTCTCATTGTGGCTTGGCCTATTAAGCTCTCGACATGAAGTTCGTTCACCTTGTGCTACTATTATGATGTCCTAGGCTGTAGATAAACATGACTGGTATATCAGCAACCAAACACAGGTAAGTAGGTCTGTACCCTATAGTATATATATATTGTGGAGTTCTGGTGAATGGATCACATACCCTTATTATCAATGAGATGAAGGGAAGTAATCAAGCCCTACTATGTTTCTAACACTGATGCAGACAGAACAGATTCACGTGTTTAAGAATTAGAGATGTGCGCCGACTCTCGTGTTTTGGTTTTGGATCTGGATCTCCCTTGGTTTGGGATTTTTTTTCCTTGGTGTTTTGTTTTCGTGTTTTGGTTTTGGATCTGGATTTCTTAAAAAATAAAAAAAACTGCTAAAATCACATAAAATATGCCTTTTTTGTTCCTACAGTATTAATGTACTGTAACCCCCCTTTTTACCACTAAAGGGTCACCAGGTTACTAATTCCTTTGTTACTCCTAATGTACCCACCCTTAGCATTCCTCTAAGTGGTGTACATCTCCATTGTCAGTGCCTCCACCCAAGTATTGGTTGTCGGTATGGGCCTACTTGGGAAAAGTCATATTACATATATATAGGACTTGCCTATGTAAGCCCAAGGATACACTCAAGTATTAATATTACTCCCTATAGTGTAGTGTGTAGAAGGGGCATGTTAGTTGAAAACAATATTATAACACAATACATCTGTTCCTTATACTTTTTGGATGCTTGCATCACACCTCCAGGTAAGTAAACACAATTACATATAGATATAAATTCTTTATATTGAAAAAATTCCAAATAAATAAGAACATACATTCACCTCATTATATGACATAACAGTGTACTGTGTTGTACATTGACATACATATGTTTATCTGAACAATGCAGTAACATCATGCATAAATAATAACATTATATCAATGTAGATTTCCTCCTAAATACTAAGGGCCTGATTCAGAGCCGGATGCTCTGACAAGAGCACACGCTCTGAATCAGGGCCCTCCTACCTAAAATTGGAGCAGCCTCCATCGCGACTATCGGGCTTGCGACGAGACCCTGCGGTAGGGTGTCGCTGCCGCAAGCCCAGGGGTGCTTTTGGCTCTATCAGAGCCAAAAGCACTCCCACTGACATCACTAGTGATGTCAGTGGGGCCGGCCCCAGATGGTAAGCGCTCCCATGGAAACGCTCCCATGGGAACGCCTCCGTCTGGGCAGCAACGCCCCCGACACGCCCACCAAAGGGGGCGTGCTGTTACTCACCATCGAGAGCACGCCCCCTTTGGTGCGAGACCCATAGCGACGGCTTGGCCGTCGCTATTCGGGTCTCGCGCATGCGCACGACGGAGCTCCCTCCGTCGTGCATGCGCACTAGGGCACCATCGACCCGCTTGTGAGCGCTCAGTGCTCGCGAGCGGGTCTGAATCAGGCGCTAAGTTCTAAAAGTCCGGTTGCAGTTCCTTAGTAAGGTAAGTATTTCACGTGAATATAGCACTCTTCCCTCCTGAGTGTTCATTTTTTGTTTAGTTTTTTTAGAGATAACAATGTATTTAACCCAAGATGCAGAAATAGTTCCTGTGGATCTCTGCTATCAGAAGCCAAAACTGAATAGTTACTTTACTGTGTGATCAAATGTCAATATACCAGTTTTCAGCTTTGTCTGAATAAGTGCAGTAAACTATTCTCTCCCCCAACTCTTTAGTTAGTCTGGTATTAATGAGAGAGCATTAGAGCTATAGTACATGAGGCTATTAACTGCAGGCAACCGGCCTGCTATCGGTGTGACTGCCCAGCTCTCTCTCACTATACCGTAGCTGTATGTGTACAGTACATATGATTTACTCACTGACAGCCAATAGTGATGAACCTCTGCTGACTGCTGCTGTGTAGAATACCAGGATACCCCTCTTTACTGAGCTGGGAGGACTGGCTATTAGCTGTCCTTTATCTCCTACCTATGCCCGATTAGCTGAAGGGGGCTTTACTCTATTTCCAATCGCTGATAGTTACAGGTAGATATCTGTTAGTATTTTCTGCCTTTAATATTCACTGAAGAGAATGTGAAAGGGCTCCCCCAAATTTCTCCTCTAACTGTGCCCAGGGTCTTTCCCCTATTACATCCATATGCCTCCACACTCTTCTCACTTGTGCTGCTGCTAAGCTCTGGGCGAGGGCAGTGTAAGGAGATCACTCACTAGTGGTAGGGTGCCACAGCCACTGCCAACCTACCCCCAGCACTACTTCCAGCAGTTGCCTTGCTTAGGGCTGGTCCAGCCATTTTCAAAAGCCCACCGGAGCCTTCATCAGATAGGATAGCAAATCAGCTGTATGACAAAGAGCTATGCTGCCTTCCAACTACAGCTCTCTACCCCTGGTCACCGGATGCTACTGCTGCTGCATCCTCACTGCCACTGCTCACCAGCCCAGGAGATGGCTTTTTCCGAGCTGCCAGCCAGGGTGCCGCTGTCCTGTACCCACTCCTGACACACATCAGCACTGACAGTCACCTTTCTGGCAAGGTAGGAACCATTGATTCTACCAGCTTCCATGCTCCCTCTCCGAATCCAGCCCCCTGTGCCCAGGAGCCTATCCACCGCTCAGCTGCCACCTGGGACACAGGGGGGTCAGCACTTCAGTGCCCTCTCAGTCTACTGGCAGCTCCTCTTATCTCTCTATCTGTCCCTGCCCTTCTTTTTTCTGACAGGAACCTAACCACTCCCAGCTAGATCACTCCGCCTCTTCTACTAGTGTGTGTGTATCCCATACAATGAGGCACATCCCCACCAAAGAAAGAAGTACCATATAGACTTACTGTAAATACACGAAATAGATATACCTGTATACATAAATTTTAGAAGGGCTATGTCATGAATACAATTAAATAAATATACTTTACATCACAAATTGTACATTTAGAAATATTACAATAATTTATGAGTACAGTACTTATTTTAACCCTTAACCAGGGTTACATTAATAACCTCAAAAACATTTATTTACACTTGTTTCCAGTCAATTTTGGTTACCTCACAGCTCGCAATATTGATTTTTTCATCTAGTTAAAGGGCCAAAAGGTTGCATCCAGCTTGCTGGCTCAAACTGATTGATATAATTATCAATAGAGTTGAGGACTGTGCAAAGATGATGGTTGGGATACCCTTGAGGATTGAAGGCATAGGCCTTCATTGAGGATAAGGAAGTTGACGGCCTTGCATTATCATGATGACTACTGGTGGCAGCTACAACATGTGGTTCTTGGCCTTGCTCTCCTGTCATGTGACAGCCCTCCATATTTTCTGAGGTCTTGAAGCAGTGTCACAAGCACCAATAGTGTAGCCAAGGTATGGTTACAAAATTCACACATGTGCAGTCGTGCGCACACAGAAAAAAAAATATACAAAAGACACTATTTTTTTTTCCGGGTCCAGAACTTGGGCACAGAGCACAGATTGGTGATGACTGGAGTCGGGCAGCACTAGGTTGCGTTGCTGTATCTTGTGTGGCTAAGCCTAAAACGCACATACAGAAAATAAATAGACAAAAGACACTATTTTTTGGTGGGGGGGTTTTTGGGTCCAGAACTTGGGCCCAGAGCACAGATTGATGATGACTGGAGTCGGGCAGCACTAGTTTGCATTGCCGACTTGCTAGATATTGTGCAGCTAAGCCTAACACGCACAGACACACAGACAATTATTAGAAAAAAAGACAATTGATTTGAATTTTTTTTATGCTCCAGAACTTGGGCCCAGAGCACAGATTGATCACGTCTGGAGTCGGGCAGCACTAGGCTGCAACTTGCGTTGCTGGCTGGATCTTGTGCGGTACTGGGGTTAAACCTAACATGCACACACACACACACAGAAAAATATAAAAGACACTTTGATTGATTTTTTTTTTTAGCACGACTGGAGTCGGGCAGCACTAGCTTGCAACTTGCGTTGCTGGCTGGATCTTGTGCGCTACTGCGTTTAAGCCTAACACGCACGCACAGAAAAATATAAAAGACACTTTGATTGATTTTTTTTTTTTGACTATATATATATTTTTTTTGAGTCCAGAACTTGTGCCCAGATAGACACAGCACCAGCCCAGATGTATCTACAGTTCTGCACCAGGCTAGATGGACACAGCAGACATGAAAAACACCAGCCCAGGACACAGCAGACAGCACAGACAGCCCAGATGGATCAGCAACAGCCCAGGTGGACACAGCAGACAGCACAGTGACAGCTGTCACAGGCACCAGCCCAAAATGGATCAGCAGTCACCAGCCCAGGACACAGCAGACAGCACCAGCACCTCTGACAGCCCTACACTACCCACCCTCCCTGTTCAGTTTCCACAGCCGGAGTGAAATGGCGTCCGTCGAGTGGTCCCTTATATACTACATTGATCATAGAGACGAAAGCTCGCAAACCACAAGATTTCATCTCTATAGTTTTGCCTCGATTTCAGAGATCTGAGTAAAGTGGGAACATCCGAGCCTGCTTGGATGTGACTCGGTTCTACTAAATTCGGGTGGCTTCGGATCTCTGGTAACCGAACCCGCTCATCTCTATTAAGAATCTAACATGATGCTGTTTGAGCGCACAACTCTTCCTGGAGGTCAACGACGGCAGAGGAAGCTGTTGGAGTCCATACTGTGGTGCCATACAATTCTGCTAGGCTGTGAATGGGAGAAGAATTAACTCAAAATAAATCTTTACAAATACAAAAATTACACAGATAATAGAACGAAATTTGTGTTTAGTATCTATGGATTTTTTTGTATCTCACGTGTTTTCCATTAACTTTATGCACTGCAGTTGAGTCACGGTAGAGGCAGCTTGAATAAAGTGTGAACTATGTTAGATGGGTAATGGATGACAGAGAAAAGCACCTTTGTAAATAACAAAGTAGTTTAGAGGTGAAAGATTGTGGCAGACATAGAGGCATTGGAAAAATGTAACAGCTTGGAAGAATTTCTTCTTTAGAAAATAATACAATTAATACTATTGTTATTTTTATTATGTGTTATACTCTCTCATACAGTGCATTTGTGTATGTAACATTGCCAATGTTGTAGCAATAAGTAATTATGATTGAAGATTAACAAAATTAATTCCAATTATATTATGATCATACCCACTCAGATTCTAATATTAAATAGTGGCTGCTTGGATCAACTTAATGGTCCTTCATAGGTGCTTGTAAAGGTTGGGGGGGGGGTAAATCTAGACTAGAAAAAAAGAAAAAATGTTCCCCCCAGCCCACTGCAAAATACCAGCAATACTTGTGTGTAAGGGTGGACTGGGTTAGTACTTTATATGAATAACAATTCCTGTATTACTGTATAACAATCACTGTATTATTGTATTGTGTTGCAATAAAACACCCTATTACTGCAAAACTAATCTGTTGCTATAACCTAGTTATAAATAAATCCTATTGCTCTTTTCTAACTACTATTTATTAAGACTATAAGTCAACTATTATACAGCATCCTATTAAAGTGAGTGTACATTCTTTAAGCAAGTTCTCTTTCATCGGTGCACATTGAAAAATAGGTTCAGGAACTGTGGCTGGAGCTTTAGAAAAACAATTAAATATATATTATCTTTATTATATAAACATATAAACAGTATAATATGTAGAAAATAAGGCTTTTAAAAGGGACTTTAAAATTAAATTTATCTTATGGAAAAGACATTTTGGCCCAGGACATTACATCATGGTTAATGAGAGGTTCAGGAACTGAGTTCCTGCTGAAAAATAGCACTGGGTTTATAAATCAGCATCATCTGAGGGTCTTTATAGAATCTATATAGCTACTCTCTGTTCTGTCTCTTCCTCTGTTGATATGCTGGCTAACACTGGCAAAGATAGGAGTCTTTGGGCCAAATGTAATAGGGTGAGAGTTTAGCAGTAAACTTTCATATTACATTGGTCGAGTTGTATTTTCAAAATGGGAAAACATCTGGATGTTCTCAGACTCTCTTACATTGGCCAAGTTTAAAAAGAGTGAGAGTGCCCTTAGTATCTGTTATAATCCTCCTCCCCTTTGACAGTGCCGGTTGCTACAAGCGCTGGAACACACCAGGTACACTGTCAGGGAGCTCCACTGCTGAAGCCCTGACAGACAGCATTCCTGCTTCACTGTCTGCTTACCGATCTCCTGCCAGCAGCAGGTCACCCCAACAGCGCTGGTCCGCTCCCTCTGACCAAATGCTCCTCACTTCCAACTGTCCCTTTCATTACCATCTAACACTGATCATGTCTTTGTGACCTCTTCTCTTGGTAAGCTGCAGAGGCTGCTGATAATGACATAGACATATAGAGATCTGATTGTTTTTTAAGTGGTATGATAGCATTTAGGAAGGTCTGAGTCTCAATAAAGGGAATGTGGGGAGGTCTGGAGGTCATTTAAAGGACTAGTGGGGATAAATTAGAACATACATACTGTATCACCTATGCTCTACAGTAAATAACAGAATCATTGCCACTCAGACCTGGGTACCTACATGGAAAAGGTTCAAGGTGTGATCAGAGAGGCTAACCTGGGTGTGAGTTTCCCCCTGTTAGCAAACACAATGACTGAGACTTGTTTTGCTTTTTTGCTTTTATTTTATTTTTGGAAAACAAGGGCTTTTATTGCAGGGAGAAAAGATTTAAAGTTAACAGATTAACTTGTTTCCTCAAATTCAATTTTGACTAAAATGAAAACATGCAGGAAAGCAGTTTGTTACTAAAATGCAATCTTATCTAAAATTGAACAATAAACTGGACCACGCAGAGTTCCTGCAACTGCTTCAATGTATCTGTGGACTAACTTCTACCCCTAAAAATTTAGCAATGACCTCAACTGGCGGGAGAAGCTATAGCACACCACAGTTCCTTGCTGCTGTCAATCCAGCATGCACTGTATTATGAAAGGGGAGTTACAGTCATTTGGGCCTTGTTGGCATTTATAACACCGCACGTCGGACGACGATACAAGACAAGCAGGGCACTGCGGGAAGTAGTTGAGGATACTCAAAGCAGTCTTTAGTTTAGCAAGCAATCGACAATACAGCAAAACACAACTGTTGATGTTGCAGTTCCAGTAGGCCGCTGAAAGAAACAGTCAAGCAAGTCTGTGCTGCACAGGTTAAAGTCACAAAGAATCAGTCTCTAGTTGGTATGCAGTTTACAATATAGCACAACTTTTGGTGTTGTCGTTCCACTAGACAACTGAAAGAAGTAGTCTAGCAAGTGTATGCTGCACAGGTTAAAGTCACAAAACAGCAGTTTCTATTTAGCATGCAATTACCATTATAGCACAACTGTTGGTGTTGTAGATCAGGTAGGCCGTTGAATGAAGTAGTCTAGCAGTTCCGTGCCACATAGTTTAAAGTCACAAAGAAGCAGTCTCAAGTTAGCATGCAAATGACAATACAGCACAACTGTTGATGTTGCAGTTTCAGTAGGCCCCTGTATAAATAGTCTAACAAAGGGGCGTATTAAGAAAGGAGGGCACCCATGTTCCCTCCCCGTCCGGTGACCCTCCTCTCTCCGGCGGCCACCGCGCACGACAGCCTCAATAGACTCTGGGCACTAGTATGTGCCCAGAGTTTACTGCGCACGGCAGTCATTCTCCCGGTGATTTCCCTACTGTGCTTGTGCAGAACGCTGGAAAAATGGCGAGGAGAGGTAAGTATTATAAAGCAGGGTGTGCAGTGTGACCTACCCTGGACCCAGGGGCCCCTGGGCTAACAAGACTGTGTTGCACAAGTTAAAGTCACAAAACAAGCATTTACCACTTAGCATGCAATATTAAATAGCACAGGAAATGGCGTTGCAACTCAAACAAATTACAATACTTTGGGAAGTAGTTTAGCAGGTTAGTAATTAAACGATGCAACTAAAATACCACCACAGGCAAAACACTCCGCTGCCTATACTTACAGATGTTGCATTTTAGGATTACTAAACATTTGATAACCAGGTAATGAGTATAAATTAGCTGGCATAGCAGAAGCACTTTGACAAACTGTAACATATGTTTAAATGAGAACAGTCGGTACCTTAGAATTGCGAAGCATTGAAAATATAGCAGAACAGTGGGATATAACTAGGGATGTGCGCCGACCCCCGTGTTTTGGTTTTGGATCTGGATCTCCCCTGGTTTTGGATCTGAATTGGTTTTACCAAAACCGTACTTCCATGTTTTGTTTTCAGGTTTTTTTTTTTGGATCTGGACTTTTTGTTAAACAATAAAAAAAACAGCTAAAATCACATAAAATGGCCCTTTTTTTGTTCCTATAGTATTATTAACCTAAATATCATTTATTTCCACTCGTTTCCAGTCAATTTTGACCACCTCACAGCTCACAATATTATTTTTTTCATCTAATTTAGACCCAAAATTTGCACCAAGATAGCTGGCTGACTAAGCTAAGCTGCAGCAGTGGGCAGCGCAAACACATGGCAGTTCAACTTCAAACATGGCACCTCAGTAAACACTTGTATTATTCAAGAGAGGCCTGAGGGAGTTGGAGTATGTATGTAGTTGAAGGCAGGGACAGGAAGGGTTGATTGATAGTAAATTTAATTTAGTTTTTTTATTCCAAAGAAAAGTTATGAGGGAGAATGGGAGGGGAGGAGGCATTTACAAAAACATTGTGATACATTTACATCAGTCCTTGCCACAGAAGAATCCTTGAACATGGCTGCTGCTGCTGGGAGTTGATTTTCTCATCGCAGAAGGGGACCAGGAAGAGTGCTTTAAAAAAAACAAAAAAACAATTGACTTAAATAATCCTTTGCAAACCTTCTATAAAGGCATTTCCCAACCTGTACAGGGACATAAAAACATAGTTAGTTAGTGGCCTCAAAGTGCCACTTAACCAGCACAGATATGTGGACAAGCGCAATATCTATGATTTAAGGGCAGGGATAGCCAACCCTGGTCCTCGGGAGCTACCAATAGTGCATGTTTTTCAGGTCTCCTCACAGAATCACAACTATAATGTTTTGTTTTCGGGGTTTTTTTTTGGATCTGGATTTTTTCTTAAAAAATAAAAAAAACATAAAATTGGCCTGTTTTTGTTCCTACTAATTAACCTCAATAACATTTGTTTCCAATCATTTCCAATCAATTTTGACCACCTCACAATATTATTTGCTTAATCTAGTTAAGGCCAAAAGGTTGCATCCAGCTAGCTGGCTGACTAAGCTAAGTGACACAGTGGGCGGCACTAACATGTGGCAGTTCAGCTTCCAATTTCCAACACAGATACAGTATGTTATACAGTGTGGGTTGGATACACCAATAGTGCACGTACTGTGACAGCAGTGTCGGCAGAGTGGGATTGCTGACCTCAGTACATGGAATGGCAGTGCTGCAGTACTGGCAGTGTATCGGTGGTGTCAGCAGAGCAGGGGTGCCAGCGGTGTCTTCAGTGCAGGTTTGCTGGCTGTGTCGGCAATGCAGGGGGTGCTGACGGTGTCCTCAGAACATGGAATGGCAATGCTGCGGTGCCAGTGGTGTCTTTAGTGCAGGTTTGCTAGCTGTGTCGGCAGTGTGGGGGTTGCTGACGGTGTCCTCAGTACATGGAACTTGTTAGCAAAAGAGCATTTATGAAAAGGAGCACCAAACTGTAATTAACATTAAGCATCTAATAGTAAGCATCACAGTGGAATATGGCATAACTTGTTAGCAAAACAGCATTAAGAGTGAAGCAGGAACAAAAGGCTATATGGAAAACTTGCAATATTCTTTACTTAAAGTGTTAGCAGCGTTTAAGCCTGAACAGGTAGTAACAGGTATAATTAGTACTGTACACTAGTCACAGACTGGTCTCAGCTCTCTATACTAGCCATTAGAATGGTCTTAGGGCCTAAATCAGAGATGGATGGTATTGCAAAGCCACAAGGAAATGCAAATACAGCAGGAGGTGTCTGTAGGAAATTGGAAATAGACAAACTCCTTGTTGCATTAGCGATGTGAGTGCAGCACCGGGTTAGTGAGCATTTCTGAATCAGGTCCTTAATTAGCTTCTGGATGCATTTGTATTTTATACTAGTCAGCAGACTGCATTCATTTTTGTCCTGGATAACAGCTGCTAGATTGAGTATAACTTTAGATACTAGTCATTAAATTGGGCACTTATTTATATAAAGTCACAAAAATTAGTGAAGTACATGGATTGGTAATCTAGTACAGTGTGTATGACAAAGGATAATACAAGAGTAGGGCTCATTTTCCTTTTGAAAGTTGTACCTGGAAATATTACAGAAAGGCCTTTTACGTTCTGCAAATCATTTATAGCTAATATCTAAGTGTCTAGTTCAATGTTCGATGATAATATGCTCTTTTTAATCTCTTTAGAAGTAAATACATGGATGTCATTTTAATGAGATTCAGTATTCCACCCCAAGCTGTTTCATCTCCCCACATGGAGGAGGAATGGACAGAGTCCATGACATCATGATATTCTTGCTGGAATTACTCAGGACATATGGCTCAGTGACTAACCATCTTCATTACGCATCAGGCATTTGATAAGTAGAATAATCCGTTTCATGCCCACACTCGCTGATTATTTTGTGTACAGTGTGTATTTATTACATTAGAATCTGATGCATCCACTTCTTCATGGGTTATGTAGGTGCTGTAACTCTCCTGCATTGTCATGTCAGATAATGTATACCATTTGTGTAGGTACTGTATAATCTTCATTCCATCTAGCAGTAAGTCCCAAACCACAAGTGAATCAATACAGTGATGTAGCACAATTATTTTTATAATAAACTTGATGTTTAGCTGATGATGTTACATGTTCAGGATTCTTTGGTGTCATGAGAACTCTGAATGAATGATGACAATGGACATATATATCAACATTACCCTTAGGTTCTATTAGTTTGGGGATAGAGTATATGTGCAGATATTATGTTTTGCTGCAGTTTCCATCTCAAATACCTTATAAAATGGTATATACTGTACAAAAGCTGATTAATGCGTCCTTGCATAATTAAGACTGCATAGTACAAAAGACAAGATGAGAGAATCGTTAATAGCTTCAATATGATACGAATCTTAAATACTCAGACCAGTTTTTTTCTTTTTAAACTTTCTTTTAATTAAAACATGAAATAAAACAGCGATAAAGTCACAACAGATATATTCAGTGGGTTCAGAGAACATTAGCTTTGAAACAGCACACTAATAATGCATGATAAGTCCTTACACAAAGAACGAAAAAAGTGCTGTAATAAAGGCAATATAATATAGATAAAAAAACATACAGTTACAGTATTTGTAGTATAACCAGGCAAATATTGTATTTCTGAAGATTAAGAATCAAGAAAACAGGTGTGGGAGGGCCACCCCTGGTACAATAGTTTACATGAGAATAGGTGGGTAATTCGCATAGGTATACATTTGTTCTTTAAAGTGGGGTGTATCTTTCTTTTTTTGTTATAAACCATACAATGTACATATAAAATGTACTGTATATTGAGACTAGGAACATCAATCCTCAAATGCAACTGACCCTCGTGTTTTGTTTTTGGTTTTGGATCTGGATCTCCCCTGGTTTTGGATCTGGATTGGTTTTGCCAAAACCTCACCTCCGTGTTTTGTTTTTGGATATGGATTTTTTCTTAAAAAATCATAAAAACAGCTAAAATCACATAAAATTGCCCTTTTTTTGTTCCTACAGTATTAGTAACCTAAATAACATTTATTTCCACTCGTTTCCAGTCAATTTTGACCACCTCACAGCTAACAATATTAATTTTTTCATATAGTTTAGACCCAAAATTTGCACCAAGATAGCTGGCTGACTAAGCTAAGCTGCAGCAGTGGGCAGCACAAACACATATTTAGCATGCAATTACCATTATAGTATAACTATTGGCGTTGCAGTTCCAGTAGGCTGTTGAATGAAGTAGTCTAGCAAGTATGTGCTGCACAGGTTAAAGTCACAAAGAATCAGGACCTCATTCAGAGGCGGTCAGAGGATTCAAGCGGACGCTCAGAAACTGGGCGGCCGCTTGCATCCTGACCGCCCGCCTCTGTTTCGGTCGTTAGGCTGTGGGTTTACACCCACAGCTCTAACGACCGCTCGGGTGATGGTCGAGATGGTCAGAGACCATCGCGACCATCGGGGCTTACGACGAGACCCTAGGGTAGGGTCTCACTTGTCATAAGCCCCGGAGAGCTTCTGGCTCTGTCAGAGCCGGAAGCTCTCCACTGACATCACTTGTGATGTCAGTGGGGCCTCCCCCAAACGGTAGGCGTTCCCATGGGAACGCCTCCGTTTGGGCTGCCACCCCCCCGGCCTGCCTTCCAAACGGGGCGAGCTGTCAATCAACATCAACAGCTCGCCCCCTTTGGAAAGAGACCCGCTACGACCAGCGCTGTCGGTCGTAGGGGGTCTCACGCATGCGCACGAGGGAGCCGGCTCCCTCGTGCGCATGCGCACTGGCCAAACATCAAGGCGGCCGTGCGGTCGTAGACAGTATGGCCGCCTCTGAATAAGGTCCTCAGTCTCTAGTTAGTATGCAGTTTACAATATAGCACAACTTTTGGCGTTGCCGTTCCACTAGATAGCTGAAAGAAATAGTCTAGCAAGTGTATGCTGCACAGGTTAAAGTCACAAAACAGCAGTTTCTATTTAGCATGCAATTACCATTATAGCACAACTGTTGGAGTGGCATTTCCAGTAGGCCATTGAATGAAGTAGTCGAGCAGTTCCGTGCCACACAATTTAAAGTCACAAAGATGCAGTCTCAAGTTTGCATGCAAATGACAATACAGCACAACTGTTGATGTTGCAGTTTCAGTAGGCCCCTGTATAAATAGTCTAACAAAGGGGGGTATTAAGAAAGGAGGCCACCCATGTTCCCTCCCCATCCGGTGCCCCTTCCTCTCTTCGGCGGCCACCGTGCACTGACAGCCTCAATAGACTCTGGGCACTAGTATGTGCCCGGAGTTTACTGCGCACGGCAGCCATTCTCCCGGTGATTTCCGTACTGTGCTTGTGCAGAACGCCAGAAAAATGGCGGGCGGACATTTGCCAGGCGTTTTGTGTAGCGCTTCTCCAGCCGATGCGGGACTTTGGAGAGGTAAGTATTATAAAGCAGGGTCTGCAGTGTGACCCCCCTGGACTCAGAGGCCCCTGGGCTAACAAGACTGTGTTGCACAAGTTAAAGTCACAAAACAAGCATTTACCACTTAGCATGTAATACTAAATAGCACAGGAAATGGCGTTGCAACTCAAACAAATTACAATACTTTGAGAAGTAGTTTAGCAGGTTAGCAATTAAACGATGCAACTAAAATACCACCACAGACAAAACACTCCGCTGCCTATACTTAGAGATGTTGCATTTTAGGATTACTAAACATTTGATAACCAGGTAATGAGTATAATTAGCTGGCATAGCAGAAGCACTTTGACAAACTGCAACATATATTTAAATGAAAACAGTCGGCACCTTAGAATTGCGAAGCATTGAAAATATAGCAGAACAGTGGGATATAACTAGGGATGTGCGCCGACCCCCGTGTTTTGGTTTTAGATCTTGATCTCCCCTGGTTTTGGATCTGGATTGGTTTTGCCAAAACCGTACTTCCATGTTTTGTTTTCGGGTTTTTTTTTTGGATCTGGACTTTTTGTTAAACAATAAAAAAAACAGCTAAAATCACATAAAATGGCCCTTTTTTTGTTCCTACAGTATTATTAACCTAAATATCATTTATTTCCACTCGTTTCCAGTCAATTTTGACCACCTCACAGCTCACAATATTAATTTTTTCATCTAATTTAGACCCAAAATTTGCACCAAGATAGCTGGCTGACTAAGCTAAGCTGCAGCAGTGGGCAGCACAAACACATGGCAGTTCAACTTCAAACATGGCACCTCAGTAAACACTTGTATTATTCAAGAGAGGCCTGAGGGAGTTGGAGTATGTATGTAGTTGAAGGCAGGGACAGGAAGGGTTGATTGATAGTAAATTTAATTTTGTTTTTTTATTCCAATGAAAAGCTATGAGGGAGAAGGGGAGGGGAGGAGGCATTTACAAAAACATTGTGATATATTTACATCAGCCCTTGCCACAGAAAAATCCTTGAACATGGCTGCTGCTGCTGGGAGTTGATGTTCTCATCCCAGAAGGGGACCAGGAAGAGTGCTTTAAAAAAAACAAAAAAACAATTGACTTAAATAATCCTTTGCAAACCTTCTATAAAGGCATTTCCCAACCTGTACAGGGACATAAAAAACATAGGCCCTCATTCAGAGCCGCTCGCTAGCGGCCATACGCTCGTTCCGAGCGATGTTCGCACATCTGCGCATGCGTACGGTTTTTAGTACGCATGCGCGAACCAGTCAGTGCGGCCGAAAATCGTTTGTACGCTATATAGCGAGTGCCTGCTATTTTGAGTGACAGAATGAGGCGTATGTGGGTGGTAACAGGGGAAGGTGCTTGTAAACGGGGGAGTGGAATTCGAATGCAGGCGTGCTTAGAGGTCAAAACGGGCGTTTTAAGGGAGTGCATAATTAATACAGCAGCGCCATTGACCACGTCACTTGGTTTTTTTTAACTCAGAACTGCTCGCAAAATAGCGGTTGAAAAAACCAACCACAAGAATAGCGAGCAGTTCATACGCTGTACGATGTACTCGATTAATCTAATAAATAGCGGACATGACGTATGGTGCTAGCGGCCAGGGGGGCGTTTTTAATAAATAAACGAGCATATGTTTTGCTCGCTCGTTCAGACTTAGAGGTGTGAACAGACTGCAATTTGCGAACGGATCATTTGAATAGCCACCCCTTGTTTTTGAACGAACGACCGCAACTAGCGAACGGCTCTGAATCAGGCCCATAGTTAGTTAGTGGCCTCAAAGTAGTGGGCAGCACAAACACATGGCAGTTCAACTTCAAACATGGCACCTCAGTAAACACTTGTATTATTCAAGAGAGGCACAGATATGTGGACAAGCGTAATATCTATGATTTAAGGGCAGGGGTAGCCAACCCTGGTCCTCGGGAGCTACCAATAGTGCATGTTTTTCAGGTCTCCTCACAGAATCACAACTATAATAAGTAACTCCACCTTTGGATCTTTCTAAATGTTTTGGTGAGTAATGAATACACCTGTGCACAATGTTTCTAGTAATGCAGTAGTTTCTAGCAGTATCACATAAGTCTAGAATACTGTACTTTTGGCAGTATGACAAGAAGTCTAAAATACTACTGGCAGTACCACAAGAGTACTGAGCACTTCTGCCAGTATCATACTGTTGTAGAATTCTTCTGGCAGTATGATTAGCATTTATAATTCTTTTGACAGTATTATAGGATCCTAAAATGTTTCTGACAGTATTACAAGAGAATTAAAATACTTATGACAGTATCACAATAGAACTGCAATACTTCTGGCAGCATTAGTAGGGTCTATAATAATTCTGGCAATAAGAGAAGAGTCTAGAATACATTTAGCTGTATCAGAATATAAAGTACATCTGGCATGGTAGTTTGCCATCCCTGAAGAGAAATAAGTGAAGGAGTACTAATAATAATTTAAGGGTGATACAAATACAGTATATGGTACCAGGGAATGGGGATTAATACATGAAAATGTATAGATGCCCTAAAAAAATTCCTCTTATCCTACCCCCTATCTGATAACAAGCGTAATCTAATACAGTGAATACTAGTACCTTAAATACACTTAAAGGCAACCCAAGCTATATTATTCAGGTAATACCTTTACATTATTGAAGGAGATTAGTCACACAGGTTTTAGTAAATCTCCTTTCTATCTTTACGCACCCTTTTGTTTTATCTAGATGCAGTATTTATATGTACCATTGTATGTTTATTGCTTCTTTTAATGCATACGTAATAAAAGATTACTTTTTATGTACGCCGCTATAAAACCACTTGCTTTCCTCTCCTCTCCTCTCCTCTCCTCACCTTCTGCAATTATCTACAGGTTAATGAGTGCCACCCCCACATAATTCTATAACAGAATAGTGTGTCTTTAAAATACTATTAGTTGATTGGACATTAGTTGATTGGAGAATGGATATTTCATAACATTTAATATATGAATAATTACTAGACTCCTGTGTGATCCTAAAACCCTCTTCTCTTTACAGTTTGTCATTCGATAAGACACTTTTTCTAGATCTTAAGGGGTATATTTACTAAGCAGCAGGTTGGAAATCCTTGCAGGATTGCATCCTATTAATTTTCTAAACTCAAACTTACTGCAATTCAGCCAAAAAACCATGCTTTAGAACAGAAAACACTGTGCCAAGATTCCCCCATAAATAAAATCAAAAGTACCTAAACCCCCCACCTAAGGAAAAAAAATAAAAATTACCTGGCAGGCATGTTTGTAGAAAGCACTGCACAGGTTCCTAGGATCCTTAGTGCTATTTAATTAAAATGCAAAAATGCACACTTATTTTTAAATGGTGTTGGTCCCCCCCAAATTAATAACTAGCAATAGACCTTGAAACCTAGGCCAGAAATGGAAAAAAAATGGTGTAAGACCAATGGCATGTGGTCACCCCAAATTTCCAGTAACCAACAGGGCTACTGGAAATTTGCCCAGGAGGGCTGTTGGAGTTACAGTAAGGGCTACACTCGCATGGGGTCCCCCAGCCATAGTGCCAAACAGCCCTAGGCTGGTCAGTGCTGGGCTGGAATTCCTGGAGAAATGGGGCTCCCACAGTAAAATGCAGGCACCTCAGGGACAGTCATGTAGTGGTGGGTGTGCCGACACTGCCTGCACCCTGCACTGAGGACACTACCAGCACCCCTCCACTGCTACCCCATGTACTGAGAACACAGTCAAAAACCCCACACTGCTGACACTGTCAGCACACATGCACTGAGGACACTGCTGGCACCCCACTTTGACAACACTGCTGGCTCCCTGCACTGAGTACACTGCCAGCACTCCCGCACTCCCCACATACTGAGGACACCGTCGGCAACCCCACACTGCCGGCACTCCCACACTGAGGACACCATAGGCACCCCGCACTGCCCACACAATCGGCACACATGCACTCAGGACACTGCTGGCACCCTTGCTCTGCCAACACCCCGCACTGCCGACACTGCCGTCACAATAAGTGCACTATTGGTGTATCCAACCCTCACTGCATAACACACTGTATCCGACCCGCACTGTATTCAACCCACCTGTATCCGACCTGCACTATAAACTGCACTGTATCCGACCCGCACTGTAACCAACTCACACTGTAACCTGCACTGTAGTCAACCAACACTGTATTCTGCACTATATAAGACCCGCACTCTATCCTACCTGAACTGTAACCGACTCATACTATGTATCTGACGCGCACTCTATTCAAACCACACTGTATCCGACCTGCACTATAAACTGCACTGTATCTGACCTGCACTGTATTCAACCCACACTGTATAACACACTGTATCCGGCCTGCACTGTATCCAACCCGCACTGTATCCCGCACTATATCAGATCTGCACTGTATCTGACCTGCACTGTATCCAATCCACACTGTGTCCCACGCTGTATCCAACTCACACTGTATCCGTCCCACACTGTATCCAACCCGCACTGTATCTGACATGCACTGTATTCAACCCACACTGTATCTGACCTTCACTATAAACTGTACTGTATCCGTCCCGCACTGTAACTGACTCACACTGCACCCTGCACTGTATCCGACCTGCACTGTATTCAACCCACTCTGTATAACACATTGTATGCTGCCTGCCCTGTATCCAACCCTCACTGTATCCCGCACTATATCAGACCCGCACTGCATAGCGCTTGTGAGCGGGTCTGAATCAGGTCCTGTATCCAACCCACACTGTATCCAACCCACACTGTATCCTGCCTGCACTGTATCCAACCCACACTGTATCCTGCCTGCACTGTATCCAACCCACACTGTATCCTACCTGCACTGTATCGGACCCGCACTGTATCCGACCCGCACTGTTTCTGACCCGCACTTTATCCGACCCTCACTGCACTCTGCTCTGTATCCGTCCAGCACTGTTTCTGACTCGCAGGTACGGAGCACTGTTTTCAATAATTTGGGAGATTTTGGGGAACTGCTCAACAAAAAGGCAGATTGATCTGGGCTTTACATGGGCCAGTCATTGGTGACCCAGCACCCCCAGGAGGAAAACACAGATTGGGCACTAAGAATAGGCATGTGCTGGGGTCATGCGCACTTGTGTAGGGGGCATTCATGTCTGCTGTTGCTATTTACACATGGTTTAGGGTTTTTTTGTTTGCTGCTTGTTAACAACAACTAATTGTTTTGAGCAGGGATATTCCACGTTACACTGTGTTGTATGGTTTTCTATTGAACGTACTTGTGAGTTGGTTTGGCCTATGATGGTGAACAATATTGTGTGAGGTGGTCAAAACTGACTGGAAATTAGTGGAAATTAATGTTATTGAGGTTAAGAATACTGTAGGAACAAAAAAAGACAAAATCATGTGATTTTAGCAGTTTTTATATATATATATTTTTTTAAATATAGATCCAAAACCAAAACCAAAACACACAAGGGCGGTTTTGCAAAACCAAATCCAGATCCAAACAACGAAGGACATACAGATCCAAAATCAAATCCAAAACATGGGTGTCAGCGCACATCCCTACTTCATTCCAATCAACATTAAAATGTACTGCAATATAAAGAGCTTAATGTTTTGTCCCCCACTTCCAAAGCTAAAATTCTCTATTTCATCTAATAATGATGTTGCTCATAGCAGCACCCGCTCAAGCTCATTGATGTCCATGTAATGGACTTGCAGAGAGGCAGGGTCATTATGCCCTTCTCCCTATATCCAGTACAGCACATTCTACGCACAGGAGAGTCTGACCAGCCTTTGCTGATTCTGATTGACACTCAGTATTGCTGCCAAATGTTTTGTCAAGAAGAACATCAAAATGTGCTTCTGTAACAATGAAGCCCCTAAGTGAATGTCAGTCAATGTGTAAATAACATTAATGAGTTTTCTCATCCCCATAAGCACTGTACATGAATCTCATCTGCCATTTACACTTTATTCTCACTATAGGCAGGATGTACTGTAAGGAAAATGCGACCAAAAATACAAAAACTTCAGTTCGACGTATTTTCCATATGTATCAAGCTCCGGAATGTGATACATTTGGGAGCTTTGACCCGGTGGAGATGGCGTTGCCCAATATAAGCCTATGGGCTGGTTTTCATACCCTGCACTGAGAGGGATCCAACATATCCCTCCAAATGTCCCTTGCAGCGCACATGTCATACGACGCATGCTCTTATTGGGAGAGCTATCCATTGCACATTTCTACGTACATACCAGTGTTACTAACACTGGCATGCACCCGGTAAGTGGCAGGATGTACCACATCGGCAATGCAATGCTTAGTACATCCCGTCCTAAACTACTAATATATGTATAAGTTTGCATCATCAGCATCAATTTAATTCACTATTTAATTACATTACAAGTCATAAAAATATAATTTTAAATATATAACCCAGTAAGTTTGACTTGATTAGTTTGATGTGTTTCTCTATTTGCCAGTACTATACTAGGTTTAATAGATAAAAACAACAGCGCTGGTGGGTGTTCAATAATTATCAACAAAATATAAAAAGGGTAAAAGAGTGCCTGGTAAATATATAAAACACTTTTAATAAAGCACAATAATAATACAACACCTCTCAGACATTAACTGAGTCAGGGAACATATACAAAGAATAATGTTCATGAATATATGAGAACCTCCTTAGTTAGGTAGTACTGGGCAATAAAAATTAAATGTTTGGATAAATGGGCCAAAAACAATTAGTTGAGAGAGTAATCTGTGAGAGTCACTGGGTCCAAAATAAAATTGGATCTTATTATGTAATGAAAGTCCCGGTTGATTATCCAGTGAGTAGAGAAAATAGAATAACCAGATAGAAGTTTCCAACATGGCAACATTAGCAAGATCTACTCGCAGTGTTCATTTTGTGCAGCTGTGGGTGCCTCCACTTGTACAGCTGGTCCAGATGAAGTAATATAAAAGTCTGTATGGGCTTGTAAACTTGAAGTAATCCAGCATATATAGGGTTCTACGCGTTTCTGTGTGGACACCTTCAGCAGGAGCAAGTGTATATACAAAGTGAATGAGCTTGTGGGCAAAGATGGCAGTTTTTTATTACAGTAGGTACAAAAGTTTGCATTGGCCCATGAGAAGGGTTTGGCTTGAGGTTTGAGATTTTGCACAGTAGAAATAGATAAAAGGGCAGAAAAGGGTGAGATTAAAGGGCGGAGAGTAATTTCCACTTCACTGAAAAACTCTTGAACTTTGCAGCAGCCCAGGGCTAGCTGAGGGCCCGATTCAGCACAAGATGGAATTGCAAAGCTGCATGCAAGCAACTTAGCAATTCCGTCCTTGTAATTATGGTAAAACAGCAGGAGACGTCATGCCTCCTGCATGCATTACTTACTCGAGCTGCGTCCAAGGGTGCAGCATTGGATAATCTGTGATAACATAACAACAAAGAGATCTGGCCTCTTCCTTCCCGCCCAAAGGTGGCAACAGACCTCCATTTCGGAAACGGAAGTCGTTGCCACCTCCACCCACCCACAAACGGCAAGAGACTGTCAATCACATGCTAGTCTGCTGCCAGACTGCGTGCGAACATGCAGGACCCGTATTGCACACGCCCAGTACGGGTTCAGCACCTGCACAGGTTCCCGGGCATCAGGAATCTGCGTTCAGCAGTGAATAAGGCCCTGAGATCAGGTCTCATCTTATCCCTATAATACAAGCCCTGCACTGCTCACCTGCACTTTAGCTGAGAATTTTGTTTCTGGACACATGTTATACAATGAAAACAATGCTTTATATACACAATAATGTCACATGTAATGAATGCAGTTGTTATATTTCCTCTATCAAAATCAAGTAATATTTTGAAAGAATAATGGAAAAACTTTCATTGAATGAACGTGGTGGTGGTAAAGTGGATGGAGTTTTATGTGATGTTAAACTATTGCCCAGTGTTAGAGATGCACAGTATTGCAAACCAAAGTGATTATTAATGTGCATCTGTTAATGGACATGCTGTGCTCTGATAGTCTCCGATATATTGTCAGCAGAACCATTTCAGTTATAAGGCCATGTTTTTAATAATCACATACAGTAGTTTGGCGCAAGTCACATTGATCTGTTAGAAAAAAATCATATTTGTCAAAAAAGCCACAAGAACAAATTGTATTTATCATAAAGTTTGATGTGAAATTGTATGTTTATTTTCCTTGCTAAGTTAGTGTTATTAACACTACTTAAAGCTGATGACCCACGATCTTTTATTGGAACAGTCGTGAATCTATTTAATTTGCTGTCCACAGAAATAGTGTTTCCAAAGCAAAATAATGTCAGGCAGACTCTGCTGAGGCTACCGAATCAGCATTCCAATAACCTGACTTATAACACTGCTCATTAACCTCTCCTCACTGCACCCGTTTACTAAATGCTAATAAAAGACAATTTGTGCAAGCAAAGAGCTTTCCAAATGACTTTGTCCAGCACTCTGGACAGCAACCCCAAACAAATGAGGTACTGGAGCTTCCAATCTGAAATGCACAGGACTGTAAAGCATTAATAAAACTATGAGGTAACCTTATACAACATTATAGCAAGTTTTCCTCTCTCTACCGCAGAGTCTTTAAGGTCATAAAAACAGACATCACTTCATGGTCTGTCACACTGGCAGTTCCCAGGAAGAATAGTCTGCAGGGTCATGCTTTCTGTAGGATTTATTTAAAGTGGCAAAAAGCCTCTATGTGCTAGTCACATAATTGCATTTTTGGTGCCCGCTACTTAAATCCAGCTCCTGGGAGGTACTATAAGTCTATGGGAAAGATTTCTGGACTGCACACCCTGAATATATATATAATGGGAGGTGCTACCTGATGAGACAAATTGCAGGCACAAAAACAGACAAATCTCAGGTGCACAACTCCAAATTATTAATAATATATAAATGCAATACAATTTTGCAATCAATAGAGGTTTTTAGCATAATCTTGGCCAAGGTTATGGGCCTACCCACCATATCCAGGTAACCTCTGTAGGGTAGGTCCCTAACATACTACGATTCAAATCCAGAGCGCAGGACACCCCCAAACTAGCCTAGTAAGAAAAGTGCAGTGTGAAAGAGATAATTAGGAGCAGCTACTGCTGCATGTAAAGAATGTACTGTAGCTGCTCCTAATTATCTCTTTCACACTGCACTTTTCTTACTATGGCGGTGCCCTGGGGTGGCTTAGATGGGCTAGTTTGGGGGTGTCCAGCGCTCTGGAATTGAATCATAGTATGTTAGGGACCTACCCTACAGAGGTTACCTGGATATGGTGGGTAGGCCCATAACCTTGGCCAAGATTATGCTAAAAACCTCTATTGATTGCAAAATTGTATTGTATTTATATATTATTAATAATTTGGAGTTGTGCACCTGAGATTTGTCTGTTTTTGTGCCTGCAATTTGTCTCATCAGGTAGCACCTCCCATTATATATATATTCAGGGTGTGCAGTCCAGAAATCTTTCCCATATACTCTATTTAATGTGCTTTATTGCACACCTGAGGGAAAGGAGATGCCCTCAGTCTGGATTAGCACCCCTACCTTATTGGTTTAAAAGCATGGTGTCTTATAATGAATATGCACACAAGTAATAGGCACAATTCTAGGCAAGTTCTACAAATTTTATATACTGTAGTGCAACTTTGGTTCATTTTTGGGGCGTGGGTCCCCCTGGATTGCCTTTGTTGATCTGTTTCAGGGCACCGCATTATAACACATTTTTCTTTTATAACACATTTTAACCCTTCACTGTTTGTTTATTATATATGTACTTCACTTTTAATTTTCATTTTTTATATGCAGCAGTAGCTGCTCCTAATTATCTCTTTCACACTGCACTTTTCTTACTATGGCGGTGCCCTGGGGTGACTTAGAGGTACTATAAGTCACCAGAGCCGTAACTAGACTTTTTGGGTCCCTGTGCTAGAAAGAGCATTGGCACCCCCCCATATTTTTCAAAGGGACATAATGCACCCAAAAAATGGCCATGGCCTCATGGGGAAGGGCCAGGAAAGAGATAGGGGGGCCAGGAAATGCTGGGGATGAAATAAGAGGAAGCTACAAGCAAGAACAATAATAAACAGAAATTTGATAGGCCCAAACAGCGCCCCCTGACCTGTGGTGCCCTGTGCGATGGCACCGGCCGCACTACCCTAGCTATGGCCCTGTAGGTCACCTATCAAATGTAAGCAATGCCTTCTATTACAATTGAAAAACTAAGAACAAGACTGTGCCTCACATATTAGCGAACTACTAAAACACTACAGAGGTCTAATCACATGGAGAAAGTGAACTCACTTTCTGCACATGCCATGTATGTAAGTTCCACCTACTGCTGTATCTGTGCTGGGACTGTCAATCATCCTAATATGGGATGACACTGCTGGTTGGGGGTGGGATGACAATGACATCACTTGGTTAAAGGATTGCAATTAGAAATATAATTGTTGGGACCTTGTAAATTATATTTAGAGGCTGGTCCCCACTCTGGAGAGTCCAGGAGTATTCCCCAAATTCAGGAGCCTAAATTACATTCCGGGAGAGTAGGTAAGTGTACTTTTACCAGTCAGCAGTCATTTTGCTCATCTGCAGAATACTGATAGCACACTTTCACTGGAAACCAGTCTGTGAGTAGTGTAAAGTATTCTGCAGCCGACATGCCTGTAACACTTTCGGGAACCTAGTACACTCAAGTTAAGTCTGTAGACATGCAGTGTTTTCTAGCACCAACCCCTCATTCACAGTTTTTACACATTCGTAATGATCACCGATCGCCAGTCAAATTCCACTATCCAACTATTATCAAGACAGGATATCTGGTGTTAGCTGCAGGGTTGGTAATTTCCAGCTATACAAGGTTAATGCCAGGATATCAGTTTTACATGCAGAGATACAAGCAAAAACAGAGTGTGAAGAATCCATTTACCAGCTTTAATTAAATGTACAAAGAGAATACTGCTCATATTCTAATTTCTAATGACTGAATCGAGAGTGTGAGGAGCTATGAAAATTGATATGTAAATTGAATCCAGCACGCTTTGCTGTTCATTACAGTGTGTTGCTGCGTAAGCCAGGGAAATACCAGCATACTGTTATTTTGATGTATTGGCTCCAGAATGCAGCATGTCAGTATAAAATATATGATATCACATAGGTCACATTTTCTCTCCTAAATCTGAAACACATGCACAATCCAGATAAGTTAATGTCACCTTGTTGTAGTGTAGGCAAATCATAGCAATGGCAAATGATATAAAGTATTGCATATTATTAAGATTAATGTATAGTATTCGCTCTTATGTTGCACTGTATCGAAGATATTTGCTTCCACTATTTCCACTAACTTATATTACTCCATATAAGTGCTCCCTATAAATCCTACCAGGAATCTCTCTCTGCAAGCAACCAGAATGACTTCATTCTCTAATGGTGTAATAATTCTTCTCAAGAAAGAAAATAAGTGTGTTTTTAATAAGACATTATTTGTACTGTAAAATGGCAAGAAACAAAGTAATATTACTATGTCATTTTTGTATTATACAGATCCAAAAGTAGTGCAGAGAAGTTAGAAAGGGTTAATTACTAAGATGGCTAGAACGGACAAATCTACACTGAAATCATAATGACCAATCAGCAATTAGCTTCTATAAATGTCCAGTACAAGTTAGACAATTAAATAACGTTTATTATTGGTTTCTATCATTTTAGAGTAGACTTGCACCTTTAGCAATGTCAGAAAATACTCTTGGTGGCATTGTTGGAAATATGTGTGGAGAGGCTTGTTGATGTAGGCAGATTTCCTGTACACACCAGTAGATGCCAAGAGACTATGGGCCTGATTCAGACCCACTCGCGAGCGGCTGTCCGCTCGCAAGTGGGTCGATGGTGTGCACTGAGCATGCGTACGACGGAGGGAGCTCCGTCGTGCGCATGCGCGAGACGCGACGAGCGAAGGACTTTCCTTCGCTCGTTGTGTCTGATCAAAGGGGGCGTGCTGTCGATGTTGATTGACAGCATGCCCCCTTTGGTGGGCGTGCCGGGGGCGTGCCTCCCAGATGGGGGCGTTCCCAAGGGAACGCCTACCATCAGAAGCCGGCCCACTGACATCACTAGTGATGTCAGTGGGAGTGATTTTGGCTCTGACAGAGCCAACATCACTCCGGGCCTTGCGGTTGAGAAACTCAACCGCAGGCTTAGGCTCGCAGTGGCGATGGTCGCGATGGTCAAGACCATCGCGACCATCAACCTGCACGCTCGTATAGGCTGTGGGTGGCGACCCACAGCTATACGAGCATCCAGGAGGACACTCCATTTTTAAGGAGGACGGCCCTCATTCAGAGCGAGCGCTCTGCTCAGAGCGTCCGGCTCTGAATGAGGGCCTATGAACAGCCAAGTTACTTAACCAGTATAGTGGTTGTATTGAAGGTAAAGCAGGTGCAGCCGTATACACACTGGTGTACACTGTTATACACACTGGTGTATGGAGTGGAGGTGGAGCGGAGCGGGGTGTCATACAACTCACCAGCCAATGAGTATATAAAGCTAGCGGGTAGCTGTGCAGGATCACTGGAAGGGTTCTTGGTTGGCAGGTAATTGTAGGTCTCACTGGAGCTCAGTCTCCCATTGTGGTGCTCTAACACAGTGACAAGATGGCACTGCGCAAGTGCATTACTTAGGTCAGTGGCCATCTTGGTACAGGATATGAAACTTCCCTGGGGAAGTACTGTAACATGGAGCCTGCACAGTGGCAAAATCAACTTTTAAGTGGCATATTTACAAGTAATAATAAGTGGTGACTATTCAAAAGGTACCATTTGTTTGCTGGTCGCGGAATTTAGAACAGAAATATTATTAAATGCAATACACACTAGGTTTTGCATTTAATAATTTTGCCCTTTTGAACCCAAACCCCCCCCCCCCAATGTTAAAGTTAATACTGTTTATATACAAATAGATTAAAGGTCAGACTGGCCCATAAGGGTACAGGGGAAATCCCCAGTGGGCACCACTGCCTGAGGGCCCCATCTCCTCCTAATGTCAGGTTTCAGACTGTGCGCTCCAATTATACACTTTTGCTCTATTACAGGGTCAGTCATCTGTTAGAGTAGAAACATGGATGCAATGTAGTATGCATGTTGCATGCAGGCTGTGTCCTCTATAATGGATGAGCAAGCCTTTGCGGTGGCTGGCTACACAGCTTACGCATGGGCCCCTACCACTGCCTTCTCCCCGGTGGGCCCTTCATGTCCCTGTACAATACTGAATAGATTTGAAGAACCAGTATTTGGCATTGCACTTGTGCATGAACTATACTGGACATCAGATAGATCCGCACGCAATGCCGATATTTACACTGTCTGAGCGACAGTCAGCCATTGCGCATGCGCGAAAGGTGTACTGCGAACATGCAGCGATAGTTTGTCGATCTCATACGTGCAGTGGATTTACTCACAAAGTGAGTGACTGGTAGTCAGTGTTTGGGTTGGTCAGTAAAACGCAGGTGTGTCTGACCATTCAAACACTGTTTTCAGGGCGTGCATAAATTAGCCACTGTGTTCTCTCTGGCAGCATGAGAGCCCTCTGCATGTTTGGAGACCCGCCATGTCTGTGGCACCTTAGACTTACTCAGAAGGCTGATGGCCACTGGATCTGCATTCAATGTTTCTGGTTTTGTGCTTGAGCGGTAGATGTAAGGTGCTTTCAGTGGAGGTCTCTAAGCACTGGACGGTGGAGGAGTCATTAGCAATTGCGATCCGTGAGATATCGAAGTTGCAATGGCGTTTGCGTGTGGATCCGAAACAGGTCCATTGTCACTGAGATCTAAAGTTAGAAGTTTTGCCTTTTAAAATGTTTCCTCAATGTTACTCTATGGCAGAAGTACTGGTAAATGCCATTAGCATTCCTTGGGGCTAATGTAGCGGAATCAGTACGATTTACCGCCGGACCCATGCCCGGCGGTTGGAATCCCAACAGCGGCATCCCGGCAGAGGAGGAAATCCCGATCGTCCTAAGGTAAGTATTGTCTAACCTATTTCTACCCCCTAACCCTAACCCTCCCTGCCTAACCCTAACATTCCCCCCCAGTGCCTAACCCTAATCCCCCCTCTATGTGCCTAACCCTAACCCCCCCTTCCCTGCCGCCTAAACCTAAGTCCCCCGGGGGTGCCTAACCATAAGTCCCCCTCGGGGGTGCCTAACGCTAACCCCCCTTCCCCTAGCCTAAACCTTACCTCCCGGGGGGGTGCCTAACCCTAAGTCCCACCCCCAGGAACCCTAAACCTAACCCTCCCCCCCACGGCTATCCGCGCTCGGGCTCCCGGCATATGTCTAATGACAGGCGTCGGCATATCGACGCCTGTCTTTAGACCCTTGCTGGAATATGACAGTCGGGAAGCCGGCTGTCGGGATTAGGTCCGCCGGCTTTCCAACTGCATACCAATGTAGCAAACTATTTTGGTGGTCAATCCTTCAAGAAAAATCTACTTTTTGTTGGGTTTTCACATTATTTAAGTATCAGGGGTATTCAGTAACAGGGTACATATACCTGTATCATATTGTTGTGCTTTATTGCCCCATGAATCTTTTTATACAGCTTGTTCAAAAGGTACAATTATTATGGAGACAATTATTATGGCGACAAAACTGTTCCTGGGAAATATGTTTTTGAAAGTGGAAATGTTTTGCTAAAATATCTGCAGTGCGGGTGCACAGTGTTTTGAGTCCCCCACCTACCTTTTCCCCTTGTTTTCCCCTGTACACAGAGAAAGAAAGGCGGCTGGCTAATAGGGAATGTTTGAATCTAGTGACAAATCTCCTGCTGCGTGATCATACATCTATTGACTTCACAATGAATAGTTGGGGTCAGTAGCTGCGGAAAAGCTTAAACACAAAAATCATTTGCACAGAAGCCAGAATGGAAATAGTCTGTTTGCAGATGTGTTTTATGGCTGAATGCTGAATTTAAAAGCATGGAGTCAGCTCTAGGCCTCTGCGTTTCATAAGAGCCGTTCATTAAGCTACCAGCCTTTCGTGGAAAATCAAATGTATTTGAAGGGGAAACAATTGCAAATTTTATCATATTTATAGAGGATTGTCTGTGAAGAACGATAGTACTAGCTGTGGAATTGGTAGTGCTATGCACTGTTATATGAGGAAATAATAGGAAGCAAGAGGAGAATTCATAGTGCTACTACATTTTAATGCAGAAATAATACTATAGTCTTCTTGAAAAGTAGAACATGTACAACAATCCTAGGACTCCTAGGAACAAACAAATATTATAGCAAATAAGTTTACTACACCAGGAGGTAGATGTACTAAGCTCTGGAGAGAGATAAAGTAACAACCAATCAGCTCCTGTTATTTTACAGACTGTATTTGAAAAATGACAGTTAGGAGTTGATTGGTTAGTGCTTTATCTCTCTCCATTTTATCTCTTTCTACATCTTGATACATCTCCCCCTTGATCATAATCATGGCAAGGCACTAAACATCAACTTTGTTGGCCAACGCCATCTTCAGATGGCATCAGCCCACTGTTCACTATGGGAAAGCCTGGCCAGATAGGGATCATGTGATCATTCCTTCGTGGGCTGGACCACTTCATGTTGCCCATCGCAACTATATTGCTTTGCGCATGCGCAATCCACTTTCCGTTCTTGTGCACATTCATTCAGTGGAGTGAAGACGGATGCGCTCTAAGGGGTAAATTTACTAAGAATCGAGTCTGGGATAGTTGCTTTTTTTTCAACTCGTTTAGCTTCACCTAAACTCGGGTGATTTGAAGCTCCTGAGACTCGCAAATTTACAAAGCAGTGAGTTTCGTTGAGAGTGAGATGGCCGATGGTGAAGCAGAACGAGATTTCTCTACCGAGTAGTAGGTTTTGCAGGAGATTTCTCCCCCGAGTAGCAGGTTTGGCAGGAGATGACTCACCTGAGATTGCTGTGTCTTCTCTCTGCAAAACTCTCCCGAGCAAGCAGCCTGCACATATCAGTGAGATATGTGTAAGCTGCTTGTGGTCTAGCCTGCAAAAACACGGGTTAAAAGTGTAAAAAAAATGACATAGGGTCCCTCCCCCTAAAGCTTAACCAGCCCCGGACTTGCCAGCCTGTCCTGTTTCTAAAATTACAGGGAACAAAATGTGTAGTGTTCCACTGTAATTTAGAAACCAACACCAGGCTGCAGGGCCAGTCCTGGTTTTAAATATAGGGGTGAAAAAATTGCGTAGGGTCCCCCCTATATTTAAAACCAGCACCAGACCCAAAACGGCCGGGATGTAATGCCACAGCCCGGAGACCCTTTCATAGGGGCTCCGGGGCCAAAGGTTTATCAGCCCAAGCCGGTCAGGCCAAGCCAGGGATCTCAGGGGAGGTGGGGACCCCCCAAGAAGGCGTCCCCCCCGAAACCCCAGGCTTGGACTGAAGCCTGGGGCTTTTCCCTGCACCCATGGAGTGTTTGGAATGGGGGTAATAAAGTGGGAAAATAGAAGTAAACTATTGTATTTTACAGTAGGGCTTCAAGTGCCAGCATGCCTGCCCTTTGGCACATGCAGAACTACAAGTGCCAGCAGACGGGCGGCACCTGTACCCCCACTGTAAAATTATGACATACATCTACCCATTCACACATACTTACCTATACAGGGCCGTTCTAGACATTGTGGAGCTCAGGGCGTAAGTTCCCAGTTGCGCGCCCCCCCCCTCACAAAAAAACAACCTTTTTCTAGACAGCGTTCCTCTGCGCACCCTTCCAGAAAGGGGGCATATCCTTGCGTAACACCTCCAATTCATCACACTGTGGGGCGTGCTGAGCACTTATGGAGGTACTGGGCTTCCCCCAAGCTCTCCCCTCATGGTGAATAATTGCCATGAGCAGTAAAGCGCCTTACACAGTAATGGCCTTTATAACACATTATGCCACACGCATTAATGCCCTTTATAACACATTATGCCACACACAGTAATGCCCTTTATAACACATTATGCCACACACAGTAATGGCCTTTATAACACATTATGCCACACTTAGTAATGACCTGTATAACACATTATGCTATGCGCAGTAATAACTTGTATAACACATTATGCCACATACAGTAATGCCCTGTATAATACATTGTGCCAAACACAGTAATTACCTTTATAATACATTATCCCCAATTCAAATTATACCACACAGTAGTCCCTCATTCATGTTATGACACACAGTGGTGCCCCTTTTACACAATGCCCAAATTAGTGTCCTTATAACAAGGCCCACAGTAGTAGTGCCCCTAATACATTGCCTACAGTAGTAGTGCCCCTTATACAATGCCCACAGCAGTGGTGCCCCTTATACAATGACCCCAGTAGTGGTGCCCCCAGTTGTAATGCCCATAGTAGTATTGCCCCCAGTAGTAGTGTCCACATTGGTGATGTCCCCAAAAGTAGTGCCCCAATTGGTAATGACCTCAATGGTAATAACCCCATTAGTAATGCCCCCTATTAGTGCCCCCAGTAGTAATGCCCCCTGTAGTAATCCCCACTGTAGTAATGCCATCAAGAGTAGTAATGCCCCCAGTAGTAGTGCCCCATTGGTAAAAACCCCAATAGTAGTGTCCCCAGTGGTAATGCCCCCAGTAGTAATGCCCCATTGGTAATGCCCCCAATAGTAGTGTCCCCAGTGGTAATGCCCCCTATAGTAGTGCCCACAGTATTAGTGCCCCCTACAGTAGTGCCCACAGTAGTAATGCTCCCCAGTAGTAATGCCCCATTACTAATGCCCCCATTAGTAATACGCCCATTTGTAGTACCCTGATTTGTAGTACCCCCAGTAGTAATGCCCCTCAGTAGTAATGCCCCCTATAGTCATGCCCCCCAGTAGTAATGCCCCCTATAGTCATGCCCCCAGTAGTAATGCTCCCTATAGTAATCCCCCCAGTAGTAATGCCCCTATAGTTGAGCCCCCAGTGCTGGTGCTTCCGAAAAAAAAAAATGCAAATACTTACCTTAAGCCCCATTCCTGCTTCCGCTCGATCATACAGCGGCTTCTCGGATCTATGGGAGAGACGTCCCTCCCATAGTGCTCTCTGCCGGAAGCCGAAGCTCAGGAGTGGGCTCCAGCTTTCGGCTGCCGCTGCTAGGAGGGAGCCGTGTGCCCACTGGTAACAAATCTCAGTGGGCACCAGGAAAATGGAGCCTCCCAGTGGTGGCTAGTGGAGGAGGACGGCCCAGTTTTTTTTTTTCTTCTGTTTTTTTTTTTCCTGGGACTCAGTGGCGCCCTCTAGGGGCCAGCACTCCGGGCGACAGCCCTGTTAGCCCACCCCTAGAGCGGTCACTGTTCCTATACCAGATGCTTCTGTCCTCTTCTCCAGTAGAATCCGTAATGACTTGCCCTGCAAAAAAGATTGCATACTTACCTATATCCTGGCGCTCGTCTCCGCAGTAATCCATGGACTTTGGGGGGAAAAAAAGAGCTTACCTATCCACGAGCACCCGGTATCAGTATGTGTGTTGCCACAAATACTGATATCTCCTGAATGCCAGCTGACATGACTGCACTGGCTTTGCAGTCCCACCAGCTAATAGGCAGCCACGCTAACTGTAGAGCGGCCACTGATTGGCTCCGGCTACTGACAGTTCCCACGTGGGAACTGTCAGTTGCCAGAGATAATCAGCGGCTGCTCTACAGTTAGCGGCTGCTGATTGGCTGGTGGGACATGCAAACCCCGTGCAGTCCCATCAGCTGGCATTCGGGAGGTATCAGTATGTGTGGCAACACACATACTGATACTGGGTGTGCATGGATCTGTAAGCTGTTTTTTTTTTTTTTACCAAAGTCCATGGATTACTGTGGAGACCAGTGCCAGGATATAGCTGAGTAGCCAATCTTTTTTGCAGGGCCAGTATTACGGATTCTACTGGAGAAGAGGACAGAAGCATCTGGTATAGATAAGTATGTGTGAATGGGTAGGTGTATGTAATAAAGTTATACTTGGCACAGTGTGTGTTTTTGTCTTTATTTAACTATTTATTTTACAGTGGGGGTACAGGTGCCGCCCGTCTGCTGGCTCTTGTAGCTCCACAAGTGCCAAAGGGCAGGTATGCTGGCACCTGTAGTCCCACTGTAAAATACTATAGTTTACTTCTATTTCCCCACTTTATTACCCCCATACCCAACGCTCCAGGGGAAGAGCCCCAGGCTTCAGTCCAAGCCTGGGGTTTCGGGGGGTGTACCCCTTCCTGGGGGGGTTCCCACCTCCCCTGAGATCCCCGGCTTGGCCTGACTGACTTGGGTTGATAATGCTTTGGCCCTGGAGTACGGGTCAAAGGGTCTCCTTGCTGTGGCATTAAAGCCCGGCCGTTTTGGGTCTGGTGCTGGTTTTAAATATAGGGTGGACCCTATGCAATATTTTCACTCCAATATTTAAAACCAGGACTGGCCCTGCAGCCTGGTGCTGGTTTCTAAATTACGGTGGAACCCTACACATTTTGTTCCCCGTAATTTTAGAAACCAGGACTGGCTGACAAGTCTGGGGCTGGTTAGGCTTTTTTTTTTTTTTGGGGGGGGGGGGCGGGGGCTATGTCATTTTTTTCTGATATTTACATTTTATTTCTATATTTACAAGCAGAAACATACATGGCTCACAGCTATCTGTGTATGTTTCTGCCAAACACAGGCAGGTGTATTTTTTTCATGAGTTTTTACAGGAGAGTTTTCACATCTCATCAAAGTTTAGAAACTCTCTGCTTGGTAAATTCCAGAATCCTATCTTTACCAGTGAAAAGGTCCTCCAGTTTTGCCTATGGTGAATTTAAGAGAGTTTGCTAACTCTCCAGTATTTTCCCATAGCAAAGGAGATCTCTCTCCCGAGTTTGACATTAGTAAATTTGAGAGTGGGAAAAAATGCCCAAACTCTCCAGAGTTTGCAAACTCTCCCAAACTCTCAGCTTAGTAAATTTACCCCTAAATCTCACGGCATGTTACGTCTTTGCCAGGAAAGCAGTTTTTAGAAAAAATGTTTCAGCTACTGTAGTTGACAATAGGTACACAATATATTTGATACAGTATATGATGCCCTCATTATAAGTGTATTGTGTATTCCTTCCTAATAACCAAATAGCTGAAAATATGCTTTTTGAGCTACAGTATCTCTTCTAAACCAACCACATAGTAAATCTCTATTTCTATACTTGTAATGGTAAAAACATATGGTCAATTGATACTCTGCCTGATTCATTTTGATCGCAACTGCGAATGCAATAGCGATTACGCACGCAGTTCAACTGCGATAGTATGCTAATCCATGGCGATTGCTATGCCACTGCAGCACTACACCAGGATGCCCAATTTACCTTACACACATCCGTAATGTTTAGCAAGACTGCAAAACCATCAGTACAATTGAGTACCATCGCAGCCTCACGCACACTTGCACAAGCCCTGACCTTACTCAGGAATTGATCAATTCATTGCACGCTATGATTCCTCAAGCTGCGTGGGGTATTGCAGTGGATAATTTATGCACGCCCATGCAACAGCATTCAAGCACTGGCATGCCTGCGTTTCCCCGACCACCCCCTGTCACCACCATCAAATGGCACTTCCTCTCAATCACTCTGCGATGGGTCTGTGGAGACACTGCGATCGCAGTCCCAATCACAGTGGCTAGTTCGCGCACATGCACTTCGATGCATATGCATGTGCAGGTCGCAACAATCGGCCGATTGCGTCCGTATTAGCAACTGCAATCCTTGCTGAATTAGGCCCACTGTACACTGTCCTATTCTAAAGTGTGGAATCTCTGCAGCATTGCAGTGGTTTGGGCTTTAGTAATTTGTAGTAGTGATTCCTATGGGTAGGAAGCTGATGCGTGCTACTGCAGGTGTACGAGGGCCCTACCACTTTATTAGGTTTCCTAAGGAAATCAGTAGGGAACTCATGGTTTGGGATGTTTTCTTCAGCAGTTTAACAATAAGTCTTTTTTACTTTGCATCAATTCTCAGTTTGTTGCTGCAGTTCTGTTCTGATGCTGCAGGTGCTACTGGATTTGGGGCTCATTTGGATTGCTCGTGATGTGCTGCTCGAAGGCCTTCAGAATGGGTTGGGGGAGATCTTGACCCGGAATGTGCTAATGCTCTTGCTTTTTTCCATTGTTGCCATGTTGGAGTGTAATGAGAGTGGCTGCGGAATATGATATGTTTGAGCCATGTGGTGGTTAGTTACTCCTTGATCATGATTTATATAAGGTGGCTAGGGAGGGTCTGTAAGTATGTTGGCAGGCTTTGGTTCTTTACCAAAACCTGCATTGGCAGTAAAGAACTGCAGTCCAGTGGTCATTTTGCTGCATTGTGTTAGTTAAGGTATGCTCTCCTTCAGTACGTGGACTAGGTTGATTTCATCCTACTGGGGTCAGCGATACAGCCCTACATGGGAGCCTAGTGTTTATGATTGGTAGAGGTGTTGCAGGCCTGTTGTTTATTGTTGATAAACAGTTGAACCCATTTAATATTTGTTATACGTTTGATTTGCATTAGTCAAGTAGCACTATAGATAGCTGATCATTCTATCATTCTCACCATAGTAGTTTAAGATTGTATATAAAAGCTGACCAACAGTTACGCAAAAACGTCTCCTGTCATTATTTATTAAAGTTTAGGTTAGTTTAGTTTAACTATTATTATTCCTGCAGTAGTCACAATCTGTCATCAGCATTTATTGAAAATTGGGCCTTGAGAAAGTGAAAGAGTTGAAAGCTTAATCCAGCGAGCACTCCACCTAGTGTGTCTGCATTGACAATCTGCTGTGTAGTGCCAAAATTTCATGATTTCACCAGTGTCGTGCTGCCAGATTCTGGGATGAAGGATCTGAGAAACTTTTAATTAAAAGTACTTAATCTTCTGTACTATTTGCACGTGTGTGTGTGTGTGTGTGTGTGTGTGTGTGTGTGTGTGTGTGTGTGTGTATATACATATATATATATTTATATATATATATTTATTTACTGGCACTCCCAATAAAGTAATAAACTGTGCCCAGTGCCCTCATTAGGAATGATACATAAAGAATCTGCAGGTGTGGCACTCAGGACGAACAGAAGATGCTAGCAGCAGTAGATATTATTTCAACGTGTCAGTGAAGCTTTAGTCGGCACTGTCTTTAGGATACTAACATACACATAAAAATCGCTTATCTTATATGCCAAAGTGAACCCCACACGTGCAAAGTGAAAACCGGAAATGGGACCCAGCACCTGTCCGGAGATACGGGAAAATGACATTGGTGCAGAAACACCTGACATTCTCCTTAAACAAGGAGAGCAGATAGACAGAAATAGAAAATAAGTCTAAAAGATACAATGTATACTTTATGACATGCATAGACACATAAATGGTTACATAAAAAGTATAAAAAAGCAACTATAATGTCTACTAATAGATGAAAACTGCAAAATATAGGTATGCATTAAATATATGTACAAAGCAGAAAAACAGATTACAGCCAGAATAAGCACATAAAGAAACACATATCTAGGCATCAATTACTATATAAACAATAGTAACCAATAGTGGACAATCAGTCCAATGAATTAATTCCAGTAAGGAATACTTGTGCAAACTCAATTGGTTAAAGATGCAAGAGGTAGGTATTCGTCAAGTCCCCATGTACTAGTAACATTTAAACAATGAATCCAGCGAGCTTCATAATTAAATAATAGTTTACCCCTATCACCTCCACGAATGACTGGGGAGGAGGGTACATGCTCTATCATTCGATACTGGATAAGTTATGACCCACTTCCAAAAAGTTGGTCACATTGACCACTCTTGATTGCAGTTCTAATGGCAGAACGATGAGCCGCCATTCGTTTCTTAGACTTTCTCTGTGTTTTACCAATATAACTTCAACCACAAGGGCATAAAATCTGATAGATAACAAAAGTGCTATTACAGTTAAGATAATGGTAAATAAAGTATTTTCTACCCGAATGTGGGTGACAGAATGTATCGCCAGTTAAAATATGTTAGACAGGTAAAATGTAAGACAGGAACATTTAAAGCATCCATATATTTTTTAGCAAAACAATAGTTAAATTGGTAATACACATGATAGAGAGAGGATTCATAGCCGGTGTTACTTGGAGCATCTCAAGGAAAATCAAAGAGCGATCAAAATCACTTTAGTAGTTCTTGAGTCTATCGGGAACATACATACAAACAAACAATTAATAGGGGGTATCCAATTACTCACAGTAATTTGCTGCACAATAAAAGGGCTTTCAGTGCAATAAAAGCCCAATGGTCATTACTAGACAATCCGATTATAGCCTGTTTTTTTTCGTGCAGAAAATTACCATTTCTCACCCAAAAACACATAGGATCTGTGAAAAAACGCGGACCTATATACTTTCGTGGCAGTGATCACCGAAAAAAACCTTACTGATCTGGGATTTGGTTTCAAAACAAAACCCCCATTAATTTCCAGCAATGGGGCTAATAGGATACCGCCCATAATATTGACATTATATCATATAGCTAATAAATCTATATTTTAACTTAGGACAAGTATATCCTGGAGGAGATCAGCTAATCAGCCCGATGCAAAATATGGGGGGTGGGGGCGCAATCAGTGTGATCGCTCCCCCCCACAGGCAGAGGAGACTGCTGCTGCTCAACAGTCTTCCACTGCAGCCCAGCACACAGCAGCGCATGCTGGGCTGCTAATAGGTAGGAAGGAGGGGGAGTGGCGTTAGACCCTGGCCCCTCCAACACCCCGGGCCTTGGTATTTAGAACCAGCTCCCCCCTCTCTGCGCCCCTGTACTCCAGTATACGTTACAAGGTGCATATGTTGATATATTTTGCCAATAAATCAAGAAATCTTGTACGAGTACGTCAGTGTACACTTTATTCTTTGTGGGACATCATGCCAGTAAAAATACAGTTTATTGTGAAAAACAGATTGGCTCAATAAAAGTGCTAAACAATTGATGAGAATTAGGACAGAGTGCATTTCATATTCTAGGAGTTAAAGTAAACATCCGAGTCTGTGGGTGTCGGCCTCTAGAAAAGAAGCTAGTTGTTTAGTGAGGTAGTGTTGTGGGGTGGGGTTAGGTTTGGTTAGCCTATAGGGTAGGCAGAGGGTGGGTCAGTGCTATTTCAGCCATTTTATAGAAATTTCTCTGGTCGGCTGTTTCCCGCCCTCCCTCCCTTATTCATTGAGTTGTTTGGTGTCGGCTTTTCTTGTGGTGGGAAAGAACGGTAGCAGTCGCCATCTGTCTTTGGATCTTGAGGTGCTCTCCCTTCCAATACATGGCTTAGATTGATTTTACCCTACTGGGGTCAGCGGCAACCACCTAACCAGGTGGGCCTCATGTCGTGTAATTGGGGTGGGAGGTGGATACTTTGGGTGTGGTAATGGGCTGGCTGCTCACCTCCCATTTAGAAGATCGATGTGAGTATGCAGTTGGTGATCTTGCATTGAGGGGCCGTTCTTTCTGCGCCACCATACTTTGTCTTTCTTTCTTTCTTATTTTATTAGTTAGTTCAGTTATACATTAAATAGTTTAATCAGTTTAAAATTAAATAAAGCTGACCTTCCTTTCCCCTTATATAAGTCTCTGTGTCATTATTTCATTATGACTATGGTTGATGATTTACTCTGCACTGTTAGGAGAGAACACTCATCAGGCGATGGGGAGTTTATGGTTTTTATATCAGTAAATGTAAGCAACAAAATAGGAAATTAACCGGGAAGCTGGGGAGCAAAGAAAGTTATTTTGGGTAAAACATTTATGATGGAGTGTGAGTAGCCATTTTGTGGAATGAAAATAAGAACACATCCTGTGAATACAATAAGATTCAACAAATATAATGAGCAGCCTCACAGCTTCCTAGTTCCTTGTGATTTCTAATGAATATTAGATTCATCAATAAAATGGCTGCCTACATGTAGTGATGTCATAACTAAGGGCCTGATTCAGACACGCTCGCAAGCGGGTCGATGGTGGCCCAGTGAGCATGTGCGGTGTGTGCAATGCGCATGCGCAAGCCCTGTAGCGAGTGAGAAATCACTCACTCTGGGGCTCGCAACAAAATGGGACGGCTGTCGATTTTGATCGACAGCTTGCCGCGATTCGTAGGCGGGGAGGGGGGGTGGCTGAACAAACGGAGGCATTCCCGAAGGAACGCCTGCCATTTGTGGGCGGCCCTACTGACATCACTCGTGATGTCAGTAGTGGACTTCCTGCGCTATTAGAGCAGGAAGTCCACTCAGGATTGCGATACCTGAGACCCTACCACAGGGTCTCCTCGCAAGCCCGAAGGTCTCAATAATCGCAACCATCTTCTGCCCGCTCGCACTAGCTGTGAGTGGGCACCCACAGCTTTGCAAGTGGACAGGAAAATAAAAAATCCTCCCCGCCCTGATTCAGAGCGTGCGCTCGCAAATAGCGAGCACCTCTGAATCAGGCCCTAAGTTCCTAGTGATTTCACAGACTGCTCCATACATATTTGTCCAGCCTCCAAAATCACTGTCTTGAAAATGTCTTCATTTTGTGTAGGTGGCTGCACAAAAAAACTGACTACAGAAGTGATGGAGATTCATCCAGCTCATACAGGGTTAATGTACGATTTAGGCCTTGCTAAAATCATCAAGTTGCTCAAACAAGACAAATTACACCTGATGACCAGATTCCGCACAATGCAGATGAACTGCTTTATTTCTGAACTGTGGGATATAGTTTCCTGTTCAAATATTATAAAATTAAATTAGACTTCCCAGTAATTACAGAATCCTATACGTATTCATAGTCAATATTATCTATTAAGCCAGTGACAGTGCCCAAATGTGACCTTTACATAGACTAATCAGGTGGTAATTATTGTCAAACACGCAATCTAAAATCTCATGTTGTATAATAGAAAAGACATTGATGTATATCTAATAAAAAAAAGGCTAATATTTCACAAAACAAGAGTTAAAGCATTCTTATGAAGCTAAAGTGAGCAATGTATAATAATGTGGAGATTTCATCATTGGTGCAAATAATTATACAGAGTTGTAAAATTATACCTGTTGCCAATTTAAATCTGTAATCTTACATGAAGACACAATCAGGTTTGAATGTAACATTTGCGCATGTATCTCTTCACGGAAATGATTTCATGTTCATTGGCAATTACTGTAGATTAAGCCTCGGGCTACCCGATAATTTTCAGTTGTGCTATTAAATCTTAGGTGAATAATCAAGGTGAATAAAACACAATGTGATTATGCGATGAATCACATAATATTAATTGCCTAAAACATAAGGATTAAAAAATCTGTATTCTTTCATTCAAATTAGCATATCTTGTAAAGAATGGTGTTATATCACATGTGATCAGCGATTCATTGTCTATTCTAATACACTGTATGGGTGAGATTAATCTCCTGAAGCTTTTGCATGGCAATTAAATTGCAGCACTGGTTGATGGAGCCAGACCAATATGCAGCTATTTAATATCACTCGTGCGCATTGTAAACAAGAACAAAACAAGCAACTGCCATTTGCTCAATGTGAAGCAATAAAAACTAGGATCTCTTGTTGTATAAATAATTGGATCCTTTGAGCTGTGCTAACGGGTTGGGTATGAAATGCTGACGGCCGGGAATCGGTCTGACTAAATACCAATGCCACAATCCCGCATGCTAAAAATCCCGACTGGGGCTGGTAAGTACCCTAACCCCCTGGTAAGTACCCTAACCCCCCTCCCCACACCTGGGGTGGTGCCTAACCCTCTCAGGCCGATGCAGTCGTAATTAGCTACTGCCCCACAAGGCACCAGGCTCATCCAGGGCACATGCACAGCCTGAAGTGATAGCTACAGAGAGGACAGTTGGTGACGGCTACAGGTGAGGCAGAGATGGACAATAAGGTGCTGTGTGATCTGGACATCAAGGTGAGAGGGAGAAAGACAGCTCCAGGACTTGTCAGTGGGATTACACACATCCGCTGAGATTAAGAAAAAAGGAGAGATCAGTGAACAGAGAAAGGAGGAGTTTGAGGAAACAGCATAAGCAAAAACTGATTGGGCTGCAAACAACTCTGCATGCAAAGGGCCTCATTCATCAAAGAGTTTTATCACTCAACACGAGTGATAAAACTTGCTGTGTATGATATTGTTGCTCCAGCCAATCAGCTACCAACTGTCATCTGTTGAAAAATGACAGTTGAGAGCTGATTGGCTGGAGCACCATTATCATACACAACGAGTATTATCACTCGTTTTGAGTGATAAAAACTTGTTCATGAATGAGGCCCAAAATCACTTACACTAAAGCTGGGTACACACTAGACGATATGCCGTCCAATCCCACGGATCGGAGTGACATATCGGGTACTGTACATCGTCTAGTGCAGGTATGTCAAACTCAAAATCCCAACCGGGCCGAATATTCAAGGTCTAGAGTGTGTGGGCCGCAAGAAAAAAAAAATGTCTTATATGCAATTTGAAAGGTTTATTATTAAGAAAAACCAACAATAAAGTTTAAGCAAAGAGATGTTAAGTATCAGTAAGAAAACATTAACTTTAACTGATATTTAACATCTTTTTGCTGGCACCAATTTTCCAATTTCAGTAGAAATCTTATTGGATGTGATAACTTTTAAAACTGAACCAATCCACTCCAGAGATGGTCACATTTGTTTGGATAGGAAAATTAAGAAAAGTGGTTGAGGCATGGACATTTTGGTACTTAATTGTCAACACTGTAGCTCTAGTCATTAACTCCATTATGTTCTATCTAGTTACTATGTGCTTGACATGTTGCCTTTGTATCGTATGGATACATCGTTGTTTTCTCTATACGATATAGTATGCATAGCACTCACTTGTAATGGCAATTTTGTACCCATGTTTACTCTTTGATATGTCTCTATTACACTTGAATTATTGTGTCATGCTTTAATAATAATAAAAAAAAAACTGAACCAAGATTAAAGTCTGTCAATATGCTTCAGCCCTGCCCCCCCAATAACATGCTCCAGACTCCCTCCCCAAAAAATCATATATATGCTCCAGCCCCTCCCTGCACACATCCCCCAGTACCAGATTAAGGTCTATTTGGGCCTGGAGCTGAAATTTTTGAAGGGCCTGTTGTGTGCTGCCGCAGGAGGTGTGCTCAGCATGGTGGGGGTGTGGCTACTGATATAGGGGTGTGGTCTGCACAAGGTGTGTGGTCTGTGCAATTCCAGGCGCCCTGCTAGCCAGATGCAGGAGCTATGGGGCTGTGACTATGCCACCCACAGGACTCTCTGCACCAGCCACACCGCCCTCCTTACGGTGCTGGCTAAAAAGAATATAAATTAGTGTTAGTACAGGAGTTTAATCATTTTTATTACACATATAACAAAAAAAGTATATAGTATGGAACTCGATCCCATGTATTTAATTAGGCTTGCCATATTATTCCTTTAATTTGGGACACAAATTACATAGGTTCTGTGGCTGGCTGACTTTTCACCTGGTTTTACTCACAGAACCTGTGTAATTTGTATGTGTCCCAAATTAGAGAGATGATATGGCAAGCCTAATAATATGTGTGTGTATGCTTGTGCTTGAAATACTGGAAAACCTCAGCGATTAAATGCCCAAATAGATCTTCAACAATTCAATTATTGAAACAGAGATTTACGGAGAAAATAGTACATCATATAAAACAAATGTGAACACACTCCTTTCTTTAAAAAGTGTGGCCGCCATCTTCAAGGATCCAGTCCAGGATCAAAATCTAGAAACAACAAAAGAGGACACTATGCCAAATAGTGCAGTACTGTATGTAACTGACAATGTGTGTATGTACTCATAACATACTTTTCCATAACACTGCAGGCTATTTCCTGATTTCAGGCTTAAATATATATATATATATATATATATATATATATATATATATAGTCCCACATACATACACACAAACATATACACACACACACACTATATATATATATATATATATATATATATATATATATATATATTATACATCTATACAAACTACATATTATATATGTATATATTTGTACAAAGTCAGAAATTCACTGCACTTGCCATTCCCAGACGTGGGGTGCAGGTGGCTTGTGACCACATTGCTTAAGTAAATAAGAATGAAAAACTCAGCACTCATCATTGTTAAATCACTCACAGTAATATATAAATAAATAATGGGGTTTTGGTTCATGGATTGATCAATGCATTTAAGCCTGCAGCCCACATCACGGGACCCCGTTTCTCTGCAGGTCCTACACTATCTATCATACTTATGGAAACCTGGTAGCTGCTATCAGAGAGCTTAAACTGAAAAAATTTTACCTGGTTTAAAGCTCACCTGCCAGCTAATGGCTTTTAAAGGCAAGACAGTCATAGCTTCTATCATACTACCAAGAAGGCAGCTGACACAGGTTATTAGAAATGAGCTTACACTAGTCAGGCAGACAGATTTATTAAAGTATAAATTGACTTACTGACTGTCACACTACTGTGACACAGACAGAATTGGCGGGACGGCTCTGACTCCTATTCTTGACTTCTGTCTGTCTGTACTGTGCAGGGTTGCAGGATGCTGCTGTGTGTGCAGGGAGGGCTGCAGACAGGCTGGAGGCGGAACTGTCAGTGGTCACTGATGCCTCCGCAAAGGCTTATGGGAGGATGCTGTGGGTGGGCATGCAGCAGCTACCCTGTCAGCCATGTTTTATTGTACTATTAACACTGCACGATAGGAGCTGAGCTCCAATCGCGACAGCCAGGCCGGCTGAGTAGAGCAGCAGGGGTGAATGAAGGGCTCCGGGCTGGGCCGCATGATATATGTATTTAGGCCCACACTGTCGGGCCACATAAAATGTTTATTTGGCCCGCATGTGGCCCGCAGGTTTGACATGCCTGGTCTAGTGTGTACCCATGACATGCACGCTCCCACAGGTCGTTAGCAATGAGAGATATAGCTATGCAGAATGCAACGTTGGGCTGGGTACACAACGTCCAAGCTCAGAGGGAGAACTGATTCACTAATGATACTCCACACTAGGTGAGAACGTTCCAATTATTATACCAAATGGTGGAATAAATATTGCTGCTAGATTGCATCTGAACATTGTTGCATCTCTGCTGGAGTGTTGTTTTATCGAAGAGCTGTTGCTAAAAGAAGACTTTCCCACAAAGGTAACTTGGTGGAGTGTTCATGAAACCTTGGAGAGAGATAAAATTGTGAGAGATAAAGTACCAACCAATCAGCTCCTAACTGTCATGTTACAGGATGTGTTTGAAAAATGACAGTTATGTGCAGATTGGTTAGTACTTATCTCTGTCCACATTATTTCTCTCCAAGGTTTCATGAATACCCCCTCAGATCGGTATACGCACCACACAATTATTACCCTTACTACTTTGGGGTATCACATGTGGCTGTAATTTATACATGGTTAAAGGTGTAGATTGGGGAGTGCATGTGTAAGATGAGCACAGTAGAGGCATGAACACATATGTGTAGCACATGCTATAGATACAGTACGTGGCTTATTTAAAATAGATTAAATCTCTAGATTCACATAAGAGAGTAATCATGCTTGACTCTTGTAGACTTGGTGTAAACATACGTAATGATGATGATCATCTAAAGGTGTGTTTACTAATTACAAATAATAAAATAATAAATAAATAAATAAGTACACACTTCTCCTGATACAGTACCTGTATAAGCAGCAAGTACAAGCACTATAATTGGGGCTGGTTACCAATAAAACAATAGGACAATGAATATATGGGCTGCTAGAACCGGGCAAGGCAGTGCTTGGCTGCTCAATTTGTTACAGGGAGTTCAGCAAGCCAGCCTTATTCTGAATACCACTAGGGCTCATTCTGGCACCCCTTGGGTGGTGGGTGATAGGGCGATTATATAAAGAAATACATGCATTTGTGGAACTACAATTTTCAACAAGTTGTGGCAACCATTCATTGTTTGCACATATGGATACTAGTGCTTATGGAACTACAAGAACCATCTCAAAAACACGTATTTCAACAACAAAAACACAGATTATTTTATTATTATGTTTACCACTTTATTATTCTTCAAAAACCATACGGAATCGTCTTTCATCTGTCCTAATATTCTCCAATAAGATAAAAATATATATAACTAGCATGATGAGTACTTGCGCCTAGTGGAATGTATGAAAGATGTTACTACACAAATAGCCAATCAGAGTGACTTGTGTGTGGGAAAACCTCTTTGATTGGCTGTTGATGTAGTAACCCTTCAAGGTCAATTAAGTAATTTATTCCCATTGTGGATCCGCTAAGAGCAAGAATCCATTGATCGATAAGGCTATTTTCTTTTCTTTATTGGACTACTTCAAGATAAAAGACAGACACATACTGTATGGATTTTGGATAATAAGAAACTAGTAAACTACGTAAGTATTTCAGTATAGATTTTTTTTTCTCTAAAGGCCACTCCGATCCACTCACCCCAGGTGCATTGTCAGCAGCTTGTTTGCGAGAGGAGCTGGGTTGCAGCCTTGGCTTGAACGTTCCACCCCACCCCCTCTTCTCTGGATAAACCACTGTGGCTATGTTCACCCAGCAACACCAGTACCTTATGTCTGTCATCATCTTCAGGCCAGATGAGGGAGGCAGATACAACAACAGCAAGGGCTGAAGGAGGAGGTCATGCTGGTGGGTGTGACCCATGTTCAGATTATCTGTTCCTGTACCTGGAAGTCCTCATACCAGAATGGCACAGACTCCAACACTTGTCATAGATCTCCCCTCGGAATGCACAAACTTAATAACACTTGTCTTAACGGCCCCTCAGGATGCAAAGAGTTAACATATTATCAGTCTTAGACCCCACTCAGGAAGGAGCTTATTCTGAGTCGCACACAGACGTGGCCTTGGTGATTTCATTAATTCTGAGACTCCCACTTGCAGCGACTTGTGGTGGTGCAGTTCCATCCTGGGGTGTATTTAGATGCACCATCGGTTCAGTTTCTCCGTCTGAGTTTAGATTCCTGTGTGAGCAGTGGTGTGACTTTAGACGCTAACAATCGGGACACATGCTGTCATGATTGGTGTCTGCGAGTTACCTGTCTCAGGTGATGATCGGGTTTCAACGGAGGCCGGCATGACTGGAATCACAGAGAATGTAAATAGCTCTATTTACAAGACTTGGGTAGCAGTGAAAACTGCCTTTGATGATAAATGACAGGAACTGGAGGGACCGGGCTGGGACCGGCAGGAAGACTTGTTGAATTGAACTGATGAACTAAAAACTTGACTCTGGACTGGAACAACGTGGACTGAACTGATGAGCTTGGAACTTGACTCTGGACTGGAACAACGTGGACTGAACTGATGAGCTTGGAACTTGACTCAGGACTGGAATGTGACAATGGCTGAAGGGAAGTCAGGTAATGCTGAGATGAGGGCTAAACAGGGTAATCTGGAATTACTATGACAAAGGCTAGAACTCAGGTGCAGGCTGTACAGGATAATTGGAAATAACAGGTTTCAGGAAGGATTGGGTAGGTTTGGGAATTTGCAGGCTGGACAGGATAATTGGAAATAACAGGTTTCAGGAAGGAATGGGTAGGTTTGGGAATTTGCAGGCTGGACAGGATAATTGGAAATAACAGGTTTCAGGAAGGAATGGGTAGGTTTGGGAATTTGCAGGCTCAGGGAGGGAATAGGTAGGTAACAGGGGCAGGAGTTGATCCACAGCAGGAAGCAAGGCAGGGTAACACGATGCAGGTTTACAGAGTGCCAGGGACCAACCAGGAGTAGGACTAGCAGCAGAGCACAGGCCAGGTATTGCTGTAACAGGACGTCTGGATGCCAGGTATTACTGTAGCAGGTTTTCGGGATGCACCAGTGGTTGCTGTCAGCAGGCTTACTGGATTACCAGGTTTGGCTGTAACAGGTTTTCTGGAAGCACCGGGGGTTGCTGCCAGCAGATTTACTGGATTGCCAGGTACAGCTGAAACAGGTTTTCTGGATAGTGCCAGGGATTGCTGTAGCAGGTTACAGGGACAGACTTGAATGCATGAACCATACACCACGGGAAGACGAGATGTTCAGGCCCAGAATGCTATCAGGAGAGGATATATATACCATGGGTCTGGCAGCAATTATTGGATATGGACAGGTGGTCTGGTAGTAGCATTCTGAGTGGTGGAAGGCACAACATGCAGAGGGATATTCATCTCTGCAGCTCTGAGAATCAGAACCACACCTGTGATTCCAATCAGGGCTAGCAGTGCTCACAGACAGAGGAGAGGCCAGGTGCAATAATCAGAGCAAATCCTCCAGGCAAATTACACACACAGATCCATGGGGAAGCTGACAGGGGTAAGTCTCAAGGCAAAAAGGTGACAACTAGATAGGGTCGTGACAGTACCCCCCTCTTTATGGGTGGACTCCGGACACCACAACAAAAACTTTCAGACATCTTCCCAATTCTCAGTTTCTTGGGATACTTGGAGTGGAAAGTCTACAAAGGAGATAGTTCAAGACCTTCGACGATTCTTCTTTTTGCTGCGAGAACGTTTTGTGCCAACCAACGGACCAGGAATCTTTGGCATCTCCTGTGGAAATATGTGGCTGGGAAGGACAGGATCAGATTTTTGGGAGGAACAGTAGCAGAAAGGGGACAAGGAGGTGTGTGCACAAGTCATGTTCTGGGTTACAGATTCAAAAGTACTGCTCTCTTGGGATGCCTGGAATTCGGCACGCTGGCCCTTGAAAACTTGACCTTGTTCAGATTTCAGAGGAGTGGAGGACAAATTCTTGGTAGCACAAACAGAGTGCTTGGACAATATTTTGGAACTGAGAACTTCGCTAGAATTTTGGTTTACAGGGTAAGGACCAAATTCTTTGACAACAGCTTCACTGAAAGTCTTTATATTTTGAAGCATTGGATCTTTGGAGTTGTAAATAGGAGCAACCCAGTCCCAAGCTTTACCTTGAAAAGATGAGATAACAAACTCTACAATATTAGTAGACTTGACTCCACATGGCAGGGAAGAATTCATCATACCGAAGAATTGTTTCAATAAGGCATAGTATTGAGTTAAGTCCCCATCAAAATAAATGCATGGTGAAGTATCTGACGAATCCTGTGTGTTCAAGGATTGTGGAGCACTTTCAGGTGCCTGGCAGGAGGAAATTTGAGGATGCTCCGATTGATGAGGAGTCGAAATAACTGAAGCTGACCGATGTTCGGAATTCGGACCAATTGATGGAACTGGAAGGAGTCCTGGGGAGCTAGAGACAGTAGCATCAACAATCAAAGCTGAGAACAGACTACAGAGATTGTCATCTTCTGGAACAATATATGCAGGATACGGTGAACAGGAACCATAATCAGATTTTGTAGCACAAGACACTTCTTCCTGATAACAGGAACTTGAGACCCCCTCCTGAGGCATGAGACTTGAGACCCCCTCCTGGGGCACGAGACTTGAGACCCCCTCCTGGGGCGCGAGACTTGAGACCCCCTCCTGGGGCGTGAGACTTGAGACCCCCTCCTGGGGCGCGAGACTTGAAACCCCCTCCTGGGGCTGCTGACTGGAGTCCCCTGCTGGGACGGGCAGAATCTGGGCTGGGACCGGAACGGGCAGAATCCAGGCTGGAACCGGAACGGACAGAATCCGGGCTGGAACCGGAACGGGCAGAATCCGGGCTGGAACCGGAACGGGCAGAATCCGGGCTGGAACCGGAACGGGCAGAATCCGGGCTGGAACCGGAACGGGCACTGAGACGTTGACACTTAGAACCACTGTTGGAGTTGCAAAGGAAACAGTCTTTAATGAAGTGGTCAGAACTCCCACAATAGAGACAGAGCTGTAAATCTTTGCGCCGCTGGCGTTCGGCTACAGAGAGCTTGGGGCGTGGGTAACTACGATGTCTGACAGTACTTGGTTCAGAAGAATCCTTGTTTCTTAGGGATTCCAAGGCAGAGGTTTTAGTCGAGACAGAGGCAGCTCTAAGAAATTCAGGAATGATCTGAAAAATTTTGGTGAGTAGAGCCTGAAGCTGTTCCAGCAGTCGATGGAAGGTAGTTAGGGGTTCAGGTAAGGTTATTCAGGATTTTCAAAAGCTGTAGCACTTGATGCTGTACGGCCTCCTGTGAATCCAAGCGGGTGACCAGGTTACAGAAAGCATCTAGTCCCTTAATAGGTGCTTGATCCGCCACCATCGTTGGGCCTGAACATTCTGTCATGATTGGTGTCTGCGAGTTACCTGTCTCAGGTGATGATCGGGTTTCAACGGCGGCCGTCATGACTGGAATCACAGAGAATGTAAATAGCTCTATTTACAAGACTTGGGTAGCAGTGAAAACTGCCTTTGATGATAAATGACAGGAACTGGAGGGACCGGGCTGGGACCGGCAGGAAGACTTGTTGAATTGAACTGATGAACTAAAAACTTGACTCTGGACTGGAACAACGTGGACTGAACTGATGAGCTTGGAACTTGACTCTGGACTGGAACAACGTGGACTGAACTGATGAGCTTGGAACTTGACTCTGGACTGGAACAACGTGGACTGAACTGATGAGCTTGGGACTTGACTCAGGACTGGAATGTGACAATGGCTGAAGGGAAGTCAGGTAATGCTGAGATGAGGGCTAAACAGGGTAATCTGGAATTACTATGACAAAGGCTAGAACTCAGGTGCAGGCTGGACAGGATAATTGGAAATAACAGGTTTCAGGAAGGATTGGGTAGGTTTGGGAATTTGCAGGCTGGACAGGATAATTGGAAATAACAGGTTTCAGGAAGGATTGGGTAGGTTTGGGAATTTGCAGGCTGGACAGGATAATTGGAAATAACAGGTTTCAGGAAGGATTGGGTAGGTTTGGGAATTTGCAGGCTGTACAGGATAATTGGAAATAACAGGTTTCAGGAAGGAATGGGTAGGTTTGGGAATTTGCAGGCTCAGGGAGGGAATAGGTAGGTAACAGGGGCAGGAGTTGATCCACAGCAGGAAGCAAGGCAGGGTAACACGATGCAGGTTTACAGAGTGCCAGGGACCAACCAGGAGTAGGACTAGCAGCAGAGCACAGGCCAGGTATTGCTGTAACAGGACGTCTGGATGCCAGGTATTACTGTAGCAGGTTTTCGGGATGCACCAGTGGTTGCTGTCAGCAGGCTTACTGGATTGCCAGGTTTGGCTGTAACAGGTTTTCTGGAAGCACCGGGGGTTGCTGCCAGCAGATTTACTGGATTGCCAGGTACAGCTGAAACAGGTTTTCTGGATAGTGCCAGGGATTGCTGTAGCAGGTTACAGGGACAGACTTAAATGCATGAACCATACACCACAGGAAGACGAGATGTTCAGGCCCAGAATGCTATCAGGAGAGGATATATATACCATGGGTCTGGCAGCAATTGGTGGATACGGACAGGTGGTCTGGTAGTAGCATTCTGAGTGGTGGAAGGCACAACATGCAGAGGGATATTCATCTCTGCAGCTCTGAGAATCAGAACCACACCTGTGATTCCAATCAGGGCTAGCAGTGCTCACAGGCAGAGGAGAGGCCAGGTGCAATAATCAGAGCAAATCCTCCAGGCAAATTACACACACAGATCCATGGGGAAGCTGACAGGGGTAAGTCTCAAGGCAAAAAGGTGACAACTAGACAGGGTCGTGACACATGCATTATGTGACAGAGACGTAGGTGCAGAATTAAATCATCGGCCAATTGTGTGCGGCATCGACACTGCGTGCAACTCGGATTCAGGCCGAAGGAGGTAATAGGACCTGTCTTTGACTGTCTGGCCCAGCAAATGCCCATAACATAAATGCCCATAACATTTGACAGGCCCCCTATAAATAATAGTTGAATACCCCTGGCCTACTGTAGGTTAAGTACACCTACACTGCATGCTATACCCCAGTGTACAGTATGCTAAATGTGTTTTTCTAGCCCAGTGGCAAGGGGGGTCAAGAAGTGGCAACATTGAACAGGTTCTGACAGATCATGTCAGTTGTTCCATGAGATCAATAAACATCAGTAAAACTCTTTAGATACACTATGAATGGATTGAGGCCTTGAGCACATACAGCTGTGGAGATTCGCATATACTTGCCAACTCTCCCTGATTGTTGGGGATACTTCCTGAAATGGGTGGCAGTCGGGAAGCCGATGGACGTAATCCCGACCGCCGGCTTCCAGACTGTCTGATCCCGGCAAGGTTCTAAAGACATACGCCAGGAGACTGACGCCCGGCATCCCGATCGAAGGGACGCCAGGCGCCGAGTGCGGATAGCTGCGGGGGTGCGTGTGTGTTAGGTTTAGGGTTAGGTTTAGGGCTCCCGGGGGGGACTTAGGGTTAGGCACCTCCCCCCGGGAGGCTAGGGTCAGGCTAGGGAAAGGGGGGGTTAGGGTTAAGCACCCCCGGGGGGAGGTTAGGGTTAGGTTTAGGCACTTAGAGGGGGGGATTAGGGTTAGGCACTGGTGGGGAGGTTAGGGTTAGGCACCCCTAAGGGAGGGTTAGGGTTAGGGGGTAGAATAGGTTAGCAAATACCTTAGTACAATCGGGATTTTCACTGCTGCCGGGATGCCTCTGTCGGGATTCGAAAAATCATACCGATTCCCCTGAAATAGTATCAATTGCTCTGACTCCCTGAAGAATCTAGCAGACTCCCTGATTATCCCGCATTATGAAGCTGTTATATACAGTGCAGCCGGAAAATATTCACAGCGCGTCACTTTTTCCAAATTTTGTTATGATACAGCCTTATTCCAAAATGGAATAAATTCATTTTTCTCCTCAAAATTCTACACACAATACCTCATAATGATGAAGTGTAAAAAGTTTTTTTTAGCGATTTTTACAAATTTAATAAAAAAAACAATTAAGAAATCACATGTACATAAGTGTCAGGGTTCAGCCTAGGATCGGCCTCTCTCACCTCCTTGCCGGCTTCCTCTGACTTCCTTGCAGTCAGACGTCTGGTGCAGTGATGGATGTGGGCTGAGTATTCTGCCTTAGGTGCTTTTTGCGAGCTTCCATGGTTGGCTGTGTGTGCTGGGGATCGGAGTTCCCATCATGGGTGCCACCATGACAGTTCCTCTCATGTGACAGTACTCCTAACCTATGGTAGCATGATTTCAGTCAGCTGATGCTGTGCTCCAGTAATCTGCTACCCCTGGGTATAAATCCGCCTCCAGAACTCCAGGAAGACGCTGTTCAACTTCGTTATTCCAAGTGCCTGTGTTACTCCCACTGTTGCTCTGTGCTAAATCCTTCAGCGTGTTGCTTCAGCCTGCTCACAGTTTCCCAGTTTCCTGTATTAGCTTCCATGCTAAACCTTACTCTGAGACTTTAGCTTTCTCACAGTACTTCAGTGTTTCTTGTCCCTTCCCTGTGTGTCTTTGTATATGTGCTGCTAATTCTATTGCAGCTTTCCTGTGGCTATTACCCTGTATCACTGAAGTTGTCAGATTACCTGCTGGTATTAATTAGCTCACAGTTGGTCCTCCCAGCACATGTCTGTGTCAATCTGCTCTGTGTCTTGTCAGTGCAAATCTGCACTTGCAGTTAGCACTCTCCCAGTGTATGCTTATCTTCTCTATATGTCTTGTCTGTGCAATCTGCACCTGCATATATAATTATTCCCAGTATTTGGCCTTTGTCCAGTACCACATTTCTAGCATTCCCAATATATTCCTTGAGTCCACTCTACTCTTGTATGTGCAATCCCTAGTATATGTTTGTGTTTTCCTGCATATTTAGCAAACTCCAGTACCTGCCTGTGTCCACATCTCCCTGAGCTACTGAGCTAGTCAGCTCCTGGATTTCTTAGTGATTCTTAGTACATTCTCAGTAATCTCATGCAAGCCGGTGATCAAGATTTCTAATTGTGTTCCAGTGTATCTCCAGTGTTCTAGCAATAACTTAACGTAATATAGTTTCCGGTCTTCTGCCATTCCCAGGTACCTGTCCAGAGGGCCGCGACCTGCTCACTTGGTGCAGCGGAAAACCAAATCCCAATTGGAGGGGTCACTGGAGAAAACCACCAAGTGAGTTAGACTCCGTGCCGGGGGCTCACCGTCCTCCACAGAGGATCACTTTCACCAGATTGCGACAGTTTGAGCAGCCTAATATGCAAGCCGCCGGGTTCAAGGTTGAAGCAGGTTTTCAGGATTTACTCTTTCGTGTGTCTGCACAGGAGACAGCTTTGCAATCCGTCAGACAGCAGCTGCAAGAACTCTCTAGTCAAATGATGGTTATTCATTCAGTTCTAGCTGCTTTGTCCCCAGACACACCACAAGTTCCACCAGTGAACTCTCCACAGTTTCGTTCCAAAGTTTCAATTACCCCTACAGATGAAAAATTTTCTGTGCAAGCTAGTGAACCTCTCAAGTTTCCTCTGGTTCCCCAATTTCCTGATATTCATGACCCTGAACCTTTCAAGAGTTTCTACTGGCTTCTAGAACAACTACAAAATCTCCGTCCCAAAATTTTTCAAGTTATTTCCAAGCTTTCTAGTGCTACTCCTGACTTGACTAACAGCTTTTCCAAGCAAACTAAAGTAAAGCATCAAAGTTACCTGCACCCTAAACTTACTGAGGTTGAACGTCAGCAACGCCGGGAACTGCATCTGTGTTTATATTGCGATTATGACGATCAGTTTCTTAAGGACTGTACTCTGCGCCCACTGAGAAGTGGGAACAAGTGTGTGACTCCTAATGTCTGCGTTTTCAGTTCTCCCCATCATCCATCAGTGATTCCCGTTTCTTCAGTTACAGATAAGGAGGTGATGTCCACTAAGCAAAATAAAGTTCAAGTTTTCGATTGGGGCCCTGCTACAAGATGCTTCAACCCTCATATAAGAAAGATTGGGAGGATATTTCAACCTTCTAAAGTCAGGGACACTACTTATTCCACTTCTACTGTTTACGGCCCGGATTCCATTTCCATCAGTCCCAGCCCGGATTCTGCCTGTTCCGGTCCCAGTCCGGATTCTGCTTTTCCCAATACGGGACTCCAGTCAGTAGCCCCAGGAGGGGTCTCAACTTCCTTACCCCAGCAGGGGGTCTCAAGTCTCGCACCCCAAGAGGGGGTCTCAAGTTCCACGCCCCAGAAGGGGACCTTCGTTTCAAGTTTAATGCCCCAGGAGGGGGTTTCAAATCTCTCACCCCAGAAGGGGGTTACAAGTGTTGTACCCCAAGAGGGGGCTTTCATTTCAAGTTTCACGCCCCAGGGAGGCGTCTTCATTTCGAGTTTCATGCCCCAGGAGGGGGCCTTCGTTTCGAGTTACACGCCTCAAGAAGAGGCCTTTGTTTCGAGTTTCACGCCCCAGGAGAGGGCCTTCATTTCGAGTTTCATGCCTCAAGGGGAGGCCTTCGTTTCGAGTGTTATGCCCCAGGAGCGGACCGTAATTTCAAGTGTTACTCCCCAAGAAAGGGTCTCAAGTTCCATACCTCAAGAGGGGGTTCTGAGCCACTCACCCCAGGAGGAAGTCTGTGTTCTTGCATCCCAAAAGGGGGTTTCATATTGTGTACCCCGAAAGGAAAAGCAAAGTCAGCTTCCCCAGAAAGGGGTTTTACGTCCCATACTCCAACAGGGAGTGTCAAGTTCTGTACTCCAGGAGGGGCCTTGAGTCTCTCACCCCAAAAGAAGGTTTCAAATCTTGTTTCCCAGGAAGGGGCCTCAAATGCTATCCCCCAGGAGGGTGTTTCTAGTGTTATACCCCAAGAAGGGATTTCAAGTGTCACACCCCAAGAGGAAATCCTCATTTCAAGTTCTTTACCCCAGGAGGGGGTTTCAAGCCTCTTACCCAGAGAGAGGGTTCCTAGTGTCCTTCCCCTAGAGGGGACTTCAAGTGTCTCACCCCAGGATGGGGTTCCCAGTGTAATACCCCAGGAGGGGATTTTCAGTGTTCTGTTTCAAGAGAAAGTTCTTGTTTCAAGTTCTTCACCCCAGGACAAGGGTCCAAGTATCTTTCCCCAGGATGGGGTTCCAGTGTTATACCCCAGGAGGGGATTTCAAGTGTTACATTTCAAGAGAAAGTCCTTATTTCAAGTTCTTCACCCCAGGAGGGGGTTTCAAGCCTCGCACCCCAAGAGGGGGTTTCAGTTTCCTCACCCCAGGAGGGGATTTCAAGTGTCTCACCCCAGGATGGGGTTCCCAGTGTTGTGCCCCAAGGGGGAATTTCAAGTGTTATTCTCCAAGATGGGACCTCAAGTGTCTCACCCCAGGATGGGGTTCCAAGTGTTATACCTCAAGATGGGATTCCCAGTGTTATACCCCAGGAGGGGATTTCAAGTGCCTCATCCCAAGATGGGATTCCCAGTGTTAAACCCCAGGAGGGGAATTCAAGTGCCTCATCCCAAGATGGGGTTCCCAGTGTTATACCCCAGGAGGGGAATTCAAGTGTCTTACCCCAGGATGGGGTTCCCAGTGTAATGACCCAAGATGGGGTTCGTGGTGCTATTCCCCTGGAGGGGACTTCAAGTGTCTCACCCCAGGATGGGATTCCTAGTGCCATCCCCCAGGGGGGGATTTCGAGTATTACATTTCTGAAGAAGAGTTCAAGTGTCTTACCCCAGGAGGGGGTCTCAAGTCTTGTACCCCAAGAACAAGGGTTTCCAAGTGTTACTCCCCAAGATGGGGGTTCAAGCATCATACCTCCAGCAGAGGTTTCTAGTTATGTACCCTGGCAGGGGGTATCAAGTCTCATAGTCCACGGGAAAGTCTCAAGTTTTACATCTCAAAAAGGGATTTCAAAATCTGTATCCCAAGGAAAGATCTCCGGTTCTTTACTCAAGGAAGAATCTTCTAGTGTCGTGTCAAAGTCAAATGCTTTAGTGCCCAATCCGTTCACAAGATGATGCTACCACTACATTTAAAGGTATACCTCAGGATCCATCTGATGTTTCTATGTCCATTTTTTTTGATGGAGATATAACGCAGTATTATGCTTTGGTGAATCATTTCATCGCTATTATGAAATCCTCTCCATGGTCTGAAATCAAGCCTACTAATGTAGTAAAAATTTATAATTTCATCTTTCCGAGGTAAAGCTTGGGACTGGGTTGAGCCTATTTATGATTCAAAGGATCCGATGCTGTCAGATTTAGTAGCCTTTACTGCGGCAGTCATTAAAGAATTTGGTCCAACTTATCCTTACAGTTCTCTCGAGGATACTCATCTCAACAAAGTCTCCAGTTCTGGGGTACCACCCTCTGCTATTAAGCTCAGATGCATTTCTTTGAGTCCTTCTCAAAAAGATCCAGTACAAAAACAACCTGTCCAGAAGGATAAGACTCAAGGAGGCATAAGGATGATGAATTATAACAAAGATTCTGACTATGATCCTGAGTACGATGAAAAAACAATTTCGGTAGTCCCCATGAAAGACACTTTGCAACTTAAGTCTTCTTTTTCTTCAAGTGGTTCGAAAAAGTCTTGGAAAAAAAAGAATCGAAGACTTCCTGGTGACCAACCTTTCTTGGACCAAGTTGACTATTTCTTCCAATTATTAGTCTCAGAATCCATCTGGTATTGAGAACCTTGTTCTTCTAAATTTTCCAGTTCTTATTTTATCTTCAAACAAGATTTTTCGAGTTTCCTGTGTTTTTCAAATATATTTTTTGTGTCTTTCTGAGGAGTTCCAGTTGAGCCTTTATGGGTGTTCGGTGCCCACCCTAAAAGGAGGGGGAACTGTCAGGGTTCAGCCTAGGATCGGCCTCTCTCACCTCCTTGCCAGCTTCCCCTGACTTCCTTTTGGTCAGACGTCTGGTGCAGTGATGGATGTGGGCTGAGTATTCAGCTTTAGGTGCTTTTTGCGAGCTTCCATGGTTGGCTGTGTGTGCTGGGGATCGGAGTTCCCATCATGGGCGCCGCCATGACAGTTCCTCTCATGTGACAGTACTCCTAACCTATGGTAGCATGATTTCAGTCAGCTGATGCTGTGCTCCAGTAATCTGCTACCCCTGGGTATAAATCCGCCTCCAGAACTCCAGGAAGACGCTGTTCAACTTCGTTATTCCAAGTGCCTGTGTTACTCCCACTGTTGCTCTGTGCTAAATCCTTCAGCGTGTTGCTTCAGCCTGCTCACAGTTTTCCAGTACTGTATTAGCTTCCATGCTAAACCTTACTCTGAGACTTTAGCTTCCTCACAGTACTTCAGTGTTTCTTGTCCCTTCCCTGTGTGTCTTTGTATATGTGCTGCTAATTCTATTGCAGCTTTCCTGTGGCTATTACCCTGTATCACTGAAGTGTCAGATTACCTGCTGGTATTAATTAGCTCACAGTTGGTCCTCCCAGCACATGTCTGTGTCAATCTGCTCTGTGTCTTGTCAGTGCAAATCTGCACTTGCAGTTAGCACTCTCCCAATGTATGCCTATCTTCTCTATATGTCTTGTCTGTGCAATCTGCACCTGCATATATAATTATTCCCAGTATTTTGCCTTTGCCCAGTACCAGCATTTCTAGCTCTCCCAGTATTTGGCCTTTGTCCAGTACCTCATTTCTAGCATTCCCAATATATTCCTTGAGTCCACTCTACTCTTGTATGTGCAATCCCTAGTATATGTTGTGTTTTCCTGCATATTTAGCAAACTCCAGTACCTGCCTGTGTCCACATCTCCCTGAGCTGCTGAGCTAGTCAGCTCCTGGATTTCTTAGTGTTTCTTAGTACATTCTCAGTAATCTCATGCAAGCCGGTGATCAAGATTTCTAATTGTGTTCCAGTGTATCTCCAGTGTTCTAGCAATAACTTAACGTAATATAGTTTCCGGTCTTCTGCCATTCCCAGGTACCTGTCCAGAGGGCCGCGACCTGCTCACTTGGTGCAGCGGAAAACCAAATCCCAATTGGAGGGGTCACTGGAGAAAACCACCAAGTGAGTTAGACTCTGCGCCTCTGGGCAGGTCTAGCCAAACCTGGGTTCGGCCACAAATAGGAGACCTAGCCACAGTCACTCCGATAGTCACCTGAACCCCCGGCTCTCTGTCCTCCACAGAGGATCACTTTCACCGGATTGTGACAATAAGTATTCATAACATTTGTTCAATACTTTGTTGTTGCACATTTGGCAGCAATTACAGCCTCAATTCTTTTTGAATATGATGCCACAAGCTTGGCACACCTATCTTTTGGCAGTTTTGCCAATTCCTCTTTGCAGCACCTCTCAAGTTCCATCAGGTTGGATGGGAAGCGTTGGTGCACAGGCATTTTCAGATCTCTCCAGAGATGTTCAATCGGATTCAAGTCTGGGCTCTGGCTGGGCCACTCAAGGACATTTACAGACTTGTCCTTTGACATCTTGGCTGTGTGCTTAGGGTTGTTGTCCTGCTGAAAGATGAACCATCACCCCAGTCTGAGGTCAAGAGCACTCTGGAGCAGGTTTTCATTCAGGATGTCTCTGTACATTGCGGCATTCATCTTTCCCTCTATCCTGACTAATCTCCCAGTTCCTGCCACTGAAAAACATCCCCACAGCATGATGCTGCCACCACCATGCTTCACTGTAGGGATGGTATTGGCCTGGTGTTGAGCAGTGCCTAGTTTCCTCCAAACATAACGCTTGGCATTCATGCCAAAGAGTTCAATCTTTGTCTCATCAGACCAGAGAATTTTGTCAGGTGCATTTTGGTGAACTCCAGGCGGGCTGCCATGTACTTTTTACTAAAAAGTGGCTTCCGTCTGGCCACTCTACCATACAGGCCTGGTTGGTGGATTGCTGCAGAGATGGTTGTCCTTCTGGAAGGTTCTCCTCTCTCCACAAAGGAATGCTGTAGCTCTGTCAGAGTGACCATCTGGTTCTTGGTCATCTCCCTGACTAGAGCCCTTTTCCCCCGATCGCTCAGCTTAGATGGCCGGCCAACTCTAGGAAGAGTCCTGGTGGTTCCGAACTTCTTCCATTTATGGATGATGGAGGCCACTGTACTCATTGAGACCTTCAAAAGTAAAAGATATTTTTCTGTACCCTTCCCCAGATTTGTGCCTGTCTTGGAGATCTACGGACAATTCCTTGGACTTCATGCTTGGATTGTGCTCTGACATGCACTGTCAAGTGTGGGACCTTATATAGACATGTGTATGCCTTTCAAAATCATGTCCAATCAACTGAATTTACCACAGGTAGACTCCAATTAAGCTGTAGGAACATCTCAAGGATGGTCAGTGGAAACAGGATGCACCTGAGCTCAAATTTGAGCTTCATAGCAAAGGGTGTGAATACTTATGTACATGTGATTTCTTAGTTTTTTATTTTTATTACATTTGCAAAAATCTCAAAAAAACTTTTTACACATTGTCATTATGGGGTATTGTGAGTAGAATTTTGAGGACAAAAATTAATTTATTCCATTTTGGAATAAGGCTGTAACATAACAAAATTAGGAAAAAGTGACACGCTGTGAATACTTTCTGGATACACTGTACTTGGGAGGAAAAAAGAAATCAGAGAGAAAAAAAATCAGAGATATATTAATTCAAATGATATATAGACCTATTCATCAACACAAATATAATGGTTTTAAGGACATTTTCCTTAATTACCGTTTTTTTAGTATTAATGAACACACTTAATGCAGGAGATATCACTGATATCTCCTGGTTAAGGCCGCCTTTGTTAATTTCCACATTCCCTATACATTAGTACATTAGTATGGGGATGTAGAAATTACGCTATTCATCAAATTCTGAAAATTATGTATTTTCAGAATTTGATGGTGTTACTATACACCACTCTGAGGTGGCATATAGCGGGTGATACTTACCTGTTGTCAGCGTGAGCAGGGCCTCCTCAGCTCACTCTGTCGCTCCCTGGTCCTTCCTCCGGCTCCGGCTGCTGCTCTGACACTGTGGGTTGATTCAGACCTGGATGCTAAGCTGTGCTCTCTCGCTGCCAAAAGGGGCTGGGAATGCAAATTGCGCGATCGCACTGTCTGGTTTAAGGATGCCCTCTATGTCTTAGAGAGCGACGACAGAGTGAGCGCACGCCGGTATAAAGATGCACACTTTTCTTTCTTAACACACGTCATCTCCAGGAAGTGTGTGATTAATCAGAATCATCGAGAGCCATCAGAGCTGCATGCAACCCTTGAGGTAGACCCTACTCCACTGTAAGCACTGCGATCACTGCAGGCTGAAATACAACCAAGTGATGTTTACAGTGACACTTCCATGCTAATTATGCACACCCATAAAACTCTGTTTTGATGCCCAGACACGCCTGCATTCGCAGCACCACTCCCCCATTCACAATAACCTTCCTTGTTACCACCCACAAACGGCGCAATCTGTCACTCAAAGTAGCGCTCAGTCTTTGTTTTAAGAGCGCACGATTCCCGGACGCAATGACTGGTACGTGATGCATAAGCATGCGCAGATGGGCAACAGTAGCCCATAGCATGCGTCCGTGGCTTAGCGTCTGCGTCTGAATCAGGCCCTGTGTACTCCCGGCAGAACAAGGTAAAGTTTAAAAAAATAAAAATTTTTTTTTAAAAACTTTACTGTGTTCTGCCGGGATTCAGAGCAGCAGCTGGAGCCGGAGGCGGCTGCAGCGGCCAGGTAAGTGGTGGACAGGGAGGAAAGTGGAGGGGAGAGGGGGGGGGTGAGTTGGGGGGACAGAATTACAGCAACTGTAATTAGTGCTGCACATGCGCTGCTTTTGTTAACATAACGGCGCATGCACAGCACTGATTACACCTGCGGTAAGTTAGTGTAGAGAGGGTAAAGTATCTATTTCCCGAAAAGCTGTGATCGCAAAAATGACACCTTTTCAGTAAAGATACTGATGGAGAGGAGGAATGATGAATTCCTCCGGTAATTAGGTAGAACTCCATGCAAGTTCTAAACCTAATTACCTCCCTCGAATTTTTAGTAATGATGAATAGGCCCCATAATCTGTGTCATCTCCCTTCATTAGTTATAAGGCACAATGGGCCTGATTCAGAGGTGGATGAAAAGCCAATTATGCACGCAGATCGAGCGATTGTTTGTCATTGCGCAGATATCCGTATAAGCCACACTGCATGTGCGCACCGTTCGCATTGCAGTTACGGACGAGCAGAGGAATCCATCGCAGAGTGAGTGACAGGTTGTCAGCGTTTGGGGGTGGTGACGGAGATGGTCTGTAAAATGGAAGATTCTCAGTCCATTTGAACGCCGTTTCATGGGCGTGCATAAATTAGCCACTGATATTGCATACGCAGCTCTGCGTGTCAGAAGAGCTCCCAAGGCTGCGGAAGCTCAGACCTAACTGCTTTGGGGCTCATTTACATTTGGATGTAAGTAAATTTTATGACACGCCCCTCAGATATAGCAGTACACGCCCACTTTACCACAGCGTTCATAGGTGTTGCTTTCACAAGCTTCCTGAAATGCCTTTTCAAAAGTAGGCAAGTATGGATTCACCTATGTCAGATGTGAGTGAGGCATGACTGATTAGGGTCAGGACGTCTAAGTTGGACAACTCTTTAATCACACACAATCACGTAATAAGAGATCATGCGTGTAACAGGCTTAAGCAAGCATAAAGCCATTTAATGTGACATGTACCTAGTATGCCTTTGCGGTAAATAGTACCCAGATCATCTGGTTGCATTTTGCCTTATTGCAATATGTATGGGGACATATACACTAAAGGGTTTATTTCCATGTCATTTTCCAACAAATGTTCATTAATTTCTTAGGCGTATTAAATAAATAAAAATTGGATGTATGTCATAATAATTTAATGTGTTAGTAATCTCACTTCTGTACAGCATAGTGGAACATCTGTTATGTGCAGGATACACACACATTAAGGATGGCTGGTATAAATTCAGTGGGGGCCAGTGAGGAATGGGCCAGTGCTTAGATGTAGCAAGGTGCAGGCGGGAACATATCTCTGTACTCTGTGTTCTGAAACACTCACTGACTCAATTATGCTTGGCGTACCCAGGAGACTAGTTTGTCGGATCTTCCTGTGACATGAACGGACTGAGCACTGCGTCTGATGCAATGCATTATGGATTGGATTGTTTAATGCCCACACGCTGTTGACTGTTGACAATTTAAAAAACAAGTGGATCTTTTATTGTGTTTTTGCTTCGATAAAAGATGTCACATGTAATGGCTGCTGTAAGATTTAAAACTGATGATATGCCTCGTGCAGGAAAAGCCAGAGAGAAAATAAGCTGTGCGTTAAAATAGAGGGAAGAAAAGGCATTTTCCTTTGGGCTTTCTGACAAAGAGGATTAACAGACGAGTCCAGAGCCTGTCATCTATTCCATTTAGAGTGCTGACAGAATAACACAGGCGCAAAGAGAGAAAAAAAACACACACACATACAAACTGACAATACACAGTAAACAGCATCACCATCAAATAACAATGGCAGGTTATGCAATGTTGTCATGTACTGTATTCAGCACATTCTATTCAACTTCACTTCCTTCTACAGTATGTATTTTCGTGTATAGATAAGTCAGATGGTCAATCATTTTATTTATTTTTTTTAAAACAAATCTAATATACATCTAAGTAATTTGTGGTCAAATAAATAGAAATTAAAGATGAGTGGACTTCACACAAATTTAGTTTTGCTTTGGAGCTGGCCATTTCGAAGATGTCTAGTTTCAGTGGTAAATTAGTCGAGATAAATAATCTACATCTCTGTCTGCGCAATGCATTATGTTGAATTATATCGGACGATTTATCAAGCGTTCCTGCCTTCATGTTTTTTTGTGACTTTGAGAATAAATGTACTAAGAATCGTGTATTATCTTTAAACAATATCGCTGCACATCACCAGAACGTTTCAGGCTCAAAATCACGAATTTACAAAGCAGCCTATTTGAAATCATGAAACTCTCAGAAAAACTTGGGTGAAAACACAAATAGAAATAAATACACCATTGGCCAAACCTGTACTTTCCATAGACAGGAATACAACTCGGGAATTTACCAGGAATCGTGATTATAATCACGGGTGTAATTTTAGCAATCCTGGTCCTAAATACAGTAGAAGTTTAAAATAGACTACCTCCTGAGCTGCATGTTTAGCAGAAACACATACACAGATCAGTGTGATCCATGCATGTCTTTGCCTGTAAATAAATAAGAAAGGGTTACATTTTAAAAAAATGATGTGGGGTTGCCCCCCAAAAGCATAATCAGCCCTGGGCTCCATGAGCCAATCCTGGTTTTAAAAACACAGGGGACAAAATGTGTAGGGGTCCCCCGTATTTTATGAACAAGCACTGGCCTCTGTGAGCTGGTACTGGTTTTAAAAATACAGGGAAAAAATTTGTGTGAGGTTCACCGTATTTTTAAAACCAGCACGGGGCTCAAATCAGCCAGAGTGTGATGCCACAGCCAGGGGACCCTTTCTTCGGGTCACCCTAGCCAAAGCCTTAACACCCCAATCTAGTCATCCCAGAACCTCTACTGAGCACCCCAGCCCAGGGCTCTTCCCTGCACCCCTGGCCAGTGGGTGCAGGGGTAATAGTGGTAATAGTAGATGTGTACTATTGTTTTTACAGTGGAACTACAGGTGCCAATGTGCCTGACTGTTGACACTTGTGGAACTACAAGTGCCAGCAGGCTGCTGGCACCGGTACTCGGTACTCCCACTGTAAAGAAAATAGTAAACTAATGATAGTACACACACATTGTAGAAAGTATAATTTTATTACATACAAAACACACACATACATACTTACCTTGTCCCCGGTGATCAAACCCCTTCTCCAGTAGTAATCCCCAGTTATCCCTAAAAAATAATAAAAATTGCTCACCTACCTCTTGGAGCAGGTCAGTCCTCTTCTCCAGTAGAGTCCCGGCCATACAAAAATAACAAATCGCCTTATCCCGAACCACGGACAGTGAAGAGATGTATGTTTTTCCACATTCATCTCTTCTCCGGTAAATGACAGAGACCTGTCATTTTCCAGGCCACCATCCAATCAGAGGCCGCTCTAGAGTAAGTGGCCACAGATTGGCTGTGAACCGCCTGGCTGTCAATCAACACCAACGCAGCTGACAGCCAATCAGTGGCCACTCTAGAGTAAATCCCATGTCATTTTTGTTTCTATTTTTTACAGTTTTTATACACAAATTACACACAAGCAGCCTGCACGTATCTCACTGATATGTAGGCTGCATGCTCAGGTGTGTTTGTCTGCGGTCTTACAGAGGGAACTTGGGGAGAAACACAACAGGATTCAGCAAAACACGATTCTTGGTAAATTTGAGTGTTTCAGCTGTCAAAAGTCTCCAGTGTTTCAGCGATTCTTAGACAATTTACCCCTCAAGAGTAAAAATAAATTAGGAATCTGCTGACAAAGGGGGTGGTGTCACCTGCCTTGCAATCTGGAGGAGAGGGTCTAATGTATTAAACCCTACCTGGGGCATTTATCTAGAAGACTCATGTCAAACTAGTTGACTGGTGGCTAAAGAGGTGATCTCTTCTAGTTATTGGTAGGGCTGTGGAGCAAATCTTATGATGTTCCATTGTTGGTATCCATGTCATTCTGATGAATAAACCATTTGGATTGAACCTGACAACTTAGTGTGTGCATCCCCTGTATGGTGTCCTTGCTACAGGTGACATTAGATTTTCAGTAACTGGTTTGTGTAGTAGATACTATAGTGGTAATGAGAGGGGGGTAGTGGGTTTTATTTTGGTAAGGGGTGTGTGTAGTGGATACTATAATGTACTGAGGCACTTTAATGTGGCAAAATCTAAATTGGGGCACTGTATAAACTACAGGGCACTGCATTGTAACAAAATATGAACTGGGACACTGAAATATGGCACAATACAAATGTGACCATATAAACTAGACTCACTATAATGTGGCAATATCTGAACTGGAGGCACTGTAATGTTGGATGACATTAACTGGAGTGCACTGTAATGTGAATTGGAGGCACTATAGTGTGGCATAATACAGTACAAACTGTAGGCACTTTAATGTGGCATATTACAAACTGAGGGCAAGGTACTGTAATGTGGCACAATATGACCAGGGGCACTGCATTGTGGCATAATATGAACTGAATGCACTGTAATCATGCAAAATCTGAACTGGAGTACTGTATAGTGGCATAATATTAACCGTAGGGCACTATAAAGGGTTACAATATGAACTGGATTCACTATAATGTGAGGGGCACTGTAATGTGGCATAATATTAACTGGATAAACTGTAATGTGCTATAATATGAACTGGAGGCACTATAGTGTGGCTTAATATGTTCTGTGGCACGGTAATGTGGCTTAATATGAATAGGGCACTGACATGTTGCATAGTATGAACTGGAGGCAATACAGTGTAACATAAAATGAAATTGGGACACTAAAATGTGGCATATTAGGAACTAGGGCCACTATACTGTAGCATAATATGAACTGGGTGCACTGTAATATAACATATGAACTGGGGACATGGTAATTTGTTATAATCCGAACCGGGGGTGCTATACTGTGGGGAAAGTAAAGTAGCATAATATGAACTCGGGACACAATAATGTGGCATAATATGAACTGAGAGCTCCACACTGTGTCATAATATGAACTGGGTATAGTACAATTTGGTACAATATGTATTGGGGACTCTGGACCTGAGTCAGAGGTGGATGCTAATGCAGCTGTGTCTGTGTCTTTTTGCAGAAATGCAGTGGTGCTAATATGCAAATACTAGTTTCAGGCTTTCCCTTTTGTACTAGTGTGCACCTGAATCTGCAAACATTTCCACTGGTGTTGCACACTGCAACACTGCCAGTGATTCAACACCGCCAGTGATCGACACTTGCACCTACATATGGCAGATGCAGTGTCTGTTTCTGGACTCCTTCTAAACATAGACTCTGTGACTGTTGCTGTGCATCTGAGAACACAAACGCTCTCACTGACACGTCCATGTCCTAGTCACCACCCAGGAGCATCCATGGCTTTCCGTTGCCAGTGTTGTTGCCAGTGGGCGACCAGTATGCAACAGTGCATTTGTGCGTACACACAGTGTAACACATGCATCACAGGGGTTTTATGAACTTTTGAACATGTGCAGTAGTGAATAATCGCTCAACTACGTGAATATTGACATTTGCGTAGTCATTCTCCTGAGATTTGATATAAAAATAATTAGTATAATACAAAGATATTTAGAACTTAGAAACATCTTCTTTGGTTATAGTAATGATCTTTATAGTTAACACTCACCAGTTTTGTGGAGCTGTCTGGGACTGCAGGGAGATGAGAGATGAGAGAGCAACAGCACAGCCTCGCTTCTGATTAGTCAGACACTGCTTGCAGACCTGGGGGCAGGGCCACACAATGGGCAGTAAGCTGCACAGAAAGGGAGCGAATAGAGGCATGCCTCTCTGTATGGGGACGTGCCTTGAGCGCTGATGAACACCTTGGATGGGTCATGTGACCAGGAAGTGCACTGCAGTGTTTAGAGATCGGAGCTCAGTCAGCAGCATCAAGAGAAGATACAGTGATGCAGGTAGGAGAATCAATGGATACTGAAGCTTAGTGTAGTGAGGGGAGAGTTACAGTGGGTAGAGGGTGAGATAGGCTCCCAGCACTCAGACCCATCCCCATCCACTGACCTCACCGCAGGTCACTGGTTACCATCCACCTCTGAATCAAGCCCACTGTGTGGTATAATGTGTACTGGCAGCACTACAATGCAGCATAACATGAACTGGGGGCACTATGTGGCTTAATGTAAGGTAGGGGCACTGTTAGGTGTAATGTGAACTAGGTCACTACTATGCAATAAATTAACTCTGGTACTACTATGGGGCATAAAATGAACTAGGACACGACTATGGGGCATATCATTGTCTAGGGCACTACTGAGGGGGCATAAAATGAACTGCTGGTGAGAGAGGTGTCTCTATCTAGAAGAACTGGGGCGGTGGCCCCTTGAAAATGTTGCTATGAGGCCCACAAAGGTCTAATGAACAGTTATTTCTGTAATGTGGTGTCATTGCAGAAGGCCTGGAAAGACTTAAGGCCTGATTCAGAGATGTACGTTAATCCGATGAATAATGTACATCTCCGATTTTGAGGGGTCTGCGCATGTGCAGAACTGGTCTTGCGCAGACACCCTCCAAGCCACAGCATAATAGACATGTCTGGCACCTCCTTCTGCATTTGCATCTAAGATAGATGGAATTGCACAGCTTAATTCCAAAATTTTGCTGGTAAAATGGATACAATTTTGCAGCCAACTGCAGAATAGGCAAAAACAGACAAAAAACACGTGGAATAAGCTGCTAAAAACACATTCTTTAATTGTTCCTTCTTGTAGCTATTTTTTAAAAGGCAAAAACGATTGCTAAGGCCGAATGTATGAACATGCTGTCTAAGGTAATGACCAGGGTTAGCAGAAAGTGGAGGGAGGATGAAGAGCTGCAGCTTGCACTCACAATAAGTTAATGTAACAAGATAATTGTCCTCAAGGACAATACATTTTTTTCAATAAATACATCCTGCTAGGCTTTATCTGGAATACCTTTGGCCAATTCTATAAGAGAACTGGAGAGATAAAAAAAAAAAGTAGAAATGTACAACGCAGTACCATTCCTAGGCTTTGGCATAGTTATTAAAATCAGGACTTCTTTTCATTCTTATCTTTTAAATAACACCACTGCCTCTGCTCTAAGGGCCTGATTCAGACCCAGTCGCAAGGTTGCGTTCGCACGCAGCCTGCCGATGTTTGCAATTTGCGCATTGGTACCAAACGCAGTGCACGTGCGCAAAACAGTCACTGCAATTGGGAAGCATTCACAGCCAGTACACAGACACTCCGCAAGCATGAGTTGATAGAATGTGCCGTTTGTGGGTGGTGACAGGGGGTGGTCGATGGTAACGGGGGGGGTGACAGTGCGAACGCAGGTGTGTCTGTGCGTCTGAACGCCGTTTCATGGGCGTGCATAATTAAGACACATCGTCAGTGTACACGTCACATGGCTGAATTACACACAGCAGCACTCGCAGTGCTTGCGTAGGGTATGGTCAACCACAAGTGCTGCGTATGCGTCCGATGTCAGCCGATGTTACCGATTGTTTAATACACTTCCTGGCGATTACGTATATTACTAAGGGAAAGTGGGCGTCTTATGTCAGGCTGGTGGGCGTCTAATATCTTACCGCGATTGCACATCAAAACATAATGATCATGATAATGTCTTGCTAGCGATCGCAGGATTTGCATACTTTGACTGCTGACAGCTGCGTGCGAATGCAGCCTTGCGACCGGCTCTGAATCAGGCCCTAAAGTCCCTGCACAGTATCTCAAATTCCAAGTCCCAGCCATGCAAATTGCTTTTTAACATATTTTTTACTACTGACAAATGTAAAATGTATTTTACTGTTGTGGACCTGGGTTGCTGCCAATGACAGGGAGTGCATGCAGCAGGTCAGAAATTTATTTCCCAAGCGTCTCCTGCTAATTGTGCTGCCCAGAGGCCGGCTGGCTCCAATCTTACTGTGTACGAAGCCTTGAGAACCATTCATAGCCATGCTGGCAGTTACTGGCATTATGACACTGTGTAATCACTGCACTGTTTTCATGCTATGCCTTAATTTCTGACATATCACACCATTTAACATGCTTCTTCCATAAAGCCTCCCCCCACCCTTCCAAATACGTGACTCTTGTTTGATCCTAACCATTCCCTATTATCCATGGGCCCAGGGGTGTTTTAACTGATTGAACGCCCGGTGTACAGCATGCCCTCTGCCGCAAAGTGGGCCCGCCTATACCTGTTGCCAGCAGTGGCATCTTTTCGGTGATGTCTTTGGAAAGATGGCACATGTGCAGGAGACAGCAAAGACTCTGGCACAGTGTCTTTGTTATCTCTTGTGGTGGCGCCATCTTTCCTAAGACATTCTGGAAAGTACCCATGGGCCTGTGTGCAAATCAAATTTGAAGTTGTTTATCTGCGTCATTGCATTGACAACATGGTGATCTGTAGTAGAAGTTATTATACTGTTCACATTAACTTACAACTGAATTTAGGGGTTAATGGGTGACTGACACATTTTCTATTTTATACTTCTAATTAGGGAAGATTTCTGACGGGGTCATTCTTAATTTAAACTTTAATGTAAACATGCAGCAAAATGCAAACATTACGTAAAGATACTGTAGATACTGCAGGACTTTTCTGATGGACGCTTTTATCAGTATAATATCACCTTCACACTTTGGAGACACTGCAAAGCATTCTGCAATTTATCATAATGGGGAAGCAGTAATTGCTTGTGAGAGTAGGAGTGCTGCAGTCAGACTGCCTAAAGAACAATATTATTAACCTTTTCATTACCATTGCCCCTAGGGTAGTGCCCTGGGCTTACAGACCAAGACTGGTTGTCCCTCGGGATGGGGAAACACATTTTTTTTGGGGGGGGGGGCGGGGGGCAACTGGCTGGTTAATGGTTTCTCCTGCTGTAGCGTTACATACTTTACCTCCCAACCTTCCCATATTCAGCGGGACAGTTATGCTTTTCAGGCACTGTGCTGCTGCCCCACCAAAGTGCCGATGTGTCCGGTGGGTGGAGGCACACGCTGACATTGCTGCTCTGCATAACTCGTGGGGTGGGCAGCATAAAAATTTAATTAGTGTCCTCCAAAATGCCGTTGTAGCCACTGTTCACTTAACCACAGATATGTGGACAAACGGAACAGAGCAAACGCAAGATTACATTACTGTAACAGCCCACTGGGTGGGTGTATTGCCTTCAGTGGCACCAACAGCAGCAGCATCTAAGAAACAGCAGCTCATTCAGAGGCAGGCTACTCTGTGTATCACCAGTTTCACTAAGAGGGATACAGCTGTCAACCTTTTAGAAAAACTCAGGGAAGTCATTGCAAAATGGCTTACCCCGCTTGGACTCTCCTCAGGATTTGTGATTTGCCACCAATATTATGAGAGTATTACAGCTGGGTCCCATGTTTTACTCACGCAATCAACTTTGTGGTGCAAATTTTTTTTTAAATGACAGGGCCGTGCAGGAGATGCTCTCTGGTGCCCGAAAAATTTCTGTACATTTTCGCCATTCAGCAGGCGCATGTAGAATATTGCAGCACCTGCAGGAAATGTTGAATTTGCCCTGCCACCAGCTGAAGCAAGATGTAGTTACAAGGTGGAACTCCACCCTTTATATGCTTTAGCGGATGGAGGTACAGCAAAAAGCCATCCAAAGCTACACAGCATACTATGACATAGGAAGAAGAGGGGGAATGTACCTTACTCAAGCTTAGTGGAAAATACTTTCCATGTTGTACAAAGTGCTGAAACCCTTCAAAGTAGTCACCTGTGAAGTGAGTTCAGACACTGCTAGCTTGAGTCAGGCAATTCCCCTAATTAGACTGTTGGAAAAGCAGCTTGAGAAACTGAAAGAGAAGCTGAAATTAAGCAATTCCGCTAAGTATTTTGGACTTTTAGATCAAGTCCTTTATTCGCTTCACCAGGATCCAAGGGTTGTCAGGATCTTACATTCGGATTAAAACATTTTGGCGATCTTGCTGGATCCTAGGTTTAATTCATGCATTATGTCTTTCTTCTAAATTGTCAGCTCAAGTGGCATGTGATGCAGCAATGGATCCTCCTTCAGTTTCTCCAGCAAGTACATCTGCAGAGAAAAACCTAAACTTTCAGAAAAGACCCACTGGAGATGCAGATGAGTCAACACAACCAAGTTTTAACCTGGCCGGGTCTAACAGAATTGCCTACAATTAACCTCTACCATGACTCCATTTGATATGGTCACCATTCAAAGAATGGATGAGGACTATTGTAACTGTTTTAATGAGGACTATTGTAAATGTTTTAATGATAGCATCCAAATAGGCATGTCAGACAGTTCATTTGACTACTGGCAGGAAAAAAAGGCAATTTGGAGGCCCTTTCACAAACTGGCTTTGCTTCACTTGACCTGCCCACCCTCTAATGTGTACTCAAAGAGTTGTCAGCACAGTCGGGAACCTTGTCAGCGATCGGCGTAGGAAGCTACTTCCTCAAAATGTGGAAAAGATGATGTCCATCAAAATTAACTACAAATTCTATGCCAATTACATCCAAAAAATACGGAGGCACCTGTAATGGTGGATTCCAGTGGGGACAAATTAATTTTGTGTGAAGATGATGTACACACTGATGAGGGTGAGGAAACGGATGATGGCAACAACATTTTGCCTCTTTAAAGCCAGTTTGTGCATGTAGAGATCATTGCCAGCAATGTCAGCTGCCCCTTGGTAGCTTGTTTGTTTTGTGGGGGCCCAAACAAACTAATCGCTTCATGATTGACGATATTGTTGATGAAGTTGTTGGTGGTGAAGATGGCAGGTGCTTGGATCTAGCAGAGAGAATGGAGATAGCTGATGCTGGACTACTTTTTGGTACTTTTTTAGCCAAAGCTTCTGAATTTTGAAAAAACTTTTTTGATGGATGCTCTGCAGATGACTTAACAGGGAGGAGGTTCCTAGATGGTTATGGTTCCTAACTCTACTTACTCTGGCTTTACAAAGGGTACAGATGGCTTTACCATTGTTGTCTGGATTTGGGTAGAAATAATTCCACCCATAAGAAGTGGATTTTTTTGTCTTGTGCCCAGGCATGTCAATGGGCTTTTCCTTATCATGGGTAACAACTGTTTCTTCCACTAGTGCCTGACTTACACAAATAACATCATCATCAACAACATCCTCATCATCAACATCCTTATTAGTATCAGCTACACAAATAACATTCTCATGCTGGTGCTCTTCCAAAGAAGAATCCTCGATTTCTATGTCAGCATGTTCACTTGTGCTTACATCATCATAAGAGGCAGAACCACCAGTCATAAATAAAGGCTAAGGCCTTAGCCTTTCCTTGCCACTTTGTGTGGTGAAAGTTATATTGCTAAGATTATATATTTCTGCAGCTAACTTTCCCTTTGATGTTTTTTTCTTTACCACTGTAAGAGTTTGCTTCTAAGATTTTAGATGCCCTGACTTAAGCCCTGTATGCCCTTAGGCATCGGCTTTACTAGATGATATAGACGGACTAGTATCACCATGACTAGTGGCACTGGCAGCAGCTACAGCACTAATATGTGGTTCATGCTCTCCTCTCAACTGATCATTCTCCATATCAATAAAAATGAATGAAGTGGGTACAGCGCACATGTCAATTTGTACCAATTTAAAATATTACACTGCGGTATGACCTACAATGTCACAATATTTTTTATAAATACGCTGCACTACCACTTACAGTGTCAAAATACGTGTATGAATATTACACTACATTTACACTTAGTGTCACAATATTTTTTATGAATACACTGTGCTACCACTACAGTGACTCATAATACGTGTTGAAAATTACACTGCATTTCCACTTACAGTATCACAATATTTTTTATGAATACACAGCATTTCCACTTACAGTGTCACAATACATGTATGAATATTACACTGTGTTTCTACTTACAGTGTCACAATTTTTTTTCTGAATATACTGCGCTACCACTTACAGTGTCACAATAATATGTTTTATGACTACACTGCGCTACCACTTACAATGTCACAATATGTGTATGAATATTACTCTGCACTATGACACTTATAGTGTCACAATATGTGTATGAATATTTTAAAATATATAATTTAGCTTTGATTTTTTTTTACACTGGGCACCCTTGGACAGACAGAGCAGCCCCTGCCCGTGGATGGACACAGCAACCCCTGGATGGACACAGCAGCCACTGGATGGACACAACAGCCCCTGCCCTGGATGGACATAGCAGCCCCTGGATGGATAAAGCAGCCCCTTCCCTGGATGTACACAGCAGCCCCTGGATGGCCATAGCAGCCACTGCCCCTGGATGGACACAGCCACCCGTGGATGGACACAGCAGACCCTTCCCTGGATGGACACCGCAGCCCCTGGATGGACACAGCAGCCACTGCCCCTGGATGGACACAGCAGCCCCTGGCTGGACACAGCTGCCACTGCCCCTGGATGAACACAGCAACCCTTGGATGGACACAGCAGCCCCTGACCTGGACAGACACAGCAGCCCCTTGATGGACACAGCACCCTTCTGCTCACTACCCTCTCCAAAGCTGGAGTGAAGTGAAGCCAATGACCGGGTACCTTAAAAGTATCCAAAACCCACGAGAATCCAACAACAGGAGGATGACGTTTTGCCTCATTTTGGGATCCGAGTCAGGTGGGAAAACCCGAGGTGGACTCGGATCCCGGCCCGGATTACGAAGTTCGGGTGGGTCTGGTTCTCAGGGAACCGGACCCGCTCATCTCTAATCATATGTATTGTTGTAATGCCATACAGATATCTTTTAACTAAATGTAAATTTTGCTTTTAAAAATATGTTGCAAAAACAGAAAGATGAGAATTGTGGAGTTTGTATTCATTTGATATATTCTGCATTATTTACTTATAATTTATACAACTTTTTCAGCAGAATATTCACACCTGACTTTATACTATTTCTTGTATTCTTTCATATAGAATCCTATGAAGCCCTTTACCGTATTGCTACGGTAACATTGCCACTAGTGGCAGCAATAGTGAAGGCACAGTGACCTGCTCCCACCTCAGATCATTATGGAAACTGTGAATAATGTGCAGTGAGATATTGAGCCTAGGATAGACAGCTACACAGCAATACCACCTCTGACATGCAGCAATGCCTGACACGCCTCAGGCAATTTATTAATTTGCCAATGGATGAGGACTCCCTTGCCAATAAAATAGCAATTGTACAGCATTTTACAGCATTGTCCAATTTCCACATGTCATAGGGATGCAACTCATATATTATTAACAATAGGAATGCAAAGGAAAGGAAGCACAATCTCAAAACGTAAAAGCAAGTATCCGCAAATAAATATATATATTTATTGACTAACATAGGGGGAGATATATCAAACCTTGGAGAGAGTTAAAGTACCAACCAATTAGCTACTAACTGCCATTTTACAGGCTGTGTTTGAAAACTGACAGTTAGATGCTGATTGGTTGTTACTTTATCTCTCTCCACTTTACCTCTCTCCCTGGTTTGATACATCTCCCCAGTAGTTTGTCAAAAAACACATACAGTAATTAAACTTGCAATAAATATTAAAACACACAAGATACAAGCACTAATGCACTCTCTGATATATGCATATCGACAAAAGACAGTTCCTGCAATTTAAAATATTTCAGATAGCATAAATAGTATAAGTATAGGATAACAATGTCCCCATAAAAATATGCTGGAGTTCCAAGTTCAATAAATGTGATAAATCACACAGACTTGCAAGCCAGGAGTGTATTATACTCCAGTATTAAATATCTGTGAAGCTCCACAATATGTGTGCTGGAATAAGAATGAACAAACAGTCTCACTGCTGTATATTATAAATGTCCTCCAGGAGTAATCAGAGTCGTGGGGCCAGTAGTAAGGATAACAGATGACAGGTCCACTGTGCTCCAGAGAAATGAAGGGATCAACAGGGGGCTGTGATGTGAAGCCCACCAGGGAGACTTTTTTGTAACCTATGGTTCTTATGTGATGTAATCTACAGCAGAGTGTGATCAGCATGTTACCTGTAGTGCACACCAGAATCTGGGCAGGGAGGGAACTATCCGGCAGGGGTAGGAGTGTCCTGAATGGCTTGTCAGCTGGCGTAATGCGTTTCAATGTCATATAGCACCTTCACAAGAAGCAGCTTTGCTTCTGAAGAAGGTGCTATACAGCATTTAATCATGTTACAAACGGGTTGGGTACGGGATGCCAGCACTCAGGATCCCGGTGATCAGGATCCCAATGCTGGCATCCCGGCAGGGATATGATACCGACACATGTTGGCAAGTATCCTAATACTACCCCTACCCCTAAACCTAACCCTCCCTCCCCACAGCCTAACCCTTGTCCCTAAGCCTGATGCTTACCATCAGGATGCCAGCAGTCGGGATGCTGGCACCGGGATTCTGACTGGTGTTGGGATTCTGGCACTGGCATTCTGTGCACCGGCATCCCGACAGCTGGGATATAAACTACATCCTGTTACAAACTCGTGGATGTCCCTACAGTCCACACTATTATTGGCTCCATTCAGGAAACACGTGCATCACATTATAACTACGTTGTTATATAGTATGTATGTATGTACTGTATGTAATCAACATTTTCTCTGTACACAATGCTGCAGCATTAGAAGTGATGTTCTCAAAACAACAAACACTGGGCCTGCTTCAGATCCGGACGCTATTTGCGGCCGCTCGCTGGCTAAAAGGGACCGGCTATTTAAATCATGAGCTCGCACTGTATTGCGTAAAGCCACCCACTAAGTAATAGCGAGCGGCCCCACTATGCGCCCGCACCTGTACAAAGACGTCCCTTTGCCATTTGCAACACACGTCATCTTCGGCAGTTGTAGGATTAATCGGGAACATCGAGAGCCATCGGAGCTGCTCGCAGTGCTTGTGGTAGCCTTTTCCCACCACAACATTGCGAGCAGTTCAGGCTAAAATACCACCAAGTCACGTGTGTACTGACGCTGCTTTGCTATTTATGCACACCTATTAAACGCCGTTCTGACGGTCGGGCACGCCTGCATTCGCACATCCACACCCCCATTTTCAAGCACCATCCCCTGTTACCACCCACAAACAGCACTATCTGTCACTCAAAATAGCGGCCCGACTGCAGGCTACGGGCGAGCACTTTCCCATTGCAATGACTGGTTCGCGCACGCGCATTGCGACTCATACGCATGCGCAGATTGTGAAAAATCACTCAATGTGAGCGAGCGCAGCATAGCGTCCAGGTCTGAATCAGACCCTCTGTGTCATCAGTAGAACCACCACAAGGAATATAGTATAAGATTTACTGTGTGCTCACATTTTTTCTGTGTCTGCTGTGTTTAAACTCATTGGGAATTTTAATAATGTCTGCTTTTCCATGTTACATTTTTGAAAACCTGTAACAAAAACCAATAAACAATACAAAACAAAAATAGCAAAAATACTATTTATTGAAGTCTTTCACCACAAGATATTATTGTGTAGGAAATATTTTGCATCTTCCATTTCTGGTGGAAATAATTAACTTTGTATTGTGTACTCCTGACAAAAGCAGCACATTACAGGGTTTGTTTGGTGTGTAAAATAGGATTGAACTACAATGCGGACATTTGTCTAAAATAAATATATGATTTTCTACAGAAAGCACCTACCCTCTGCAGTTACAGTTTGGCTGCTCACTTCTCACTGACATCCAGCCACAATGCAGCAAATTGCATACTGCTGTAGTTTATTAAGCAGGACCACAATCTTTTGGAGCAACTTGAGTGTATTGGCAGTAAGTATTTTCTTCATACAGTACATGGATATCAGACACTCAATGCTCAGCTTGTTAGCAGTTATGTCTTCCTCCATCATCTTCAAGAGCCATAGTGAATGTGCAGTGTACTGCTACTAGTGAGGAGATTGGTATCTCTGGTGGCCTATACACTTCAGCTGATTGTGGTCCATGGGGATCTGTGCTTGATCCTCATCTGTGTTAAGTAGAGACATTGGGGGAGAATCACAATGCTGAGGTTTTGTTTGAGATTCGCAAATCATCATATATTCATATATTCATACAATCATGTGTGGGTTTAATGTATGTGATTTCATCTCTCATCCTGCTTATTGCATCTATACTCTGCATAGAACTTCATGCAATCATGTGTGGGTTTAATGTATGTGAATCTTTGTATGACTTGCTAGCAATAGTCTTAACTTTTGCTTTTGATGGGGATCATTGAATCATAGTTTATAGTGCCATACTGCCTGTTTACTTAAACTCAGTGCAATATATTTCCATTGATTAATCTGCATTTCAAACAGCTGACCAACTGGCTTAGATATAGGTCAGTGTCTTAATCAGCCATACTATTTCTTTACAATTAGTCTAAAGGGCAGCTTGATGTGGTTATGCAGGAAGTGTGGATAATTTAAAGTGTGCTTTCTGAACAGTTAAAAAAACAGTTGAAAAACATTGACCAACATCTAGACCAGATAAATAAAATATCATTACTTTAAATATGTTTATATTTTGCCTAATATAAAAAAACACAATGTAACAAAAATTTCTATTTATTATATCACTGCATGGAATCATCTCTAAGGCTACTAAATCCTTTACTCTCCCTGCGTGCATATTGCTTCCTTATTAATCTTCTCTCCCCTTACAAACACACATGAGCTTTTAACTTATCTAGACACACTGACAATAACATCCACAGCCTGTTGCCAAAAAAATCTGTCAGACAAATCCCGCAACTATGGTATATTTATATCTTTCTCCTGCTGCTTCTATTAGCTGGTGACATATCACCAAATCCAGGCCCGACCCACATGCCACACCCACAACAAACTATAAATACAGTTAACCTCATAAACATTGTATGCCTTCCTTCACCCTCCAAGTCACTAAAATGTGCCTTATGGAATGCACGCTCTGTCTGCAATAAGTTAACATCCATCCATGATCTCTTTATTTCAACTAACCTCAACCTTCTGGCAATAACAGAAACATGGCTCACACAATCAGACACTGTCTCCCCTGCTGCACTTTCACATGGTAACCTACACTTCTCACACACCTCCAGGCCTGGTAATAGTAAAGGAGATGTTGTAGGAAATGAACAGAGTGGTCCGCGCTCCAGGTCTTAGAGGGTATGTCTATAAGGTGTGTGAGGAAGGGAGATTAGGGAGCAAGATGGGGGGAAAGCAAGAAAGGTGGGACTATGGTGGTGCTGCACGTGGAACAGGAGTACCAGATCCTGTTAATTACAATTTGGACGAGGGGGGTTTACACGTGCGCTCCTGTATGTGGATACATGCTGCGAGGGGAGGAAAAAAAGGGGGGGGTTTTGTGGGAGAAATGTATGTATATATGATGGTGGGGTGAGGGGTGAGAGGAACGGGGTGGGGGGGGGAAAGGGGGGGGGGGTGGTGACAGGGGAGGGTAGGTGGGAAAGCGGAATATGGGTGGTTATGTAATAACAATAGATGGCGTGTATTAGTGTTTGTCTACTGTGTGGGTGTTGTTGGTGTGTAATGAAAAGCCAGACACTTGAGATCGAATCCAACCTGTTTATTGGTGAGTCACAGTGCTCCCCAGGCGGTATCGTGATTGAGATTGGGGTTGAGTGGCGGGTTTAGTGATTTCCTGGTCAGGGAGTTGGTGAGCCCTTTTAGGGGGCTCCTTTCCATGCGGCCCTTACTTCTGCACGTCCCCTCTGCTGGACCTATGGTCACAGTCTTAGAGGACAAGGATAGTGATGATGTCTATGATAAAGTCCCGTGAAGTGGCAGTGGCGGCGTCCCGCACTGATGTTGTAGTTACCTACCAGTAGGTTGCAGTCTCTAGTCCTTGTACAGATGTTGTGTACTCCGGTATCGGTTCGGTGGTCACTGGCACCCTGCGAGCCCGCAGGGTGTGCCGGACGGGTGCTCATCACTGCTTTGTGATAGGGGATGATGCGGCGGTCCGCGTTCGTAATTCTGTGCCACCTTGCCGTGGAGTTGATGATGGGGTACAAGGTGGAGTAGTGCAGTAGTCCTGTGCAGGGGTGTGTTGCCTCCAACGGGTTTCGGCCTTAAGCCTTCTTCAAGGAGTTACTGATAGTATGAATGTGAGCATGCTATATAGGTGGAAGGTGGGTGTGTGGGCGTGGCCTGTGGGTTGTGTAGCCTATCGTGACAGCAGTGTTAGCAGGTGTGGGCTGTATTGGGTGGGGTGGGGCAATGTGAGTGATTGACATTGATACAGACTAGGAATATTGTAGGAATATTACTCTCCCAATCTTTCACATACATGGTTCTCCCACAGGTACCTTCACTCACATTTACATCATTTGAAGTACATTCTATTAGGACTTTCACCCCTTTCTCTCTGCAAGTTGCTATTATCTATCGCCCACCTGGGCAACCTCAACAATTTCTGGAACATTTTTCTGCCTGGCTCCCTCACTTCCTATCCTCCTATTCTCCACAATCATTATGGGTGATTTCAATAGCCACATTGACAGTCCACAATCTCCTCATGCTTCCAAACTACTCTCTCTAACCTCCTCTCTTGGCCTCTCCCAATGGACAGACTCTGCTGCTCATCAGAATGGCCACTGCCTTGATCTTGTATTCACCAGACTATGCTCAGTTTCTGATTTCACTAATGATCCTTTCCCTCTCTCAGATCACAACCTAATCACCTGTACACTCTCCTCCATTACATCAGCGTCATTTAAATTAACCAAACCTAAACCTAAACCCGCAGAAATAATAATGAAATTAACTTTCAACAACTACCTACCTCTCTACAACAACTACTCTCACCAATTTCTACATTCACTTCTCCTGAGACTGCTGCATCACACCTAAACCAGATTCTAGAAAAAGCCCTCGATGAAGTAGCTCCAGCTACCCATCACACACCACGTAGAGTAAGATGTCAACCATGGCATTCTAAATTAACAAGGCATCTACAAAAACTCTCATGTAAAGTTGAACATCAATGGTGAAAGTCTCATACTCCAAGTGACTTCCTCACATGTAAGACTAACTACAACTCTTATCGTACTGCTCTGGACACTGCCAAACAAACATATATCCAATCTCTGCTCAAGCCTCTAACCCCAAGCGACTTTTTAATTCATTTAAACTGCTTCTTACTCCTCCCTCACCAAAACCACCTGCTACTATCTGTGCGCAAGATCTTGATTCCTATTTTAGGGACAAGATTGATGAGATCCAAAATTAAATGGTATGTTCTTCCTCAGCTAATGACCTGCTCAATTCCCTACCTGAACCCTCTGGCACATTCTCTTCATTTGATCTCACAAACGTAGTATCTACACTCTTCTTATCCTACTACTCTACTACCTCTCCTCTAGAGCCTATACCCTCACAAATCAGTAAAGCTCTGTCTCATGTGCTTATCCCAACCCAGTACCATCTGTATGCGGATGATACTCAATTCTGTTAATCTTTCCCAGATTTATCGACATTTGTATTGGTCCATGTCACTGAATATCTGTCTGCCATTTCATCTTGGATGTCATCTTGCCACCTGAAACTTAATATTTTTAAACATAATTAATTATATTTCCATCGGCCAATAACAGTTACCAACCTGATCTCTCTATCACTGTTAATAACTCGACAATCCACCCTGCCCCACAAGCTCGCTGCCTTGGTGTCATCCTTGACTCTGAACTGTCCTTTGTTCCCCACATTCAATCTGTCTCAAAATCATGTTACATACATCTAAAAAACATATTAAAAATTCGACCATATCTCACTCAAGACACTGCAAAAACTCTGATCCATGCACTTATAATTTCCCGCATTGACTATTGCAATAGGTGTGAAGTTCTGATTTTGTTGTGGACCCGGAGTGGTGATAGGAGCAGACACAGAAGCAGATTTAAATGAAAAAGTGGAGATTTTAATAAGTGACTTAGAGGACATGGGAATGGCAAATGAAAAATTCCAGGTATAGCACTAAAGTGCACTTGATAACTGTAGTGGGGTAAATGGGAGAATGTCCAGATAGTGACAGGCAGGAACAGTCCAGTATGCAAGTATGGTGAGCTGTAACAGAATGCAGGCAGAGGTAATGAAGTCCAGCTGGGTGTAAGTGGAAGAAAGGTGCAGGGAAACAGCAGGTTCAGGTACTCAGGCAGGGGAAAAGGTAAATGCAGGGTGCAGGGTAAGTCTAACTGACACAGGTGCTCAGGCAATAGGGAAGGTTATTGGAGGAAGCATGGGCATCCAGCAGGGTTGGAGCAGGTCAGGTGAAGCAGGCTTAGGCAATGAATCCAACAGACAGGTGAAAGCACGGGAACTCTCTCTCTCTCAGCTCTCGCTGAGAAACACGTTGCACTGGCAATGCAAGGGAGCTCTGAACTCCCTTAAATCCCCAGTGCTCAGCCGTGACTGGTCAGAGAGGAGCACATGACACACCAGGATAGGGCAACTAGGTCACATGTCCGGAGGCAAGATGGTGGCGCCCATGCCAGAACGGAACGGAAGCACCGCCAGGCCTAACCAGTCCAGAGTGACAGTATGCCCACACAGAACCACGCACAGTCAATGCTCCCCGCCAGGCACCAGCGTCACTGCCAGATGCCTATCGCTATAGCGTCCTCACAGGTATCACCCACCGACCGCCATGCCAAGAAACCCTGGTCGTGACAGTACCCCCCCTTTATGGGTGGCCTCAGGACACCTTACAGGCTTTTCGGGGTGAGCCAAGAGGACTTTGTTGACAGGACAGGAAGCGTGGACATCCTCAGCTTGGGCCAAACAGGAATAGGAACTGGAAACCGAAAACCCCTCCTGGGGTACGAGACCTGAAATCCCTTCCTGGGGTACGAGACTTGAGATATCCTCTCAAGGTATGGGGCAGAAAACCCCATCCTGGGGCTGGACACTCTGAAATCCCCTATGGGGCTGAGGCTCTGGAGACCTCCCTTGATGTTGAGACCTTAGAGAAATCCTCTGGGGTTGAGGCTTTGGAGTCACTCCTCCTGGGGCTACCAAGGACTTCCCAACAGGCGGTTGCGGTTGCATCGCTGTCAAAACTTTTGCCCCAAGCGCGGGTGGTTTCTAGACCACTAACAGGGGATAATGACTGTGACAAGGCGTCAGTCTTCGGAAGGCAAGACACTTGACATTCACCACTCCATGACTGAACCTGCATAGTGTTCCAATCAATTCTGGGGTTGTGCTTACACAGCCACGGGTAACCGATTATGACTTCATGTGAAGTCTTGGGTATGATGAAAAAACTGATATGTTCTACATGGAGAGCTCCAACACGAACTAAAACAGGTTGAGTTTTCTTAGACGCAGTTCCATTGCAAAGAGATTTACCATCAATAGAGGTCCAGGAGACAGTATGATCCAAGGTGCTGCAGGCAATTTGAAATTTATCTGCCAACCGAGACGACATGAAGTTCCCTGCTGCCCCTGAATAAAAAAAGGGCAGACACAAACACAGGGCTAGAATTAATGTCTAAGGCTATGGACAAGACAGTGTCAATATGTTTAGAGGACGAAAGAATTGCTCCTAACCAAGTGCACCCAGAACTACCTAGAAACAGGATGCTCTCCGGCTTACGGGTACAGGAAGCCACCAGGTGACCCATGTCTCCACAATATAGACAAAGGTTCTCTTTAATGCGTCTCTGTCGTTCTTTGTTAGAGAGACGGGTATGATTTACCTGCATGGGTTCTTCCTTGGAAAGGGAGGGAGTGGGACGGGTAGGGGAAGGGAAACGCTTAGCTCTGTGCTTTTCATCTTGGCGCTCTCTAAAACGTATATAAACTTTATTACAAAGGGAAATGAGATCACTGAGACTAGAGGGTAATTCACAAGTCACCAGGTCATCCTTTAAACGATCTGATAGACCTTGCCAAAAGGCCAATGTTATAGCTTCTTTGTTCCACTTGAGTTCAGATACCAACGTCTGAAACTGAATGACGTACTGGTTGACAGGACGGGTCCCTTGTTTTAACTTCATAATACTGGAGGAAGCAGAGGAAGTTCTTCCAGGCTCGTCAAAAATCCTCCTGAATGTTGCTAGAAACTCTGGGTAATTATCCAGAAGCGGATCTGAACGCTCCCAGAGTGGAGAAACCCATTCCAGGGCGGAGCCGGATAACAAGGACACAATGTAAGCCACTTTGGATTTAGGAGCAGGGAGATTAAAAGGTTGCAAAGTAAAGTGCACATCACACTGATTGAGAAATCCTCAAAACATTTTTGGAGTACTATCAAACTTAGCAGGTGTGGGAAGATACAAACGAGGAGTAGATCCAGAGGAAGAAATCACAGGAGTGGGGTAGCTGCAAGCACACTAGGAGCTGTTGAAGTAGTTTGTACAGTATCCAGACGGTGTGCAATGTCTTGCACAAACTGTGCCATCTGCCGCTGTATAGTTTCCACACTCTCCAAGCGAGTTGCTATGCTCTTAACTAAATTCTGTTGTTTAGTTATTTCTTGCATGAACTGAGCCACTTGGTGCTGCATAGCTTCCAGGCTTTCCAAACGGCTTGCAATACTTCGGAAAAAATCCTCTCCAGACTCCTGTCCCGTGGCCGGATCCATGGGGCCAGTGCACACTGTGAGGTTCTGATTTTGTTGTGGACCCGGGGTGGTGATAGGAGCAGACAGAAGCAGATTTAAATGAAAAAGTGGAGTTTTTAATAAGTGACTTAGAGGACATGGGAATGGCAAACGAAAAAGTCCAGGTATAGCACTAAAGTGCACTTGATAACTGTAGTGGGTTAAATGGGAGAATGTCCAGATAGTGACAGGCAGCAACAGTCCAGTATGCAAGTATGGTGAGCTGTAACAGAATGCAGGCAGAGGTAATGAAGTCCAGCTGGGTGTAAGTGGAAGCAAGGTGCAGGGAAACAGCAGGTTCAGGTACTCAGGCAGGGGAAAAGGTAGCTGACACAGGTGCTCAGGCAATAGAGAAGGTAATTGGAGGAGGCAGGGGAATCCAGCAGGGTTGGAGCAGGTCAGGTGAAGCAGGCTTAGGCAATGAATCCAACAGACAGGTGAAAGCACAGGAACTCTCTCTCTCAACTCTCGCTGAGAAACACGTTGCACTGGCAATGCAAGGGAGCTCTGAACTCTGTTAAATCCCCAGTGCTCAGCCGTGACTGGTCAGAGAGGAGCACGTGACACACCAGGATAGGGCAACTAGGTCACATGTCCGGAGGCAAGATGGTGGCGCCCATGCCAGAATGAAACGGAAGCACCACCAGGCCTAACCAGACCAGAGTGAGAGTATGCCCACACAGAACCATGCACAGCCAATGCTCCCCACCAAGCACCAGCGCCACTGCCAGATGCCCCTCGCCATAGCGTCCTCACAGGTATCACCCGCCGACCGCCATGTCGAGAAACCCTGGTCGTGACAATAGCCTCCTTACTGGTCTTCCTAAAAACAGGCTATCACCATTACAATCCATTATGAATGCAGATGCGAGGCTTATCTTCCTTGCCAAACGTTCATCGTCTGCTGCACCACTCTGTCAGTCCCTCCATTGATTGCCGGTTTTCTACCGAATTCAATACAAAATACTTTTACTTACACATAAGACTATTAACAAAACCACACCAACATACATCTCTTCACTCATCTCAAAATATCCCCCAACCCGACCTCTCCGCTCAGCACAAGATCTGCTTCTCTCATCCCCATGCATTACTTGCTCCCATTCACGGTTACAGGACTTTCTTAAGAAGCATGCTGGTCGACAACTGCAGCATGTTTGCCTGGTTTATGCAAGACATACGTCATATGCACTAACATCCCCCTTGTGTCCATATTTTTAACCATTTATCTGCAACATAAGAATTTTGTATAAGGCATTACTAACTCTTAAAAACCAATCTGAAAAATAAAAATATATGCCACTGAAACATACACAAAAACATAATATATTATACATATATACAGTATATATATGTACGTGTATATATATATATATATATATATATATATATATTTATTTATTGTATAAAGATGGCAGCATTCTTGACGGCTTACAAATAATGCAAACACCCATGTTTAGATTAACAATGTTTCAGAACTCTATGGACGGGATGTACTGAAGGAAAAATATGGTAAAAACCCAGTTTTCAGGGTTTTTACCGCATTTTCATATATACCAAGCCCCGGCCACCCTATTTTCAGTGCGGAGGAAAAACCTGGCTTTACCCTATAGAAGCCTGTGGGCTTCTTACTGCATCATGCTCCCGACTTTTCGCCGCCACCACGCAGTTGCCCAGCACTGGCCCCCACTCACCTCAGTCTCCTGGTTAATGGCCCAAGCTCTTCCTGGGTCCTCCGTCTCCTTCTCCTCCTAATCTTCTTCTGGGTGCAGGGAGGAGGACCCTGGGACTTCCTGCACAGGTCACCTACAGGAAATTCCTGGGTCTCGGAGGGGGCGGAGTCCCACGGAGACCCCCTCACCCAGCGTCAACTGCTTCGCAAAGGGCAGCTCTTATCGCAAGAGCTGTCCTTTGTGATACTAATCGCATATGTTAGTACATATGCGATTAGTCATTTTGCGGTGACTGGTGGGATGTACACCGCAAGGTTAGTACATCCCGCCCTATATGTTGGTTCTTTCTTATTTTATTTTCCATTCCCTGCTCGCCAAAGGTAATTGGAAGGCACCAGCCGCAAATTACAAACCCAGAAGCAAGGGCATGCCGGCATTCCCAACCTGGGGTACCACAGATAACTGTTGTTAGTATAATAATTGGTGTATGTCAGATGCTATTGTAAGACAATAGAAAAATGATGGCATGACAAGTAACAAAGATGACTAATGTCAGGGGTGGCTTTTTGACTTCAGGTTTTGAGTTGAAAAACTGGGTTAACACTTCCAAGCGACAGCAATAAATTACAAATCATATGTTAGCGACAGATATCAATTCCAGATTTGTTAAAAATAAAATGTGGATTCTTACTGGTAAGTGACTGATGGTTAATAGACTGAGCTGTCAACAATAGGTTTTAGCCTCAATTGACCATTGAAGTGGAAACAATGTGGTGACACTGACAAGTCAGGTGTCAGCATCAGGCATCATTTATCTTAAACCAATAAATCTTGATGTTAACAGGTGACAACAATGACTGACTAAGGGCCTCATTTATCAACGAGTTTTATTATTCACAATGCGTGTTAAAACTTGTTGTGTATGATAAAGGTGCTCCAGCCAATCAGCTCCCAGATGTCATCTGTTTGAAAAATGGCAGTTGGGAGCTGATTGGCTGGAGCACCATTTATCATACTCAACAAGTTTTATCACGCGTTGTGAATAATAAAACTCGTTAATAAATGTGGCCCTAAGTATGGTATCTCCATCAACTGTCAGCGTCAGTCATTAGCCCTAACTAATTTGAATCTGATGTTTGATTATGATATTTGTAGATGTCATAAAATCTGGTACTGTCGTTTTCAGTTCTTGTACTGTAGTCTTCAGTTCAGCTTCGGAGAAGAGAATAGAGTCGATAAGATAAATATCCTAGTATTAAAAACATATTTTCTGTAATCCTCAATATTCAAATCGCTGCCATAAAATACAGTAGCTACACACAATTATAAATACCAACTGCATACACAGCAATAAACAATGTGAATTTTATTTACAACCTGTATAGTTATAATACATGAATAAATAGTAAATAGAATTGCTCAAATTTGTTTCAGACTTGTTCTATCACAGGTATATGAAATCAGCTCAAACATTCAAAAAAGTATTAAACTCTCACATTTATATAGAGCAAAATATTCTAGCAGAACACGAGCAAGAGAAAGTGTTTTGACAATTTTCAAACTTAATTGGCTGCATTCTGTAGTAACCTTGAACTTCAAATCAAACCCAGTAATATAAATTAAAAATCAATTTCATTAACAAATATTAAAATTACTGTCACATGTAAGCATTCAAGTTCTCACACGTACCATTTCATTAAATGTTTGCAATTGTCCCAAACCCTGATTTCTATAGCCGTAGTTCGAGGACAGAGTTGGCTCAGCAGTCGTACGCAAATTCATTACTGTACCATGAACAAGTTCAAGCCAAATATGATTATATTTGGAAACCACAATTCCTAAATTCATACACTTGCATTCATAAATCCACACAATGTGTTTGATTTACTAATACTTCTAAAACGGAAAAGTTGACCTGTTGTGCAAATCAACCTGTCAGATCCTAGCTATAATTTAATTAGTGTGTTCTTAATAATGATTGCTAGAATTTTAATTGGTTGTAATTAGGGGTGAGCCGGTTCGGATTTCTGAAATCTGAACCCCCCGAGCCACCCGATCCGAGGCTGATCTGAGTCAGGCTCGACTTTTCCTGCCTGACTCGGATCTGAAATCGAGGCAAAACGTCATCATCCCGCCTTACGGGTCACGCGGGTTTTGGATTCTATATAAGGTACCCGCGTCGGCTCCATTTTCTCACTCGGCTGTGGACAGTGAAGAGGGAGGGTGGGATTTAGGGCTGGCTGGGATGTGTAGTGTAGTGTAGTGCAGTGTAGTGTTGTGCTGTGCTGTGCTGTGCTGCGCTGCTGTTGTCCATAGGGGCTGTGTCCACTCCTCCAAAGTCAATAGGGGCTAGCTGGACTGTGTTGTGCAGTCAGTTGTCCATAGGGGCTGTGTCCACTCCAAAGTCCTGTGTAGTGTCCAAGTCCCAAAGGGGTGACATAGTGTTGGCCAGGGGGAGCTCTGTCCATCAGGGGTGCTCCCACCAAGTGCAAAAAAAAAATATTTTTTTTTCTGTGTTTGTGAATAATTGTGTGCGCAGTAGCCGCACGTGCATCAACAAAGTAGCGCCAAGCGTGCGCCTGTGTCATAAGTAAAGGGCCGGCTGGCTTGACCGTTAAAAGATGCTGTAACCCCCAAAGTGCACTCCAAACCAAATAAAAAAATATTTTCCGTGTTTGTGAATTGTGTGCACTGTAGCTGCACGTGCATCAACAAAGGAGCAGCGCCAAGCGTGCGCCTTTGTCCCATAAGTAAAGGACCGGCAGGATTGTCCGTTAAAGGGTGCTGTAACCCCCAAAGTGCACTGCAAAAAAAATAATTTTTTTTTTGTTTGTGAATTGTGTGCGCAGTAGCCACAAGTGCATCAACAAAGTAGCGCCAAGCATGCGCCTGTGTCATAGGTAACGGGCCAGCTGGCTTGACCGTTAAAGGGTGCTGTAACCAACAAAGTGCACTCCAAACCAAATAAAAAAATATTTTCTGTGTTTGTGAATTGTGTGCACTGTGGCTGCACGTGCATCAACAAAGGAGCAGCGCCAAGCATGCGCCTGTGTCCCATAAGTAAAGAGCCGGCTGGCTTGTCCGTTAAAGGGTGCTGTAACCCCCAAAGTGCACTCCAAAAAAAAATATATATATATTTTTTTTTGTGTTTGTGAATTGTGTGCGAAGTAGCCGCGCGTGCATTAACAAAGTAGCAGCAAGCGTGCGCCTGTGTCATAGGTAAAGGGCCGGCTGGCTTGACCGTTAAAGGGTGCTGTAACCCCCAAAGTGCACTCCAAAAAAAATAAAAAATTCTTTTTTTCTGTGTTTGTGAAATGTGTGGGCTGTAGCCGCACCTGCATCCTCAAAGCAGCAGCGACAAGCGTGCGTCTATCTGTTAAAGGATTACATCAGTGACAGCATCCAAGTAGGCATGTCAGACAGTCCGTACCTGTACTGGCAGGAAAAAGAGGCAATTTGGAGGCCCCTGTACAAACTGGCTCTATTTTACCTGAGTTGCCCCCCCTCCAGTGTGTACTCCGAAAGAGTGTTAGTGCAACTGGGAACCTTGTCAGTGAAAACCGTAGGAGGTTGCTTCCACAAAATGTGGAGAAGATGATGTTCATAAAAATGAATTATCAACTCTTCCTGGGAGACCAGCCTCCAGAACGTGCAGAGTGACCTGTGGTGGTGGATTCCAGCGGGGACGAATTAATACTCTGTGAGGATGAGGATGTACACAACACTGAAGAGGGTGAGGAATCGGTGAATGAGGAGGATGAGGACGACATCTTGCCTCCGTAGAGCCAGTTTGTGCAGGGACAGATTAATTGCCAGCTTGTTTTTTGGGTGCCCAAACGAACCAATCATTTCAGCCACAGTCGTGTGGCAGACCCTGGCGCTGAAATGATTGATTTGTTAAAGTCTGCATGTCCTGTTTATACAACATAAGGGTGGGTGGGAGGGCCCAAGGACAATTCCATCTTGCACCTACCTCTTTTTTTTCTTTGCATTATGTACTGTTCGCAGCCTAGTTTTTCAAACTGCCATCCTGTCTGCCACTGCAGTGTCACTCCTAGATGGGCCACGTGTTTGTGCCGCCCACTCGTGTTGCTTAGCATAGTCATCCAGCTACCTCGGTGCAACCTTTTGGACATAAAAACACTATTGTGAGGTGTGAGGTGTTCAGAATAGACTGGAAATGAGTGGAGATTAAGGTTTTTGAGGTTAATAATAGCATAGGAGCAGAAAAACCAACACATTCTGTGATTTCAGCTGTTTTTATGCTTTTTTAAAAGAAAAAACAAGATCAAAAACACAAAACCCAGAACCCAAAATATGGAAGGGTGGTTTTGGCAAAACAAATCCAGATCCAAAACACGAAGAAAAATTCAGATCCAAAACCAAAATACAAAACACGAAAAGTGGCCGGTGCACACCCCTAGTTGTAATTGGTAACATCTCTGCCTTCGCTTTTTAATGATAGTAGCAGTCTCCTTGCTGTGCATACATGCTGGACACTAGGACCCAAAGTCTGCAGGAAGGTCTGACTCAAAGGCATCTTTAGAATGGGTGCAAGGTGTGTGGTGCACATGGGCCCCTGGGTCCAGAGGGGCCCACACCATAACCCTGCACCCATAGGTAATTATAACTACCTCTCCACCGATTCCCGAAGTGCTGCTGCACAGTGATGGATCGGCACTGCAGAGCAGCAAACACTCACTGGGAAAATGGCGGCGACCATTTTCCCAGTGATCTGCGTGCGCAGAAAAGATGCCCCCGGGAAAGTTGGTGAGGGCGCCATCTTCCCGGAGACCCGCGCATGTGCAGTAGATTGTGGAATGAAGCCAGAATCTACAGCGCTTAATGCCGCTGAGCCGTTGACAGAGAGGGGAGGGCCCAAACGGAGGCTGCACATAGGCCCCCTCCTCTCTTAAAACGACCCTGGTCTAACCTTCAACCTGATGTGATCCTGCACATGTAACTGCAGCTGTTTTAGTACTGCGTGTGTGAATAACTTGGTCAGATACAGTAGTCTCCTGTTTAGCTCCATGTGAGAGACCTAGGGGCCTATTCATCATACTTAAACTTTCTCTGGAGGTAATTAGGTTTAGAACTCACATGAAGTTCTACCTAATTACCTGAGGAATTCATAATGCCTCCTCTCCATAAGTATTTATTCCGAAAAGCTGTCATTTTTGCGATGACAGCTTTTCATTAAATATATAGTTATCCCTGTCTACTCTATCTTACCACAGCTGGAAACAGTGCTGCGCATGCACTGTTACATTCGTAAAGCCAGCGCATGCGCAGCACTGCCTACAGCGGCGGTAATGTTGTGTGTGTCCCCTGCCCCCTCCACTCACCTGCCCCCCCCTCCCCCCTCCGCTCACCTCCCCCCCGTCCCGACTTATCTGTTCGCGCAGCAGCCTTCGGCTCCGTCTGCTATGCTGTCATGTGGTCACCCAGCAAAACACAGTACTGTTTAGAAAAGTGGCGTATGGTAACACCATCAAATTACGAAAATACATAATTTTCGGAATATGATGAATACCATAATTTCCATATCTCTATACTAATGTATGGGGAGTGTGGAAATTAACGCAGGGGGACTTAGCAAGGAGATATCAGTGATATCTCCTGTGTTAAGTCTCTACATGAATACTAAAATAAAGTTAATTATGGAAAATGTCCTTAAAAACGTTATTTTAGTGTTAATGAATAGGCCCCCTAATCATTAACAAATATCAATCTGTTCCAGCATTCCTGCATGCTATCTGTTTTCGGCATACACTCACCAGCTGGTGAGCTGTATAGGACCGCATACTGCTCAAGCTCCACTTCACTACTAGTGTACATGTAACAGTGAGTACGGCTGTACCTGTTATCTATCATTAACCCAACACTACTGGTTAATTAATTGGGCTGTTCATAGTTTCAGTTATCTGCTGGGGTGTGCCTACGTAACTCTGCAGTATCAACACCTTCACACACATAATCTACATTTAAAAGTTTTAGTAAATATACTACAATATTTTTAGACATTTTGTGTGGATGCACTACACTGGATTGAAGGAATATGGACCTCATTCAGAGCCGGTCGCACAGAGCGTGCGGTTGGTCTGAATGAGGGGAGGACCTCTTGAATTTTCAAGACGTCCTCCTTTGTGGTGGTAAGGCTGTGTTAACACCCACAGCCTTACTTCCGCCTAAGGTGATGGTCGCGATGGTCAAGACCATTGCGACCATCGGGGCTTACGACGAGACCCTAGGGTAGGGTCTCCCTTGTCGTAATCCCCGGAGACCTTTCGGCTCTGTCTGAGCCGGAAGCTCTCCACTGACATCACTAGTGATGTCAGTGGGGCCGCCCCCAAATGGTAGGCGTTCCCATAGGAACGCCCCCGTTTGGGCTGCCACCCCCCCGGCCCGCCTTCCAATCGACAGCTCGCCCCCTTTGGATCGAGACCAGCTACGACCGGCGCTGTCGGTCGTAGCGGGTCTCACGCATGCGCACGACGGCGCCGGCGCCATCGTGCGCATGCTCTGTGGAGGGCCATCGACCCGGTCTGAGCGCATCGGCGCTAACGACCGGGTCTGAATGACCCCCTATATCCCTAGCTTTTGAAAGTGCATGGATCTTACACTGTTCTTAAATAATGTCCATCCTCAAACAGCAAATTCTCTCTAGGTGGAATTCTAACAGTATTTTCAATTAAATCTGCCTGTATCTGGTCAGTGTCAGTCCCATCACAATTACATTATGCCACACAGCTTACTGCTAACACAAGACCCAATTTATTATAAGATGGAATACTGTAATGCAGTCCTGTCAGTCAAATAAAGCGTTAGTGGAAGTTTACAGCTGTCAGTTCTCATAAAGTATCATCGCTGAATTTGGGCTAATAATTTCAAATAGCATCTTTCTTGCAAATCTTGACCTATTGTGGCAGAGGAAAAGTTGTATGTACTATTTTTGCACCACCACAGCAATAAAAATGTCAATTCACATTGTTTGCTGATATTTCCACCTAAATAATTTCTTGAGGCACATATATCATTTTTGTATTAAAAACTCAATTCAACAGATGAGATATCAAAGCACCAGAGGAGCAATAAACACTCTGTAAAACATATTAAGACTATAGAAGAAGCCCATTGAATTGATTTGCTTGTAAAAAACTAGAAAAAAGAAAAAGCTGTCGTACATAGGAAGCAGAACAGATATAAAAATGCCTTGTTGTTAGAGATAAAGAAAATGGCCAAAATCACCCTGCAAAATATTTACCATCTTCCGTGTTTGGGGGTAAAATTTGTCACTTTCCTTTGCCACAGGTTGACATAAAGGGGGGTATTCATGAAAGCTTGGAGAAGAATAAAGTGGAGGGTATACAATCGGGAAGCCGGCTGCCGGGATCCCGCCGTGGGATAAATGACCGGTGTCTATATCTAGACGCCTGTCATTTCCCCGACGCCGGGAGACAGGCGCCCAGCTTCCGAATTGAGCGGATGCTGGGTGCCGCGAGCGGACAGCCGCGGGGGGGGAGGGTTAGGTTTAGGGCACCCGGGGGAACTTAGGGTTAGGCACCCCCGGGAGGGTTAGGGTTAGGCTAGGGGGAGGGAGGGTTAGGGGGGGACTTAGGGTTAGGCACCCCCGGGGGGGACTTAGAGTTAGGCACCCCCCGGGGAACTTAGGTTTAGGCAGCGGGGTAGGGGTGGGTTAGGGTTAGGCACTTAGAGGGGGGATTAGGGTTAGGCACAGGGGGGGAGGTTAGGGTTAGGCACCCCTAAGGAGGGTTAGGGTTAGGGGGATTAGGTTAGATTAGACAATACTTACCACAATTGGGATTTCCAGTGCTGTCGGGCTTCCGCTGCCGGGCTCTGCTGTTTTGTCGGGCTGCCGCTGCCGGGATTCGAACTCCCGGCCATGCGGCAGCCGGGATATCATACCGATTCCAAGTGGAGATAGATAAAATTACCAACCAATCAGCCCTAAGGTTGGGTACACACTAGACGATATATTGACCAATCCGACATATTGGACCGACATATCGGGTACATCATCTAGTGTATACCCACTATGTCGCTGACGATGCGCCCTCCTGTAGATCGTCAGTGACTTCCTCCATCTACCCTACATACAGGGCCATCGGGGGATGTCTTTAGCAGGGGCCATGCTGCGAAATGCAGCATGGCCCCTGCTGTCGCTGACTACATTGGCAAGTGTGCTTGCACTTGCCGTTGCCGGCTCCCCCACCGGGTCCTGTCACTGCTGATGTCGAGCTAAGTACACATCATCTAGTGTGTACCCAAAATTCCTGTCAGTTTAAAGGCTGTGTTTGAAAAATGATAGTTAGGAGTCAACTGGTTGGTGCTTTATCTCTCTCCACTTTATTTCTCTTCACTTTATCTCTCTCCGAGCTTTCATAAATACCCCCCAAAGTGTTTCCAATCTTACCCCAGCCATCCCAGTCTTCATCCAAGCTCTGGTTACAGACTATAAATTCAGCAAAATGTATAAATTCAGTGAAAAATTGTATATTGTGGATTAGTGTAATAGTCGGCTGCACTCGATTGTCACATCAACTTCACGCATAACTATTGTTTCCAAACAAGCTTCTCAATTCATTAGAGGTATACCGATGTGACCAGGATGGGTACAGATGCCGGCGCTGGGTATGCCGGCGCTCGGAATCCCGGTGGTCAAAATCCCAAAGATGGCATCCTGATAGGGTTAGGATGCCGACACCTGTCGGTAGGTATCCTAACATTCCCCCTCTCCCTACCCTAACCCTACCCCTCCCTCACCGGTGCCTGAACCTAAGCTCCCCTCGAGTGCTTAAACCTAACCTCCACCTCCCCGCACCCTACACCTAACCCTCCCCCCCAGTGCCAAGCCCTAACCCTCCCCCCAAACCCACTACTTACCTTCGGAGTGCCAGCACCGGGAATCTGAGAGGTGTCGGTATTCTGGTGCTGGTATTCTAAGCATCGGCATCCTCTGCGCAGGGATACTGAATGTATCCCATGTGACCAGAATACTGAGTCATTCCTAATGTGCAGTATCAATAAATACTATACCTGTTAAGTGTAATAAAGTATAAAATAGAACTTTGTGGGCCCCATAACAAAATTTTGAATGCTTCTAGAGAGACACCTCCGTCTGCAGCATTCCGCCAGAGCTGTATATGACATTGAAATATTGGATAAATTGGACCATCTTGGGACAGGGCCTGAAGCCTCCCTGGAGGACAGACAGACCGGAGTCTGCGCAGTAGAGCTCTCCTCTTTCTACAGGTGCATCACTTAGCTTAATGTCACAGCTTCTGCCTCCTGTTTCCCTTATTGCCTACTGCAGCCCATGACTCAATACAGGGGCAAATGCAGGATTTTTAGTGGTGGATCTGTGTATGCTCTCTCTCTATATAAATATAATATACAGTATATATGACCATAGTTGCCCTCCTTTAGTTTCTCCTCCCCAGGAGATGTCCGGTGAGGAGAAGCAAGTGAGTTGTGACAGGGGCAGGGCCTGACAGTTCGCGTCATTAAGCCCCATCCTCTTTGCGGTAAATAGCCGTGATTGGCACACAGTTACATAGGGGGCCGGGCTAAATATTGTGATTCATGAAGAATTACATCATTAAGCCCCGCCCCCTACACAAGGACCCGCAATCGCCGCGGAAATTCTCCACATTCTGCCCACTTCACTAGGAAGTGGGCAGAATGCGGGAGAAGTGCCTACCCTTCCGGGGGTGCAGGGGGTTACCCGAAAAATCGTGAGCCTCCTGCGAAAACCGGGAAGGTAGGCATGTATGTATATGAGACACCCACACAAACGAACATATATCATATATACATATAGCATACATACACACACATACATAGCATACACACAACATACTTAGACACACGTAGCATACATACATTCACAAACAACATACTTACACACACACATAACATTCATATATACACACGCACGCAGAACATACAAACACTGCATACTTACACACAGCTGAGGAGAGGAGGAGGCCAGATGCAGGAGTCAGATAACAGAAGGCATGTGAGCAGAGCTGCTCCAACTGGTCATGTGCTGCAGCTCCGTCACCCATCTGTATCCATTGCACAGAGAGCTCTGCTGATCAGAGTGCTCTGTATGAGGAGCTGTTGGGCATGCGCAGCAGCTCTTGCAGAATTTTGCCAGTGTAGCATCTGAAACAAAGCTGTCTACATCTCAAAAAATAAATAAATGGTAAGTCAATAGGCTTCTGGGTGCTCAGAACCCCCCATGTGTGTGCCACTGCATTGGCATATGGAGGAAAATCCACTGGGCCAAACTATTTGATAGTCCTACCACAAATCCACTCCACAGTGCATCCCATGTTGTACAGTTTGTCAGAAGGAAAGAAGAATTACTGCCCCAGTCACCAGAGTGATTCTATTTTTTGTCAAAAGGAAAGGAGAATTATCATTGAGAAATAGAAAGCACAATAGTGCACCTAGAATCGTTCTAGCATGCAAATTAAGATTTATGTGGAGCGACAATATTGAAATGAGACAAAGAGGTGAAAAGAGAGCAGTTTAGAAGCATTTACTATTTCACTGAAGGGCATTGAGCCACTTTCACTCCACAAAGGACTTCTAATATGATTCAGTTGTAATTTGTGTAGACTGGGCATTGGGCCTGATTCAGAGCTGAACGCTCTGACCTGAATCAGTGCCCTCCTCCATGAAAATGGAGCGGCCTCCTGGACGCTCGTATAGCTGTGGGTGACCACCCACAGCTATAGCGAGCGTCCATGATGATGGTCGCGATGGTCTTGACCATCGCGACCATCGGACTTGCGACGGAGACCCTGCGGTAGGGTCTCCCTGCCACAAGCCCTGGAGTGATTTTGGCTCTATCAGAGCCAAAATCACTCCCACTGACATCACTAGTGATGTCAGTGGGGCCGGCTTCAGACGGTAGACGTTCCCATGGGAACGCCTCCGTCTGGCAGGCACGCCCCCGGCACGCCCTCCAAAGGGGACGTGCTGTCAATCAACATCGACAGCACGCCCCCTGTGGTGCAAGACCCGGAGCGATGGAAAGCACGTCGCTCCCCGGGTCTTGCGCATGCGCGCGGCGGAGCTCCCTCCATTGTGCGCATGCGCAGTGGGGAACATCGACCCGCTTGCGAGCATACTGCCGCTCACAAACGGGTCTGAATGACCCCCATTGTCCATTACTTTTCATGGATATAATTGTATATTTAATAAAAGAAGTGGTTCTAATGCAGAGTTTGGATTATGATGTGACATTTACACTTGTGCACTGTACAATAATTCCCATTTTTCTTGCTTTTCTCAAACTTAGACACACTGCCAATGAGAGTGAGGAGTACAGTAATTGGGAAGCTGGAAGTGCTATCTGCAGAGCATCTGGGTTCAACGGTGAGGACCTATGTGTTGGCATTCAAGGTAACTCTTATTGCAGATGACAGAAGGCACAAACTGTAGTGATGGGTCATGTGTCTTTGTAGATGGTATTTTTAATCATCCCAGCGATATACAGTCACTTAGACGGACATGTTTTGGAAAATCCCATTTGGATAGGCCTGGAGCAGAGTAACTGTACACACCAGCGGATGTCTTACAACTACTGTAGGAACAGCCTAGTTGCTTTACCAGTGGAGTGATGGTTACCGCAGTACTCACTCATGGAGTGGTGCTTGAGTGGAGCAGGGTGTCATACAGCTCACCAGCCGGTATAGACACTTGATTTTTGTGATAAAAGTCAATGGGAAATGTTTTAAGTTTTGTTTTCATTTTTATTTATTTTTTGTGAGTGTGTGTTGCAGTTTTTGCTGCCTTGATAATTGTTGTGCTCTGCATGAGACCATAAGAACTTCACATTTGTTATTACTTATACCAAAGGATGATTAGGGCACAGTGACCTCAAGCTATCAATAGTCACTAATTGTAAATCCCACCGCACTGGGTCCCTTGGCCAGCTCACTTACTTCTGGTCACTGCCTGTCTCCATCTCTCTTCAGCTTTCATGTCTCCATTGGCTCTTAGGCTAATAAAATAAATGTATTACATCACCTTTTAATTCCGAAGAAAGGACAGCTTGTATCTTTAGCAAGATAGCTCTGCTGTACTGAAAGCAACCAAAATTAAATGCAATGATGTATGGGCAAAATAATGCCCTCTGGTTTCTGCGTTTGAGATGTGGAATTCTCAGGCAATTTCTTAGAGTGGAGTTTGAGAGAATATGTGTATTTGAAATAGGCTGCAGGGAGAAATAATACTTTTTCTGACTGCCCTGTGGAAGATTATAGAAGCTACATACTGTAACTATTGTTAATTATGTTGCAAAGACAGCACTGTAGACTACCAATCACTATAACCAGATCAGTATTAGCGGGAGCACAAGATATCCAGTAAATTCCATTACTTCCTTGCCTCCTGTAATGTCCCATACCCTGCACTTGCAGTTTTATTGTACTACACTCACATCCAGAAGATGTACGGTAAATGTAAAGTGCAGTATTACAGTTGTTGATCGGGGAGTGTGCTACTACTGTGCAGACTCCATTTTGTTCCTCCAGGAATTCATTCCCTGTTCCAAGCTGACTGCCAAAGTTATTACTGAGCATGTATGGGGCCATTTTGTTTTAAAAGTGAGATAGTGACACATTGGGAGACCCAACTTATTATCCTGCCATTACCATCGTTCCAGCATCTTGCACCGCTATCCGCAAGCTATATACAGTCACCGGCTGGTGAGCTGTATCACACTTCGCTCCGCTCCAGCTCTACTCCATTGTAACCAGTGTATCTCCGTGAGTATTGCTGTACATCACATATATTTCAATAAACCATCCTGGTTTTGCAATTGGGCTTGTAATAAGGCATTCTGCTAGTGTGCAAATAACTCTGCCATACCACTCCACATGTACACATATATTTCTAACAGGTTATGGGCCCAGACACACAAGTATAATATAAACGGTCCCCAAGACACTAGGTCGCCCACAGCAGCACACAGGTGCCATATTAGGCACATGATACAGAACAAAACAGAGTTTATCCAGTGCAGTGTATCAGTACAGAGACTGATCAGTACAAAAAATCTGCATAAACCATAATGTGAAGGCAGCACAGAATGTTGCCAGTGCAGTGTGTTAATACAGATACAGATTAGTGTAGAAAAGCTGCATAAATATGGCTGCAAGAAACATACACACAGAAACTACAGGGGAAAACATCAGCAAATGATATGTGGACAGCACTGCAGACAGAATACTAAAATGGAGGTCTCATTATTGGAATTCATTTAAGACATGTATTATACAACAAAAAGTTATGTGAATGCAGCAGTATGAATGACTACTGTACATTGACAAAATGATGTCAGTTTCTCAGCAGTTAACATGTGCTGGAGTGCAAGTAGACAATGAAGAGATCACTACAGCAATGATACAGAATTTAAAACCTGAGTTTGACTTCCTGGTTGTGGTATTGGAGGCAAACACAGTAAAGCCAACCACAGACACAGTCAGAGAGTCAGAGAGTTAGTGATGTCAGTAGGGCCGCCCACAAACGGAAGGCGTTCCCTTGGGAAAGCCTCCGTTTGTCCAGCCACCCCCCCGCCTGTCTCCAAAATGGGTCGAGCTGTCAATCACAATCGAAGCCGCCCCATTTTGGTGCAAGACCAGTAGCGACGGAGTGCCCGTTGCTGGCCGGGTCTCGCGCATGCGCACGCCGGAGGAGGCGCATGCACAGGGGGTAAACATCAACTCGCTTGTGAGCGGGTCTGAATCAGCCCCACAGTGCGAGTATCTGCTCTCAGGCGCATGCCTCACAACATGCATGACGTGATTTGCTGCGAACGCAACAGGACACATCTGTAGGAAGCAGCCCTTAGTGGCATTGTCTACTACCGAGTACATGACCTTGGCTGAGTTGGAAGGCCTTACATATACTGTAAAAGAGACTTTGCTCAAACTGAGTATTGCAAATGAAGAAGATACCGTCATAACATCACATAACATCACATAACATCACAAGAGGTCTAAGCATATCGAAAATTAGGCACCACTTCATTCGAGAGCTTGTAGAGAGAGTATCTGTTTATGTGGTTTATGTGGTTCATATCACCAGTGAAGAGAATTCTGTAGATAACGTTACCTCACACTCACTTACTACATTCCTAGAGAAATGTGGACTTGGAATAATGTGATATGTTGATGCCTTTTGTATGTGTTTAATCCTGTCTCCCTTTCAGGTTGCTAAAGAAAAGCTGAATTGAATGTTTGTGTAGCATGGAGAAGCTCGTAGCGAGGGGTTTTTAATAAGGGAGTGCGCTACTGCGCAGACTCTGTTTTGTTCCTCAAGGGAGTCTTCATTCCCTGTTCCATGATTGCTGCTGAAGTTATTACTGAGCATGTGTGCATCTTGTATTTACTGTGAGAGAGTGACACAGTGGGAGTCAGATGTCTCCCATCTAGCTCTGGTGAGACCCGGTGTATTACCCTGTGTCCTGCACCGCTACATGCAAGCTATCTACAGTCACTGACTGGTAATCTGTATCACATCCTGCTCCGCTTTAGCTCCACTCCATCATTATTATTATTATTATTATTATTATTATTATTATTATTATTATTATTATTATCCTTTATTTATATGGTGCCACAAGTGTTCCGCAGCACCTTACAAAGTACATAAACAAATAATTTGACAAGTGACTTACAGTACAATATAAGACAAGGACATGGATAATATACATTGCTACCATGAGCAGTGTATAACAGTGATTACAGCTGTACATCACATATCTCTCAATAAACTATCCTACTGGTTAAGCAATTAGTCTATCTGTAGCTGGTGTGTACATACTCTGCTTTAGCACCGCACCTGTACCCACATATTTCCAACAATAATTACAAAAGAAAATGTTCTTGTCTGCACTAAAATAGGAAATGCACAAGGTGAACGATCTATACATTCATAGATAAAATCAGGGGCGTTTCTAGAGAGGAGGGGGCCCATGTGCAGTCTCCGACACTGGCCCCCCCCTCTCTGTCCGGCGGCCGGCAGTGCACTAAGCTGTGCGCGGCCAGCGCCGGAGTTGTAGACTCTGGGCACTAGAGTGCGCCCAGAGCCTATAGCGCATGGGCAGGTCACCAGGAAAATGGCCACAGCGGCCATTTTCTCTGTACTGCGCATGCGCAAACGATGGGAAAATGGCTGCAGCGCCCATTTTCCAGTCAATTTAACAGCGCCGGACCCTCGCTCCGACGTGGGACTCCGGAGAGGTAAGTAATACTATGGGTACAGGGTGTGCACTGCGGGGCCCCCCTGGACCCAGGGGCCCATGTGCCCCACACACCCTGCACCCATTATAGATATGCTCCTGGATAAAATCATTCCATGCATTTATTTACTCTGCATTGTAATATATATTTAAAAAAAAAAATCCATCTCAAACCCTCCCCAAATTTGGAAACAATTTTGATGTCCCTGTGATGATCCAATATATTCAATGTCCTCATCCCTAAATCAGTCAGTATGCACTTTCCAAAACTAATAGAGACACAGTTATAATGGGTTAAATAAAATTATATATTTCGTATATATATTTTTTTATGTAATATATTACATCATAGTCCAGTCAGAACTTATATCTATATATATTACCATAATAGTGTGTTAGACACTCTGCCTAACCTGCCAACCGTACATGTAGTAACAGTTTTGCGTTAAATCCAGGATTATCATGTCCATAATTGTGATGCATGATTGACCCATTTTCATACCATTACTTGCCTTCCATAACCTCTTCCACATACAGGAGTTCTCTCACTCTCCTGTTATCTTGCCCAGATCTTTGAATATGACATTTGCAGCTACTGTATCTTGGCTTGCTAAGCTCTTGGCAGTTTGACACATTGGCACTATAATAATCCCCACATACAGCAAGGTGCCATTATTCCAATTTACGCAAATGCAGAGCACAGGCAAAAGAGATAGATATTAATATCTGACTTCAAAGAGGGTTACATGTGAATGGAAATTTGTGTAAAGCTGGTGCTATGGTATCTTCTTTTCTGTTGGCTAACATATATACTGTACTAACAAAGTAACACTTGCAGCCATTGGCAAACATTGAGTTTTATAAATGCTCTCTATTAAACCAGAAGCAGATTATCGTAAAAAGTCCCATTCACCAGCATGCATTCTATTAGCGATGTGCTCAGACCCTGGGTTTTGATTCTGATTCCAAAACATCATCATGTTTTTGTTTTGTTTTTTAAGGCAAAATCGCCCTCAAATGTTTAGGTTTTGTTTCTAAATAATGATTGAATTTGGATTTGGCAAATCACCCTCATATGTTTTGGTTTTGACTTTGGATTTCTTGAAAAATTGATAAAAAAAACACTAAAATCATGTAACTTGGACCTGTTTTTGTTCTTACAATATTATTAATAGCAATAAGATTCATTTCCAGTCATTAATGCTGAATACACACGGTCAGATTTTTCCTTCAGATCTGAACGATAACGATTTAAAAATCGTTCAGTCGTTCATATCTGAAGGAAAATCTGACATATCTGACATGCCTGAACGATGGACGATGAACGATGCGCGTTCCCGTTTGTCAGATAACGATATCTGACATCTGATGTGTTTGCAGTCAGACTTGGACGATTTCATTCATTTTAATGCAGTCAAAAATCATTCAATCGTTCAAATCGTTCAAAACTTTGGTCAAATCGTTCAAATCGTTCAATCGTTCATCTGACAAATCTGACCGTGTGTATGCTCCATTACAGTCAATTTTGACCACCTCACAGCTCACAATATTGTTTCACCAATATTGACCAAAGGCTGCAGTGAGCTGACTGGCTAAACTAAGCGACAGAGTGGTGCCACAAACACATGGCAGTTTTAAGAATATAACACATCTATGAAACACAGAGGCACAGCAGTGGCAGACAGGATGGCAGTTTAATAAACTCTATGACATTATAGAATGTTTGTATTACTCAAGAACTAATAGCTTAATAATAAAAGCCTAATAGAAAATACAATACAGTATAATACCAACATACTTCTCCAAACAGCAAATCACAAGCTTTAGGCCAATACAGGCGATTCATGCCAGAGTAACAACCTAATAGAAAATATAATTATAACAAACTTACCTCAACTAGAAAATCACAGGCCTCAGGTCTATACAGGTAAATGGAGATGGAGTAACAGGCTAGTAGGCTTTACACCAATACTGCAATATGGCAAAGACTATAATGAAAGGTGGTGCATGATAGAATTGTCCTTGTGTCCTCCCACCCACCCTTACATTTTATATTAAAAAGGATATTCACAGTTTAACAAAGGCAAGCACTTCAGCAACAGGGACTCCCACTTTTGTAGCTGAAGTGCTTGGTTTGTTTAGGCCCCCACAAAATAAAACATTTTGGTGGTTTGGTTAATCCAAGCTACAAGTGGGCTTAAAGCTAACAGTGTTAATCATCCTCAAAGTTGAAGATGTCATCATCCTCATCACTGTTGTTAATATCATCATCATCACCATACAATATTAGGTCATCCCCACTGGAATCCACCATTACAGTCTCTGGGCCTGTTTCAGGAAGTTTTGCAGTTTCTAATATGCATGCAATCAGCCGATTGTTGCGTACCGCACATTATTATTATTTATTATTATTATTACCAGTTATTTTTATAGCGCACACATATTCCGCAGTGCTTTATAGAGAATATCTTACCATTCACATCTGTCCCTGCCCCAGTGGAGCTTACAATCTATATTCCCTACTACATGTTCACAAACATACACACTATGGTCAATTTTGTGGGGAGCCAATTAACTTACCAGTACCACACAAGCACAGGGAGAATATACAAACTCCACACAGTTAGGGCCATAGTGGGAATCGAACCCATGGCCTCAGTGCTGTGAGGCAATAACGCTAAACATTACACCGTCTGTGCTGCCCTGCATCGCAGTGCGAGAAGCAACCAAGATCAGTGACTATGCAGACCCATTGCAGAGTTATTGACTGGAAGTGCCATTCGGTGGTCACTAGGGGGTGGTCGCCATAATGCTGGCATGTCAGTGCATTACAATGCCATTGCAGGGGCATGCATAAATTCGCCACTGTGATGCCCTATGCAGCCTGAGCTCTCATAGCGTGCAATGAAGTTAGCAATTTCAGTAAGGACAGAACTTTTGCAAGTGTGCATGAGGCTGCGATGGTACTCGATTGTACTGATGGTTTTGCAGTCTTCCTAGACATTACAGATACGTGTAAGGTAAAGTGCTGTGACTGCATAGCGATCGCAATGGATTAGCATACTATAGCAGTTGAACTGCGTGCGTAATCACAATTGTAATGCTGCTGGTAGTGGTACTGAACTTATTGTGCAGTGTCCAGCTCCCAGTCACTGAGGAGGAGCCAGCAGTGCAGGGTGAGTCTAAGGAGGCAGCCCAGCATCTTTGGGATTGCTGGGCACGCCCCCGAGTGATGAAACCAGGGGTGTGCCAAGAGGCCATAGTCCTTATCTATGGGGTCATGCCCCCTTTTTGGGTGAGCACCAATGGTGCTAATCCAAGGGGGTTTACTCGCTGCACTGGGTGTCACCGACCCCAGTGACGCCAATGGATACTAATATGTTTCGCTGCTAGTATCTGTATGCTTTGTTATATCATTTAAAATCACCTACTAACTAATAAAGAAGTACCTGTGGGTATTAACTAGACAAACAGAACTCTTCTAGCAGCTATGTTGGAAAAGGGCACATTTGTTCTCAGATATAGCTAAATCCAGTGAGATCACTTAGAAACAAACTAAAGTTTTGTCTCATAATATAAAAATGTTGTTGTTGAATTTTAGTGTACAGTATAGTAACAGTCATCATCTGAATTGCAGATTAAAGCGTTTGAATCTAAAGGGCATGATAGCGTAATTTGCAGGCCATGCTGGCGAGAACATTTGACATCCCACTGATCAGAGAGGATGATGACTCTGTGTCATGCCAGCTGCCCCCCACAAACCACACGCTGAACGGCACCTCCGCTCTTTGTCAAGGAGACTGGCAGGCCGAGGACCAGGCATCAAGCCACTTGAACAGATGGATGTGAGCTCAGTCAGCCAGGAGTCCGTGTATGTGCATTAAATATGAATGCAGAAGGCAGGGATCCCAGCTCCGCACCATGTTCTCACTTCCAGGAGCTTGTCATTGCTCATTCCTGGCCAAATTTATTTTCAGTCCATTCAAATATATTACCATACACACTCATTTCTGCCACCCCCGAGTGCGTGTTGATGTACTGTACACATTTCAGGAAGATACTATATTTTAGACTCTATACAGCACAATGAGTAATAATGTGCACTTAGTTAACCCCTTAATCAGACATTAATTTACACACAACCATTATTTTGACCCACTATGTCATATCTACTTATAAAGGAGAACGTCTGTTTGGTTGTTTGTTTGTCTAATTGCGATAAACTCTGCAACCACTGAACCGATTGTGATGAGGTTTTCATCATTATGTAGGTAATTTTCCCAGGCAGGTGTTAGGCTAAGGATCATAACGATTGGTCCTCAGGGGGCTGTGGGTGGGGCTCTGTGGGGAGGTGTCCCCAGCATTGCTCTGGGCAAGTCTAAATTATTTTCAGCCCTATGCTCTGAACTGTAGCTTTTTCTGTGAGCAGTGAGAGAAGTCCAGAGTCTGCAGTAAAGAGGGCAGCTGCCACCTGAGGATACCCATTACACAAGCGCTGGTGTACCTGCTGTTGAGGGACCCGTTATGTGTGGTGATTGGTGGAGCTCCTGGTCATTTGGGGTGGCTGCAGCACTGTCCTCAGTGACGAGAATACCGTAGGGCAGTCACTGAAGGGAGCAGAAGGGCCGGTTCGGTCCAAGTCCATAGAGGTGGTTTCTGTGGCTCAGCACAAGGGAGCTGGTGTCCAATTGTCAGAGATCACCAGAGTGCAGCCAACTGAGGGAGGAACCGGCTGCCTAGGTAGAGACAGATCACCAACTTCCACCTGAGCTGATCCGGGTACTGCAGCTACTGTAGTCCTCCTAAAAATTTAATGTAGAAACAATATTTACTTTATGACTATATTATACATAATATATCATGCCTAAATATTATGTAATAAACTCATTACAGTAATGCGTTTTTCTAGCATCTGTCTCCATTGTTTTGTTTTCACACAGTTCCTCCTTAATGTTCAAGGTGAAAGCTACAGGAGTTTAGTGACACTATAGCCAGGGCCGGCTACTGCCCTGTGCCGGCTCTGTTAATGACTGAAAATGGGGGCGTGATCTAATTACCATAGGTCACGCACCCTAAATGGCGCTATTTGGCATGCCTCCAAATACGTCAGGCTGGGGTAGAGCCCAGCACTTCGTCACTAGCTGGGCTTTTCCCTGCCCTCTCCCGGCACTGAGTGGATGCCACACGCATGCGCGCATCATCCATTCAGCTTCTCCGGGGTCCGGCACCGCCGCACAACTGCACCAGTGGGGGTCCCCAACCTACCGATTTGACCACCCGCGGGCAACTTCGGCCCATGGGTGGAACAGCGGGACAGTACTGTCACACTGAAATCGGGATGGTGGGGAGGGGCGCGCCCTCTATGGGGTGGTGCCCCTGTTCGACCGCACTGGTCCAACACCCCTAGAGCCGGCCCTGACTATAGCAATAATGCATTGAAGTAAGCCTATTTTGACTAGAATATTAGACCTAGCATATGGTAGGTTAACTCGGGCCACCCACAGCTACATACCATCCATCCGTCTGTCCCATCCCGAACCCTTGCTCTGTCCTGCCCCGTCCTTCTCTATCCCACCCACTCCATGCTCCTTGTCCACTTTAAATACTTTACACCTTTCTGGTGCAAAGTGGTCCTTTGTCCAGGTATGTGCCGTCGCTCGCTGCAGTGGGAGATCTTGGAGGGATGGTATGATCTGCAGGCATGTTGGAGATGGGTCAAACAATAGCGGATTGTTACATAGATTAGACGTCACTTAGGAGTTCTGTAACTATAGAAAAACACAAGTCTGTAGGCTGAATGCTTTTATACAGGTCAAAGAAATGGTAGTGTCTACTAATATACTTAATATTGTAGGTTGTTTCTTATAGTGTACACTTGTGACAGTCCAGAGACAAGAACAGAGGGCCTGATTCAGAGTTGGGAATAGAGGGCCTAATTTAGAACCCCTCTCGAGCGCTGAGCGCTCGCAAGCGGGTCGATGATGGCCAGGTGCGCATGCGCACGACGGAGGCGGCTCCGTCATGCGCATGCGCGGGACCCGAATAACGATGGCCAAGCAGTCGTTATGGGTCTCGCACCAAAGGGGGCATGAAGTCGATGGTGATTGACAGCATGCCCCCTTTGGTGGGCGTGCCGGGGGCGTGGCTGCCCAGACGGAGGCGTTCCCATGGGAACGCCTACCGTCTGCCTACTGTCTGGGGCCGGCCCCACTGACATCACTAGTGATGATAGAGCCAAAAGCACTCCAGGGCTTGCGGCAACGAGACCCTACCGCAAGGGTCTCATTGCAAGCCCGATGGTCTCGATGGTCTTGACTAGGGGTGTGCAGCGGCCACTTTTCGTGTTTTGTGTTTTGGTGTTGGATCCGGATCTTTCTTCGTGTTTTGGATCTGGATTGGTTTTGCCAAAACCACCCTTACGTGTTTTGGGTTCTGGGTTTTGTGTTTTGGATCTGTATTTTTTTTTAAAAAAGCATAAAAACAGCTAAAATCACAGAATTTGTGTGTTTTTCTGCTCCTATGCTATTATTAACCTCAATAACCTTAATTTCCACTCATTTCCAGTCTATTCTGAACACCTCACACCTCACAATATTGTTTTTATATCCAAAAGGTAGCACCGAGGTAGCTGGATGACTATGCTAAGAGATACGAGTGGGCGGCACAAACACGAGGTCCATCTAGGAGTGACACTGCAGTGGCAGACAGGATGGCAGTTTGAAAAACTAGGCCCCAAACAGTACATAATTCAAAGTAAAAAAAAGAGGTGCAAGATGGAATTGTCCTTGGGCCCTCCCACCCACCCTTATGTTGTATAAACAGGACATGCACACATTAACAAACCAATCATTTCAGCGCCAGGGTCTGCCACACGACTGTGGCTGAAATGATTGGTTCGTTTGGGCCCCCACAAAACAAGCTGGCAATTAATCTGTCCCTGCACAAACTGGCTCTACGGAGGCAAGATGTCGTCCTCATCCTCCTCATCCACCGATTCCTCACCCTCTTCAGTGTTGTGTACATCCTCATCCTCACAGAGTATTAATTCGTCCTTGCTGGAATCCACAGCCACAGGTCCCTCTGTACGTTCTGGAGGCTGGTCTCCCTGGAAGAGTTGATAATTCATTTTATGAACATCATCTTCTCCACATTTTGTGGAAGCAACCTCCTACGCCTTTCGCTGACAAGTTTCCCGGCTGCACTAAACACTCTTTCGGAGTACACACTGGAGGGGGGGCAACTCAGATAAAATAGAGCCAGTTTGTACAGGGACCTCCAAATTGCTTCTTTTTCCTGCCAGTACAGGTCACCGATGTAATCCTTTAACAGACAGACGCACGCTTGTTGCTGCTGCTTTAAGGATGCAGGTGCGGCTACAGCCCACACATTTCACAAAGACAGAAAAAAAAAGAAGAATTTTTTTATTGTTTGTGGAGCGCACTTTGAGGGTTACACCACCCTTTAACAGACAGACGCACGCTTGTCGCTGCTGCTTTAAGGATGCAGGTGTAGCTACAGCCCACACATTTCACAAAGACAGAAAAAAATAGAAGAATTTTTTTATTGTTTGTGGTGCACACTTTGAGGGTGTCACCACCCTTTAACAGACAGACGCACGCTTGTCGCTGCTGCTTTAAGGATGCAGGTGCGGCTACAGCCCACACATTTCACAAAGACAGAAAAAAAAATACGAATTTTTTTATTGTTTGTGGAGCGCACTTTGAGGGTTACACCACCCTTTAACAGACAGACGCACGCTTGTCGCTGCTGCTTTGAGGATGCAGGTGGAATCTAGACGGGATTTGGAACCGGGGACACACTACCTCCATCAATTGTCTAAATCCCACTGCACTAATGGCGGATACCGGACGCACGTCTAACACCAACATAGCAGTCAAGGCCTCAGTTATACGTTTTGCTTCAGGATGACTGCTGTCGTACTTCATCCTCATCACTAGGGACTGTTGGAGGGTCAATTGTTTAGTAAAAGTAGTGGTGTTCCTACTTCCTCTCTGGGATGATGAACAACTCCCAGCTGCAGCAACAGCACTAGGAGGAAGTGGTTCTTGATTTTTCCCTATTTTTTTTTTATTGGAGAAAGTTTGGTCCTCCATTTATGTTATATTGATATATACGTGCGGCTAAGGCGCACACAAACACAGAAAATATTTTTTTATTTTTGCTGGAGAGTAGTGCACTTTGTGGGTTACACCACCCTTTAAGAAATGAGCCAGCCGGCTCTTTACTTATGGGACACAGGCGCACGCTTGGCGCTGCTCCTTTGTTGATGCACGTGTGGCTACTGTGCACACAATTCACCAACACAGAAAAAAAAATTTTATTTGGTTTGGAGTGTACTTTGGGGGTTACAGCACCCTTTAACAGTCAAGCCAGCCGGCCCTTTACTTATGACACAGGCGCACGCTTGGCACTACTTTGTTGATGCACGTGCGGCTACTGCGCACACAATTCACAAACACAGAAAATATTTTTTTATTTGGTTTGGACTGGAGTGCACTTTGGGGGTTACAGCACCCTTTAACGGTCAAGCCAGCCGGCCCTTTACTTATGACACAGGCGCACGCTTGGCACTACTTTGTTGATGCACGTGCGGCTACTGCGCACATAATTCACAAACACAGAAAATAATTTTTTATTTGGTTTGGACTGGAGTGTACTTTGGGGGTTACAGCACCCTTTAACGGTCAAGCCATCCAGCCCTTTACTTATGACACAGGCGCACGCTTGGCACTACTTTGTTGATGCACGTGCGGCTACTGCACACACAATTTACAAACACAGAAAAAATATTAGTTTTTTAGCACTTGGGGGGAGCACCCCTGATGGACAGAGCACCCCCTGAACAACACTACAACACCCCTTTAGGTCTGGGACACTGCACAGGACTTTGGAGTGGACACAGCCCCTATGGAGAACTGACTGCACAACACAGTCCAGCCAGCCCCTATGGACTTTGAAGTAGTGGACACAGCCCCTATTAACAACAGCAGCACAGCACAACACAGCCAGCCCCTATGGACTTTGAAGTAGTGGACACAGCCCCTATGGACAACAGCAGCACAGCGCAGCACAGCACAACACTACTCTGCATTACACTACACTACACAGCCCAGCCAGCCCTAACTCCCACCCTCCCTCTTCACTGTCCACAGCCGAGTGAGAAAATGGCACCGACGCGGGTACCTTATATAGGATCTAAAACCCGCGAGACCCGGAAGGCGGGATGATGACGTTTTGCCTCGATTTCAGATCCGAGTCAGGCGGGAAAAGTCGAGCCTGACTCGGATCGGCCTCGGATCGGGGGGGCTCGGGGGCTTTCGGATTTCAGAAATCCGAACCCGCTCACCCCTAGTCTTGACCATCGCAACCATCATTTTGGCCGCTCGCTATAGCTGTGGGTGGTCACCCACAGCTATGCGAGCGGCCAGGAGGCCGCTCTTAAATTCAGAAGGCCGGCCCTGATTCAGAGCGAGTGCACTGACAGAGCGTCCAGCTCTGAATCAGGGCCAGAGTGAGATATCTCTCTCAACTGTGAACCTGAACAAACCATATTGCAATGCAAGGGGTGTACATACATACATTTTTTTTTACATGTGGGGTAAATACTGGCTGCTTTTGCATGTAGCCCACAAATACTGCACAGCTTTATTATTACTCTACAATTTAGCTGTCAGTTTGGACACACTCCTCCCAAATCTAAATCTCTCTGCACATTTTAAATCTGCCCCACCTGCAGTGCAGCATGGTTTCACCAAGATGATCAGTTGAGAGAGATCTCTCTCTCTATTCCCAAATCTGAATCAGGCCTAGAGTCCAATGTCTATATACTGTAGGAAAGATTCACTAGAATAGGACATGGTCAGAGGCAAATGGTTCGGTGAGGCATTATCAGTAATAGATGGTGAGGCAGAAGTAAAGGCAGGAGGACCAATCAGTAACTATACAGTAGATGTAAAGCCAGAAAGTAGCTGGAGCGGCAGTAACTAGATTACTCTACAGGAGCACAATAATCTGCCGACTCACAAAAACATTGATATAATTGTCTGTTTATGTGGATTCTAAAGCTCAGTATCTTCTCTACAATAAATTCTCCTTCGTCATGACTGGTGGTGGCAAAATTTGACCAGGAAAGAGATTCTTTCGAAATAGTTTAAGCAGCAAAATGAAAAACTAATGTATTTTTATAGACACTGCTAATATCCATGCAGAAAGCAACTTGGTTAATGTAAGATTCAATTTTAAAGGGTCCCATGAAAATTTGACCCAGTTTTTAGCGAAGGTATTTGTTGATAAATATTGTTCAAGAGTCTGGTTAGTTCTTTCTTTTTTCCGATTTGACTGTGGATGAAAAGAAGGAGAGAGATTACTATTCACTCTAAGGCCAATGCAGGAACTCTTTTAAATTATAGAAGTTATTTGAGCTACTCAATCTTAAAAACGACATTATTGGGGATATCACACAGTCAGAATATTTCCTAAATCATTCATTTCACAGACTACATAGCAGTAAGCTTAAGAGTCATCGGACGGGCGGGGTACTGAAGCAGATTTTCAAGGTCTGAGCCTCTTCGGGAGTCCGGGAGTGCAGCAGAAGCATAAAAAGACCCCCACCATGCCAGGACCATGCCCAATGGTGTGGGCATCATAGATATAGACATGACATGAGTACCTGCTCAGCCCTGGTAGGTGTCCCTATCATTAGGATAAAGCTAACCATTTTTATAAAACTGTCTGTTACACGTTACAACCATGATTGTCCACATTGTATACAGTATTATTAGTAAAGAAAATGGTAAAATCAAAAGGAGACATGTTTTAAAAAGTTCTTCATAGTGTGTGTGCAGAGGCAAATGCAGAGGGTGAGGTTTTAAGTTGCCCCCGCACCACCACCAATGTGTACATATACAAGTACAGTATGTCCATGGTTGGCGATAGTTTCTTCTGCTAATCCCAGAGCTACAGGAGCACAATAATCTGCCGACTCACAAAAACATTGTTTGATATTGTTGTCTGTTTATGTGGATTCTAAAGCTCAGTATCTTCTCTACAATAAATTCTTCTTCATCATGACTCATGGTGGCAAATTTGACCAGGAAAGAGATTCTTTAGAAATGGTTTAACCAGCGAAATGAAAAACCAATGTATTTTTATAGACACTGCAAAGCTCCATGCAGAAAGCAACTTGGTTAATGTAAGATTCACACTAGGTCAAAAGGGTCCCATGAAATTTTGCCTCAGTTTTTAGCAAAGGTATTTGTTGATAAATATTGTTCAAGGGTCTGGTTAGTTCTTTCTGTTTTTCGATTTGACTGCGGATGAAAAGAAGGAGATAGATTACTATTCACTCTAAGGCCAATGCAGAAACTCTTTTAAATTGTAAAAGTTATTTGAGCTGCTCAATTTTAAAAACGACATTATTGGGGAGATCACACATGCCCTAATCTCCTTCAGGTCGGGGGACTTGGATTGTGGAATGGTGCACACATCCAGAACAAGAAAATGATTCATCTTAGGTGGGCTGGCCATACTGCATCTAATCAGGACCATTGAGTGCAGTACTAGGGGGCATGGCCAAATCGGGAAGATGTGGCTATGCCCCCTCCCAAAAAATTTCTTTGCTCTGCACATTACGCTGGGAAGGGGGGCATATTTGTCTCCCTTGACTAGGGGTAAATCCAAAGGGGGTAATCAGTGCGATTGCCCCCCTTCCCCTTGTAACACTTGCAGGGAAAGAGAGGAGACTCAGTGACAGCACCCTAGCACACAACAGCATGTGCTGGTCTGCAGAGAGAGACTGCAGCCACTGAGCAGCAGCAGTTTCTTCTCTCTCCCTGCCCACTGTGCTATTGACCCAGACTCTCAAGCTGGCCGGGCCCAGGAAAGTAGTACCGCTACCCACTCACACATACCCTCTTGGCACCCCTGTATCTAATGGCGTAACATGATTGCTGGCCTTGCATTTGACATTAGAATTGCATACACTGCACATGAGGCTGATTGTAGCTTGTTAAGTGCTAATTTCTGTATGCCTTCTTCATGGGCTGGCTATACCCAATCTAAAATCGACTATTTGGAAACCATCTCTAGAATCCCTGTATTTGTCCCTGATGGCCGGAATGTCTGTTTGAGTCCCCTTAGATGCTAAGTAGCTTGGCCCATTCAGAAAGGGGAGCGAGGGTATTATTATTATTATTATTTTAAAACAAGCTTGCGGTGATCCCCAGTGTGCAATTGCTCTTCTCTGTGGTTTGCTTGGGTTAAAGTAAATTGACAAAGTTGACAGTGGAATTTCATACCCGAATGCTGAATGTGGAGAATATTTTGTGGAACAGCTTAGAGAATTTTGCTCGCCGCGACTCATCGTGTAACATCCTATCTTTGGAGTGAAAATGTAATTACCAAGGATCTTTTGAGGGCAAAGTCATGTCAATATATATAAAAGAGATGAGTGAAAGGGCTTTAGAGATAGTAGAGAATGATTTACTCTGGAATGGAGCAGCCATATGTACTACTGATATGAAAGGTGTCTATCTTTTCTCCATAGGCTTTCCAACTCTTCGTTTCTTTACCATTTTTTTTTCTCGTTTGGGTTGTCTCTGCGTTTGACGTTTTATATATATAATATATATATATATATATGACACCATGACACCCAGTCTGATATGACATGTTATTACTTTTTTTCATGAATTCAACTTCTATCTAAATAAATCTTCTGCATCAGATGTAAGAACAACTGACATGTTTCATCTGCCAGGCAGGAAATTGGTGAAGGTTTTGCAGGTGGTTTAGAGTCTTGCTCAAGGATAACTCAGGCCTCTGATCCCTTCTGCTTACTGTATATAATAGAGAACAAATAGTGGCTGATATCCCTTTTGAGTAGATATAGTGTTGATAAAATCATGACACAGGGATATTGGTACTTCAGTATGGTAGCGATGAGATTCTCTGCATACATGCAGCTGCTGGAGTCAGGATGCAGATAATTAACACCTCCTTGCCAGGACTTATGGTATATGATTACCCCCGAGTGTAAATGATAAGGACTAGTAAAGTATCAATCTCCATAAGTTGTTTGTGGAAGAAATTTAGATAATAGGCCAAAAGTGGCGTAGCAACGGTCCTCGCCGACCCCGTGGTGGCTTGGGGGCACTGGCAGGGCCGGATTAATGGGGAGTGCGGGGACACGGTGCCCCGGGCCCCCCTATCTCAGGGGGCCCCCAGGTCAGAACACTCAGCATATTGCTGCTCTGTGACTGCAGTACTGAGTGCCTGTAAACCACCATTCTTCACCAATCTCTGGCCTCATCAGCCTCCGAGATCTGTCACCTGCAGTGCACTCTGGGGGATGTAGTCCTTTCCTTTACTGCTGTCATTAGCTGTTGTCTCCCAGAACTACAATTCCCAGTATCCCCCTGCATTTGGTTTCCCCTCTTCCAGGGCCACCACCAGGGGGGGACTGCCAGGACTGGAGACCCGGGTCCGGACAATGGCAGAACGGGAGGGGGCCCGCGCCCGCTCCTACCCCCTGGCAGTGAGGTAAAGTCCGGAGCAACGGCTAAGGTTACTTACCCTACCTTTCCCTAGCAGCGGTATTTACTGACAATGGCTGAAGTCTTGCAGCAGTCGAAGCGGGCTCAGTCAGCTGTATGCAGTGTACGTCTGACTGCCGCTTTCAGACCGCGTCTTCTCCCTGGGTGAGTAACCTTATGCTCTTGGTCCGGGCTTTATCTCACTGCCAGTTACGGGGGACTTAGAGAATACACATACATTCACAGAAGAGCTATAAACACCCTTATTTATTGTTATGTATTGAATGCATTGTTTTTTCAGACGTTGCCGATCCTATTCATTTTTTTTTTTTTTTTTTTTTTTAATCTTTTCTTTATTATAATTTTTTATGATTTATGTCTTTGCATTACACTATATATTGTACTCATAATTATTGATTTTTACTTCACATTCTTGCATCCTGCTAAATTTACTGGCCCATATCACTAGCGCACGCAGGGGGGGTTTCTGAGTACTCAGAACCCCCCCCCTGACCATCCAAAGAAAAAATTCAGAGACGGAGACAGCCTTGTCTCCGTATTTGGCCGTAACCCGGGTGGCCGCACAGAGCAGAGAATGCTCTGGGGGCAGACCTGACCACTGCTGCAAATTCTATTTGCCGGGTGCCCGCTGTGATGTATATCAGCAGTGCACCCGGCTGTCCCACTGCTGTGAGGGTTGTGTGTAGATCCCCTTCAGTAGGTACATCTACGGGGATCTATCCACAACCCTGTTGTGAGCTCTGCCTCCCCCGGCTCCTGCATGGGGCACTGACTTTAAGGAGAGACGTCATGATGTCTCTCCAGTGATTCATTCAACTCCCAGTGCATAGTCTACAAGGGATCAAGGATGAGGAGCTGTTTGGGCGTGGCGGGGGTGGCTGAATGGCACTGAGAGACTGACTGCAGAATCAAGTCAGGTCAGTCTCTTGTTAGTGTTGGCTGGTTAGGTGGTATGTGTGTGCTGTATCTGTGTGATGTGTGTGTGACATTGAAGTCCCGGGGGGAAGGGTGTTTGTGATTTGTGTGTGTGTTGTGTTGTGTGTTTGAAGTCCCGGGGAGGAAGGGGGGTAGGGTGATTGTGATGTATCTGTGTGAGACATAGGAGTCACAGGGAAAGGGGAGGCTGTTTGGTACCATGGTTTTATAAAATTAAAGTAATATCTGCCCAGACAGTGTCAGTGTGGTCCAATTGGCCAGGTGGGTACTGTGCATCTACATCGGCAACGTCCTGGGAGGGGGGGAGGGTGAGATATAGTAATATAAAATACTAACAGATCTGGAGTTTTTATTTTCTTTGTAAAAAAACTATCACTTTCACGCACAGGGCACCAGAATGTCTAGCTACGGCATGGAAAAAGAGGGAGGATCATCACGGCCATGCGGCAGCAGTAGCCCGGCAAATAGGGTGTGTGTAAGTATGCTATGTGTAAGTATGCTATGTGTACTGTAAGTATGCTATGTGTAAGTATGCAATATGTAAGTATGCTATGTGTATGTATTCTATGGGTAAGTATGCTATGGGTAAGTATGCTATGTGCAAGTATGCTATGTGTAAGTATGCTATGTGCAAGTAAGCTATTTGTAAGTATGCTATGTGTTTGTATGCTATGTGTAAGTATGCTATGTGTATGTATGCTATGTGTAAGTACAGTAAAAACTATGAAAGAACAAATATGGAATTATGTTGTAAACAAAAAAGTGTTAAACAAATCAAAATATGTTTTATATTTTAGATTCCTCAAAGTAGCCCCCTTTTGCTTTGATGACAGCTTTGCACAGTCTTGGCATTCTCTCAATCAGCTTCATGAGGTAGTCTCCTGGAATGGTTTTGAATTAACAGGTGTGCCTTGTCAAGAGTCAATCTGTGGAATTACTTGCCTTAATGTGTTTGAGACCATCAGTTGTGTTGTGCATAGGTAGGGGTAGTACACAGTGGACACCACTTACTGTTGTAATCCATATTATGACACCAACCACTCAACTCAGTAAAGAGAAACGACAATCCATCATTACTTAAGACATGAAGGTCAGTTGATACTGTAAAATTTCAAGAACTTTGAATCCTCAAGTGCAGTTGCAAAAACCATCAAACGCTATGATGAAACTGGCTCTCATGAGGACCGCCCCAGGAAAGGAAGACGAAGAGTTACCTCTGCTGCAGAGGATAAGTTCATTAGAGTTACCAGCCTCAGAAACCACTACTTAACAGCACCTCAGATTAGAGAACACATAAAGTCTTCACAGAGTTCAAGTAGCAGACAAATCTCAACATCAACTGTTCAGAAGAGACTGCGTGAATCGGGCCTTCATGGTCGTATTGCATTGATGAAGCCACTACTTAGGATGAACAACAAGAAGAAGAGAATTGTTTGGGTAAAGAAACACAAGGAATGGGCATTAGACCAGTGGAAATCTGTACTTTGGTCTGATGAGTCCAAATTTTAGATTTTTGGTTCCAACTGCCGTGTCTTTGTGAGACGCAGAGAAGATTAGCAGATGGTTTCTGCATGTGTGGTTCCCACTGTGAAGCATGAGGAGGAGGTGCGATGGTGCTTTGCTGGTGACACTGTGGGTGATTTATTCAAAATTCAAGGCACACTTAACTAGCATGGCTACCACAGCATTCTGCAGCGCCATGCTATCCCATCTGGTTTGCGCTTACTGGGACCATCATTTGTTTTTCAACAAAACAATGACCCCAAACACACCTCCAGGCTATGTAAGGGCTACTGGACCAAGAAGTAAAGTGATGGAGTGCTGCATCAGATGACCTGGCTTCCACAATCACCCAACTTAAACCCAATTGAGCTGGTTTGGGATGAGTTGGACTGCAGAGTGAAGGAAAAGCAGCCATCAAGTGCTCAGCACCTCTGGGAACTCCTTCAAGACTGTAGGAAAACCATTCCAGGAGACTACCTCATGAAGCTGATTGAGAGAATGCCAAGACTGTGCAAAACTGTCATCCAAGCAAAAGGGGGCTACTTTGAGGAATATAAAACATAAAACAAATATTGTTTAACACTTTTTTGTTTACAACATAATTCCATATGTGTTCTTTCATAGTTTTGATGTCTTCAGTATTAATCTACTATAAATAATAAACAAAACCATTGAATGAGAAGATGTGTCCAAACTTTTGACTGGTACTGTATGCTATGTTTAAGTATGCTATGTGTATGTATGCTATGTGTATGTATGCTATGTGTAAGTATGCTATGTGTATGTATGCATGTTGTATGTGTATGTTATGTGTGTATGCCAGGGCCGGACTGGCCATCTGGCAATTCTGGCAAATGCCAGAAGGGCCGATGGCCAGATTGACCTGTCCAGTCGAGCAGCAGCTGTTTAGTTCTGAAAAAACTGCTTAGGAGAACACAGAGCTGAAAAACGTCTTAAGCCCCACCCCTTTTGTGATGTCACCGGAACTGTCAGTCCACTGGTCTACTCTTTACCCAGCAGTCTGCACCTCCCGACGGCTGTAGAACTAGAATGGATCCTTCTGCTTGTGATTCCTCCACCCCCACGCAGCCCTGCACAGCAGACACCAGCAGCAGCTAATGGGAGCACAGCAGTGAGGTAATTGCAGTAACTTTCATTTCGGAGCATAGAGAGAGATAACAAGACTGAGGTAACAGCACACACACTGGACGAGTGACAGGTGTTAACCCCTGCAATGCCTTTCAGCCACACTAGCTAACTGCCTTTATCCTAAGGCTGACACTGTGCCCTTTTTCATCCTCAAGTCCCTGTTTTGTCACTTCATATACATAATAGGGATGTGCGCCGGACCATTTTTGCCGGATTTGGATTTGGTTCTAATTCGTCGTCCGGCTTTGGATTTGGATTTGGATTTGCCAAACTGCGGTGACTGGCTTTGGATTTGGATTTGGATTTGGATTTTTTTTACAAAAATTGACAAAAAAAGCTAAAATCACATAAATTGGTCTTTTTTTTCTTCCTAGAGTATTATTAACCTCAATAACATTAATTTCCAGTCAATTTAGACCATATCACAGCTTATAATATTGTTTTCAACATTATTGGCCAAAGGTTGCAGTGAGCTGACTGGTTACTAAGCGACAAAGCAGCGGCACAATGACACAGACACCACAGTATAAAGCACATCTATGACACATTGTCACACAGCAGTGGCAGAAATGAAAAGTAGTGCACCCACCCAGTGGGTACGGCCAGCAGAGTCACAGTACTTGTTTACATAGTGGGCTACGGCCCAAAGAGTCACAGTGCACAATCTTATTCACATTACACCGCACATAGGGCCTGATTCACATTACACCATAAAGTAGTGTCTCTTATTTATGTTACGACACACAGTAGTGCCCCTTTTACACAATGCCCACTGTAGTGCCCCTTTTACGCAATGCCCACAGTAGCGGTGTCCCTTACACAATGCCCCCAGCAGTGGTGCCCCCTATGCAGTCCCCTTAGTAGTAGGGTCCCCTATACAGTGCCCCCAGTAGTATGCCCCCCAGTAGTATGCCCCCCATTAGCATGCCACCCAGTAGTATGCCCCCCATTAGCAGGCCCCCCCAGTAGTATGCCCCCCATTAGCATGCCACCCAGTAGTATGCCCCCCATTAGCAGGCCCCCCCAGTAGTATGCCCCCCTTTAGCAGCCCCCCCAGTAGTATGCCCCCCATTAGCAGCCCCCCCAGTAGTATGGCCCCCCCAGTAGTATGGCCCCCCCAGTAGTAGGCTGCCCCAGTAGCAGGCCCCCCTCAGTAGTAGGCTGCCCCAGTAGTAGCCCCCCTGTAGTATGGCCCCCCCTGTTGTATGGCCCCCCCAGTAGTAGTAAGCCCCCCCAGTAGTATGCCCCCACAGTAGTATGGCCCCCCCAGTAGCAGGCCCCTCAGTAGTATGGCCCCCCCAGTAGCGGACCCCCCCCAGTAGTATAGCCCCCCCCAGTAGCAGACCCCTTTGTAGTATGGACGCCCAGTAGCAGACCCCCCCAGTTGTATAGCCCCCCCAGTAGCAGACCCCCCCAGTAGTATAGCCCCCCCAGTAGCAGGCCCACCCAGTAGCAGACCCCCACAGTAGCAGACCCCCCCAGTAGCACCCCCGGCCCTTGCACAACTTTCACAAGTTAAAAAAAACTTACCTGATTCCTGATTCCCCGCTCCCGCGCCGTCCGCTCTGCAGAGCCTGTCACACACTGCGGAGGGAGCCGGAAGACGGAGCTCATGTGTGAGCTCCAGCCAGCTCCCTCTGTGCAGCAGCCAATGAGAGTCTGTGTGACTCTCATTGGCTGCTGTAACAAACACACAGCTGCCGCTGGCGGCTGTGTGTTTGTATCTGTGTAGGGCAGAGCGCTATCACAGCGCTCTGCCCTACACAATAGGAGACCTGATGTCGGATTCTCTAGTGAGAATCTGACATCAGGCGGCCGCCGTTCGGCCCCGAACGGGGATCCGAGTCAGGCGGTGAACACCCGAACAGGGTTCGGGTGGACTCGGATCCCCAATGTTCGGAGCGGTTCGGATTCCACAGAATCCGAACCGCTCATCTCTAATACATAAGTACAGTATATACCTCCAAAAACCAAACCACATAACAATATTTGGTTTTTGGAGGTATATACTTATGTATATGCAGTGACAAAATTTGTGAACTAGGTACAAACACAACATCAGTGAATGAATATATCAGATTGGCTCTGCATTGAATCAAACAGAGACCTGACTCCTTTTTTCACATTACTTGCATGATACAGTATGTGCCTAGCAGAATGGGTATGGGACGCCGGCGGTCAATATCCTGACGCTGGCATCTCAAGAGGGTTAGGATACCGACACCTGTCTGACGGTATTCTAACCATCTCCCTCTCCCTTACCTTAACCCTCCCTCCCTTGTGCCCAAACCTAACCTCCCCCCCAACCTTCCCCCCCTTAGTGCCTAATCCTAACCCTCCCCCTAGTGCCTAACCCCGCTACCTACCTTTGGGATGCCGGCACTGGCATTCTGACAAGTGTAGGGATTGCGGCGTCGGCATTCTGACCTCCAGCATCCCTCCTGTCTGAACTGAACGTATCACGTGCCTAGTGTACTTGTTGTTCTAACAATATAAATTACCTAGTAACATTATATGGATTTTCAGGTGTAATATAAAAATGGGATTCTACTATAAATTGTACATACAGTATACCTGCTGGTGTGGTGTTTTTATTGTAATCTTGTCTTCAATTTTTGTTTAATTCCCCTTGTCACATCCACCACATATTTTGGCCGGGTTAGGTACAGGATGCCGGCTTCGGGTTCCCGACGGTCAGATTCCTGACGACCGGCATCCCGACAGGGTTAGCATATTGACATTTTTGGTCGGTATGCTAACCCTACCCCTCCCTCTTTAGTGCCTGAACTTAACCTCTCCACATCCTAAACTTAACCCTCCCTTTTAGTGCCTAACCCTCTACCTAGTACTAACGCTCCCCCCAACCCGGCTACTTACCTTCAGTATCCCGACATTTGGGATACCGGCGCCGGGATTCTGATTGGCTTTGGCACTGCGTTACTGGTAATGTAATTTCCGAACATATCCCATTTTTGCTTTTACACTTTGTCTAGTGTTTTTGTATTTGAATTGGCTATGTATATACTGGACTCCTGATTCACATGCTTAATTTACATTCAGTCCAGATATTTCATTATGCCTAGATTTGTTATATATATTTTCGTGGAGATTAGTCCAAACATAAAATGAATTATTTTTAGCATTACTACATTTAGGCCCCCCTTTATTAATGATTGCAATGCGATGTGGTTATGACAGTATCGCCTATAATTGCATTGCAAGATACGATCATAGAGCCTGGATGTATCATTCAGCACCAGGACTGGATTGACTGGGTTGAAATTCCAACGCCTATGTTAATCCTGATGCCGACAGGACACCGGACCGATTGTCCAATGCAGGGGGTAAGTATATATGTAGCTGGGGATGGGGGGGGGTTAGGTTTAGGGCACCCTGGGGGGACTTAGTGTTTGGCACCCCCCCTGTGGAGGGTTATGGTGCATACACCCGGTCAGATTTTTCTTCAGATTTGAATGATAACGATTTTAAAAATCGTTCAATCATTCATATCTGAAGGAAAACCTGACATATCTGACATACCTGAACGATGGACCATGAACGTTGCGCGTTCCCGATGGTCAGATAACAATATCTGACATCTGATGTGTTTGCAGTCAGACTTGGACGATTCCATTCATTTTAATGCAGTCAAAAATCGTTCAATCATTCATCTGACAGATCTGAGAAATCTGACAAATCTGACCGTGTGTATGCACCATTAGGGTTAGGCAGGGGTAGGGTGGGTTAGGTTGAGGCACTAGGGGGGAGGTTAGGGTCAGGCAACCCCCGGGAGGGTTAGGTTTGGGGTGCGGGGAGGGGGGTGTTAGGTTTAGGCACTTATGAGGGAGGTTTAGGCACTAGGGGGGAGGTTAGGGTTCGGCATCCCTAAATGAGTTTTAGGGTGGGAGAGGGTTAGGAATACTTAACTTACCTCCGTTGTCGGGATCTTGTGCATCGGGCTGCCGGCGTCGGGATTTAAACCGCAGGGCTGACGTCCGGCAGTCAAACATACCCATTCCGTATAACTTGTATGTTCTGATATTATATTTGTAAGAGCATAGATTAAGAAGTGGGTGGAGTCAGGAATAGTAAGGGGAGGAGTCGATGCCAGGAGCCAGATTTTGACGTGAGGTGGGCCTGTGTGATTTAAATGCCAGGGCCTATTTTTAGTCCCAGTCCAGCCCTGGTGTATGCTGCGTGTTCCTATATATATATAATATGGAAACTCCCCTAAAAACCCTGCGATTGCCCTTGCATATAGTAAAGCACCCTATTATGTTTAATTTAAACAACATGCTTTATTGAAATACAAGCGCTTCTATCAATTTGCCAATTCACATTTTTAGTCAGTTTTACTGACTAAATAAATAGATAGCTGCTTAAACAAGATAGTGGTATGGAAGTAGTTGGGCCTGATTTACAGTCGTAGGCAGCATCACACGATTATCAGCAGACTGCGCATGCACTGCAAAAATCAACTGCAGACTGCACACACATCGCACATCGCGCCATGCATGCACACATTGACGGAGGATACCAGAGCTGCCGGTATGTTCAATGCGCAGTTAGATCTCTCCATTCATAAATTTGTTTGGTGGCGACTAGGAGGCTACCTTGCGAGCAAACAGAAAAGCCGCCTTGTGGAAGTTTCGCGGTCATGTAGCCAGACATTCAAAATGTCAACAACAGAATGTCAACATGATCTGAATATCGACTTGGTCATTTTGTTGACATTGTGAATGTCGACAGTCACAATGTCGACAATATAGGTTTATGTTTAGGATTAGGTTTAGGGTTAGGCTGTTGTTAAGGTACGGGTTAGGCTGTGGTTATGGTAGGGGACAACTTTCTGTTAGAGTGTGTTTAGACTAGAGCGCAACTACCTTGCTTCTAGATGATAGATGGGATCCTCAGTATCGTACTCGTTAAAGTCTGGGGGACAAAGTTACCACAATTCACATTTTTTATTAATATATGCACACGAATTTACCAATGTTCTCTTCCCTGGAGACATGATTCAATAAGAGCTGGAATCCATGTGATAGCGTAATGCTCCCCACCCCTTCAATAAACACCTCAAAGTACTTCACCAACCCCTTCAATATCCACCTCATAGCAGTCACCCCTGCACCTCCAATGTCCATTTCACATCACTTCTCAGCCCCTTCATCATCCACCCCAAAGCAACCCTTCATTCAATGTCCACTTCACAGCACTCCCCCTTCAATAACCACCTCACAACAAATCCCCCTTACTAACCACCTCTCAGCACTCCGTCACCCGTCAATAATCACTTACAACAGCCTCCCCCACCCCCAGTCCCTTCAATGATCCACCCCACAGCACCCCCAGGCCCCTTCAATGTTCACCCCAGAGAACTCTACCCTGCCCCTTCAGTAATAACTTCACAGCACTTCCCTGGCAGCGCCAGCAAACTTTTCTGCTTTATGTGATCTGGTCTCCTTGCTTTACAGTGGCTTTCTACCCTGCAGTGGTGCACAGTCTGACATGACATAATACTGTCACAATCGTGCGTGCACCCCTTCCAAAGCCTGCTGAGACAGAGGAGCTCAGGGAGGCAGAGCTGCCCGGCTGATTCGATTGTGTTATAGCACAGTGCAGTCTCAGAGCATCCTCTGCCTGCCTCTCACATCCAGACGGCCCTGAATACCACACTAGTTCCAGCCCGGGGGGAAGATGGCAACCATACCAGCTGCTTATAACTGTAATGTCTTTGTAAGTATTACCCTTCCACTATGTTTGGAGGGCCACAGCAGGCAGTAAGGAGTTACATGTATAAATGTAGTAAAAAATAATTGTATTTTATGGGATGGGTACGGGATGACGGTGCAAAGGATTCAAGCATCCCGACCAGGTTACAATCCCGATGGCTCTAGGTAAGTAACCATAACCTAAACCCTGACTCTAACCCTCCCTCCCCGGTGCCTCAACCTAACCTCCCCCCTAGTGCCTAAACCTAACCTCCCCTTCCCCGCATCCTAAACCTAACCCTTCCCCCTTAGTGTCTAACCCTAAACCCTAACCCTCCCTCTAATCCTGCTACTTGCCTTCGGGATTCCGGCGGTCAGGATGCTGGCGCCGGTATTCTGATAAGTTTTGTGATTCCAGCATCGGCATTCTCAAAGCCGGAATCCCCCTGTCAGGATTCTGAACGTATCCCGTATTTTACTATAGATGATGAACCAATTTAGCCAATTCCTAATTAGTCACCCAAAATATGGTAAATACTCACTGGAAAATGAATTATTCCAATCACAATTCATGGTACTGTACGTACAGAAGCCAATCAACAATTCTCAGCAAAATGAACAAATGCTGTACTGTAGCACATCTGTGGCAAAACACAATTCTTTCTCTACTTGTACAGTATACTTTATTTGTATTTTGACTGGTTTAATACATAATGCTATTCAGAAAATGTAATTACACTATTAGTTGTACATGTTTAAATACCTAGACTCTATATTTTTATGTTAATCTGCCTTTTAAATTCAGTCACTAAGGTAAAATACAATTTTATTACTGTAATTATCATTAGCACCTGTACCTGTATAGGTGTAGAGGGATGTCGTTATGAGACTGGCGACCTTCTCAATACTGGCATCGGAATCCTGACAAGGGACTTAAGAGGCATCAAAATACCGATGCCTATCTTAATCCCGACGCCGGAACGCCGAAGGATGCCAGCCCAAACAGGTAAGTATGGGGAGCCCTTAGCATTAGCCACATGGGGAGGACTCTTAAGTTTACAGAGCATAGCGAGGTTAGGTTCTTGGGGGGAGGTTAGGGTTAGGCACCCCTAGGGGGGTGGGTTAGGGTTAGGCATTACTGGGGGGGATTAGGGTTAGGAACTAAGGAGGGATGGTTTAGTTTAGGCACAAAGGGGGGAGACTTAAGTTTAGGCACTAACGGGGAGGGTCAGGGTTAGAGTGCGGGGTGCGGAGTGTTAGGGTTAGGCAACAAAAAGGGAGGGTTAGGGGGGTAAGGGGAAGGGGAGAAGGTAAGTATACTTACCCGACACCTGTCAGGATACCAACCATCGGGATGCCACATCCCGATAGCCAACATTACTTACCCATTCCAGCTTTAGAAATACCCAGGTAATTATTTATGATATAAAACACTGCATTTGTTAAAAGTGGAAAAAGTAGAGACATGGTAAGAACTTTCCCTTGTTATCTCTTTTTCTACGAGGTCCATAGGGTCCATGGGGTATAGGTGATGACGAAGACATCCGGGCACCATGCAGTTACATTTTTTCTCCTAGGATGCAACAAGGCTCCTTAGTTACATAGCAAGCCAAAGACCAGAGGAGGATAAGAGAGACAAGAAAGTCTGGAACACACTAGAATCACATTCTCACACCGAAGCAGACGGAAAACCGGTGACCAGAGTGAAGCCCATCTAAAGCACAGGTTTGTCAGGGCGGGCGCCCTGTGGACCCTATGGACCTCGTAGAAAAAGAGATAACAAGGGTAAGTTCTTACCATATATCTACTTTTCTACTTCAGTGTCCATAGAAGGTCCACAGGAAACCTTGGGGATTCCCAAAGCAGTACCCTCAAGGGCGGGGATGCTCCTGTGCAGAAAGGAGAATCCGCCACCCTAAGAAAGCATCCTGAGTGGCAAGGTATCAAAGGCATAATACCTCAAAAAGGTCTGCATAGAAGACCACGTGGCTGCCTTACAAAGCTGTACAGCCGAGGCACCACGACTAGCTGCCCACGAAGGGCCTACAGACCCAGTAGAATTAGCAGTAACAGAGGATGGGACTGGAAGAGCCTCATGAATGTAAGCCTCAGTGATAGTCATGCGAAGCCATCTAGCCACAGTTTGTTTATTGGCTGACCATCCTCTTGTGGAAACCATAAAGAACAAACAAGGAGTCCGATTTCCAAAGGGAACTGGTACGATCCACATAAATCCTGAGGGCACGTACCACATCCAATGAGGCCTACCCTGCTGAGAGGTCTGAGGAATTAAAGGCCGGCACAATAATTTCTTCATTAATGTGGATACTAGAGACCACCTTAGGAAGGAACCCAGGGTGAGTTCAAAGTACTGCCCTGTCCCTATGAAAAACTAGAAATGGGGAATGACAAGAGAGAGCCCCTAAATTAGAAACTCTTCTGGTGAAAGCAACAGCCAGAAGAAAAATAGTCTTAGCAGTAAGCCATTTGAGATACACTGATCCCAGTGGTTCAAATGGGGGGCTCTGGAGAACCTTTAGGACAACAGCCAAATCCCAAGGCGCTACAGGAGGGACAAAGGGTGGCTGGATATGAAGGACCCCTGAAGAAAAGTGCGGATGTTGGGAAGAGGAGCAATCCTTCAGTGGAACCACACTGAAGGGGCAGAGATATGAACCTTCAGTGTAGCAAGGCTGATACCAAGGTCCAAACCCACCTGCAGGAAATCCAACACTCTGAGTATCCTAAACACATGGGGGTCATAACTTTTTGGATGACACCATTCAAAATATACCCTGTGGTAAATTCAAGCAGAAGCAGGTTTACGTAGCATGGTGTTAACCACAGAGCCGGAAAAACCCTTGGACATTAAGAGGGATGTCTCAAGAGCCGCGCTGTCAAAGACAGATGAATCAGATCTGAGTAGAGGCCAGGACCCTGAGACAACAGGTCCGGACGTTGAGGCAACAGCCATGGAGTGTTGATGGAGAGACTCCGAAGATCTGAGTAACATGGACATCTGGGCCACGCTGGAGCCACCAGCAGGACCATACCTCCCTCTTGTTTGAACTTCCGAATTACTCAAGGAAGGAGGGAGATTGGAGGAAACAGGTACACAAACTGGAAAGTCCACTTGACTGACAGAGCATCCACCAAGAGAGCACTGGCATCTCTTGTCCTGGACCCGTACTGAAGCAGCTTGTGATTTAGTCGAGAGGCCATGAGGTCCACGTGTGGAAGGCCCCACCTGTCCATTTGGAGTTGAAACACTTCTTGGTGAAGACACCATTCCCCCGGATGCAAGTCGTGACAGCTGAGGTATAGCAGAATAGGTACAGGGATAGCAACAAAATAATGACAGTTTTAGCAAAGAAAACAGATAGAGCTAGCATACAGTCGCAAACAAATGCAGAGAACAATAATACCTGCACTTAATGGCACTTCTTCAAATCAACTACAGAGACTTAGCACCTAGTAGGACAAAAAGTGCTACATACACTGACCACCAACCAAAGGAGAGGTATGTAGGGGAACCCGTACTCCGCACTGTTTGTGGAGATCAGTGACACACAGCCAGGAGTATGACCGTCGAAGAACTCATGGGGAGGCGGAGCCGCAAACAGTAAGCTGTCACAGGTCAAGCCAGACCACAGTGGAACGGCGTGTCCAGCAGCGGGGAGGAGCCAGCTGCTAGACAGGGAAAGCTGCCTCCCCTGGCCAGCATTTAACCTCTGGGACGCTGGAGTGTTCCGCAGAACTCCAGTCCCAAGTCCCAGGCAGCTTAGTGTGGACGCAGGACTCAGTGCCTGGCCACACTTGCTGTCAACCCCAGGGTGTCCCCCAACACTGGAGGAAAAAGACTGCATCTCGGCACGCACCACAGCAGTGCACGTCGCTTACCTGCACCCCGTAGCATCCAGCCACAGTCTAGGAATCCTCCAGAGTCCCTGCTAGCAAAGACCCCAGAGGCCTGCCGAGAGACACGTATCAGTACCGGCATTTCAGTACCAACGGGGTGATGATGTGGCCATGCAAACTTCCACTGGACTGTTTACGATGGCCGCACTTAGAAAAAAACTTGACATTTTTCAGGGCTGTTAGTAACAGCCCCACTGCAATACAGTGACCCGATTCCAGCCGGGCACCAAACGAAACTGAAGAGCCTCTGGCCTGGGGGCGGGGTATCCTGGGAGAAAAAATTTAACTGCATGGTGCCCGGATGTCTTCATCATCACCTATACGCCAAGGTTTCCTGTGGACCTTCTATGGACCCTGAAGTAGAAATGGGCACTTTTTTTTGAAGCATTAACTTTGCCATGATAATCTTAAACTTTGTAGTCTTTCATGCAGCAGCATAAGGAAATCTGTCATAGATGATTCAGATGTGGACGCAAATGCCATCTCTGTGATCAATCTTTCATGCTAATGAGCCACTCACATACCAGAGTTTAGCGACGCCCACTGACAGCATCTCACATCCGCCGCTAATGCACAAACATTGGAAACATTGAACACGGCCATCAGCACCTGAGTAAGTCTAAACTATAGCAGACACAGCAGGTCTCCATACTCGCAGATGACGCTCCTGCTGCGAGCAACAATGCCGTGGCTAAATTATGGACACCAAGAAAACAGAGTTTAAACAGTCCCTACGCTCCTGCGTTTTTCTAACCACCCCCCAGTTACCTCCCCCAAAAGCTGACTACCTGACTCTCACTTTGCTAGTGAATCCTCTGTGTGATCCTAATCACAATTCAATTGCTGCAAGTACACAGTGAGACACACATGCATGCACAATGGTTAACAATCGCTCAGTCTGAGTAAATATTGGCAGTGTCCACATCTGCATTGTCCATTTTCTGACTGTGTGGCAGCCAATGGAATTTTAACTGAAAGTGCAGTCAGTCACAGAAATGTGCTAATACTATCATTTACACAAAATAATTAGCAGCAAGTAACATGTAAATCACACTTCTCCATACAAGAGTAAAAATAAGAATACGTGAGCTATGCTAAAAATGTAGTATATTATAATAGCTGTGACAGGAGATTGAATGGGAACAAAGACATTTTCTGCAACACATCAAAATTACATTCAGTAGGACAATAAACGGCAAATTCAATTTATTGTAATGTTTGGTTCATTTTTCAGCAGAAACCTCCTGAGATATGTTGCACTAACACTTAGCAGGTCATTTATTCTACGTATGACTGCCGAAGGCCAGTGCAAAATCCTGGTTGATGAAGCTGCATGACCTGATTTACAGTACAATGATGTGCTTAGATGTCTGAATGCAGGCGCCTCCATACAATTAGAATTTCTGAGGTTTTATACTGTACATCTCAATAGATGACCTCTGCTGGCTGTTATGTATAATCAGCTTCTGACCGCTTTAATGGGTTCCAGTCATGGTAGATCCAGACACTCTGCCAGAGTGGACGAATAGCTGGATATCATTCCAACTAATGGATTGGCCAATCGGACACTGATACTGATAGGACATGCCATGTGTGGCCTTGGCCAGATTTAGGGCCTGATTCACAGATGGACGCAGTTGCAGTTAATGTAGTGGCCATTGGTCTTCCCACTGAGACGCCCAACAGCTGCTGTGCTAATCTGTCACTATCCGCATTAAGATGCACCATCCGTCGCACCATCAGAGATTGCACCAGCACTATTGAGGTGCAGAATTTCCATCTGAACATGGCCTGCGTCTGGCTAGCCACCCCGTTACCACCCAGATAATCACTCTGTATTTTTTAAAAAAAATTATATAAACAGCTAAAACCACATAATTTGGGCCTGTTTTTGTTTCTACAGTAATATTAACCTTAATAACAATCATTTTCAGCCATTTCTATGGATTTTTAACCACCTCACAGCTCATAATATTGATTTCACTATTTTTCACCAATATAGGCCAAAGGCTGCAGCGAGCTGGCTGGCTAAAGTAACAGAACAGCAGTACAAATGCACAGCAGTTTAAAAAAATATAGGACATCTATGAAACATTGCCACACAGTAGAGGCAGACAGGATGGCATTTAATAACATATAATAATGTCAGTCGGCAATGCCCCAAATTGTGCCAAATGTAAAGAAAAGAGGTGCAAGATGGAATTGTCCCTCCCACCCACTCTTATATGGGATATTAAAAAGGACATGCACAGTTTAACAAACCAATCACTTTAGCCACTAGGACTGACACTTTCATGGCTGAACTACTTGGTTTGTTTGGGCCCCACAAAACATTTTTTGGAAGGACTACCTTCAATTATTAAGGAGGAGGTTGATGATGAGGGTGTTGGTGGTGGAGATTGCATGTGCTGGTCCAAACTGCTGGTAGCTGATACTGGACTGCTTGTTATTAATTTACAAATTATAATTTTGTTAAACAAATTGCATGAACTCGCTGCAAATGACGTAACAGGGTGGAGGTGCCTAGATGGTTAACATCCCTTCCTCTGCTAACTTTGGCTTTACAAATGGAACAGATGCCTTCACAACTGTAGTCAGAATTAGATTAAAATAATTCCACACCCGAGACGTGGCTGATTTACGCAAACCACATCCTCATCATCAACATCCTCATTACCGGCAGATACGACACACATTTCCCCCTCATCCTCCTTTTGCACTTCCTCCACATTATCATCCTAATTTTTTATTATTTCACCATCTAATACTAGCACAGCCATCATGGAATCAGTGATCCACTGTGAAACTGGGTGACAACTGTTATACATACTTCCTCTATCAAAGGACTGTTTAATAGTCAATTGTTTTTTTTAAATACTACTAGTACGAGTCGTAGTAGTCTTCTTGGTCCCTTTCTGAGATGAAGATCCACCCCCAGCAGCAGCAACAGGCATAGCACTCAAGGATCCTTCTAAGGAATCATGGATAGGAGAGGAGTTAGTCATGCTTATGAAATTGGATGCAGGACTACTTCTGATCATGAATGAGGTTGATGATGATGCATGTGTTGGTGGTGGAGATTGCAGGTGCTTTGATCCAGATAGTTGGGAGCAGCTAGGTGACACTGGGCTGATTGTTGTTCGGTTTTTTGTCGCCAAAGTTTTAGAATTTGAAATATCCTTTCCAATTTGATGAATGCACTGCAAGTGACATAACAGGGTGGAGGTTCCAAGATGGTTAAGGTCCTTACCTCTACTCACTGTTCCTTTGCAATGGTTACAAATAGCTTTGCAAAGGTTGTCCGGATTTGGTGGAAATAATTCCACACATAAGAAGTGGATTTTTTGGTCCTTTGGCCAGGCATGCCAATAATGGGATTTTTTCCACGAAGGGTCACAACTGTTGCCTTATTTACAGTTTTTACAGAAACATCCTCGCCATCAACATCCTCATCATCAACATCCTCATCATCCTTGTTGTTATCACCAACTAGATAAATATCCTCCTTATCCTCCTCGTGCAATTCCATAGAAGCATCCTCGATTTCTACATCAAATGGTGGAAGAAGGATCCTCTTCAAGTACAGTATTAGAAAGGTCAGGCTCACACATGGCAACCGTGGACACACTTGGACTGTCCTCTGGGATTTGTGAATTTTCTGAACACACAGTTGGTTCCGGTGTCTTACTTGTCTTAACAATTTTATTTTTTTTGTACCTCTTTTGCAAGCAGAGGGGCTTAAATTGTCATTAGAATCATCAGTCATAAACACAGGCCAATGCCTTGTCATTTCCTTGCCACTTCGTGTAGTGAATGGCATATTGCCAATTTTTTGTTTCTCTAAAGCTAACTTAGATTTCACTTTTTTTTCTTTTTCAGTGTAAAAGTTGATTTTTTTACATGGCCTGACTTAAGCACTGGTGCATCGGCCTTCATAGATGACGTTCACGGCCTTGCATCGTTTTCATGACTGCTGCCGGCAGCTACAAGACTGGTATGTGGATCCTGCTCTCCGGTCATGTGACTGTCCTCCATACTCACTAGGCACAGAACCATAAACAAAAAAATAGTTTTTTTGGGGGGCAGCAGCCCCTTGACAGACAGCAGCACCCCTGTGCACCTACGCCAATGACAGGTGTGGCTAACATGCACACAAAATAATGTTTTATTTCTCTTTTGGGCAGCAGCCCCTCGACAGACAGGAGCACAGCACCCCTGCGCAGCTACGCCAATGACAGGTGTGTCTAACATGCACACAAAAATATATATTTATTTTTTGGGCAGCAGCCCCTTGACAGACAGGAGCACAGCACCTCTGTGTAGCTACACCGATGACAGGTTTGGCTAACATGCACACAAAAGAAAAAAATATTTATTTTTTGGGTAGCAGCCCCTTGACATACAGCAACAGAGCACCACTGCACACCTACGCTGATGACAGGTGTGGCTTTCACACGCACACAGAAGAAGAAGAGCACCCCTGAAGGACAGAGCACCCCCTGGACAACACAGCACTACAGCCAGCCAGCCCCTATAGACAGGACAACAGCCAGCCAGCCCCTCTATAGACAACAGTCAGCCCTTATGGACAGGACAACAGCCTGCCCCTATATGGACAACAGTAGCCAGCCAGCCCCTATATGGACAACAGTAGCCAGCCAGCCCCTATGGTCAGCTTCAGCATCAGAAACAGATCCCAGCTCCCTCCCTCTTCACGCTCCACAGCCGGACTGAAAAACGGCGACGATCACGGGACCTTTATAGAATCCAAAACCAGCGAGAATCCGATGAAGTTTTACCTCGTTTTCAGATCTGAGTCAGGCGGGAAAAGCTGAGCTGGCTTGGATTTGACTCAGATCCCCGTAGTTCGGGCAGGTTCGGATCTCTGAGATCCGAACCTGCTCATCTCTAGAATATAATAGAATAGAATTGAATATTAAAGGACCATCAGTGCTTTAGACCACAGAAACAATTAGAATAGAAACCATGGATTTATCAAGTAGGGATTTGAAAACCACTGTAAAAACTGCTGACAACCCCGCCCAAACAATCACGATGATCTGTGCAAGCTTTGTTATATATAACCACATAACTGGCTAATATTTATTGCAAAAATGTCCCCAAATGTGTCAGTTTTCTTTGTGTTATAAGATTATATAAATAATAGCTATTTAATCTGATTCAATATAATATTTTTTAACAAAAATGCAAACTTAAGTTTAAATAGCCATTAGTTACATAGGGGAGATATATCAAACCTTGGAGAGAGATAAAATAGAGAGATATAAGGACCAATCAATCAGCACTTAACTGTCATTAAAAAAAAAAGATATCTGTGGTTTGTATAGTACTGAAGACAAATAAACCTCTAGTCAGAGACAGAACGAATTAATAAAGTTTGGTGTTTCCCTTTCTTCTGATTTCTCTGCATCTTTATTTCTCTTTTGTCTATTTATCCTCTCTCTGTCCCTGCTCTCACTCATGTCTCACTCCAGCATGCCCACTCCATCCCCACTGGTCTTGTTTGCTCACACGGGATTGGCTCTAACTTCAGTTAAAGGGCAGCCAGCCCATTCCTGCCTTATTGGAGATAGTTTCTTGTGGAAGATGTGCCATCCGGTCCCTGTTCCTGTATCTGCTGTTTGATATTCCCGGTTCCTATCCTGGCTCTGTCTTGTACTACCTTTGCCTGTTACAAATATACCTGGAACATTCATTGTGCTGCAAATCCACTCTGCAAGCAATTGGTGTTGTGTACTGTAGCTATTCCATCCAGCAATATATTTTCATATCTTTTTCTGCTATTATACTCTACAAAACACACACTGGTTAATATATTGCTATTTCATTCTGCATTATATGTTATGCTGCAATTCCATACTGCCAGCTGCATGTGTATCTGAGTTTATTGCTATACCATCTTGCAACATATCTGTTGTTTTGATTGCCACTATTTTATGGGGAGGTAGTCAACATCCCAGCAAATGAGATGCTGATGGTCAAAATACCAGCGCCAGAATCCTGACAGCAGTGGGGATCCTGGCTCCAGCATCCTGAAGGTAAGAATCAGAGCTAGGGGTCAGGGCTAGGCACTAGTGGGAGGGTTAGGGTTAGGCACTAAGGGAGAGGGTTAGGTTTAGGGTGCAGGGAGGGGAAGGTTAGGTTAAGGCACTATGGGGAGAGGTTAGGTTCAGGCACCGGGGAGGGAGGGTTAGGGGTAAGGGTTAGCGTTAGGGTACTTGCCTAATGGTGTTGTGATTCTGACTGTCAGGATGCCACTGTTGGTATTCTGATTGGCGGAATCCCGATGGCCAAGATCCCATACCCAACCCATTTTACTGTATGTAATTGAGTTAATATGCAATCATGTTCTCTTATTGTCCGCAGTGCATGCTGCTCTGTGGTATTTACCCTGCGATAATATTACCTTTGTAGTACTATTCCAGTTTTACCTTGTGAACTCCTGCTTTTTGTATAAGGCCCTACTGTCCGGAGGTTAAGACCTGGCGGCATCATACGTACCGGTGAGTGCGTCATACTCTATTGGTGGTTGTTATAGGCGGAAGCCCTCCCTAGAGTGACTCTAGGGGGCTTATGCAAATACAGGGGAGATTCATTACAGTTCTATTCATTTGGGATCGCCTAGGTATCTCAGGTCTGCCACAGATCTACCCAATATTGTGAAAGCCAAGGTCATGAAGGAGTCTGAGGTACATGGTTGGGCCTTTTGATGAACATCCTATTCCTGAACTGGTTCTTTCACCAGTGGGAATGGTGTCCAAGAAGGTGCCTGGTAGTTCCCGTTTGATTCAGCACTTATCTTACCCTGCGGGTGATTCAGTGAATGAATGATCTCTGAGGATCTCTGCCGCGTGCGCTGTCAATCTATAAATTTGGCACTGGATTTAGTGTGGACCTCCAAGACAGGCTCTCTGTTGGCTACGGTGGATATTGAGTCAACCTTCCGTCTCTTGCCCTTGCACCCTGATTTATTCAGGTACATGGGTTTTTGGTTGGTGGACAGGTATTACCTTGATAACTGTTTCCCGATGGGTTGTTTGGTATCTTTGAGTGGTTTAGTTCACTTCTCCATTGGTGCATCTGCGCAGGCTTTGGTGAACTTGGACTAGCTCATTACCTGAATGATTTCTTATGCATAGAGCTGGCAGGTTCAAAACATTGTTAATGACTTTTATTTTAATTAACAGCCTTCTTTGCAGAATTTGTTGTCCCTATCAGGGCCTCTCCACTAGACTGGTATACTTGTATACTGAAATTGATATGTCATAGTGCTGTTGCCGGTTGCCTCAGAACAAGGTACGGCGGCTTCAGGATGCAATTCTGCTGGCCTTGGCAGGTGGCAAGGTTACGCTGCATCAAGAGCAATCCTTATTGGTGGCTCCTTAATTTTGTATGTCATGCAATCCCAATTGGGTGGGTGTTCTGCCATGAGCTGCAGAGAGCCTTGTTTGGCCTGCGATTGCCACATCATTTTTGAAGCTCTCAGCCAAGCTCAGGCTCAATCTGGTAGTGTGGGAAACCATTCTCCTTGATTTCAACATACAGATTTGTCTATATACACCTTTCCTAAAATATAGCCATATGGCCCAAGTTGGCAACCATGGACTCTGCGATTTTTCTTAAAATGTGCTACTTTAATCTGCTACTTTATACAAACTCTTGCAGTAAAAAAATAGGGGAATTTATACAACCACTACTCATGGTGTAGGGTCTTAGCCATGCTAAGCATCTCGTGCCTTATGAGGCAAACAAGGAAAGGTGCGTGTGGGCACATCTGTACTGCACTTTTGGCCTTCTGTTCCCCAAGCATACTCCTGCTTGCAGCTCTACATGAATGCAGCTGGTTTGTCAGGCTTTGGGCCCTTTATAAATGATTCTTGGTGTTTTTCAGCATGGCCACCAGGGTGGACCTCACAAAGAACTTGCTCCTGCTGGAACTGTTTCCCATCAAAGATCCAGAACTTTTCCGTGGTCTTCTGGTGGGACAATTTTGGCATGCTACAATCGAATAACAATCAGCATTCGTCTTCACTGCTGGCTTTGCATCTTAGTGTTTGGTTAGTGCTTTGTTGCTTGCAATTCAATGTGTCTTTTATGGCTTGTCACATGCCTGGTATCAAGAACTCAATTGCATATGCGATTTCTAGGCAGGATTGGAGTAGGTTTCATGAGCTAGCACAGTCAGCTACCTTGGTTGGTGTTTTTTGTCCATCTCATTGTTGGCAGATTATCCAGCCAGCATGGATGATTTATGAAGCTATGTGGCAGCAGTGTTAGCGTTTTTGCAGCAACAGAGTTCCTCAAGTAAATCTCAATACTGTAATTTCTTAGCCTTCGTTTAGAACCTTTTCGCTACTGGGAAGTCTTGAGCTTATGTTGCTCAGAGGCTTGCCGGCATCGCCTTCTTTTTGAAATAAGCAGGTCATTGTGATATCACGAAGGGTTTGTTGGTCCAAATGCCTTTAGGGATTGGTTGCTTATTGTCTCAGCAGTATCTGATCAACATTGTGCCATTGGTCATGCACTTCTTTTGCAGTTAATCACATTTGCAGTTTGTGTGTTTGAGGTGTCCATATTTAGTATCACTTTTGCTATGGACTTCCATGGGGCTTTTCGCATCAACGAGTTAGTTGCAGCTCACACGTTGCTCCTCCCTCATTACTGTATATGCATATTCTCCTGCTGGATACTCTGTTGCTGCCACCTCTAATCTGACAGTGCAAGAGATCAAGACTATAGGAAATTGAAGTCTGATGCCTACAGGAGATACATTCATGTGGATAGTTGCTTGCCTGTTTAACAATTGCATTATTGTATTTTTGTTTCTTGATTTGGGAGCCAATTGGCACCGTTTCCGTGGAAGTTGTGAGGGATTCTGCCCCGTTTGTTTTGCCCAGGTTTGGACAGCAATAGGTTATTAAAAAAAAAGAAGAAAAAGAAAAAGAGATATGATTATAATAAAATAAACATACAGAATACAGTCCAAATTTCAAAAGATCCTGCAGGTTTTTTTGTCAGGTATTCACCTTGGGTCAAGTCGTCCATCCCCACTCTATTCTTACCCCTCCTTTTAGTCGGTTATTTGATGCAACTTTACTCACCTATTGTTTTTCTGTGAATTGTAGGTAGTTTCCTGGATTATAGGTCCATTTGGTTGTTTGGCCATTCCTTTGTTTATTGGGCTGCCCTGTCCCGTTTTGAGTCTGATGCATATGTCTTTTCATGATGGGACTGGGTCTGGTGGTTCGAGTGTAGGGGGATGTTATGGAAGATGTTCTTACCCAGGTTCCGTAGGGTGATCATGCAATTTGGTCCCCCCCCTGTCTTGGTGGTGCATCTTTGGGTACTAATGATTTATGCCAGAGGTCGTCTTTGGATTTGCATCACACAGTTGTTCACAAGGTCACAAGGCTAAGGGTGTGTTGGATTTGTCCTCTATCATTGCTAGCCTGTCTTGGTGTTGTAGATCAAGTGGGGCAGTTATTGATCACTCTAGAAAGAAAGTCAATTGGTGGGTGACCAAGCATGTATTAGAGCTGGGTGGGTTGGTGGTGCATCACCCCTTAATCCATGTACAAGGGATAATAGGCTTTTGCAAGTTGTAATTTCACATTTGTCTTTGACAATGAGATAGTTGGCCCTTGCAATTTGTGACATCATTTGCATAAGCCAAGTGGTTGCCAAATGCTTTCCGTTCTTTCTTCTGCCACAATGCTTTTGTTGTAATAAATAAAGTTGACAATTGGTTTTTTAATGGTATAGTTGGTCACATCTTTATTTTAGTTAAGTTTAAAGTGTTAAGAGTCTTGGCTTATGGTTCATCTGTCCTCTGACAATAAAGATTTTAATGACAATTAGGAGCTGATTGGTTGGTACTTTATCTCTCTCCAATTTATATCTCTCCAAAGTTGATATATACCCCCCCCTTAATGTGGTACTCAAAAATAAATCTACCACCTTGAGGACATTTTTGAAAAAAACATTTTTTATAGTTTTAAAAAAAACAACACTCACCACACTCAACTATCAAATGCTCTCTATTACTATAACTATCTGTCCATCTTCTGAATCTCCTCACAAACCTCAAAGTGAAAGAGGAATTGGATAGCCTATTTATGCATTTTGTGCTAATGTCAATTGACAGGGATTTGCACGCACCAATTGAAGAGCACCAGGAAATTAATCTCAACTGAATGCCTTCTAAAACACAGTGGTTCAATAAAAAAACCACTATCAAATAGAACACTCCACGGCGGATTGTCAACCAACCTTTAGTAAAAGCCGCCAATTTGACATTGAAAACGTGGACAATTGACGACAGTTTCTGGCGATTTCTACATGACACCAAAACCGCTGCTTGGTAAATTTAGCCTTCGGGCTCTATTTATCATAGTGGTTCAGTGACTGCATTATATATCGCTGCAACAGAATGCACTTGTGCTGCTAGTTACACATCCAATTCTGACAGTGACAGGTCTTCTGCCATTTACCATCAGGATGACACTGCCGACGAGTGGTTCCAGCAATATATCAAGCTTCGCTGGTCCCTCATAGCTGGCACCAACCCTACCTCTGATTTTTGCATCTTAAAAGCTGAGATTAGACTTTTGTTTGGCAAAATTTCTGGAGAAATGGTTTTTCTCAACTTCATAGTTTAGACTACAAAAAAATCCTATTTAATATAAGATTTTCAAATGAGTTGATTTAGCGAGTAATGCGAATAAGAGACAAAAAATTAATTTATTGTAAATATGAATGAATTGGGCCTGTATGAGAAACACAGCACTTGCTACTCATAGTTCTAGTCATGTGTATGTGCTATTCTTAGCCTTTTACGACTGGGCCACAAATGATTATTATTATTATTATTATCTTTTATTTATATGGCGCCACAAAGGTTCCGCAGCACCTTATACAGTGCATAAATGAGCACACAAGAAAATAGTTATAGTAGTACAAAACAATGCTGGACAAGGACATAGTTTACAAACATTGCTGCATTGCACAAGCAGCAGGGCATTAGCAACCAAGTGTTAGGTGCCAATTGGGGAGTTAGCAGTACAAGATAGTATAAGTAGGGGAGGGAAAGCACATGAGGGACGAGGGCCCTGCTCGTGAGAGCTTACATTCTAAAGGGGAGGGGCAGACAGACAGGGGCGAGACAGATGACAAATTATGTCTGCGAAGCAGCATTATAAATATAATACATTATTCTGTTTCATTAATGTGCTAACAGATTTTCTGCAGCACAATTTAATTATATTATTGTTGTTGAAACATAATATGAATATGACATTTTGTTGTTTGTGCCAAATAATAAAATAACATACAGATATGGCCAGTGATATATTAGTCGGTAGAATATAAATAGGTTTACAATATCAGATCATGCGAACTGACATTAAATTGTTTGGGGACCCACATTTAGGGTCCTAAATTATAGGTTAACAAACACTGATCCTCAGTTTAAAATAGACTGTCTCTCCTTGTTTATTGTTATCCATCAACTTCTCTCTCTTTTGTATTTGTGAGTCTGCTAGGTAATTATAGCTTGGTAGAGATAGGCCAAGAAATAATGCTGCCTCATTTACAGAGCGCTTGCAATCCATAATGTATATAATGCAATCACAATAGCACTCTTCTTCACAAGCCGCAAACTGAACATTGCAAACTGTGTAACATGAAATCCCCTGCCATGGAACTTAATCTCGGAAAATAAATAGCTGTTTTTTGTAACTGCAATCAGACCTAAAAGTATCTCCCATTATAGTCAGCAAAAGAATTTCAAATCAGAAATGTAAGTATATGGAAGTCATTCTGTTGGAAACAAAACCACAACTTTCAGAGAAAGAATTAGGAGGTGGGGGAGTTTCTACCCTGTACTGTTTTTGATTCCATGTTCGGGCTCTTTTTGCATTAGCTTTCCTGTTTTCCATAAGCTTAACAAGTGGAATGCCGTGGTAAACTGGGGTTATGGCTCTAGGGCTGGATTGGGCAGACATAGAGCAAGGACATATTTATTTATGAATGTTCTTGGTACAGTAGGTATGAGATTTACATCTGTGTATCACATCAGCTGATCCCCAACATCTGCTGACTGGTGTGATCCATAGAGGATTTTTCAGTGGATTTCCCAGCATGCACGGGAGGGAGCAAAAGGACTGGGATATGCTCAGTGGACTGAGTTTAGGAGTAGTCTGGGAGAGAGAAAGGCATTGCCAGCAACATAATATGATGGCTGCTGATAAAGTGTCTGGTGTTGGAAGAGCTAGTGTTAAGGTGTGGTGGTGTGAAGATGCACATCCTGTGAGTTTAGAGAAAGAAAGAGGAGAAGCTTTGGGATGGAGAGGATTGTGGACACCCATACAACAAGGACAATAACCCAGAAAGAAGTAAAATATCACCAAAGGGTCTCTCAGCGCTAAATCAACAGGTAAGTATTCAAAGGGTCTTCTGATACGATGCTTGAAAAAATGGCCGTTCCACTTTCAAACTTCAATTTCTCATGACCACCTCCAAAACACAATAAGAACAGCTTCCATAGTGAAATACGCCATTCAAAAGTAAATGTAACACGATAGTACAGGTTCTCCTACCGGATTTGATGGTCTACGGTTTTAGGGTAACAAATAAACATCAGGAGAGAGGGTGCATGGCCCATAACATCGACGTTTGCTTTAATGGTATATATTCCTCAAATCCAATATGACCATAAAAATAAATTGAGAAATCTCCAATAGAGTAAAACTGTATTTATTACACATAAAAACACACAAATGAGCAAATGGATATTTTTCTTCTTTCTGCGTATTTGGAAGTGTGGGGTGACACTTACTACATAGAGGGGTCACACTGGCTGCTTTTTGGGTGCACAAGTTACTTTCACATTGTTTGTTTGAAGGACAATAACCCGCTGGATTGTAGCAGAGGTGGTGACTATCTTTACCCTGAAGATGAGGTCCAAGGAGCAGGTGTGGGCAGCGTGCCAACACAAATCAGGTAATCAAGACTCTGCTTCCCCGCTGCACTATGGCGCAAATCATTACATTTCCCAGCAAGGGGCTGGGCCATGATTACACAAATCGCATCACTATGCCCCCCCCCCCCGCACTTACCGCTGGCATCTCCCAGAAGGGATTCCAATGAAGAGAAGTACGAATAAATATGTTCATTTAAACCAATGTATTTACAATTAAAGTTATATAATAGATTACTTGAAATTAGGGATGAGCGGGTTCGGATTTCTGAAATCCGAACCCCCCCCGATCCGAGCCGGGAACTGAGTCCGGCTCGAGTTTTCCCGCCTGACTCGGAACTGAAATCAAGGCAAAACTTCATCATCCCGAATTCCAGATCTTGCAGGTTTTGGATCCTATAAAAGGTCCCTGCGTCGGTGCCATTTCTCACTCCGGCTGTGGACAGTGAAGAGGCAGTGCAAACACAGATTTTCTAGAGGAGGGTTTAATGCTTGATTTTAGAGTGAGTGTGACGTGTCCATGAAGAGGGCATAATTAGCACTTATCCAGCTTTGCGTCATACAAAGGGTATTGTGTGTCATAATTCCAGCATATAGAGGACCAGCAGTCACAGTAACCCATTACATGCGGCAGTATGGCCATCCTGCCTGAGCTGAATGTTTTTATTTTAGAGGTGGGCACCATACGAGAGTATTAGAGCAAGTCCGGGAGTCTGGGGGAGCAGCAGAGTAACCTAGCACTGCCCTGGACATATATGTACATATTGGGCTCTATGGCATCACATACCTAACAGTGAATGTTTTCCATATCTCCTAGTTGGTGCACAGGTTATTTATTACTGACTGATGCATGTTAAAAGAACCACAGGTGGTGCTAATTATTTCATTTGTGATATTGTGAAGAAAATGCAGCACTAGTAAAATTGTATTACATTACTATTTCTATTGTGGTTATAGTGTGGGCTGGGGAGGGGGGTTTCCAGGCAGACGGAAACCCTCCCTGCATTTGTCTATGAGACGGAGGGTGGGAGTTAGGGCTGGCTGGGCTGTGTTGTGCTGCTGTTGTCCATAGGGGCTGGCTGGGCTGTGTGGTGCTGCTGTCATAGGGACTGGCTGGGCTGTGTTGTGCAGTCAATTGTCCATAGGGGCTGTGTCCACTCCAAAGTCTATAGGGGCTGGCTGGACTGTGTTGTGCAGTGTCCCATAAAGGCTGTAGTCCTAAAGGGGTGCTGTAGTGTTGTCCAGGGGGTGATCTGTCCATCTTTTTTTTTCTGTTTGTGAATTGTGTGCGCAGTAGCAGCACGTGCATTAAGAAAGTAGCACCAAGCATGCGCCTCTGTCATAGTTCAAGGGCCTGCTGGCTTGTCTGTTAAATGGTGCTGTAACCCCCAAAGTGCACTCCAAAAAAATAAATAAATAAAATGTTCCTGTGTTTGTGAATTGTGGGGGTCGATGTTGCCCCACTGCGCATGCGCACGATGGAGGGAGCTCCGTCGTGCGCATGCGTGAGACCCGGGGAGCGATGGGCTCTCCGTCACTCTGGGTCTTGCACCAAAGGGGGCGTGCTGTCAATGTTGATTGACAGCACGCCCCCTTTGGTGGGTGTGCCGGGGGCGTGGCTGCCAGACGGAGGCGTTCCCATGGGAACGCCTACCGTCTGAAGCCGGCCCCACTGACATCACTAGTGATGTCAGTGGGAGTGATTTTGGCTCTGATAGAGCCAAAATCACTCCAGGGCTTGCAGCTGCTAGACCCTACTGCAGGGTCTCCGTCGTAAGCCCGATGGTCGCGATGGTCTTGACCATCGCGACCATCATCATGGATGCTCGCATAAGCTGTGGGTGGTCACCCACAGCTATGCGAGGGTCCAGGAGGATGCTCCATTTTCATGGAGGAGGGCTCTAATTCAGAGCGAGCGCTCTGGTCAGAGCGTTCGGCTCTGAATCAGGCCCTGTGTGCGCAGTAGCCTCATGTGCATCAACAAAGTAGTGCCAAGCGTGCGCCTGTGTCGTAAGTAAAGGGTTGGCTGGCTCATCTGTTAAAGGGTGGTGTAACCACCAAAGTGCACTCCAATTAAATAAAAAAATATTTTTTTCTGTTTGCGAATTGTGTGCGCTAAAGCCGCACGTGCATCAACAAAGTAACGCCAAGCGTGCGCCTGTGTCATAAATCAAGGCCCGGTTGGCTTGACCGTTAATGGGTGCTGTAACCCCCAAAGTGCACTCCAAACAAATAAAAAAAATTTTTTCTGTGTTTGTGAATTGTGTGCACTATGGTTGCACGTGCATCAACAAAGTAGCAGCACCAAGCGTGCGCCTGTGTCCCATAAGTAAAGGGCCGGCTGGCTCATCTCTTAAAGGGTGATGTAACCCCAAAAGTGCGCTCCAGAAAAAATAAACAATTCTTTTTTTTCTGTGTTTGTGCGAAATGTATGTGCAGTAGTGCATGTGCATCAACAAAGGAGCAGCGCCAAGTGTGCGCCTGTGTCCCATAAGTCTGTTAAAGGGTGGTGTAACCCCCAAAGTGCGCTCCTCAAAAAATAAACAATTCTTTTTTTTCTGTGTGTGCGAAATGTATGCGCAGTAGCCACACGTGCATCAACAAAGGAGCAGCGCCAAGCATGCGCCTGTGTCGTAAGTCAATGGCCGGTTTGGGCATTTGGTCCGGACTGAAGGACATGCCAACAATTCTGATATGTCTACTTTCACTGCATATGATACTGTTACCACTGACAGAGTGGTGGAGGATTACATTGGTGACAGCATCCAAGTAGGGATGTCAGACAGTCCGTACCTGTACTGGCAGGAAAAAGAGGCAATTTGGAGGCCCCTGTACTAACTGGCTCTATTTTACCTGACTTGCCCCCCCTTCAGTGTGTACTCCGAAAGAGTGTTTAGTGCAGCCAGGAACCTTGTCAGCGAAAGGCGTAGGAGGTTGCTTCCACAAAATGTGGAGAAGATGATGTTCATCAAAATGAATTATCAACTCTTCCAGGGAAACCAGCCTCCAGAACGTACAGAGGGACCTGTGGTGGTGGATTCCAGCGGGGACGAATTAATACTCTGTGAGGATGAGGATGTACACAACACTGAAGAGGGTGAAGAATCGGTGGATGAGGAGGATGAGGACGACATCTTGCCTCCGTAGAGCCAATTTGTGCAGGGACAGATTAATTGCCAGCTTGTTTTGCGGGGGCCCAAACGTACCAATAATTTCAGCCACAGTCGTGTGGCAGACCCTGGTGCTGAAATGATTGGTTTGTTAAAGTGTGCATGTCCTGTTTATACAACATAAGGGTGGGTGGGAGGGCCCAAGGACAATTCCATCTTGCACCTCTTTTTTTTCTTTGCATTATGTACTGTTTGGGACCTAGTTTTTCAAACTGCCATCCTGTCTGCCACTGCAGTGTCACTCCTAGATGGGCCATATGTTTGTGCCGCCCACTCGTGTCGCTTAGCATAGTCATCCAGCTACCTCGGTGCAACTTTTGGACTAAAAACAATATTGTGAGGTGTTCAGAATAGACTGGAAATGAGTGGAAATTATTGTTATTGAGGTTATTAATAGCATAGGTGTAGAAAAACCCACAAATTCTGTGATTGTATCTGTTTTTATGCTTTTTTTTCAAAAAAATACAGATCCAAAACACAAAACCCAGAACCTAAAACACGGAAGGGTGGTTTTGGCAAAACCAATCCAGATCCAAAACACAAAGAAAGATCCAGATCCAAAACCAAAACACAAAAAGTGGCCGGTGCACAACCCTACTTGAAATACAGTAAAAGCATGAAGCCCATCCTGATTTCTCCTTGGTTTTAGGAATTAAATTAAATATAAATGAGGATCAAACACACAGCATAATCATTTTGAGAAACTCTAACACTTGAATTAATGAAGAGTTTGGTCAAATGCATCAGTAGGCCCTGTCTAGTTGTGATGGATCCCATTCACATGCCAGTTAGAGTCTAACCTCTACAGTCACAATGACCCATAGCTTCCTATTGGCTTGGCTTGACCTAGGACATTTACTATACCAGATACCATTGGATCCAACACTTATACATAATAAATGCTTCAGGCAGTGATGATAAGAAGGCCAGATATCACAGTGCTATTGAAACATCTCTCAGCCAGGGTGAATTATGAGTGTAAAACAAATCACGATGGACTGCAATAATGCACATGCACATATACTTACAGAAGGATATGGAGTAATCCTGTTCCAACGAGACGTTTATATGCTCGGTTCAACAATGCTATAGTATATCTGTCTGTGTTCTAAAAAAATATGCTGAATTTTATAACAAGGACCGAAAATGTAATATTCAGAAATAGGTGTAGCATATTATACTGGTTACTTTGCAATATAATGATACAGGGCCAACTCCAGGGGTCTGAGCACCCTGTCCCGGCACGTTATGCTGCGCCTTGCTATCGCGCGCAGAGAAGCGGGGTGAGACCGATATTGGGGGCGTGGCCTCATTACCAAAGGCTACGCCCCCTAATTGACATTATTTGGAGGCGTGCCCGCATGGCACGCCTCCAGATAACATCAGGCTGGGGGTAAAGCCCAGCCCTCCATCACTGGCTGCACTTCCCCCAGCCCTCTCCCGTCAGTGAATGGATTCCGCGCATGCGCGCTGCTTCCATTTACACTCCGGGGGCCCAAACCTCCCGATTTGACCACCAGTGAGCCGCTTCGGCCCACAGGTGGAACAGCGGGACAGTATTGTCCCGCTGAAATCGGGATGTTGAGGAGGGGTGCGCCCTCTATGGGTGGCGCCCCTGTTCGAGCGCACCGGTCAAACACCCCTAGAGCCTTCCTTGTAATGATATATAGTATGTTCTCCCTTTGTTTACATGGGTTTCCTCCCGGTGCTCTGGTTTCCTCCCACACTCTAAACTGCTAGATTGTCTTCTGACAAAAATTAGTGTGTGTGTCCATGTGATAGAAAGCATACTGTACTGTACTGTAGTTTGTAAGCTCCACTGGGACAGTTACTGATGTGAACGACTAAAATATTCTTTGTGAAGAGCTTGGAATATGTGTGAGCTATATAAGTAACTGTTACCAAATAAATAGATCACATAACTTCAATGTGACTATTAATACAAAGTAGATGGTATATTATAAAAAAAGAGAATAAAAAACCCATACATTTTAGCTTACAACCAAACAAGTTAACGCTGTCGGGTCAGGCTTATGGCCAGAGAAATGTACACGTGTTTTTAAATTTACCTTGTTAGAGGGGGAGATTTATTAACTTTCTAAAGAGGATCATTGGAGGCAGTGACTACAGCAACCAATCCAATTATAGCTATCATTTTATAGAAGGTGCCAGATAAAGGATAGCTAGAATCTGATTGGCTGCTATGGGGAACTTTTTCACTGATCCTCTGTAGAGGGTTTGATAGATTTCCCCCTATGTAGCTATTTAACAGGAGATGTTGCACAACACCCCCTAATGTGTCTCAATTCATCTCAGTAACTCTCTAATAATCATACATTAACTCCAATAAGGGCATATTTTTTGATCAATTCTGGCCTTAAATTATACAGAAACAGATCCCTCTCCAGTGGCCTGCAGTAGGGTCCCAAAGCACATCTGACCCATTATTGCAGTTTCCATGCGCAGCTGGAAATCATGAGTAGTAGACTTAAAGGAAGAAATTTAGTGGTCGTGGATGTAATCACTGTACTTCTTCCTGATCGCCAGGGCTGGCTTTTATCAGGGCCTGTGTCCTTACGATCTAATTTGATATATTCGAGTGGAAGAAGATTCCTTATTGCCACAATGTGCGGCGATAAGAATTCTTAATATTCGGAGGCTGGCCCAAATCATTATAAATGTACCCCATTGTCTCTTAAAGTACACTAGCGATGAAAAATATTTTTACTCCCTTCCTGATTTCTTATGTTTTTGCTTATTTGTCACACTTATTTGTTTCAGATCTTCAAACAAAACTTAACATAAGACAAAGATGACCTGAGTAAACACAAAATTTAATTTTGAATTGATTATTTCATTTATTGAAGGAAAAAAGTTTTCCATCACCTACTGTATGTCACCCATGTGAAAAATGAATTGCCTCCTCAACTTAATAACTGGTTGTTCCACCTTTAGCAGGTACAACAGCAACCAAACACTTCTAATAACTCAAGTTCAGTCTTTCACATCACTGTGGAGGAATTTTGACACTCTTCTCTGCAGAATTGCTTTAATTCAGCCACATTGGTATAAGGTTCTGTAAAACCATCTGAAATGGATTCAAGTCAGAACTTTGACTAGTTCACTATAAAACCTTAATGTTGTTTCTTTTGAGCCACTCAGAGGTGGGCTTGCTCTTGTACTTTGGTTCGTTGACTTGCCGCATAACCCAATTGCAATTGAGCTTCAGATCATGGACTGATGACCGAACATTCCCCCTGAGAATACTTTGGCAGAGAGCAGAATTCATAATTCCATCAACTACTGCAAGTCACCCAGGACCTGGAGTGGCAAAGGTTCCTCACACCATCACACTACCACTACCATGTTTGACTGTTGGTATAATGTTATTATTGCACAATGCTGTGTTAGCTTTATGTCGAATGTAACAGGACTCACGTCTTCCAAAAAAGTTTTACTTATCAGTCTACAGAAACATTAGGCAAATGTTTTTGGTTTTTTTAGCAAATGTGAGACAAGCCTTTATGCTGGCAGTGGTATTAGTTTTGCGACTCTCCCATGGATAATATTTTTCCCCTGTCTCTTTCTTATGATGGAAACATAAAAGCTGACATTAACTAAGGTGAGTGAGGTCTCCAGTTCTTAAAATATTCTTCGGGATTATATTGTGAATTCCTGGATGAGTCATTGATGTGCTCTTGGAGGTATTTTGGTAAGCCGGCCACTCCTGGGAAGAGTACAGTAACTATTGTTCCACGTTTTCTCCATTTGGAGATAATAACTCACTGTGGTTTGCTGGAGTCCCATTGCCTGAGATGGCATTGAAACCCTTTCCAGACTTTTTCAATAGTTTTCTTTCTCATCTCTTCTGGAATTTCTTCTGATGGCAGCATACTGTGCTGCTTGTTGAGACCTTTTAGCCAACCTCACATTGCTGGAAAGGTTCTATTTTAATGATATTTAGATTCAACAGGCTGGCAGTAATCAAGCCTGATTGTGTATACTCTAATTGAAACCAATTTAATTTGGTTCGGTGGTTGAATGAGTAACTAAGAGGGCAATTACTAGCCACACAGAACCAGTTGGTGTTGGAAAACTTTTTTCCTTTACTAAATTAAATTATCATTTAAAAACTTTATTTTATATTTACTCGGGTTGTCTTTGTTTTATATTCAATTTTGTTTGAAGATCTGAAACAATTAAAAAATAAAGAAATCAGGAAGGGGGCAAAAACTCTTTCATGCCACTGTATGTAGCCCCCTGTATGGTCATTTTACCTGGAGGGGATGCCAGTATTACAGTTAGGTTAGTCTCACTCTGCAGTTCTCTTTCAGCAATGCAGATCGTGGAAAGGCCCACCAGGGCACAACTCTAGTCCAGCTCAAAATAAATGACTGTGTTGATGCAAACACAACCCAGATAGAAAGGGGAAAAGCCACTTGGCTTTATGTATATAAATGCATCAAGCAGATACTTATGTTTGTAAATATTAAGGATATGCGCCGACCCTCGTGTTTTGGTTTTGGATCTGTATCTCCTTCAAGTTTTTGGATCTGGATTTGGTTTTGCAAAACCACCCTCAAGTGTTTTGGTTTTGATTTTGGATCTGGATTTAAAAAAAAAATATAGATAAAAAGTTTTAGAAACAGCTAAAATCATGTAATTTTTGCAATCCAAAACCCGAAATTCGGATTTAAAATCCAACTTCTGAACCACAAAAAGATCAAGACTGTGACCAGGATTTACCCGGATCTCCTCAGGAAATCAGAACCGCGATTCGGATTTACCCAGGTTCACGAAATTCGGGTGGACTCGGATTTCTGGAGACCCAAACTACACATTTCTAGTAAATATAAAACAAATACCCATTCAATTTTATTTTTATTTTTTGCTAATACACAAGAGTAATGTTTTCAGTTTACTTCATGCTTGCCGACTTCTCGGCAAGGGTCTCCATAAGGGTATAACCATGCGAGTGTAAGGGGTGGCTATACATTTGTGTCATCGAGGACTTTCCCACTGCTATAGAAAGCTGTGATTCCTTGATAATGCATGGGGTGGGGCAAAGATGATGCAATTACACGTGACTCATATCATCAAGCCCCGCTCCGGACTGCCCACTTCACTCATGACTTGGCCGGTCAGCAGATGGCAGCAGCAGATTTCGGGAGACTTGCATGCTCTTCCCGGAGTCTGTATTGAAAATGTAGAGGGTGTTCCTGGGCGATGGCAGGCAGGTGGCTTAGCACATACACAGAGATGTTCCGTCTTATGGGCATGTTATGGCAGTGTTGCCGTCAGTGAAAGTGTTTGTATACTCAACCTCTCACATAGGAGGCTGGTGTGATTTTGGATGGTACATCAAAATTTTTCAATAGACGCACCAATCAGTATTTCAGTGTCTTTGATGCTGAAAGTGGGCGTCTCAGTCCTTGCGCAGTCATACGCAGTCATATGCACACAGATGCATAATTAGTCCAAGGGAGCACCATAGAAAATGTTCAGCCCCCCACTGCCGCTCTTCTCTTTAAGCAGTGTGCTCCGTCAGGTACATCTGCTCTCCCAGCCGGCTCCATATCTCAACACTGACTGATTTTGAGAGGATGTGTGGCCATGGTCCCAGCAGGGTCAGCACAGCCACACCTCATCCCAGCATTAGGGAAGAGAGACGGAGCCAGTTGAGAGAGCAGATGAGCCTGCAGTGCAGCACTAGCACACTGCTAAGAAAGAAGAAGCCATCCACAGGGGATCAGGAGGTGAGCATATTGCTGATGGCATAACTGTGTGCAGGGGGAGGGCCAAGCCCCAGAGGCGGACCAGGCTCTGTAGCAGCCGCACCCCCTGCACCTACTGTAGCTATGTCTATGTATGATGCTCAGATGTACACCAGGGTAAGACTTTGTAGCAGCATTTGCATAGAGTACCAGATGGGGGCCGCCAATAGATGCAGACACAGTCGCTACTGCATCTATTTCAGAATCAGCCCCTATGTTATAATAAAAAAGGTCTCTAGAAAAGGAACAGTTTGTTGTGTGTATTACATATCTAACAAAAGGAACATCATCCCAAAATGTTACCTATTACTCCTGTACTTTCTGGAATTTAATAAAAAGAAACCATGTGCTTGTGAAGTCATGAAGTCAGCGTGCCCTGTGTGCTGCCTTCTCTGTGTTTAATTTATATGTTTAAAGTTTGGTGTATTAAGCGTTGTTCAACTTGTGAGGCTAAGCACCACGGGCGGACAACCTTAGCTGGCGTGGTCCTGGATACTGTTCCATCGACTATAAACACCACCTACAGTACATCAGGCGATGAAATAATCCTCCGTCACCTCTCAATATCTAGTGTCATTTACTGTCAAATCTACCAGTAGGGACATTTCTGTTCACATATAAAAGTAATTCCCATGCAAATGATTTCACAGATATTAGATCAGTACAAAGAAGACCTAGATTGTCAACCTTGCAAGTTCCTTTCACTACCGACATGATTTGTTTTGTTTTGTTACTCTCTAGTACACTATTTGGAGAAATGTAATTGGCAATTATTTACTTACCCATAAGAGACTGGAGGAAACCTGACAGGTAATTGTCACACACACATTGTAATGTGTCAGAAACAGATTACAACTAATATTAAAATCCATATACAGATACACTTTAAATATTGATTTCTAAAAAAACTAAAAGTACTAATGAAAGAATGAAGAAAATAATATTAGAAATGTGCGGTAGACTTATTTGTTTTAAAACTTTCTCTACAATTTTTTTATATTGTTCTCTCAGGGAGATCCAGGAAGGTAGCGTCAAAGTTGGTGGTATGTGGGCTCCTATGGTTAAGACACTATGGGCTGTATTTATCAATCTTTTTTTCCTAAAATAATGTGAAAATGGGTATTTTCACACCCTTTTCACATTATTTTAGTTTCTCTGAAATGTATTAATGGGCTTTTGGAACAGTTTTCGTGAAAAATGTCTACAAGCCCTTTAATTTGCATTTGTTTAGTAAGCAGATATTATTTCCCATCCTGTAACAGGAAATGCGAGCAGCTTGAAATTTACTAAGGGTGAATTGTGAAAACATACTGAGTGGGAGCCCTACTGGAGATGGTGTTATTCAGGATTCCCCCTGGTTCCACGATTCCTGCTCTGCTCTGACAGGCAGAGCAGAGCCAGGAGCCGCCCCCCTGTGATCTTCTTGCAGTCTAAATAGGCCACAAGATGACCACTGTCGCCGAGGCTCCTGCACTGTGACCACGGTCAGCTGTGCACCGATATCTGAGTTTACAGCACACATGAGATGAAAGGGGTCACAGACAAAGAGCCTGGAGATTAACTGACCAGAAGAGAGAGCACACCAATCACCGAGGTAAGTGTCAGCTCTTAGATGAGGAGACGGGGTTTGTGGAGGAGTAGGGTCGCGAAGGGGGGTGTGTTTAGCGGTAGCCAGCGGAGGTGCATGCGCAAGCACCTTCTCACTGTATTTTTTGCAGAAAATACCATGAGAAGTAGGCAAAGAAGATTCGCAGTGACAGAGGTTTATTGCAAGCTCTGTCCCTGCTTGCGGATGTTAGTACATCCAAGTGATAATGAAAATATCGCACTACAATCGCATTTTAATTGTGGATTGTAGTAAATAGGGGCCAATGACATGGAGACTGCATTCTAGGATAATTTATAGGTAATCCCAAAATGTAGCCTTCCGTATCTACGCAGCTCGTATTGGCCGTACGCATGCTCCCCACACCTTTATCTAGATCAGTCATCCTTCCCTTCGCCAATTTTCTTTACCCTTTTCCCTGTATATCTTTTGTTATTGAAAAATAACAGTTCTTCATTGTTCCAACTTTACAGTATTTGTACGTTTTGACATATAACTATTTATCTCACTATCCAATTTGTTGCTTAACCTGTCACTCAATAAAATTGTCTAAGTAAAAAAAAACATACCAGACTGTGGGACTCCTGCAATAATTGGTTATGCTTCCTTTCCTAAATTTAGTAAATGCATGCCTCCCCACATTACATCACTACAGAAGACAAACAAATTTTCCATGTCCATGCACTGCCTACCACACACGTTCCCACATGTCTGAACCCTATTTGATTGAAACAGCACCCCCAAATAAGAAAGCTCCACCCTTTTTTGGCCATCAAATTTCTGGGTTGTCCTGTGAAAACCAGGAATGTTGGAGGCTAAGAGTACTATTGTGGAAGGATCTGTGAGACCATATTGCTAAGTACTTTTACAACAACAACACTGTGTTCATTTGTCACATACTCACTGTGTTGACAGTTGTAATATTTTGTGGGCTGTATGAAATATTAGGACTTAGGGGTCTATTCATCATCGGGGCCAGGCGGCTCCCGATGATTAAGTATCCATCTCGCCATGGGGGATACTTTTCAATGGAGCAATTCAGCTTTGCAGTACTTAAATAGCAGCATTACTTACCTCCCCCGTGGTTGGCTTCTGCGCATCTGTGACCCGAGGTCACACAAGCGCAGAGCTGCTGGTCACGCAGTGGGGAGGCGGAGTAGGGATACGCTCAGATCCCTCTCCGTCCCATAGGAAGGAGAGAGGCTCTGAGAACAAGCACCATCTGAAGATGGTGTTTGTTCTTGCAGACAGACACTGAAAACTTTAAGTTTTCAGAGTTTGCTGAATATCAGATGATCCTATCGGACCCCTGATGATGAACAGCTTGTTACATAAAATATGCAGAAGCTAGCTATACTATGTCATGTATTCTTGTCAAAATGCTGAAAACCACCATCCCAATACAGTATAGAGATGAACGGGTCCAGTTCTCCGAGAACCAAACCCACCCGAACATAGGGGATCCGAGTAGGATCTGAGTCTGGCTCGGGATTTCCCGTCTAACTCAGAATCCAAAGCAAGGCAAAACACCATCATACCGCTGTTGGATTCTCACAGGTTTTGGATTCTATAAAGGTCCCAGTGATCGGCACCATTTTCACTCCGGCTGTGGATAGTGTACAGAGAACTGACGTGCTCTGTGCTGCCCTGTCTGTTAAAGGGTGCAGTGTTGTTGGGCTGCAGTAAATAAAGGGCTGCTGCTGTGTTGTCCATAAAGGGGTTGGGGCTGCAGTACATAAAGGGGGGGGTGCTGCTGCTGTGTCACTTTTGTCCTGTCAATCAAGGGGCTGCAGTACATAAAGGGGTGCTTCTGTGTTGTCCATAAAGGGGCTGGGGCTGCAGTACATTAAGGGGGGCTGAAGTACATTAAGGGGTGATGCTGTGTTGTCCTGTCTATCAAGGGGCTAGGGCAGCAGTACATAAAGGGGTGCTGTGTCATCCAGGAGTGCTCTGTCAATTCAGGGGTGTTCTTCCCTAGTGTAAAAATTGAAAAAAAGTTAATTCAAATTAAAAATTATAATTCCACAAAAAATAAACAATTTTTTTTTGTGTGTGTGCTAGTTACGCTATTATTGTTCGGTGACACTCCTGGCCAGACCACAGTTTATCATCCAACTATTGTGACACTATAAGTCGTAGCGCAGTGTGTTATCCTTATTCATAGAAAATCTTGTGACACTAAGTGGTAGTGCAGTGTGTTACACTCTGCTTATTCATAAAAAATCTTGTGACACTGTAAGTGGTAGTGCAGTGTGTTACTTTTTTCTTATTCATAAAAATATTGTGACACTAATGGTGCATACACACGATCAGATTTTTCCTTCAGATATGAACGATAACGATTTAAAAATCGTTCAGTCGTTCATATCTGAAGGAAAATCGTTCATATCTGACATGCCTGAACGATGGACGATCAACGATGCGCGTTCCCGATGGTCAGATAACGATTTCTGACATCTGATGTGTTTGCAGTCAGACTTGGACGATTCCATTCATTTTAATGCAGTCAAAAATCGTTCAATCGTTCAAATCGTTCAAATCGTTCAATCGTTCAGTCGTTCATCTGACAAATCTGACAAGTCTGACAAATCTGACCGTGTGTATGCTCCATTAGTTGTAGCACAGTGTTTTACTCATAAAAAATCTTGTTACACTGTAAGTGGTAGCGCAGTGTGTTATTCTTCTCTTATTCATGAAAAATATTGTGACACTGTAGGTCATTGATTCCACTTCATTCGTGTTTGTTGATATGGAAAATAAGCAGTTGAAAGGAGAGCAGGAATCACATACTAGTGCTGGAGCTGCTGCCAGTGCCACCAGTATTGACGATACTAGTCCGTCTAGGTCATCTACTAAAGCCGATGCCCAAAGGCATACAGGGCTTAAGTCAGGGCATCTAAAATCAAAGAATCAATTTTTTACATTGGTAAAGAAAAAAACATCAAAGCGAAAGTTAGCTGCAGAAAGACATAAAATTGGCAATATGCCTTTCACCACACGAAGTGGCAAGGAAAGGCTAAGGCCTTGGCATTTATTTATGACTGATGTTTCTGACTCATGATGATGTAAGCCATTTTCCCTGTAGATGTTTCAAAAAAATGAAAATTGTTAAGGCACAGGAACCAACTGTGCGCTCTGAAATGTCACAAATCCCTGAGGAGAGTCTAAGTGTGTCCGTGGGTGCCATGTGTGAGCCTGACCTTTCCAAAACTGGACTCAAAGAGAAGCCTCCTTTCACAACTTCTGCATCCTCTGCAAATGTGGGGATGAGCAGCACAAGTCAACATGCTGACACAGAAATTGAGGATGGTTCTGTGGAAGTGCACCAGGAGGAGGAGCAAATTTGTGTAGCTGACGCTAATAAGAGTGTTGATGATGAGGATGCTGATGATGAGCATGTTGTTGATGAGGATGTTGTTTGTGTAAATCAGGCACCAGTGGAAACAGTTGTTGCCCATGATAAGGAAAAGCCCATTGGCATGCCTGGGCATAAAACAAAAAACTCCACTTCTTATGTGTGAAATTATTTTTACCCAAATCTAGACCACAATTGTCAAGCCATCTGTACCCAATGTCATGCCAGAGTAAGTAGAGGTAGGGACCCTAACCATCTAGGAACCTCCTGCCTGTTACGTCATCTGCAGTGCATCCATCAAAAGTGTTTACAAAATTCATAAACTTTGGCTAAAAAAGTAACAACAAGCAGTCCAGCGACAGCTAGCTCCCTTCTCTCTGCTAGATCCAAGCACCCAGCATCTTCACCACCAACACCTTCATCAACAATATCCCGAATCATTATCGGAAGTAGTCCTATATCCAATTTAATAAGGCAAACTCAGTCCTCCCCTATCCTGGATTCCTCAGAAGAATCCTTGAGCACTACACCTGCTGCTGCTGGGAGTGGATCTTCATCCCAGAAGGAGACCAGAAAGACTACTAGTAGTAGTTCTAAAAATTAATTGACTGTTAAACAATCCTGTGCAAGGAGGAGCAAGTATGACATCAGTCACCCAGTTGCACAGCAGATTACTGACGCCATAACATCTATGCTGGTATTAGATGTCCGTCCGATATCCTCCATTAGTGCAGTGGGTTTTAGACAGTTAATTGAGGTACTGAGTCCCCGCTAACAAATCCCATCTAGGTTCCACTTCACTAGAAAATCAATTCCCAGCCTGTACAGGGACATTAAAAAACGTAATTAGTGTCATACAAAATGCCATTGTACTCAGTGTCCACTTAACCACAGATATGTGGACAGGTGGAACAGGCCAAACACTAGATTACATGACTGTAACAGTCCACTGGGTGGGTGTATTGCTTTCAGCAGCACAAACAGCAGCAGCATCTAAGAAAATGCAGCTTATTCAGAGGCAGGCTACTATGTGTATAACCGGTAACACTAAGAGGCATACTGCTGACAACCTCTTAGAAAAACTCAGTGAACTCATTGCAAAATGGCTTACCCCGCTTGGACTCTCTTCGGGATTTCTGACAATGCCACCAATATTGTGAGAGCATAACAGCTGGGTGAATTCCAACATGTCCCATGTTTTGCTCACACTATTAACTTGGTGGTGCAATTTTTTTTTTTAAATGACAGGGCCGTGCAGGAGATGCTCTCTGTAGCTTGCAAAATTTTCGCAATTCAGCAGGTGCATGTAGAAGAATTCAGCACCTTCAAGAAATGTTGATTTTGCCCTGTCACCAGCTGAAGCAAGAGGTAGTTGCAAGGTGGAACTCCACCCTTTATATGCTTCAGCAGATGGAGGAACAACGTAAGCCATCCAAAGCTACACAACAAACTATGGCATAGGAAGAGGAGGGGAAATGTACCTTACTCAAGCTCAGTGGAAAATACTATCCATCTTGTGCAAAGTGCTGAAACCCTTCGAAGTAGTCACCTGTAAAGTGAGTTCAGACACTAGCTAGAGTCAGCTAGAGTCAGGTAATTCCCCACATTAGACTGTAGGAAAAGCAGCTTGAGAAACTGAAGTAGGAGCTGAAACATAGAGATTCCACTAGGCATGTCGGACTTGTAGATCAGGTCCTTTATTCACTTCTCCAGGATCCAAGGGTTGTCAGGATCTTACAATCGGATCAATACATTTTGGCGACCGTGCTGAATCCTAGGTTTAAGTCAAACATTGTGTCTTTCTTCCCAGCGGACACAGATCTGAAGAGATGCAAAGAGCTGTTGGTAAGGAAATTGTCAGCTGAAGCGGCACGTGATGCAGTGATGGCTCCTCCTTTAGTTTCTCCAGCAAGTGCGACTGCCAGGAAAAAACTAAACTTTCCAAAAAAAAGACTCACTGGTGATACAGATGAGAAAACACAACCACGTTTTGACATCTGGTTGGGTCTAAAAGAATTGCCTACAATTAATGAGACCTCTACCGTGACTCCATCTGATACAGTCACCATTCAATTAATGGTTGAGGACTATTTAAATAATAGCATCCAAATAGGCATGTCAGCCAGTCCATATCACTGCTGGCATGAAAAAAAGGCAATTTGGAGGCCCTTGCACAAATTGGCTTTGCTTTACTTGCACTGCCTACCCTCCAATGTGAAAGAGTTTTCAGCACAGCCTGGAACCTTGTCAGCGATCGGCGTAGAAGGCTACTTTCTCAAAATGTGGAAAACATGATGTTCATCAAAATGAACTACAAATTTCACGAGGAAGACCTTTACCGCCAATTACATCCAAAAATTACAGAGGCACCTGAAGTTGTAATGGTGGATTCCAGCATAGACAAATTAATATTGTGTGAAAATGATGAGCTCACTGATGAGGGTGAGGAATCGGATGATGATGGCGACAACATCTTGCCTCTGTAAAGCCAGTTTGTGCATGGAGAGATCGTTGTCAGCTGCCCGCTTTTTTTGTGGAGGCCCAAACAAACCAATCGCTTCAGCCACAATTGATTGGTTTGTTAAACTGTGCATATCCTGTTTACTAAATACAACATAAGAGTGGGTGGAAGGGCCCAAGGACAATTCCATCTTGCAAATCTATTCTTTGCATTATGTGCTGTTTGGGGCATTGCTGCCTGACATTTTTTATTTTATAGTTTATTAAACTTGCATCCTGTCAGCCACTGCACTGCCACTCTGTGCCATGTTGGTAGATGAACTGCCACATGTTAGTGCCGCCCACTGCTGTCGCTTAGCTTATTCAGCCACCTCGCTCGATGCAACCTTTTGGTCTAAACTGGATGAAATCAATATTGTGAGGTGCGAGTTGGTCAAAATTGACTGGAAATTACTGGTAATAAATGTTATTGAGGTTAATAATACTATAGGAACAAAAACAGGCCCAAATATTGTGATATCAGCTGTTTTTATGATTTTTTAATAAAAATACAGTTTCAAAACCAAAACACACAAGGGTGATTTTGGAAAACCAAATCCAGATCCAAATCCCTGAAGGAGATATACAGTAGATTCAAAACCAAAATACTGTTGTCTGCGCACATCCCTAATACAGTACATTGCAATTGTGCAATTTATCAACTAACATTTCTGTTACGTGACATATTTCAGTTAGAAAAGAATTGCTATGAAAGTGTCATCTCTTTAGATTCTTCTACTCCCTCCATCTCTCTTAGTGGATATGATGCCATGACAGTAAACTGAAGGGTAAACTTTCGATGCTGTAATCAGCGGTGAAAGTACAGGGTTTTGCATTTGTCAGGAAGGATGCTTATTTGAACAGCTGTCCTAGCATTATTACATTGATAAATAATCCAAAAAAACAATTCTGCTCACCACAATATACTGCAATAAGCAATGTTAATTTTCAGACTTCAACTGCCACCAATGATAAATGCTGTAGACTCATACAAATGAACTTATCAATTCACAGGGAACCAGTGACATTAGTGTTGCACACTTGTCAATTTAATAGATATCTCCTATAGGGCTCTATTTACTACAATCCGCATTTGTAATGCAGATTGTAGTGTGATATTACCGACTGAATTCCAATTGCGAATTCAGGCAATATACCGGTCCCTGGAATGAGGTAAGTGAATTTTTTTTTTGACTATTTTTTACTTTTTTTGCAGTGTATCAGCTTTCGATCTGTGTAGCCCACACAGCTGATCACTGGGACCGGCTTCGGGCTCTGCAGAGCAGAGCCCGGAGCTGGTTGGCTGGTACTTTATCTCTGTTCCCGTTATCTCTATCAAAGGCTTAATAAATAGATCCCAAAGTACCAAACAATCATATCCTAACTATCACTTTACAGGCTGTGTTTGAAAAATGACAGTTAAGAGCTGATTGGCTGGTACTTCATCTCAATCCACTTTATCTCTCTCCAAGACTTAGTACAAACTCTACACTCTAGTGCAAACAGTCATGGGATAGCAGTATGTAAATGTAATGGTAGGTGGCATCTTGGAAACCAAAAAACCAGCATCAGATGTAACCTGACATCTTATTTATTTATTTATTTATTTATTTATTTATTTATTTATTTATTACCAGTTATTTATATAGCACACACAAAGAATATTTGGCCATTCACATCAGTCCCTGCCCCAGTGGAGCTTACAATCTATGTTCCTATCACATTAGGGTTAATTTATATTTGGAGCCAATTAACCTATCAGTATATTTTTGGAGTGTGGGAGGAAACCGGAGCAACCCACACAAGCACAGGGAGAATATACAAACTCCACACAGTTAGGGCCATGGTGGGAATCAAACCCATGACCTCAGCGCTGTGAGGCAGTAACACTAACCATTACACCGTCTGTGCCACCCTTGTGAGTCAGTTTAAATACCGGCTAGGCTGCTCATGGCAAGGTGAAGTGAATTATCAAAGTTCAAATAGAGCATGATAGTGAGTGCCCGATGGATTGGACATTCCTTTTTCTGAAGTTGTGTGGACATTCAATATTCCTCAATCTACGGTGTCATGTATGTACCAAGAATACCTCAGGGAAGGCATTATCACCCATTGTGGACAGCGCAGTGGCCAATCACAGGTGCTTAATGACAGTGACCAGCAGTGTCTGGCTACAATTGTCTGTGGTAACAGACAAGCGATACTGGCTGAAATCACATTCACATTGATTGCAGGAGGTAGCAGACCCATATACAGCAGCTCAGTGCAGCATTCCTTAGCTTCTATAGTATTTGGGAGCAGAAGACCCACCAGAGTGCCCCTGTTAACACTACAACACCAGACACAGCACATCAGCTGGGCTTATGATGTTGCTAATTGGACCCTGGAGGCCTGGTATGGTCCGATGAGTCATGGTTCTAGTTGTTTCAGACTGATGGTAGGTTTTGAGTGTGGTGCAGAGCAGACCCCATATGGCCATGGACCCCAGATGTCAGCAAGGCACCATGCAGGCTAGTGGTGGTTCCATAATGATGTAGGGTGTGTTCACGTGGCATGGGTTGGGTCTGATGGTCCATCTGAACATGTAATTGACCAGTAACCACTATGATGCATTGCTTGATGACCGCTTGCATCCCTTCATGGACTTTATGTACCCCCACATTGAGGATATATTCCAGCAGGATAATGCACAGTGTCATTAACCCTAAGTTGTCCAGAATTGGTTTGGGGAAAATTCTGGAGAGTTCCGACAAATGGTGTGGCCACCACATTCGTCTGACATGAACCCAATCGAGCATTTATGGGACGTGGTGGAGAGTTCCATTTGTACCCAAGATCCTTCACCTACAAATATCAAGGAGCTGTGGGAAGCTATCCAGATGACATGGGTCAACATCTTTGCAGAGGTCTTCCATCCACTTGTGGAACTGATGCCACATGGAGTTGCTGCACTTTGCTGGGCTAGAGGGGGTCCTGCACGATACTAAGCATCAATACTATGACTTTTAGCACTTCAGTGTATTTTTTGGATGACTTCAGGCTTAAAAAATATTAATGATATTTTTAAGCCACTGGTAGAATATATTTGTCTATATACTGTATGTACATGAAGGTGATGTGGGGAAATGTACTGTACAAGTAGCAAACACAGGCTACAATGAGAAAAAGTAAAATCATAACCTGTACTTTACACCTTAATGTATCAGGAATAAACCAGTTTATGGGCAAAAATTAATTTTCTAGACAATTGGAGCTGATGACAAAGTTTAAAAAAGCCTCCCTCCCCTATACATGAAACCTTTTTGTGTCTTTGTCCTAACTCCCCAACTCAAAAAGTTGGGAGGTATACTTTTATAATAATTATGCTGAGAAACAGACAGATTGTCCAAATGTTCAAGTGAAGTCAGCGGTCCAGGTCCTTCAGAAGTTACTTATACTTCAAGTGATGACCCTAATACGCACAGGCAGTCATAGATGGTCCCTTTCCAGAGACGTAATAACGCCCATGCGGGCCCATAATTAGTGCTCCCCCCCAACTTCTGCCAGAAGTGCCGTCTTTCAAGTGATATTTTTGGAAAGATGGCGCATGCGCAGAAGATAGCAAAGGCTCTGGCACAGTGCTAGAGACTTTGCTATCACCTGCACTAGTGCCATCTTTCTGAAGTGATCACCTGAAAGAAGGTGCCACCTGCAGATTACAGACTAGGGATCTGCTGCATGGCACCAGTGGAGTCTACTCTGGGTGTAGGGTGTGCTGGGGACCCCCTTGACCCAGGACCCTGTATGCACCACACAACCTGGACCCATTATAGATAAGCCACTGTCTCTACCTGTCAAGCTATTACTGCATATGCTTACAGCCGTTGTAGTCCAGCAGTCAGGAGGAGCCTGTACTGAGCTCCTTCATTCAGGGCTCAGCACATTCTCTACTGACCCCTGGTGCTCAGCTTCATTTGATAGAGGCTGAGGGGGAGATGTATGAAATCTAAAGAGGAACAAATTGAGGTATTGCCCATAGCAACCATTCAGCTTCTAACTATCATTTAACTAGTACATTCTATACAATAATAGCTAATATATGATTTATTGCAATGGGAAACACCTCCACTTGTCCTCTTTAGAAGGTTTGATGCATCCAGTGGCATATCTATCAGTGGCGTAACTAGGGTATTTGGAGCCCAGGGCAAATTTGAAAATGGAGCCCCCCGACTATGTGCGCACATAGCAGGTGTGCATGACAAAAATGGGCGTGGTCACAAGGGTCGTGACCACTGGAAAATGGGGCATGTCAACATGACACGCACCCCTCTCTTGTCACTGGGAACATTTCTTTCCATTTGCACCTTAATGCAGTGCCCCTTATACAGTCCCCCCTATGCAGTGCCCCTAGTAGTGGTCCCCCTTATATAGTACCCCCAGTATACAGTGCCCCCAGTAGTGGTCCCTCTTATGCAGGCCCCCAGTAGTGCCCCTTATACAGTACCCCCAGTAGTGGTTCTCCTTGTGCAGCCCCCAATTAGTTCACCTTATACAGGCCCCCAGTAGTGATCCCCCATATGCAGTGCCCCTTACACAGTTCCCCTTATCCAGCCCGCCATTAGTTCCCCTTATACAGTGCCTCCAGTAGTGATCCCCCATATGCATCCCCCCAGTAGTGCCCCTTATACAGTGACCCCAGTAGTTGTCCCCCCTATGCAGTGCCCCCTGTAGTGGTTCTCCCTTTTCAGTGCCCCCTGTAGTGGTCCCCCCTGTGCAGTACCCCCACTATTAAGCCCCTTATATAGTGCCCCAGTAGGAGTCCCCCTTGATGCAGTGCCCCCAATAGTAGTCTCCCCCCCAGTAGTGGTCCCCCCCCAGTAGTAGTCCCCAGTAGTGGCCCCCCCAGTAGTAGTCCCCCCTACACAGTGCCCTTTATAGTGGCCCAAGTAGGAGTCCCCCTTAATTCAGTGCCCCCTGTAGTAGACCCCAGTAGTAGTCCCCTCCTTAGTAATAGTCCCCCACCCTGTAGTAGACCCCAGTAGTGGTCCCCCTCTGAGGCAGTACCCCAGGAGTATCCCCCCCAGTAGTAGTCCCCAGTAGTGGAACCCGCCCCGCCCCGTAGCAGTGCCCCCAGTAGTAGTCCCCTCCTTAGCCCCCCTGATAAATACACACTGAAATTAAACAATTAATAAAGTAAAAATTCTTACCTGAATCCACGCTGCCATCCGCACATCAGTCCTCCCGGGCTGGCGCGCTCTGCATTATGAGAGAGACGTCATGACATCATGTCATTTCTCCCATTACCCACTGCAGGAGCTGGAATGGAGCTGGCTCTTGCAGTGGGCACTGCGGTTGCAGCAGTCAATGTGCATCTATCTGATGCTCATTGACTGCTGTTTAACACACACATCGCCACCAGTGTGATGTGTGCAGCAGCAGCAACCAATGAGAGTCTGTCTGACCTCATTGACTGCTGATTCACACACACATCGCAGCCGCTCGGCGGTGATGTGTGTGCAGTAGCAGCAGCCAATGACAGTTGTCTGACTCATTGGCTGCCGGTTAACACACACATCGCACTGGCGGCGATGTGTGTGTTAGCACAGCCTGAGCCCCGCCTGCCACCCTCCTCCTGGTGCTACTGGGAAAGCGCTCAGGGGGAGGGAAGGGGCTCGGCTGTGCAGCAGAGGACTGGCGCTGGGAAGCCTAGCGCCGGTCCTGTGTAAATGTGTAGCACTGACCACACTCACAGCTACACTGGCTAACTAGGGCGGGCTGTTACCGTGGCCGGCGGAGCCCCCGCGACGCCGGTCCCAGGGCACATGCCCCGCTCACCCTGCCCTAGTTTAGCCACTGGTATCTATAATGGCAGCAGGTTGTGCGGGGCACACGGGCCCCTGGATCCAGGGGGGCCCCACACCGCACACACTGCACCCATCAGGGGCTGGCTGGCAACTTTTAGCCTGGGGGGGCAAATGCATGCAGGCGGCCCTGGCAGAGGAGTAACGTGTAGCCAGGGTGCCCGAAGAACGTGCGTGCTACGGCGCCACCCCCCTCAAGTGTTTCAGGGAGGAGGCGGGTCCATATGGGATTAATGTAAGGTAAAAATAAAGATTAGGGGCAGCCCCCTGTCATAGTGCCCATATGCAGTGCCCCCGTGTGCCACTGGAGATAACACCCTTATGCAGGCCTCCAGTAGTGCCCCCAGTAGTGATCCCCCCTATGCAGTGCCCCTTGTGCCCCCAGTAGTAAGCCCCTTATATAGTGCCCCCAGTAGTGGTCCCCCCTGTTCAGTGCCGCTTGTGCCCCCAGTAGTAAGCCCCTTATATAGTGCCCCCAATAGTGGTACCCCCTATGCAGTGCCCTCAGTAGCAGTCCACCCCCCATGCAGTGCCCCCAATAGTGGTAACCCTTATGCAATGTCCCTTAAATAGTGGCCCCAGTTGTAGTCTCCCCCCAATGCAGTACCGCCAGTATTGCCCTTTATATAGAGCCCCCAGCAGTGGTCCCTCGCAGTGCCCCCAGTGGTAGTCTCCTCCCCCTATGTAGTGCCCCTAGTAGTAGTCCCCTCCCCCTTATGCAGTGCCCCTAGTAGTAGTCCCCTCCCCTTGTAGTGCCCCCAGTAGTAGCGCCCCCTTGTAGTGCCCCCAGTAGTAGTCCCCCCTTGTAGTTCCCCAAGTAGTAGTAGTACCCCCCTTGTAGTGCCCCCAGTAGTAGTAGTCCCCCCCCTTGTAGTGCCCCCAGTAGTAATCCACCCTCCCCTGGTAGTGCCACCATAGAATCCCCCCCCTGGTAGTGCCCCCAGTAGCCCTCCCCCCCAGTAGAGAGAGACTTAATAAAAAAAAAAAAACACTTACCTGAAACTCCCGCTCCTGGTCCCGACGCTTCTCCTCTGGCCGCTTTGCATTATGGGAGAGACGTCGTCATGACGACGGCTCTCCCATTACCCACTGCGGGAGCCGGAAGATGGCTCCCGCAGTGGGAGCAGCGGCAGCCGATGAGAGTCTGCCAGACTCTCAGCGGCTGCTGATTACAGCAAACACACAGCTGCCAGCTCCGGCGGCTGTGTTTTTGTGCTGTGTAGCGCTGACCGGACTCCGTCCGGTCAGCGCTACACACGTGGTGCAGTCTGTGTCACAGTGACACAGACTGACCGTGGCCCACGGCCCGCCTGATGCTGCGGCCCGGGGGGCACATGGCACCCTGCCCCCTGGCCCAGCCCGCCACTGGCACCCATATTATTTTAAACCTACCTGTCCGTGGTCCGAAGTCGGGTGTCAGCGCTGCTCAGAACACCGGAAAATGGCCGCCGCGCCCATTTTTCTGTTGTTCTGTGCATGTGCAGTAGATTCCGGGCACACTCTAGTGCCCGGAGTCTACTAAGGCTCTGGTGGCTGGCTAGCCGCATCAGTTGGCTGCCGGCCACTGGGGAGAGAGGAGGGGGCCCCACACGGGAAGTGCACACGGGTCCCCTCCTACTGATAGAGCAACCCCAACCCTTCCCCTTCCCCCATGTAATCAGAAATTTGAATTTAAATTAGGGGTGAGCGGGTTCGGATTTCTGAAATCCGAACCCCCCCGAGCCCCCCCGATCCGAGTCCGATCCGAATCAGGCTCGACTTTTCCCGCCTGACTCGGATCTGAAATCGAGGCAAAACGTCATCATCCCGCCTTCCGAGTCTCGCGGGTTTTGGATCCTATATAAGGTACCCGCGTCGGCGCCATTTTCTCACTCGGCTGTGGACAGTGAAGAGGGAGGGTGGGAGTTAGGGCTGTGTAGTGTAGTGTAGTGTAGTGCTGCTGTTGTCCACTACTTCAAAGTCCATAGGGGCTGGCTGTGTTGTGTTGTGCTGCTGTTGTTAATAGGGGCTGTGTCCACTACTTCAAAGTCCATAGGGGCTGGCTGGACTGTGTTGTGCAGTCAGTTCTCCATAGGGGCTGTGTCCACTCCAAAGTCCTGTGCAGTGTCCCAGTCCTAAAGGGGTGCTGTAGTGTTGTCCAGGGGGTGCTCTGTCCATCTGGGGTGCTCCCCCCAAGTGCTAAAAAAATAATATATTTTCTGTGTTTGTGAATTGTGTGCGCAGTAGCCGCACGTGCATCAACAAAGTAGTGCCAAGCGTGCGCCTGTGTCATAAGTAAAGGGCCGGCTGGCTTGACCGTTAAGGGTGCTGTAACCCCCGAAAGTACACTCCAGTCCAAACCAAAAAAAAAATTATTTTCTGTGTTTGTGAATTGTGTGCGCAGTAGCCGCACGTGCATCAACAAAGTAGTGCCAAGCGTGTGCCTGTGTCATAAGTAAAGGGCCGGCTGGCTTGACCGTTAAAGGGTGCTGTACAACCCAAAGTACACTCCAAACCAAATAACAAAATATTTTTTCTGTGTTTGTGAATTGTGTGCGCAGTAGCCGCACGTGCATCAACAAAGTAGTGCCAAGCGTGCGCCTGTGTCATAAGTAAAGGGCCGGCTGGCTTGACCGTTAAAGGGTGCTGTACAACCCAAAGTACACTCCAAACCAAATAAAATATTTTTTCTGTGTTTGTGAATTGTGTGCGCAGTAGCCGCACGTGCATCAACAAAGTAGTGCCAAGCGTGCGCCTGTGTCATAAGTAAAGGGCCGGCTGGCTTGACCGTTAAAAGGGTGCTGTAACCCCCAAAGTACACTCTAAACCAAATAACAAAATATTTTGTGTTTGTGAATTGTGTGCGCAGTAGCCGCACGTACGTCAACAAAGTAGTGCCAAGCGTGCGCCTGTGTCATAAGTAAAGGGCCGGCTGGCTTGACCGTTAAAGGGTGCTGTAACCCCCAAAGTACACTCCAGTCCAAACCAAATAAAAAAATATTTTCTGTTTGTGAATTGTGTGCGCAGTAGCCGCACGTGCATCAACTAAGTAGTGCCAAGCGTGCGCCTGTGTCATAAGTAAAGGGCCGGCTGGCTTGACCGTTAAAGGGTGCTGTAACCCCCAAAGTACACTCCAAACCAAATAAAAAAAAAATTTCTGTGTTTGTGAATTGTGTGCGCAGTAGCCACACGTGCATCAACAAAGTAGCAGCGCCAAGCGTGCGCCTGTGTCCCATAAGTAAAGAGCTGGCTGGCTCATTTCTTAAAGGGTGGTGTAACCCACAAAGTGCACTACTCTCCAGCAAAAATAAAATAATATTTTCTGTGTTTGTGTGCGCCTTAGCCGCACGTATATATCAAATCGATATAACATAAATGGAGGACCAAACTTTCTCCGATAAAAATAAAATAGAGAAAGATCAAGAACCACTTCCTCCTAGTGCTGAAGCTGCTGCCACTAGTCATGACATAGACGATAACATGCCATCAACGTCGTCTGCCAAGGCCGATGCCCAATGTCATAGTAGAGGGCACATACAATCCCAAATGACAAAGTTCAGGAAAATGACCTTGAAAAAAATATTTAAATCATCTGAAGAGAAACGTAAACTTGCCAATATGCCATTTACGACACGGAGTGGAAAGGAACGGCTAAGATCTTTCCCTATGTTCATGACTAGTGGTTCAGCTTCACATGACGATGGAAGCCCTCCTCCCGGTAAAAAAATCAAACGAGTTAAGCTGGCAAAAGCACAGCGAAGAACTGTGCGTTCTAAGAAGATATCACAAATCCCCAAGGAGAGTCCAAGTGTGGTGGCAGTTGCGATGCCTGACCTTCCCAACACTGGACGGGAAGAGGTTGCTCTTTCCACCATATGCACGCCCCCTGCAAGTGCTGAAAGGAGCACCCACAGTCCACTTGCTGATATGCAAATTGAAGATGTCACTGTTGAAGTACAACAGGATGAGGATACTGGTGTAGCTGGCACTGAGGAGGAAGTTGGCAAGGAGGATTCTGATGGTGATGTGGTTTGTTTAAATCAGGCTCCGGGGGAGACAGTTGTTGTCCGTGGGATGAAAAAGCCCATCACGGTCACGCCTGGGCAGAAGACCAAACAGTCCACCTCTTTGGTCTGGCAATATTTCTATCCAAATCCGGACAACAACTGTCTTGCCATATGTACCATATGTAAAGGTGAAATAAGTAGGGGTAGGGACGTTAACCACCTAGGAACATCCTCCCTTATACGGCACCTGCAGCGCGTTCATAAAAAGTTACTGTCAAGTTCAGAAACTTTGGCTAAGACCGTAAGCAGTCCAGGGACACCTAAATCCCTTTTTCCTGTTTTATCCAAGGAATCGGTGGATGAGGAGGATGAGGACGACATCTTGCCTCCATAGAGCCAGTTTGTGCAGGGACACATTAATTGCCAGCTTGTTTTGTGGGGGCCCAAACGAATCAATCATTTCAGCCACAGTCGTGTGGCTGACCCTGGCGCTGAAATGATTGGTTTGTTAAAGTGTGCATGTCCTGTTTATACAACATAAGGGTGGGTGGGAGGGCCCAAGGACAATTCCATCTTGCACCTCTTTTTTTTCTTTGCAGTATGTACTTTTTGAGGCCTAGTTTTTCAAACTCCATCCTGTCTGCCACTGCAGTGTCACTCCTAGATGGGCCACTTGTTTGTGCCGCCCACTCGTGTCGCTTAGCATAGTCATCCAGCTACCTCGGTGCAATCTTTTGGCCATAAAAACAATATTGTGAGGTGTGAGGTGTTCAGAATAGACTGGAAATGAGTGGAAATTAAGGTTATTGAGGTTAATAATTGCATAGGAGCAGAAAAACCCACAAATTCTGTGATTTAAGCTTTTTTTATGCTTTTTTTCAAAAAAATACAGATCCAAAACACAAAACCCAGAACCCAAAACACGGAAGGGTGGTTTTGGCAAAACCAATCCAGATCCAAAACACGAAGAAAGATCCAGATCCAAAACCAAAACACAAAACACGAAAAGTGGCCGGTGCACACCCCTAATTTAAATAGAACATTAATATATATCGTATTGCCAGAATTCTCTTTGCCCATGATTTCAAATAAAACACATAAACATTTTCTCAATTCCTAGTTCCAACATGCATAACTGTTCTTTAAAGTCTGATTTAATACTAAGAGAAACCTAAATGCTTTGCTAAGGGTTAAAAAACTTCCAGCCGCACACAGATTAAGTAGCGTATTAAAATGATGAAACAAGCTGTAAACTTAAAAGGGTTTTTAATCTCTTTGCCAGCACATGGAGGCATCATATTCTAGGGGTGTTAGGGGAAAAAAAGAGTAAATCCTGCAGAGTTTTCTGGAGCAAATCTAACACGCGCCAGGGTGTGCATGTTATAAAGGCATCCTGAACAGACCTTCTGTGCACAATTCTCCATTTACTTAATCCGCCCCTAAATTATGTTTGCTTCTTAAATGGAAACATGCAAATTTTTTATATATATATCATTTGTGTTAACTTTCTTAATTAGGCTACTTCCAAGCTGTGCTCTGCATGTGGTGGAACGTGCCGCACCGAGTACGGGGGCACATAACTAGTACCCCTCTGAGCAAGCCCCATTTATTGAGCTACAATGATTCTGATTCTGACACTTGTACAGAGCAAGTAAGGGAAAGTATTCCGGTGACTTTATAACTTTTATTTAGACAGCTGGTAAAGCCACTTTTTGACATTAATATGTAATAATATGACATGTTAGGAAAGATGTGCTTCTCTAGTGGCAGGGATACGTCTCTATTTGCAGGGGTACCAACAAAATGTATCTAATAGCAAAAATTCACTATATCAGGGGTGGGGAACCTTTTTTCTGCTGAGGGCCATTTTGATATATATATAACATTATTCGTGGGCCCTGTGCAGGCCATGCCCTCTCTGTATGGCATCACACAGGGACGGGGTCACAATCCCCGGTGATTACAGCAATGCCCGGAGCATCCTGAGGATGTTCCGGGGAGCTGTAAGTGCAGCAGTGTGACGTCTGAAGCGTCCTAAGCAAGGCCGGATTAAGGCTTGTGGGGACCCGGGGCAACTAAATTGTGGGGGCCTCCTCCAAGCCACACAGCGCCTGTGCCTACTAATCCCCCCCGCTGTCTGTGACTACGTCTGGTTCCGCACCCCCATCCAGCCCCATACGGAGCCTCTCTTACCTTATGTGTCCCGGCCGGCAGAGCTGCTCCTGGGTTCCCTCCTCAGCGTCACGCACATGTGTCACATGAAGCTGATGAGGGGAATCGGGAGCCGCTCTGAGTCTGTGCTACATGCAGCAGCAGTGCTGCTGCATGTAATAGCACAGCCGCAGCTTCTGAGCCCGTCCCCCATCCGGGAACAGGTGCCTGTTCTCAGCAGGGTCACATCGACCCTATGTGGGAGCCCCTTTATGTGTGGGGGCCCAGGGACGACTGCCCCTGATGCTCCCCACCCTTAATCCAGCCCTGATCCTAACGACACTCCAGGAGGTACTGCTGCATAGATTCTGGCTGCAAGGTGCCATTCTAGGCACCCTGCTATCCAGATGAGGCTAGAAAAAAAAGCTCAGAGGGCCAGACCAAATGATTCCGCAGGGCCTTATACGGCCCGGGTCTGAGGTTCCCCATCCCTGATATATCTATATGAAGGAGTCTAATAATTATTGTTAACTGGTTATGGCTTTAAATCTGACCAATCATATGTTAGGATCACATTGATCATGCTTTTCAAAATCAGGGGGTCCTCCTAAGACTTTAGCTACAGTATGAGTGACTAAATATAATAGCCTGTGCCACTGCGGGAATACATGCAAGTATGGCCACATTTTTAAAGCAGCAAGCATGTTAAAGGCTAAATCAGCTGCTGTAAAAATATGGGCATACTTGTATGTATTCCCGCAGCAGTGGCGGCTCACAGGCCTGAGGTCTTTTTCAGATGTGTCCTCAAATACCTAGAATTTCCAGGTCATATGGTGTGGTGACAGATGCTCTGCCGCGGGTAGCGATTCCGTGACTTTCATGCTTATTCCTGAATTTATCATCTCATTCGCATAATAGCTGCATACAAAATCACTTACAGTGTTTTAGGATTAGAATTTTTGTCATAGAGGAAGTGATTTAAAGTCACATATTAAGAATAGCAATGCATGGCTAGTTGCATGGCGCACCTCACTTGTATTGGCCCACTATAATTGGTCATTTGCCTATTTACTAAGGTTAGCATCTGAAGGGGTGATTCAGAGACGCTGATTGTATTGCTGCAGAAACGCAAAAATATGGTAATGCTGTAGGAGGCATCTAAAGAAATGCAGACCCTCCCCCGTTTTATTAAACGTACCCTGTGGGTGCCCCTCCTCATCCGCAAATGGCTTAGAGGGCTGTGCATGCAATTACACAGGACCCTTCTCCACACGTGAAGAATGTGTATGTGCAATCCTCCCACCATCCTAGTTGTACGCAAGCCATCAGAATTTCATATAACTATAAATTAGGTGTTGAATCTCTTTCCGCCATTCTATGTATAGGCAGCACCAGTATGCTGGGTACCCAAGCATTGTAATTTTGTTGCATTAAGTATGCAGATAAGATGCATATTTTGTGAAAACTTATGTGGCCGGATGCATGACGCAGCTTAAAAATCTTGGGCTCACCAAATGAGGCTATTTGGAGTAATTTGAGAATAGGGGGTAAATCTACTAAGATTCCTGTTGGTCCTGATTTGCATTCTCGGGTGAAAATATAACTTTTTTGCAAATCAGGAATTTACTATCATTAAACTCGGATGATTTGTGGTAGTTTTGGGGTTGAAATCGAGTGGTTTAATGCTGCTTATTCGGCAGTTTTTTGCAATAGAAATGATATCACCATCGGCTCAATTCGGAAGTACTTTTCACTCATTTATGCCTAAATCGGTAATTTACCATCATTCGTTTTGCTCAATTCGACCGTTTTACACTCAAATCAGGGACTCAATAGAAGTTTTAAATGAACCACCTCCAGAGCTGCGAGTTGCATTCCAACTTACACAAATCAGTGTGATTTGTGTATGTTTATGAATGGCTAGTGTGTTGTAAGGGTTCATTTTAAAGAAAAAATTGATGTGAGGTCCCCCCCTAAAACAGAACCAGCCCCGGACTTTTCATAGCCAGTCCTGGTTGTCTAAGTACAGGGAAAAAAATGCGTAGGGTTCCACTGTACTTAGTACAACCAGCACTGGGCTCTGGGAACCAGTCCTGGTTCTGGAATTACAGGGGGAAAAAAATGCATAGGGGGTCCCTGTAATTCCCAGAACTAGCACCGGACCCTTTCTAGCGGGGGGCTGATGCCACAGCTAGGGGAGACCTTTCACCAGGCCCCCCAGCTGCAGCATCAGTCCTGACCACTAGTCAGCCTAGGCTACGGATCCCTGGGGAGTTGGGGACCCCCCCAAAAAATGGATCCCCCTCTCCAGGGCACCCCTGGCCTAGGCTGATAACCCGGGGCTATCCCTGCCACTCCTGGGTAGTGGGTGGCGGGTTGATAGTGTAGTTGTTGTGTAAAAAAATAGAAGTATCAACATTGTCTTTACAGTCGCACTGCAGGTCTCAGCAAGCCTCCCATGCATGCTGGTACTTGGAGAACCACAAGTACCAGCATGCAGGGCATTAAGGGCCCTCTGGTACATGCAGTTCACCTGTAAACACACATACTCACCTACATTACCAGGAGTGGTCCCCTTGTCCAAAGTAGACATACAAGGTCTTCTTAAAACCAAAAAATGAAAATCCTTATCCACGCAACAGATAACCAGGATGGTTGATATCTCTCGAATGAAATGCTCAGACGTGGCTTCTGCCTTTGTAGAGCCGTATCTGAGCGTTCATTGGCTGAGAGAGGTCAGCCCCCGCCTCTCTCAGCCAATGAAAGGCTCCTTCATTGAAGTCAATGGAGAGCCGCAGGGTTACTAAAGTTTATTTTGCAGTTCCCACCATTGACTTCAATGGAGGAGCCGTTCATTGGCTGAGAGAGGCGAGGACTGACCTCTCTCAGCCAATGAATACTCAGATATGGCTCTACAAAGGCAGAAACCGCGTCTGAGCGATTAATTCGGGAGATAACAACCATCCTGGTTGTTATCTGTTACGTAGATCAGGATTTACATTTTTTTTGTTTTAATAAGACTTTGGATGCCTACTTTGGACAAGGGGACCCCTCCTGGTAATGTAGGTGAGTATGTGTGTGTGTGTATGTACAGTATGTAATAAAACTATGTACTTTCACAGTGTGTGCTTTGCGTTTTTTTAGACATTTCTTTACAGGTGATCTACAGATACCAGCGCACCCTTAATGTCCCGCAAGCTGGTACTTGTGGTTCTCCAAGTACCAGCATGCAGGGCAGGCTTGCTGGGACCTGCAGTTTGACTGTAAAGGCAATGTTGATACTTCTATTTTTTTACAACACACCTACACTAACAACCCGTCACCCAACGCCCAGGGGTGGTGGGGATAGCCCCGGGCTATCAGCCTAGGCCAGGGTGCCCTGGAGAGGGGGACACCTTTATTGGACTGGCTGTGAAAAGTCCGGGGCTGGTTCTGTTTTAGGGGGGGACCCCACGTCGATTAAAAAAAAACAAAAAACATTACGATATATAAAAAAAAAAAAACAAGCAGCCTGCACATATTTCACTGAAATGTGCAGGCTGCTTGTTTGGGAGAGAAATTTGGCTGGTTAAATCGGGGCTTCAAAACAGACAGGATTGATCAGATACACCATCAATCAAAACGATCTTGTCAAAACCGGGAGCTTGGTAAAGTCCCGTTTTTTTTAGGGAAAAAAACGGGCATTTTTGATCGATCCTATGAGAGTTGAAAAACGGGACAAATCAGGACCAAATCAAATCTTAGTAAATTTACCCCTAGGTGTATGTGGTCACATCTGTAAGAGTATTTTCTTAAATTGGCTCTGTCATCTGAGCAGGGGCATTTCAAGAGAGGAGGGGGCCCGATGTCTGACCTGTCTCAGATATTGCAACTCTCATTGCATGTAGTGAGTACTGTGAATGCTGCGGATGCCGTCGCAATGACTAATTTATGCATACCCAGTTCAAAGGGACAGACACGCCTGCATTTCTCCAACCACTCCCCCATCACCACCCCCAAAAGCTGACGTCCCATCACTCACTTTGCGATAACTTTGTATCTGCGTACGAATTCACATTGCAATCACAAAGCTAACCTGTACACTGCGATGCATACGCATGCACAGTACGCACCATCGGTTGATCTGCATATGCTGTAGCAGTTGCGATCCGTAATGAATCAGGGCCATAGTATTACAGTGCATTCAGAAAGTATTCACAATGCTTCACTTTTTCCACATTTTGTTATGTTACAGCCTTATTCCAAAATGGAATAAATTCAGTTTTGAGATTTTTGCAAATTTAATGAAAAAAACCACTAAGAAATCACATGTACATACAGTAAGTATTCACAGCCTCTGCCATGAAGCTCAAAATTGAGCTCAAGTGCTCCCTGTTTCCACTGATCATCCTTGAGATGTTCATACAGCTTATATAGGCATATATAAGGTCCCACACTTGACAGTGCATGTCAGAGTACAAACCAAGCATGAAGTCCAAGGAATTGTCTGTAGACCTCCGAGACAGGATTGTCACGAGGCACAAATCTGGGGAAGGGTACAGAAAAGTATCTGCTGATTTGAAGGTCCCAATGAGCACAGTGGCCTCCATCATCCGTAAATGGAAGAAGTTCGGAACCACCAGGACTCTTCCTAGAGTTGGCCGGCCGTCTAAGCTGAGCAATCGAGGGAGAAGGGCCCTAGTCAGGGAGGTGACCAAGAACCCAATGGTCACTCTGTCAGAGCTACAGCATTCCTCTGTGGAGAGAGGAGAACCTTCCAGAAGGACAACCATCTCTGCAGCAATCCACCAATCAGGCCTATATGGTAGAGTGGCCAGACGGAAGGCACTCCTTAGTAAAAATCACATGGCAGCCCGCCTGGAGTTTTGCAAAAATGCACCTGAAGGACTCTCAGACCATGAGAAACAAAATTATCTGGCCTGATGAGACAAAGATTGAACTCTTTGGCGTCAATGCCAGGCGTTATGTTTGGAGAAAACCAGGCGCCGCTCATCACCAGGCCAATACCATCCCTACAGTGAAGCATGGTGGTGGCAGCATCATGCTGTGGGGAACTTGGAGACTAGTCAGGATAGAGGGAAAGATGAATGCAGCAATGTACAGAGACATCCTGGATGAAATCCTGTTCCAGAGCGCTCTTGACCTCACACTGGGACGATGGTTCATCTTTCAGCGGGACAACGACCCTAAGCACCCAGCTAAGATATCAAAGGAGTGTCTTCATGACAACTCTGTGAATGTCCTTGAGTGGCCCAGCCAGAGCCCAGACTTGAATCCGATTGAACATCTCTAGAGAGATCTGAAAATGTCTGTGCACCGACACTTCCCATCCAACCTGATGGAGCTTGAGAGGTGCTGCAAAGAGGAATGGGGGAAACTGCCCAAAGATAGGTGTGCCAAGCTTGTGGCATCATATTCAAAAAGACTTGAGGCTGTAATTGTTGCCAAAGGTGAATCAACAAAGTATTGAGCAAAGGTTGTGAATACTTACAGTATGTACATGTGATTTCTTAGTTTTTTTTAAATTAAATTTGCAAAAATCTCAAAAAAACTTGTTACACATTGTCATTATGGGGTATTGTGTGTAGAATTTTAAGGACAAAAATTAATTTATTCCATTTTGGAATAAGGCTGTAACATAACAAAATGTGGAAAAAGTGAAGCGTTGTGAATACTTTCCGGATGCACTGTATAATAAATATTACTATTTTATGGAAAATCACTGGAATGTGAAGTTACTGTGAACACTATGTATTACCTTCATACTTCTTATATTCAGAATTCTAAGTTCCTGCATTCATTGCTAGTCAGTACTGAAAGTTGCTGACCTTTCAGTATGACTATAATACATACATATAATATAGTTCATGTACAGAGCTGTATTTATGTCTGACTACCAACTACCATCATTAGCCACCCTAGTACAACTAATTTTTCTTATAGCAATTCTTGGGTTTTACTAAATCTAAAAAGAATTTTGGTATTGCTGTCAAACATTTTCAGAACAGATGAGAACCCCCTTGTTCCAGAAATTTAAAGATTACAATCACCAAATTTCATAATAACTTAGAGTTTGGTCAGTGACATGATTTATCAAGAGAAGATGACAGTTAATCCAAACTGGTGACAAATAGCTGAGAACTGCAACAGCTCTTTCTTTACAGTGTTTAGAACACAGTAGACCTTATGTAGAGTGTCTCACCCTCTATTCACTGTAATTCTCCCCTCACTACATTAAACTTTAGTGTCCATTGATTCTCCTACCTGCATTACTGCGTCTTCTCTTGCTGCTGCTGACTAATCTACTATCTCTAAACACTGCAGTGCACTTCCTGGTCATATGACACATCCAAGGTGTCATCAGTGCTCAAGACACGCCCCCCATATGCAGAGGCATGCCTCTATTAGCTCTCTTTCTGTGCATCTTATTTCCCATGGTGTGAGGCTGAGCTGTTGCTTCCTCATCTCTTTGCTCCCTGCAGTCCCAGGGAGATCTACAAAGTTGGTGAGTGTTAACTATAATGATTACAATAAACAAAGATGTTTATAAATTATAAATATCTTCTTTGTATTTTTGTAATCATTTTAATTTAAAATCTCGGGAGTATGAAAGGGGAGGCTCTGCCTCCACTGCCTACCCTGACTGCAGTTCTCTGATGCAGACTTGCCACTTACATCCACCTGCACCTGTAGAGGGGGGATGTTGGTGTTCTTACATAGGCTGAATAGAGTAAGGGTATGTCTGTGCAAATGTTACTAATGTAGAGTTGTGGAAACAAGCATGCACACCTGTTAGGATGAAGATGTGTCTTTTGCAACTATGATAGGACATGTACTGTACAGGGGTTTAACTGTAACTGGGTCCCATAGCAACATCAAAACGACCCTCCCCCAAATGTTTCTAGACAGTCAGCTCTCAAGAACTTTTCATTTATACCTCATTGTAGTCCCCTAGTTAATTTTATCCCCAATAGTACAGTAGTGTCCTAATTCATATTAAATGCAGTGCTCCCAGATCACATTCTACCATATGGTAGTTCTCCCCCCAGTTCAAATTAAGCTATGTTGTAGTCACCCCAGTTCACATTATGCCACATTGTAGTGCCCTCAGTTTACATTATGCCACATTGTAGTGCTCCCAGTTCACTTTATGGCAGACAGTGCCCCAGTTCATATTATGACACACAGTGCCCCATGATCTGTGAGCTGGGTGAACCAGATGAGGTGGCTCTTCAGCTGGTGGCTCTTCCAGCCATCTCTGGGCCTGATTCACTACCTGATTCACTACCGATTACAAACACAGTTCAACTGCAATAGTATGTTAATCCATAGCTAATTCATTGTAATCGCTATCCCGTCGCAGCACTACACAAGGATGCCCACTTTACTTAGCACACAAACGTACTGTTTAGCAAGACTGCAATACCATCGGTACAATCGAGTACAGTCGCAGCCTCACACACAATTGCATAAGTCCTGACCTTACTCAGAAATTGCTAATGTCCACGCACGCTATGAGACCTCAGGCTGCGCAGGGCATCGCAGTGGCTAATTTATTTATGTGCACCCCTGAACTGGCATGTGAACACACTGGCACGCCTGATTTCTACAGCCACCCCGCCGTCACCACCCACAAACGGCACTTCCTGTCAATCACTCTGCGATGGATCTGTGTAGTGACTGCGATCGCATTCCCCATTGCAGCGGCCGGTTCATGCACACGCACTACTACACATATGATGCGCAGTGCGAAACAATCAGCAGAATGCGGGCATATTCGCAGTTGCATACGGTAGTGACTCAGGCCCTCTGCCACAGACACGGCCTGAAGAAATGCTGGAAGGAGCATCACTGTCTCTCCAAGCAACGGTCATCGGCATGAGCTAGATGTAAGGGAGGTAGACTCTAGAAGCAGTCTAGCCCCATAATAATGGCATCCAGTTTAGTTATGCCCCTGCATATAAAATTAACACCGGTATGTACCCGATAAGAGGCAGGATGTACATCCCGTCTTGAATCTATTTAAGGAGGGCTTCGATGTGAGCGGCCATTTCCTCAGCCTTGTTCTGTTGTGCTTCATCGCATATTGCATGTGATACATCCTTACACTTATCCCATACATAGAGGAAATTATTAATGCCGTAGGCATTTATAAAAATGCAAAGGACAGTTCTTCAGATAATAGCTGTCTTTTGCATGGTGAGGACTTCTGGGTTTATGAACTAGGAGTCCAACAGCGTTTGTGTGGCCTTCGGCCTGCTCATATGCAAGCCGCGGGGAGGGGATCAGAAATGGATGCATTGGATCACTCTCCAGGGAGTTCAACGGTAAGTAACCCTTAGGCCTCTATAGGGCACAAACTCCAAAAAATGTCACTTCCCAGAGCTTGCTGCATAACGGCACATCGCAGCCCCATAGTATTCTATGGGAACTGCAGTGCTGGTGGGCTGCAGCAGATATTTTACATATACACTGCGGACACCCTTAATATACATAAGGGGATTGCAGCAAATCGCTGAAAATGCAGTTGGTGTGGGATAGGATCTGTTTGTTCTGTGTTTATTTATCTGTGTAAAGTGTTTTTTGTATTTTGTATGGTGGGAGATGGCATCAGGGAGGATAGAGGGTCAGGATAGTAGTAGGGAGGATGTAGAAGGTGTCCCTCCTGTGTTGGTGGAGGAGGGTGGAGAGAGAGTGGTTGAAGAAGAGGCTTCAGCATGTGGCCTTGGTAACACCAAAACTGTCCGCAATGTGCGTTTTACCGAGGATAAAAACTGAACTGGTATACACTATAGTCCCCATTCTTGATCACCTGTTAGGGAGTCAGGCACACCACACATCCCAGCACCGTAAGTAATGTGGCAGTCAGTATGTGCTGTCAATTCAGTGGGCGTAGCTCAGAGAACTGCCGCAAGAGATTTAGGGCCCCGTTTTATAGAGTTCGATTTTGTTGAAAACTGAACACACCCGAACTTTGGGATTCCAAGTAGAACTGAGTCTCGATGCCGGTTTCCTCGCCAAGTTCGGAACTAAAATCTAAAAACTGGATCTTGTGTATTTTAGATTGCATTTAAGTCCCTGCCTCCTGATTTCAGGTACTGTGAGGTGGTCAAAATTGCCTGGAAATAACTGTAATGAATGCTATTGAAGTTAATAATACTATAGCAGCAAAACAAGTCCAAATTACATGATTTTAGCTGTTTTTTTGTCAATTTATAAAGAAATCCCAAACCAAAACACTGGAGGGTGGCTTTACCAAAACCAAAACACAATGATAAGGCTTACTCAGCTGGGTGGCGCCATCCAATATTGCAATTAATGGTCACAAATGTGATCCCAGTCTGCGACCTCGGTCACATTGCTGGGATCGCAGATGCAGCAGGAGGTGTCATAGACCTCCTGCTGCATTTGCATATTAGCAAGGACAGAATTGCAAAGCTGCTTATGTGCATCTTGGCAATTTCTGTCCTATGCTGAATCACCTCCTTAGAACTAAAAACAAAAACGGGGGTATTCGCTGCTGCCAGGTCTCCATTGCTAGCAATGTTTATTAAATGCTAGAGATGAGCAGGTTCGGATTCCAGAGATCCGAACACACCCGAATTTAGTATAACTGAGTCGGACCCAAGCAGGCTCGGATATTCCCGCCTTACTCTGATCTCTCAATTCGAGGCAAAACAATAGAGAACGAAATCTCGTGGTTCGCAAGCTTTCGTCTCTATGATCAATGTAGTATATAAGGGAACACGCGACAGATGCCATTTCACTCCGGCTGTGGAGACTGAACACTGAGGGTGGGTAGTGTAGGGCTGGGAGAGGTGCTGGTGCTATCTGCTGTGATCTGGGCTGGTGACTGCTGATCCATTCTGGCCTCTGGTCACGGTGCTGTCACTGTCACTGTGCTGTCTGCTGATCCATCTGGCCTGTCTACTGTGTCCTGGGCAGGTGACTGCTGATCCATTCTGGCCTCTGGTCACGGTGCTGTCACTGTCACTGTGCTGTCTGCTGATCCATCTGGGCTGTCTGCTGTGTCCTGTGCTTGTGCTATGTCCATCTCTGGGCCCAAGTTCTGGACTCCAAAAAAAAAAAAAAAAGTAAAAAAAAATAAATCAAAGTGTCTTTTATATTTTTCTGTGTGTGTGCGCGTGCATGTTAGGCTTAACCGCAGTATCGCACAAGATCCAGCCCAACTCCAATCATGCTAAAAACAAAAAAAAAATCAATCAAAGTGTCTTTGTCATGGTTGGTGTCTGTGAGTTACCTGTCTCAGGTGATGAGCTGGATTCAATGGAGACCGGCATGACTGGAACCACAGATGACGTAAATAGCTCTATTTCAAAGAATTATGTGGAAGTGAGAACTACCTTTGATGATAAATGACAGGAACTTGGAACCAGTAGAAAACTTGGAGGAACCGGACTGGGACCGGCAGGAAGACTTGCTGAGCTGAACTGGTGAACTTGGAACTTGACTCTGGACTGGAATAACGTGGATTGAACTGAAGAACTTGGGCTTTGACTCTGGACTGGAATAATGTGGACTGAACTGAAGAACTTGGGCTTTGACTCTGGACTGGAGTAGAATGGAATGGGTAACTTGGAACTTGGATCTGACTCCTGAATGGAGTAGCATGGAATGACTTGGAACTTGGAACTGACTCGGGACTGGAGTAGCGTGGGATGACTTGGAACTTGGAACTGACTCTGGACTGGAGTAGCGTGGAATGACTTGTAACTTGGAACTGACTCTGGACTGGAGTAGCATGGAATGACTTGTAACTTGGAACTGACCCCAGACTGGAGTAGCGTGGAATGACTTGTAACTTGGAACTGACTCCGGACTGGAGTAGAGCTGAATGGGTAACTTGGATCTGACTCCGGACTGGAGTAGAGTGGAATGACCTTGTAACTTGGAACTGACTCCGCACTGGAGTAGCTTGGAATGACCTTGTAACTTGGAACTGACTCTGCTCTAGAGTAGCGTTTGCTGTGCTGGGAAGCACTGGTAACACACAGGGAACTCAGGACCATAAGTCATGCAACAGCAAAGGACATTATGCACTGGCCTGGGAACTAGTAGGACTTCTGGATGCTCCAGATATACTCATGTAGCAGGATTACTGATAGAACCAGTCTGGGAACCAGTAGGATTTCTGGATGTGCCAGATATAGCAATGAGCAGGAGCCTGGAATACACTAGTACATGGACGAAGCACAAACATTACACCACGAGAAGTAGTGAGATATTCAGGCACTGAGTGCGATCAGAGGAGGATCTTTATACTCTGGGTCTAGCAGGAATTGGTGGATACAGTCAGGTGGTCTGGCAGTAGCACTCTGAGTGGTGGAGGCACAACATGCAGAGGGAGCAATCATCTCTGCAGTACTGAGAGTCAGAACCACACCTGCAATTCCAATCAAGACTAGCAGTGTTCACAGACAGAGGAGGGTCCAGTTGAATAATCATTGTGGAAGGAATGCACACAGAGATGTGCTGCAGCCAGCATGATTAGAGCAGATCTAAATAAATTATTTTGTATACAACATAAGGGTGGGTGGGAGGGCCCAAGGACTATTCCATCTTGCACCTTTTTCCTTTCCATTATGTGCTGGTTTGGGCATTGCTGCCTGACATTTTAAATTAATGTTATGGTTGGTTTAGGAACCAATGATTTATTTTTAAATTAATTTATGATCAATTTAACAGCCAGGTGCTGCAACCAATGAATTGTTTTTAAATTAATTTATGATCAATTTAACAGCCAGGGGTTGCAACCAATGAATTGTTTTTAAATTAATTTATGATCAATTTTACAGCCAGGGGCTACACCCAATGAATTGTTTTTAAATTAATTTATGATCAATTTAACAGCCAGGGGCTGCACCCAATGAATTGTTTTTTTAATGAATTTATTATCAATTTTACACCTGGCTGTCACTGTCATCGTTGTGTAGCTGCACAGGGGTGCTGTGCTCCTGTCTGTTGAAGGGCTGCTGCCCAAAATAATAAATAAGCAATTTTTTTTGTGTGCATGTCAGCCACACCTGTCATCGGCATAGCTGCGCAGGGGTGCTGTGCTGCTATCTGTCAAGGGGCTGCATGAATATTGCAATGAAAACTTTTTTTTTAAGTTATTGGGTTACAAAAACAGCTTATAATGTTATATGCTCTAAAAAACTAAAGCTTATATTTGTAAAAAACTAAAGCCTAATTCTGTCAAAAGAGAAACTGGCGCCATGGCTAAACATAAGAGTCACCTTCTGGATGTGAATTGTCTCATTTGCATGGGGAAAACCCTACCCTCAGATGAGATGGATATCAGCCAGTGGACAACATTGAAATCACCATTAAAAAGTCACAATGGAAGACTACAGTGTGGAGAATCTTTCTTCACAGTCAGGAGAGGCCTCAGAGAACATGAAAAAAGATGCTCTAGGTGCTGAACTTAAAGGGATTTCACCATCATGTTCTGCAGTGTGGAAAGGTTTCATTCACATGTTTTCTATAAAGCAGTTCAAAGTTACAGCCTTCAAAGTGTCTGGCTATAACACCCACCTTTGCCAGAAATTACCAAAGATTATTACAAGCAAAGGATTCATCTGTCCAGAATCTGTCTGGGAGGGAATTCATGGATCGTATTTGGCCTGAATACACTAAGACATCCAGTGATTCTGTCACTGTGTTCTGTAGCCTACTTTATTCCTACCTGAATTGCAAACTGAAATACGGAATAGTAAGCACAGACAACATGGAGGCCTTTGTTATCCCGCTGCCTGCATTCCAACCAATACCTCCCAGACTACACCCACTGGGGGGACCAGGTCTTGATAATGACCATCCCCATCTGTTGCTATGCCTTCTTCTTCCAAACCATCCATCCTGGACTTCCTGTCCAAAAAGGGTAAGCGGGGTACAGAAAGAGGAGCTAGATGTCCCCAATGACATTTTTTTTCTTTTATAATAGATGATGTGGAGAGATAAGAGCTTCAGATGTTGGAACAGGGGCTCCCACCTATTTTGCTTCCCTCCAGAGAACAGAGCTTTGTTCCTCAGGAAGTGTTTATGCCTGAGCTGATAGGTAGGTAGTCTCTGTCTGTTGGTAAACACCCTTCAGGAGATGGCAACCCAAAATAACAACAACTATAATAAATGAATGTGTCCACTGATGATTACCAGCCTGATCCCTAAACAGCAACATACCCCATATGGCCAACTCATAACATGACACCCAGTTTGCAGCCTCGACTTCCTTATGACACTAATCCAGTCACCATGGTTGATCAATCAGCCATGTGTGGTCCACCCAATTTTTGGCCTTCTACATTCTATTCTAACATTCACATATCTAAGAGAAGTGGGCAGTGGGAACAATGGCAATTTGAAGGCCACTAACTAACTTTAATGTTTCTGTACAGGTTAGGAAATTCTATTACAGAACAGAAGGTTTGCAAAGGATTATTTAAGTCAATTGTCTATTTATTTTTGGAAAGCATGCTTCCTATTCCCCTTCTGGAATGAAAAAAATTCAACTCCCAGCAAGCAAGCAAGAAAGAATTCCCAAGAAAGACACAACATAATACTTAAACCTTATGTCTGAAATGTTGCATTTGCTGCTCTGTTCCGCTTGTTCACAATATATCTCTTATGGTTAAGTGGACAGTGGGAACAACGGCAGTTTGAAGGCCATTAACTAACTATGGGCCTGATTCAGAGCCGGACGCAATTAGCGCTCGCTCGTTCTGAAAATAGGGGTGGCTATTCAAATGAACCATTCGCTGTTTGCGGTCTGTTCACGCCTCTAGGTCTGAACGAGCGAACAAAACTTGCGGTCGTTTTTTGGGAAACTACGCTCCCTGGCCGCTCGCATCCTACGTCATGTCCGCTATTTATTAGATTAATCGAGTACATCGAACAGGGTATGAGCTGCTCGCTATTCTTGTGGTTGGTTTTTGCTACCACAATTTTGCGAGCAGTTCTGGCTTAAAAAAAACCCAGTGACGTGGTCAATGACGCTGCTGTTTTAAATATGCACACCCATAAAACGCCCGTTTTGACCTTTAAGCACGCCTGTGATCGGATCTCCACTCCCCGTTTTCAATCACCTTCCCCTGTTACCACCCACATATGCCTCATCCTGTCACTCAAATTATCAGGCATTCGCTATTTTGCGAGCACATGAATTTCAACCGCACTGACTGGTTCGCGCATGCGTATAACGATCCGTACGCATGCGCAGTTGGGCACACATCGCTCGGAGCGAACGAGCTGCCGCTTACGAGTGGCTCTGAATCAGGCCCTATGTTTTTTTTTTATGTCCCTCTACAGGTTGGGAAATGCCTTTATAGAAGATTTGCAAAGCATTATTTAAATCAATTGTTTATTTATTTTTGAAAGCACGCTTCCTGGTGCCCTTGTGAGCTGTGAGGTGGTCAAAATTGACTGGAAACGAGTGGAAATAAATGTTATGAGGTTATTAATACTGTAGGAACAAAAATAGGCCAATTTTATGTGATTTTAGCTGTTTTTTTTATTTTTTAAGAAAAAAATCCAGATCCAAATCAAGAAAACAAAACACGGAGGCGAGGTTTTGGCAAAACCAATCCTGATCCAAAACCAGGGGAGATCCAGATCCAAAACCAAAACACGAGGGTCGGCGCACATCTCTATTAAGTACTGAAATTAGGACATAACATTTAGAGGATATGTCTTGTTTTTAAAAGGGGCACTTAATAATGTAAAGAGGAGCCTTATGGAAAAATTGGCAGAGGTGAGTAATGCAGTAAGTATGACTGGTGGTGGGCCGCCACACGATGCACCTTTCTATGAGGAGGAACTGAGGCAAGTCATTCCTCCTGAGGTGCTCCTTGGGATGCATGCTCCTTGGGATGCATGTGGAGGACACAGATTGCCCACCCACCATACCCTGCAAATGTATAAACATGGGACAATGTTGTCATCATACAGTGACACACTGTAAATAAAATAAATGAATATTCAAAAATATTGGTTTGTATTTGCCTACAGCATCTCAGAAAAAGATACGCCATCCTGCAAACAAGCCCCATCCACTTCCCCCAGCGATAATGGTGACGAGATTGGTGAGTTTTTCTTTTTTTTCTGTAACAAAATAAAATTAGCCCAAGGTACAGAACAGAGAAATTTGTCCATCTCATATACAGTATAAGGGACAATTTATTTAACTTAAAAAGTTGTCATTCATCCTGACTACTACAGTATATACTGTTGACATGGCTGTAAGTGTACGCATACTATTTCATCTATGTATTTAGTCCTAAAAACAATTCATACTGTATACTGTAGATCTCAGGTTCTCAAACTCGGTCCTAAGGACCCCAAACAGTGCATGTTTTCCCTGTTTCCTCACAGAATCAAAAGTGAAATAATTAGCTGCACCTGTGGATTTTTTAAAATGTGTCAGTCAGGGGAATTTCTAGAGAGGAGGGGGCCAGTGTGTAGTCTTCGACATGTTCCCCCTCCTCTCTGCCCGGCGGCCGGCAGCGCACTGAGCTGTGCACGGCCAGCGCTGGAGTTATAGACTCTGGGCACTAGAGTCTATAGTGTATGCATAGGTCACTGGGAAAATGGCCATGTCGGCCATTTTCCCTGTACTGCGCATGCTGAAACGACGGGAAAATGGCTGCCGCGGCCATTTTCCAGTCGTTTTAAAGTGCCGGACCCCCATGCCAACGTGGGACTCTGGAGAGGTAAGTAATATTATGGGTGCAGGGTGTGCGGTGCGGGACCCCCCTGGACCCAGGGGCCCCCTGCACCCATTATAGATATGCCACTGGTGTCAGTGAGTAATGACTACACCTGTGCACCTGCTGGTTGACCTGAAAAACGTGAACTGTGTGGTGTCCTGAGGACCAAGTTTCAGAACCACCGATATAGATCATGTGCATTAAAATTAGGGATGTGTGCCGGACCATTTTTACCGGATTTGGATTTGGTTCTAATTCGTCGTCCGGATTTGGATTTGGATTTGCCAAACTGCAGTGACTGGCTTTGGATTTGGATTTGGATTTTTTTTACAAAAATTTACAAAAAAGCTAAAATCACATAAATTGGTCCTTTTTTCTTCTTAGAGTATCATCAACCTCAATAACATTAATTTTCAGTCATTTATAGTCAATTTAGACCACCTCACAGCTTATAATATAGTTTTCAACATTATTGGCCAAAGTTTGCAGTGAGCTGACTGGCTACTAAGCGACAAAGCAGCGCCGCAGCGGCACAGACACCACAATTTAAAGCACATCTATGACACATTGCCACACAGCAGTGGCAGAAATGAAAAGTAGTGCACCCAACCAGTGGGGTACGGCCAGCAGAATCACAGTACTTGTTTACATAGTGGGCTACGGCCCAAGGAGTCACAGGGCCTGATTCAGACCTGGTTGCAAGTGCTGAGCACTCGCAACCGGGTCGATGGTGGCCCACAGCGTATGCGCATGACGGAGCCAGCTCCGTCGTGCGCATGTGCGAGACCCGGCTAGTGACAGGCACTCTGTCGCTCCGGGTCTTGCACCAAAGGGGGTGAGCTGTCGAAGTTGAGTGACAGCTCGCCCCCTTTGGTGGGTGGGCCGGGGGGGTGGCTGCCCAAACGGAGGCGTTCCCATGAGAACGCCTGCCATTTGGGGGCGGCCCCACTGACATCACAAGTGATATCAGTGGAGAGCTTCCAGCTCTGTTAGAGCCGAAAGCTCTCTGGGGCTTGCGATGAACGAGTCCCTACCACAAGGGTCTCATCGCAAGCCCAAAGTCGCGATGGTCTTGACCATCACGACCATCATCATGGCCGCTCGCTATAGCTGTGGGTGGTCACCCACAGCTATGTGAGCAGCCAAGAGGCCGCTCCAAAAAAAAAAAAGCCCGACCCTGATTCAGAGCGAGCTCTCTGTCAGAGCGAGCAGCTCTGAATCAGGCCCACAGTGCACAATCTTATTCACATTCCATCACATAGTGGCCCTGATTCACATTACACCATAAAGTAGTATCTCTTATTTATGTTACGACACACAGTAGTGCCCCTTTTACACAATGTCCATAGTAGTGACCCTTTTACACAATGCCCACAGTAGTGACCCTTATACACAAAGCCCACAGTAGTAATGCCCCTTATACAATGCCCACAGTAGTAGTGCCACTTATACAATACCCCCAGCAGTGGGTCCCTTACACAATGGCCCCAGTAGTGGTGCCCCCCTATTTTGTCCCCTTTGTAGTATGGCCCCTTATGCAGTGTCCCCAGTAGTAGTATGCCCCCCAGTAGTATGCCCCCCATTAGCATGCCCCCAGTAGTATGCCCCCCAGTAGCAGTACCCCCATTAGCAAGCCCCCCACTAGTAGTTCCCCCATTAACATGCCCCCAGTAGTGGTATGCCCCCCATTAGCAGGCCCCCAGTAGTAGTATGCCCCCCCTTAGCAGGCCCCCAGTAGTAGTATGCCCCCCCTTAGCAGGCCCCACTAGTAGTATGCCCCCCCTTATCAGGCCCCCAGTTCTAGTATGGCCCCCCTTAGCAGGCCCCCAATAGTAGTATGGCCCCCCTTAGCAGGCCCCCAGTAGTAGTAGTGCCCCCCTTAGCAGGCACCCAGTAGTAATATGCCCCCACTAGCAGGTCTCCAGTAGTAGTAGTGTCCCCCTTAGCAGGTCCCCACTTAGCAGGCCCCCAGTAGTAGTATGCCCCCCAGTAATGCCCCCTTACACAGACACACACATAAAAAAAAAACCTTACCTGAATCCCCGCTCCCGCCGCCGTCCGCTCTGCTCTGCTGTATAACACGCAGAGGGAGCCGGAAGACTGAGCTCATAATACTGAAAATACAGGCAGCCAACCTATAGAGACTATGAAATAGTCAGGATACAGTATACAGTATGCCCATTGCATAGCAGGTTTCTTTTTCTCTGCATTGGCCAGCAATGGGGTAGTATTTGACCTGCAGTCCACATTGATAGTTAGGCAATAGACAACCAATAATTGGAGTACAGGGATTCTATGTCAGGAAACTACAGTAGCAGCAGGTGATCCCTGGAGTTCAAGGGACCCCCTCATCAGGCAGAGGAGCGAACTGCAAGAGATATAGGACCTCATTCAGAGTCGGTCAAAGTGGCCGCACGGTCGTACGCCACCGATGTTCGCTATACTGCGCATGCGTAAATTTCGCAATGCGCGTGCGCAAACTTGCCGCTACGATCAGAAATTTCTCTCTCCTTGAACACAGCCAGGTCGGTAGTTTGAGTGACAGAATGAGGCGTTTGTGGGTGGTAACAGGGGAAGGTGCTTGAAAACGGGGGAGTGGAGATCCGAACGCAGGCGTGCCTAATTATGCGAACGGCATTTTAAGGGAGTGCATAATTAACAAAGTAGTGTCATGGCACATGTGACATGAGAGGTTTTTACACTGACATGATTGTAGAGCTTAAGAGAGGGTATGGTCAACCTTAAGCTCTAGGACCAGTTTCGATGGTTCCCGATGGTCTCGATTAATCCTTATATGCCCGGAGATGACGTGCAATGCGTACGAGAAGGGGGCGTATTTTTTTTAATTCCGACCGCTTCCTCCCCTTGGTCGGCCAGCTACCGATCCGAACTTAGGGACGCAACTTGCGAGGGAATCATTTGAATATCCGGCCCCTTTTCCCGTACGACTGTGCGGCCGCTTCGACCGACTCTGAATGAGGTCCCTAGTAACTTGGGAGGACTTATTGTTTGAAAGAGTATAGGTCCAAAGAAGGCTTTCAGTAACTTATCTGTGTATATTTATATATACATATATATCTCTATTAGAGAACACATCTTGGGGAGATTATACTTATACCAGAGACAAAAAACAACAACTTACAAGCACAAGAATATTGCTTACGTGACTCTTTTGTCTTACTCAAATGTAACTATACAGCAAATACTGATAACTGATACTGAATAGTCGTTGAAGTGGAAACATATGTATATAAAATTCAGTGATGCTTCTTAATGGATTATATATTAAGTAATTGTTTGTATTATTAGTCAGGAATCATCAAAATTGCTTTCACAGTTTTTATAACATTCATATGTTCAGTTAATATATGCAATTGTATGTACACCACTGTATACTGAAATGTTTTGTAGGTAGTAAAATGCTTACTATTATTAGTCAAGTATATATTCAAATATAAAGAAAAAAAGTACAGTATATTATAATCTAAGTGTGTTACTTACCTAGAGGAGTGATGACAGTTATTGGTGAACACTTAACCTAAGGGGGACAGGATTTGCATAGGACTACTAATATACTTTATATACTGGGTTGTCTACACCATATTACTTAATCCTTATTAGCATTTGGGTTTTCCCAAGTAGGCCCATACCGACAACAAATACTTGGGTGGAGGAACTGATAAAAGGATGTACACCACTTAAAGGGATGTTAAGGGTGGGTACATTAGATAACAAGGGCGTTAGTAACCTGGTGACCCTAGAGAGGGTAAAAGGTGGGTTACAAACACAGCACATGAGGACACAGTTGAGTCCCAGGAGCAAGTGTCAGACCAACCCTCTACCAGCCTGCCATCTCTGGATTCTATGTGCCTGATGCAGAGGTGGACACAATTGAGGGGATGCACATTATGGGGGTATTCAATTTGGAGCGAAGAGTCTGTGCTGGACTTTTCTCTCCACATCGGAGGTTTGACGGGGATAAAGTATCGGGTGCGTGCCCGCTTTATCCCTGTATTCAATTAGGAATCAGCGAAAACGGGAGCCGGCGGAAAGGTAGGTATGTCAAAAAAGCTGGAATTTTCGGGAATTGTTCCTGGGACCCCCCTAAATATGTCCAGACATGGGAGATCACTATGGGTACCCCCATTTTTGCCTGCTGAAGGAAGTCGGAGTTTGTAATAGCCGTGGAAGGTGCTTAAATGCGGCTTAAGAAGAGAGGCTGAAGAATAGCACTTAGATTTTTTTTTTTTTAACTATCTCCATCAAATTTGGGGTACATGAAAATGTGTGCAAGCATATTTTTAAGTCCCTAAAGTAATTTTTTTAAAATTCTTCAAAAATGCACCTCCCGCTACTACCCACAATGAAGAAAACACCTTCCGCATACATGGGGACCCCTGTGGAATCTATTTCGCTACTTTAGGATTTTCTCCCCTATAATTTTTTTTTACCCCAAAATTTAAGTTCATTTTTTGGGGCGTCCAGATTTTTTTCTTTTTTTGACATCCATTAATTTTAGGGTGCATTCCCAGGGGTGCAGGCTATTTTTTTTAAGCCTGCACCCCTAAACCCCAATTCTGCACTTTTTTTCGCCATGGTGAAAAGTTATTCCCGTTTTTTAACAAAGACTTTTCACACCGACGAAATTGAATACGGGGATAATTAAAATAGGCAAAAATGACACCATCAGCGATAAATTACAGCTTTTCGCAGCCAAATTGAATACTGCCCTAGAAGTGATATTTAGCAAACTGTAAATGCACAGTCCTATAAAAAGACCAAATGCGGACCTGAGGGGAGCTGTGAGAAACACTTGAGTGTGGTGGGCGTGAGGCATACTTACCTACTCTCCTGGAAGTTGCGGGAGACTCCCAATTTTCCAGGTAGTCCCCCGCATTCCCAGAAGACTAGGTGGATCTCCCACATCCCACCCAATCAATTCCTTTTGAAGTGGGCAGGATGGGGAGATAATTACCGGGAATTGCGAGTCTGTAAGCCTCACTCCCTCGTCACTGACAGGCGAATAGCGACATTTTGCCTCGACTGGGGCGGGGCCTAATGGCATAAAGAGCCCCACCCCACCCCCTAAATGTATAGCTGCATCCCGAAGATAATTCAAATGTCGGCAAGTATGGCATGAGGCCTGTCAGCAGATGCAAAATCTGGGAATGTGGGTGTGTCATGGGTGGTTCATGGGTGGTTCAGTTTTTCCTTTGAAAAAGTGAACGATTTTTTTGAAGTGTAATGAACGATTTTTCAACGATGAACGAAAAATGTTCCTTCCCTTAATGAAAATCGTTAAGTTGGTCAGTCTGAAATGAACGATGAACTACAAACTACAAACAGGAACGCGCATGAATGATTATCGTTATAACTCAGAAACTGAACGATTTTATGAACGATTGAACGATAACGATGTCGTTATAGTTAAATCGTTCAAAAAATCGTTACGTGTGTATACACCTTTACACACCGCTCATACTTCTTACTTCAGTACATCGGAGACTCTTCACTTGAGCAGCTGAGGTCTTGCTCAGATGCAAGTGCGACTACTCTTTATGCTATTATTTGATTATTTAAATATTCACCTAATGTAGTGGTTTATCTTCACACAACTATTACACTCAGCTGTTACAAACTTGCATGTGTGAAAAGATTTGCTATATTTCTCTATTAGTTAACTGTATTTCCCAGATTTAAACACTCTAATTAGTCATGCAGCGCAAAAGCCTCATTTGAGCAGCTGCCTGAAATTAACACTCAATTTGTTTAGACCACGTAGGAAAACACTTGTATACTTTAAAGTTAAGCCTTCACAATGTGCTGTAATAAAACACATATACATACTGTATTTTGCTGACAGTTTTAAATGTTCTCCAGGAATATATTTTTTATCCAAAGTATAAACTTTGTAGCTAAAATCTTGTAAATGTTATTATTTGCTATATTCCAATCCCTTATGTAGGCTTCAGATAAGATCTCTTAATATGAATTACACAGGTTCTGTGGCTGATTACAAAACAGGTAAAATTGAGACTTGAAGTCGGTCTGTGTAATTCATATGTGTCCCGAATTAAAGGGATGATATGGCAAGACTATAAGTAATGAGTACCCTTATATCCGCTGTAAAATCTGTAATTTTAGAAACCCTAAATCCAGGGGCATCTACAGGATCGGGTACTAATTACCAGGGCTGTAACTAGGGGTGTGGGGGCAGAGCCTTGTGGGCAGCACCACTGCTCACCCATGGTCCCACCATTTGGTTAGTAGGGTGCCTGTAACGGCACCCTGTTTCCAGAATCTCTCCTTAGGACGCTTCAGGCGTGCCCACCACTGCCCTTACAGCACCATGGAGCATTCTGAGAATGCTTCAGGCATTGTTGTGATTACCGTCGATTGCAGCCCCGTCCCACCTGTGTGACGTTATGTGGAGGGGGCGTGGCCTGCACGGGCATTGGGAAATGTGGTTACGGCGCTGCTATTTACTCAGAGGAAGGTGGTAGGAGCTGAGGAAGGTGGTAGGAGCTGTGGAAGGTGATAGGAGCTGAGGAAGGTGGTAGGAGCTGTGGAAGGTGATAGGAGCTGAGGAAGGTGATGGGGGCTGATGAAGGTGATGGGGGCTGATTCGTGGGGGCTGAGGAAGGTGATGGGGGCTAATGATGGTGATGGGGGCTGATGAAGGTGATGGGGGCTGATGAAGGTGATGGGGCTGACTGAGGATGGTGATGGGGACTGAATGAGGATGTTGATGGGGGCTGAGGATGATGATGGGGGCTGAAGATGGTGAGGTGGGCAGAGGAAGATGATGGTTGCAGAGGAAGGTGATATGGCTGAGGATGGGTCAGAGGAAGGTGATGGGGAAGAGGAAGGTGATGGGACTGAGGATGGTGATGAGGGCTGAGGAAGGTGATGGAGACTGAGGATGGTAATGAGAAGCTGAGGGCTGACAAAGATGATGGGGCTGAGGTTGGTGATGAGAGGCTGAGGGCTGACAAAGGTGATGGGACTGAGGACTGACAAAGGTGATAAGGGGCTGAGGACTGAGAATGGCTGGCTGCAGACACCATCACTCCTACCCCTGAAGCATCCACAGCACTGTCAACAAGAAGACCTTGGAAGAGATCGCAGACAAGAACTACCGCCTATCGTTAGTGACAGAGATACAGTGTGGTAAGCCATAGTGTATTTTTACTTTTTTAAAGTCTGGCATATCTTTCAATTAACATTGTCATGCTTCATATAGCACACATGCAGGGGAGAGATGTGTACGTGTGGGGTCGAAGGTGGTGGGGTTGGGAGTGGTGATGAGGAGGTGGGGCCCCCAGAGAGATCAGTGTACGGGGCTCCAAGATTTCTGTTGCCAGCCCTGTGGCTACATGCATTTTCTGAAAAGTATCAGTGTGTTTTCATCACCAATTTGATCTTACTAACTGCTTTGGCGCTCATATCATGCTTGCTAACTTATAAATTCTCCTCCCGGGAGAAGCCTGCGGAGGAGAAGCAGGTGGGCGGAGTTGAGGGCAGGACCGGCCAGCTCATTAAGCACCGCCTCTTTGCTGGAATTCGCAGTGAATGCCAGATATTTAAAATAGTGAAGCAATTATTGTAGAATCGCGTCGTTATCCCCCGCCCTCCAATGCACAGACCTGCCGATCCCTAGTAATACTCTCCCCATTCTGCCCACTAGTAAGTGGGCAGAATGCGGGAGACGTGCCTACCCTTTCCGGGGTGCGGGGCTTTACACGAAATATTCTCCTGCGACTTTCGGGAGGGTAGGCAAGTATGGCTCATTTACATTTGGATGTAAACCAATTTTATGACACGCCTCTCAGATGTAGCAGTACACACCCACTTTAATGTGCTTTTACAGGTGTTTCTTTAACAATCTCCCTGAAAGTAAGCAAGTATGCCTCTATCCCATTCCATCCCAGCCTGCTCTGTGGGAGGAAGTGATTTCAGTAATCACCCCCTCCCCATTTGATATTTTCCTGGCTGGGGGGCACTCAGCACACCCCGGTGCAGCACACAGTGCCTTTTTTTTTGCTAATATTTTTTTGTAGGGGGCATGACCTTGTCTCACTATTTTGCCATGCCCCCTCCAGTACCCGGGCCCTGCCTAAATCAAATGTCACTACAATTTTTAATACACTAAACATTTTTTTCACAGTTCGCCAAGTGTGTAGAGAACGGGTGCTACCACATTGACTGCCTCAGTGATATCTTGCCAGATCTTATCCTTAGCTGTAATTCCTAAATTCCTAGGGCTCAGACCCGTACAGAGCCAGTCAGGATCCTTTACTTTCGAGGGGTGTTGTATAATCGCGGGAGGCATGGCCACACCCCCTTATTAAAAAGCGCCGTGAAGTAGTGCTGCAGGCTGAGGAGGGGGCTCTGTGAACCCCTCAGCTTGGGCAAATCTGGATCGTCTAATGATGTCCAGGCCCACCAAGAGCTGCGGCGGGCTCGGGTAACAGGGGGCATGGCCTAATCGCCTGAGGCGTGACCACGCCCCCTACCCAAGAAAAAAAAAAAAAGCTTTGCAGCGCGCTGCGCGCTGGGGAGTGGAGGCGCTCTGAGCCCCCTCAGCCCTGCTCAAAGCCAGGGGGGGGCGCGATCAGTGTGATCGTTACCCCCCACAGGCATAGGAGACTGCTGTGGCTGCTGTGAGGGGGGGGCGGCGCCGGGCCCCTCAGGAAGCCCGGGTAATCTGTACCCGCCCCCCCCTCTCGGCACCCCTGATGACATCAACTGTCCGGTGACTCCCCCCGAAGATGTTTGCAGAATCTCCTCTATGGGCTGCTCCCAGAGAGGAGTTCTGTAAAGTCGGCAAGTACAGTATGGACCATGGCTGGCCTGGTAGCATAGCAGCAGGGGTAGGGCTTGGTCCAGGCCCCATAGCCACTGCACCCTCTGCACCTACAGTAGTTACGCCATGTGCAAATGTCTCAGCTGCAGTGATTTGTATTAAGACGCCCACCTGCAGCTTCACAAACCCAAGCGCCTGTATACAAAGATGCAGCTCGGTCACAGATCAGTCGATTATCGGACTTCTGAGTAACACTATGGAACAGAATGGTTGCAGGAACTGAGATGCTGTAGCCATTTTTCACTGTGTACAGGATCACAGTCACAGGCTGATACATGCCCAAAACATGGACATGACACACCATTTCAGTGGCTACCTCCCTGTTGCCACCCGCAAATGGTCCCTACCTCTCAACCACTGCAGAGACAGGAGGGGCACAGAAACAGGCTGAAAAGGGACAATAACCTCACCTGGAGACATCCTCATCCTAGAACCCAAACTCTACAAAGACCCCAAGCCCTGCACAGGCCCCCACTCCACCAGTCATGGGCCAACAATATGGGACTGGAGTCGTGCTGGAAGATGGAGGTAAATGTTCCTTTTTTTTAACAATTGCAACATTTAGAGAACATACCATAGTGTATGTTTGCTTTGTTGTGCTTTTGTCCAGTGTGTTGTAAAAACCATTATCATTACAAATAGCTCATTGGCAGGTATACAGCAACATCTGTTTCATTTGTTTACAAAGTCCCATAAGCTGAAATAAATGTACATAACATTTTCATGAATGTTATGTGAAGCGACACACAACATACAGATGTGTTTAATGCTGGGCTGGACTCAGGTCTACTAGCACCCAGAGCGAGGAATTTTAGAGTGCCCCCACCTCCACATCAAACTACATTTATCAATAATACTTTTATTATTAATGGAAAAAAATTGTACTTTTTTTTCATTTAAAAAAAATTATTTTATAAAAGAAATACACAGGCTCATATAGCCCCCAAATGTAGTGCCCCATATGACCCTGCCTCATGCCCCCTGTGTCACTACCATGCCCCTTGTATCTCTTATATCCTTGTGCCTTCTGTGTCACTTATATGCTCATGCATCTTGCGTCTCTTCCAGCCTCATGCCTCCTGTGTCACTTTCAACCTCATGCCTCCTACATCCCTTCCAGCCTCATGCCTCCTGTGTCACTTCCAACTTACGCCTCCTGTGTCACCAACATCCTCATGCTTCCTTTGTCACTTCCAGCCTCATTCCCCCTGTGTCACTCCAGCCTCCTGGGTCCATTCCAGCCTCACGGACCCTGTGTCCCTTACATCGTCCTGCCCTCTGTGTCACTTCCAGCCTCATGCCCATGTGCCACTTACTCTTGGGTGTACTGTGATGTTTGCACACACATTATCAACATAAAAAAAATGAAAGTTCAAGGTTAATCTTTGTGTAGAGATATGCATGTGTGTGTATACTGTATACAGTAGATATGCGTGTGTATGTAATACCCCAATGCTTGAGGTATCAATCACAGAGCTCCCAATTGTTAAAAGGTCGCAGTTGCTGAGTAGCCATGGCCGCAGCGAAGGCTGATGTTGCTCTGGCAACCGTGACCCAGGGGACACACACACATAAAAAAAAAAATTTCTGGCAGTCACATGTCTGAGCTGGAAAGGAGGCGGCTTGAGGCAGTTGAAATAAAGAAGAAGAGCTGTTAGAGCGGCGGTTAGTTTTGAGATAACTGTAATGTAGAGGGGGCACGATCAGTGTGTGTGCTCCCTCACAGCAGACATTGTGGCAGGCGCCGGAGGTGCGACTGAGTTGTAAAAGCTGATACCCATACAAGGGAGAAGGAGGTGGCAGTGATTAGCCCCTGAGGCTGTGTTTGGAGTCTCGAGGTTTTAGTTCGATGCAGAGGGTTTGTGGCTGCCTAAGGAGAAGTAAAGGAGCCGCAAATAGTCTCCAGAGGCAGTACTTGGTGAGAGAAGCAATTGAGGAGAAGCCAAGCAACCACCACCTGGCTCCTGACATTTGGGGAAAAATCATCCTCTCTGCCTGAGACTGAGGAACTGAGACCAGGTCGGTATAATATCTCTCAGTATTCTGCACCTTGTCACACTCCCCTCTCCAGTCCCAGTACAGCATTGCGCATCCAGGAGAGAGTAACTGTAACACATACAGTAACTAAAGAAAATACAGTAGATAACCACTTACAGTACAGCCTCAGGTCTTTAGTGACAGTATTATTATTATTATTATTACATTTTATTTATAGGGCACCACAAGTGGTCCGCAGCGCCGTACATACAGTAACTGGTACACAGAACATTACATTACAATACAGTAACCAACTTATAAACAGCACAAGTAACAATTAGGAACACAATTATCCATACACAATACAGCTGGGAAGGTGAAGGCTGTCATAGAAGTGCTAGAGAAGAAGGCTGTGAGACAGTGGGGAGGAGGACCCTGCTCCTAGGAGCTTACAATCTAGGGGGAATTGCAGTAAGAACTTCATGTATCCGAGCCGAGATCCGAGTCCGGCTCAGGTTTTCCCGCCTGACTTGTGTCTGAAAACGAGGCAGAATGTGTCACCCTCCCGCTGTCGGATTCTCATGGGTTTTGGATTGTATAAAGGTCCCGGTGATCGGCACCATTTTCACTCCGGCTGTGGAGAGTGTACAGAACATATGTGCTGCTCTGTCTATGCACGTGCTGCTGTGTCACTGTGTTGTCCTGTCAGGGCTGGGGCTACAGGCTGCTGCTGTGTTGTCCATAAAGGGCTGGGGCTGCAGTACATAAAGGGGTGCTTCAGGAATCTGTACATAAAGGGGTGCTGCTGTTTCAATGTTGTCCTGTCAATGAAGGGACTGGGGCTGCAGTACATAAAGGGCTGCTGCTGTGTTGTCCATAAAGGGTCTGGGGCTGCAGTACATAAAGGGGGGCTTCAGGAATCAGTACATAAAGGGGTGCTGCTGTGTCACTGTTGTCCTGTCAATCAAGGGGCTGGGGCTGTAGTACATAAAGAGCTGCTGCTGTGTTGTCCATAAAGGGGTGCTGCTGTGCTGCCCTGTCCATCAAGGGGCTAGGGCAGCAGTTCATAAAGAGGTGCTGTAATGTCCAGGGGGTGCTCTGTCAATCGAGGGGTGCTTTTACCAAGTGTAAAAAAATAAGTTAAAATTAATAATAATTATCATTCCTCAAAAAATAAAAAAGATCTTTTTTTATTTGTGTGTGTGTGCTATCTAGTAGCTACGCTATTATTGTTCGATGACACTGCCGGCCAGACTGCAGTTTATCATCCAAGTACAGTATTTGTGACTCAGCAGGTGGTCCCTCCGAACTCCGCAGGGGTGCTTTGTTGTCCATTAAAGGGGTGCTGTGTTGTTCATTAAGGGGCTGCTGTCTCACCCAGGGATGTTTTTCCCCAGTGTAAAAAAAAGTGAAATAAAATTATCATTCCTCAAAAAATTAAAAATATATATATATATTTTTTTTTTTTGTGTGTGTTAGCAACTAAGCTGCACTATTATTGTTTGGTGACACTGCCGGCTATTGTTCACCCATGCTCTCCCCTCCTTCCTCATAAGTTTGCTTCGGAATCAAAAAATTAAATAAAATTTGCTACCAATCAACCCTTCCTGTGCCTGCCTTCAACTACATACTGTACATACTCCATCTTCCTCAGGCCTCTTGATTAATGAAAACATATGTTTCCTTATGTGCCATGTTGAAAGTTGAACTGCCGCGTGTTTGTGCCGCCCACTGCTGCTGCTTAGCTTAGTCAGCCAGCTAGCTTGGCGCAAATTTTGGGCCTAAACCAGATGAAAACAATATTGTGAGCTGTGAGGTGGTCAAAATTGACTGGAAATGAGTGGAAATTAATGTTATTGAGCTTAATAATACTGTAGGAACAAAAAAAGCCCAAATTGTGTGATTTTAGCAGTTTTTATCAAATTTTAAAAAACAATACAGATCCAAAAGCAAAACACGCAAGGGCGGTTTTGGCAAAACCAAATCCAGATCCAAAACACGAAGGAGATACAGATCTTAAACCAAAACCAAAACACGGGGATCGGGAACATCCCTACTTATAATTATAAAATCCTCCTAGGATGCAGCTATTCATAATTGAGTATTTACAACTGAACTAGGCAAGCAGTATACTATTAACTTGAAACTTACAGTCACTTATAGGCCTATTCATCATCAGGTCCATCGTCGGGGGCCATGGCGGGGACAGTTGTCCTTGCGATTAGTAACACTGCTGCATAAGCAGTGTTACTTATCTACCCCTGTGGCCGGCTTCTGAGTATGTATGACCTAAATTCATGCATGCACAAAGCCACCAGGGAGGCGGTGGCGGATGGATACACTCGGAACCCTCTTCGCATCCCCGGAACTACTTTCAATAGGAAACAGCGGGGCTACGAGAACAAGCGCCATCTGAAGATGACATTTGTTCTCTCAGGCAAACTAAGAAAACTATAATTTTATTGGACCCCTGATGATGAATGGCCCGTTACCCTAAATAACTAACGTTTTTGCATGTGTAACGGGACATTTAAGTTATGATGAATAGGCCCTTTAGAGACAGAACACAACTAAGTTGTTTGGAGGGTTAACTCCCTCAGGTTAAAGATGCAAATAGCCTATCCTTGAAGATAATTCAGACAATTTTTAATTCCAGAGACTAATTTCTAATCTCAAACAAGAATCGCACTGAGGCACAGACTGAGACTAGACGTCAGAACAATTGTATAGCCGACATAGCAAAAGCAATTATCTTATCTCTGCCTAAATCTGCGCTGTAAGGACCACCTCTGGGATACCTAATGCAAGTCCTATATGAGTTAGTTTACTTCAAATGAGCCACCTCCATGAAGTCAGGCCCTAGTCATACTTACAAATGTGCACCAATGCAAGAATAGCCATGGGTGAGAAAGTATGTCATGTTTATGACTAACTGGTGTAGGAGCTTTGAACGTATATAGGGAAACGTGTAGACGTACAGTATAAGGGAGGATTGTTAGGAGGCTTTTTAGATGTGATGGTTATGTAACAAACATACATTTACAGACACCGTTAACACATACTAATGATACTGGTAATATGTGGCATTTATTTAATTGTTAGGTGAGAAGTGTTATGTGTATATTAAAAGTTGCAAAGTAGTTTAGAGTGTTTTAAAGTTATTGCATTCACAAATACGGATGTTATTATTCAGTAAAATTAAGTGTTTTATGAAGTACTAGGTTCACCTAGGGTACAGTTAGGGCCGGATTATAGGCGGGGCGTTAGGGGCGGTCGTCCTGGGGCCCCCACACATATAGGGCCCCCACACACTGTCCCCAGACAAACATTAGACAGACATACCAGACACTGCTACAACGGAGAACAGCATTTAGCTGTCTCCGATTTGGTCCTCTTCGGCGGCTCAGCTGTTCCCTAAACAGCGGCCGCCGAGGAGCTTCACGTCAGTCACTTGAGCCACTGAGATTCTTCTCTATGCTGCAGAAGTCTCAGCTCTGACAGTCAAAGTCTCGCGAGATGTTGTCAAGTCTCGCGAGAGTTTGACTGGCAGAAGCAGAGGCTGCAAGCACACAGAAGATTCTCAGGGGCTCTTTCGTCCTCAGCCTTCCCCCCGCGATGTAGCTAACAGGCAGGTAGCCCACATGTGTACACACCATACATGCCTACTCTCCCGATTTGGTCGGGAGCCTCCCGAAAATCGGGTGCCGCTCCCGACCTCCCGGAAATGTAAGCAGGCCTCCCGGCCCCCCCCAGTCCCCCCCGCAATACCACCCGAAACACCCGCAGCTGGTGGGCTGATGACGCAATTCTCGCTGAATCGCGTCATCATGACCCCGCCCCCTGCTCCATAATGCCAGAAATCTCGGCATTGTGTAGCGGGGGCGGGGCCAAAATGATGTGAATGTGAGGCTCCACCCTTAACTCCGCCCCCAAATGGCATGTGCCGTCCCGGTCACGCCCCCTTTTGCCGGCCCCGCCCCCCTGTAAGCTGACCTGGCTGCCTCCCTCCCGGAAAAGGCCAAAAGGATATCTGCAAGTATGGTACACACCATTTGTACATTATATCACAGAGGGCACCCAGGCACTTACCCATATGATTGAGGAGTGCCAGCCAATCTGTTATATATGTACACACAGTATATAGTTGTATAATATATATATATATATATATATATATACATATATCATGTGTGTGTGTGTGTATATATATATATATATATATATATATATATATATATATATGTTTATTAATAAAATGTCGAATAGCTGGAATATCAAGTTCATATATATACATATATATATATATATATATATATATATATATATATACTGTGTGTTTATATATACATACACACAGTATATGTATGTATATATACACACACACACACATATATATATATATATATATATATATATATATGTGTGTGTGGGTATACTGTGTGTATATATATATATATATATATTTATATATATATATATATTATATATATATATATACTGTGTGTTTACTATATATATTTATATATATATATATATATATATACTGTGTATACACTAATATATATATATATATACACTGTGTGTATACTGTGTATATATATATAGTATATATATATATATATTATACAGTATACACACAAAAAAAACTGCCTAATTTATTACACTTTGTGTATACTGTGTATATATATATATATATATATATATATACACACACTATGTGTGTGTATATTATATATATATATATAGTATGTATATATTAGGGGTGAGCGGGTTCGGATTTCTGAAATCCGAACCCCCCCGAGCCCCCCCGATCCGAGTCCGATCCGAATCAGGCTCGACTTTTCCCGCCTGACTCGGATCTGAAATCGAGGCAAAACGTCATCATCCCGCCTTCCGAGTCTCGCGGGTTTTGGATCCTATATAAGGTACCCACGTCGGCGCCATTTTCTCACTCGGCTGTGGACAGTGAAGAGGGAGGGTGGGAGTTAGGGCTGTGTAGTGTAGTGTAGTGCTGCTGTTGTCCACTACTTCAAAGTCCATAGGGGCTGGCTGTGTTGTGCTGTGCTGCTGTTGTTAATAGGGGCTGTGTCCACTACTTCAAAGTCCATAGGGGCTGGCTGGACTGTGTTGTGCAGTCAGTTCTCCATAGGGGCTGTGTCCACTCCAAAGTCCTGTGCAGTGTCCCAGTCCTAAAGAGGTGCTGTAGTGTTGTCCAGGGGGTGCTCTGTCCATCAGGGGTGCTCCCCCCAAGTGCTAAAAAAATAATATATTTTCTGTGTTTGTGAATTGTGTGCGCAGTAGCCGCACGTGCATCAACAAAGTAGTGCCAAGCGTGCGCCTGTGTCATAAGTAAAGGGCCGGCTGGCTTGACCGTTAAAGGGTGCTGTAACCCCCGAAAGTACACTGCAGTCCAAACCAAAAAAAAATTATTTTCTGTGTTTGTGAATTGTGTGCGCAGTAGCCGCACGTGCATCAACAAAGTAGTGCCAAGCGTGCGCCTGTGTCATAAGTAAAGGGCCGGCTGGCTTGACCGTTAAGGGTGCTGTAACCCCCGAAAGTACACTCCAGTCCAAACCAAAAAAAAAATTATTTTCTGTGTTTGTGAATTGTGTGCGCAGTAGACGCACGTGCATCAACAAAGTAGTGCCAAGCGTGCGCCTGTGTCATAAGTAAAGGGCCGGCTGGCTTGACCGTTAAGGGTGCTGTAACCCCCGAAAGTACACTCCAGTCCAAACCAAAAAAAAAATTATTTTCTGTGTTTGTGAATTGTGTGCGCAGTAGCCGCACGTGCATCAAGAAAGTAGTGCCAAGCGTGCGCCTGTGTCATAATTAAAGGGCCGGCTGGCTTGACCGTTAAGGGTGCTGTAACCCCCGAAAGTACACTCCAGTCCAAACCAAAAAAAAAATTATTTCCTGTGTTTGTGAATTGTGTGCGCAGTAGCCGCACGTGCATCAACAAAGTAGTGCCAAGCGTGCGCCTGTGTCATAAGTAAAGGGCCAGCTGGCTTGACCGTTAAAGGGTGCTGTAACCCCCAAAGTACACTCCAGTCCAAACCAAAAAAAAAATTATTTTCTGTTTGTGAATTGTGTGCGCAGTAGCCGCATGTGCATCAACAAAGTAGTGCCAAGCGTGCGCCTGTGTCATAAGTAAAGGGCCAGCTGGCTTGACCGTTAAAGGGTGCTGTAACCCCCAAAGTACACTCCAGTCCAAACCCAAAAAAAATTTATTTTCTGTGTTTGTGAATTGTGTGCGCAGTAGCCGCACGTGCATCAACAAAGTAGTGCCAAGCGTGCGCCTGTGTCATAAGTAAAGGGCCGGCTGGCTTGACCGTTAAAGGGTGCTGTAACCCCCGAAAGTACACTCCAGTCCAAACCCAAAAAAAAATTATTTTCTGTGTTTGTGAATTGTGTGCGCAGTAGCCGCACGTGCATCAACAAAGTAGTGCCAAGCGTGCGCCTGTGTCATAAGTAAAGGGCCGGCTGGCTTGACCGTTAAAGGGTGCTGTAACCCCCAAAGTACACTCCAGTCCAAACCGAAAAAAAATTATTTTCTGTGTTTGTGAATTGTGTGCGCAGTAGCCGCACGTGCATCAACAAAGTAGTGCCAAGTGTGCGCCTGTGTCATAAGTAAAGGGCCGGCTGGCTTGACCGTTAAAGGGTGCTGTAACCCCCGAAAGTACACTCCAGTCCAAACCAAAAAAAAAATTATTTTCTGTGTTTGTGAATTGTGTGCGCAGTAGCCGCACGTGCATCAACAAAGTAGTGCCAAGCGTGCGCCTGTGTCATAAGTAAAGGGCCGGCTGGCTTGACCGTTAAAGGGTTCTGTAACCCCCAAAGTACACTCCAAACCAAAAAAATATATATTTTCTGTGTTTGTGACTTGTGTGCACTGTGGCTGCACGTGCATCAACAAAGGAGCAGCGCCAAGCGTGCGCCTGTGTCCCATAAGTAAAGAGCCGGCTGGCTCATTTCTTAAAGGGTGGTGTAACCCACAAAGTGCACTACTCTCCAGCAAAAATAAAAAAATATTTTCTGTGTTTGTGTGCGCTTTAGCCGCACGTATATATATCAATATAACATAAATGGAGGACCAAACTTTCTCTGATAAAAATAAAATAGGGAAAGATCAAGAACCACTTCCTACTAGTGCTGTTGCTGCTGCTGGGAGTTGTTCATCATCCCAGAGAGGAAGTAGGAACATCACTACTTTTACTAAACAATTGACCCTCCAACAGTCCCTAGCGATGAGGATGAAGTACGACAGCAGTCATCCTGAAGCAAAACGTATAACTGAGGCCTTGACTGCTATGTTGGTGTTAGACGTGCGTCCGGTATCCGACATTAGTGCAGTTGGATTTAGACAATTGATGGAGGTAGTGTGTCCTCGGTTCCAAATCCCGTCTAGATTCCACCTGCATCCTCAAAGCAGCAGCGACAAGCGTGCGTCTGTCTGTTAAAGGGTGGTGACACCCTCAAAGTGTGCTACTCAAACAATTAAAATATTGTTCTTTTTTTTTCTGTCTTTGTGAAATGTGTGGGCTGTAGCCGCACCTGCATCCTTAAAGCAGCAGCGACAAGCGTGCGTCTGTCTGTTAAAGGGTGGTGACACCCTCAAAGTGTGCTACACAAACAATAAAAATATTCTTCTTCTTTTTTCTGTCTTTGTGAATTGTGTGGGCTGTAGCCGCACCTGCATCCTTAAAGCAGCAGCGACAAGCGTGCGTCTGTCTGTTAAAGGGTGGTGTAACTCTCAAAGTGCTCCAAAAAATAAAAAACTATTTTTTTAATGTGTTTGTGACTTGTGTGCGATGTAGCCACACTTGCATCCTCAAAGCAGCAGCGACAAGCGTGCGTCTGTCTGTTAAAGGGTGGTGACACCCTCAAAGTGTGCTCCACAAACAATAAAAATATTCTTCTTCTTTTTTCTGTCTTTGTGAATTGTGTGGGCTGTAGCCGCACCTGCATCCTTAAAGCAGCAGCGACAAGCGTGCATCTGTCTGTTAAAGGGTGGTGACACCCTCAAAGTGTACTACACAAACAATTAAAATATTGTTCTTTTTTCTGTCTTTGTGAATTGTGTGGGCTGTAGCCGCACCTGCATCCTTAAAGCAGCTGCGACAAGCGTGCGTCTGTCTGTTAAAGGGTGGTGACACCCTCAAAGTGTGCTACACAAACAATTAAAATATTGTTCTTTTTTTTTCGGTCTTTGTGAAATGTGTGGGCTGTAGCCGCACCTGCATCCTTAAAGCAGCAGCGACAAGCATGCGTCTGTCTGTTAAAGGGTGGTGACACCCTCAAAGTGTGCTACACAAACAATAAAAATATTCTTCTTCTTTTATCTGTCTATGTGAATTGTGTGGGCTGTAGCCGCACCTGCATCCTTAAAGCTGCAGCGACAAGCGTGCGTCTGTCTGTTAAAGGGTGGTGTAACTCTCAAAGTGCTCCAAAAAATAAAAAACTATTTTTTTTATGTGTTTGTGACTTGTGTGCGATGTAGCCGCACTTGCATCCTCAAAGCAGCAGCGACAAGCGTGCGTCTGTCTGTTAAAGGGTGGTGACACCCTCAAAGTGTGCTACACAAAGAATAAAAATATTCTTCTTCTTTTTTCTGTCTTTGTGAATTGTGTGGGCTGTAGCCGCACTTGAATCCTCAAAGCAGCAGCGACAAGCGTGCGTCTGTCTGTTAAAGGATTACATCGGTGACAGCATCCAAGTAGGCATGTCAGACAGTCCGTACCTGTACTGGCAGGAAAAAGAAGCAATTTGGAGGTCCCTGTACAAACTGGCTCTATTTTACCTGAGTTGCCCCCCCTCCAGTGTGTACTCCGAAAGAGTGTTTAGAGCAGCCGGGAACCTTGTCAGCGAAAGGCGTAGGAGGTTGCTTCCACAGAATGTGGAGAAGATGATGTTCATCAAAATGAATTATCAGCTCTTCCAGGGAGACCAGCCTCCAGAAGGTACAGAGGGACCTGTGGTGGTGGATTCAAGTGGGGACGAGTTAATACTTTGTGAGGATGAGGATGTACACACTGAAGAGGGTGAGGAATCGGTGGATGAGGAGGATGAGGATTACATCTTGCCTCCGTAGAGCCAGTTTGTGCAGGGACACATTAATTGCCAGCTTGTTTTGTGGGGGCCCAAACGAACCAATCATTTCAGCCACAGTTGTGTGGCAGACCCTGGCGCTGAAATGATTGATTTGTTAAAGTGTGCATGTCCTGTTTATACAACATAAGAATGGGTGGGAGGGCCCAAGGACAATTCCATCTTGCACCTCTTTTTTTTCTTTGCATTATGTACAGTTTGAGGCCTAGTTTTTCTAACTGCCATCCTGTCTGCCACTGCAGTGTCACTCCTAGATGGGTCACGTGTTTGTGTCGCTTAGCATAGTCATCCAGCTACCTCGGTGCAACCTTTTGGACATAAAAACACTATTGTGAGGTGTGAGGTGTTCAGAATAGACTGGAAATGAGTGGAAATTAAGGTTATTGAGGTTAATAATAGCATAGGAGCAGAAAAACCTACAAATTCTGTGATTTTAGCTGTTTTTATGCTTTTTTAAAAAAAAATACAGATCCAAAACACAAAACCCAGAACCCAAAACACGGAAGGGTGGTTTTGGCAAAACCAATCCAGATCCAAAACACGAAGAAAGATCCAGATCCAAAACCAAAACACGAAAAGTGGCCGGTGCACACCCCTAATATATATATACACTAATATACTTTTACAGAAAAATATCTTTTAGAAATATATATATTTATAAATAGATATATTTTATGTCACAATAAATATACTCATGTTTATATGGAGTATTGATTCATTATTCTTTGGGTGTCATCCCTTGGTGCGAGGGTTCATTTTTCAGTAGAAGGATAAAACTCCAAAAGGAGAAACACGTTAAAAAAAAGGCTTAATCAATATCTATGAGATTTAAGAACATTTAATCACTTGGATGATTCTCTTCAAAAGAAAGGACATAACGTGGAATATATGGTTTGAAAGAAGATACCGAGATCCGTGGGTCACTATTGCACAATACTGAATGCAATTTAGAGAGTTTCAATTAATATAAGCAAATCTTTCATATATTTGTTGTGTGTTTTGTCCAATCCTTCTAACAGGGGATTTCTGTGAGGGGAGCAGCTGGTGGACTAATTAAGTTCTATATCTTTTGTTAGAGCTACATTATTTGAAGCGCAAACCCAAGGCATTCGATTTATATAAATATATATATATATAAATATATATATATATGTGTCTCTATATATATTAGGGGTGAGCGGGTTCGGATTTCTGAAATCCGAACCCCCCCGATCCGAGGCCGATCTGAGTCAGGCTCGACTTTTCCCACCTGACTCGGATCTGAAATCGAGGCAAAATGTCATCATCCCGCCTTCCGGGAACCCAAGGCATTCGATTTATATAAATATATATATATATAAATATATATATATATGTGTCTCTATATATATTAGGGGTGAGCGGGTTCGGATTTCTGAAATCCGAACCCCCCCGATCCGAGGCCGATCTGAGTCAGGCTCGACTTTTCCCACCTGACTCGGATCTGAAATCAAGGCAAAATGTCATCATCCCGCCTTCCGGGTCTCGCCGGTTTTGGATTCTATAAAAGGTACCCAAGTCGGCGCCATTTTCTCACTCAGCTGTGGACAGTGAAGAGGGAGGGTGGGAGTTAGGGCTGGCTGGGCTGTGTAGTGTTGTGCTGCGCTGTGCTGCTGTTGTCCATAGGGGCTGTGTCTACTCCTCCAAAGTCCATAGGGGCTGGCTGTGTTGTGCTGTGCTGCTGTTGTCCATAGGGGCTGTGTCCACTTCTCCAAAGTCCATAGGGGCTGGCTGTGTTGTGCTGTGCTGCTGTTGTCCATAGGGGCTGTGTCCACTCCTCCAAAGTCCATAGGGGCTGGCTGGACTGTGTTGTGCAGTCAGTTGTCCACTCCAAAGTCCTGTGCAGTGTCCCAGTCCTAAAGGGATGCTGAAGTGTTGTCCAGGGGGTGCTCTGTCCATCAGGGGTGCTTCCCCCAAGTGCAAAAAAAATAAATATTTTTTCTGTGTTTGTGAATTGTGTGCGCAGTAGCCGCACGTGCATCAACAAAGTAGCGCCAAGCGTGCACCTGTGTCATAAGTAAAGGGCCGGCTGGCTTGACCATTAAAGGGTTCTGTAACCCCCAAAGTGCACTCCAAAGCAAATAAAAAAATATTTTATGTGTTTGTGAATTGTGTGCACTGTGGCTGCACGTGCATCAACAAATGAGCAGCGCCAAGCGTGGGCCTGTGTCCCATAAGTAAAGGGCCAGCTGGCTTGTCCATTAAAGGGTGCTGTAACCCCCAAAGTGCACTCCAAAAAAAATAAAATAAAATGCATTTTTGTGTTTGTGAATTGTGTGAGCAGTAGCCGCACGTGCATTAACAAAGTAGCGCCAAGCGTGCGCCTGTGTCATAAGTAATGGGCCGGCTGGCTTGACCATTAAAGGGTGCTGTAACCCCCAAAGTGCACTCCAAACCAAATAAAAAAATATTTTCTGTGTTTGTGAATTGTGTGCACTGTGGCTGCACGTGCATCAACAAAGGAGCAGTGCAAGCGTGCGCCTGTGTCCCATAAGTAAAGGGCCGGTTGGCTTGTCCATTAAAGGGTGCTGAACTCCCAAAGTGTGCTCCACAAAATAAAAAATTCTTTTTTTTTTTCTTTCTTAGTGAATTGTGTGGGCTGTAGCTGCACGTGCATCAACAAAGAAGCAGTGCCAAGCGTGCACCTGTGTCCCATAAGTAAAGAGCCGGCTGGCTCATTTCTTAAAGGGTGGTGTAACCCACAAAGTGCACTAGTCTCCAACAAAAATAAAAAAATATTTTCTGTGTTTGTGTGCACCTTAGCCGCACGTATATATCAGTATAACATAAATGGAGGACCAAACTTTCTCCGATAAAAATAAAATAGGGAAAGATAAAGAACCACTTCCTCCTAGTGCTGTTGCTGCTGCTGGGAGTTGTTTATCATCCCAGAGAGGAAGTAGGAACACCACTACTTTTACTGAACAACTGACCCTCCAACAGTCCATAGCGAGGAGGATGAAGTACGACAGCAATCATCCTGAAGCAAAACGTATAACTGAGGCCTTGACTGCTATGTTGGTGTTAGACGTGCGTCCGGTATCTGCCATTAGTGCAGTGGGATTTAGACAATTGATGGAGGTAGTGTGTCCCCTTTTCCAAATCCCGTCTAGATTCCACTTCACTAGGCAGGCGATACCGAGACTGTACAGAAACATCAGAAAAACTGTCCTCAGTGTCCTGAAAAATGCAGTTGTACCCAATGTCCACTTAACCACGGACATGTGGACAAGTGGAACAGGGCAGACTAAGGACTATATGACTGTGACAGCCCACTGGGTAAATGTATCACCTTACGCAGCAACAACAGCAGCGTCACCAGTAGCATCTCAGAAACGCCAGCTCGTTCCAAGGCAGGCTACTCTGTGTATCACCGGTTTCAGTAAGAGGCACACCACCAACAACCTCTTAGAGAAACTGAGGGAAATCATCGCCCAGTGGCTTACTCCACTTAGACTCTCCTGGGGATTTGTGATATCTAACAATGCCACCAATATTGTGCGGGCATTACATCTGGGCAAATTACAGCATGTCCCATGTTTAGCTCACACAATAAACTTGGTGGTGCAGAATTTTCTGAAAAGCGACAGGGGCGTGCAGGAGATGCTTTGGGTGGCCTGAAAAATTTCTGGCCACTTTCGCCATTCAGCGATTGCGTGCTCCTGTGTCATAAGTAAAGGGCCGGCTGGCTTGTCCGTTAAAGGGTGCTGTAACCCCCAAAGTGCACGCCAAAATAAAAAATTCTTCTTTTTTTTCTGTCTTTGTGAAATGTGTGGGCAGTAGCCGCACCTGCATCCTCAAAGCAGCAGCGACAAGCGTGCATCTGTCTGTTAAAGGGTGGTGTAACCCTCAAAGTGCGCTCCACAAACAATAAAAAAATTCTTTTTTTTTCAGTCTTTGTGAATTGTGTGGGCTGTAGCCGCACCTGCATCCTCAAAGCAGCAGCGACAAGCGTGCATCTGTCTGTTAAAGGGTGGTGTAACCCCCAAAGTGCGCTCCAACCAAAATAAAATAATCTTCTTTCTTTCTGTGTTTGTGTGTGAAATGTATGCGCAGTAGCCGCACCTGCATCCTCAAAGCAGCAGCGACAAGCGTGTGTCTGTCTGTTAAAGGGTGGTGTAACCCTCAAAGTGCGCTCCACAAAAAATAAAAAATTCTTATTTTTTTTCTGTCTTTGTGAATTGTGTGGGCTGTAGCCGCACCTGCATCCTCAAAGCAGCAGCGACAAGCGTGCGTCTGTCTGTTAAAGGATTACATAGGTGACAGCATCCATGTAGGCATGTCAGACAGTCCGTAGCTGTACTGGCAGGAAAAAGAGGCAATTTGGAGGCCCCTGTACAAACTGGCTCTATTTTACCTGAGTTGCCCCCCCTCCAGTGTGTACTCCGAAAGAGTGTTTAGTGCAGCCGGGAACCTTGTCAGCGAAAGGCGTAGGAGGTTGCTTCCACAAAATGTGGAGAAGATGATGTTCATAAAAATGAATTATCAACTCTTCCAGGGAGTCCAGCCTCCAGAACGTATAGAGGGACCTGTGGTGGTGGATTCCAGCAGGGACGAATTAATACTCTGTGAGGATGAGGATGTACACAACACTGAAGAGGGTGAGGAATCGGTGAATGAGGAGGATTAATAACATTAATTTCCACTAATTTCCACTCTATTCTGAACACCTCACGCCTCACAATATTGTTTCTAGGCCAAGAGGTTGCACCGAGGTAGCTGGATGTCTATGCTAAGCGACACAAGTGGGCGGCACAAACACGTGGCCCATCTAGGAGTGGCACTGCAGTGGCAGACAGGAAGCCAATCAGCGTTATGGTGCCCATTTGCATGTAGCATGGACCCGGGAGATCCGTGCTACATGCATCTGTGTGATTGGCACAGAGCAATGACGGGTCTGTGAGAAATAAAAAAAAACCTGTGTAAAAAAAGAAAAAAATGGCATGCCCCCCCCTAAAAAAAGAGCAACCAGCCCCGGGCATTAGTGACCCAGTGCTGGGTGTGCTTAAATACAGGGGACAAATGACGTAAGGGTCCCCTGTACTTAAGCACAACCAGCAACGAGCTAGTCAGAACCAGCGCTGGTTGCCAAAATACGGAGGACAAACGACATAGGGGTCCCCCGTATTCTGCGCAACCAGCTCTGGGCTCTGATCCGGTCCTGGTTCTGGAAATACAGGGGAAAAAAATGAGTAGGGTTCCCCTGTATGTTCCAGAACCAGCACTGGACTTTTTCTAGCTGGGGGCTGATACCACAGCCAGGGGAGCCCTTTCACCAGGCCCCCCAGCCGCAGCATCTGCCCTGACCGCTAGTCAGCCCAGGCAGGGGATCACTGGAGAGCTGGGGACCCCCTCAATAAAGGGGTCATCCTCTCCAGGGCACCCCAGGCCCAGGTGATAGCCCGGGGCTATCCTCTCCACCCCTGGTGGCGGGGGGTGGCGGGTTGATAGTGTGGTGTGATGTAAATAAAGAATCTCAAACATTGTCTTTACAAGTAGAACTGCAGGTCTCAGCAAGCCTGCCCTGCATGCTGGTACTTGGAGAACCACAAGTACCAGCATGCAGGGCATTAAGGGCCCAATAGTACCTGTAGTTCACCTGTAAAAAAATGTTTAAAAAAAACACAGGACACACACACCGTGACAGTATAAGTTTATTAAACATACATGCACACACACACGTCAACATACTCATCTATGTAACCCTGTAGCATCGGTCCAATTGTCCGGTAAAGTATCCATAGGGGACCTGTGAAAAAAGAAACATACTCACCATCTCCTTTACGAGCTTCTGTCCTCTTCGTTCCAAAGTAGGCATCCCCGGACTTGGCAAAAAAAAACCCCGAAAACCCGATCCACGAACTTAGTACCGTTTTATAGAACGGTACTTCCGGAATGAGAGCTTAGCGGCGGGGTATCACCATGGAAACCCTGCTGCTAAACGTTCATTTGCTGAGAGAGGTTATTTCCCGTCTCTCAGCCAATGAACGGCTCCATCCATTGTAGACAATGGTGGGAGCCGCAAGGTTATTAAATTCCGGGGCAGGCTTACTGGGACTTACAGTTCTACTTGTAAAGACAATGTTTGATATTCTTTATTTACACCACACCACACTATCAACCCGCCACGGGTTATCAGCCTCTGCCTGGGGTGCCCTGGAGAGGGTGACCCCTTTATTGGGGTGGTCCCCAGCTCTCCAGGGATCCCTGGCCTGGGCTGACTAGCGGTCAGGGCTGATGCTGCAGCTGGGGGGCCCGGTGAAAGGGCTCCCCTGGCTGTGGCATCAGCCCCCAGCTAGAAAAGGTCCAGTGCTGGTTCTGGAACATACAGGGGAACCATACTCTTTTTTTTCCCCTGTTTTTCCAGAACCAGGACCGGATCAGAGCCCAGAGCCGGTTGCGCAGAATACGGGGGACCCCTACGTCGTTTGTCCTCCATATTTTGGCAACCAGCGCTGGTTCTGACTAGCTCGGTGCTAGTTGTGCTTAAGTACAGGGGACCCCTACGTCGTTTGTCCCCTGTATTTAAGCACACCCAGCACTGGGTCACTAATGCCCGGGGCTGGTTGCTCTTTTTTAGGGAGGGTGCATGCCATTTTTTTCTTTTTTTACACAGGTTATATTTTTTTTTACCACAGCAGCACAGACGGGTCTCACGGACCCGTCAGTGCTCTGTGTCAATGACACAGATGCAAGTAGCACGGATCTCCTGGTCCATGCGTGCATCTGTGTAATTGAAATACACAGCAGCACAGACGGGTCTCACTGACCCATCTGTGCTCTGTGTCACTGTCAATCACACAGATGCATGTAGCACGGATCTCCAGGGTCCGTGCTACATGCAAATGAGCACCATAATGCTGATTGGCTGAGAGCCATGACAGATGGCTCTGTCAGCCAATCAGCACTTTGCCCATTAAAGGCAAAAGTATTTTTTTAAAATGGCCGCTCGAGGCAAAACCTCGAGATCTGACAGCAGATCTCGAGATTTTGCCTCGGGAGAGGGATCCGGGGTAGACAGGGAGATCCGAGATTGGGCTCGGATCGCCCCAGATCCCTGAAGTTCGGGTGGGTTCGGTTCACCGAACCCGCTCATCCCTAATATATATATATATATATATATATATATATATATATATAAATATATATATATATATATATTTGGACTGTGCAGCACACACCCATGCTGAGCCTGGGTCGTGAAGTTCTCAGGCGGACGTTTTAGAAAATCAATATTCTAAAAGAAATTGGAGACATTAATATGCTTTTTTTTTTCAAAAAAAACCCTTCTCTACTACCAACTTCAAAATATAAAAAAATATTTTTGAGGAATAAATAATAATTTTTTTAAAAAGGCTGTCTGAGGCTTGTCCACCCAGGCTTGTATTCATCATGGGCATGTGCTGCAGCAATGAGAGTGAGAGGTAGCGGACAGGAAGGGAGAGAGAGGGGCAGACGGACAGGGAGAAGGATGGACAGGAAGAGAGAGAGACTGATGGACAGGGAGAGAGAGAGATGGATAGACTGAGAGTGTACAGTACTCTTCATGTAAATGTAATAATTTGTACTAATCCTGATTTCTTTACTTTAACAGTTCCTTCACTAAAGCCACAACGTTTCCAATTTTTTTTTTAAGTATTGGGCTTCTGGAAAACTCCTAAAAGGTACGTAATGTACATTTTTTTTATTATTATTATTATTTTCAATATATTGACAAAACAAATAGATATATTTTTCTAAATCTATATAGATATATAAAGGTATATTTACAAAGAGAGAGATGGACAGATGGCGAGACACTGATAGGCAGGGAGAGACACGGAGGGACAGGAAAAGACATGGGGGGACAGGGAGAGAGGGACTGGGATGGATGGTCTTTGAGAGGGAATCGGTATTATATCCCGCCAGACGTAAGCCTGGCGGATGTAATACCGACACCAGAAACCAGAAAGAAGATGATCCCGAGAGGTTAAGTATCTCATCTATCCCTAACCTTTACCCCCCCAACCCTCCCTTAGGGGTGCCTAACCCTAACCTCCCCAGGGGTACCTAAACCTAACCCCCCCCCTTCCCCTAACCTAAACCAAACTCTCCCGGGGGGGTGCTTAACCCTAAGTCCCTCCCCATCCCACAGAATTTTTCAGAAGGTGAATACTTAGTTTTGAAATGTTGTGGCTTGAGTGAAGGCATTGTGAGTTGAAGAAATGAAGATGAGAACAATTTATTAAATTTACATATAGAGTACTGTGCTCTCTCTCTCTCTCTCCCTTTCTGACCGTCTCTCTCTCTCTCTCTCTCTTTCTCAGTCCCTCTCTCCCTGTCCCCCATGTGTTTTCCCTGTCCCTCTGTGTCTCTCCCTGTCTCTTCCTCTGTCTCACCCTTTGTCCCTCTCTTTTTATAAATATATCTTTATATATCTTTATATATCTTTATATATAGATTTGTAAAAATATCTGTTTTGTCAATGTACTGAAAATAATAAAATAAATAGGCCTTCCTTTTAGGAGTTTTCCAGAAGTAAAGAAATCGGGATTAGTACAAATTATTAATTGTATTACATTTACATAAAGAGTACTGCATTCCCTCTCCTTGTCAGTCTATCCATCTGTCTCTCCCTGTCCATCAGTCTCTTTCTCTCTCCCCGCCCGCCCAGTTCTCACTCCCTCCCTCCCTCTCTGTTCTCTCTCTCCCCCTCCCTCTCTGTTCTCTATCTCTCCCCCCCTCTCTCTCTATATATATATATTTTGAAGTGAGGAAGGCTTGCAGCATGGTTAACAAAGACGCAGGGGTGTATCTAGTGATCCAAGCGCCCCTGGCAATGTAATGGACTGGCGCCCCCCACCCCCCCTATGCAGTGCCCCAATAGTAATCCCCCAGTAGTAATCCCCCCTATGCTGCATTGCCCCCAGTAGTAGACCCCTATACAGTGCCCCCAGTAGTAGCCCCCCCTATACAGTGCCCCCAGTAGTAGTCCCCCCTATATAGTGCACCCAGTAGTGGCCACCCCTAAATTGGCCCCAGTATTGGCCACTCCTATACAGTGCCCCCAGTAGTGGCCACCCACCCCCTAAATTGCCCCCAGTAGTGGCTACCCCTATACAGTGCCCAGTAGTGGTCACCCCCATAAAATGTCCCCAGTAGCGGCCACTCCTATACAGTGCCCCCCAGTAACAGGCACCTCCCCATAAAGTGCCCCCAAAAGCTGCCAACCACTATATTGAATTTACCTAATCCCCGCTCCTGACGCGACCGCTGCTGTCTGCTCTGAGTCCCCGCCGCTCTTCTAATGCATGGGAGAGACGTCATGACGTATGACATCTCTAACATCACATGCTGCGGGGGGAGCCGGCACACGGAGCTCATTAGTGAGCTCCAACCGGCTCCCTCCGTGGACGACGCAGCAGCAAATGAGAGTCTGTCTGACTCTCATTAGCTGGCCGCTGTTACAAACACACAGCCGCCGCTGGCGGCTGTGTGTTTGTAAACAGTGTAGGGCAGACCGCTATCACTGCGGTCTGCCCTACACTTGTGGGGCCGGGGGACTTGTCCACCCCTTGGCTACTGGTGGCACTGCCGGACGGCGCCCCCCCCCCCCCCCCCTTGGTCGGCACCCCTGGCAAGTGCCATCCTGGCCAATCGGTAGATACACCCCTGCAAAGACGTGATTGTGTGGACGGACATCAGGAGACCGCCAATCAGCTAAGCGTTCGGATGCTTCCGCTCCCTGTGCCATTGCGAAATAAACACATACTGTATCACAAATGTTTTATGTCACTGTTTTTAATCTTGTTCAAGTAAAATTAGAAGTTCTAATATACTTCACCATTGTGTGCCTCCTGTATTTTCTTATTTATATACACACTAGTAGCGCATGTTAATTACTGCTCTGAGTACCACTGGTGGGGGCTCCCATTGTCAGCTTTCTATAATTAATTTCCCCTGACCACCAACCCACAGGTCACGGCTCCCCTCCAACACTATCCCGACCACCATGCCTTTTAAAAAGTTACCTGAAAAATCTCTGGTGGTATCTGGCAGCTGGATCAATTTTTAGTGCGCCAAAACTCCTGTCCCACGTCGTCACACACTGCTGCTCCCATGCTGACTCAAGGAGGATGATTTGGCTAACCTGGCCCATTTAGTTGATGAGCTGAACAACCAACCTATCGTGTGTTGGCAGGTCGGGCATGCACAAAGAACAATGCACCAATATATCTGCAGATTTATTGGGCATCGGTTGTGCAGCAGGGCCGACGCGATATGTCTGTGAACGACGTTGTTCACAGACATATTGTTTGTTAATGATATATTGTCAGTTCAGTTGATTGGCCAATATATATTTCAGTGTGTACCCAGCATAACTAGACTTATTTACTTTTTGTATCATATTCTAATTTCCTTATTCATAGTAAACCAAGTGCATATACTGCTGTTCTCTACTGATGTAACCCATGGGCATATACTATTTTCTACTGGTGTAACCGAGGCACCTATACTACTGTTCTCTCCTGGTGTAACCCAGGCACCTATACTACTGTTCTCTCCTGGTGTAACCCAGGCACATATATTACTGTTCTCTCCTGGTGTAACCTAGGCACATATACTATTGCTCTCTCCGTGTGTAGCCCACGGGCATATACTACTGTTTTTTCCTGGTGCAGCCCATGGGCATATACTACTGTTCTCTCCTGGTGTAACCCAGGCACATACACTACTGCTCTCTCCTGGTGTAGCCCATGGGCATATACTACTGTTCTCTCCTGGTGTAACCCATGGGCATATACTACTGTTCTCTCCTGGTGTAACCCAGGCACATACACTACTGCTCTCTCCTGGTGTAGCCCATGGGCATATACTACTGTTCTCTCCTGGTGTAACCCAGGCACATACACTACTGTTCTCTCCTGTTGTAGCCCATGGGCATATACTACTGTTCTCTCCTGGTGTAACCCATGGGCATATACTACTGTTCTCTCTATGTATAGCCCAGGCACATATACTATTGTTCTCTCCATGTGTAGCCTAGGTGCATATACTACTGTTCTCTCTCCTGGTGTAACCCAGGCACATATACTACTGTTCTCTCCTGGTATAACCCAGGTACACATATACTACTGTTCTCTGCTGGTGTAACCGAGGCGCATATACTACTGTTCTCTCTCATGGTGTAACCCAGGCGCATATGCTACTGCTCTCTCCTGATGTAACCCAGGCGCATATACTACTGTTCTCTCCTGGTGAAACCCAGGCACATATGCTACTGCTTTCTCCTAATGTAACCCAGGCACATATACTACTGTTCTCTCCTGGTGTAACCCAGGCACATATACTACTGTTCTCTCCTGGTGTAACCCAGGCCCATATACTACTGTTCTTTCTCCTGGTGTAACCCAGGCGCATATACTACTGTTCTTTCTCCTGGTGTAACTCAGGTACACATATACTACTGTTCTCTCTCCTTTTGTAACCCAGGCCCATATAATACTGTTCTCTCTCCTGGTGTAACCCCGGCGCATATACTACTGTTCTCTCTCCTGGTGTAACCCAGGTACACATATACTACTGTTCTCTCTCCTGGTGTAACCCAGGCCCATATACTACTGTTCTCTCTCCTGGTGTAACCCAGGCGCATATACTACTGTTCTCTCTCCTGGTGTAACCCAGGCACCTATACTACTGTTCTCTTCTGGTGTAACCCAGGCACATATACTTCTGTTCTCTTCTGGTGTAACCCAGGCACATATACTACTGTTCTCTCATGGTGTAGCCCAGTCACATATACTACTGTTCTCTCCTGATGTAACCCATGGTCGTATATTACTTTTCTCCTGGTGTAGCCCAGGCGCGTATACTACTATTCTCTCCTGGCGTTACCCAGGCTCATATACTACTGCTCTCTCCTGGTGTAACTCATGGGCATATACTACTGTTTTCTCCTTGTGTAGCCTAGGCACATATACTACTGTTCTCTCCTGATGTAACTCAGCCTCATATACTACTGATCACTCCTTGTTACAACTCACAGTGTGGGTTCCACTCTGGTCCTGAGAAGATCCAGGCGTTCCAGGTAGACTCCGGACCTCCCTTCCAAGTTATTGGTTGCTGGTCCTATTTCTAGGTTTTGGACTGTCACCACCCTGCCGACTATAGCTCATTCTTCCCTCACAGCGGCGTCACAAGGGGTGTGCGGGTCGCACCAGGGTGGCACCCGCCGAGGGGTGACACCAAGGTGCAGTCTTCCCCTCAGTGACAGGAGCCGGGTGCTGCACTGTATCATTAAGTGCAGCACTCGGCTCCTGTCACAGTGAGGAAGCCTGCACTACCCGCACTTCCGGCACCCTGCAAAACTCACCATAATCTACACTGACCGGGCACCGGGTTTGGGCTGCGAGGTCACGCCCCCTTACCCGAGTCCACGCCCCCTTACCCGAGGTCACGCCCCCTTTTGGGGTGCATCCCTCCCCGCACCAGGTGTCACTGCAGGGAGTGATGCCACTGCTCCCACATCTCAGCTGACTGTGTTGTGACTCTGTGGTTCCAGCGGCTGCTACCTCAGATCCCTGCTCCGTGGAGAATCCTCTGGCATACCAGCTTCCTGGAGAGGCTTCCGGAGCTTGATCTACACAATGCTGCTGCTGCTGCTCACATTCAGCTATACACATCCATCATATGTTTAGTGTGTGAGTATAACACACCATTACTAAGCCTGCATGTATAATTATACCAGCTGTACCTTCATCAAATCTGAACTCACTTTGCAAGTTTGAAATCCTCTCTTAATGCTGCAGTTGCTTCTTTCATTTCATCTGTGCACATCCTGTATATGTTTAGTGACTAAGGGCTCTATTTACTACAATCCGCATTTGTAATGCAGATTGTAGTGTGATATTACCGCAAACAAAAAATATGGTAGTTGCTCAAATCAGCTTAATGACATACCACAGGTGCTTGTAAAGGGCGGGTTTTACACTGAACACAGAAAAAAAGGATGTACCCCCCAGCACACTGTAGCAAAATCAAAAATACTTAAATCCTACATGATAATAGAGATTCAGAGGTATTAGTTACATACATTTGCAAATATATGAATAAGCGCCAGGCCAATCGTCAAGGCTCCTCTATACTGGTGTCCCTAACATTAAGGGGTTCACGTCTGAGAAGCAAGGCACCCCAAAAAATTCCAGCCAAGGACCATCCCCAGGGCATCATACGAAAGGGGAAAAAAAGGTGATAGTGAAATGTAAAGGATAGATGTGTAAAGATAAATCAATAAGTGTTAATGAAATGTGAAAGAATTAAAATGACATAAATAATATACAAACAATTAGAGAAGTGATAAAAATATTCTATGTGAATTAAGTGGTGATGCCATGAGAAAGGTCCAGCCAGAACAACCCCGGGGGCCCCACTCCTAAACGCTCTCCCCAAAATAATTATTGCTACATAATCCTTTTTTTCTGTGTTCAGTGTAAACCCCGCCCTTTACAAGCACCTGTGGTATGTCATTAAGCTGATTTGAGCAATTACCATATTTTTTGTTTGCAGTTTGGAGAGGCATGAAGGGAGTCAGCATTAGGAGGAGGCGCAGATCCTTATAGTGCCATGTGGAGGTTTTATTGGGGTACCTCCAAGGTAAGTTAGCTCTCAGCTCATACATGTGCTGTTATCATGCAGTACACCAATTTGTAATTATATGACCCAGAGTGGGTGCTACTATTATGTAGCAATAATTATTTTGGGGTGAGCATTTGGGAGAGGGACCCCCGGGGTTGTTCTGGCTGGACCTTTCTCATGGCATCACCACTTAATTCACATAGAATATTTTATTACTTCTCTAATCATTTGTATATTATTTATGTCATTTTAATTCTTTCACATTTCATTAACACTTATTGATTTATCTTTACACATCTATCCTTTACATTTCACTATCCCCTTTTTACCCCTTTTCGTGTGATGCCCTGGGGATGGTCCTTGGCTGGAATTTTTTGGGGTGCCTTGCTTCTCGGACGTGAACCCCTTAATTTTAGGGACGCCAGTATAGAGGAGCCTTGACGATTAGCCTGGCGCTTATTCATATATTTGCAAATGTATGTAACTAATACCTCTGATTCACTATTATCATGTAGGATTTAAGTTTTTTTGATTTTGCTACAGTGTGCTGGGGGGCAAATCCTTTTTTTCTGTGTTCAGTGTGACATTACCGACTGAATTCGCATTCCGAATTCAGGCAATAGCACAGGGATTTACTACAAATCCCTTGCAGGGACAGAGCTTGCAAGAAAGCTCTGTCCCTGCGAATCCCCTCCGTATTCTAGTCACGATATTTTCACAAAAAAATACCGTGACTAGTGCCCCGCACATGCGCCGACCGGCCACCGCTGCTACCCCATGGCACAAAGCCCCGCCCCCAACACTAAGCCCCACACCCTGAGATCATGGACCCCCCGCGACCCACCTCCCTTAATAGCACTTAACTGCAGTCATCGTTGCGCCGATGATGTCTTCCATGCCTCCGGTCAGCTGATATCCCATACTGCACTGGGACCCAATCACCTGATGACCGGGCCGCAGTGCAGCATGGGAGACCAGCTGACCGGAGGGGAGTCATCACCGGAGCCCCGACCACCGGTCCCTGGAGTCAGGTAAGTGAATTTTTTTTTTACTTTTTTTTTTTTTTGCAGTGTATCAGCTTGCGGTCTGTTTAGACCACACAGCTGATCACTGGGACTGGCTCCAGGGGGAGACCCTGGGTAACGCCACCTCCAGGTGGCGTTATTATCACAGGGCTTTCCCCGGTATTTTTTTACAATTTATTTTTAGTAACTTTGGTCGGATCACATTTCCCATTACAATTATGGGAAATGCGATCTGCTTACTAAAAATAAGTGATACTTAGGGGTTGGAGATAGAAATTTACAAATTCTACTCCAATTGCCTTTTAGTAACTGTAGGTGTTACTAAAATAATGTGAAAAGGGTGTGAAAACACAATTTTTCACTTTATTTTAGTAAAAATAATGTTAATAAATGGAGCGCAAAGTTTTACACACCATTACCAAGCCTGCATGTATAATTATACCAGCTGTATCTTCGTCAAATTTGACCTCGCTTTGCTAGTTCCTTCTGAGAGTTCAACATACTTGCACTTTCAGCTTCACACTACAGGTACGCACACCTGTTCCATGACTTTGTTTTCTACCGCCTCATTAGCCGCAACTCAGCCCGTGCCACACCAATTGGCTTTCAAGGTCCTACGTCCTCACTGACGCAATCGCCACTACACTTCGGCTCACTAGCCGCGACTTGGCCCGTGCTGCACAAATTGATCCTCAAGGTCCTACATCCTCACTGGTGCAATCGCCAGTTCTACGGGCTCACCAGCCGCAACTCGGCCCGTGCCGCATCAAATTATTTTCTATTTTCAGGGCCTTTTGTTTCATGTACTCTGTTGCTAACTGACACTCCAGGAATTGTTGGGATCCAACCTTATTTTATGTTTTGCTGCATGTGTGTTTTATTTTGTTCATTTATGCCAGTGTTACTTTATACTCATTAAACCTTAATTGGGTTTCAATCACCCTGTGCCTCTTATAAAGCTTTACTCGGTCTACATACCAGGTAGATCATAACACTCCTAGTGTAATCCAGATGCATACACAGGACCGGATTAAGTGTTGTGTGGGCCTTGGGGGTACTAAATTGTGGGGGATCCATCAATAAATTGCCACGGCCCCATGCAGTAACTACTATGCCCCTTACCTTGGCTCCAGACACTCCACTTTCAAGCTGGGAATAGACTCCAGCAGCATAGCAGACATGATCTAGTACACTGCCAGGAGCAAATGCAGGACTTTTAGTGGGGGTTTAGAGAGAGAGAGAGAGAGAGAGAGAGAGAAGGTCTGAGGGGGGGGAGGGGGAGGGGGAAGAGAGAGAGAGGAGAGACAGAGAGAGAGAAGGGGTGAAGGGAAGGGGAGGGAGATGGAGAAGTCATGAGGGAGATTGAGAGGAAGGGGGAAGAGAAAGGGAGGGAGAGAGGGAAGGGACACACACAGTTACACACTACTACCTGTTGTGGCATCAGGCTTCTCATGGGGGCAGGCAATACATTGCATTAGGCTCTGCCCCCTACCCATACACCTGCGTATCGCCGCATTATGTCAGCAAGGGACGGGGTTTCCATCATCAGCCATGGCCTATCAGTGACTGCTGTCTGTCACTGCTGCTGCCGGGAGCCGGCCAGAGACTGTCCAGAGTGCTCTGAATGCTGCAGCAATGTGGGGGCCCCCGATGTGTAATCCGTCCCTGTGCATACATTACTTATACTTTACAGTATTACTATATTGTTTGCAGCTTGAAGTAGGAAGCAGAAAATTTAATTTTTAAAATTGTGAAGTAAAGCTGCACTAATGTGGCCACCATCTTAGGTTTCCAAAGCCACACTCCTGACTCATATAATCATCTTTTAAAGTATATCTAAATGCAGATAGTATTTATTTGCCTTATGACGCTGGGTACTATGGGCCTAAATCGTTATGAATCGCTATTGCGATCACAGCTGCGATTTCGCACGCAGACCCACTGCGAAAATATGCTAATGTTTGCAATCGCAATGCTGTCGCAGCCCAAAAGAAAGACACCCACTTCCCCTTACATATGTAATACTTTGCAAGTCTGCAAAACCACCGGTAACATCGATTACTATAGTAGCCTCACACTCAATTAAAACAGGTCTGACCTTGCTAACCTCATTGCACGCAGTTAAAGCTCAAGCTGCGTATGCCATCGCAGTGGCTAATTCATGCACTCCTCTGTAATGGCATTCAAACGTACTCTCGTCTGCGTTTCTCCGACCCTCCCCCCAACGGTCACTTCCTATCAATCACTCTGCGATGGGTCTGTGTGGTCACTGCAATGCTTGCGCAGTACGCAACAATCGGCCGTCTGCGTGCGTAATTGCAGTTGCGAGCCGTAATGAATCAGACTCTATGACACAGATGCTGGTACAGCAGCAGAGGACAACAGGAGAATAGAGGGCCTATTTCCTTTCCCAGTGTGCTCTTCAATAGGCCAGCCCACCATGTAAATTACAGGAAGAGTTGGCAAACTCGACAAAGACGATCTGCCAGTGTGTCCGGAGCAAAAGATTAATTGGCCAATGTCCTCACAACAGATATATCTTTAGATGGCAGTGACGGTTGGTCAGTGTGTATGAACAACCACCATCTGCAGATATATATTTCAGTGTGTACCCAGCTTAACGCATCTCAGTACTACTCTCTAGTTAACCCAACTACTGCTACTATTCAAATGACTCCATAACCTCTCTGGATTTCATCTCACCTGCATCAATTTGTAACCTGATATCCTGTCTGCAGCCTTGCAGTGACCATTTGGATTATTAGTTCTGCCACTACCTGGACATTACCCATTCATACTTCACTACAGTTTCTAGTCATCACTTCCCTATCTATATTCTGGACTTTATATTATCTGTGTACGTCTTCAAGTTCACCCATTAAAAAAAAAAACACTTTTTAGTTTAAATCTGTTCAGGTGTCTGCTCCTGTTACCACTCCGGGTCCCCAGCAAACCCAGATCCTAACAGGGCATATGTTTGTTAGCGAGTGAAAGAACATGGGGTTCACTGATCCAAGAATATTTAGACAATAAAATGTCTCCAATATGCATGGTAATGCTGGCCATACACGCTGCAATTATCGGGACGATCCGCCCGATATCGGCGGATCGCCGCAATAATTGTAGCGTGGGGGGGGGCGACCGAGGGTTAAATATTGCTCGGTCGGGCATGCTGGATTGTCCAGCATGCCCGTCCGATGCAATATTTACCCGGTAACTGTCGGCCGCATCGGGCAGTGTATGCCCAGCGCGGCCGACAGACAGACATTTCCTGTGTTCCTTCCTACGGAAGGAACAGGGAAATGTCTCCTCCCCTGGGGGCGGAGCGCAGATGTCGGGCTATACACTGTGAGATTTCTCTCACAGTGTATGCCGCGGACATCTGCGGCTGGCAGCCGGCCAGATAAAATGTCTGTCGGTCTGACAGAGAGAATACTCTGGCATACCAGCTTCCTGGAGAGGCTTCCGGAGCTTGATCTACACAATGCTGCTGCTGCTGCTCACATTCAGCTATACACATCCATCATATGTTTAGTGTGTGAGTATAACACACCATTACTAAGCCTGCATGTATAATTATACCAGCTGTACCTTCATCAAATCTGAACTCACTTTGCAAGTTTGAAATCCTCTCTTAATGCTGCAGTTGCTTCTTTCATTTCATCTGTGCACATCCTGTATATGTTTAGTGACTAAGGGCTCTATTTACTACAATCCGCATTTGTAATGCAGATTGTAGTGTGATATTACCGCAAACAAAAAATATGGTAGTTGCTCAAATCAGCTTAATGACATACCACAGGTGCTTGTAAAGGGCGGGTTTTACACTGAACACAGAAAAAAAGGATGTACCCCCCAGCACACTGTAGCAAAATCAAAAATACTTAAATCCTACATGATAATAGAGATTCAGAGGTATTAGTTACATACATTTGCAAATATATGAATAAGCGCCAGGCCAATCATCAAGGCTCCTCTATACTGGTGTCCCTAACATTAAGGGGTTCACGTCTGAGAAGCAAGGCACCCCAAAAAATTCCAGCCAAGGACCATCCCCAGGGCATCATACGAAAAGGGGAAAAAAAGGTGATAGTGAAATGTAAAGGATAGATGTGTAAAGATAAATCAATAAGTGTTAATGAAATGTGAAAGAATTAAAATGACATAAATAATATACAAACAATTAGAGAAGTGATAAAAATATTCTATGGGAATTAAGTGGTGATGCCATGAGAAAGGTCCAGCCAGAACAACCCCGGGGGCCCCACTCCTAAACGCTCTCCCCAAAATAATTATTGCTACATAATCCTTTTTTTCTGTGTTCAGTGTAAACCCCCGCCCTTTACAAGCACCTGTGGTATGTCATTAAGCTGATTTGAGCAATTACCATATTTTTTGTTTGCAGTTTGGAGAGGCATGAAGGGAGTCAGCATTAGGAGGAGGCGCAGATCCTTATAGTGCCATGTGAAGGTTTTATTGGGGTACCTCCAAGGTAAGTTAGCTCTCAGCTCATACATGTGCTGTTATCATGCAGTACACCAATTTGTAATTATATGACCCAGAGTGGGTGCTACTATTATGTAGCAATAATTATTTTGGGGTGAGCATTTGGGAGAGGGACCCCCGGGGTTGTTCTGGCTGGACCTTTCTCATGGCATCACCACTTAATTCACATAGAATATTTTATCACTTCTCTAATCATTTGTATATTATTTATGTCATTTTAATTCTTTCACATTTCATTAACACTTATTGATTTATCTTTACACATCTATCCTTTACATTTCACTATCCCCTTTTTACCCCTTTTCGTGTGATGCCCTGGGGATGGTCCTTGGCTGGAATTTTTTGGGGTGCCTTGCTTCTCGGACGTGAACCCCTTAATTTTAGGGACGCCAGTATAGAGGAGCCTTGACGATTAGCCTGGCGCTTATTCATATATTTGCAAATGTATGTAACTAATACCTCTGATTCACTATTATCATGTAGGATTTAAGTTTTTTTGATTTTGCTACAGTGTGCTGGGGGGCAAATCCTTTTTTTCTGTGTTCAGTGTGACATTACCGACTGAATTCGCATTCCGAATTCAGGCAATAGCACAGGGATTTACTACAAATCCCTTGCAGGGACAGAGCTTGCAAGAAAGCTCTGTCCCTGCGAATCCCCTCCGTATTCTAGTCACGATATTTTCACAAAAAAATACCGTGACTAGTGCCCCGCACATGCGCCGACCGGCCACCGCTGCTACCCCATGGCACAAAGCCCCGCCCCCAACACTAAGCCCCACACCCTGAGATCATGGACCCCCCCCGCGACCCACCTCCCTTAATAGCACTTACCTGCAGTCATCGTTGCGCCGATGATGTCTTCCATGCCTCCGGTCAGCTGATATCCCATACTGCACTGGGACCCAATCACCTGATGACCGGGCCGCAGTGCAGCATGGGAGACCAGCTGACCGGAGGGGAGTCATCACCGGAGCCCCGACCACCGGTCCCTGGAGTCAGGTAAGTGAATTTTTTTTTTACTTTTTTTTTTTTTTGCAGTGTATCAGCTTGCGGTCTGTTTAGACCACACAGCTGATCACTGGGACTGGCTCCAGGGGGAGACCCTGGGTAACGCCACCTCCAGGTGGCGTTATTATCACAGGGCTTTCCCCGGTATTTTTTTACAATTTATTTTTAGTAACTTTGGTCGGATCACATTTCCCATTACAATTATGGGAAATGCGATCTGCTTACTAAAAATAAGTGATACTTAGGGGTTGGAGATAGAAATTTACAAATTCTACTCCAATTGCCTTTTAGTAACTGTAGGTGTTACTAAAATAATGTGAAAAGGGTGTGAAAACACAATTTTTCACTTTATTTTAGTAAAAATAATGTTAATAAATGGAGCGCAAAGTTTTACACACCATTACCAAGCCTGCATGTATAATTATACCAGCTGTATCTTCGTCAAATTTGACCTCGCTTTGCTAGTTCCTTCTGAGAGTTCAACATACTTGCACTTTCAGCTTCACACTACAGGTACGCACACCTGTTCCATGACTTTGTTTTCTACCGCCTCATTAGCCGCAACTCAGCCCGTGCCACACCAATTGGCTTTCAAGGTCCTACGTCCTCACTGACGCAATCGCCACTACACTTTGGCTCACTAGCCGCGACTTGGCCCGTGCTGCACAAATTGATCCTCAAGGTCCTACATCCTCACTGGTGCAATCGCCAGTTCTACGGGCTCACCAGCCGCAACTCGGCCCGTGCCGCATCAAATTATTTTCTATTTTCAGGGCCTTTTGTTTCATGTACTCTGTTGCTAACTGACACTCCAGGAATTGTTGGGATCCAACCTTATTTTATGTTTTGCTGCATGTGTGTTTTATTTTGTTCATTTATGCCAGTGTTACTTTATACTCATTAAACCTTAATTGGGTTTCAATCACCCTGTGCCTCTTATAAAGCTTTACTCGGTCTACATACCAGGTAGATCATAACACTCCTAGTGTAATCCAGATGCATACACAGGACCGGATTAAGTGTTGTGTGGGCCTTGGGGGTACTAAATTGTGGGGGATCCATCAATAAATTGCCACGGCCCCATGCAGTAACTACTATGCCCCTTACCTTGGCTCCAGACACTCCACTTTCAAGCTGGGAATAGACTCCAGCAGCATAGCAGACATGATCTAGTACACTGCCAGGAGCAAACGCAGGACTTTTAGTGGGGGTTTAGAGAGAGAGAGAGAGAGAGAGAGAGAGAAGGTCTGAGGGGGGGGGGAGGGGGAGGGGGAAGAGAGAGAGAGGAGAGACAGAGAGAGAGAAGGGGTGAAGGGAAGGGGAGGGAGATGGAGAAGTCATGAGGGAGATTGAGAGGAAGGGGGAAGAGAAAGGGAGGGAGAGAGGGAAGGGACACACACAGTTACACACTACTACCTGTTGTGGCATCAGGCTTCTCATGGGGGCAGGCAATACATTGCATTAGGCTCTGCCCCCTACCCATACACCTGCGTATCGCCGCATTATGTCAGCAAGGGACGGGGTTTCCATCATCAGCCATGGCCTATCAGTGACTGCTGTCTGTCACTGCTGCTGCCGGGAGCCGGCCAGAGACTGTCCAGAGTGCTCTGAATGCTGCAGCAATGTGGGGGCCCCCGATGTGTAATCCGTCCCTGTGCATACATTACTTATACTTTACAGTATTACTATATTGTTTGCAGCTTGAAGTAGGAAGCAGAAAATTTAATTTTTAAAATTGTGAAGTAAAGCTGCACTAATGTGGCCACCATCTTAGGTTTCCAAAGCCACACTCCTGACTCATATAATCATCTTTTAAAGTATATCTAAATGCAGATAGTATTTATTTGCCTTATGACGCTGGGTACTATGGGCCTAAATCGTTATGAATCGCTATTGCGATCACAGCTGCGATTTCGCACGCAGACCCACTGCGAAAATATGCTAATGTTTGCAATCGCAATGCTGTCGCAGCCCAAAAGAAAGACACCCACTTCCCCTTACATATGTAATACTTTGCAAGTCTGCAAAACCACCGGTAACATCGATTACTATAGTAGCCTCACACTCAATTAAAACAGGTCTGACCTTGCTAACCTCATTGCACGCAGTTAAAGCTCAAGCTGCGTATGCCATCGCAGTGGCTAATTCATGCACACCTCTGTAATGGCGTTCAAACGTACTCTCGTCTGCGTTTCTCCGACCCTCCCCCCAACGGTCACTTCCTATCAATCACTCTGCGATGGGTCTGTGTGGTCACTGCAATGCTTGCGCAGTACGCAACAATCGGCCGTCTGCGTGCGTAATTGCAGTTGCGAGCCGTAATGAATCAGACTCTATGACACAGATGCTGGTACAGCAGCAGAGGACAACAGGAGAATAGAGGGCCTATTTCCTTTCCCAGTGTGCTCTTCAATAGGCCAGCCCACTATGTAAATTACAGGAAGAGTTGGCAAACTCGACAAAGACGATCTGCCAGTGTGTCCGGAGCAAAAGATTAATTGGCCAATGTCCTCACAACAGATATATCTTTAGATGGCAGTGACGGTTGGTCAGTGTGTATGAACTACTGTCCTACTACCCCACCACCAAACCCTCCTCCTACACTCCTCTCCCTGTCACTTCACCCCACTGCCATCCACATCTCCCTCCCTGCCCACCTCCTATTGATTCCCTTTCCAGCTCAGGTGCCCGCACCATCACTAAACTCTATTCATATCGGTCCCCCAAATTAATCTCACCTCCACGTTACAGCAACCCGGACAATCTCATTCACATCTCCCCCACAAATGCTATCTCTCTATCCTGTGCCCTCTGGAACGCCAGGTCAGTCTGTAATAAACTGGTCCCCACCCATGACCTTTTTATCTCCAACTCTCTGAATCTCCTAGCCATCACTGAAACTTGGATTTCACCCTCTGACACCACTTCTCCTGCTGCTCTATCCTCTGGGGGCTTTGCCTTCTCCCACACCCCCCGGCCTGGGGGTCGCCATGGTGGTGGAGTTGGGGTCCTTCTATCCACCAGTTACTCATACCAGCTAATACCCTCTGAACCATCCCTTACATTCCCCACATTTGAGGTTCATGCTATACGACTCTTCCAACCAGTAAACCTCAGAGTAGCTGTCATTTACCGTCCCCCTGGCTCTCCCTCCAAATTCCTTGACAACTTCGCTTCCTGGCTCCCTCACTTTCTCTCCTCAGATCTTCCCTCCATTATCCTAGGTGATTTTAATATTCCTATTGACATTCCCACAGAATCCTCTGCAGCTAAACTCCTTACCCTCACCTCTTCATTTGGTCTCGCCCAATGGACCTCCTCACCCTCCCATGTGAGTGGGCACTCACTTGACCTGGTCTTTACGCACCGTTGTGATATTTCTGATTACTCCAATTGCCCATTCCCCCTCTCTGACCATCACCTTCTCTCTTTTAACCTATCCCTCTCTCCTTGCCCTCCTCTAACTCCTAAGGCTACCATTACTAAGCGTAATATTGAGGCTATTGACACTGTTGCTTTTTCCTCCCTGCTGGACTCTCTTCTCTCCCCTATCATTTCTCTCTCCTGTCCTGAACAAGCTACTTCCCTGTACAATTCCTCCCTTGCTTCTGCTCTTGATTCTGTTGCTCCAGCAATAACCACTCACCCTCGCAGATCCACACCACAACCCTGGCATTCCAAATGCACCAGATACCTACAAAAGTGTTCAAGAATTGCGGAGCGTCAGTGGAGAAAGTCACGCTCTAAGGCTGACTTCCTCCATTTCAAATTTATTCTCTCCTCCTACAGTGCTTCCCTGTCTCTCTCCAAACAAACATATTTCAAGAACCTCATCTCCTCCCAGTCCTCAAACCCCCGGCGTCTCTTTGCCACTTTCAACTCCCTACTCTGCCCTTCCCCTCCTCGCCTTCCCTCCTCGCTCTCTGCCCTCGACTTTGCCACCTACTTTACATCTAAAATTGACTCCATACGTGAGGACATCATATCCCATCAGACCCTTAGCACTCCTCTCCCTCCTTGCCCTTACCACCCCTCCCCTTCTGTCTCACCAACTCTGACATCCTTCTCCCCTGCTTCTGGAGAGGAAGTCTTGGCCCTCATCCGGTCCTCCCCTCCTTCCACCTCCCCTCTTGACCCTATCCCTTCCCGTCTCCTCTCCCACTTGTCTCCTTCTGCCTGTTCCCATCTGGCTCACCTCCTTAATCTTTCCCTATCATCTGGCACTGTCCCTTCTGCATTCAAACATGCTCTTGTCTCCCCCATTCTTAAAAAACCTACCCTTGATCCTAACATACTTTCAAACTATCGACCCATCTCTCTTCTCCCTTTTGCTTCCAAACTCCTTGAGCGTATTGTCTACAACCGCCTTACCACCTTTCTTTCCTCCCACTCCCTCCTTGACTCATTTCAATCTGGCTTCCGATCTCTCCACTCCACGGAAACTGCCCTCACGAAAGTCAGCAACGACCTCCTTGCTGCCACATCCAAGGGTCACTACTCTCTGCTCATTCTCCTTGACCTCTCTGCTGCATTTGACACTGTAGACCACCCTCTCCTCCTGCAAATCCTTTACTCTCTCGGTTTACGTGAAACTGCCCTCTCCTGGCTTTCCTCCTACCTCTCTGATCGTTCCTTCGCTGTGTCCTCTCATGACTCCTCTTCCCCTCCACTTCCACTAAAGGTAGGAGTTCCCCAAGGTTCTGTTCTTGGACCTCTCCTTTTCTCCCTATATACATCCTCTTTAGGTGAACTCATTAACTCCTTTGACCTCCAATATCATCTCTATGCAGATGATACTCAAATTTACCTTTCCACCCCTGAGCTCACCCCTGAGCTCCTTACCCGTATCTCCAACTGTCTCTCTGCTGTCTCTTCGTGGATGTCCCAGCGCTTTCTTAAACTTAACATGTCTAAGACTGAGCTGATCATCTTCCCACCCTCTTCCACTACATCACTTTCCACAATTTCGTTATCTATTGATGGCACAACTATCTCCTCTAGCCCCAAAGTGCGCTGTCTTGGAGTTATCCTAGACTCCTCCCTCTCCTTTAAACCGCACATTCAGCACATCTCGCAGTCCTGCCGTTTTCACCTAAAAAATATCTCCAGGATTAGACCCTTCCTCACCCAGGATGCCACTAAAACCCTCATCCACTCACTGGTCATATCCAGATTGGACTACTGTAACCTTCTCCTAGCTGGCCTCCCAGTCTCTCACCTCTCTCCACTACAATCTGTTCTCAATGCTGCTGCTCGGCTCATCTTCCTCTCCAGACGTTCTATATCTGCTTCCCCTCTCCTTCAAGCCCTACACTGGCTCCCCTTCCCCTTCAGATGCCAATTCAAGGTTCTTACATTCACCTACAAAGCCCTCACCAAATCCTCTCCCGCATACATTTCTGACCTTCTCTCCCTTCACACTCCCACCCGCCCACTTCGCTCAACTAATGCATGCCGCCTCTCTTGCCAACTGATTACTTCCTCCCACTCCCGCATCCGAGATTTTGCCCGTGCTGCTCCCTACCTTTGGAATGCTCTCCCTCTCCCTATCAGACTCTCCACCTCTCTACAAATCTTCAAACGGGCTCTCAAGACCCACTACTTCATCAAGGCCTTCCAGCACTCCTCCTAACCCACCTCATGCTCTTTCCTTCCTATCTTCCCCTTCTGTGTCACGCCTGTCTGTCTGCCCCTCCCCTTAGAATGTAAGCTCTCATGAGCAGGGACCTCTTCCCTCATGTGCTTCTCTTTACATTTTCTTCTACTCTCTACTCCCCATTAGGGCACCTAACACGGGACCGCCAACTCCCGGCAGCTTATTGTGAGTGCTTTAATCACTATTTCAGCAATGTATATAAGTTGTGTCCCTGTCCTGCACTGTAATGTACTGTAAGTTACTTGTTTCTTGTTCACTTATTAGTTCTATGTACTATGTAAGGCGCTGCGGAACACTTGTGGCGCCATATAAATAAAGGATAATAATAATAATAATGAACAACCACCATCTGCAGATATATATTTCAGTGTGTACCCAGCTTAACGCATCTCAGTACTACTCTCTAGTTAACCCAACTACTGCTACTATTCAAATGACTCCATAACCTCTCTGGATTTCATCTCACCTGCATCAATTTGTAACCTGATATCCTGTCTGCAGCCTTGCAGTGACCATTTGGATTACAAAGACTTTTTATTAGTTCTGCCACTACCTGGACATTACCCATTCATACTTCACTACAGTTTCTAGTCATCACTTCCCTATCTATATTCTGGACTTTATATTATCTGTGTACGTCTTCAAGTTCACCCATTAAAAAAAAAAACACTTTTTAGTTTAAATCTGTTCAGGTGTCTGCTCCTGTTACCACTCCGGGTCCCCAGCAAACCCAGATCCTAACAGGGCATATGTTTGTTAGCGAGTGAAAGAACATGGGGTTCACTGATCCAAGAATATTTAGACAATAAAATGTCTCCAAAATGCATGGTAATGCTGGCCATACACGCTGCAATTATCGGGACGATCCGCCCGATATCGGCGGATCGCCGCAATAATTGTAGCGTGGGGGGGGGCGACCGAGGGTTAAATATTGCTCGGTCGGGCATGCTGGATTGTCCAGCATGCCCGTCCGATGCAATATTTACCCGGTAACTGTCGGCCGCATCGGGCAGTGTATGCCCAGCGCGGCCGACAGACAGACATTTCCTGTGTTCCTTCCTACGGAAGGAACAGGGAAATGTCTCCTCCCCTGGGGGCGGAGCGCAGATGTCGGGCTATACACTGTGAGATTTCTCTCACAGTGTATGCCGCGGACATCTGCGGCTGGCAGCCGGCCAGATAAAATGTCTGTCGGTCTGACAGACATTTTATCTTGCCGTGTATGCCCAGCATAAGCGTTGTTGTTCTGCATAATCCTTACATTTTAACAGTCAAATATAAACATAAACACCCCTACAGTATTTATTGGATTTTAAACAGTAGCTTATACGGTAATTACTGTAGTGCCTCAGTATGCTTCAGTAGCAGTTGTCTTATCTCATATGTAAATACCAGTGATCTATAATGAACATTTTACAAAAGCACTTTTGTGCTATTGAAAAATCATGATCATACAGGTATGCTTTATGCTGTTTAACAAAATAATAATTAGTAGCAATATGTAGTGTCAGATTCTGGCTTTGAGTGGGCGAGTATGTAAGAGAAAGACATGACCTTTCACAATAATAAGAAAATCCACTATTGCAGTGTCTTTTGCACATGTATTAGCTGAATAAATGTGTATCAGTGAAGCACCGTATAAGGTGTTAAGTTGTCTAGTCAATGATTGTTCTGTTTAGTAAGTGATGTCCATCAATTGGTTTTCCTAAGTAGATAATTGATAAAAGCAACCTTTACATCAGTGGAAGATTCAGAATAAAGGTAGTGAAGTATGCAGATGGCAATCGATGTGTTCCATGGTAACGTTGTAGTATACAATTGCGCTGCTCAACGCTAGTGTGTTCAATTGCATACTTACGCTATTGTTCATCCTTCCTCCAGCATCTGACAGGTACTGTAGGACTGAGCCGGCAGTCACTAGAACCTGCCAGAGCTCAGCTATAGAGGTTCAGCCTCTGGCATGTGTGAGGCGTCCCTGCGTGTCTTTACTCGCTGCCATTCTGCATGGTCGGTCACATCCAGGGGACTCCCACAGCTTTGGAGCCTAGCAGTGGTGCTGTATTACCCGCAGATACACTATACCCCCGATGTACACTAGACCACCAGTACTACCATCCACCAGTACCAGTACCTTGATTACATATGATGCACTATAATGCCTGACCTCCAGGCTTACACAATCTATATACCTACCACTGTTACATCTATGATATTCCCTGTGTTTTATCTGTTGTTCTACATGATATAATAAATCTAAAGCTGGGTACACACTTAGCGATTTGTTTAAACGATTTGCCCAATTCCGACAGATCGGAACAACAAATCATTCAAATTGTGTAGTGTTCACCCACTATGTTGGGTGGTGCGTGCTCCCATGGTGTTATCAGTCGCATTGTCAGGTCGACCCTACATGCAGCTCAACCTGATGATGCGGCTGGTGACTGAATGAAGCGTGATGCGGCAGGGGCTGACATATCGGGTGGTCGTGCACCGGATCAATTAATGTGCCTCAGACGCCCGATATGATGGCCCTTCTGTGGGGGGTTGTCACATTCATTGCTGGGAGAACACATTGTTTAGTGTGTACCCAACTTAAGAACTGGTTAAGCATACCACGTGAAAACTGACTGCCACCAGCACCTAAGCGTTAAACACCTATTCAATGCCACTCACAATTTGGACAGATATATAATACCCTTGTGCACCAACTTGTCTGGAGAACTGCTGCAGCCAGCACAATCAGCTTTACACTTATATTAACATATTAACATCAGCACACAGGTACTATAATTGATCACTTTGCCATTGCTCTGCTAATAGTTTATGGACTCAGAGGGGTAAATATACTAAGATTACCATTTCCATGGCAGCGTCCGCTGATTGGCTGAGCGCATCAGGCTCTTAGCCAATGAGCACTTCCCACTAGATTCCTACAACGGTGACCCACGTGGGAACTGTCATTTTGGGGATAGCGCTGTACATACAGTGCATGTCCTTGGGATTGGGTTACAGCTTTTTTTGTTTTACCAAGACTAGTTGTCTACTACATGGACAAGGGGACCAAGCACATACAAGGAGTAGGTAAGTATGAAGTGTGAGTGTGATTTTTTTAATAAATGGTTAATGCATTCGTTGTAAGCATCATATCATTATTGCAATATTTTATTTACAGTGGGACAACAGGTTCCAGCAGGCCCTTAATGTCCGGACATGCTGGTACTTCTGGTTCTACAAGTGCCAGGATGCTGGGGCAGACTTGCTGGAACCTGTAGTCCCTCTGTAAAGAACAATATTAATTTCTATATTTTACACAATTACCCCTGCATCTATCACCAGGGTTTCAAGAAAGATCCCTGGGCTGGTTGATCCTCAGAAGGGGGGACCCCATTTTATTTTTGAGGTCCCAACTTTCTGAGGATTTTCAGCCCTGGGCTGACCAGTTTGGGGCTGGTTTTACATTATTGCAGGGGGACCCCACGCTTTGTGTCTACCTCATATAGTGTAATCCCCCCAGCTGGTTCAGCTCGTTGCTGATTACTGGATAATAGGGGGGGATCCCACACACCGGATTCCCCCCCCCCCAATTTTACAGTATCAGTATGCTTTTGGGGGACAGTTTATTTTTAACAATTACCCTTTCATTACTAGTTTACATACCAAAGCCTGCAAGTGCAGTGCTTTTAATGTGCTGCCGACTGTCAGTGGAGTCATGCTTCTATTTGTGAGTTTATTGTAATGTAAACGGGGCAATCCATCTGAAATCGCACATGGCAGAAACCGATGAGTATCACCATTGGATCTAAATAGACAGTCAAATATGCTGCTTAGTAAATTCGAGAATGTGAGTGTAAAAAGTTCAGGCGATGTCCAGCGATTTTGTTTAGAAGTCTTAGTAAATTTACGCCAGAGTGTTCCAGCATGTAACCCTGTGTTGCAGCAAGGAAGGTAGATGTGAGATTGCAGGGAGTTAGAATTAGGGGTGAGCGGGTTCGGATTTCAGAAATCCAAACCCCCCCGAGCCCCCCCGATCCGAGGCCGATCCGAGTCAGGCTCGAGTTTTCCCGCCTGACTCTGATCTGAAATCGAGGCAAAACGTCATCATCCCACCTTCCGGGTCTCGCGGGTTTTGGATTCTATATAAGGTACCCGCGTTGGCGCCATTTTCTCACTCGGTTGTGGACAGTGAAGAGGGAGGGTGGGAGTTAGGGCTGGCTGGGCTGTGTAGTGTAGTGTAGTGCAGTGTAGTGTTGTGCTTTGCTGCGCTGTGCTGCTGTTGTCCATAGGGGCTGTGTCCACTCCTCCAAAGTCCATAGGGGCTGGCTGTGTTGTGCTGTGCTGCTGTTGTCCATAGGGACTTTGGGCCTGATTCAGAGCCACTCGTAAGCGGCAGCTCGTTCGCTCAGAGCGATGTTTGCCCAACTGCGCATGCCGTACGCATGATCGTTATACGCATGCGCGAACCAGTCAGTGCGGTCGAAATTCATGTGCTCGCAAAATAGCGAATGCCTGCTAATTTGAGTAACAGAATGAGGCGTATGTGGGTGGTAACAGGGGAAGGTGCTTGAAAACGGGGAGTGGAAATCAGAACGCAGGCGTGCTTAAAGGTCAAAACGGGCATTTTAAGGGAGTGCATAATTAATCCAGCAGCGTCATTGACCACGTCACTTGGGTATTTTTAACTCAGAACTGCTCGCAAAATAGTGGTTGAAAAAACCAACCACAAGAATAGCGAGCAGTTCTTACGCTGGTCGATGTACTCGATTAATCTAATAAATAGCGGACATGACGTATGGTGCGAGCGGCCAGGGGGCGTATTTACCAAATTTACGTTCGCATGTTTTGCTCGCTCGTTCAGACTTAGAGGCGTGAACAGACCGCAAAGTGCGAACAGTTCATTTGAATAGCTACCCCTTTTTAGAAAACGAACGACCGCAAATACCGAGCGGCTCTGAATGAGGGCCTTTGTCCACTCCTCCAAAGTCCATAGGGGCTGGCTGGACTGTGTTGTGCAGTCAGTTGTCCATAGGGGCTGTGTCCACTCCAAAGTCCTGTGCAGTGTCCCAGTTCTAAAGGGATGCTGTAGTGTTGCCCACGGGGTGCTCTGTCCATCAGGGGTGCTCCCCCCAAGTGCAAAAAAATAACAATTTTTTCCTGTGTTTGTGAAGTGTGTGCGCAGTAGCCGCACGTGCATCAACAAAGTAGTGCCAAGCGTGCGCCTGTGTCATAAGTAAAGGACCGGCTGGCTTGACCGTTAAAGGGTGCTGTAACCCCCAAAGGGCACTCCAAACAAAATCAAAAAATATTTTCTGTGTTTGTGAATTATGAGCAATGTGGCTGCACGTGCATTAACAAAGGAGCAGCGCCAAGCGTGCGCCTGTGTCCCATAAGTAAAGGGCCGGCTGGATTGTCCGTTAAAGGGTGCTGTAACCCCCAAAGGGCACTCCAAAGAAAATAAAAATATATATTTTTTTGTGTTTGTGAATTGTGTGCGAAGTAGCCGCATGTGCATCAACAAAGTAGTGCCAAGCGTGCGCCTGTGTCATAGGTAAAGGTCCGGCTGGCTGGCTTCACCGTTAAAGTGTGCTGTAACCCCCAATGTGCACTCCAAACAAAATAAAAATATATTTTTTTTGTGTTTATGAATTGTGTGCGCAGTAGCCGCACGTGCATCAACAAAGTGGTGCCAAACGTTGCGCCTGTGTCATAGGTAATGGGCCGGCTGGCTTGACCATTAAAGGGTTCTGTAACCCCCAAAGTGCACTCCAAAAAAAATAAAAATATATATTTTTTTGTGTTTGTGAATTGTGTGCACTATGGCTGCACGTGCATCAACAAAGGAGCAGCACCAAGCGTGCGCCTGTGTCCCATAAGTAAAGGGCCAGCTGGATTGTCCGTTAAGGGGTGCTGTAACCCCCAAAGGGCACTCCAAACAAAATAAAAATATATTTTCTGTGTTTGTGAATTGTGTGCACTGTGGCTGCACGTGCATCAACAAAGGAGCAGCGCCAAGCATGCGCCTGTGTCCCATAGGTAAAGGGCCGGCTGGCTTGACTGTTAACGGTGCTGTAACCCCCAAAGGGCACTCCAAACAAAATAAAAATATATATTTTTTTGTGTTTGTGAATTGTGTGTGCAGTAGCCGCACGTGCATCAACGAAGTAGTGCCAAGCGTGCGCCTGTGTCATAGGTAAAGGGCCGGCTGGCTTGACCATTAAAGGGTGCTGTAACCCCCAAAGCACACTCCAAACAAAGTAAAAAAATATTTTTTTTGTTTGTGAATTGTGTGCGCAGTAGCCGCACGTGCATCAACAAAGTAGTGCCAAGCGTAGCGCCTGTGTCATAGGTAAAGGTCCGGCTGGCTTGACTGTTAAAGGGTGCTGTAACCCCCAAAGTGCACTCCAAAAACTATATATATATATATATTTTTTTGTGTTTGTGAATTGTATGCGCAGTAGCCGCATGTGCATCAACAAAGTTGTGCCAAGCGTGCGCCTGTGTCATAAGTAAAGGGCCGGCTGGCTTGACCGTTAAAGGGTGCTGTAACCCCCAAAGTGCACTCCAAACCAAATAAAAAAATATTTTCTGTGTTTGTGAATTGTGTGCACTGTGGCTGCACGTGCATCAACAAAGGAGCAGCGCCAAGCGTGCATCTGTCTGTTAAAGGGTGGTGTAACCCCCAAAGTGCACTCCAACAAAAATAAAACATTTTCTTCTGTGTTTGTGAATTTCTGCACTGTACGTGCATCCTCAAAGCAGCAGCTCCAAGCGTGTGTCTGTCTGTTAAAGGGTGGTGTAACCCCCAAAGTGCTCTCCACAAAGAATAAAAAATTCTTTTTTTTTCTGTCTTTGTGAATTGTGTGGGCTGTAGCTGCATGTGCATCAACAAAGGAGCAGCGCCAAGCGTGCGCCTGTGTCCCATAATTAAAGAGCCGGCTGGCTCATTTCTTAAAGGGTGGTGCAACCCAAAAGTGCACTAGTCTCCAACAAAAATAAAAAAAAAATTTCTCTGTTTGTGTGCACCTTAGCCGCACATATATATCAATATAACATAAATGGAGGACCAAACTTTCTCCGATAAAAATAAAAAAGGGAAAGATCAAGAACCACTTCCTCCTAGTGCTGAAGCTGCTGCCACTAGTCATGACATAGACGATAACATGCCATCAACGTCGTCTGCCAAGGCCGATGCCCAATGTCATAGTAGTGGGCACATACAATCCCAAATGACAAAGTTCAGGAAAATGACCTTGAAAAAAACATTTAAATCATCTGAAGAGAAATGTAAACTTGCCAATATGCCATTTACGACACGGAGTGGCAAGGAACGGCTAAGGTCTTCCCCTATGTTCATGACTAGTGGTTCACCTTCACATGATGATGGAATCCCTCCTTCCGCTAAAAAAATCTAACGAGTTAAGCTGGCAAAAGCACAGCGAAGAACCGTGCGTTCTATGAAGATATCACAAATCCCCAAGGAGAGTCCAAGTGTGGTGGCGGTTGCGATGCCTGACCTTCCCAGCACTGGATGGGAAGAGGTGACTCTTTCCACCATTTGCATGCCCCCTGCAAGTGCTGAAAGGAGCACCCACAGTCCACTTGCTGATATGCAAATTGAAAATATCACTGTTGAAGTACAACAGGATGAGGATACTGGTGTAGCTGGCACTGAGGTGGAAGTTGGCGAGGAGAATTCTGATGGTGATGTGGTTTGTTTAAATCAAGCTCCGGGGCAGACAGTTGTTGTCCGTGGGATGAAAAAGCCCATCACGGTCATGCCTTGGCAGAAGACCAAACATTCCACTTCTTTGGTCTGGCAATATTTCTATCCAAATCCGGACAACAACTGTCTTGCCATATGTACCATATGTAAAGGTGAAATAAGTAGGGGTAGGGACATTAACCACCTAGGAACATCCTCCCGTATACGTCATCTACAGCGCGTTCATAAAAAGTTACTGTCAAGTTCAGAAACTTTGGCTAAGACCGTAAGCAGTCCAGGACACCTAAATCCCGTTGTCCTGTTGTATCAAAGCGCCTGCAAACCACACCGTCAACTCCCTCCTCATCAATTATCTCCTTAGTCAGGATCGGAAGTAGTCCTGCAGGCCATGTCACTGGCATGACTGACTCTCCTATCCGGGATTCCTCCGGAGGATCCTGCATTGCTACGCCTCCTGCTGCCGCTGCTGCTGCCGTTGCTGCTGCTGGGAGTCGTTCATCATCCCAGAGAGGAAGTAGGGACACCACTACTTTTACTAAACAATTGACCCTCCAACAGTCCTTAGCGAGGAGGATGAAGTACGACAGCAGTCACCCTGAAGCAAAACGTATAACTGAGGCCTTGACTGCTATGTTGGTGTTAGACGTGCGTCCGGTATCCGCCATTAGTGCAGTGGGATTTAGACACTTGATGGAGGTAGTGTGTCCCCGATTCCAAATTCCGTCTAGATTCCACTTCACTAGGCAGGTGATACCGAGACTGTACAGAAACGTCAGAAAAAGTGTCCTCAGTGTCATGAAAAATGCCGTTGTACCCAATGTCCACTTAACCACGGACATGTGGACAAGTGGAACAGGGCAGACTAAGGACTATATGACTGTCACAGCCCACTGGGTAGATGTATCACCTTACGCAGCAACAACAGCAGCGTCACCAGAAGCAGCATCTCAGAAACACCAGCTCGTTCCAAGGCAGGCTACGCTGTGTATCACCGGTTTCAGTAAGAGGCACACCGCCGACAACCTCTTAGAGAAACTGAGGGAAATCATCGCCCAGTGGCTTACCCCACTTAGACTCTCCTGGGGATTTGTGATATCTGACAACGCCACCAATATTGTGCGGGCATTACATCTGGGCAAATTCCAGCACGTCCCATGTTTTGCTCACACAATAAACTTGGTGGTGCAGAATTGTCTGAAAAATGACAGGGGCGTGCAGGAGACGCTTTGGGTGGCCCGAAAAATTTCTGCCCACTTTCGCCATTCAGCAACTGTATGCCGAAGACTGGAGTGCCAGCAAACACTCTTGAACCTGCCCCGCCATCACCTGAAGCAAGAGGTTATGACGCGTTGGAACTCAACCCTCTATATGCTTCAGAGGATGGAGGAGCAGGAAAAGGCAATTCAAGCCTATACACCCACCTATGACATAGGCAAAGGAGGGGGTATGCACCTGACTCAAGCGCAGTGGAGAATGATTTCCGTGTTGTGCAAGGTTCTCCAGCCTTTCGAACTTGCCACACGTGAAGTCAGTTCAGACACTGCCAGCTTGAGTCAGGTCATTCCCCTCATCAGGCTTTTGCAGAAGCAGCTGGAGAAAGTGAAGGAGGAGCTAAGATGGAGCGATTCCGCTCGGCATGTGGGACTTGTGGATGAAGCCCTTCATTCACTTTGCCAGGATTCCAGGGTGGTCAATCTGTTGAAATCAGACCACTACATTTTGGCCACCGTGCTCGATCCTAGGTTTAAAGCCTATGTGGTGTCTCTCTTTCCGGCCGACACAAGCCTGCAGAGGTGCAAAGACCTGCTGGTGAAAACACTGTCAGCTGAAGCGGAACGTGACACGTCAACAGCTCCTTCTTCATTTTCTCCCGCAACTGGGGCTGCCAGGAAAAAACTTAGGTATCCTTAGCAACCCGCTGGCGGTGATGCAGGGCAGGCAGGACCAAGTTTGGACATCTGGTCTGGACTGAAGGACCTGGCAACAATTTCTGACATGTCTACTGTCACTGCATATGATACTGTCACCATTGACAGAATGGTGGAGGATTACATCGGTGACAGCATCCAAGTAGGCATGTCAGACAGTCTGTACCTGTACTGGCAGGAAAAAGAGGCAATTTGGAGGCCCCTGTACAAACTGGCTCTATTTTACCTGAGTTTCCCCCCCTCCAGTGTGTACTCAGAAAGAGTGTTTAGTGCAGCCGGGACCCTTGTCTGCAAAAGGCGTAGTAAGTTGCTTCCACAAAATGTGGAGAAGATGATGTTCATAAAAATGAATTATCAACTCTTCCAGGGAGACCAGCCTCCAGAACGTACAGAGGGACCTGTGGTGGTGGATTCCAGTGGGGACGAGTTAATACTCTGTGAGGATGAGGATGTACACAACACTGAAAAGGGCGTGGAATCCATGGATGAGGAGGATGAGGACGACATCTTGCCTCCGTAGAGCCAGTTTGTGCAGGGACAGATTAATTGCCAGCTTGTTTTGTGGGGGCCCAAACGAACCAATCATTTCAGCCACAGTCGTGTGGCAGACCCTGGTGCTGAAATGATTGGTTTGTTAAAGTGTGCATGTCCTGTTAATACAATATAAGGGTGGGTGGGAGGGCCCAAGGACAATTCCATCTTGCACTTCTTTTTTTTCTTTGCATTATGTACTGTTTGGGGCTTAGTTTTTCAAACTGCCATCCTGTCTGCCACTGCAATGTCACTCCTAGATGGGCCACGTGTACATGCTGTATAGCGACTCCAATCTTGCTGGAGTCTCACTACAAGCTCACACATTTACCAAACTCAGGGCCTGATTCAGAGCTGAATGCTCTGACCAGAGCGCTCGCTCTGAATCAGGGCCATCCCAGCTAAATTTGGAGCGGCTTCCTGGCCCCTCGCATAGCTGTGGGTAACCACCCACAGCTCGGCCAAAAAGATGGTTGCGATGGTCAAAGACCATCGCGACCATCGGGCTTGTGACGAGACCCTGCGGTAGGGTCTCGCTTCCGCAAGCCCAGGAGTGATTTTGGCTCTATCAGAGCCATAATCACTCCCACTGACATCATTACTGATGTCATTGGGGCCGGACTCAGACTGTAGGCGTTCCCATGGGAACACCTCCGTCTGGAAGTCATGCCCCCGGCACGCCCACCAAAGGGGGCGTGCTGTCAATCAACATCGACAGCACGCCCCCTTTGGTGCGAGACCCGGAGCGACGGAGAGCCCGTCGCTATCCGGGTCTCGCGCATGCGCACGACAGAGCTCCCACCGTCATGCTCATGCGCAGTGGGGCAACATCGACCCGTTTGCGAGCGTCCTTTGCTCGCGAACGGGTCAGAATGACCCCCTCACATCCTATTACTTTTACATGAGGACACATCTGTATGAAGCATAACACTGTTGTTCTACCTGATGCATGTTATACAGTATGAAGCATAACAGTGAATAGGACTACAGATGTGTCTACATACACCTATCCTTAAATCACACAAGAGAGTACCATTTGAAATGCTGTGGACTTTGAGACATAGGGCCGTATTCAATTAGTTTTGCGTACGTGATAAAGTTTTGCATGCCGGACTTTTTGCCTATGTTGCATATTTTAGCTGTGGAAACTTATTGTGCGCGTACCCACTATTCGCCCTATTCAATTCCAAAAGACGCCAAAACGGCGACACGCAAAGTCAGAACAGGCGAAAAGTGGTGTCAGAATCGGGGAAATTAGCCTGAACCCCCCAATAAGATGCAGACACATTGGGGATCAATGTAGTATTGCCCGATTAGCCCTAATACAACTGTTTGGGGTACTTAAGTTTGTACAATTGCCTCTAATTAGCGTCTTTGCACAAGTGGTGAAGAATGGCATAAAGCAATAATTTTAGGAGAAAATACGTAGTCCTGTGAAATTTGGGGTACCTGAAAATGGGTGCTAGCATCTTTTAATGTCTGTAAAGTGAAGTATTAATAAAAGTGAAATTCCTCCCTCATAAAAGCACCTGCAACCCCAAAAACACTTGACCCCTTCTTAGTGCACCCCCAGAACCTTATTTCACTAGTTTACAAACTTGTCCCCCGACTTTGTTCTTTTTCGCCCCCAAATTCAAAGTACTTTTTTGGGGTGTTCATAAGTTTTTTTTAGGAATATTTGGATGCAGTTATCCTTTGGGGGGCTGACCCAAGGGTACTGAGTGGTTTCCCCACCAATGCACTTCAAAACTAAAAATTTGCACTTCTTTTCTCCTGGTATTCAGATTCAAATCTTTTGTGCCTATTACATTGCATTGTGTTTCCGCGTACGTGAAAAGCGGATGGAATTGAATACGGAGATAAGTTTCCGACAGGCGAAAAGTCTCAATTGGCGATATTTTTTCGCAGGTCTCGGCTTTGCGCTTCTATTTGAATACGGCCCTTAGCTGCGCCCAGCATCCCGCCAGAGTCTATTTCACAAAATATGTAATTTATTGACATCACTAAAGCAATAAAAGTACAATACATGGGCACCCTGAATGCTGACACTGGCATTTCATGTAGTTTCTGTGTACGACTCACTAACCTGGCAAAAATGGCAAAAGACAGCGGTCTCATACCAGTGACCCAATGTATAGTTTTTTATTCTTACGGTACACCAATTCCTTTCTAGACAAAAGTTTAGGGGTCTATATACTAATGCTGGGCATACACTATACAATTATCTGTCAGACATCTGTCCAATCTGGCTGATTGGAAAGAAAACCTGGTAATGTATGGGAGCAAATGACAATCGACTACTTGCTCACAAACACTGGAAAACAGACAAAAATGGTCGTTCAGACAAATTGATAAAACACACGAATTTAGCCCATTTGAACAATTGTTTTTTGTCTGTTTTCCAGTGTTTAGGACAATATGATCGATTGTCATTTGCTCCCATACATTACCAGGTTTTCATTCCAACCAGCCAGATTAGACAGAAGAAGGTGGGCGGGGTTGGGGGCGTGGCTAAATAATGCAATTCTCACAGATTCAAGTTGGGACTGTCCCACTGTACTTGGAAAGTTGGGTGTGTGGTACACTATGCCATTTTTCTGTATCCTTTTTTGTGCTGATAACTTTCTATAACGGCTGCTATTGGTTTATTTATGCAAATGACTGAGTGGAAAACAGATTCAGCAGCAGTTTTGTAGTTTGGAAAGAAATAGAATGTAGTACAGTCCATTACAGATCTCTTATAATTATTTTCCTCTTCTGTCAGTGGAGGAGTTAACCAGGCTAGTTCTGATCATCACATATGGGAAGATAGAGGGAAGCAGAAGCAGGTCACAGATTTCAGTGGGTCAGACTGGCACTCTGCCTGTTACAAGGCTGCCTGCCAAGCCTCGATCACATACCTGTGGGTTTTCACCTTGAGTTCACCTTGATTTCTCTCTATCAGCTACTACAGACTGCACAGTGCCTCTTATTCATTATCCTTCTAGACTTCTTCCTGGGGGCAGACATTTCTGTGCAAATGCAATGAGAGGACTGGGTTACGCTCACACCAGCACAGGGATTTAACTGTTATTCTGTGACTGCGTGGGATACATTTCATAGAATTGCTTCTCGTAAATATATCTTGTTGTCAAGGTTAATACCTGAAATAAAACCTTGAAACAAACTTTTCTCATATAATTAAACACAAACCCAGAGTAGCTGACAGATTTGTGCTGCACATCTACACACATACTGTATTGTTCATATAAATGATATGACTGCTTTTTTTCCCCTACCCCCTTAAAAGACATGGCAATTGTGCAGATAAACCAAATGAGAACAGTGGTCTGGTTGATCTGGACAATTAATATTTGTTAAACATTTTGTTGAATTTAATTTAAGCATTCCCTATTTTATTCTAATAGAGAGGAAATGGTAACAAATTATTCACTGTATTACAAGTGAATTAATGGACATCATCTATCATATTCTATACATTTTCCTTGCTAATAGCACTGACCACACTTGCTTACTTTTGGGAGGTCCAAGCAGGACCGTAACTAGGGTAGTGTGACCAGTGCCGTGGCACAGGGCACCGCAGGGCAGGGGGCGCTGTTTGGGCCTGTCAATTTTCATGTTTATTATCATTCTCACTTGTAGCTTCCTCTTCTTTTAACCCCAGCATCTCTTGTCCTCCCCTATCTCTTCCCTGGCTCTTCCCCATGAGGCTATGGCCCTTTTTCAGGTGCACTATCTTATGTCCCTATTTAAAAATTGGGGGTGGGGGTGGGGCGCTAAGGCTCTCTCTGGCACAGGGCACCAAAAAGTCTAGTTATAGTTCTGGCTCCAAGTGCCAAGTACGACGCGTTTTGAAGCTCTGCGACCAACTTCGTCTCCACACGCACAATGCCATGATTCAGAGCATCTATCAGCTTGGGATGGGACTACTATGATGCTATTCAAAGCTAATTGTGTCATCAAGCTCCTGCCCCACCAGGATCCATCTTGTAGCCATTGGAGGGTGCATCATTGTGCCACTGGAGGATAGCCCATTGCCACAATAGGAGGTTCAAGAACCTGAAAGAGGGATGCTGCACGGAGCAAGATGCCAAGTGTTGTCCAGAAGAAGGCAACATTTTTAGGGGCAGATATACTAAATCTTGGAGAGAGATAAAATGGAGAGAGATAAAGTACCATCCAGTCCACTTCTAACTATAATTTTTCAAATACAACCTGTAAAGTGACAGTTAGGAGCTGATTTGCTGGCACTTTATCTCTCTCCACTTTTCAGTCTCCAAGGCTAAGTACATCTCCCCCTTAGGGCGGGATGTACTATGGTTGCAGTGACCATTCCGCCAGTCACCGCAACCTTACTAATTGCATATGTACTAACATATGCAATTAGTATCGCAAAGGACAGCTGCCCTTTGCGAAGCAGCCGATGCCTGGTGACGGGGTCTCCGTGAGAAACCCCATCCCCTCCAAGCCCCAGGAGCTTCCTGCTGGTCACATGTGCAGGAAGTCCCGGGCTCCTCCTTGCACCTGGAAGAAGATTAGGAGGAGGAGACGGAGGACCCAGGAGGAGTGCGGGCCGGCGACCATGGACAGCAGTCCATGGTCGGCGAGGCGGTGGCGAAGCATCAGATGCGGGGTCCTGTAAGAAGCCCATAGGCTTCTATAGGGTAACGCCAGGTAAAAACCCCGAAAACAGGGTTTTTACCACATTATTCCTTTAGTACATCCCCCCTTAGAGAGCAGGCAACTGATACTGTTCCCTAGCATGGCAACATTTTAAGCTGTGAAGATCATATTCATCCAATGAAAGGCAATTTATGCAAGCTACTCACAGATTGCCTTTATAGTTCCACCCACTCACAGCAGCCAGATCTGTGGTGGTAGAATTCCCAAATAAAAAAGAATGCTGCCCTGAAGAAAATAGGAAGAGGTGTCTGGGAGAAGGAAAACGCGTCGCACAAGAGAAAAGAAGCGCCAGCAAGAAGGAAAATGTGTTGCACAGGAGAAAAGAAGTACCAGCAAGAAGGAAAACGCATCGCCCAAGAGAAAAGAGGCGCCAGCAAGAGGGAAAATGCATTGCACAAGAGAAAAGAAGCGCCAGCAAGAAGGAAAATGCATTGCACAAGAGAAAAGAAGCGCCAGCAAGAAGGAAAATGCATTGCACAGGAGAAAAGAAGTGCTAGCAAGAAGGAAAATGTATTGCACAAGAGAAAAGAAGCGCCAGCAAGAAGGAAAATGCATTGCACAAGAGAAAAGAAGTGCCAGCAAGAAGGAAAACGCATTGCACAAGAGAAAAGAAGCGCCAGCAAGAAGGAAAATGCATTGCACAAGAGAAAAGAAGCGCCAGCAAGAAGGAAAATGCGTTGCACAAGAGAAAAGAAGCGCCAGCAAGAAGGAAAACGCATCGCACAAGAGAAAAGAGGCGCCAGCAAGAAGGATAATGCATTGCACAAGAGAAAAGAGGCACCAGCAAGAGGGAAAATGCATTGCACAAGAGAAAAGAGGCGCCAGCAAGAGGGAAAATGCATTGCACAAGAGAAAAGAGGCGCCAGCAAGAAGGAAAATGCGTTGCACAAGAGAAAAGAAGCGCCAGCAAGAAGGAAAATGCATTGCACAAGAGAAAAGAAGCGCCAGCAAGAAGGAAAACACGTCGCACAAGAGAAAAGAAGCACCAGCAAGAAGGAAAATGCATTGCACAAGAGAAAAGAAGCGCCAGCAAGAAGGAAAATGCATTGCACAAGAGAAAAGAAGCACCAGCAAGGAGGAAAATGCATTGCACAAGAGAAAGGAAGCACCAGCAAGAAGGAAAATGCATTGCACAAGAGAAAAGAAGCGCTAGCAAGAAGGAAAATGCATTGCACAAGAGAAAAGAAGCACCAGCAAGAAGGAAAATGCATTGCACAAGAGAAAAGAAGCGCCAGCAAGAAGGAAAATGCGTTGCACAAGAGAAAAGAAGCGCCAGCAAGAAGGAAAACGCATCGCACAAGAGAAAAGAGGCGCCAGCAAGAGGGATAATGCATTGCACAAGAGAAAAGAGGCACCAGCAAGAGGGAAAATGCATTGCACAAGAGAAAAGAGGCGCCAGCAAGAGGGAAAATGCATTGCACAAGAGAAAAGAGGCGCCAGCAAGAAGGAAAATGCGTTGCACAAGAGAAAAGAAGCGCCAGCAAGAAGGAAAATGCATTGCACAAGAGAAAAGAAGCGCCAGCAAGAAGGAAAACACGTCGCACAAGAGAAAAGAAGCGCCAGCAAGAAGGAAAATGCATTGCACAAGAGAAAAGAAGCGCCAGCAAGAAGGAAAATGCATTGCACAAGAGAAAAGAAGCACCAGCAAGAAGGAAAATGCATTGCACAAGAGAAAGGAAGCACCAGCAAGAAGGAAAATGCATTGCACAAGAGAAAAGAAGCGCTAGCAAGAAGGAAAATGCATTGCACAAGAGAAAAGAAGCACCAGCAAGAAGGAAAATGCATTGCACAAGAGAAAAGAAGCGCCAGCAAGTAGAAAAATGCGTTGCACAAGAAAAAAGAAGCGCCAGCAAGAAGGAAAACGCATCGCACAAGAGAAAAGAAGCGCCAGCAAGAAGGAAAATGCATTGCACAAGAGAAAAGAAGCGCCAGCAAGAAGGAAAATGCATTGCACAAGAGAAAAGAAGTGCCAGCAAGAAGGAAAATGCATTGCACAAGAGAAAAGAAGTGCCAGCAAGAAGGAAAACGCGTTGCACAAGAAAAAAGAAGCGCCAGCAAGAAGGAAAATGCATCGCACAAGAGAAAAGAAGCGCCAGCAAGAAGGAAAATGCATTGCACAAGAGAAAAGAAGCGCCAGCAAGAAGGAAAATGCATTGCACAGGAGAAAAGAAGTGCCAGCAAGAAGGAAAATGCATTGCACAAGAGAAAGGAAGCGCCAGCAAGAAGGAAAATGCATTGCACAAGAGAAAAGAAGCACCAGCAAGACGGAAAATGCATTGCACAAGAGAAAAGAAGCGCCAGCAGGAAGGAAAACGCGTTGCACAAGAAAAAAGAAGCGCCAGAAAGAAGGAAAACGCGTTGCACAAGAAAAAAGAAGCGCCAGCAAGAAGGAAAACGCATTGCACAAGAAAAAAGAAGCGCCAGCAAAAAGGAAAACGCGTCGCACAAGAGAAAAGAAGTGCCAGCAAGAAGGAAAACGCGTGCACAAGAGAAAAGAAGCGCCAGCAAGAAGGAAAATGCATTGCACAAGAGAAAAGAAGTGCCAGCAAGAAGGAAAATGCATTGCACAAGAGAAAGGATGCGCCAGCAAGAAGGAAAATGCATTGCACAAGAGAAAAGAAGCACCAGCAAGAAGGAAAATGCATTGCACAAGAGAAAGGAAGCGCCAGCAAGAAGGAAAATGCATTGCACAAGAGAAAAGAAGCGCCAGCAAGAAGGAAAATGGGTTGCACAGGAGAAAAGAAGCGCCAGCAAGAAGGAAAATGCATTGCACAGGAGAAAAGAAGTGCCAGCAAGAAGGAAAATGCATTGCACAGGAGAAAAGAAGTGCCAGCAAGAAGGAAAATGCGTTGCACAAGAGAAAAGAAGCGCCAGCAAGAAGGAAAATGCATTGCACAGGAGAAAAGAAGCGCCAGCAAGAAGGAAAATGCATTGCACAGGAGAAAAGAAGCACCATCAAGAAGGAAAATGCGTTGCACAAGAGAAAAGAAGTGCCAGGAAGGAGGAAAATGCATTGCACAAGAGAAAAGAAGCACCAGAAAGAAGGAAAACGCATCGCACAAGAGAAAAGAAGTGCCAGCAATAGGAAAACACGTCACACAAGAGAAAAGAAGCACAAGCAAGAAGGAAAATGCATTGCACAAGAGAAAAGAAGCGCCAGCAAGGAGGAAAATGCATTGCACAAGAGAAAAGAAGTGCCAGCAAGGAGGAAAATGCATTGCACAAGAGAAAAGAAGCGCCAGAAAGAAGGAAAACGCATCGCACAGGAGAAAAGAAGTGCCAGCAAATAGGAAAACACGTCGCAGAAGAGAAAAGAAGCGCCAGCAAGAAGGAAAATGCATTGCACAAGAGAAAAGAAAACGTTATGGTGAAGCCACACTGGCTGGATTATTATTAAGATGCCGGAATATGACTAAGAAAAATAATAATGGATCCTGTCATTTAAGGAGAGTCTGGAAAAAAAGCTAATTCGCTATCCCCCCACTATCTCCTATTCAGCCAGTAGCAGCTAAGATTCTTTATGGTTATTTAGTTCTAGGCACCCAGGATGAGTCACTTTAGGGACACTGGCCATCAATGTCCAAGGCATCCACTGCCCCTATTAGTTTGGGCTTTAGGCTTGGCAGCCTTTAGTACAGGCCTTAAGCCTTTTACCCACAGACAATAACTTAATTGCACAGCATTAAGTTGTTAGGCCTGGCCACATTTTTTTTTGGTGAGGGCACTTATTGCCAAAACAGTGGCACATCCAATAGTCATAAGGGAGGTCAGGCATAGGCCTGCAACAGTGTTGGACCGCTCAGTTTCCCGCCAAAATGGCAACATTTTCCTGCTAAAATGTCCACACCCAGTCCCCTATAATATTTAGAAAGATATTTCCTCTTCTAGGCTCAAGTAGCAAATAGGTTTTGTTAAAGAAGAGTGCGCACCTGCACTGTCTTCTCTGCCATAAACTTTGGGCACTACAACCCGGAGTCAGTCAGAAGCGCAACCTCTGGTCTGTGTATTGTGCATGCATATCCTGCACAACTTACTATGTCGTGTTGCACTACTGTGAAGCCTCACAATACTTAGTTCCTCTGAGTATGAGACCTATTACCACTGTTTTACCCTGCATTACCACAGTGAGTATATTACCGCTGTTACCAACAAACCTGCAAGCCTGGTTGAGGACCTACTGTGTGGAACGATCTCCATTTCGCATTCTGCTGGTACATATATGCAACCACCCAAATTCTACATTAATAGGTCATATTAATAGGTTTCTCTATATTCAGGCCCCCATTAAAGTAAGTTTTTGTAGTGCTTTATATTGCTTGTCCACTGCTCCAGGGACAGAAGTATGGGAGACAATGAAGGCGCCTGCCGCCGTGCGCCAGCACTGAAGCGGCACCTCCTCCATCACCCACAATATATTCACCCCATTTAGGGCTGTGAATATGGGGGATAGGGGGCCACTAAATGATAACTTGCCTCCGGACGTCTGGGATGAACTTACGCCACTGCACTGCTCTGTATTTGTTGGAATATGTGAGTACTTTGCGGATGGTATAGCAGTTACAAATGTACAGTACATACCAGCGGATACCCTGAAGTCACTGAACAGCTAAGTACTTAACCAGTGGAGTGGTTTATTAAGAAGTAACTTGAATGAACGGAATGGGTATGTAATGCCGGCTGTCGGGATGCCTCCTGTCAAAATACCGAAAGCAGTATCCCGATGGTTGTTATCCCGTCAGGGGTTGGGTAAGAATACTTACCCTCCCCCCTTACCCTCCCTACTTGTAGCTTAACCCTAGCCCTCCCCACACGCACCCTAACCCTAACCATCCCCATTAGTGCCTAAACCTAAGTCTCCCCTCTTCGTGCCTAAACCTAACCCTCCCCCCTTAGTGCCTAACACTAATCCCCCAGTGGTGCCTAACCCTAACTCTGCTACGCTCCCTAAACCTAACCCAGGGACGTATTTATAATGGGTGCAGGGTGTGCGGGGGACATGGGCCCCCTGGGTTCAGGGAAGGCCCGCACCGCACACCTTGCACCCATATTATACTTACGTTTATGAAGTCCCACGTCTGCGCTGTAAAAAACGGCTGGAAAATGGCTACCACTACCATTTTCCCGTCGTTTGCGCATGCGCAGTACAGGGAAGATGGCTGCTGCAGCCATTTTCCCAGTGATCTGTGCATGCGCTATAGCCTCTGGTCACACTCTAGTGTCCAGAGTCTATAAGTGCGCCACTGACCGCACACCGCTCAGTACGCTGCCGGCGACCGGACGGAGAGATGGGGACTTGTGACGGAGACTGCACATGTGCCCCCTCCTCTCTAGAAATGCCCCTGACCTAACCCTCCCCCCTGCGGCTAATGCTAAGGGCACCCCAAATTTACCTCATTCGGGCTGGCGTCCTTTGGAATTTCGGAGTTGGGATTAAGATAGTCGTCGGTATTTCAATGCCTATCTTAAGTCCCTTGTCCGGATTTTCTTGTCAGTACTGAAACCAGTAGCATCGCGGCCGCCAGTCTCATGACTACATCTCGAATGAACAGCCATACTCACAGTTATGCATGTAACAGACTATCAGCATGGAGCCGATGACTGTATGTTGTAAGTTGTGCAGGATGCTGTGGATGTAGTTTATTGCTAGGTCTCACGGGGGTAAGTGGTACACGATTGTGTTCCACTGTGGTGCTATAACCCAATAACAGGATGGTGCTGTGCATATGCTGAAGTACAGACTGTGGCCATCTTGTCACAGTATTGTCATCTGCAATATGCTCTGTTTGTATAGTGAATTAAACCTAGCTTTTAGTTGTGAGTAGCTCAATTTGTATGGCCACATAGTTGCCTTTTTAAGGTCAGTTTGTCATGTTATCCCAGGGTGTTTGGTCTACATAATCTGGTGGCCAGAATAGACTGTTGTGGGAGGACTTTGTACTGTTTTCAGCAAGAGGCACCCAGTGCAACAGTGAATGACAGTCAAGAGGACTTAAATCGATGTTATATCGCTCCTTGTCTGGCAATCGGACTCATGCAACTAAATTTGGGTACACAGGGGGTCATTCAGACCCGCTCGCGAGGAAAGTTCGCTCGCAAGCGGGTCGATGTTTGGGGAACGCGCATGCGCATGACGGAGGGAGCTACGTCATGCGCAAGACCCGGCGAGCAACGAGAAATACGTAGCTCGGGGTCTCGCACCAAAGGGGGCGTGCTGTCGATGGTGAGTGACAGCATGCCCCCCTTTGGTGGGCGTGCCGGGGGCGTGGCTGCCAGATGGAGGCATTCCCATGGGAACGCCTACCGTCTGAGTCCGGCCCCACTGACATCAGTAATGATGTCAGTGGGAGTGACTTTGGCTCTGATAGAGCCAAAATCACTCCTGGGCTTGCAGCAGCGAGACCTTACCGCAGGGTCTCGTCGCAAGCCCGATGGTCGCGATGGTCTTTGACCATAGCGACCATCATCATGGACGCTTGCTATAGCTGTGGGCGGTAACCCACAGCTATGCGAGCGTCCATGAGGACGCTCCAAAAACAGGTAGGAGGGCCCTGATTCAGAGCGAGCGCTCTGGTCAGAGCGTTCAGCTCTGAATCAGGCCCACAATGTGCTGACGGATCTGCCAACAGGCGGATCTTGTGACACAGTGGCCAATCAGGTAAGCTATATAGACTTACCGATCGACCACTCAATGTGTGTCCCCTGATATCCCAACTGGGCAGGCAAATGAATTTGCCCTCCCACTTGAGCTGTCAGTCACAATCGGTCCCTGCAGCAAGTGTACAGGCGGTCAGCCGACTGCCCTTGCACACCAGCAGATGCACCAATATAACTGCAGAAATACCGGCCATCTGCTGTGCTGTTGAGAGTTGCTTTGGTGGAGGGGGGAATGGTTATTTACAGGTTGTATCGTCAGGATCCGGTAAGTCCCATTACAGTAACACTTGTTTCAGGTGAATAATAAATTACTAGATTTTACCAAATTGTGGGCAGCAGTGTGGTTAAATCCCTTGCTTCCCGACAGGCAACCTTTCAATGTTTAGGGGAAGAACAATCTAAGTAAATATTTATCTTTTATAGGGATTTTTATATCAAATCTGTTGGCGATAATTCAGACACCAAGTAAATTTAGAACCATATGCTTTTTGAAAAGAAAAGGTAAAGGAACAATGAAATAAAATGCCTGGCGCTGTGGATTTATATGCTTTCAGCTGAATATTTATTTACAGCCAAGACTGTAAACCTGAACAAACTTCCTAAGAGCTTCATTCACAGGATCAGAATTTTTGATGAAGCTGTCTGGATCCAAAGTCAACTTTACAAACAATTATATGGGAAAAAATGGAAATCATATTTCACTCTGTCCTCCTGCATGTCCTGAACCTGTCACTACAAAGAGGATTCTGTTTTCCATCCCAACTCTAAATAGTGGGAGCTGTCCGGTGCTTGCCAAACAACAGAGTGGAAATAGAAGGAGAGAATGGTTTTCAGTCTGTTGGCAGTAATTAGGTTGCATTCTGAGAGATAATTATCTTGCAATCTCTAAGCAAACACCCGGGAGGAAATTGCATACTTACAGCCAGCTTAGCATTAAAAATAAATTATCATATTAATGGCAGTGAGAACATGCACAATACTGGCTGCTTGCTCTCTCCGCATTCTATCCCTACCTACTTCGTATAAAAGGATTTGTCTTATGGTAAAAGTCTAGATGACAGGAAAACAATGTCAATGTTGAATTAGTGAATGTACACTTTAGTTGATTATTGCCAGCACTTTTGATTGTGATCTCCGCTCATAGGGCATGATTCAGCAGAGGATGCAGGAGAAGAAATCACGCAGTTTCCTGATAGTTGGGAAATTGCGCATGTCGCACGGAGTTCGGGAGCAGACTGTTAGTGATTAATAGTCTGCTGCTTATTCGGGGCTGGGAGGGGGGAGCGACAGCCTCCGTTTCCCAAAGCGGAGGCATGTTGCCGCCATTGGGAGGGGAGTGACAAGGCCAAGATCCCCGTCGGATGATTGAGATTACCTGGCCTCTTTTGTGGATCTGCGGCGGCCAGCTTGCGTGACCCCATGGGTCACTTAGCAGGCAGATGATCATGCAGATGATCCAATGTTGCATTGTACAACGCAACTCGGATCAGTAATGCATGCAGGAGGTGTGATGCATCCTGCTGCACTACCATATAAGTGCTATCGCAGCTGCTAATATGTCAGCAACTGCGATAGCACCTCTGTCTGCTCTTAAATCAGGCCTAGAGTGAAAGCAGCCATTTTCTGGGCTGGAGCAATATTTATGAGAATGCAACCTATCAATTCACCAGAAAGTAATGCTTCATGTCTCAGTAATTTCATACTGTGATAGAAGCACTGGAGAAGTCTGGGATGGCATATATGTGTGTCCCAGATTCCTATCATATGTGTTTTAAAAACCCCAGGAAAAGTCTGTTATGCCAAACAGACCAGAAGTGTCGGCTTTTGGTAAAAGCCGGATAATAGGTCCTAGGGGTGTGGATGTGAGAAGAGAAGGGAGGGCTCCATCCACAAGCCATTGCAGGTGTTGGACATTTCAGTCTGAGAACAGGCTGATTAGTAGTTGCACCTGGAACTGGCTCAGATAAGCTGTGTTAGGTTTTGGTTGAGTGTTTCACATACCCTGGGGAGAACAGACACTGAGGTTTGTTCAGAGACACTGTGATATTTGAAAGTGCTGTGTTTGTGTTTGTGGTAAGGCAGTGGGCCCTGCCACTTGTAGAGAGGGAATGACCTGTCTAGTTAGTGCCCAGACGGGCTAGGATTTATTTTTATGTTTTGTTTATTTAGTGCTTTATATTGCACAATAAAAACTGGTTTAGAAGACCAGCTTGCACAGTGACAGCTCGGCATTCCTGCAAAGAAGACAGTAACTAACTACAGTATGTCTTAAGTTCATAGAGCCTGATTCAGAGATGTACACTAATGCCATCACAGTTGCGATACCCTATCCCCTATCCAGCTGCTGTGCGAAAATATGCAAATATCAGATGCTGGGAGATGTATTGAGGCACCGCCCATCGGCTTTGCAAGTCCTAGCATCTGCATACAAAGACGGTCACAGATCGTTTGATTAGCATAGTTCTGAGTAACCCTATGGATACTTAGAATGGTCGTCGGAACTGACACCTAAACCACATTCATTGAGTACAGGATCACAGACGCAGGCTGACACACCCCAAAAATGGTCATGATACATCTGCCTTTTTTACCCTCACTCCTGTTACCTCTCGCAAATGCTCCCTGACTGTAAATCGCACTTCAGTATATTTTACTATTGCGCATGTGCATATCTCTGGGACAATGACGCTGGCACAATTTTTCTGGAGATTGCTTCAATAAGCTAAGTATATTCAATGGGTGATGTTTGTGTGTGTGGGTCCATGTGCACTGCACACCTTGTACCACTGTAGATACACTAATGAGGCTGATATCATCATAGATTTCCTAGTGCAAGAAAGCTCATGCTCATTACTATACTGTAGCAGAGGAGGACTGAGACAGGCTGCCTGGTTAGATAAATAGTAAAGATAAAAAAAAAAAATAATAATATACACCCATTTGCGAAGCTCTGCTGCTATTTGTAAAGGGGAAATGTCCTTGTAGATTACTAGAATCTCATTTAAATATTCCCTCCCACAAAACAAAAGCTTATCTTACTTATTTTAGGTAATGCACACACATTACACAGGACTTTACAGAGAATATGTAGTGTAATAAGATCGGGGTAGGAGGTCCCTCTCCTGGGGTAGATGGACACCTCCAAACACAGCAGCCAGGAAACAGCACAATAGTCCAGGGTTTTTGCTCAAGCTAGCTTCAGCTAGTTTTTATTGTGCAGTAGAACAGAAAAAATAAAATAAATCCTAGCCCATCTGGGCACTAACTAAACAATAGATTCCCTCTCTCAGAGTGGTAGGGCCTACTGCCCTCACCACAAACATAGGCATATGCACAGTACTTACAATTAGTACATCATAGTGTCTCTGAGCATGCCAGACTGCCTGCTCTCCACAGGTATGAGACACTGATCCAAACCCTGAAATAGCCTTTATTAGCCTCTCAGAGTTACTGTGACTAATTATACAAATTAACTGCTATTTTTAAATAACAAGGAGCGCATAAAAATATAACTAAAAATCATACAGAAACAATTTTATATTGCACAGTATACACTCTTAAGCAGTCTGATACATATTATAATCTTCAGTACTAATTAGTAAAAGATGTGCTGATAAGAAGAAATCCACCTTGTATAAGCCCAATTTGGGGGTAGCCAATATGTGTCCTTATTTAGCAATAGAACAAAGTTCAATAGCCATTAATAGAAAGTGTCATCCTTGTCTCCAGGAAATAACACCGGCTGTAATATAAAACTCCACCTCCTCCACCTAGTATTATTCACAACATCCAAGATAGCAGCCCACAGTACAAAGTGGTGTTTACAAAGCAATATATTGGGGCATATTCAATTAGTGGGGATATCCCGTGCACGAGTCCCCGAGAACCCCGCGCGCGAGTCCCTGCAGTCAGACTTTACCTAGCAGCTCATGGAGTTGAGAGGTAAATTCCGCTTAAAAACCTCCAAATCAGGCTCGCGCGTGGGGAAAAAACCCATTGATTCCGCATTTTATGCGGAATCAGTGTATTTCCGTGCGTGAATCCTGATTTTTTTGTAGCAGGAAAAGGGCTATTTTGTTGAATAGCATTTCCACATGCCACGGGGATTTTGGCTGGCAATTGGTTGCGGGGTAAACCCTGGGGCTATTTGAATATGCCCCATAGTCTTGGTAGAAATGTATCCATCTCCCTTGATTGGATCTTACACTACCGCTTATGAGGTCAATATGGGCTTTGCTCGCTCTGGTTCCACAGTTCTGTAGGGCACACTGATAGTATAAGGATAAAGTCGCTTTGCAGGAGGGAGTATATTAAGTAGTCGCACTTATCCGGTTGGTAGACAGGAGATCTTCTGTTGCGGCAATAGGAATGTCACAGTCGGCTGCACTAATTAGCCTGCTCTTAGGCTGAAGGCCTGAAATGGCCTTGGCCTCTCTCTCACACCCACACCCCCAGGACCCGTTATCAGACTTTTACTTAAAGCCCAAACTCTGACCAACTGACACAGAGATTTCCTGGGGGCTTAAAACACATAGGTCAGAAACCTTGGACAAACATATAAGTCATCTTGCACTTTACCAGTGCTTCATTCTATCACAGCAGTCATTCACATTAGTCCCCGCCTCCATTGAGCTAACAATCTATGGGCCTAATTCAGAGTTGTATGCTATACCAATGTTCACACAGATGAGTATTTATCATCCGACTGTAAATTACTAATGTGCTAGCTTTTTTCTGGGCTGGAGCAATATTCATGGAAGTGCAAGTAATTGACAGGCAGGGACCGTTTTGTGAGAGGTAAAAGGGTGTGGTGAGAAAAACATGGTTCCGTTTTAAGGGCATGTACCAGCTGCCAACTGCAATCCTGTATACAGGAAACATAGCTTTTGCTTTTCAGTTACGGCGGCCATTCTGAGTGACCATAGACTTACTCAGGTAGTCGATTTTTGCATGATCTGCATCCGATGCTGCATATGTGTAAGCAGTTGACGGACAGCCACGATGGCTCAGGTGGGCTCAGTACAAGTCCCGGCCGCTGTTGCATTAGCATAGTTTTGCACATTCGCAGCGGCGAAATTCACGGCAGCATTAGCGTATAACTCTGACTCAGGCCCTGTATTCCCCACCACATGGACTAATCAGAAACCAAATAAGCTACCAGCACATTTTTGGATCATGGGAGTACCTAGAGCACGCCCATGTAAACATGTGGAGAACTTATAATCTCCACACAAATTGTGCCTGGTTGAAATCAAACCGATGACCTCAGTGCTGTGAAACAGCACTGCTTTTTACTGCACCACCGTGCCGCCCATCTTTGTGTGCAGGTAGGGTCATTTACTAGAGCGTGCAAGTGGTGTCGACACCCAGGCCGAAGGGCCCAAGGGGCGGCACTGTCGCTGCCACATGGCACCTGCATGTGGCTTGTAGGGTGCCTGGAAAGGCACCCTGCAGCCTGTAGGGATGCCCTGGCATTCCTCTACTATCTGGTCTTGCCAGCTCCGCCCTCTCTATTTAACATTGTGATGTTACGTGTTCGGGAATGGTGCCTGTCAGGGTGTATTGTAGCCCTGCTCAGGCCATGCGTGCAGCTACAACACAAGAAACATGAATGCAATTCAGAATGCTTTGCTTCCTTTAAAAGATTTTTCACCTTGTACAGCAGACGCTACTATTTTTGCGTACTTCCCATAAACACGTGTGTTGAAATAGCTGCACCACATCTCAAAATTGCATTTGTTCATTTTTTAAATGACACCTAATTTCCGCCAGGAGGGTGAGTTTTCATTTCTTCTAAAGAACCTATTCATCTGTGTAGTGAAAAAGGGTTGGCAGGAAACATTTAATAGCCTCTGAATGAAACTGTACCAGAATTGTACTGTACTGTGTGTGATTTTTTTTTTTGCTTTCACAAAAAGAATGCCCACTATAAAATAATACTGCCTTCTTTTATTGTATGAACGTCTGTTATGTAACAGTTTCTTTGTTGTGTTTGTTTGTTTGTTTGTTTGTTTTTTTAGCATTTTATCTGCCACTGTATAGAATTATTCTGAAAAGCCTGGAAGGTAAGAAATGTTACTGGTAGCACCAGAATAATGTGTAGGGAAAGGGTTAACAGATGTACAGTAATAGTATTACATAATAATGAGCTGCTCCATGGAAGTGTGACTCCACTATATCTTGCTAATAGGGACTGGGATCTACAGTCATTTAGAATCAGTCATTTGATTTACCACTGATTAAATCCAAATACCCTGAAGCCTCTGACTTCTTATTTATTCAGTTTACAGAGCAGTGATGTTGTCTTGATACTAAAATTACGTGGTGGCTGCCCCCCTTTCTGTAGAAAATTGCTTTGTAGAATGAGGGACTGAGCATAGGGAAATCCGACCTGGAAGATTCACCAGACACATCTCTGAAGTGGAAAATCATGCTGGAATCCAATTTAAACCTAAAGCCCTGCCTGTGGTCTAGTAAAGCCTGTAATTCTGATCTATATTCATAGTCTCGTTAGTAGTGCTAAACAGGCATCCCTCATAAACATGCCAAGCCACAGACCTGTCCGTATTATGTGGGGCCTAAAAATAACCCTTCGTGCCGCATTTACCTGCACGGCTGATATATTTCTTCTTCTGTGATGAAATAAAGGGTAATGTCCCTGCCGGTGTCTCGGTCAGATGAATGTTTAACAAACCATATTATTCAGTTTACTACTGGGAAGGTGAAATGCGTCGTCTCCTAGTCTCTAATCAATGCAAGCTGAGCAATTGCTTTTCTCTCTAAGCATCCCAGTCTCTTACCATTAAAAAAAAAGCAAACCTCTAGCAAGCCTATTAAGAGTTACTGAGGTGGAAAATAGTCTTGGGCTTAATCCTTTTCACTGGGGTCTTAACTGATGTTACAAATTTGACAGTATCTCCCATGCTGAGACTGTTAACTGTACCATGAGTGAAACATGCAGTGCTCTCACTAACATCCATTGACGGGGAGCTCAGTGAGGGGTGTGTGGTACATGACTTTTAATATACTATTCTATCTTATTTTCTTTCTTTCCCTCCTTCTCTCTTCAGTTTGTAATTTCCTTCTTTCTTGCTTTATGCCCTGCTTACATGGAGCAGCTCTAGTAACTCTATGATATGCTGTTGTCTTGAGACAATGCATTATTTTCTGCTTGCGGCTGCATTGTCTGTGACAAAGACTTTCTGCACAGTGACTGTTAGTGGGGAGCTCTATTCGCCTTTCTCATTATAAGAACAGGGAAATCAATGACACACTAAGGGGGTTGTGGATGAAAGAGGTAGAGTGCTGTATCTTGTGCTGTTTCTTGCTCTTTCTCAAAGAGTGATTTTCCTTTTTTTATGGAAAGGAATGTTTTATTCTGGTGCATTATTGGGAGTGGTGCTACTACTAAAATATACAGTAGTATAACCACTTAAAATTTAAATTTGACCTTAATTTGCATGAAAAGATGCTAATTGAGCTCCAGATCTATTTTAGTGCAATGTGGATGTTTTGGGATACGCTGTATTATTTAAAGGACCCCATTGCCAAATTTATATACAATGTACAAATGGATGAAGCAGATTTAATTAGAGTACAGCTATGATCTGCTTTTTATGGGGAAAAATGTCCATGCTGGAGCTGTATTTTTATCTTCAAGCAGCCTGAATGGTTAGTTACTTTTTATTATGCTACAAAATAATACACAGCTATATTATCACTAATTAGTATTTTGTAGAGTCAGCAGCTGACTCGTAACAGTGACTAGGACAATAGATATCACCCTGCGAGACTTTAACGCTCTTCTAGATACAGTAAGGCAGCAAATCTGCACACACACACACACACACACACACACAGAGACACCAAATCAATATAACACAGAAAACACAATTTTATGTAATAGTGAATGCAGCAAATAATCTTATGTCTAAAACTATGTAATAAAAAACTTCATTTGAGATAGTACCTTTCATGTAAATATGAACAAAACCTTCAGATAATCCCTTTGATGACTCTGAAATTTTTAACAGTTCTTTTTCAGGATTCTGTAGCCTTTTTTAGGCTAGTTACTGTACTGAGGGCCTGAGTCAGACCCGCTCGCAAGCGCATAGCGCTTGCAAGCAGGTCGATGGTGGCCCAGTGCACACGCGCGAGCCCCGGAGCAAGCGCAAAAAGCAATCGCTCCGTGGCTCACAACAAAAGGGGCGGCTGTCGATGTTGATCGACAGCTCGCCCCATTTTGTAGGCGTGGCCGGGGGTGGCTTCACAAACGGAGGCGTTCCCAAGCGAACGCCTGCCATTTGTGGGCGGCCCCACTGACATCACCAGTGATGTCAGTGACACAGCTTCCGGATCTATTAGAGCCAGAAACTCTCTGGGGCTTGGGGCCACGAGACCCTACCACAAGGGTCTCACCACAAGCCCGATGGTTGCGGTGGTCTTGACCATCGCGACCATCATCCTGGCCGCTCGCAATAGCTGTGGATGGTCACCCACAGTTATGCGAGCAGCCAGGAGGCCACAACTAAAAAAAACAGCGCCCGCCCTGATTCAGAGCGCCTCTGCGCCCGCCCTGATTTTTGCGAGCACCTCTGAATCAGGCCCTGAGAATACACAATTTTACTTGGATTTTTGTAACACAAGTAAGAGAATAAAAACTGAAACATAGATGGAACTCATTTGGTTCTAATGGCTAGTATTTGCGCTTGCTGTCTGGGTTGTGCAAGCAGTGCCGTTGCCCAGGGCGCAGGACCCAGCAGGACATTGCAGATGCAGGACACTCTGGAGCTCCACAGGAACCAGACAGGTCCTCCCTCTAGAAAGGTAAGTACCAGTGGAGATATGGAAATGTTTTAATGTTATCTAGGGGGGTGGTATATTTAACCAATTTCTGTTAAGTAACAACTGTGTTATTGTGCATGTGCTACCCTAGGTCACACCTGCACATGGAAAGTTGTTATCTGAAGAGATCCCTCTTTGCACTCTAATAGTACTCTCCATTGGAAAGAAACCAGTAATGCCATCTGAAGATGATGTTAGCTACCAGAGACGAGTAGGGGCATAACTAGGGGTTTTGGCGCCCAGGGCAAGTAGAAAAATGGCGCCCCCCCAATTTATGTGACCTGGGCTTATTGCCTAGGGTCACTTACAGCCTGAGGAGCACGAGCATAATGCTTGCCTATCAGTACTACAGGTCTAAGACCTGATTACCCCCATGGGCCTAGTGCCCAACAACCTGATGGTCTGGGGACCTCCGTTCGCAGTCGGATTCTTCTGCCACTGACCTGTCCTGGCCAGCAGTGCTGCCAACCAGCACAGTTCTTCTCTTTTGAGCCCAGCATCTTCTTGCCTCTTTTGCGGGCTGGAAGATGCCTGCAAAAGAGGCCATCTTTTAAACATTGCCGGTCCAAGAGCTGGGTGCAAATGTCACCTGCCGCTGCTCCTTGACCTGCGTTGGGAACAGACACACTGTCCTAGCGCTGTCTGCTGATGTGTCCCACTGGGGACACATGTCACTGGGCTGCAGGACTTCAGGCACTGGGATCACACACTTGATCCCAGCTCTGGCTACTACAATGTGGAGCACAACTCTACACTGTACATTGCCCTGGGCGGCGGAGTCACCCCATTACTGGGCCTGTCAAGGGGCCCAGGGCACGTGTCTTGCTCACCTTGCCATCGTTACATTACTAGAGACGAGTCATGAGAAGCTTAGCCTGGTAAATGGGAGAAGATTACTGTTCCCATGCAAGACTTTGGAGATGGCAGTCTTCAGCCGCAAATATCTGCAATATTTCCTGTATTAAATACCCCATGACCTGTAAATGAGGGTTATTAAAGTGGGAACAGCCATTTCCACATGAAAAGGCTTAATAAAAAATCTCCATAGGCCCTTAGTAAACTCACTGGAAGTAGCAGAGAAATTGTTGCAATAAATTAGAAGCTGGATGACAGTTTAATTTGGTTACTTTTGTGAACCTTGTTTTTGTTTTCTGGTATTTTGCACTGTGACTGAACATGTATTATACTTTTATGTTTGTAATAAGCTGTCCATTCAGAATGTATTTTATCTGTTTGTGGCCCCCAAACGATCACAATGTCCAATTATAATCTGTGGTAAACCAAAGTGCCAATTAACTAGACCTCATCCAATTTAGCCAACCACGTGGCTACCTTAAGACCTCTTTCCAATTTCTTTGCCTGTGCTTTTGGTCTTTCGCTGCTCTAATTTTTATTGCTGTATATAAACATTCATACTTTGATGTTTTGCAACTGTATTATTTTACTCTTTGTGACCTCTCCTTAGAGTTCCTCCTATTCATTTGTGTAAACTTTCCCTGCACAGTAACTCCTGTATTGCTCCATTTAATAGCCACATTTATTTTTTTTTCCAGCGATTGTACATAAAATGTACAAAAGACAGATTATATTGCTCTAAATTCCCCAGAAAACCCTTGTTCTGCTAATATGAGTATTGTGCTTTATATTGAAAGGATAATGTATAGACCAGGGGTCAGGGAACTTTTTTTTACCTTTTACCCCAAAATATATTTAGATACGCCGAAGTTACCCTCTTCATTTGAAAGGAAGGAAATCATATAGTAGTGCCCCCATATAATGCCCCTATAGTAGTGCCCCCATATAATGCCCCCATAGTTATGCCCCTGTAGTAGTGCCCCTGTAGTAGTGCCCCCATATAACACCCCTGTAGTAGTGCCCCCCTATAATGCCCCTGTAGTGTCGCTTGTACAAAACCCCCCAAAAAAACACCTTAATCCCCTCTCCTGCATCCTCCACCATCATGTTTGCCCAGCTTCTCCTTGGAATTATGGGAGAGACGTCATGACGTCTCTCCCATAGTGCGCATGGAGAGAGGTGGAAGCTGGAGTTCAGAAGAGAACTCCAGCCTCTGGATAACGTGGCGCTGCAGGGAAGGAGCTGGGCGCCCGCTGGTAATAACATGTCAGCGGGCATCCGGCTTAGAGCCTCCCTGCGGCAATATAGAATGATTCATATGCATGCCCGGCTGTCCGTCCATTACCCCCAGGAATTACATTTTTACCCCATGTGGGGTAATTTACCCCTGTTCCCTGACCACTGGTATAGACAAACATCACAAATAGCATTATTATTATTATTAGTAGTAGTAGTAGTAGTAGTAGTAGTAGTAGTAGTAGTAGTAGTAGTAGTAGTAGTAGGGTAAGCTATTTTGGGTGGGTGCTTGCTTGGTATAGCCTTATGTTTCTTAGACACAGCCCTTCCACAGCCAAAAGCTAAGGTGCCATTTTAGATTTATAGGGTATATTTACAGGAGAACAGGTTTTTAGAAATGGTGATGTTGCCCATAGCAACCGATCAGATTCTACTTAACATGTATCTAGCCCCTTCTAGAATATAATAGCTAGAATCTGATTGTTGCTATGGGCAACATCTCCATTTCTAAAAACCTGCCTGCAGAGTGTGGGTGCCCTTGTGGGAGGGTCTCTTTCTGCTGAGGATTTTCAGCAGGGAAGTACTCTGGTGTGCCAGTGTTATAATTGTATTTTGTATCTGTTTTCGGTTTATTTCACCCTCATTTCTCTTTACTTTTCATTCACTTATCTCAGTTTACCTCTTTTACTCCTTATTTTTTACCTTCAGATTCTATATAGTATTCTTTTCTTGCTTGTTTGCCATGTCGCACCCCAGTGGAGCCACCATCAGGGGGGTCTGCCGGGACTGGAGTCCTGAGCCTGCACACTCAGACAGTGAGGGAGCGTCTGGATGCTCCTACCACCTACCCTTTGGGCCAGACCCCGTGCTCCCCTCAGTGGCCTGCCATGCTGCAACAGTCCTTGGGCCGATTCATAAACTGTGTGTCGGGCCGGCTGCAGAGCTTTAGCCTCTTTGGAGAGTCTGAACATGTGCAGAAGCAGGACTGTGGTGAGGATGCTCCTGCCCAGCTCCTTTGCCCATCTGACTGCCTACATGTGCTGGGCCATTACAAATACATGAGGGGCCGCCCGCACCAGGTGGGTGGGGTGACAATTACACCCTGACCTGAAGCAGACTCAATGAGGGAGTATTCCACACCGCCCCTCAACAGACCCACCCCCATTAGGGCTGCTTCCAGAAATTTCCTGGACGGGAGGGGGGACTGCCTATTTTAACAGTCCTGGGCCCCACAATTTCTAATGGCAGCCCTGCTCCCCAGACACAGTGCATGTCTCTCCACCTGCTACTTGTACAATCTCCCCGCTGACCCTCCGTCAGCGACTGTGGCCTCTCAATGCTGTGGGGGCATTGTGTGGCATTTTGCCATCAAAGGCCTGTCCAGCTCACCAGTCTAGTGAGCATCTGATGCCGGTGGAGTGATGCTTCTGACTGGGGCTCCCCCCTGATGGTTGATTCACGTCGTGGTTGTGGGCAGATGTCATGGTTTGTCTTTGTTCTGGAGTGTCAGCTGCAACAGGGAGCAGCTTAGCATTGACAGCTGGTGGGCTGCGGCTTCCAGCTGGAGGCTCCCTGCTAACCCATGCTGAGAGTTGCAGCCGCAGTACTAGGTTGTGGACACCATCTTTTTCAAGTGAATCACCTGTGGCTATGTTTAACATACTGTATCAGTGTCCAATGTGGCCAGTTTGTCGTATGCTGAGAGATCAATGGGAGGGGAGGAGTTAGCTCAGCGAGGCTAATGGATGCATCCTGCCAGACAGGGGGGAGGGATGGGGGGCTGCAGGTAGTTATTGTAGCTATGCATACTGGGGCACCTGCAATTTGGGGAATGGATGAGTGCACCTGCTATACTGTCTGTATAAGTGGCTGCTGGGTACCTGTGCTGCCAACATTAACAGTGGGCTCTCCTGAGCCCTCTGTCTCGCTCGCCCTTGGGGGTGGTGTAAGAGCTGTGGCCCTTGCACAGTCTGGATCACCTCTGCTGTCTGTTAACCTGTCATCTATTTCCACCTATGGAGGTGATGGTGCAGCCTATGGTCCCGCTGTTGACCATTGCTTCCGGTGGCAGCAGGCCTGCATCTTTGCCTATGGCACCTGTTCTAAAGGGGGCAGAATTTGCAGAAGCTGGAAGTGCAGCTGACTCCATTGGCTGTACATTTTATTGAAATGATTGCGCTGACTCTGTGTCTACTGTCGAGTGGTGGGGCAATGTCCTGTGCAGCGCCAGCATTAACTGGGTGGGGGGATCATCCATAGTTCCCGTCATTGTTGTGCTCTCTTTCTGGTTAGATGGTGTATGTCTCTCCTTCTTCTATTTTAGGTGTTGTGACTGCTGTTTCTGCCACTGCCGGCCCCGCTGGGGAAGGAGGTGTTCGTGAGGTACCTTTAAAGGTGGAGCAGCCAGGTCCCTCCAGTGAGTCTGTGTCTTCTGGTTCTGAAGTTAGTGCTGGCTGGCTTTTGCCTCAGCTTGTATTGCATGCTTTCCGGGATGAGCATTTATGGGGTTTGCACAAGAAGACATGGCAGGTAGGCCCTCTGTGTGTAGTTTTAAATAGTTCCTCATCATCATCAACAGACTCCTCATCTGGGTCTAGCTGTACCAGCAATGTGGCTCCTCGTAAGCATATGCCACATCACCATTTGAGCAACAGTAGTGTGTCATCTCGGGGGGGGGGGCAGGCAGATGCTGTCCATTGCGCCAATATTAGGATGTTCACAGAATTAGGCCTAGGATTACAGATCATATTCACACAACCCGGTATGTTGATATTTTTACATTAATGAGCAAGTCTATAAAGGCACTGGCTGCTGCACAAGGACAAATGGTATGGGTGAGTATGTGTTCAAGTTGTATCACAATTGGTAAATGATTCATTATTTGCATTGAATAAATAGTTTTATTCAGCTAAGGAAATTGTTTGGAAGACATACAATGAGGAGTTCTGTTAGAAGCAGCATGGTTTAGTTGTCATGAACCTTGGATGTAAGGAAGTTGAGGTCTGGCTAGAGGTTACACAGCTTGAACATCTGGGTTCACAGCCCCTAAGTGCATGCTGATGGCTGGTCGGGGTGAGCTAGTCTACCAAGCTAAAGGTAAATGTTTTCCATATAACAATGGCCAGTGTCTATTAGGGTCAAAAAGTCTGAGATGTGGGGGTCTTCTCCAGACCAAGGAGTGTGGCCGCTCTGTGGAGGTTAGCAGGGGAGACATTCTGGAGGTCCTGGTCTGAAGTAGGACTTCTACTCCGGTAAATGTGGCTGCATGTCTCATTGGTTTGCCATGTGCCCACATCATGTTGAAGAGGAGGTATTATGGAATGGTTTCTTTCATGGTTTTCATCTGCTCATAGAGGGGGAAGTTTAGGTGGGGAAGCGTCATTTAATTCAGCATCTGTCTTATCATGAGGGCTTCTCGGTTAACAATGCAATCATGGGAGATCTTTGTTGAGTTACTTATCTGTGCTTTGATGATGTTTTGAATGTTGTGAGTTCTTTTGTGGTCAGAGCTCTCATAGGTAAGTTAGATGTGGAATCTGCCTTTTGGCTGTTGTCCTTGCACCCTGAGTTTTGGAGGAATTTTTGTTGCTCTTCAATAGAATGGCATTTGGGTTGCCTTTACAGAGTCCAATTGTGTTCTTCAATTGTTTACAAAAGCGGTGGGCTCCTCTGGGTTTGGAGCTTACTCTGATGGGACATGGTGAGCAGCTCCATGGCCAGACAAGTAGTTGACTAAAGGTTTGACTAGGAATCTTCTTCTTCTCAAACTGGTTTCTCTTGAACTTTGATGTAGCCTCTTGTTGAATTGTAGTGTAGTTTTTTGGTGCAATAATCCTTGTGTGATTCAATCAAAGTCAGCATGCCACATTCCTCAAGCCCCTTTATTTATTAGCTCAAATAGTTTTTATTTTGTTTAATGTTTTGTTTCACACTCAACATGTTCTAGGTGTTCAGAATGACCTCACTGATACATTGTTCCATGCTATCCTCTAACCCCCCCTCGTGGCTCACGGCTGTCTCTGGTTACATTAACATTAAAACATTTCAGATTTTGAATGCTTCACCTGTAGCCAAAAACACAGGCTGATATAAACAATCTGTCAGGTCTGGATTATCGGCGTTGTGACAAGACCCTGTGGTAGTAGTGACGTCAGAAGGTCCTCCCACAAATGCCAGGCATTCCTAAGGGAATGCCTGCGTTTGTGCAGCCACCCCCCTTGCCCGCCTACATAATGGGGCGAGCTGTCACTCACCATCAACAGCCACCCCGTCTTATAGTGAGCCCTGTAGTGACTGAAGTTCAGTTGCTCGGAGGGGCTTGCGCATGCGCACGTCGGATGCAGCGCATGTGCAGTGGCCAAACATCGAGCCGATTGCAAGAGCTGTGCGCTCACGAGCGGCTCTGCATCAGGCCCTTGGTCAGATAGCCAGTAGGGTAAAATCAACTTATTAAAAGTCCTAAAGTGGAGTGTACCTATATAAGTGCAGTGCAAAGCCACCAAACTGTTGTTATTTCCTGCCAAAGCATGACCACCCTCATGGTTGAGCCCACCACCATAAAAACTTAACAAAAATCTAAAACTCTAAAAATGCTTTCCAAAAACAGTAAAACCCCCTCATCCGTCAAATGCACTCCATCTGCATGAAACAAGTGAGCATACCGAAAACAGATCAACAGATGTTCCACAACAAACCCCTTTAATTCTAAAACTTTTCAGAAACCAAGGCATAAACCTTCACCCACTACTTGTCCATGACATCACCCGACAAACATTCCCGCGCCAAACACGTCTTGGAATAACAGCTGGCCAAACACCAGCCAGCAATCTGTACTGTATCATAAACCATGGCAAACTTCAGCTCAAGAGATGATCTGGTTCTGTTCCCAAATCATTTCCCTCCAAATGGATAACTAAGACACTAGGAGGTCCGAAGGACTCCATATCTGACAACAAATAATGCACGATGGACTCCAAAGAGATGCCCCTTCACTCTAACCATCTAGTTTGGTCAAAAGGCACAAAGGAAGCTGTATAACGGGTCAAATGGTGACCAAGAGTCCTAGTACATGAAAGAATGCCCAACATATGAGGCATATGTCAAAACACCCTCCTGCAGCAATAAAAAGATAAGTTAATAAATGGATGCCAAACAAAACTATCAAAAGGCAAAGAGAAAGTAAATAAGGGGATAACTTAAACCAAAGTAAAAGCCTGAAAAACCAACTGGTTCATTTTAGAGCACAGTATAGACACGGCAACCAGCTCGCTAATGCAAAAAGGCCCATGAAAGGCCATTGCAAAAGCAAGCTTATACAACAAAACCTCAAATGAAGATGACCAAACAAACAACATAGTAGACAATAGGTGCAACAACAATCTCACCGTAACCAGATGCCTGCGATCATTGGAAACCAGGGCCATCCTGGCCCAGTCTTTTACGGCCCTCTGAATCAGGAAACTTTTGGTAAAATCATGAGCAAGTGCAAGAAAAATTACTCACTTGCAATTATATGAGATGCAAAAGCCCAAGACTTTCCAGATGAATAGAGGTTACAAATAAAAGTCAAGAAGGTGTGATAGAGAGCCTTTCAGTTTTCCCCCTTGCAGAAAATATATGCCTCCCACTGATTCCATGCAGCTCTATAGGACAAAGGGTATTCTGTGCTAATTATTGCTGAGCTACTCCCTGCATTCCGGTGAGATAACCTGCCAACAATAAGATGGGCAAACATCACTGATCAGTACAGCCGATGGATCAAGATCCCTAAATCGATCACACTGGAACCACAAGAGCATGTCCGCTATGGAGTTGTCAATGCCAGGAACATGCCACATTAAAAAGAAAATGTTAAACTTTAAACACTGCAAAATGAGCTGCACAAGGAGTCAGAGGACTGGCAATAAAGTGGAATGCTGGCAATTAATGGCTTGAACCACCTTATTATCACACCAAAAGATGACATGATGATTATGCAAACACTCGCCCTACAATTCCAGTGCAACAAAAAAAGGAAAAAGCACCAGCAATAAGAGATTTCTAGTGAGCCTGGAAGTGACCCAGTGAGCCAGCCATGGGTAGGCTGACAAGGAATCCTCATAGAAGGCGTCAAACCCATTGAAACCCGCCACACTAGTAAAAAGTCAGAGCTGCAAGCTGGATAAGGGAGGTAAAAGCCAAAACTTTATGCCATTAAAGTCAGACAAAAATTTGTTTCAAACTCAGAGGTCCCTATGAAGCCTTGTATGGTGATGAGCCTTATTAAGACCCAACAAAGCGCGTTCAAGTTTACAGAAAAAAAACCATGCCCATGGGTTTAACCTAACAAGCAAACTTAAGAAGACCTAGCAATGAATGGCCGCAGGGTAATTTTACCTGTAGAAAACATAATCAAGATCATGTAATGATGCGAAGAAATATTCTCAGTGGGCACCCTGCAAAAGCAGACAATGATATCAATCTCTATGCCAAGATGCAACATTTGAGTATAGGGGTCCCAAATTCAGAAAATAGGTCCCCCAAAGAAAATATCAGCCCCTCAAAAGGGGGTGGAACCAGCTGGACCCAGGCCCCGGAAATAATAAAGGTAAGGAAGAACTAAAAGTCTAAAAATAAGCAAACGAGATAGAACAACGCATGGGAAGTCATTTGTCGAGTATCAAAAAACCTATGAACTGGAGAGAATCCAGATGCAGGGGTAGCAGGCAAAAGGTGGATTGTACTTCAATCTTGCCCAAATTAGCTCACAGGCAGTGTGCCTTACCAAGTATTAAAGCCTCATCACAGGACTAATAACAAACACAGGATAAGGACTACTGAATAGCAACATTACCTGAACCACCAGGAGGGTACGAAAGATGCTTAATGAGGCGGAACTGCCCAGGAGCCTTTTTGAACACCACACCTACCGTTGACAATACCAAGTCACATAATGAAGGAAAAAGAAATGCCCCAACCATGAGCCCTAAATGCACCTCCATGGCTACCTTTGCAGCAAACACTTGGGGCAACTCAACTGCCTATTTAAAATTCCGAGGGGAACCCATGATTGCTACTTTGGATAATGGGACCTGAAAGCCCTTGATAAAATCAGTTCTCAAAAACTGCAAATCTTTACGAAAGGGGTACCACTGTATCCATTTAACCATGGCACCCACATTAAGAGGTGATAGTGCCTTACAAATGAGCCCTAGAGCCAGAGGGTTTGGCATCTCTGGCAGATCCGGACAGCTTAGAGCTGTCTTGAGCTGAATGAGGGGCTGAAATTGTCTTGAAAATGAAACTTAGCCCCAGTGGTACAATTGCCATTGTACGTTTCATAGCAATGACCCTTGTGCTCACTAGCTTTAGGGGTGCGAGCAGGAGGCTTAGAAGGAGGAGTCACGTGCCATGTCCCCAAAGCTTCAACAGCAGTGAGGACTGGTTGTGTTGCCTCAAGCCAAGCCTTGACATCTTTACAGCCGAGGATAATAGTCCTCACACCATGCTGCTTACGGTGAAACTCCTCATCATAACGCCTCCAACCCTCACCCCTAGACGAATGGAGCAGGACATAAATAAGATGCAAGTAGTAATTCATGGCCTCAGAAGGACGCATTTCCAGTTAGCATGCAGCAAACATATAGAAACTGTTCATCCAGTTTATATAAAATGGGTGAACTTTCTGAATAACACCTCCTTTCCATTAAAGCCTTAAGAGCTTTGAAGGTAAGGATAAATACATCTACATATTTGCCCTTGTTAATTTTAACATGCATGCATGCTGAAGACCCCGGAGGACTGCAGTATTAGCACAGTGAACAACATCTCCAGGCACCGACTGCAGACTTTCACTGCTGCGATGTCGCCAACGCTGGCACTGCCAACATGATCTACCACAAGAACGCCCTAGCTTAGCTTTCTTAGCTTTGAGTCATCTAGAATGGTCTGAGCTAGTGCTGGTTAAAGATGAGGAAGTAAACTGCAAGTCCATAACCCATTGGCCACACCATCAGCGCAGAATATCTGATTGAACATGGCCGCTGGTGTCAGTGCAACTGCGTCTTTAGATGCAGTTGTTGACACCGACACACCCGTGTCTGATATCCAGCCACCCAATTATCACCCAGAAATGCCCATTGAAATTGCATGGATCTGCATGTAATTTATATTTGCGCATGTGCGGTAACTATCAGGACACATGTGCGGTGCAGGTCAGATTAATTCTCAGAGGGAAACCATCTATCACGCTAGACTTCAGGGAATCCCCTACTGAGGGGCTGAAAGCTGAGGTCCTGGGTTGAGGAAGGAATTGGAGGTGAGGGGCCTTAATGTAAGTTCTCCTCATTCACAAGTATCAGATGTTGATGAGACCTGACCAAAGGCACAGAGTCTAACCCGCCGGAAGGTGTTCAACAGTGACCCCTCCAAGCAGGATATGGGTTTAACTGCTCCCGGCAAGCAGGTTGTGGCCCTTTGGTCAGGTATCCGATACGAGTGGGAAATGGAGAGAGGTACACTGCTTTGGCCCAGAGGAAGTACTTTGGAGAAGTACTAATACGTATTCTATACCTTTCAGTACAGAGTTGGTACACTGGGATTGCTTCTAGTAGTGGTACAGAACGACAAGAGGGAAGGTCCACTGAGGAGTAGGATACTCTGCTGGCACCGGAAGATGGTGGTAGTTGTGCTGACTGCACGGAGTGTGGCTACTGGTGCACCATTGGTACAGTAGGTGATTCAGTGGTTGTACTTGGTTGGTGTGTACAGAGTACATGATGTGCAAATCCAGATGCACCTGAGAGTGATTCCAGAAATTGTACCTACTTGTGTGTACTGAATACACAACGTGCGAATCCAGTCGCATCGGAGGATAGTTCGGTAGTTGTACTCAGTGGTGTGTACTGCAGTGGCGCACCAAAGGGGGTCAAGCATGGTGTGTTCCCCCTGCGCCCAGCGCCCGTCCTTTGCTGCACAGCCGAGACCTTCCCTCCCCATGAGCGCTTACCCAATAGCGTCAGGTGGAGGGTGGGAGGAGGACGGTCTCAGGCTGTGCAGTACGACACACATCGCCGCCAGTGCGGCAGCAATGTGTGTGTTAACCAGCAGCCAATGAGAGTCAGACAGACTCTCATTGGCTGCTGAGCTCCCACTTCAAGAGCCGGCTCCCTTCCGGCTGCTGCAGTGGGAAATGGGAGAGACGTCATGACGTCTCTCCCATAATGCAGAGCGCTCCAGCCCGGGAGTACTGATGTGCGGCGCCGGGAGCAGTGGCTGGAGCCGGAGCGTGGAATCAGGTAAGTGTATTTTTTTTTTAACTTGTGTTGTATGTCTGCACATCGGGGGGGCACCATTACAGGGGGGGACCACTACTGGGGGCAACATTACAGAGGGGGGCACTACTGGGGGCACCATTACAGGGGGGGACCACTACTGGGGGCACAATTACAAGGGAGGACCACTACTGGGGGCACCATTACTGGGGGGAGCACAGCTTGGGGCACCATTACAGGGGGGGAGCATTGCTGGGGACACCATTAATGGGAGGACCACTACTGGGGGCACCATTACTTGGGGGGCACCGATACTGGGGGCACCATTACTGGGGGGGACCACTACTGGGGGGGACGCACTACTGGGGACTACAACTGGGGGGGACTACTATTGGGGGCACTGCATCAGGAGGGGGGGACTACTGGGGGGAACTACTACTGGGGGCACTATATAAGGGGCTTACTACTAGGGGACCACTACTGGGGGCACTAAATAGGGATGAAAACTACAGGAGACACTGTATAAGGGCACTGGATAGGGGGTGATCAATACTGAGGGCCTGCATAAAGGGGACCACTACTGGGGGAACTGCATGGGGGGAGGACTACTGTTGGGGGCATTATATAAGGGGCTTACTACTAGGGGCACTGCATTGGGGGGACCACTAGGGGCACTAAATAGTGAGGAAAACTACAGTGGGCACTGTATAAGGGGCACTGGATAGGGGGGATCACTGCTGGGGGCCAGCATAAGGGAGACCAGTACTGGGGGCACTTCATAGGGGAGGCACTGAATAAGGGAGACAACTACTGGGGTACTGAATAAGGGGAAGTAATGAGGGGCTGCAGAAGGGGGACCACTACTGGGGGCATTGCATACTGGGGGTACTGTTTAAGGGGAGCTAATTGGGGGCTGCATAAGGGGGACCACTACTGGGGGTACTGTATAAGGGGCACTACTATGGGCCTGCATAAGAGGGACCACAACTGGGGACATTGCATACTGGGGGTACTGTATAAGGGGCATTACTGGTGTTAAGGTGCATATGGAAATTAATGTTCAGAGTGACGATAAAGGGGTGTGTCATGTTGACACACATGGAAGTCACACAAGAGCAATATTAATATGTGGATGCAAATGCCAAGGCAGCTGCGATCTCTCACATGTTCCACTCATGCACAAAACCGGAAATATTGAATGCAGATAAGGCGGCCATCAGCCTTCTGAGTAAGTCTAAACTGTCGCAGACACAATGGGTCTGCAGACACGGAGAGGGCTAATTTATGGACGCCCAGAAAACAGTGTTTAAACGGTCCAATGCATCTGCATTTTTTAAACCACTGCCCCTCACCTCCCCCAAACGCTGACTACCTGTCACTCACTTTACGAATGAATCCTCTGTGAAAGCATAATCGCAAAACAATCGCTGAGTGTACACAGTGCAGCTTACATGTGTGCAAAATGGCTAACAATCGCTCAATCTATGTGAAAAATGGCATTGTGTCCACAGCTGAATCAGGCCCCTTCTCCACAATCAGCAAGGAAAGCCCAATGTACCCAAGTCCTTTTATCATACAGTACATAGCAAACCATCTTGACGTGGTAATTAATCCACCTGTCCATACGAAAGTTTTTAATCGTACAGATAAAAGACAGAAAAGGAGAAGAAGCTTCATTGGAGCTCTGCTTCTGATATTTTCCACTTTGTAAATTACTTTTGCTTTGCTGGGAGAAAAAGGTGAGTCTTCAGAATAAGTGCAATAATAGTATAGAGGGTACCTGAAAGAAACTCAATAAGTCTTTCTCTATATGAAATCAAACTCAGGTGATATCAACGTTCAATTTGTTTTCCTTTATATCCGCTTAGAATTATGTTATTTTTCTGCACATTCAGAATAAATAGGAAAATTAAAGATAAATGCTGCCTAGAGCCAATTTGTGGTAAATGCTTTTAGCACATGTATAAGAACATCTATCTATTAAAAAGCAACACAATCTTGTAGAATCATGATTTCAACAGGGCAGTGAACATTATTGAAGACCTAAACCAAGACTTTTAACTACAGATTTGAAACATCAGATGCTGTACTTAACTACTTTATATAAAAACTAGGGGTGAGCGGGTTCGGATTTCTGAAATCCGAACCCCCCCGAGCCCCCCCGATCCGAGTCCGATCCGAGTCAGGCTCGACTTTTCCCGCCTGACTCGGATCTGACATCGAGGCAAAACGTCATCATCCCGCCTTCCGAGTCTCGCGGGTTTTGGATCCTATATAAGGTACCCGCGTCGGCGCCATTTTCTCACTCGGCTGTGGACAGTGAAGAGGGAGGGTGGGAGTTAGTGCTGTGTAGTGTAGTGTAGTGTAGTGCTGCTGTTGTCCACTACTTCAAAGTCCATAGGGGCTGGCTGTGTTGTGCTGTGCTGCTGTTGTTAATAGGGGCTGTGTCCACTACTTCAAAGTCCATAGGGGCTGGCTGGACTGTGTTGTGCAGTCAGTTCCAAAGTCCTGTGCAGTGTCCCAGTCCTAAAGGGGTGCTGTAGTGTTGTCCAGGGGGTGCTCTGTCCATCAGGGGTGCTCCCCCCAAGTGCTAAAAAAATAATATATTTTCTGTGTTTGTGAATTGTGTGCGCAGTAGCCGCACGTGCATCAACAAAGTAGTGCCAAGCGTGCGCCTGTGTCATAAGTAAAGGGCCGGCTGGCTTGACCGTTAAGGGTGCTGTAACCCCCGAAAGTACACTCCAGTCCAAACCTAAAAAAAAATTATTTTCTGTGTTTGTGAATTGTGTGCGCAGTAGCCGCACGTGCATCAACAAAGTAGTGCCAAGAGTGCGCCTGTGTCATAAGTAAAGGGCCGGCTGGCTTGACCGTTAAAGGGTGCTGTAACCCCCGAAAGTACACTCCAGTCCAAACCAAAAAAAAATTATTTTCTGTGTTTGTGAATTGTGTGCGCAGTAGCCGCACGTGCATCAACAAAGTAGTGCCAAGCGTGCGCCTGTGTCATAAGTAAAGGGCCGGCTGGCTTGACCGTTAAAGGGTGCTGTAACCCCCGAAAGTACACTCCAGTCCAAACCAAAAAAAAATTATTTTCTGTGGTTGTGAATTGTGTGCGCAGTAGCCGCACGTGCATCAACAAAGTAGTGCCAAGCGTGCGCTTGTGTCATAAGTAAAGGGCCGGCTGGCTTGACCGTTAAGGGTGCTGTAACCCCCGAAAGTACACTCCAGTCCAAACCTAAAAAAAAATTATTTTCTGTGTTTGTGAATTGTGTGCGCAGTAGCCGCACGTGCATCAACAAAGTAGTGCCAAGAGTGCGCCTGTGTCATAAGTAAAGGGCCGGCTGGCTTGACCGTTAAAGGGTGCTGTAACCCCCGAAAGTACACTCCAGTCCAAACCAAAAAAAAATTATTTTCTGTGTTTGTGAATTGTGTGCGCAGTAGCCGCACGTGCATCAACAAAGTAGTGCCAAGCGTGCGCCTGTGTCATAAGTAAAGGGCCGGCTGGCTTGACCGTTAAAGGGTGCTGTAACCCCCGAAAGTACACTCCAGTCCAAACCAAAAAAAAATTATTTTCTGTGTTTGTGAATTGTGTGCGCAGTAGCCGCACGTGCATCAACAAAGTAGTGCCAAGCGTGCGCCTGTGTCATAAGTAAAGGGCCGGCTGGCTTGACCGTTAAAGGGTGCTGTAACCCCCAAAGTACACTCCAGTCCAAACCAAAAAAAAATTATTTTCTGTGTTTGTGAATTGTGTGCGCAGTAGCCGCACGTGCATCAACAAAGTAGTGCCAAGAGTGCGCCTGTGTCATAAGTAAAGGGCCGGCTGGCTTGACCGTTAAAGGGTGCTGTAACCCACAAAGTACACTCCAGTCCGAACCAAAAAAAAATTTATTTTCTGTGTTTAGCCGCACGTATATATCAAATCGATATAACATAAATGGAGGACCAAACTTTCTCCGATAAAAATAAAATAGAGAAAGATCAAGAACCACTTCCTCCTAGTGCTGAAGCTGCTGCCACTAGTCATGACATAGACGATAACATGCCATCAACGTCGTCTGCCAAGGCCGATGCCCAATGTCATAGTAGAGGGCACATACAATCCCAAATGGCAAAGTTCAGGAAAATGACCTTGAAAAAGACATTTAAATCAGCTGAAGAGAAACGTAAACTTGCCAATATGCCATTTACGACACGGAGTGGCAAGGAACGGCTAAGGTCGATCCCTAGTATGTTCATGACTAGTGGTTCAGCTTCACATGACGATGGAAGCACTCCTCCCACTAAAAAAATCAAAAGAGTTAAGCTGGCAAAAGCACAGCGAAGAACTGTGCTTTCTAAGAAGATATCACAAATCCCCAAAGAGAGTCCAAGTGTGGTGGTGGTTGCGATGCCTGACCTTCCCAGCACTGGACGGGAAGAGGTGGCTCTTTCCACCATTTGCACGCCCCCTGCAAGTGCTGAAAGGAGCACCCACAGTCCACTTGCTGATATGCAAATTGAAGATGTCACTGTTGAAGTACAACAGGATGAGGATACTGGTGTAGCTGGCGCTGAGGAGGAAGTTGGCGAGGAGGATTCTGATGGTGATGTGGTTTGTTTAAATCAGGCTCCGGGGGAGACAGTTGTTGTCCGTGGGATGAAAAAGCCCATCACGGTCATGCCTGGGCAGAAGACCAAACATTCCACCTCTTTGGTCTGGCAATATTTCTATCCAAATCCGGACAACAACTGTCTTGCCATATGTACCATATGTAAAGGTGAAATAAGTAGGGGTAGGGACGTCAACCACCTAGGAACATCCTCCCTTATACGGCACCTGCAGCGCGTTCATAAAAAGTTACTGTCAAGTTCAGAAACTTTGGCTCAGACCGTAAGCAGTCCAGGGACACCTAAATCCCGTTGTCCTGTTGTATCCAAGCGCCTGCAAACCACACCGTCAACTCCCTCCTCGTCAATTTCCTCCTTAGTCAGGATCGGAAGTAGTCCTGCAGGCCATATCACTGGCATGACTGACTCTCCTATCCGGGATTCCTCCGGAGGATCCTGCATTGCTACGCCTACTGCTGCCGCTGCTGCTGTTGCTGCTGCTGCTGGGAGTCGTTCATCATCCCAGAGAGGAAGTAGGAACACCACTACTTTTACTAAACAATTGACCCTCCAACAGTCCTTAGCGAGGAGGATGAAGTACGACAGCAGTCATCCTGAAGCAAAACGTATAACTGAGGCCTTGACTGCTATGTTGGTGTTAGACGTGCGTCCGGTATCCGCCATTAGTGCAGTGGGATTTAGACAATTGATGGAGGTAGTGTGTCCCCGGTTCCAAATCCCGTCTAGATTCCACTTCACTAGGCAGGCGATACCGAGACTGTACAGAAACGTCAGAAAAAGTGTCCTCAGTGTCCTGAAAAATGCCGTTGTACACAATGTCCACTTAACCACGGACATGTGGACAAGTGGAACAGGGCAGACTAAGGACTATATGACTGTGACAGCCCACTGGGTAGATGTATCACCTTACGCAGCAACAGCAGCAGCGTCACCAGTAGCAGCATCTCAGAAACGCCAGCTCGTTACAAGGCAGGCTACGCTGTGTATCACCGGTTTCAGTAAGAGGCACACCGCCGACAACCTCTTAGAGAAACTGAGGGAAATCATCGCCCAGTGGCTTACCCCACTTAGACTCTCCTGGGGATTTGTGATATCTGACAACGCCACCAATATTGTGCGGGCATTACATCTGGGCAAATTCCAGCACGTCCCATGTTTTGCTCACACAATAAACTTGGTGGTGCAGAATTTTCTGAAAAGCGACAGGGGCGTGCAGGAGACGCTTTGGGTGGCCCGAAAAATTTCTGGCCACTTTCGCCATTCAGCGACTGCGTGCCGAAGACTGGAGCGCCAGCAAACACTCTTGAACCTGCCCCGCCATCACCTGAAGCAAGAGGTTGTGACGCGGTGGAACTCAACCCTCTATATGCTTCAGAGGATGGAGGAGCAGCAAAAGGCCATACAAGCCTATACATCCACCTATGACATAGGCAAAGGAGGGGGTATGCACCTGACTCAAGCGCAGTGGAGAATGATTTCCGTGTTGTGCAAGGTTCTCCAGCCCTTCGAACTTGCCACACGTGAAGTCAGTTCAGACACTGCCAGCTTGAGTCAGGTCATTCCCCTCATCAGGCTTTTGCAGAAGCAGCTGGAGAAAGTGAAGGAGGAGCTAAGACGGAGCGATTCCGCTCGGCATGTGGGACTTGTGGATGAAGCCCTTCATTCGCTTTGCCAGGATTCCAGGGTGGTCAATCTGTTGAAATCAGACCACTACGTTTTGGCCACCGTGCTCGATCCTAGGTTTAAAGCCTATTTGGTGTCTCTCTTTCCGGCCGACACAAGCCTGCAGAGGTGCAAAGACCTGCTGGTGAACACACTGTCAGCTAAAGCGGAACGTGACACGTCAACGGCTCCTTCTTCATTTTCTCCCGCAACTGGGGCTGCCAGGAAAAAACTTAGGTATCCTAAGCAACCCACTGGCGGTGATGCAGGGCAGGCAGGACCAAGTTTGGACATCTGGTCTGGACTGAAGGACCTGGCAACAATTTCTGACATGTCTACTGTCACTGCATATGATACTGTCACCATTGACAGAATGGTGGAGGATTACATCGGTGACAGCATCCAAGTAGGCATGTCAGACAGTCCATACCTGTACTGGCAGGAAAAAGAGGCAATTTGGAGGCCCCTGTACAAACTGGCTCTATTTTACCTGAGTTGCCCCCCCTCCAGTGTGTACTCCGAAAGAGTGTTTAGTGCAGCCGGGAACCTTGTCAGCGAAAGGCGTAGGAGGTTGGTTCCACAGAATGTGGAGAAGATGATGTTCATCAAAATGAATTATCAGCTCTTCCAGGGAGACCAGCCTCCAGAAGGTACAGAGGGACCTGTGGTGGTGGATTCAAGTGGGGACGAGTTAATACTTTGTGAGGATGAGGATGTACACACTGAAGAGGGTGAGGAATCGGTGGATGAGGAGGATGAGGATGACATCTTGCCTCCGTAGAGCCAGTTTGTGCAGGGACACATTAATTGCCAGCTTGTTTTGTGGGGGCCCAAACGAACCAATCATTTCAGCCACAGTTGTGTGGCAAACCCTGGCGCTGAAATGATTGGTTTGTTAAAGTGTGCATGTCCTGTTTATACAACATAAGGGTGGGTGGGAGGGCCCAAGGACAATTCCATCTTGCACTTCTTTTTTTTCTTTGCATTATGTACAGTTTGGGGCCTAGTTTTTCAAACTGCCATCCTGTCTGCCACTGCAGTTTCACGCCTAGATGGGTCACGTGTTTGTGCCGCCCACTCGTGTCGCTTAGCATAGTCATCCAGCTACCTCGGTGCAACCTTTTGGACATAAAAACACTATTGTGAGGTGTGAGGTGTTCAGAATAGACTGGAAATGAGTGGAAATTAAGGTTATTGAGGTTAATAATAGCATAGGAGCAGAAAAACCCACAAATTCTGTGATTTTAGCTGTTTTTATGCTTTTTTTCAAAAAAATACAGATCCAAAACACAAAACCCAGAACCCAAAACACGGAAGGGTGGTTTTGGCAAAACCAATCCAGATCCAAAACACGAAGAAAGATCCAGATCCAAAACCAAAACACAAAACACGAAAAGTGGCCGGTGCACACCCCTAATAAAAACATGATTTCGGGATGCTTTAAAAGAAGCAAATTGCTGCAATGCTTATTGCTGTGCATTAGACCAATTCAGTATTGAACAGATGCCAGTTGCTTATCATCACCTATCTGCCTGCCCTAAGGCCCACCTGAGACAGAACATAAGTGTTAGAGGAATGGAGGACATGACACTGCTCGTCAGTGGGACATGAAGGACCTACAGGTGGAATACAAAGATAGGAGTCCACAAAGTACTCTAGTGTAGGCTATTTGGGTTTGGAGCTTGATGAATAGGATCCATAGTGTACAGTGTAAACAAATAACTATTCAGTTCCACAACAAAAACTATTAAAATCAGAAGATTGTGCTATTAAAATAAGTAGTTATGTCACAATAGAAACGGTTGTGCTTCTGTTCATCCACATCCATTCTGATTGGCTACCACCAGGACTCCATTTACTTCAACAGATGAGAAGGTGAAAGGTAAGGGATGAATAAGGGAGATTGGAAGAGTACAGAGGAGGCAGGAAAATGGTGCAGGGCAAAAGGAAAATTATGCAGGAAAAAGTGGATGGTGTGGACAAATGGCCGAAGATGTTGGAGGGTGATAGAGGAGTAAAGGAGACAGACACACAAAAGAAGGAGAGACATAAATAATGCAGAGACACACAAACAAAAAGGGAGGGCAAAGAAAGACAGATGGGGAGACACGTGTGATACAAAATTATAGAAAAACACACATAAAGAGTGAAAGGAAGTTTGTCCTTTCCATTCATGAAGTGTGAGTTTACATATATTCTCTTTGAACATTAAATTGCCAGTACAATACACACTACAGTATATTGCACTTTCTCACCCATATATTCCGGGACACTCATTTGGAGAAATTATTATTATCCAAACGACCTTCACCTATGGATCAAAGAGAGTGCCAAAACCACATTCCTTCCCCTATATACTACTTTGAGGAGCCCAACTGAAGGGCTTCTGCTGTTCCTACCCTCATTTGTTCCCAAAGATATACTTGATGTCAGCCACCTACACTATAGTTGGGGTTATGGCAGAGATTACTATAGACAGGGTGTTATGAATCCCAAGAAGAATCTCTTCAGCAGGAGGCAATAGTTCTGAGGATTATTATAGCGATGGGATCAACCGAAGGATAGAGCAGTTGTAACCCAAGACCGTAGATGCTTGTCAAAGGTGGAGATCTGGCAGTCATGTAACTGCCTTGAGGGCTTTAGGTGCTTGACAAAGGTGGAGACCTAGTGGTCATGTAGCAGCCTTGAGGGCTGGAGGTACTTGACAAAGGTGGAGACCTAGAGGTCACATAGCAGCCTTGAGGGCTGGAGATGCTTGGCAAAGATGGTGACCTAATGGTCACAGGGCAGCCTTGATGGCTGGAGATACTTGGCAAAGGTGATGACCTGATGGTCATGGAGCAGCCTTGAGGGCTGGAGATACTTGGCAAAGGAGGTGACCTGATGGTCACAGAGCAGCCTTGGGGGCTGGATATACTTGGCAAGATGGTGACCTGATGGTCACAGAGCAGCCTGAATGGCTGGAGACGTTCCAAGATGCAGAGCAGCAGAGATAACCTTGGTGTACAATAAAGTCCACTCAGATGCTGCACTGCGGTTAATGCCGCTGGAAAGTGATGCGGCAACTGGGAGATGATATGTACACACACTGTGGAGGTAGTTGTGGTGTAGGGCTCGGATGCAGTAGTGTGCACTGTGCCACTGGAATTTGACACGGCACTTGGAACGCTGGAGGCACTCTGCAGAGGAGATAGCCACGATGTTATGCTGGAACCTCAGACACTGCAGTGTGGTTAATACCGCTGGGATGTTATACAACAGGAGACATTACAGACTCAGGACTGGAGATGCTGACAATCACAATGAGAGATACTAACTCTTTGGAACCGGAAACACATGTAAGACGCTATCACCAGCATCTGAGCAACGCACCAGTAGGACAGAAAAAATTAGTAAGAACCAATCCAGTCGAAGCAGGGATGATGTGCAGCCAGATGGGAGGACTTCATGAGTTGACAGCGTGGCATCTCCGTCTCCCGGCAACAGGCCTAAGAGAATCACCAGGAGCACCATTGTCCAACAAGATGCAGTGGCAGCTTGTGACACAGGGGAAGGAGAGAGACTGGCACAGACAGGGAATGGACAGTGATGAAGGTTCAGACAGGGGATGGAAACAGGATGGCACAGACAGGGAAAGAAAAAAGTATCACGCAAAAAGGGGATGGAGAGATAGTTGCATACAGGAGACTGGCAGAGAGACTCAAACATGCACTGAAAAGGTATAGACTGGCTGGTGCAGAGACAGGAATAGTTGGGGCTCATATGGGAATGGCAGCGGCTGGTGCAAACAGGCTAAGGCAAAGAGGCTGGCAAAGACCATAAAAGGTCCTTTGTGGTGCAGGTTCTACCAACTGAAGAGTCAATGCCACTTAATTGAAATTACCCTTTTGATCTGCAGATCAAGAGGACACAACAGCGGCACTCTGATTGTGCAGCACCGTATACCCTCATCGCAGCATCAGGACATAATGATTCTCCAAAAATTATTGGCACAAACAAGTCTAAGGAAATGAGCAGCGTACCTTGTGAAATGCGGTAAAAGTTTATACAAATCTCCTTCTGCGTGCCAAATATAGATCAGTGATTTGCTATCCACTAATTGTGACATTAGATTTATGAATTTTCATTTTGCGATGTACTTCTAGTAAACCTGAAGCTAATTTCAATTAAGTAGTATTGTCTCTTTAATTAATAGGACCTTCGCCAAAAGGAACTTTTTCATTTAGAGTCTCTAGGAGAGGTTCTGCATCCCTCTCCCCCCTTTTAAAGACAACAAACAGTACCAATTGCTTTATAGTGGATCACTTTCTGCAACAGACAGTAGAAGGACAGAGAGGCTGGCTCAGATAAATTAATGGAAAGCAGCTGAAACAGGCAAGAAAAGAGCAAAGAAGATTGCACCATAGTTGTGGACTTTCGGGGTGAAATTATGTTGCAGCAGGGGGCGGTGTGAAGGCATATGTGGGAGGTGTGGGGGCATGTTGGCATGATTGCATAATTGCAGCCTTGCCCTTGCTATACAATTGCAAGATTACCAGCATTATAAAGCATGGGACGGGGCTACGATGACACTATGCAGCATAATTTGTATCATTGACTCCCTTCGGACCATCCACTTTTGCCAGCAAAGTATGGGGAAAGCCGGGGGGTGGTAGCCAATAAGGGAGACTTGCCCTATCTTGTGGGCAGCTGGGAGCATCACCCAATTTTCTGGAGCCTCCCAAGCATTTCGGGAGAGTAGGCAAGAAAGTAAGATATGCTGAAAAGCACAGTAAGACATAGTAACTTTGTTTGCCTCCCAGTACTTGGTCCATGTGCCGGGGGAGGAAAAAATCCAAGTGGAGGGTGAGTGGAGGTAAAGTCAGGGAATAGACAACAAATGATATGGAACTAGCAGACCCCTGACCCCCTCCAGAAGAAAAAAACTCAACAAATTTGCTCAACATCTTCTTAATTTTAAAAGGTACTGTATGGCGACTGCAGCTCCCATGTGGTCAGCCCGAGTCTCTGCCATCAGTTAGAAGGGGGAAAATTTCCCTGGTCACCCAGTGGACCAATATGACACTGATCAGGTGCCACTTAAATTAGTTTAAATTTGGAAAACTTCCCTTTCACCCCCAACCTTCCCTTTCCTTTATAAGATGATTGGCAGTTCCACCATTATTGGAAGCAGGGAATGCCATCTTAATGAGATGCAAAGGAATAAAGTACAGGTACAGCCGGGGCTGCCAAAGACCTATTGGGCCCCGTTTACTTTATATGTGCATATCCAGAACAGAAAAAACATTGTCGCTGAAAGTATCAGCCAACTTCGTCAAATCATCTTCTTACAAAAATGTGCTTCATTTTGGCATTTTGGCAATTTTTATTTTTTACATCAAAAAGATTCTATCTGAGGTTTACTTAGAAACTGGCATTAAGGGCAATGAGAGATCAATTATGAAGCCAGGCAGTTTTTAAATACATTTTTTTCAGAGTGGAGACCTGACTTGTCCCAGAGAAGAGATCCTCTCCCCAAATTATCATAAAAATAATTAGTGATTGATAAAGCAGGAAATGCTGGATACCCTGGCCATTAATCACCCTGACAGCTAAAGACAATCTGAAGCCGCTAGCCGCTAGCAAGAGCTTTCAAATGAACTGCAGAAACCTTTTACTGAATGTAAATACCACTTACCATACAAATCAAGCATCTTCCAAATAAAGTGTCGTTTGCTCCCAAGACCTCAGAGTACTGACAGAAGTTAATTTTTAAAAGTCACCACATACGCATATATACAGTATATACATAGAAACATCTGGTCTGCCCTTTTTAACCTTTGGGTATATATATATATATATATATATATATATATATATATGACAATATAGCTGACCACAAGCGCCTCGTAGTGCATATACAGTGAACCAATTAAACCTGTATATGCACTAGGAGGCGCTTGTGGTCAGCTATATTGTCATATTGTTTCCTGTACCAAGGTGGCCTAGTCATGGCCACCATTTTTTGTTGACCAAGCAGACACCTTATACTTATCAAGGGAGTGCTACATATACAAATAGTATATGTATATATATATATGTATAATATTTCTATTATATTTCTATTAGATTTACCAATATAAAAAAACAAAAAACACACACTTGTGAAAGGTATTTCACGTTAAACAGAGTGGACAAATTTGGCGCTGTTTTCTTCTATTGATTTATATATATATATATATATATACAGTGTATACCTAAAATATACACTGCGAGGTACACAAAAATCAGAGGGGGTGTGTTGCCTTTGCTACGTGATAAGAAGGAGTAAAACTCTTAAAAGACCTAAACTTACTTACTCCAATATGGATTAATCTCAAATCGATGCCTTTAGTAACTAATTTATGGGTTCTAGACTTAAAACCTTTATCAACACCCAATATAGTCAGGTCTATGGCCACAAGATAATATCAAAATGATTAAGATTTATTCAAATTTACAATTTCACACAAAAGCAGAGTTATGAACATATTACAGATTTGTGAGACATACCTGTACAATATTTCCAATCCTGATGTAAAAATAATTTTCACTCCTAATAGAAGGGTGCTGCAATTCAATTGTGGCACCTCATAACGGATATTATAGCTTGTTTTACCCTACGTATTTCGCCTCCACATGAGAAGCCATCAGGTGTATCAATACTACAAAATGGAAAAAGATTGTGAGGTGTTGGAACAGATAAATCAAGAAGGTATTCCACTAGATAATCAGATTTAGCTATCGAATTGAGGAAACATTGCACCTCACACTTGTGTACAATTTCAATAACAAACCAATGGATGTATCTGAATGGTAGATAACCGTATACAACAATATCCACTTCTTCATATGGATATAATAAGAGTACCTCTGTCTGTGTGAAACAACTGATACAAACTATATATATATATATATATATATATATAATCCAAACGGCGGCAATTCGGATAAAATGTACAATAAACAGCTTAAATGGCAACGTTTCAGCGCCTTTATTAGCACTTTTGTCAAGCCTATAACAAATTTACACATATAATTACCCCATTTATAAAGCAACCGCCAACAAGACAGATGCCCGCCAGTTCCCGTGTCCGGCGCCCGTAGGCAGTTGCACCTGAAGTTGTGTCACCTGCTCCTCCAGTAACCATGGTGATAAACATAAACAAGACAGATAAAAACTGTATGAATAGAACAAGCCCAATTTAACTCAAACCCTACTTCAATCTGTAGTAATAGATAGCTATTACTATAGATTGTAGTAGGGTTTGGATTGTTTTCATCAGTGCTCCTTATAGAGAGGTTTGCTGTGGAGGGCACCTGGTTCAGATATACTTTTACCAAGTGAGTGCCGGATCGTGGAGATATATATATATATATATATATCCCAGTTTCAGCCCCGGCACTCATGTATCATAAATAGCACACTTTGCTCTCGTGCACTCCTCAGGGGTATCCACCCCCTAATGTACAACAGTCAAACACGAGGCAGCACTTATAGGTGAACCCTGTGTTAGGGTATTTTGTTCAGTGGTTGACGTTTCGGGGACCATATCCCCTTCCTCAGGACAAAAATTGTTGTCCTGTGGATGGAGATACGGTCCTCAAAATGTCGACCACAGAATAAAATAATAAAATACCCTAAAACAGGATTCAACTTTTTTGCCACCTCGTGTTTGGCTGTTTATATATATATATATATATATATATATATATACATACACACACATACACACTCACTTCTCAACACAGGGACTTTCACATGTATTCAATGCTTCTGTGTTATAAATGCACAGATTGTTCCAGGGAGTATTTTTATGGTGATCTAGTTGGCTCTTAAAGTGAATTTCCAACCTCATAATTCATTACAGATATTACAGATATTTTAGAAAAATATAACTGAAAAAATGCTGGTTGCATAAGTATTCAACCTCTGAGCTGTGGAAGCTCCAAGCTTACTCAGATGAAAGATATTGCCCTAAGATATTGCCCTAACAACTGGCTTTTAATTAACCTCTACATGTGAATCATTAGAAAAGATCAGTTTTTATAAAAAATATCCCTAATTCAAATAACATTGGTCATAATGTGACTCTGAAGGAAATCTATGAAATTTAAGCACAAACTGCATCCCAAGAAAATTAAAGATAAATCTATAATTATAGACATACCCAAGATAGGAAAATATTACACAATAGTGCTTGGATATGCCAGTGAGCACTGTAGGATCAATTTTGAGAAAATAGAAGCTGTATGATACCACCCAGGCATTGCCTAGACAAGGCCGTCATTTATAATTTGGCATCAGAGCAAGGAGACTCGTGAGGGAAGCTGCAGAGAAACCAACTATCGCTTTGAAGGATCTACAAAGTTCAGTGGTTGTGAATGGAGTGAAATCAACCATATCAAGAGCTCTGCTTACAATTGGCCTGTGTGGTAGGATGGCTAGAAAGAATCCATTGCTGAGTGACAATCCATATCCAAACACATCTGTAGCTCTCCAGAAAACATCAGAGACCCAGCTAATATGTGAGATAGGGTTTTGTGGTCAGATGAGACAAACAAGGAGCTTTTTGGCTCTATTTCGACTCAGGTCTTCTTGCCAAGTTCGGAACCTGGATCTAAAATACGGATCTTACATATTTTGGATTTAAGTCCCACCCTTATGATTTCAGGTGGTCAAAATTGACTGGAAATGAATGTCATTGCTGTTATTAATACGATAGGAATAAAAACAGGTCCAAGTTACATTACTTTAGCTATTTTTATAAATTTTTAAAGAAATTCAAAACATTACAATGGGATGACCCATGAAAAAGAGAAAATGAGCGAGTTTTTAGAAATGACAAACTTTTATAATGACTTTACCGGGATTATGAACTATAACAAATGAAAATGTAAGCTTGAACACCCTGCAGGTCATATAGGAAGTGCATGTGAGATGCACCAGAAAATATTTTTACCAGGTTTTGCATCAGTGCCCCTTCATGGTCCGCCCAGCACACATCACAGTATACTTATCCTGTATCTCAATGTAAAGAGAGGTAAGAAAACCCTCACAAGGTACTCTGGGCCTAATTCAGACCCAGCTATACGAGAGGCCAGGAGGCCGCTCTAAAATTAGGAAAGACGGCCCTGATTCAGAGCATGCGCTCTGTAAGAGCATCCGGCTCTGAATCAGGGCCTCTGTGCAAATGTGTATGTGTCAGACCAGTCCAACCTCCTATCTTTTAGTATCACGCTGTACGATTAATTAAAGTTTTTCTCCATAAAAACAGCTTGTTTCAGTCAAGAGGCAGTTGTACTTGGAGAGTGATAAAGTATAGAGATAAACTACCAACCAATCAGCTCCTAACTTTTCAAACACTCTCTTCAATGCTTAGTAAATCTCAGTTGTTCATACTGTAACTTAATGTCATGACAGTGAGTAGACTATTTTTTATTACAGGTGTCACTTTTGTATGTGTGAAGACTTTTATTACATTGTAACCCTACCATGTACTATGTAGTAGAAATCTCAGTACCACACCACCCTTTGTTTATCAACTCCACATATTAAGTATATAGTACCTACAGTATCCCTTGGTATTTAGTATCCCATCTGTCTCCGTCGACTTTCCTTAACCTTTTTTGCCTGTTCAAAAGCTCTAATACAATGTAAATCATTTTGAAAAGAAACAGTCGTCTTTGAAATAGTTACAGCCACAATCAGAAATCTGGCCTAATAGGTAGGGTCCTAGTTTTATGATAACGGGGTTTCCAGATTCACATCAAAGTTTTTTATTTTCATCTTTGTTTTCAAACAAATTGACACCATGAAATAGAGCTGATTATAATTACTTTAATGTAGGAGGTTGGTAACCTCTAAGATGTTCCATAACTCGTACACAATTAAAAGAGGAGAGCTACTTTTGGATTAACACTTATTATGGCCAACAGTCTGGCCTAATAGTAGTTTTCAGTCTGCAGCACTAAGAGCCCCGGGTTTGGATCCAGGCAGGTGTTATTTTGCATTTTTAATTTTAAACCTTTTTTTTAATCAATACTTATTTGCATCTTTGTTCATTGTATATATTCCAAATAATGAGACATTGTATATATTTAATATTTATATCAATTGAGAACAGATAACAGACCTTAGAATGAAAACAACTAGAATCAGATAGTTTGCATACCGCCACTTGGAATGCAGAACAAGAGCAGGAAGTATAATTCACTATCTCTGATGAAGCCCGGACAAGGGTGAAATGCATTAGAACTAAGGGCCTGATTCAGAGCCGGACGCTCTGACCAGAGAGCTCGCTCTGAATCAGTGCCCTCCTACCTAAAAATGGAGCGGCCTCCTGGCCACTCGCATAGCTGTGGGTGACCACCCACAGCATATGCGAGCGGCCAAAAAGATGGTCGCGATGGTCAAGACCATCGCGACCATCTGGCTTGCGACGAGACCCTGCGGTAGGGTCTCGGTGACCGCAAGCCCTGGAGTGATTTTGTCTCTATCAGAGCCAAAATCACTCCCACTGACATCACTAGTGATGTCAGTGGGGCCAGACCCAGACACGCCGATGGCACGCCCACCCAGACCCGCCCCCAGCACGCCCACCAAAGGGGGCGTGCTGTCAGTCACCATCGACAGCACGCCCCTTTGGTGCGAGACCCGGAGCGACAGCTTGGCTGTCGCTGTCCGGGTCTCGCGCGTGCGCATGACGGAGCTCCCTCCGTCGTGCGCATGCGCATTGGGGTAACATCGACCCGCTAGCGAGCGTCCTGCGCTCGCGAGCGGGTCTGATTGACCCCCTAAGAACTACAAGAACTATAAGCTTTGACAGCCACAATTGCTACCGCTCTCCCAATCTGCAGCCATGCTTACTGTACATGCACCAGACAGCGCTATATAGCTGCTTCTCAAAAACCGGGCCAACATTATACTGTTAATAGATGCTGGGGGAAGAAAACATGCCAGAAGCAAGGGACATTGGGCCATAACAGCGTTAACCATGTGACAGTAAGGAGGACGGAACAGCGATCCTTACTGGTAAGGAATATTTTCAGCGTAACACCTCCTTTTATTGATAATAGCGTCTACTCATTCACTATTCATTATATTCATACCAGCTAGGTGTTTTTATTTCAGACCCCTGCTGCAGCGTTGACACTCCTAAACAGTGGCATATGTTGCCTAGGGACTGCAGGGCAGTAAAATCCGCCACCTCAGTGTAATCAGTGCAGTCAGTGACTGCACTGGCTACACTGTGAAGCGCTACCTGCCATTCACATAAACAACAGGCAGTCTCAGGGAGAGGTGTCTACTCCCCCTGGGACTGCCAGTCCAGGCTGCTATTAGCAGAGAGCAGCTTCCAGTAGGAAGCTGCTTTTCTGCCAGCCCTACCCGGCTCCTTGGGGCTGCAGACAATGCAGCCCTTTGGAAGCCGGTGAATCGGTCCCGACGCCTGTCAGATCAGTTGCACAGGTGCCGGGACCTGGCCAGGAGAAGCCGGGTAGCAGTTTGCGGCGGCCGCAGCCCCCTCATCTAAGAGGGTAGGAGCCGCTGCTGCTCCTACACATCCTAATATTGTTTTTGCGGGGGGTGGGGGCTATCTTTTTGTATGAGTGGGCAGCAGATTAACTACACAAAGACAGCTAAATTAGATTTCCTTTGTATAAATATCTCTAACCTGATAGGTTACTTACAGGATGCATTTGACATGTGACAGTGCTGCATTACTGGAGGTATATTGATTTTGTATTATGGTTTGCAATGCTTCGTTGTTCAGTGCGAATGTGTGCAGCAGTATCCTGTTTCCATTTGTCTGGACTGCTGGGACACACTACAGGAAGTCCCAAGCTGTCAGCCTCCATCTTCCCCTTCCCTAGGTTATACACAGGATCAGTTGAATGGCCTCTGATATCACAAATTACTACAAGGGGTTAAAGCATAGTTGCCGACTTTCTGGCTGCTCCTTCCAGGAGGGAGCAGCCAGATTGGCAGGGCAGCGGGGGGCGTGGCCGAAAAAGGGGGCGTGTCCGGATGGGTGCCTGCCGTTTGTAGGCGTCACGGGGGCGGGGTAACGCGATCGCGTCATTTTGGCCCCGCCACACAATGCCGATAATACAGGCATTGTGAGGCAGGGGGCGGGGTCAAAATGACGTGAATTGCGTCACTGGCTGCCCTCAAAGCGGGGGTTAAGAGTAAGTTGCGGGGGATGTCGGGGGGATCGCCGGCTGCCGGGAGGCTTGCCTGCCTTTCCGGGGGGGCGGGAGCTGCACCCGATTATCGGGAGGCTCCCGCCCAAATCGGGAGGGTAGGCAACCCTGGGTTAAAGTGACTGATTTTCTGGTGGCCAGGAAGCTAAATCCCCTTGTCAACAAGTTAAAAATGGGCTTTGTTCCAGAGGGGATATTGATGGCCATTGTGGCACCATAAAACAGGAGACACAAGGGGAAGATATAAGACACTCTGTATTCTCTTCATTCAAATCACCCAATACCAGGGCTTAGAGCTTTGTACCTCACACCCAGTGTCATCTCATCGTGGGAAAATAAGGAGTTTTAAAAATTACAAACCAAGTACTTTTTAATCAGTTCCAGTTCCAGTTTAGTTCCTGGCCTGAGTGCCAGGATGCATTTGGAGCAGGTTCAAAGTCAGGAGATCCTGCCAGCCTGCTATCAGCATAACTTGTTCTATAGAGAAGGTCTGGCAAAAGATACCCAACCAAAGTGTATGCTCTATCAGGAATCGTCCGAAGCCTTCATGTTTGTGTGCCTGCTGGAGCAGGTGACTTATAATTGCGCCCTGCCAAGTTGGTAGAGGAAACATCAGGCTCTGCAGCTAGGATCAGCAAGTTGCAAGAGACAGTGGCTGTGATTCGGTGAAGCGGCTACCTGAGAATCGTGAAGTCGCCAGCGGCATCTCTCTCAGTGAGGCCGTTCTCAGCAGCCTCCCTTCACATTGTTACTTTCCCCAGCCCAGGCGTTTAAGCGTGACTGTGAAACTGATTGCTACCTCTATTACTGAAGGGCTCACTGTGGAAGGCACTCAGAGTGTGACTTATACTACTAGCATTTCTCAGTATATTGTATATAGGGCCTGATTCAGAGTCGCTCGCAAAAAGCGAGCGCTTGCTCTGAATCAGGGCGTGTGAGGTTTTTTAGTTGCAGCCTCTTGGCCGCTCGTATAGCTGTGGGTTACCATCGCGACCATCGGGCTTGCGACGAGACCCTTACGATAGGGTCTCGTTGCCGCAAGCCCCAGTGGACTTCCTGCACTATGAGAGCAGGAAGTCCACCTACTGACATCACTAGTGATGTCAGTAGGGCCGCCCACAAACGGCAGGCGTTCGCATGGGAATGCCTCCGTTTGTGAAGCCAACACTGAGTCCCAGTGTGAGTGCTTTTTGCGCTCGCTCCGATGCTCGCTCGTGTGCACTGGGCCACCATCGACCCGCTTGCGTGCGCATAGCACTTGAGAGCGGGTCTGAGGGCCTGATTCAGACCCGCTCGCAAGTGCTATGCACTCGCAAGCGGATCGAAGGTGGCCCAGTGCACACGGGGTGGCTGTCGATGTTGTTCCCTTGCGAACGTCTGACGTTTGTGGGCAGACCTACTGTGGTAACCCACAGCTATGCGAGTGGCCAAGAGGCCGCAAAAAAAAAAAACACGCCCTGATTCAGAGCGAGCGCTCGCTTTTTGCGAGCGGCTCTGAATCAGGCCCTGAATCAGGCCCATAGTCCATAGTTACTGTTTTTTAATGACTTTAGCGTGTGCTTTGTAAAATAAAGGTGTAGTTGTACCTTTTGTCATTGTGTACTTTCTGGGCGACCCAAGCAAATCATGAAGGAACTGGAGCACCATGCAAGAGTGATAGGCAAGAATAACGTACACATAGACCTGGCATTCTCACAAATTTTTTATTTTAGATTTTGTTTTATATCCACATCATCTTATTCTCTATTGTACTATTGTAACTCCAATTCTCCTGTAGTACTATACAGTCAGGTCCATAAATATTGGGACATTGACAGAATTTTCAGATTTTGGCCTCTGTTCACCACCACAATGGTTTTGAAATGAAACAAACAAGATGTGCTTTAACTGCAGACTTTCAGATTTAATTTGAGGGTAATTACATCCAAATCGGGTGAACGGTGTAGGAATTACAACGGTTTCAATATGTGCCTCCCACTTTTTAAGGGGCCAAAAGTAATGGGACTATCAACTCAAAAGCTATTTCATGGACAGGTGTGGGCTATTCCCTCATTATTTCATTATCAATTAAGCAGGTAAAAAGTCTGGAGTTGATTCTAGGTGTGACATTTGCATTTGGAATCAGTTGATGTCGATTCTCAATATGAGATCCAAAGAGCTGTCACTGGGCCTGATTCAGAGCCGGACGCTCTGACCAGAGCGCTCGCTCTGAATCAGGGCCCTCCTCCATTAAAATGGAGCGTCCTCCTGGACGCTCGTATAGCTGTGGGTCACCACACACAGCATATACGAGCGTGCAAAAAGATGGTCGCGATGGTCTTGACCATCGCGACCATCGGACTTGCGAGGGAAACCCTGCGGTCGGGTTTCCCAGCCACAAGCCCTGGAGTGATTTTGGCTCTATCAGAGCCAAAATCACTCCCACTGACATCACTAGTGATGTCAGTGGGAGTGATTTTGGCTCTGAAAGAGCCAAAATCACTCCAGGGCTTGTGGCTGACATCACTAGTGATGTCAGTGGGGCCGGCTTCAGACAGTAGGCGTTCCCATGGGAACGCCTCTGTCTGGCAGGCACGCCCCGACACGCCCACCAAAGGGGGCGTGCTGTCAATCAACATCGACAGCATGCCCCCTTTGGTGCGAGACCCCGAGCGATGGAAAGCCCATCGCTCACCGAGTATCGCGCATGCGCACGACGGAGCTCCCTCCGTCGTGTGCATGCGCAGTGGGGAACATCAACCCACTTGCATGCGTACTGCCGCTCGCGAGTGGGTCTGAATGTCCCCCACTATCAGTGCAGCAAGTCATCATTAGGCTGAAAAAATCAAAACAAACCCATCAGAGAGATAGCAAAAACATTAGGTGTAGCCAAATCAACTGTTTGGTACATTCTTAAAAAGAAAGAATGCACCCGAGAGCTCAGCAACACCAAAAGACACGGAAGACCACGGAAAACAACTGTGGTGGATGACAGAAGAATTATTTCCCTGGTGAAGAAAACCCCCTTCACAACAGTTGGCCAAATCAAGAACACTCTCCAGGAGGTAGATGTATATGTGTCAAAGTCAACAATCAAGAGAAGACTTCACAAGAGTGAATATAGAGGGTTCACCACAAGATGCAAACCATTGGTGAGCCACAAAAACAGGAAGACCAGATTAGAGTTTGCCAAACAAAATCTAAAAAAGCCATTACAGTTCTGGAACAACATCCTATGGACAGATGAGACAAATATCATCTTTTACCAGAGTGATGGGAAGAGAAGAGTACGGAGAAGGAAAGGAACTGCTCATGATCCAAAACATACCACCTCATCAGTGAAGCATGGTGGTGGTAGTGTCATGGCGTGGGCATGTATGGCTGCCAATGGAACTGGTTCCCTTGTATTTATTGATGATGTGACTGCTGACAAAAGCAGCAGAATGAATTCTGAAGTGTTTCGGGCAATATTATATGCTCATATTCAGTCAAATGCTTCAGAACTCATTGGATGGCGCTTCACAGTGCAGATGGAAAATGACCCGAAGCATACTGCAAAAGCAACCAAAGAGTTTTTTATGGCTAAAAAGTGGAATGTTATGCAATGGCCAAGTCAATCCCCTGACCTGAATCTGATTGAGCATGCATTTCACTTGATGAAGGCAAAACTGAAGGGAAAATGCCCCAAGAACAAGCAGGAACTGAAGACATTTGCAGTAGAGGCCTGGCAGAGCATCACCAGGGATGAAACCCAGCGTCTGGTGATGTCTATGCGTTCCAGACTTCAGGCTGTAATTGCCTGCATAGGATTTGCAACAAAGTATTAAAAAGTGAAAGTTAGATTTAGGATTGTTTAGTTTGTCCCATTACTTTTTGGCCCCTTAAAAAGTGGGAGGCATATATAGAAACCGTTGTAATTCCTACACCGTTCACCTGATTTGGATGTAATTATCCTCAAATTAAATCTGAAAGTCTGCAGTTAAATCACATCTTGTTTGTTTTATTTCAAAGCCATTGTGGTGGTGAATAGAGGCCAAAATATGAAAATTCTGTCAATGTCCCAATATTTATAGACCTGACTGTATCTCTTAATTTTGGACAACTCCTGCACATTTCACATTTTAACTTTTTTAACACTCTACACTATCTATATACAGTATATGCACTAATTTGGCATCATTTTCTTACTTCACTTTACTACATCTTACCATTTTATCACCTAAATCCACTGTCCCAATTTTTTTTAATAATGTACTGGAAAGAGTTCTCAAGTCTCTGAAAACACGCTGCAAAAATAAAAAGGAATTTACCCAGCTCTTCCTGTTCAATAGGCCCAGTCTATTCAACCTCGAGTCCGGTCCCTTAGGGAGGGAAGTCAGACAATTGTGCAGCCCACCTATCCTAGAAATAACCATTCAAATGCTGAACACCATTGGGCGCTTTTAAGGGCTATGGAAACCAGGGTAATAATTATTATTTTTCCTCCCATAGTAATTAAATATATATTTTTATGTGCCAAGTCTTTAGAAAAAAATAATAGCCTTCTGTAAATAAAATAGCATTCATTGTTGATGCATTTAAAAATAAAAAATGGCCTCTTTGAAACTAACTAATATAAGTGTGGTCCCTTCCAATGATATATAAACAAAAGTGCTTCCATAGAAATTAAATATTTAATTCTTGCCCTCTTTATAAAGGGTCTGCTGAGCTTATGTCTTATTTGTAGATAGAGCAACTAGCTTTTATAACATGCAATTAAAAGGATAAAGGAGAAATACTAATATTTGCTAGGAACAATCATGCACATTTCTTTACTGCTCCACGATTATTCGGTGTTAAATTATAGGACAGTGTACTCCTGCTGTATATTTTCACAATATGAAACTAGCCAATGTAATGTACATTACTGTAAATGTGAGTTTTAGGGGCCTATTCATTGTCCTTAAAAGTTAGTGAAAATATTTATTTCCACCTACTGTAATTTTGTAAAATTTAAATACTGGCTTCATTCCCTAAACAGTTAATACAGTGAAATCTGAAATCTCCTGTTTACCTCTCATTCCCAAAGCGGAACCTGGTCCCCATGATATGGGGACCTCCTTATTTTCCAAGTCATCAAACTCTGAAAATACATAATTTTTGGATTTTGATTGCAAGAGTTGACGCTATGTTCAGATGCCATAGTTCTCGATGCCCTGCTCATTCCTATAGGAAGGAATCATGTGTAGCGAAGAGGGATCCCTTCGGATTCCTCCACCCCTGTTCAGCTATGTCCACTAGACATCAACTTTACGTGCACATGTGTGAACCAAAGATACTGTTGAGTCATATTCAGCAGTACTAAGGCCCTGATTCAGAGCCGGTTGCTCTGACAGAGCGCTCGCTCTGAATCAGGGCCAGTCTTTTTTTTTAGAACGGCCTCCTGTCCGCTTGCATAGCTCTGAGCGGCCAGGAAGATGGTCGCGATGATCAAGACCATCGCAACCATCGTGCTTGCGACGAGACCCTTGTGGTGGGGTCTCGTTGCCGCAAGCCCCAGAGAGCTTTCGGCTCAAAGAGAGCCAAAAGCTCTCCCACTGACATCACTTGTGATGTCAGTGGGGCTGCCCCCAGACGGTAGGCGTTCTCATGGGAACGCCTCCATCTGGGCAGCCCCACCCCCGGCCCACCCACCAAAGGGGGCGTGCTGTCACTCAACATCGACAGCACGCCCCCTTTGCTGCGAGACCCGGAGCGATGGCTTGCCCGTCGCAATCCGGGTCTCGCGCATGCGCACGACAGAGCCGGCTCCGTCGTGCGCATGCACTCTGGGCCACCATCGACCAGGTTGCGAGCGCTCAGGGCTTGCGACCGGGTCTGAATCAGGCCCTAAGTTTCTACTACGGAAGTATCAGTGATAGGGATCTCGGGGACAGCTGATCTTTGGATCAGCCGTTTCCGCACCCGAGAAATGTTGCATTGCTCTGGTGTTTTAGTATCCACCTCTGCTACTCGCAGCGAGTTGGATACTAAATTAGCGCTGCTGGATGGCAGTGCTTAATGAATAGGCGCCCTTAATATTAAACATTCACAATATATTGTTATTAAAGTCTTCTTCCAGAACAAAAACATTATTTTATTTTTATTATTTGCAGATTATTCCTGTTATTCTCAATTCATCAGATATCTAATCCATTCCTACATAGTGCATCTTCTCGTTGCTCATTGTCATTGATCTTAAACATAGCAAAATCTATTCTCTGTCAGCATTGCTCTTCCATTATCTTGACATATCACCCCATACTTACAGTGAAGAACACTCTGTCATCATATTCTTCTATTTTATTTGTTTCATGTGCTACAGAAATTTAGATATTTTATATTGTATTTTGGTTTAATTACAGCTGATCCAAGTGCCATTATTATACATGTATAAATGAGATGACTAAACTACAGATATATGGAACAGAATAACAAATGCAGTCCAGAAAAGACTAGAGTACATTGCAGAATAATTAGCAATAAAAGGTGCTTGCGAAAAGTCTGAATGACCATCAACTAGTGACACATTTCTATTGAAGGAGATTCGGCTGGATGAAGTGAACTTCACTAAGAGGACTTTTTGTGCCACTGTTTACCATTTCAGACAAAGGGCTATCATAATATAGCCATGAGAATAACATCAGTGACTGTAGAGTGGAATTTAATCATACTGTAGCTATATTGGCACATCTATGAATTACTAAAAGTATGCCCATGTTTATTTTTTTCCAAACTCTATACTTCCGTAAGGTTCTTTTACCTATAAAATTACATTATGCCACACCTGAAGTACATACCAGATGCATTATGCCATACAGTGCCCCCAGTATGCACATAATGCCACACAGTGCTTTCAGTGAAAACATTATGCCTCATAATGCCCTCAGTTTAAACATTATATAGCACAGTCCCCACATTATTTCACAACATTATTTCACATAGTGCCCCCAGTATGCCTACTATAAATCCCCACTGCTACTAATACACTTCCTGGCCCGTTGTGGGTGGGCTCCTGCTGACTTAGATGGGGAGGTCGCTGCTGTATGCCTACAGAGCATCTCTCAGCTCCCTTAAGCATTGCGGAAGTGGTGTATCGCTTAAGGTACTCAGGGGCTGCGCAGTAGCTTTCTGCTTCTGCAAGCAGCTGCAGCTGGGCACCTGTTCTTGAGAAATGGTGGGCTGGTCCAAACCAGTGTGCCCCCCCCCCCCTGTTTATGGAGCCTCTGGGGCTGCCCCCCATTAATCCAGCAGTATGACACTTTGCCCTATGGGTTCTATGGAACAATTTGCGCTTACATTTTAGGGTAAAATGGATTTATAGTTACATTTGACTTTGAAGTTGAACATTTGGATAAAATAAGGAATTAGCAATGGGATCACCCGTAATAAATGGTAAGTGTATTGCTAATCTTTAATAAAAGCCAACAGTAAGTTGGGTATATATTTCTTAGAAAATAAGACATTTAGTTGCTCACCTTTTTTAGAGAAGTAAAGTACAGTATTCTGAGTATAGCATAGTGTTTTCTGAAAGCCTTGTGTATGTAGAATGCCCCTGAGCAGACCCTGTTCTCCTTCTCACAGAGCTCAAAATACCCTCAGGTGGCAACAAACAGACAGAACCATGAGAAAAACAAATATATATATGGATGCAGACTCTTTAAAGGATATGTGCATCTTTGTAAACTTATTTTTCCAACAATAAATAAATATAAAGCCTTGTAGGTACTCATTTCCCAATACACTGAATAACTGGCTGGTGTATTTTTTAGTAGGGTGTATCTAATGTGTACCTGAAAGTGAAGCAGCCTCTAAGTAAGGGCCAGCTCGAGGCCCGTTCCAGCGAAGCCTGTATTGTGGGAGTGTAAGCACTCTCTGCAAGTCAATCAGACATTCCCACCCCCAACAGCACATTATAACTAGGGGTGAGCGGGTTCGGATTTCTGAAATCCGAACCCCCCCGAGCCCCCCCGATCCGAGTCCGATCCGAGTCAGGCTCGACTTTTCCCGCCTGACTCGGATCTGACATCGAGGCAAAACGTCATCATCCCGCCTTCCGAGTCTCGCGGGTTTTGGATCCTATATAAGGTACCCGCGTCGGCGCCATTTTCTCACTCGGCTGTGGACAGTGAAGAGGGAGGGTGGGAGTTAGTGCTGTGTAGTGTAGTGTAGTGTAGTGCTGCTGTTGTCCACTACTTCAAAGTCCATAGGGGCTGGCTGTGTTGTGCTGTGCTGCTGTTGTTAATAGGGGCTGTGTCCACTACTTCAAAGTCCATAGGGGCTGGCTGGACTGTGTTGTGCAGTCAGTTCCAAAGTCCTGTGCAGTGTCCCAGTCCTAAAGGGGTGCTGTAGTGTTGTCCAGGGGGTGCTCTGTCCATCAGGGGTGCTCCCCCCAAGTGCTAAAAAAATAATATATTTTCTGTGTTTGTGAATTGTGTGCGCAGTAGCCGCACGTGCATCAACAAAGTAGTGCCAAGCGTGCGCCTGTGTCATAAGTAAAGGGCCGGCTGGCTTGACCGTTAAGGGTGCTGTAACCCCCGAAAGTACACTCCAGTCCAAACCAAAAAAAAAATTATTTTCTGTGTTTGTGAATTGTGTGCGCAGTAGCCGCACGTGCATCAACAAAGTAGTGCCAAGCGTGCGCCTGTGTCATAAGTAAAGGGCCGGCTGGCTTGACCGTTAAGGGTGCTGTAACCCCCGAAAGTACACTCCAGTCCAAACCAAAAAAAAAATTATTTTCTGTGTTTGTGAATTGTGTGCGCAGTAGCCGCACGTGCATCAACAAAGTAGTGCCAAGCGTGCGCCTGTGTCATAAGTAAAGGGCCGGCTGGCTTGACCGTTAAGGGTGCTGTAACCCCCGAAAGTACACTCCAGTCCAAACCTAAAAAAAAATTATTTTCTGTGTTTGTGAATTGTGTGCGCAGTAGCCGCACGTGCATCAACAAAGTAGTGCCAAGCGTGCGCCTGTGTCATAAGTAAAGGGCCGGCTGGCTTGACCGTTAAAGGGTGCTGTAACCCCCGAAAGTACACTCCAGTCCAAACCAAAAAAAAATTATTTTCTGTGTTTGTGAATTGTGTGCGCAGTAGCCGCACGTGCATCAACAAAGTAGTGCCAAGCGTGCGCCTGTGTCATAAGTAAAGGGCCGGCTGGCTTGACCGTTAAGGGTGCTGTAACCCCCGAAAGTACACTCCAGTCCAAACCAAAAAAAAAATTATTTTCTGTGTTTGTGAATTGTGTGCGCAGTAGCCGCACGTGCATCAACAAAGTAGTGCCAAGCGTGCGCCTGTGTCATAAGTAAAGGGCCGGCTGGCTTGACCGTTAAGGGTGCTGTAACCCCCGAAAGTACACTCCAGTCCAAACCTAAAAAAAAATTATTTTCTGTGTTTGTGAATTGTGTGCGCAGTAGCCGCACGTGCATCAACAAAGTAGTGCCAAGCGTGCGCCTGTGTCATAAGTAAAGGGCCGGCTGGCTTGACCGTTAAAGGGTGCTGTAACCCCCGAAAGTACACTCCAGTCCAAACCAAAAAAAAATTATTTTCTGTGTTTGTGAATTGTGTGCGCAGTAGCCGCACGTGCATCAACAAAGTAGTGCCAAGCGTGCGCCTGTGTCATAAGTAAAGGGCCGGCTGGCTTGACCGTTAAAGGGTGCTGTAACCCCCAAAGTACACTCCAGTCCAAACCAAAAAAAAAATATTTTCTGTGTTTGTGAATTGTGTGCGCAGTAGCCGCACGTGCATCAACAAAGTAGTGCCAAGAGTGCGCCTGTGTCATAAGTAAAGGGCCGGCTGGCTTGACCGTTAAAGGGTGCTGTAACCCACAAAGTACACTCCAGTCCGAACCAAAAAAAAATTTATTTTCTGTGTTTAGCCGCACGTATATATCAAATCGATATAACATAAATGGAGGACCAAACTTTCTCCGATAAAAATAAAATAGAGAAAGATCAAGAACCACTTCCTCCTAGTGCTGAAGCTGCTGCCACTAGTCATGACATAGACGATAACATGCCATCAACGTCGTCTGCCAAGGCCGATGCCCAATGTCATAGTAGAGGGCACATACAATCCCAAATGGCAAAGTTCAGGAAAATGACCTTGAAAAAGACATTTAAATCAGCTGAAGAGAAACGTAAACTTGCCAATATGCCATTTACGACACGGAGTGGCAAGGAACGGCTAAGGTCGATCCCTAGTATGTTCATGACTAGTGGTTCAGCTTCACATGACGATGGAAGCACTCCTCCCACTAAAAAAATCAAAAGAGTTAAGCTGGCAAAAGCACAGTGAAGAACTGTGCTTTCTAAGAAGATATCACAAATCCCCAAAGAGAGTCCAAGTGTGGTGGTGGTTGCGATGCCTGACCTTCCCAGCACTGGACGGGAAGAGGTGGCTCTTTCCACCATTTGCACGCCCCCTGCAAGTGCTGAAAGGAGCACCCACAGTCCACTTGCTGATATGCAAATTGAAGATGTCACTTTTGAAGTACAACAGGATGAGGATACTGGTGTAGCTGGCGCTGAGGAGGAAGTTGGCGAGGAGGATTCTGATGGTGATGTGGTTTGTTTAAATCAGGCTCCGGGGGAGACAGTTGTTGTCCGTGGGATGAAAAAGCCCATCACGGTCATGCCTGGGCAGAAGACCAAACATTCCACCTCTTTGGTCTGGCAATATTTCTATCCAAATCCGGACAACAACTGTCTTGCCATATGTACCATATGTAAAGGTGAAATAAGTAGGGGTAGGGACGTCAACCACCTAGGAACATCCTCCCTTATACGGCACCTGCAGCGCGTTCATAAAAAGTTACTGTCAAGTTCAGAAACTTTGGCTCAGACCGTAAGCAGTCCAGGGACACCTAAATCCCGTTGTCCTGTTGTATCCAAGCGCCTGCAAACCACACCGTCAACTCCCTCCTCGTCAATTTCCTCCTTAGTCAGGATCGGAAGTAGTCCTGCAGGCCATATCACTGGCATGACTGACTCTCCTATCCGGGATTCCTCCGGAGGATCCTGCATTGCTACGCCTACTGCTGCCGCTGCTGCTGTTGCTGCTGCTGCTGGGAGTCGTTCATCATCCCAGAGAGGAAGTAGGAACACCACTACTTTTACTAAACAATTGACCCTCCAACAGTCCTTAGCGAGGAGGATGAAGTACGACAGCAGTCATCCTGAAGCAAAACGTATAACTGAGGCCTTGACTGCTATGTTGGTGTTAGACGTGCGTCCGGTATCCGCCATTAGTGCAGTGGGATTTAGACAATTGATGGAGGTAGTGTGTCCCCGGTTCCAAATCCCGTCTAGATTCCACTTCACTAGGCAGGCGATACCGAGACTGTACAGAAACGTCAGAAAAAGTGTCCTCAGTGTCCTGAAAAATGCCGTTGTACACAATGTCCACTTAACCACGGACATGTGGACAAGTGGAACAGGGCAGACTAAGGACTATATGACTGTGACAGCCCACTGGGTAGATGTATCACCTTACGCAGCAACAGCAGCAGCGTCACCAGTAGCAGCATCTCAGAAACGCCAGCTCGTTACAAGGCAGGCTACGCTGTGTATCACCGGTTTCAGTAAGAGGCACACCGCCGACAACCTCTTAGAGAAACTGAGGGAAATCATCGCCCAGTGGCTTACCCCACTTAGACTCTCCTGGGGATTTGTGATATCTGACAACGCCACCAATATTGTGCGGGCATTACATCTGGGCAAATTCCAGCACGTCCCATGTTTTGCTCACACAATAAACTTGGTGGTGCAGAATTTTCTGAAAAGCGACAGGGGCGTGCAGGAGACGCTTTGGGTGGCCCGAAAAATTTCTGGCCACTTTCGCCATTCAGCGACTGCGTGCCGAAGACTGGAGCGCCAGCAAACACTCTTGAACCTGCCCCGCCATCACCTGAAGCAAGAGGTTGTGACGCGGTGGAACTCAACCCTCTATATGCTTCAGAGGATGGAGGAGCAGCAAAAGGCCATACAAGCCTATACATCCACCTATGACATAGGCAAAGGAGGGGGTATGCACCTGACTCAAGCGCAGTGGAGAATGATTTCCGTGTTGTGCAAGGTTCTTCAGCCCTTCGAACTTGCCACACGTGAAGTCAGTTCAGACACTGCCAGCTTGAGTCAGGTCATTCCCCTCATCAGGCTTTTGCAGAAGCAGCTGGAGAAAGTGAAGGAGGAGCTAAGACGGAGCGATTCCGCTCGGCATGTGGGACTTGTGGATGAAGCCCTTCATTCGCTTTGCCAGGATTCCAGGGTGGTCAATCTGTTGAAATCAGACCACTACATTTTGGCCACCGTGCTCGATCCTAGGTTTAAAGCCTATGTGGTGTCTCTCTTTCCGGCCGACACAAGCCTGCAGAGGTGCAAAGACCTGCTGGTGAACACACTGTCAGCTGAAGCGGAACGTGACACGTCAACGGCTCCTTCTTCATTTTCTCCCGCAACTGGGGCTGCCAGGAAAAAACTTAGGTATCCTAAGCAACCCGCTGGCGGTGATGCAGGGCAGGCAGGACCAAGTTTGGACATCTGGTCCGGACTGAAGGACCTGGCAACAATTTCTGACATGTCTACTGTCACTGCATATGATACTGTCACCATTGACAGAATGGTGGAGGATTACATCGGTGACAGCATCCAAGTAGGCATGTCAGACAGTCCATACCTGTACTGGCAGGAAAAAGAGGCAATTTGGAGGCCCCTGTACAAACTGGCTCTATTTTACCTGAGTTGCCCCCCCTCCAGTGTGTACTCCGAAAGAGTGTTTAGTGCAGCCGGGAACCTTGTCAGCGAAAGGCGTAGGAGGTTGCTTCCACAGAATGTGGAGAAGATGATGTTCATCAAAATGAATTATCAGCTCTTCCAGGGAGACCAGCCTCCAGAAGGTACAGAGGGACCTGTGGTGGTGGATTCAAGTGGGGACGAGTTAATACTTTGTGAGGATGAGGATGTACACACTGAAGAGGGTGAGGAATCGGTGGATGAGGAGGATGAGGATGACATCTTGCCTCCGTAGAGCCAGTTTGTGCAGGGACACATTAATTGCCAGCTTGTTTTGTGGGGGCCCAAACGAACCAATCATTTCAGCCACAGTTGTGTGGCAGACCCTGGCGCTGAAATGATTGATTTGTTAAAGTGTGCATGTCCTGTTTATACAACATAAGGGTGGGTGGGAGGGCCCAAGGACAATTCCATCTTGCACCTCTTTTTTTCTTTGCATTATGTACAGTTTGGGGCCTAGTTTTTCTAACTGCCATCCTGCCTGCCACTGCAGTGTCACTCCTAGATGGGTCACGTGTTTGTGCCGCCCACTCGTGTCACTTAGCATAGTCATCCAGCTACCTCGGTGCAACCTTTTGGACATAAAAACACTATTGTGAGGTGTGAGGTGTTCAGAATAGACTGGAAATGAGTGGAAATTAAGGTTATTGAGGTTAATAATAGCATAGGAGCAGAAAAACCTACAAATTCTGTGATTTTAGCTGTTTTTATGCTTTTTTTCAAAAAAATACAGATCCAAAACACAAAACCCAGAACCCAAAACACGGAAGGGTGGTTTTGGCAAAACCAATCCAGATCCAAAACACGAAGAAAGATCCAGATCCAAAACCAAAACACAAAACACGAAAAGTGGCCGGTGCACACCCCTAATTATAACCAGGATGGGATACTGGCCCTCATTCAGAGGCGCTCGCAAGAAGCGAGTGCTCGTTCTGAATGAGGGCGGCCGATTGTATGTTTTAGTGCAGCCTCCTGGTCATTAGCTAAGCTGTGGGTTACCACCCACAGCTTTAGCGACCGACCAGGTTGATGGTCGCGAGGGGCTTGCTACGAGACCCTAAGGTTGGGTCTGGGCAACCATAAGCCCCAGGGAGCTTCCTGCTCAGATCGAGCAGGAAGCTCCCCACTGACATCACTGCTGAAGTCAGTGCGGCCGCCCACAAAACGACAGGCGTTCCATCAGGAACACCTCCGTTTGTGTAGCTACTCCCCAGCCCCGCCTACAAAACGGGGCGAGCTGTCGATCAACATCGACAGGCGCCCCTTTTGTAGTGAGCTCCAGAGCGAGAGAATTTCTTTCTCGCTTCGGGGCTTGCGCACATGCAGTGCGGCCGCTGCGTGTGCACAGGGCCTTAACATCGACCCGGTTGCAAGCGCTCAGTGCTTGCGACCGGGTTTGATTGAGGGCCACAGTCTCCACATCAACAAACAAAATGTTGACTTTCACAATGTAGACACCATAATGTCGACAGTTATTATGTCAACATGGAACATTTCTGCATCTGCAGAATGGTGACATGTTCACAATGTTGATATCTGAAATGTCGACATGTGAAAAGCTGACATTTTGCAGAATGTCAGCATTAGGGTTAGGCTGCAGTGGGAGGGTTAGGATGCAGTGAGGGGGTTAGGGTACTCTTCGCCAGAACCGCTGGATCAGATGACTCCACCGTAACCCCCCATCAGCTGACACCGCCAAACCAGAAAACATAGTGTCAGAGCAGAGATATAGCAGGTAAGTCAGCACAGTACCATTGAGACCCACTTTTTGCTGACATTCTTATCATGTCAACTTGTCATCAGTGTCAACATGAAGAATGTCAACATTAGGTCAATGACTAGTGTCCACACACACACCACATCCAAGTCTGGAAGCAGCAATGTCAGCCTGCTTCAGTGGGTGATCACCCCACTGCCTGGCAACAGGCAAATTTATTTTTACAGCAGTGGGTGCATGTCCCAGCATTGACTGCTGCACTGTGCCCTCTATGGGGCGGCACCCTTGTGTGATCGCTCTGCTGGAACGGGCCTCGAGCTGGCTCTTACGTAGACTGGTTCTTATGTAGAACCAGTAGCGGATTTGCCTAGGGGCTGCAGGGCTGCAGTCCGCCCAGTAAAATCCACCACCTCAATGTAGTCATGGCATGGGATACTTCAAATATGCTCAGCTACAGGGCATGCGCAGTGAGAAAAATCCACTAGTTCTGTCCGCAAAACGAACTGGTGTGCATCTCTGAAAGAGGCCCTATGTGTCTATTGTATTTATTTAGTAAATAAAAAAATAAGTCCACCTTAGTGTTAGGAGGCATCTATTCTATACTAATAAAATTGTACATGTCCCCTGGAGTTTGGAACACACATACACAGTAAGGGGCACTTCTTCCTGTAACTGGGTAATCTGCTGAGGCAACATTTCTATGCTTGCCAGCAAGTTCCAGCTGGAAGGCATAAAATACAATTCTGCGAATGGGAGAATTATTTACTTTCTGATTATTATCAGTAGTAGCAGCAGTAATAGCGATTTTTGTATTTAGGTTGCTTGTGGCTGGGCATTAAACATTCATTCTTGCAATGTGTGATAGAGCATGAAAAGTTATCATGGTAATTAAATCTGATACATTAGCTAAGTAAAATAATAAAGATGGTTGATATATCTGTCGCTCATTGTGGAAATCAGTATCACACAGTGCTTTCACACAAGACTTTTCAGAATTATTTAGTGCTAGAAACAGGGTCATATTTCCATGGACTGAATCACGGAGATTGTAATCGCCTGTTTTTTTTTTTCCCCAAGCACCCTAAAAATACAAAACCTCGTAAATTACCTGACGCCATAAAACCTCAGATAAAACAGAACGCACAGGAATGTTTTATCAGAGCTGTTAAAGAGGTGATAAAAAGACCCATCAAGTACGAGAATAATTCATTTGCCTTTTAATAATTTGTCGTTAAAATGAGTTATATTGTGATTCGGCTGTATCCGAAAATTTCTTCACACTGGCAGAGTTTTTTTTTTTTTTAATCTGGTTGATAAAAAAAGGAGACATACAGCTTACTTTATGAATAAAGGGATTAAGCAAAAAACAATTCTTCATCACGTTTCGCCTTTAAATCTTCTGTTGTCAAAAGGAGAATTATAATCATTGGTGTGTGCATGTAGTGTGTTCAGACTTAAAGGGGCATACAGTAATCACCACAATAAAGAATAAACATCATTTTTCCAACTGTTAAATGTCACTAACTTACATGGATTGTCCCTGTTTTGTTTTGATTTAAAGATTTTTTTGTGAAAGTTTTCTCCTTGGGAATCTTCATATTTTTCCCCTATTATTTTTTAAAATTTTGACCAACTGCACAATAAAATCCCTTTTTTCTGTATGTTGCACACACATCTCATGATCTATTGTTATTCAATAGACTTTCAAGGTTACTATTTATTCAAATGCATGAAAGTACATTACTATCAAATTCAGTATACAGTAAGGAACCGGTCAAAATCCCAGGCACCAGGAAGGGATGGTTAGGAGTAGGGAGGGGAGGGTTTGGATACTGACTGACAAGTGTCGATATTCTAAACCTGTTGCGATCTCGAATGCCGGCATCCAGAACGCCGACATACCGTACCCATTCCTACAGTACAAAGACATGCTTTTTGCATACAGGATCGCTGGCATTTAAACTGGTGGAACAAGACCATGGGCTTTCCTGGAAGCCTCGGTGACCTAAAGTGTGAGCAAAAAAAAGTCAGTCTCGGGGCATGTTATGGGAATTTCACAGGCGTGTCAGTGAATGCAGCTGCGTTCTCAGGGGGTCATTCAGTCCCGCTCGTGAGCGCAGGACGCTTGCAAGCGGGTCGATGTTACCCCAATGCGCACGATGGAGGGAGTTCCGTCATGCGCATGCGCGAGACCCGGACAGTGACAGCCAAGCTGTCACTCCGGGTCTTGCACCAAAGGGGGCGTGCTGTCGATGGTGACTGACAGCATGCCCCCTTTGGTGGGCGTGCCGGGGGCGTGGCTGCCAGACGGAGGCGTTCCCATGGAAACGCCTGCCGTCTGGGTCCGGCCCCACTGACATCACTAGTGATGTCAGTGGGAGTGATTTTGGCTCTGATAGAGCCAAAATCACTCCAGGGCCTGCGGTCACCGAGACCCTACCGCAGGGTCTCGTCGCAAGCCCGATGGTCGCGATGGTCTTGACCACCCCGACCATCTTTTTAGCCACTCGCATATGCTGTGGGTGGTCACCCACAGCTATGCGAGCGGCCAGGAGGCCGCTCCATTTTTAGGTAGGAGGGCACTGATTCAGAGCAAGCGTTCTGGTCAGAGCGTCCGGCTCTGAATCAGGCCCACAGTCGCAGAGCTGCAGCCACAGAGGCCATGTTTATATGGAGTTTAGAAGGAGCCACTGCATTTGCCATATGCTGGTGCAAGGGTCAATGATGCTCATTATGGTGTACCGATTGTGGATTGTTCAGAACCACCAGCGGAATCTCACTGTCCATGGGCATTAAAAGTGGGCGCTTGCAGTGCCCCCAAGCCGCAGCATAATTGGCATGCTGCGTCCATTTGGAGATGGGATAGGGGTGGCAACGTGGTCGTTATTCTCAAAACGGGGGGGGGGGGGGTGTTGCCACCATTTTGTAAGCGTGCCGGGGCCAGGGACTGCGTTTTCCAATGGAGAGAAGTTCCGGTGGCCAGTCTGAGTAAGCTTAGGCTTACTTAGATGATGGCTACGACCATCGGGATAGATGACCACGATGGTGATTTGATGCTGCGTCTTTAGATGAAAGATTTGCATCTGCAATGCTGACAGGAGGCGTATTTTGTCCTTAGATGCCTCCAGCAGCATAAGCATATTAGCTGTACGGTATTGCATAGCCGCAGCATACAACGATGTAGCGGCAATACCATTCATCTATGAATCAGGCCCATACTGTACTCATTCTATAGATCTTTACATGCAATAGCTATTATTATTATTGTTATTATTATTATTATTATTATTATTATTATTCTTTATTTATATGGCACCCAAGGGCTCCTCAAAGTACTGTACAGGAACAGAAACAGTATGAACAAAACAAGAAAAAAGCGATTATAGTACAAAACATTGTAGAACATGATCAATGTTTGTAAATATTGCTGCAGCAGTGGTCAGAATGCCCAAATAAGCAGCAGGGCAGCAGAACCTAAAGGTTTGGTCCCGTTGTTGGCACTGGGGAGGAGATAATGGTATAAGTGAGGGAAGGAAAGCACATGACGGAAGAGGGCCCTGCTCGTGAGAGCTTTCTTTTGGCAGGGCTTATTATGTTAATAGGTGTGTGGTGTGCGATGGAGGTTAATCCACTCAGTAGATAACAACCAGGGATTGGTTAATGCAAGAATGCAGCAGGTACAGGATGCAATATCTCCAGTAAGCAAGCCAGGAGCGTATGGGGTTAATGCTAGATGGTATAGTAATAGTACACCAATATATAGTGTACACAGTGTACACATAATATATAGCAGTGGTAACACAGTGTAATAGTGTCACGCAGTCTTTCTGTAAGGAGACACGTCCTTCACCATAGATGCTGAGAGGAGTAGATGCATGGAGAACAGAGCATGCACAGTAGTATGCTTGGTTTGGTCATAGGTCACGCCTTTGGTCGCCCTGAGTCCTTGTACCCAGAGGAAGAGGAGACAGCAAGTAGAGCACACTAAAACATTTACAATCAAAGGGGGAGTGGCAGACAGTCAGGGATGACACAGAGGGAAGAGACAGTGAGCAAGGAGCATGGAGCAGTGGATTAGGATGAGAGCTGGAAGGCATTAATTAAATGGGTAGAGAGCCCGTTTGAAGTTTTGTAGAGAGATCGAGAGTCTTATAGGGAGACAGAGAGACTTCTAGTGGCAGGGAACAGCACAGGCAAAATCTTGGAGACAAGGGTGGGAGGAAGTAATCATCTGGGAATAGAGGCAGCATTTGTGGAGTGAAGTGGTCAAGCGGGAGTGTGAAGGGAGATTAAGTCAGCGATATAAAGAGGAGAAAATAGGAGAGGGAGAAAATAGGAGAGGATTGGATGAGGGCTTTGTAAGTGAGTTTAATAATGGTTTTGAAGGGGAAGGGGAGCCAGTGTACGGCTTGTAGGAGAGGGGAAGCAGATGTAGGTTTGGACTGGCTCTGCAGGGGGTCAAGTATTTCCCTGGTGGACCTCACTGCATCTAAGCTCTCCCCCTTTCTGTGATGAGGCATGGCTTAGAGGCCTGCGATTGTTTCGGGTGTTCAGGGGCATAGACAATACTACTGGGTGGTCCAGGTGTGCACCAGACCATTAACAGTTCCGCATGCTGGGGGTACTAGCTGTTATGTCAGGACTCGAGCACATCAGGAGACCCATGTCATTTTCTAAATTCCTGACCAGCCATATGCGGACTGTGGAAGCGAGCTACTGCAGTGTGATTCTGTGAGGAGGAGAGGTGGACTCTGGCAGGAGATGAGATAAGACCTAACCAATGGAAAGCAAGTACTAGCACTGCTAGTATTGAGGGAAAAGCATTGCAAACTGTGAGGGGAAGCAATGTGAACTGTGAGGGGTCAGGCAGCTTGATCTGTTAGGATGGGCTGTGTAGTCAGTGAGTGGGCAGCTTGAACTGTGAGGGAGGGCCGTGTGGCCTGTGAGGGGGCAGTGTGATCTGTGAGAAAGGGCTGTGGCCTGTGTGGTCTTTGAGGGGGGCAGTGCAATCTGTGAGGGAAAGCTGTGTGGTGTCTGAGGGGGGGCAGTGCAATCTGTGAGGGGGCAGTGCATTCTGTGAGGGAAGGCTGTGTGGACTGTGATGGGGGCAGTGTGATTTATGAGGGAGGACCATGTGAGGGGGCAGTATGATCTATGAGGGGTGTGTGGAGACATTGTGTTCTGTAAGGGGGGTCTGTGAGGGGGCAGTGTTATATGTGAGAGAGACTGTATGGGGGCAGTGTAATCTGTGAGGGCAGTCTGTGTGGGGAAAGCATGATCTGTGAGGGGGGTTCTGTGTGGGGGAAATGTGATCTGTGAGGGGGCTGTGTGGTCTGTGAGGGGGCAGTGCAATCTGTGAGGGATGGGCTGTGTGGTCTGTGAGGGGGGGGCAGTGCAAACTTTGTGGGGGCAGTGCGATCGGTGAGGGAAGGCTGTGTGGACTGTGATGGGGGCAGTGTGATCAATGAGGGAGGACCATGTGAGGGGGCAGTATGATCTATGAGGGGTGTGTGGAGGCATTGTGTTCTGTAAGGGGGGTCTGTGAGGGGGCAGTGTTATTTGTGAGGAAATCTGTGTGGGGGCAGTGTAATCTGTGAGGGCAGTCTGTGTGGGGAAAGCATGATCTGTGAGGGGGGGCGTTCTGTGTGGGGGAAATGTGATCTGTGAGGGGGGCTGTGAGTAGGGGCAGTGTGACATGTGTGGTGGGCAGTGCGATCTGTGAGGGGGGAAGTGCAATCTCTGAAGAGGCAATGCAATCTTTGGAGGGGAGCTGTGTGATCTGTGAGGAGGGCTGTGTGTGTGGAGACAGTATGATCTGTAAGGGGCTTCTGAGTTGGGACAGTGTGATTTATGGGGAGCTATGAGATGGGGGAAATGGGTTCTCTGAGGTGGGGGCAGTGTGACCTGTGAGGGTGAGCTGTGCAATCTGTGGGATAAAACATAGAAAATATTTAAATCTCTAAAATGGCACTAATCAATGACAATAAATAAATCAGGGATGGGAACTTCAGGCCCAGGGGCCATATAAGACCCGCAGAATCATTTGGTCTGGGCTTCGGAGCTTTTTTATGCTAGCCTCATCTGGCTAGCAGGGTGTCTAGAATGGCACACTACAGCCAGAATATATGCAGCTGTGCCACCTGGAGCGTCCCTAGAACGCTACAGACGGTCACACCGCTGCCCTTACAGCTCCCCGGAGCATCCTCAGGATGCTCCGGGCATTGCTGTAATCACCGGCGATTGTGGCCCCATCCCCATGTGATGTCACACTGTGGGGGCATGGCCTGCACCAGCCCCGCCAATAATGTTATATATATCAAAATGGCCCTCGGCAGAAAAGGTTCCCCACCCCTGAAATAAATGAATACAATTGTAACACATTCCTTCTCAGATAGTTCTTTATCTTGCAGTAGTCTCCTTTAATATGTCTCATATTTCAGAAGTTACGTTCAGAAATAGGAGGAAACATAGGAGAATGACTCTGATAGCGTAAATAAGTTCACTATAACGTGAAACACAATATTTGGGGTAAAGGTTATGGTTTCTTCACTATGGAACTGATTCAGTGCGGATCCCAACTACGATTGCAATAGTGATTACGCACGCAGTCTCACTGCGAAGATATGTTAATCCTCTGCGATCGCTATGCTGTCACAGCACAACATAAGGATGCCCACCTTACCTTACACACATCCATAATACTTAGCAAGACTGCAAATCCATCGGTAACACCGAGTACCATCGCAGCCTTATGCACACTTGCACAAGCTCTGACCTTACTCGGGAATTGCAAACCTCGTCGCACGCAGTGAGTACACAAGTTGCAGATGGCAACGCAGTGGATAATTTATGCACGCCCCTACAACGGCGTTAAAATGCACTGGAACACCCGCGTTTCGCCGACCCCCCCAGTCACCTCCCAAAAACAGCATTTATTGGTCAATCACTCTGTGATGGGTCTGCGTAGTCAGTGTGAACGCAGTCCCGATCACAGTGGTGTGTTTGCGCATGTGCACTGCAATGCATACGCATGTGCAGTACGCAACAATCATCCAGTTGCATGCGTAATCGCAGTTGCGATCCTTGCTGAATCAGGCCCTATGTTCTTAATGGTCTGATGGTGCCACTTCTCTTAGGTAATTTGCACCTAGTAAAGATATGCTTTGATGAACATATCAGATGAACTTTTTAATTCTTCCCTGCATATATTGAGCCTGATTCAGCGTTGTAGACATTGTTGGATGCGGCAGCAATGCTAATGCTGCAGGAGGTGTCTTGTGTAATAAGACTCCTCCTATTGGCTTCTGTGAACCACTGCTGCATCCATACTTATAACATTTTACTATTACCATTTGCACAGCTCAAGCAATTGGAGCAACACATGGAGCAACACATGGAGAGGCGTAGCGACGGCAGAGCAGTGGAGCTCATGCTCCAGGCATCTGTTCCAGCCAGGGCACAGTCTGCCTCTCTTTTCTGCTGGGCCTGCCAACAGCCACCACTCACTAGGACCCAGTGGCTCTCCACAGAAGTGTGACCTCCGACATGCGCCTTCTGCGCATGCGTGGGTCACCGCCGTGTCTATCTTTCACACCATACTGCTGAGGAAGAGGAGCATGCAGGCTGCCAAAGAAAAAGGAAAGTTGGAAAGGTTTGGGGGGGGCTTGGCTCTTGAGGTGACACAGGACACTCAAGTGACAGGAGGCAGGATGCTGGAGTGATGAGTCAGGAAAGGCTGGAGATACAGTGGGCATGAGGCTGGAGAGACACAAGGGACAGGAGGCTGGATAGACACAGAAAACAGGAGGCTGGAGAGACACAGAAGGCTGGAGGCTGAAGAGTCATGGGGCAGAAAGCTGGAATGACAGGGGGCTGGAGTAACAAGGCAGCAGGCTTGAGTGACACGGGGCAGGAGGCTGGCGTGACAAGAGGCTGGAATGACAGGAGGCTGAAGTTGCAAGGGGCAGGAGGCTGGAGAGACATGGGGCAGGAGGTGATACATTGGGCACAAATTTGCTTGAACCTCTGTTATATAATAACATTGGTTTATTTCTACACAAACATTCATATTCCGGACCATGTGATCTCCTACATGAATAGTGAATAAAGACTAAAGAAACTATTTGCCCAGAAGTATTTACTTCACAGGTTCCCCATTGCAGAGAAGCCACCATTTAGATAAGGTGTATTATTATTATTATTATTATTATTATTATTAACTACACAAAATAAAAACAGTATATATTTTTTAAGAGGGTGCCAAATGGAATTTTCACCTGGGTTCTACTTGGTCTAGAGCCAGACCTGGTTATCACCCATGTTCTGGAGGGTTAACAATCCCAGATGTCAGTCTTCTCTGCTCCATACTGCCTCCATCTGGTTCTGGCCCATCACTCACTGGCTTCATCCCTCTTCCTTTCTCCTCAGTCCTGCCTTCCCCTGGCTCTGTTCCACCTCTCCAAACAGGTCCGTCAGATGGCTGATCTCCTGAATATAGGCAGGACTGCATACAGGAGATCAATCGTCTAATGAAAATCAGCTTTGCAGTGAACAAACAACTCTTTGCTAAGCTTACAGGCTTAGGCCAAATTAATACCATTAACGGAAAACAGTTATTATTTGTTAGAATTGTTGCCCCTAATGTTTATTCCCCCCCACCATCACCCACCTTTACGCCCCTGGCATTTAAGAGTTGTTGGAGTAAAAAGTAAAAAAAGTATTAAAACACATGAAAATAACACATATAACAAAGACAGTGATCAATGGGCCTGATTCAGAGCCGCTCGTAAGCAGCCGCTCGTTCGTTCCGAGCGATGTTTGTCCAACTGCGCATGCGTACGGATTGTAATACGCATGCGCGAACCAGTCAGTGCGGCCGAAAATCGTTTGTTCGCTAAATAGCGAATGCCTGCTATTTTGAGTGACAGGAGGAGGCGTATGTGGGTGGTAACGGGGGAAGGTGCTTGAAAACGGGGAGTGGAGATCCGAACGCAGGCGTGCTTAAAGGTCAAAACGGGCGTTTTAAGGGTGTGCATAATTAATACAGCAGCGTCATTGACCACGTCACTGGGTTATTTTATAGTCAGAACTGCTCGCAAGATTGCGGTAGGAAAAACCAACCACAAGAATAGCGAGCAGTTCATACGCTGGTCGATATACTCGATTAATCTAATAAATAGCGGACATGACGTAGGATGCGAGCGGCCAGGGGGCGTAGTTTTCCAAAAAACGACCACATGTTTTGTTCGCTCGTTCAGACCTAGAGGCGTGAACAGACCGCAAAGAGCGAACGGTTCATTTGAATAGCCACCCCTTTTTCCTGAACGACCGAGCGCAAATAGCGTCCGGCTCTGAATGAGGTCCAATGTCCCCTCACTAATTTAAGACATGAATGACTGTAAACTACTGTAAGCAGTGTTTTAGGAGAAAAGCATACAATATACATTCCACCATGTGTATCTTCAGTTAAGCCCACAAACTTGCCAACTAAGTGCAAATTGATTTTGCAATGGTAGTTTCAAATCTTTGTTGGCATTATGAAACCTCCCCCTTCACGGACTTATCTATAATGGGTAAAGGGAGAGCCAACACCGCACAGCCTGCACCCATAGCCTATACTTACCTCGCCGCCAACACCTCTGTAATCACAAATCAGCCACAGTGCTACTGGCTATTACACTGTCATACCAAGCAACTGTGGAACATTGCATGATAAGCAGGTAGAGGATGCTGCATGGGCCATTCCAATTGTGTTTAATACTCACACTAATGGCACACCTAAGCAATGTGCAACTAGGAGCAGATATCCAGCCCAAAAACAATAACAATGATCCGTCCTGGGGGAAGCCGCTTCTGGAATGTAACAATGTAACTCAATCTTAAGTACAAGCAAAACCTGTTACTATAGATATTTAATACCCCTTTCACACCAAAATCCTATTATTCCCGGCTAGACCCCATTCACATAGAACCCGGGTCTGCTAAACTTGTGTGGTCAGAAAAAGTGCGTGCGAAAACCTGTGTTAGACCGTTAAACACTGCCCCATATTTTTGAAGAACCCTTTCACACTGAGCCACGACCTGGGTCGACCCGGCAATAACCTGGATTATTATGGAGTCTGTTATAAAATACTTTATAAATATGTGAATGGTACATGCAGGCAAAGCCTACTTCTTGAAAAAATTTAGTCGTCAAGGTACCTGCAATAGGTTGGATTTGCCTTGGTAAAACACATACAGTCTATAAACCATGCACTGAATTTAAAATTTTGCAGCTGTTTTCAATCATTTTAATAAGGATGCCTGGTCTCATTTGCAGCCCATCTGATATTTTAGTGGCTTTTCGTTTTTCAAATTCCTTGTAAGTATCCTATGTATCAATGTAAAACTATCCGGGTTTTGCTGCGTCCTTTTTTATTTCTCCAATCATTTCCTTTTTGCCAGGAGGAGAAGGGACCTCGATGAGATGCTATGATTTGTTTTTAATGATGTTTACATCAGCAGATGGGGTGACAGAAAAAATCACTTTTTAAACAGAATTTATTACCCACTGGCTGTTGCTTTAACTGTATCACACTGCTGGCCCTTAGTTTCCATGGCGACGCAGGGCCACTGCAAGCTACAGTATTGGTGCTTTAACCTCTTCACTGGCAGAAGGATCATCAATTCATAGTATATTATACATATAAACACACATCCCGTTTACATGCACAAATGTGTACATGCCTTATAGCCTGTTCTTTCTTGCCTATGGAAGGAAGAGCTATATTTTATATCTTTATCTTTTTTAAGCATTTATCTTATCCGCAATGTATATAGCTATATTAGCCAAAAAAACACATAAAGTAGCCCCTTAGTGTACAGCAAGAGAGATTTGCATAATCCTGTGCTTAAAATCACACTATAATGAGTTTTATTTGGCTAACATTATTTTAAGCATTTTTCCAGTATATCAGCATTTTAGAAATCACCATAATCACTACTATAAGTCTTACACCTACAGTATATGTATGTGGGGTGTATGAATTTCCCAAATACAGCACTTTGTCTTATTTCTGTCCATATGTTTTTACAAGCTTAGCTGTGAATTTTAAATATATACAAAGCTACTAAATTGTGGTACAGTAGGTATCTTTTTCATGTTTATGGTGATGCATAAGTCTCCTTGAGCTGTACGTTAAAGGTACAAAAAACATAACTGATTTAGGGGTCTATTTACTAAGCCTTGGAGGGAGATAAAGTACCAACCAACCAGCTCCTAACTGTCATTTTTCAAACTGTAACATGACAGTTAGGAGCTGATTGGTTGGTACTTTATCTCTCTACACTTTATCTCTTTCAAGTCTTAGTGCATCTCCCCTTTAGTGCTATACCTTCTCACAGAGGCCCTGATTCAGAGCCGGACGCTCTGACAGAGCGCTTGCTCTGAATTAGGGCATCTTTTTTTTTTATTGAGCAGCCACCCACAGCTAATGCGAGCGGCCAGGATGATGGTCGCGGTGGTCAAGACCATTGCGACCATCGAGCTTGCAACGAGACCCTTGTGGTAGGGTCTCGTGGCCGCAAGCCCCAGAGAGCGGCCGAAAGCTCTCCCACTGACATAACTTGTGATGTCAGTGGGGCCGCCCCCAGACGGTAGGCGTTCTCATGGGAACTCCTCTGTCTGGGCAGCCACCCCCCCGGACGCCCACCAAAGGGGGCGTGCTGTCACTCAACATCGACAGTACGCCCCCTTTGGAGCGAGACCCGGAGCGACGGATTGCCCGTCGCTATATGGGTCTCGCACATGCACACGATGGAGCCGGCACCGTCGTGTGCATGCACTCTGGGCCACCATCGACCCGGTTGAGAGCGCTTGCGACCGGGTCTGAATCAGGCCGAGAGTTCTTTCACTGGAATGGATGAAAAGTGGATACAATGTATTGTGGTATTATTTTGTCCCATTTCCCACACAGCAGATAGGCAGGTGATCACCAACACATTAATTGACACTAGGGGGTATATTTACTAAAGGTCGATTTTAATCGATCAAAATCGATTAACATCGCTGTTGAGTTTCTGGGGCTAAATCACAAATTTACTAACAGACATTTTTTTATTTTGTTTTTTAAGTATTAGTAAATGTGTGATTTAGCCCAGGAAACACAACATCGATGTTATTCAATTTTGATCGATTTTAAATCGATTAGAATCAACCTTCAGTAAATATACCCCAATAAATCAAATAACCTCCATTTTTTTACAAATCTGGATCTTTTCAACATATACTGTAGTAAGCAATACAATGTTACACACTGTAATATGAAGAGGCGTGTTGATGAAGGTGCTATGTTACATTTAGAAGAAACAGATATTTAGAGTTAAAGATAAATAATTAGACTAGAAGCTGACTTAAGAATTGGACATAGCACCAGAATATATCAGCAAATAGACAACCAACAGTTAAAATAGCAATGTTACTATGACCCCTAGGTCATAAAACCTTCATTGTTACATAACACCTTCATCCACGGCCTCTTCATATTTTTTATTGTCAGCATTTCAGGAACAAAATAATAAACGACCTAGCGCCCATGCAGGTCACTGCTTCACTTCTTGGCCCCTCTCTATACTGGGCAGCTAGTTTGCAAATGTAACACAGTCTCTCTTAATCTTGTCTCTGACAAGTATCTTATGAGAGGGAGGGGCCTGGCTCTGATGAGCTAACATACCCCTGACAGGCTATTCAGGCAGTGGTTATTCAGACTACTTCACGGGAGCTGTCATCTAAGAACTGCCAGATCAGCACTTTCTTCCTTAGGACAGCTCCTTTTTTCCCTTTCAGCTCTGCAGCCTGTCGGACGGTCCGCCCCTTGGTGATGTCTCCAAGTCCCCACCACTTGAGAAAGGAAATTGCTCAGTATTGTCTTGAATGGAAAATTGTCCAGATTGTATGGCAACAATGCCTCATCCCTCTTCCCTGGCTCTGTCCAGCTCTTTCATAACTATGCTTTCTCAGATAAGGCACCAGGGCCCTCGCTCCTCACAGGTAAGTCTCTCTCATTCAGACTGCTGCTTAAGAGGCACTATGCAGTGGTCGGTATGCAGCTCTCTGACCACTACTTTAAACTGCACACCAATGGTCATAGAGTGTTGGTTTTTATAGTCTCCCCCTCTGTCAGTGTGTCACAGTTCACGCCACAGACACTATCCTCATGCGGGCCGTAGATTATTATGGGTCCATTCACTGTACTGCTACTGTCACAGGAACTTCTATTCCAACTTAATGACCGCCTATGTGGGACATCCAGTAGTGGGCTTTAAACCACCCCAGTGGGGCACAGAACCAAAAGCAGTGGAATTAAAAAAACATTGGGGTGTTTACTGATACCCATTACATACAAATTGCATAATATATTTGCAAACATTTATATATATTTTATAAAAACAAGACAAGAAGGCGCTAATAGTGTAGTATGTAAGACACCATTTGATTTTTAGGATAAGTAGTATGCGTACAGTTAATATATATAATTACGCTTATCACGATTCCAATCGGAATTACGATGAATCAGGACACGGTATTCATATAATTTCCAGCATCAAGATATTGGCCCCGCACCAAAACAAAAACCAAGAGAAATTCATAGGGTAGTATATCCAAACTTTATATATTAGAGCATAAGATTAAGAACACGTACAAGAAAATGACTAGGTTTACAGCATATCTTATCAAGAACAATTCACCCAACCAGGGATCTGGAGTATTCCAACTGAATGGTACCGGTTTCAGGAAACCTCCGTAGTATTGTTGTGGACTTGAAAGATAGTAGACAGGAACCTCTAACGCATTTCGTTTGCAGCCAAACTTCCTCAGGGATAGATTCCTGACCCAATTTGTGATGCTTAAATAGGACTACTAGTTCACTAGAGCTTTAATGTGATTATTTTCTATTCATAATAAAAATGACTCCATTTTTAATCATATACATCCTTGTGCAAGCTACAACAAAATGGCCAATCTTGTATAAATACATCATACATAAAGATATATATATAAAATACGTTTGCATACAAATACAAATATTTAACATTAATATTTTCATAAAAAGTAACAATCATGTTTAATAAAATGACTTAAAACAAGTTGTACATGTCAAAATTTATTTTTTGATGAAAAACAGACTAGCCAAAAATGGCCGCCAATAGTGAGGACAATGTGTGTGTTCTACAAATCTGTAATGCAGCTGGAGGAGTAGTTAAACTAATAATGAGTCCTAATGACCTATAAGGAGCTGACACCTTATATATTTGCACCAACCAAGGGCGCTGTGTTAGTGACAAACAATGATTAAGGACCCAATCGGGATCCTGAAGGGTCGCGGAGCATCACTCGAAAACTGGAAGTGACGCGACGCCAATTACACGTGACATGTCCAACGGACATGGACACCCCTGCATGGGTCTCATATAACCTTGGTGGGGTACTACTGTACATGTATAAAAGTTTATTAACTAACTAGTGGATCAGGTAGGACACCAAATAATCACAATATTGAATATATATGCTCCCAACTCTAAGCAGGTTAGTTTCTTCGACATGTTTTTAACAGAATTGCACAAAATAGTGAAAGGTCTTCTCCTAATTGGAGGGGACTTCAACACTATTTTATTCAGCAAACACTCACGTGAACAAGAACCATCTTCAGACTGTGCTTGCTCTTGTAGCCGAAGAGGGATCCAAGCATCCATCTGCCTCCTTTTCACGGACTCCCCGGCGGCTGTGCATATGCGTGACCTCGTGTCGATGGGGAGGAGGTAAGTAACACAGCTACATCTGTAGCTGTGATACTAACTGGGGGACAGCTGCTTTTTGGAGTAGTTGTCCCCTCACCGGAGCAATGATGAATTGCTCCGGTGTAATCTATCCCCGCAGCAGGTTGTATACTTAAGTATCCCTCGCAGCAAGTTCAATACTTAATCATCGGAGGTCATACGGCTTCCGATGATGAATAGGCCCCATAGATAGATCAGGTTCTAGACATACCTACTGTAGAACCTGATCCCCCCCTTTAGCACATTCCAGATCACTTCTTAAACACATGGCTAAGGCTGGTCTATTTGACTCCTGAAGAGCACATAACCCCTCCTCCCGGGATTATACTTTTTTTCGCATGAGACTTTTAAAGTATTCACAAAAATGGATATTCTCCCTAATGCCTGGTCTGACAACTCAATGTCACGGCTACATTTTCCCTCTGGAGCAACTCTAGAGATATTTACTCATGGAGGCTAAATTACTTCTTGCTTAAGATTCCTCCATTTAAAGAGTAACTATTGGCTCAGCTCCCATAATATTTTGATATTATGGTGACTCATGACTCTTTACTCCCTACAGTTTGAGAAACCCACAAATCAGTCATTAGAGGTCACATTATTAAATGTGCTTCATTTTAAAAGGAGCAGCAGATGCAAAGGTTGGACTCCCTTACTAGCACTCTTCAGGGGCTTGCACAGGTCATACACAAACTCACTCAATCTCAGTTTATAAACAGATCCTTTCTTCCTTTCTGTTAGGGGTGAAAATCAATTGCTCGAGGCTGAAAAAACTGAATGTGCTCTCTGCTGGTTATACCAGAAATTCTACAAGAAAAGTAACAAATAGGACTCATACATCTAGCCTCAATACGCCATGTGGCGCAAGATGCCTGCTGCGAGTGAGCCGCCAGGTCCTGTGCATCTATGCTAGCGCCAGGCGTCTTTTTCGACACAGAAGACTATGCTGATTAATTTGATATGCAACACTTATTAATTGTAAAGCGCAACGGAATATGCTGCGCTATATAAGAAACTGTTAATAAATAAAAAAATAAATATAATTGTTTGTATACGAAGCACAATGGAACTTGGCATGGAAAAAAGCTGCAGCCGCTACATTGTAGCTCTTCGTATACAGATTCAGGGCCTGATTCAGTAAGCAAACAAAGGAGAGAACGCATGCACTTGGCCGATGTTTTTGTACTGTGCATGCGCAAACTAGCCAGTGTGGTCGGGTAAATGTATGCAGACTACACGCAGCGTGCACGCAGACACCTTCAAATATTTATTGACAGGAAGTGCCGTTTGTGGATGGTGATGGGGGTGGTCGGGCGAACGCAGGCGTGCCTGTGCAATGGGACGCCATTTTAGGGGCAATTATAATTAAACCAGTGCGGCGACGGGCGCAGTGATGAGACTCCGTGCATACAGGAAGTTGCAAAGATACTGCACGAGGTCTGGTCAACCACTATTATGCAAATGTGGTCGATGGTTCTTGATGTTACCGATGCTTATGCTAAGTTGCGTACTCATCAGGCTATGAGTAAAGGGATGGGCATCTGAATCTTGTGCTGCCGTCACATATCCTCGCAGCGGACGGGTGCGTGCGTTCTCTTCTTTGCGTTCCTTGCTGAATCAGCCCCTCAGTCGCATACAGATATACAAGTGTCGTAAATCAAATTAACCAGCAAAATTTCCTGGTGCTTCCTTGTTGCATCACATTGCAACTAAAATGTATTTTCGGGCAAAATAAGATGCCCGGCGCTAGCAGAGTCGCACAGGATCTAGTGCATTGAGAGAGGCTGTTTGGCACAACTGCAGCAATGATGTATAAGGACATAACTGTATTGTATGCTTGCTCGCAAGCTGAAAGTCAAATGAGCCATGCAAGCTATCATGGCCATTAAGTACAAGAAGGGGAAGCTTAGTTATGACCCATCAGTCATTAACAAATCCTTCCACTGTTTTTTATAATTCTCTTTACAATCATCAGAAAGATCCCTGCCCTTTACGCTCCTTTCCTGCTACTATACAGCAATGTTTGCATAGCTGTAATTTACATAAAGTGGATTGGACTTTAGCTGGTAAATTGAGACAGAGGAGAATATAAAAGAGGCCCTTGAGACGCAAAAAACCTATGGGCCTGATTCAGACCCGGACGCAAGTGGCCGTTCGCTCGTCCGCCGTATGAGCGGAAAAATTTTAATTTAAGCGCTCGCTCGTATGTTCGCTCGTAGCTAACCTTCCGCCCCATATTCTCCCAACCCCTCCATAGCTAGCGAGTGTTCAAAATAGCGAGCGTCCGTCTCCTCTTTGGTTGCATTGAGCGCTCGCACAAGTCAATTCCGGAAGTGGCCCTGTCAGTTTTCAATTGCCTGCTATTTCATTCTGCAAACATACTTGAATCGATTAATGGCAATCACTATATTAATTACCTTAATTGTTATTCACATGTTTACAATCCTGTTTTTTTTTCAATGTCAATAAACTTTATTCTTGTTATTGTGTGTCATTTCTTCCGCAGAATACGTACGGTTTGACCAAGGGGATGGTTTTTCGAAATTAATAGTTTGTTAGAATGCTGGTATTGTTTTGCGTTTTATTTTTATAGGCAGATTTTAATACTTTAATTTTGATATTTAAAATAGCTTACGCATGGCACTGCATCAAGCCTATCATAACTCACATTATATTTGTGAGAGTGTAGGTCACATGACTCATACAATAACCAATAAAATTGTTCCTGTTAATTTACAAAGTACATTAGCCAATCAAATTTTTTCTAGGACCTTTATTAAAACTGTTTTGTGTAAAAAAAATCATTGCCATCATGAGAGCCGCCGCTTTTTGTCACCATGAGCTTCTGGTCCTCACTGAGGTGATGGACCAGAGAATTACTGACTATCCGCAGCCCATCACCAACCTCCGCAAGCGGCTGGCCTACGCGGAGGTGCGCCGCCGCCTGCGTTCCCTCAGCTATTGCAGAAATATCGGCCAGCTGGAACGCAGGTGGTCGGATCTGAGGCGCAGATCCCCACGCCTGTTGGCCCGTTTGCGTCTCCAGATAGTGCAAAGTATGTGTTTCTGTGTATGTTTATTTTTTTGGGTTTTGTTTTTTTATTGTCATACCTGCGTGTGCATGTTTACAGTATAGCCCTGTTTGTTTATTTTGGATATACTTGCGTGTGCATGTTTACAGTATAGGCCTGTTTGTTATTTTTGGACATACCTGCGTGTGTATGTTTACAGTATAGCCCTGTTTGTTTATTTTGGACATACCTGCGTGTGCATGTTTACAGTATAGCCCTGTTTGTTTATTTTGGACATACATGCGTGTGCATGTTTACAGTATAGCCCTGTTTGTTTATTTTGGACATACCTTGCGTGTGCATGTTTACAGTATAGCCCTGTTTTTGTTAAAAAATAATTAGATAAAATCAAAATACTAAAAGGCAATTTGTAATTACAAATGTTTTTCTCCATCATTTGGGGCAGAGCGGAGACTCACACGTCAGAGACGTGTGTCTCGTCCCCTATCCCCCACTCCCACCCAAACATCCTCTGCCCACTCTTCCCCAAATTCCCCCTCCACCCCAGACCTTGCTGCCCGTTAGTCCCCTCCCTCTCCTCACATTAACATCCCTCCAACTTCCCCCTCCACTCAAACCCCCCCTCTCTTTTCCTCACCCTCCATTTCATCCCACATTACCCCTCCTCCTTCCCTGAGCCACTGGCCCACCTCTGATGAGGAAGAATTCGGGGCTCCAGGCCCAGTCAGCATTGTGCCCAGTATGTTTACATTTTAAACTATGGTTTTTTGTTATGTTTGTTTTATTTTGGTTGATGTTGTCCTTTTGCCTGTGCAGTTCAAAATAGTAAAGTAGTTCCAATGTTTTTGAAATATATCTTTGTGAAACAATGTCAAGGATGTTTTCCCCATACACATATGACACATGCCCAAACACTCACACTTGTGTCTTTCTTGTTTATGCTACCAACAAATGTCGTAGTTTGGCTTAGTTTTTTTTTTTTTTTTCAAGATTTTTCTTCTTTTTGGGCCCTTATTTGTTTTAAATCTTATCCTTTTGCATTCCTTTTGTTTTGGACATGTTTTGGTAACTGATGTATTTTTTTGGTATAGTCTGAATTTTTGGTTGGTTGTTAAAATCTAAATGAAGTTGTCATTTTAGTAATCCGCACATTTTTTTAACCCACAGAGGACCAGAGGCGTAATGAGGCAATTGCTGCCGGATTACTGGATATACGGGGCCATGTAATTGCCATGCTGGTGGCATTGGACCATCTTTTGGCAAACCTGCGCCACTAATTTTTTTACAAGACAAAAAGAAAATACCCTAAAAATAAAGTTTATTTTGATTTATTTAAGTCTCATTCCTTGTCTGTAAATCTTAGATTGTTGAACCTTACATAAGTCTACTATTTGTCCCTGAGTTTTTAAGTAATGTACATTTGTTTGTAGAAAGCTCAAGTAAGTATGTAAGCTTGCACATTAAACACATAACAATACCAATAGGTTTGTAGAATTAACCTCAAAAAGAGATTAATTTTTTGGGGTGTAATATAAAAATTAAAGCTACCTGCTTAGGCCTAGAATGTAAAACATACTGATTCACCATAATACCTTTGGTGTTTGTTTTGAGCAACAAAGCAGGGTACTAAAGTTTACAAATTAAGAAATTACAGTATTAGGCATTAAGCAACTTTGCATTTTTTGAAGCAGGTTACACTTGGTTGTAATTTACGATGGAAATGGTTGGGTAACGTTAAAAAAAAATTAATGCACACAAAAAGTCCAAACAACACCAAACCCCCCCCCCAAAAAAATCAGGAACTGTTTGAAGAAGTAGCATGCCAACATGAATCCACAAATGAGGAGAAGAAATCATTGTTCCCGAAGATATATCCAATGTGTCTACATAAAGTCATTTGTGTTGATCAGGTAGTATGCATGGATTTTTATGGTCATTTGAGGGAATAAAAAAAAAATTTAAATTGTACATTAAAATATTACATGTCTACATTGTGTCAATTAAATAAATTTGTGGAAGTAATTACCTAAAAAATCTTGCAATAACTTCATCGCGTATGGCCCCCCCACATACTGACCTCCGACCAACCTTGGGGAGGCCGTCCTCAGGCAAGGCATCCTCTGGCTGCATTGGGACACCACTCCTTATTGCGATGTTGTGAAATATCCCACACAGGACCACAATTTTCAAAACCATAGCCGGCAAATACATGAGGTCGCCACCAGAGCGGCGGAGGCATCTGAATCGGCCTTTCAAAAGGCCGATACAGCGCTCCACCACCTGCCTGGTGGCTGTAAGTGTGGAATTATACTGACTTTGTGGCCCTGGTGTGGGAACCAAATAAGGAGTGAGCAGCCAGGGCGTGCAAGGGTAACCACTGTCTCCTGTGAAAATATAAAAAACAACATCAGGACCATTGTGTACCAAGCTTTGCATTGGTTTCAAAAGAAGGTGTCAACTTACCCAGAATCCACGCATCACCAGCTTGTAGGTTGTTTAATTTGTGCCAAATCCCTGATTGCCGGATGATGAAGGAATCATGTGCACTGCCTGGGAATTTGGCATTCAGGGACAGGATCTGGAGGGAGGCATCACATACCACCATTACATTCATTGAGTGAAAGTGCTTTAGGTTCCTAAATATAGCCTCCAGCCTTGCTGGAGGCTGAAGTGGTATGTGAGTGCCATCCACAACCCCTATGATGTGTGGGAAGCCAGCAATTTGGTAAAAATTAGCCTTCATCACATTAAGGGAACCCATATCCAATGGCATTTTAATAAAATGATGGAGGTGTTTAAAAAGTGCCTCCATCACTGCCCTCTGGATCCTTGAAAAGGAGGATTGGGATATTCCTGCCACTATTCCCACGGTGGTTTGAGAGGATCCTGAGGCACAAAAATGTAACACTGACATTAATTGCGTAAGTAGTGGTATTGCTGTAGGACTGTCAATTTGCCGTTCAAGATCACTCTCTATTAATGAGAGAGTCAGTGGCGTCACAAAGGGGGTGTGGGGGGTGCGGGCCGCACTGGGTGTCTCCCTCCAAGGGGGTGACACCAAAAAGCCACACACTCCCACAGCCATCACACAGCTGACTGCACCCTCCCCACCATCAGAGATGCCCACAGGGTCGCCGAGAGGGGCTGAGCACACCATTGGCCAAAGGTGGCGGGTCCTGGGCAGGGGATCCGCCCGCTGCCCTCCCACTTCCCACCCACCTTTGCGGCCGCCGCCCGGGATGGCCATCATGCTGAAAAGACAGCGTGCGGCGCGTGACATCATGTCGTCACACTGCGCCGCCGCTGCTGAAGGAGGAGAGCTCAGGAGCCCGCTGCCCGTCCACTACTCCGGCCAACACCGCCGCTGCTGGAAGGCTTCAAGAGAGGAGAGGTAAGTGAAGCAAGGTAGCCATCTGGGGACACAGAAGGGGGGCAGCTGGCTGGGGACACACAAGTGGGGGAAGGCTTGCTGGGGACATAGAAGTGGGGGAAGGATAGCTGGGGACACACGGCTGGCTGGCAGAGGACACAGAAGGGGGGAAGGCTTGCTGGGGACATAGAAGTGGGGGAAAGATAGCTGGGGTCACAAGGATGGCTGGCAGAGGACACAGAAGGGAGGGGGAGCTGGCTGGGGACACAAGTGGGGGAAGGATAGCTGGGGACACAAGGCTGGCTGGCAGAGGACACAGAAGGGGGGGAGCTGGCTGGGGACACAAGTGGGGGAAGGATAGTTGAGGACACAAGGCTGGCTGGCAGAGGACACAGAAGGGGGGAGGGGAAGCTGGCTGCTGACACATGTGGGGGAAGGATAGCTGATGACACAAGGCTGGCTGGCAGAGGACACAGAAGGGGGGGAGCTGGCTGGGGACACAAGTGGGGGAAGGCTAGCTGGGGACATATAAGTGGGGGAAGGCTGCTGGGAACACAATTGGGGGAAGGGTAGCTGGGGACACAGAAGGGGGGGCTGGCTGGGGCCACAGAAGTGGGGATCAGCTAGCTGGGGAAACAGAAGTGGGGATTGGCTGGATGGCTGGGGACAGAGACATGGGGGCAGGCAGTCTGGGGACACAGAAGTGGTGAAAGGCTGGCTGGGGACACAAAAGTGGGGATTGGCTGGCTAGGGACACAGAAGTGGTGGTAGACTGGCATCATCAAGCCCCCCCGGGTGCGCCCGGCATTCTGGGATGAGCACTGCAGTGTGCGTATTGGACTGTTGGACTGGTAAGGGGAGAGAGAGCGGGAGCTGCGCACCTTGGTCCTGATTTTTTTTTTTTTTTTGGTGGAGGTGGGGGTGTCGCCATTAGTTATAGCACCGGGTGACACCAACCCTAGTGACGCCTCTGGAGAGAGTGTCTATAATGATTTGTGGCGGAAGACGGTATCGCCTTAACACCTCATCATCTGGCATTCCAAAAAGGGTGACAAACTTCCAACAATCCAAAAATGCCACCTCGAATGGAGTCACACCAAGCCATAAATAGGCTTTATTTTCCCGCTCAAATTAAGGACAGACAATAGGAGTGCACAAGGAATGATGTGGCCGAATAATCAGTCTGCTACATTGAGAAAAGACAATGAGTACAGAGCAGCAAAGTACTAGCCAAGAGGCGCCATGTAATTATTTTATAAATTGTGTGAAAATGCTTATGTTTAACATTACATTTTGAAACATTTAACTTTTAAAAATTTTCAACCATTTAAAAAAAGGTGTGGAGGATGCCATGGAAGAGGCTGCTGGGCCTAGTAGGCAAACTAGGGCCAAAAAAAAAAGACAGCCACAATTCACAAGGAAGGAGATGGTGGTTTTGGTGCAAATGTGCAATGACAACCTGGCACAGGCACCAAGGAATATGGGTGCAACCCAGAGATGGAAACTGTGGGACGACATAGCCAGTGCTGTCAATGGGGTGGGTGAGTTTGAATGTTCAACCCGGGAGGTCAAACGCCGGTACGTAAAAACTACATTTGAATTAAAAATGGTTACAGGTCCAAATACTGCAGTAATAATGCCAACTTTTTAACCAACAGATGGAGCGACTTCAAATATCAGCTTAAACAAAAAATGGCTGATAGGGCTAGGCATGCAGGGGGAACAGGTGGGGGTCCCACCACTGTGTCAGTTGAGCTCACGGATTTGGAGGAGCTGGCCCAGGGGTGTGTGCAGGATGAGGAGGTGTTTGGCATGTCGAACATGGATACCGACATGCCAGACTATGCGGCTCTTCATGTTGCCCCAGGTAAATGTTGTAATGTGAACAACTCGTTTTGAATTTTAATCTTTTCTCTTTTTTCTCACAGAGACACAGGCGGATGAGTCTGCTCCAGAGGTGAGCTTTGGCAGCAGAATTTCTTCTGGCTCTGCAGGGGAGGAAGCAGTAGATCCGGCTGGGGACCCTGTGGCAGACAGTCCAGGGCATCCCCCTTCGCAGGCAGTGGCCCTCCTCACTGATCTCAATGTTAAAACAGGTCAGCACACCGAGATTCTGCTGAGGATGGACGCCAATCTGCTACGGGTGGCGGACGCCCTGGAGCAAAATACTGCGGCCAACGTGAGAATTGCAAATGCCCTGGCGGAAAATACTGGGGCAAACGTAAGAATTGCAAATGCCCTGGAAAAGCTCGTTCGCCAGCACATGTTGGAGCCGGCCTCCCTTCCTGCCGGAACATCAGGACCCTCCACCTCTGGCACAACAACACCCATCCCTCCAAATGTGCCTAGCCCTATGCCTAGTCCAGAGGCAACAACATCTGCCTCTGGCCAGGCCAGCCGAAGGAGCTCCCGGGCCCATTCTGGCTCCCTCCAAACCCCAGCCAAAAGGCCTAAAAGGCGATGACAGCACTGGCTAATTACCCCACAATCCATTATTGCCCCATATTCCTTCATGACAACAACTTCCCTCTCCTTTCTTGTGAATTGTTTTATTTGGATTTTTTAATGTTCAAATGCCACTTATTTTGTGTGTGTGTGTGGGCCAAATCATTTTTAAGTTTATTTTTCCTTATTAAAAATATGTTTATGGCAAAAAAATAAAAAAATAAATAAAAAAATGGACACAATCATTTAATAAAATTATGATAAAAATCTGCAAAATTCTATTGATGATTTATTCCAAATCGGGATAAAAGGTAATCCCTCAGACAAACTTAGAAACAATACAACGGAAATAGAAACATTTAATTTTGTAAAACAAAACAAGGGTTAAAAACAATTTATGAGTTTGAATTAACACTTAGCCAAAAACAAACGGACGATTGGTTTCTTGTGCTCCAATAAGTAAGCAAATAAAAAAACATGCGTACAATATTGTTTCCCTAAAAAAGAAACACAAATATTTTAAAAGCCTCAATTGATTGTATGACCCAAAAATTAGCAGCTGAGTAGTTCACCTGCGTTCGGATTTTAGCTACTAAAAAAGGTCTATTTCCTAAACACCTTACAAGCAGATTTGAAATTAAAAGATTATTGTTTTTGTGGCCTCAATTGATAAATCACTACACCATCGATGAGCCCAGGGAAGTACGAAGAGACCATCGTTATTGTGGTAGACTATACCAGACCACAAGCTGAGCGAGCAGTCTTAATGGAAATTGGATGAGACAGTGACGTATCACTTGTTCCGTTCACATTTGGCGCTCGCATAAGATAATTTATGTACGCCCAAAAAACGCCTCGACATGCCTGCGTTTTCCCATCTCCACCCCCGTCACCACCCCAAAACGGACAATTCTGTCAATCACATTTGACATGCCACCTCCTGTTCGCTGTGTCTACGATCGACAGAAAAATGACCGCAATCAGACGTATGCACATGCGCACTGTTACACCAATGCATGCGTGGTTTGTACAACATCGACTGACTACGAACAAGCGGCCGCTTACGAGCGGCTCTGAATCAGGCCCTAAGTCTCTCAGCCCTGATGGTATTACAAAACCTTTCTGCACATCTTGCTCCCACATTAGCTTTCTACTTTTAACTCGGTCCTTTATGTGGGTCAGTTTCATCAGGATACTACTTATTCCATCATCATAGTTCTTCCCAAACCAAAAAATACCCTACAATTTGTATAAATTATCATCCCATTTCCCTTCTAAACATGAATGTCTGGCTCTTTGCTAAGATCCTAGAGAATAGACTGAACACCCATCTGACTCCACCCATAGACTAAGTAGGTTTTAGACAAACTCTGGACAATACCAGACAGACAATACTGTGTTTTGGTTCTGGTTTTGGCAAAACCACCCACAAATGTTATGGTTTCGGCAAACCACCCTAAAATGTTTTGGTTCAGATTCGGTTTTGGATTCCTTTGCAAAAATCATGTAATTTAGACATGTTTACATGCAATCCTAAACCCGAGATTCGTTTTTTAAATCTAAGATATGAACTTGTAGCAAACCCAATCCAGGATTCTGTTCTATGCGGAACCCTAAAAGTGGTTTGAGCCAGGACTGGATTTGGCTCAGAATCCCGAATTTCAGGTGTGTTTTTAGGAAAATTGAACCACACATCTCTAATATAAACCAGTCAAAAAGATTCTGTCACTAGATGCCGAAAAAGCTTTCGACAGGTGCTCCTGGCCATTCATGTTCCAAATCCTTAGAAATTTTGGTTTCATTGGTAACTTTTTCCAAGCTATTTTTAGACCTTGTATCACAATCCATCCTCTTTGGACTTGATGAATGGCTTGACCTCCCCTGTTTGGTATCAGTAATGGGACCAGACAGGGCTGTCCTCATTCCCCCCTTCTCTTTGCACTCTGCATTGAACTACTTGCACCAAAAGTTCACCTAAACCAAGATGTGAAATTAAAACAAATCAAGAGCAGACAATATAAAGTTTCACTTTTTGCAGACAACCTTCTTAAACACTGTTCTGAAACGGAATCGGTACAGAATCCTGGCCGGCAGTTCGATTCCTGGCAGCGGCATCCTGACAGATCAGCAGAGACCGGCAGTGGAAGCCCGACAGCGCTGGAAATCCTGATCGTTCCTAAGGTAAGTATTAACTAACCTAACCCCCTAACCCTAACCCTCCTTAGGGGTGCCTAACCCTAACCTCCCCCCCAAGAGCCTAACCCTAATCCCCCCTCTAAGTGCCTAACACTAACCCCCCCCTTTCCCGCTGCCTAAACCTAAGTCCACCGAGGGGGGTGCCTAACCCTAAGTCCCCCCAGGGGGTGCCTAACCCTAACCCTCCCTCCCCCTAGCCTAACCCTAACCCTCCTGGGGGGTGCCGAACCCTAATTCCCCTCCGGGTGCCCTAAACCTAACCCTCCCCCCCACGGCTGTCCGCTCATGGCACCCGGCATCCCTTCGATCGGGATATGACAGTCGGGAAGCCGGCTACCGGTATTAAGGCAGCCGGTTTCCCGATTGTATACCCCTGAAACCTACCTTCCAAGCTTGTTTGTGGAACTTCAGAGAACGTCAGAGATTTGGCTTCCTTTCTGCCTATAAAGTGAACAACACCAAATTTGAGGTGCTTTCTCTCCATTTCCTTCCTCACACTGAGAAGCTGTTGAAACTAGACTGGTATCCCTTAGCAATTCGATATCTAGGTGTTTGCCTTACAAAACATATGTCTGACTTTTTCAGGCTAATTATTCTACTTTGTTGTCCTTCTTTAAAAGTGAGCTGCATGCATGGAATTCCCTTTACATCTCATGGTTTGGAAGGATATACACTATGAACGTCTTACCCAGACTGCTATACTTATTTCAAATGTTGCCAATGAAAGTACAAAATTCTTTGCTTTGCTCCCTCCAATCACTATGCAGTAAATATGTGTGGAATGGCAGGAAACCTAGACACAGTAAAAATTGTTTAGCAAACTCCGAACACAATGGAGGCTTAGGATTCATTGGTTTGACAAATATTAATATGCCACCCAATTGGGTCATCTCATCTCCTGATTGGCCTAGCTTGGGATCATGAAATGGGTTAATATTGAGTATGTGATGTCAGAAGGACTAGGGATAAGATTTCTGCCTTGATCCCTGGATGCAACAGACAAGCCTCATCCTATACTGTCCCCTCCTTCCGCTTCACTCTGAAGACGTGGGATAAACAAAATAATCAGTTTGATATGGCCCTTTAATCTTAACAACTCTCGCCACTTTGGAATTACCCTCTATTTCCCATGAGTTGTAATATGGCTTTTGCCCTACCTTGGTTATTAGCGGGACTGAATAGATTTCTTCACATGGGAGAACGTGCCCTGCAATTCTTTTCGGACCTATGGGAAAAGTACAACCTTCTCATTACTCTCAATCATCCACACTTTATCCCCCGATGACATTTGAGCACCACTGTATCTATAACCCTACACGACAACGTTATATTTAATTACTATATAGTTTATTTTTCCCCGCTCGTTTAGCCATATAAACTGGGTTGGGTGCTGGACCTTGGTATTACACTGGTTAAGGAAGGATGGTCACTCGTTTGCCATCAGATTGCAAAACCCTCATTTAACAGCTGTTCAGAAAATGTGTATAAAATATACGTCTGCTGGTACATGTTCACACAAAATTACATTCTATCTATCCCTACACAACCAAATGTTGTTGGTGCAAACTTTGTTGGTGAAATCTTTCTTCATATATGGTGGGATTGTCCTCTCATTTCAGGGTATATTTTATTGTGCTAACCTATTAGAGCTGTAGCTAAATCTTCTGATAAACTTTTTTACCAAATGCTTAATGCAGCTAAATTTCAAATAGCCAGTACTTGGAAAAAGGCCCTGCAGCCCTCTAGGAATGTTTTTATTAACAGTATTTGGCATACTGCCTCCATGGAATATATTACGAGCCTACTTCATGATACAGTATTTGCTTTTCATACAGTGTGGGATCCCTGGTATGCACACAACAACAGTCATCCACCTGGCACCATCTAACTCCCTCAAGTGTTCTTTTTCTGCCTTATGTGGTTCTCCTGGTTGTTTTTCTATGCTAAAATCTTTCTAGCACTCCAGTGATGCCTCATTTGCTCTTTTACTGTTTACTACGAGTGCTACATGGTCTTAAAAAATGGTACTTCTCCGTACTGCTGTATGACTGTCATCATGGATCTTAGTTCTTAAAAGCTGTTCTAGTTTTATTGTCATAATTACATATGTTTATTCTCTGTATACCCTTCAGAACTGGCCCTTTTTCTTTATATCCCTATGTACATCTATTGGCCTTTATGATCTGTAAAGCGATTTTACTGTTATAAATAAATAAAAAAACAACAACAAATCTATTCATATGGAAACGCCCACACTCCACAGGTGCCTTATACATGTGTACAGAATTTTCCATAATGTGCAGCTTTCTTTTGCTATGTACAGACCTTCCCACACTCCACAAGTGACTTCTTCATTTGTACATAACTTCCCACAATCCGCCAGTCATTTCTTCATTTGTACAGACTTTCCCACACTCATCCAGTGCCTTCTTCATTTGTACAGACCTTCGCACACTCCACCAGTACCATCATCATTTGTATAGACCTTCCCACAATCTGCCAGCGCCTTCTTCATTCATACAAACCTACCAACACTCCACCAGTGCCTTATTCATTTTAACAGAACATCCTAAACTCGGCCAATGCCTTCTTCATTTGTACAGATATTCCAACACTCCACCAGTGGTTTCTTCATTTTTTCCAACACAACAACAGTGCCTTCTTCATTTCTACAGAACTTCCCACACTCCACCAGTGCCTTCTTTTTTTGTACAGAACTGCCCACACTCCGCCAGTGCCTTCTTAATTTGTACAGACCTTCCCACACTCCGCCAGTGACTTATTCATTTGAACAGAACGTCCCTCACACCACCAGTGCCTTCTTCATTTGTACAGACCTTCCCACACTCTGCCAGTGACTTCTTCATTTGAACAGAACGTCCCTCATACCACCAGTGCCTTCTTCATTTGTACAGAACTTTCCACCCTCTGCCAGTGCCTCCTTAATTTGTACAGACATCCCCACACTCCACCAGTGCCTTCTTCATTTGTTAAGACTTTTCCACACTCCACCAGTGCCTCCATCATTTGGTAAGACAGTAACACACTCCACCAGTGCCTTCTTCAATTGTACAGAACCTCCCACATACCAACTATGAATTCTTCAATTGTACAGAACTTCCCAGACTCCACCAGTACCGTCTTCATTCATACAGAACTGACCACACTCCAACAGTGTCTTCTACATTTTTACAGAAAATCCCACACTTCGACAGTGCCTTCTTCATGTGTACAAAATTTCAGACATTCCACCAGTGCCTTCTTCATTTATTAAGATATTCCCACACTCTGCCAGTGCCTCCAAAATTTGTTAAGCCTATCCCACACTCTGCCAGAGCCTTCTTCATTTGTACAGAACTTTCCACACACCACCATTGCCTTCTTCATTTGTACAGAAATGCCCACACTCTGCCAGTGCCTTCATCATTTGTAAAGAAATTCCCACACACCACCAGTGTCTTGTTCATTTGTACAGAACATTCCACACACCACTATTGCCTTCTTCATTTTTACAGAACTTCGCACAATCCACCAGTGCCTTCTTTATTTGTTCAGACCTTTCATTCTCCGCCAGTACCTTCTTCATTTGCACAGACTTTCCGACACTCCACCAGTGCCTTCTTCATTTAGGAAGACCTTCACACACTCTGCAAGTGCATCCGTCATTTGTACAGTGCTTCTCACACTCCATCAGTGCCTTCTTAATTTGTACTGAACTTCCCACACTCCATCAGTTCCTTCTTCATTTGAACAGAATTTCCCACAATCCACCAGTCACTTCTTCATTTGTATAGAACTGTCCACACTCTGCCAGTGCCTTATTCATTTGTACAAACTTTTCGATGCTCCAACAGTGCCTACTTCATCTGTACTGAACTGCCCACACTCCACCAGTGCCTTCTTTATTTGTTCAGACCTTCCCACACTCTACCAGTGCCTTTTTTATTTCTACTGAACTTCCCAGACTCTGCCCCTGCCTTCTTCATTTGTACAGATTTTCCAACTCACCACCAGTCCCTTCTTCATTTGTTAAGACCTTCCCACTCTCCCCCAGTGCCTTCATCCTTTGCTAAGACTTTCCCATAATTCCACCAGTGCTTTCTTTATTTGTTAAGACCTTCACACACTCCACCAGTGCCTTCTTTATTTCTATAGAACTTCCCACACACCACCAGTGACTTCTTCCTTTCTATAGAACTGCCCAAACTCTGCCTGTGCCTTCTTCATTTATACATAACTTCACAGACTCCACCAGTGCCTTCGTCATTTGTTTAGACCTTCTCACACTCCACCAGTGCCTTCTTTGGTTAGACCTTCCCTCACTCCAACCGGTACCTTCTTCATTTGTACAGACCTTCCCACACTCAGCCAGTGCCTTCTTCATTTGTACAGAACTTCCCACACCCTACCAGTACTTCTTCATTTGTACAAACCATCCCACTATCCATCTTTGTATTCTTCATTTGTACAGAACTTCCCACACTCGCCAGTGCCTTCCTCAATTGATAAGAACTTCCCACACTCCAACAGTGCCTTCTTTATTTGTACAGAACTGCCCACGGTCCACTAGTGCCTTCTTTATTTGTACAGAACTGCCCAAACTCTGCCAATGCCTTCTTCATTTGTACAGACCTTCCAATACTCTGCCAGAGCCTTCTTCGACTGAACAGATGTCCCACACTCTGCCAGTGCCTTCAATATTGTACTGAACTGCCCATACTCAGCCAGTACCTTCATCATTTGTAAAGACCTTCCAATATTCCGCCATTCAATTGAACAGATGTCCCAAACTCCGCCAGTGCTTTCTTCACTTGTAGAGACCTTCCCAAACTTCGCCAGTGCCTTTTTCATTTGTCACAAACTTTCCACACTCTGCCAGTGCCTTCTTTTTTTGTACAGACTTTCCAACACTCCATCAGTGCCTTCTTCATTTGTACAGACCTTTACACTCTCTGCCAGAGCCATTTTCATTTGTTCAGACTTTCCAACACTCCACCAGTGGCTTCTTCATTTGCTAAGACCTTCCCAAACTCCGCCAGTGCCTACATCATTTGTACAGAACTTCACACACTTCATTAGTGCAAAACTTCCCACACTCCACCAGTGCCTTCTTCATTTGTAAAAAACTTCCCACACACCACCATGCCTTCTTCATTTGTATATAACTTCCCACACTCCACCAGTGCATTCTTAATTTGTACAGAACTTCCCAGACTCCACCAGTGCCTTCTTCATTTGTTCTGACCTTCTCACACTCTGAGTTCCTAGTTTGGTTAGACCTTCCCACACTCCTGCTGATGCCTTCATCATTTGTACAGACCATGTCACACTCTGCCAATGCCTTCTTCTTTTGTACAGAACTTCCCACACTCTGACAGTGTTATCTTCATTTGTACAGAACTTCCCACAATACACCAGTGCCTTCTTCATTTCTACAGACCTTCTCACCCTCCGCCTGTGCCTTCTTCATTTGCATAGACTTTCCCACACTCCCCCAGTGCCTTTTTTATATGTACAGATTTGCCCACACTCCGCCATTGCCTTCTTCATTTGTACAGAACTTCACACACTCCATCAGTGCAAAACTTCCCACACTCCACCAGTGCCATCTTTTTTGTACAGAACTGCCCACACTCCACCAGTGCCTTCTTTATTTGTACAGAACTGCCCACACTCCACCAGTGCCTTCTTTATTTGTACAGAACTGCCCACACTCCACCAGTTCCTTCTTTATTTGTACAGACCTTCCAATACTCTGCCAAAGCCTTCTTCAATTGAATAGATGTCCCACACTCAGCCAGTGCCTTCATTATTTTACAGAACTGCCCATACTCAGCCAGTACCTTCATCATTAGTACAGACCTTCCAATACTCCGCCAAAGCCTTATTCAATTGAACAGATTGTCCCACACTCCGCCAGTGCTGTCTTCACTTGTAGAGATGTTCCCAAACTCCGCCAGTGCCTTTTTCATTTGTCACAAACTTTCCACACTCTGCCAGTGTCTTCTTTTTTTGTACAGACTTTCCAACACTCCATCAGTGCCTTCTTCATTTCTATAGACCTTTTCACTCTCTGCCAGAGCCATTTTCATTTGTGAAGACTTTCCAACACTCCACCAGTGGCTTCTTCATTTGCTAAGACCTTCCCAAACTCCGCCAGTGCCTACGTCATTTGTACAGAACTTCACACACTCCATCAGTGCAAAACTTCCCACACTCCACCAGTGCCTTCTTCATTTGTAAAGAACTTCCCACACACCAACATGCCTTCTTCATTTGTATAGAACTTCCCACACTCCACCAATGCATTCTTAATTTGTACAGAACAAACCAGACTCCACCAGTGCCTTCTTCATTTGTTCTGACCTTCTCACACTCTGCCAGAGGCTTCCTAGTTTGGTTAGACCTTCCCACACTCCTGCTGATGCCTTCATCATTTGTACAGACCATGTCACACTCCGCCAGTGCCTTCTTCTTTTGTACAGAAATTCCCACACTCTGACAGTGTTATCTTCATTTGTACAGAACTTCCCACAATACACCAGTGCCTTCTTCATTTGTACAGACCTTCTCATCCTCTGCCTGTGCCTTCTTCATTTGCATAGACTTTCCCACACTCCCCCAGTGCCTTTTTTATATATACAGATTTGCCCACACTCCGCCATTGCCTTCTTGATTTGAACAGAACGTCCCACACTCCGCCAGTGCATTCTTCATTTGTACAGACCTTCTTACACTCTGCCAGTGCCTTCATCATTTGTACCGAACTTCCACACTTGGCCAGTGTCTCATTCATTTGCACAGACTTTCTGACACTCCACCATTGCCTTCTTCATTTAGGAAGACCTTCGCACACTCCGCAAGTGCATCCGTCATTAGTTACGAACTTCCAACACTCCTCCAGTGCCTTCTTTATTTGTACAGAACTTCCCACATTCTGCCAGTGCTTTCTTCATTTGTACCGAAGTTCCCACACTCCACCAGTGCCTTCTTTATTTGTACACAATTTTTGACACTCCGACAGTGCCTTCTTCATTTTTACAGAACGGCCCACACTTCAGAAATGCATTTTTATTTTTACAGACCTTCCTACACTCCGCCAGTGCCTTCTTCATTTGTACAGATATTCCAACACTCCGCCATTGCCTTCATCCTTTTTTAGGACTTTCCCACACTTCACCAGTGCCTGTTTTATTTGTACAGAACTGCCCACACTCCGCCAGTGCCTTCTTCATTTGTACAGATCTTCTTACACTCTGCCAGTGCCTTCATCATTTGTACCAAACTTCCCACACTCCACCAGTGTCTTCTTCATTTGCACAGACTTTCTGACACTCCAACAGTGCCTTCTTCATTTGTGAATACCTTCTCTCACTCTGCATGTGCATCCGTCATTTGTACCGATCTTCCAACACTCCACCATGCCTTCGTTATTTGTACAGAACTGCCCACACTCCGCCAGTGCCTTTTTCATTTGTACAGACCTTCCCATACTCAGCCAGTGCCTTCTTCAATTGAACAGAATGTCCCACACTCCACCAGTGCCTTCTTCATTTGAACACACTTTTCGACTCTCTGACAGTGCCATCTTCATTTGTACAGAACTTCCCATACTCTGCCAGTGCTTTCTTCATTTTTACCGAGGTTCCCACACTCCACCAGTGCCATCTTCATTTGTACAGAATGTCCCACACTCCACCAGTGCCTTTTTTATTTTTACAGAACTGCCCACACTCCGCCAGTGCCTTCTTCATTTGAACGGAATGTCACACACTCCATCAGTGCCTTCTTCATTTGTACATACCTTCTTACACTCCACCAGTGCCTTCTTAATTTATGAAGACCTTCTCACACTCCCCAAGTGCATCTGTCATTTGTACATACCTTCCCACAATCTGCCAGTGCATTCTTTATTTGTACAGACCCTCCTACACTCCGCCAGTGACTTCTTCATTTCTACAGCACTACCCACACTCTTACTGTGCCTTCTTCATTTGTAAAGACTTTCCAACACACTGCTAGTGCCTACATCCTTTACTAAGACTTTCCCACACTCCCCCAGTGCCTTTTTTATATGAACAGATTTTCCCACACTCCGCCAGTGCCTTCTTCATTTGAACAGAACGTTCCACACTCCGCCAGTGCCTTCTTCATTTGTACAGACCTTCTTACACTCTGCCAGTGCATTCGTCATTTGTACCGAACTTCAACACTCCGCCAGTGTCTCCTTCATTTGCACAGACTTTCCGACACTCCACCAGTGTCTTCTTAATTTAGGAAGACCTTCGCACACTCCGCAAGTGCAGCCATCATTTGTACAGACCTTCCCACACTCCGCCAGTGCCTTCTTCATTTGTACTGAACTTCCCACACTCCATCAGTGCCTTCTTCATTTGTACAGAACTTCCCACAATCAACCAGTGACTTCTTAATTTGTATAGAACTGCACACACTCCACCAGTGCCTTATACATTTGTACAAACTTTTTGATACTTCAGCTGTGCCTACTTCATCTGTACAGAACTGCCCACACTCCACCAGTGCCTTCTTTATTTATTCAGACCTTCCCTTACTCTGCCAGTGCATTCTTCATTTGTACAGGACTTCACACAATCCACCAGTGACTTCTTCATTTGTATAGAACTGCACACACCACACCAGTGCCTTATACAAACTTGTACAAACTTTTTGATACTCCAGCTGTGCCTACTTCATCTGTACAGAACTGCCCACACTCAACCAGTGCCTTCTTTATTTGTTCAGACCTTCCCTTACTCTGCCAGTGCCTTCTTCATTTGTACAGAACTACACACACTCTACCCTTGCCTTCTTCATTTGTATAGACATTGCAACTCACCACCAGTCCCTTCTTCATTTGTTAAGACCTTCCCACTCTCCACCAGAGTCTTCTTCATTTGCACAGACTTTCCGATACTCTACCTGTGCCTTCTTTATTTGTTAAGACCTTCACACACTCCGCCAGTGCCTTTTTCATTTGTACAAAACTTCCCACACACCACCAATACCTTTTTCATTTGTACAGAACTACTCACACTCTGCCAGTGCATTCTTCCTTGGTACAGAACTTCCCAGACTCCACCAGTGACTTTTTCATTTGTTTAGACCTTTTCACACTCCACCAGTGCCCTCTTAATTTGGTTAAACCTTCCCAAACTCTGACTGGTGCCTGCTTCATTTGTGCAGACCTTCCCACACTCAGCCAGTGCCTTCTTTATTTGTACAGCCCTTCCCACAATCTGCCAGTGCCTTCTTTATTTGTACAGAACTTCCCACACTCTACCAGTACTTCTTCATTTGTACAGACCTTCCCACCCTCCGACTGTGCCTTCTTTATTTGTACAGAACTTCCCACACTCTGACAGTGCCTACTTCATTTGTAAAGACCTTTCCACACTCCGCCACTGCCTTCATCTTTTGTTAAGACCTTCACACACTCCGACAGTTCCTTCATTTGTATAGCACTTCAGACACTCCTTCAGTTCAAAACTTCCCACACTCCACCAGAGCCATCTTTTTTTGTACAGAACTGCCCACACTCCACCAGTGCCTTCTTTATTTGTACAGAATTGCCCACACTCCACCAGTGCCTTCTTCATTTGTGCAGACCTTCCAATACTTCGCCAGTGCCTTCTTCAATTGAACAGAACGTCCCACACTCTGCCAGTGCCATCTTTATTTGTATAGAATTTCCCACACTACAACAATAGCTTCTTCATTTGTACAGAACATCCCAACCTCCGCCTGTGCCTTCTTCATGTTAACAGAACGTCCCACATTCCGTCAGTGCCTTCTTTATTTGTCAAGACATTCTCACACTCCGCCATTGCCTTCATCATTTGTTACAACCTTCCCACACTCCACCAGTGCCTTAGTCATTTGTACAGAACTTCACACACTCCATCAGTGCAAAACTTCCCACACACCACCAGTGCCTTCTTTATTTGTACAGAACTGCCCACACTCCACTTGTGCCTTCTTATTTGTACAGAACTGCCCACACTCCACCAGTGCCTTCATCATTTGAACAGAAAGTCCCACACTCCACCAGTGCCTTCTACATTTGTACAGACATTCCCATTGAAAGGCATTGTTATAAGCAAATCCAGCCAAGGGTTGATATTCTGTCCACTTATTATATTTGGTGATGTAACAGCGGAGCTAATGCTCCAATGATTAATTCACTATTTTGGTCTGCCCAGTAGACTAGGGGTGGTATGCGGAGGATAAGCTGGGGTTGATACTCACTTGTGCACAAAACAACTTCCAGAATTAAGCAACAAACTGGGATCCTCTGTCGCAGTGGTTCTCAAACTCGGTCCTCAGGACCCCACGTAGGTCAAATTTTGCAGGTCGCCCAGCAGGAGCAGAGGTGTATTCATTACTCACTGACACATTTTAAAAGATCCACAGATGGAGCCAATTATTTCACCTGTGATTCTATGAGGAGACTTGGAAAGCATGCACTGATTGGGGTCCTGAGGACTGAGTTTGAGAACCTGTGCTCTATTGGAAGCAATGTCAAGAATCAATCCATACAATCTGAAGATATGTTTGATAAATAATGAGTTCAAAGTCTTGGCATTATCTAATATGGTGGACAAGCTTGCTAAAATGATCACCCATGACCCAGATAGTATTACTCCTGGGGGCCAATAGTTGACAATGAAATCCATTGAGATATGGGTGCAGGGTTTTTGAGGAATGGACAGCAGCAATAGTATTCCAGAAGAAGCACCTCTGAGTGATTAGTTCTTGCATAAACTTCACATGCCTGAACATATTCCTTTTAAGGATACTGCCTTTGAACCTCTATATACCCCTGCCTATACCTTCTAATATCCTTCCGATAAACCTCTAAGGATGACGCTAATTTGCGTACGCAGTTATACAGTAAATAAAGACTCCAGACCTAGAATCTGTGGTTCCAAAGCACAAAGTATTATTCAAGTAAAAGTACAGCAGTTACACGCTATGATCCTCATATAATCTTAGCGCAAAGAGATTATACAGACCCAAGTACAATTATACATATGCAGCGCTCTCTGGTCCAGATGTTAGGCATCAGCAAGAAACCCCTCGTCAATCAGCATTCAGCACAAAGACTAGGAACCCAGGGTCAGCACACATATTTATACCCCCCAGAAATAAACAACACAATAGAGAAGTTTGTTGCTAATACCATTTGTCCTAAAGGAGAGGGCATATGTTACAAGGCATTTAACAGGTTGATTCAAATAGACACAACCCAGCCTCAAACAACTGGGGGTCTCTGGTTTCCTGCCTCATGTAACAGTTGTTCATATAATGTACATTTTGTTGCTTGAAGTCTCTGCGGTCCATAAGTTGAGAATGCATGATGCGATCTCCACACCGATGGTACCGGAATACTGTTGAAAGAGTACGCATTTTCAGGCTCAAAAATACTGGTCTTTGTTCTCCCAGGGCCTGTGTGGATGCAAATTAGCATAGCTACAAGACCCAAACCTCAGATAACACTCTTGGCTTTGAAAGTATTTTATTGTAGGAAGCCTGCTAATGTAAGGTGCTACAAACGACCCTCTTGCTCTATTCGAGCAGGGCCACCTGGAGTGAGAGCAGACGTTATGTCTATGAAGCTTGTCTACACAGGCTAGTTGTCATGTGGCCATTTGCTCTGTTTAGCTAATGCAATCCAATTTTGACATACTGTACAGCCATTTCTGAAATATATCCTTTAGGGGAATTATAATAATGTACACACTTTATCCAGAGCACCCAAACTACGTAAAGTCATGAAATGGGCTTTTGATGAATCGCCGTAACTTATGGCGATGGTCACAGATGCAATCGCATGATGCTAATAGTAATATCGCCACATGTACTAAAGTGTGAGTTTATCTAAAATGGCGCTTAGGCGGCCATTCGCAAAATTCCAGTTTTGACACTTTACTTAAGGAACCATGGTAGGACACCACACAGAACGAGGCAGAAGTTCATGGGTCTTGGAAATTATGGGGTGCCCTGAGGTTTTGCTTGAATAAAGTTTGGAAAGTAAACAATGTCTAGATAGACACCAGATGTTAGACAGTCAATAGGTCGACTGGGACAAAAGATCGACAGGGACAAAATGTCGACATGTAAGAAGGTCGACATGTACAAATGGTTGGTGGGTCAAATGGTTGACATGAAAATGGTTGACACATGATTTAAATTTTTTATGGCTTTGGTTAAGATTAGGGTTAGGGTTAGGCACTTACTGGAGGGTTAAGGTTAGGCACTTACCCTGATGGTTAGGGTTAGGCACTGACCCCGACCATTAGGGTTAGGCACCAGGAGGGAGGGTTAGGGTTAGGCACCTCCTCCCAACGGTTAGGGGTTAGGCACCAGGAGGGAGGGTTAGGGTTAAGCACCAAGGGGAGGGTTAGGGTGAAGATTAGGGCAAAATATATATATATATATGTGTCAACCATTTTTGACCCTGTCGACCATTTGTACCTGTCAACCTTCGTACATGTCGACCTTTTGTCCCAGTTGACCAATTGACTGTCTAACATCTGATGTCTAGACATTGTCTACCTTTTTACTTTCTATCTGTTAATCCACACCCAGTTTTAAGAAATAGAATTGTGAATAATTATCATTCTAGTGTCTTCAGGCTTCCTGTGAGATCCCCCCCCACACACACACACACTCACCCCTAAAATAATCGCACATTGTTTTTCATATTACGACTTTGCTTCTTCTAGTTACATTTTTACTTGTTACTCTACCTAATGTATTTTGTCGTGTTCATTTCCTATTGATGTCCTTAATGAAAACATTTTGGCAAGAAATACAGTATGTAATTGTGGGAAAATAAAAATTCAATTCCACAGATTTCCAAAAAAACAAAATAGAAACAAAAAAAAAAAGTGGAGGATTGTAAATGTAAAGCTGTCGAAAAAACGTACTTTAGAATAGAACAAAACAGGATTGAATATCAAAGCATCATCAATGTTTTAGACCATAGAAAGAATAGAATAGAACACAAACACCTGATTTTTGAAGTGGCTGTTTTGATCACCACCATGAAACCGCCGGCAAACCCATAGAAAAAATGACTAGCTCAGACAGACGTGTTTTCTGAAACAGCAGGTAAATGAATTGATTTTGACAGGCAACAATTGATTTATGATGTCTCTCACCAGACATGACTGGTCTTTAACAAAAAAAAAAAAAATATATAAAACAAAAACACACAATCACAGTACATTCACACAACAAAAATCACACACTGGAGTTAAAAAAAAAGGAATATATGGAAACAGACCACAAATAGATAAATGCAGAACAAGAACCTAGACAAGTTCTAAAAAAATACCCCCCACAATAAGTAATTACTTTATGGGCCTGATTCAGAGATGTACACTAATGCGATCGCAGCTGCAATTTCACACGGACTGCAGGTGCGAAAATATGCTAATATTTTCTAAGCTTACCCGGGCATAGGGACGCCCACTGCTGCCTTCTCATCTGCATCCGACGTTGCGTACCAGCGTAAATATCGGTAACATCGGCGCACTCTGACCTGTCTCAAATACAGCGGCTCCCCTAACACACAGAGAACTCTCATGCTGCATATGTGATCGCAATGGCTAACTTACGAACGCCCATGTAACGCCATTTAAATGGTAAGACACAACTTTGTTTTTCTAACCAGCCCCCCATTACCTCCCCCAAACTTTGACTACCTGTCATTTTGCAAATGGGTTCTCTGTGCATACGTAATTGCAAGACATTCAAATCGCTTTTGCAGTGCGACTTTGACACAATAGCAAAAAATTGCTTGTTCTATGTAAAAATCACCATTGCGTACATTTGTGAATCATGCCCTATATCTTTCTCCTTATACTTTTCTACAACTTTCTCCTTTTCCACTCAGGGCCCGATTCAGCCAGGAATGCCGTTGCTAATATACACACAAACGGCCGACTGTTGCGTTCTGCGTATGCATTGCACTGCGCATGCGAGATCTAGCTATTACGCTCGGAACTGCGATTGCAACAGCTACACAGACCCATCGCAGAGTGATTGACAGGAAGTGTCTTTTGTGCGTGGTGATGGAGGGTGGTCAAGTGAATGCAGGCGTGCCAGTGCGTTTCAACGCCGTTGCAGGGGCATGCATAAATTATCCACTGCGATGGCCTGATAACGTGCGTGGTTGTTAGCAAATTCTGAGTAAGCTCATGGCTTGTGCAAGTGTGCGTGAGGCTGCGATGGTACTCAATTGTACCAATGGTTTCGCAATCTTGCTAAACATTACGGATGTGTGGTAAGTAAACTGGGCATCCCAGTGTAGTGCTGCGAGGGAATAGCAAACGCAAAGAATTCGCATACTATGGCAATTGGACTGCGTGCGTACTCGCTATTGCATACGCTGTTGCGTACGGTAGTGAACCAGGCTATTAAACTCCTCACAGACCCACAAAGTGAAAGTAGCCAGCTGTCTGCTTCTATGATGTCAGGTGAAAGTTGTTTTTGTAAAAGCACCATTAAATGACTGTGAACAGAATAGCTTCTAATCCAGTGTTATCTGGTTCTCCATTATCAATTGAATTATGCTTTCTATAACAAATAGAATAGCACAAGTAGATGAATATGAATAAAATAGCTTCTATTCCACAGTGGTCTGTTGCTATGATGTCATATCATGTCAACTGAATGTTGTTTCTATAAAAGCACCATTAAATAGCTATTAATCTGCAGTGGTTTCTGTACAAACTGCCACCAAACAGAACACGCCACGGTGGATTATAATATAGAAATTGCTGGGGATTGTTGCTGGATTCAGTTTAAACACCAAAACTGCTGCTTAGTAAATTCTATCAATTAGACACCGACAGTTTCTAAATTACACCAAAACTGTCACTTAGTAAATTTGCCCCAAGTCAGTATTGTTTCTACCTTGGCATTTAGAGTTTGCTGCTTTTCCCAATAAAACATGCTAAGGTGAAAATTTCTCAAAATATGCCTGAAAATTAAGAGTATTTATTGCCTCAAATCACGGCAATAAGGATTATTGTTCCACTTGGATGTATCAATTTTAATTGCCAATACACTAGCTGCTATAGGAGCCCATCCCGGCGATCAGGAACAGGTAACGTGTATGCATCTGCAGTCACTTTACTCCTATCTGTGAGCCCCTCGCAGCCTCTGCTTTACATGTATGACTTCCCAGCTGCACATTGTGGCAAATGCCGCAAGGCGCTTTGGAACATCCTGCAACCCACGGAAGATCCCACTCTGGCAGTGCAGCCCTTTACAATGTAATGGACTAATGCCATCTGAAGATGGCATTAGCTTATGCTGGCAAGATTCACAAAGCAAAGTTTTGCAGATCTTGTCAAGTGCCATCCTCATAGAAAATGATGGAGATTGCAGCTATGAGAGCTGGTGGAATAAAAACAGGAGATATCTCTGATAATCTCCTGCTTTCCTAATTGGTACATTTTAGAGATACCTAATTCTGCCCTTAAACATGTTGAAACAGCAGTTGCTGCATATTTTAAGGGTAGAATTAATTAATAAATAATATAGTTTACCCTTAAGTGTCTACTGGAACCGGTACGCTGAAAGCGGGAATCCCAGAGGTTGGCCATTAAGGGAGACCAACAGAAGAAATTAGATAGACACTGAAAGGAAAAAAAAAGAGAGAGATGTACTAAGCCTTGGAAAGAGATAAAGTAGAGAGAGATCAAGTACCTACCAATCAGCTCCTAACAGTCACTTTACATACAGGCTGTTTCAAAAATGACAGTTAGAAGCTGATTGGTTGGTACTTTCCAGATGTACTAAGCTCTGGAAAGTGATAACATGACCAACCAATCAGCTTCTCACTGTCATGTAACTGGATGTGTTTGAAAAATGACACTAAGGAGCTGATGGTTGGCAGCTTATCACTCTCCACTTTATCACTTTCCAGAGCTTAGTACATCTCCCCCAAATGTATCTCTCTCCAAGGCTTAGTATATCTACCCCTCAGAGAGTGATAACAGACAGACAGGAAAGAAATGTTAAAAAAAGAGAAATGAAAAATCCTACATATGTGTTACACAGAGTGTACTGTACACAGAAAGGTAAAGGTGCTGATGCAATTGAGATGGAAAGTGATGGACATTCCTGGAAGGTTACTGGGAGGTTGCATAGTGCACGAACAGAGATGGGCCTTAGTATTCGCATGTTATTGAAGTGTTGCGGACGTGTTGGTGAAATAGGTTGTATACACAGCTGCTCAACAGCTCACACAGGAGGCCATACACGAATGGAGTTCTATTGTGCTTCATCTGCTACATTTTATATGTTTAAAACCAGTGACGTTGCGGTGCCTCCTCAGCCAAGTGAATTAGAGCCAGATTTAAACATACATATATGAACCCGAGGGTTCATGTGGGCATTATACAAAGGTGCAGCAGTATATAATGCTGGAAATTTGGTGAGTTTTGATCAGGCATGTGCAGAAAATATTGACAGGGGAGGCAGTGCCTCACCTGCCATAGACTTTTTACTCCAAAGTCTTGACTATAAAAATTATTAGAATGATACAAAGAAGAGACTTATAATAATTTCTTCAAAGTTTTGACTATAAAAACTATAAGAAAAAATTAGAGTATACCCGAGTATGAGAGGAAAGGCTCTGCAAACCTGCCTCACCTGACCGCACGTCACTGTTTAAAACTAATTCACAAGGGGGGTGCAGGGGGTGCATGCCGAACCCGGGTGTCACCCACCGAGGGGTGACACCACGGTGCAGACTCCCCCTCAGTGACAGGAGCCAGGTGCTGCACTGTAAAATTAAGTGCAGCACTCGGCTCCTGACACTGTGAGGGAGCCGGCCGTCACTGCACAGTTCTCACTTCCGGCACCTCCCTGCCTCCAAGTGGTAGTAAGCAGCACGGTGGGACAGGAGTCGGACCACTGGGGTTCGGCCGCAGGGCCATGCCCCTGCCCAAGAGGCCACACCCCTTTTTATCGGCGCGCGGCAAAGCATCCCTCCCTGCACCGGGTGACACAGCGGGGAGGGACGCCACAGGGTACTAGGACCTAGAGTCAGAGGGAGGCACAACCTCTGACCTGATGACGTCGCTGCTGGGCTACTGCTCATGTGCAGCTGGCACCATCTTTACTGTGTAGATTCAGGGCCGGCGCTTCCACTAGGCAAACTTAGGCAGCTACCTAGGGGCACCGGTCACTGGAGGGCACTTCTTAGTCCGCCTTAACTACGGAGGGTGCAGTGGGTGTGATTGCTATGGCGCGATCACACCCCCTGCACCCTCCATTTGCTGGATGCCCACTGAGCTTGTGTTACCAGCGGGCGCCCGTCTCCTCTCTCCCCCTCGGCGCCAGCGGCAGCCGGAGGACGGAGCTCACTCCTGAGTCCCGCAGAGCACTATGGGAGTGACATCATGACGTCACTCCCATAGTATCGAGAAGCGGGCGTGGGGACGGATGGCAGCAGGCACTGGAATGGGGTTTAAGGTATGTCTCTTTTTTTGTGTGTGTGTGTGTGAGTTGGGGGACGACTTACTACAAGGGGCACTACTGGGGACATGATATGGGGGCACTACAGGGGCCTTACTACTGGGGGCACTACAGGGGCCTTACTACTGGGGGCATCATATGGGGGCACTATTGGGAGCACTACAACTGGGGACACTACAGGGGCCCTTACTACTGGGAGCACTTCAAGGGGCATTACTACTGGGGCACTGCAGGGAGCATTACTACTGGGGACACTACAAGGGCATTACTACTCGGGGCACTGCAGGGAACATTACTACGGGGGCACTGCAGAGAGCATTACTACTGGGGGCACTGCAGGCACTACAAAGGGTATTACTACTGGGGGCACTGCAGGACACGATGTGCTACCCCCAATTCTGGGAGTATCACTAATAAGATGCCTGGTTTATGTGGGATAGATGTGTTTAATATTTATTTGGGTGTGCATGATGCTCCAGGGATGTGATGTGTATTATTTATGTGCTGGACACTGGCATTTATATGCCTTATATTATGCCCGCTAGACTGTCTCTGTTCCCCTTTACCCCCCTCCGGGATTGTGAATTGTCCCCAGCCATGGACTGTTGATGGTGGGGTCTGGACTGCCCCACTGGACTTGAGGGGGAGCCCAGCTCGCTCTCCTACAGTGATATAAGGCCATTGGAGCTGTAATGTAGCATGCGCACCTGGCGGGACCAGAGCCAGCGCGTGTCAAGGACCCGGACAGAGCCTTTAAGAGGAGCTGCCCAGCTGACTGGCAGTGAGTCCTGAGGCAGCGTGATACAGCGCAGGGTCCATGCACTCACCGGACAGCTGTGAGATTGTCAGCGGCAGCCACAGGTACCGCTTACAGGGTGAGAGGCTGGACTGACCGGAGCATGGCTGTGAGAAGAAACGGCCATCAGGGAGGGAGTGGTGTCTCCCGGAGCTTGTGAGGAAGCTGTTGCTACTTGGGAGAGGAAGCAGCATAGGCGGGACTGCCCCGAAGCCTTCCCCCTCTGCGGTGACTGACAGCGGGGGCTGGATTGGAGAAAAGGACACTGTCCCAGGAGTTGCAAGCGCTGATCAGCTGGACTACAAGGAGCAGGTCTGTTAGATGCCCAGTATTTTGCACCACACGGAACTGACAGAAACTGCAGACAGGTATAGACAAGTAAAGGGCTAATTACCTGTGAGCTCATAGTTGTGTCTGCAACACTAAGAGATTAAATACAATACAGCCATTCAATGAGGATAGAGCCTGATGGAGTTAATTTATTCCTCATCTACTTTATAGCGGCAGGATAATCCCTTCTCCTATACCCAGATACTCAGCTTGATCTAACAGTTATTAAGGGACTGTGTTGTTTCGTCCAGACCAACTCAACTTAACTTATGTTGTATTATACCGGGTTAAACTTTCTCTGCTAACACCCGTGAATAGAACCACCGGAGTATACTCATTGTAGGCAAAGGCAGCCTTCTTCAGGGACAGCTACAGGCTATCTTAAACCCGGGCTTGCAGCATTCAAGGGCCAGCGACAGTATTACCATCAGTGGCAGTGTAGCATTCACAGATAACTTCAGATGTCCTAGCAACATAGCCTTAAGGCCTTGGTTATTGATAAGTGCACCAACGCAAGGGGTTCGGGCCAGACATTCAGGGACTAAATGTTCACTAGGTTGCAAATATTGTTTTATACAAACGATTAATGGTATTATTATATGTGGTGTAGGTAAAATAGTGTATTGCTAACCCCTTTACCTTGCAGCACAAGAACGAAGTGCTCCTGTTAAATAAAATTACCCAGGGATCTGAGTGTCTTTCCTGTAGTCTTATGCATGTAAACATTGTTTGAATGTGAATTGTTGTTTCAACTTTGTCTTGCACCACTTTGCTCTTTTGTGAAATGGTTATGTGCGAATAAATTCAATTTATTGTTGATATTTGTATTGGATAATCTGGAAGACTAACAGACGAACCAGGAACTGTATTTGTTAAGAAATCCACACCTTACTACACAAATCAATCCTAGTGGTCAGGGTATCACAACATTTCTACTGGGGGCACTGCAGGGAGCATTACTACTGGGGGCACTGCAGGGAGCATTACTACTGGGGGCACTACAAGGACATTACTACTGGGGGCACTGCAGGGAGCATTACTACTGGGTGAACTACAAGGGCATTACAATTGGGGGCACTACAGGGTCCCTTACTACTGGGGGCACTGCAGGGTGAAGCATCCCTTTAATTTGGGTCATGTGAATATTATTAGGGCGCTGTGTCTGTGTCTGTTAGCTGGGCGGAGGGTTTGGGGGAAAACAGGGGCGGCATTGTAAACCTTTGCCTAGGGCGCCCTGAAACCTTGCACCAGCCCTGTGTAGATTATAAAAGCTCCTGAGATGAGGCACCTAAATACTGCTATTAACCCCATCAATACCACTATTCTGCTTACCGCTGACACTGCTGTGTTACCACTGTTACCTGTTACCTTGTTGACATCAGTAAACCCAGCATGCTGGTGGCGGACTCTCTGTGTGGCCTAACAGTCACTCTCACATTCTGACTGGCAACCACCCCAAAAAGCTATATCAATAAATAAGAGGCAAAATGTACATAACAGATGGTATGCTAGCAGGGGCGTATCTATAATGGGAGGAGGGTGTGCGGGGCACACGGGCCCCTGGGTCCAGGGTGGCCCTGCACCACATAGCATGCACCCATAGTATTACTTACCACTCCGGAGTCCCACGTCAGCGCGAGGGTCCAGCGCTGTAAAAATGACTGGAAAATGGCCGCCGCGGGCATTTTCCTGGTGACCTGTGCACGCGCTATAGACTCTGGATGCACTCTAGTGCTCAGAGTCTATAACTCCGGCGCTGGCCGTGCACAGCTCAGTGCGCTGGCGGCCGCCGGACAGAGAGGAGGGGGCCCATGTTGGAGACTGCACACGGGCCCCCTCCTCTCTAGAAATGCCCCTGTATGCTAGACCTCTATGAGCATGTCAGTAATGTAGGGTATCCTGCCTAATATGGAGTATGTATGACTGAGGGCACATACAGTACTGTTTGTATAGAAATCATAGTGAAAGATATTTTATTATTGCCAAGCCTAATGTACGGAATATATTAGTGATAGCAATTGATTATTTTATAATTGTTTAAACTCATCGATAAGTTACAAGTTAAAGAAGGTAAAACAATATTGATTTTCTTAGACAGCTATCAATTTATGTAATCAGTGCAATAAAATACTGTACAATCAACAGTCCTGATTATTATCATTGATTTATTATCTTGTTTTTAACTGCTAATTTATTATTGATCTAGTTGATTAATTTGTTGCTGATTTATAATTATTGAATTATATCCATTGTGACCTACAGTATGCCACCAATCCCTCCTCAATACTGTTTCTTTGCATCCATAACAAAAATAATTACCGGGAAATAGTTCAGTTTGGGCCTTGCCTCTCTCTGTGTCAGGGTTATAGTCATCCTTGCTCAGTAGATAAGGCCAGAAAGTAATTTGCAGACCACTATCTAACTATAATATGTCATTACAATTGTAACACCTCACTACTCTGCAAAATTATATTTTCTGTAAAAAATACCATTTATAATTGGTGCCATAATCTGTCTAAATTTTACCTAGCTACATTATTGGTATCAATGATTCTGGGAATTGAAAATAAGTACCCTTATATTTCTTGATAGGCCTTAGGTACCATTGTCTATCACTGTGATACATGTCTTTCAGGGGTCTATTCATGATCAAGCCCCAAGGACCACAACTGGCCACAAGACAAGTTGTGGTGGCTGACACCGAATTAGCAGAACAATTCAGTATTGCCGCAGTTGCCTGCCAGCTGCTCCAAAAAGCAGCTGTCCCCTGAGTCCTAACTCTGCCACTTTCATGGCTAATACGCAACAGTGACAGTTTACACTGACAGGCAGGGCTGCCATCAGAAATTGTGGGGTCCGGGACTGACAAAATAGGCAGGGCCCGCCCCCCCATACAGTACAGAAACTGTGAGCCGGAAGAGGGTGCGGACTGCAGTGAATGGCAGGTACGGCTAGTACCACCCCCAGGCGATCCCGCCCTGTGCGGCTGCAAACCACTCCTTATGGCCCTGTATATCGATATGCAACTGCACATGTAGCATATGTGCCTGGTTTGCTGCTGCCGGTTGTATGCAGTGCCCCCTAAAGTAGTGCCCCTTATGCAGTTCCCCCTAAAGTAGTGCCCCTTATGCAGTGCCCCCTAAATTAGTACCTCTTATGCAGTGTCCACTAAAGTAGACTCCCTTATGCAGTGCCCCCTAAAGTAGTACCCCTTATGCAGTGCCCCCTAAAGTAGTGCCCCTTATGCAGTGCCCATTAAAGTAGTGCCCCTTATGCAGTGCCCCCTAAAGTACCCCTTATGCAGTGCCCCCTAAAGTAGTGCCCCTTATGCAGCGCCCCCTAAAGTAGTACCCCTTATGCAGTGCCCACTAAAGTTATGCCCCTTATCCAGTGCCACTTAAAGTAGTACCCCTTATGCAGTGCCCCCTAAAGTAGTACCCATTATGCAGTGCCCACTAAAGTAATGCCCCTTATCCAGTGCCCACTAAGGTAATGCCCCTTACCCAGTGCCACCTAAAGTAGTACCCCTTATGCAGTGCCCACTAAAGTAATACCCCTTATCCAGTGCCACCTAAAGTAGTACCCCTTATGCAGTGCCCCCTAAAGTAGTACCCCTTATGCAGTGCCCACTAAAGTAATGCCCCTTATCCAGTGCCACCTAAAGTAGTGCCCCTTATGCAGTACCCCTAAAATAGTGCGCCTTATGCAGTGTTGACTAAAGTAGTGCCCCCTGTTGTTTTGCCCCCAGCCCAGTACTTACCTCACCACGCTCCCTCTGCTGCACCGCCGCTGGCTCTGAGTCGATCTGATGGTGCGCAGGGCAGGCTCACTCCACACATCGCGGGTGACATCATGACGTCACCCATGCAGAGCATCACTGGGAACATCACCCGTGCAGTGCATCACTGGGAACGCTGGCCTCTGAAGCGTTCGTGTTTCAGAAGCCAGCGTTCCCAGTGCACAGGTCCAAGCATCGGCTGCTGAAGCAGCAGCAGCGGCGGGTTGGGGGTGTAGGACAGGAGGCCCCTTTAGCTTGCATTGGCAGTAGCAGCGGGTGGGTGGTTGGAGTTGGCAGGGCCCCCCTTCTCTGTCGGAGTGCCCGGGCCCAGGACAGTAGTCCCCACAGTTCCCCCCTGATGGCGGCCCTGCTGACAGGCAGTGTAAGTGCACATACATGAGCAGAGGATCCCTCCCTGCACTCCAGAACTCTTTGTAATAGGAAGGAGTGAAATGCTGGGAACTCCCACTTTTTCGAGCTTGTTGAATATGTGGGGGTTGTTGGAAATGTGTGTACAGGTTGATGATGTGGCAGGGTTATTGTTCACACCAGCAGATGCCCTAAGACAACAAACAGCCCAGAATCTTAACCTGTAGGGTGGCGTATTGATGTTATATGAGGTACAACCGTAGTCACTGTTATATACACCCTGGTTTACGTGGAGCAGACCTTGAGCGGAATGGGTTATCATACAGCTCACCAGCCGATGAGTGTATGTGGATGCCAGGAAGCCGTGCAGGTTCACTTGAAATGTGATAAAAGGCAGGTAATTGCAGGTATCTCATGAACTTGTGTCTCCCACTGTAGCGCGCTATCACAGTGGATAAGATGGTACAGCACATGCGCAGTACTAACCTCCATGGCCATCTTGGTAAAGTGAAGCATTACTGGAGGAGCAACATTGAGTCTGTACTGTTGCGCTCTCTATCTTCAACAGTGGCCACAATGGCCCCCTTATTGATAAATGGGCTGTTACTTAAAACTGCCTTTTCCACATGTGTAACAGGCCAATTCACCATAATGGATAGGCCCCACAACAGCACATCTTTTAACTAGTTTTAGACTGATAGAGTGGAGCTTTGTATTCACAAGCATCTTTCAGCAACACAACTATTCCTGTCTAACTCAGCATGTTTAGCTGAAACAGTTTGAATCAGAAAAATCCGTAACAGTGACATGTGAAAAGCAGGGCAGAGTTATTCATATGAATAAAATTACAGGCTTCCATTGTGAGAGCCGATAGTTAGATATAATGCAAGCTGCTTTAAATTATTATTTATTATGACTGACAAGCTATTTTCCTTTCAAGGCAGTTTGGATAGCTGAGCTGGCAGCAAACAGGGAGTACAGCAGAGGGGAGTGGGCAATAGCAGTTCTAAGACTAGACAGAGCAGCCCTTATAATCATGAGCCACATTGACCGCAATAATTAACGGAGCCCTGTCTCGCTAAAGGCTGCCGGCAGAACCAAAACAAATGCAGAGATGTGAACATAACCACAGGATAAGACAACAGGAAATAACCTCTTGTCGTCAAATGATTTTTAACTCAGCTTGCTATTTTACTATAACTATGGGTATTGTTTTTTACAATATATAGAATTTAAATGTTTAATTTGATGAGCCAGCCTGTAAGTACAAATGAGCCATAGTCTCTTGTTTTGGTGTGCCAATGAGAAAAGACTGCAGAGACGCCCGAGATTACTTGTTTGGTAGTGAGGAGCGTGGTGCATGGGTGATTAGAGTTGAACATCATCAAACATGTTTCTTCTTTACAAAGGAAATTAGATGCAGCCCTGAAAAGGCCATATTTGTTAGACATTGACACATATCAGACAAAAGTATAGTATATCTGTGTCAAAAACTGGGACAAGTCATGGGCAAGAGTTGTTCAGTGGCTACTTACTGACTATTTGTACATTTCTATCCCCAGGGGCAGATAGACAGAGAAGTTAGATTAGAGAGTAGGAACAGGGGCGTAACTAGGTAACAAAAGTTTGTAAGGGCACATGGGCCTGATTCAGAGCCGCTCGCTGCTGGTGGGTGCTCGCTCTGAATCTGGGCATTTTTTTTTTGGTGTCTGGCCGCTCGCAAAGCTGTGGGTGACCACCCACAGCTTGTGCGAGCGAGCTGGATACCGTCGCGATTATTACAACTATCGGGCTTGCAACGAGACCCTGGGGTAGGGTCTAGCTTCCGCAAGCCCGAGTGGACTCCCTGCTCTAATAGAGCAGGAAGTCCACTACTAACATCACTAGTGATGTCAGTAACCCCACCTACAAACGCCAGGCATTCCTTTGAGAACACCAGCGTTTGTCCGGCCACCCCCCCTAGCCACCAACAAAACGGGGCGAGCTGTCAATTAACATCGACAGCTGCCCCATCTTGTTGCGAGCCCCATAGTGATTGAACTTCAGTCGCTCAGCGGGACTCGCGCACGCTGGACGCGGCGCATGCGCAGTGGGGAACCATCGAGCCACTTGCGAGCTCACAGCGCTTGCGAACGGCTCTGAATCGGGCCTCCTGTGTACCACGTAATGGTGAAAAATGTGTATAATACATATAACTTTGACAAGGAGGATGGGCCTCCCCTATGCCATACTTACCGACATTACAATTCTTTTCTCTGGGGGCAGCCCGGAGAGGAGATGCTGTGAACAGATTCGGGGGGCAGGGCCAAACTGTAAACATCATTAAGCCCCACCCCTTCATGGAAACAGGTAGCAATTTGCATAATTTTGGCTCCGCCCCCTCCCTACAGAGCCGCAACATTTCCCCATCCTGCCCACTCCACTAGGAAATGGGTAGGATTCAGGATATCTGCCTACTCTTCCGGGGGTGCAGGGGAAACCCAAAAATTCAGGGGTAGGTAAGTACTGTATGCCCTAAGTTCTGGGCCCAATAGCAGCTGCACCCCTTGCACCTATGGTAGCTATGCCCATGAGTAGGGATGTATGATATATTTTCACCTTTCTAGCCAAAATAGAAAATAGATAATTTACCTTTTTTCTAGTGCTGAAATCCAAAAGTGTAAAGCTTATGTGATTGCTCAATTAAGAGTTTGGAATGGGGGAGGGGACTTGGACTGCACACCCTAATTTTAAACATAATGGTGTCTATTTACTAAACAGTATTAGGAGACAGAGTGAAAAGTGATAAGGTGCCAGCCAATCAGCTCCCAACTGTAATTTTTCAAACACAGCCTGTGAGATGACACTTAGGAGCTGATTGGCTGGTACCTTATCACATTTCACTCTGTCTCCTAACACTGCTTAGTAAATAGAACCCAATAAGAGGTGCTACCATGCAGAGACTTGTAGTACAATGCAGGGGACAAAGAACACAGGTGCCCACTCTTAGTACTAAGAACAATGATAGTCAAATAATCCTGATAAACTCTACATTTAACATGGAGAATAAGATTTTCCCAACAATACCTTATGCCGTGTAGCAGTGGTTCTCAATCCCAGTCTTTAAGCATCCACAACAGGTCATGTTTTCTGGATGTATTTAATCATGTATAAAGCAATACAAAAAGAACAAGATATTCCTTATTGGGGCACACACGGACCCAAAGTGACTACTATAAGATGAATTTAACAATGGAGAGAGTGACAAAAATATTAAAATATAACTTTTATTAATATTCCAAAATTAAAAAGTTTTCCGCGAAATATAACAATATCAGTTATTATAAGGATCAAGAATATAATCCAAAAAATATGTAAAAATATTGTAAAAATAAAGAAATGAAACCACTATATATCTCCTGTGTAATTATTTATGGAATATATATAGTATTATTCCATTAATGATGGTACATATATTTAATGGGTGTCTGTAGAGCTGAGGGCAAATAGTAATTCTAACATCAAATAATTATAAGATGAAAATAATGCCCAGGGGTCTTAACTCTTAGGGCTCTATTTACTAAAATCCGCATTTGTAATGCAGATTGTAGTGTGATATTATCGACTGAATTTGCATTGCGAATTCAGGCAATATCACAGGGATTTACTACAAATCCCTTGCAGGGATAGAGCTTGCGAGAAAGCGCTGTCCCTGCGAATCCCCTCCACACTCTAGTCATGATATTTTCACAAAAAAATACAGTGACTAGTGCCCCGCGCATGCGCCGACCGGCCACCGCTTCTACCCCCCTGGTGCTAAGCTCCATCCCCGACACTAAGCCCCACCCCTGTGATCTCAGAGCCCCATGCGGCCCCCCTCCCTTAATAGCACTTACCTGCAGTCATCGGTGCATCGGTGATGTTCTCCATGCCTCCGGTCAGCTGATATCCCATACTGCACTGGGACCCGATCACCTGATGACTGGGCCACAGTGCAGCATGGTAGACCAGCTGACCGGAGGGGAGTCATCAACGGAGCCCCGACCACCGGTCCCTGGAGTCAGGTAAGTGAATTTATTTTTTGATAATTTTTTTTTATTTTTTTGCAGTGTATCAGCTTGCGGTCTATTTAGACCACACAGCTGATCACTGGGACCGGCTCCAGGCTCTGCTTTGCCTTTTAGAGCAGAGAAGGAGTCCAGTAACTGGGGAAGACCGGTTACTATCACAGGGCTTTCCCCGGTATTTTTTTGCTATGTATTTTTAGTAACTTTGGTCGGATCACATTTCCCATTACAATTATGGGAAATGCGATCTGCTTACTAAAAATAAGTGATACTTAGGGGTTGGAGTAGAATTTTACGAATTCTACTCCAATTGCCCTGTAATAACTATAGGTGATACTAAAATAATGTGAAAAGGTGTGAAAACACCCTTTTTCACTTTATTTTAGTAAAAATAATGTTAATAAATAGAGCCCTTAGTCATCACTCCCGTTTTGTATATCCAAATGAAGATTGTGTAATAAATCTGAGAGAAGTTACAACCCAGAAGTTATAATGTATTGATCTAAATGGGTGGCGTATATCTTAAATGACCCAAGTCATTGTTCAGATTCAATAAGTTAGGACATGAATGTAATCCAATAATATTGGTTATGATATATCAGTAATAACATTGCATTCACTTAGGAATCATAGCCAATCCCAGAGCATTCATGTGATTTGGGGTGTATTGTATTATCCTAATACATGTCTTATAGATTGTTCATGTTATTAAACTAGATAAAGTAGCTTGCTCTAGACATTGATGCAAAGATATATCTAGGTGTAAATGCGTTATGTTCCAACCCCTTAATCACTTAGGGACTAATGCAAATCCCACAGCGTGTGTGTGATAATTGGTGTGTATACCACAGCAAAATCACCTCTTCTCAGTAGGACAAGGATATATTCCAGCAATATTGGTTATGATATACAAACATCACATTCACTTAGGAATTATGGCAAAACCCAGAGCGTTCATGTGATTCGAGGTGTATTGTATTATCCTAATGAATATCTTACATATAGATTGTTCATCTTATTAACTTTAATAGCTTATTCTGGACAGAAACATAATGAAAACACGTATCAAGATGTAAATGCATGGTATAACAACACTTTATTTACTTAGGGACTATTGCAGATCCCACAGCAGGTGTGTGATAACTGGTGTGTGCACCATAGCAAAATCACCCCTTTTACGGAGGCTTATCGATAGTTAAATATCTCAGACATTCATCAGCTACTATATAAGGGTTTTCAATAAATCCTAGACTTGAACCTATCGGCTAGTAGTTGAAAGTATCACTGAAATAGTTACTAATAATGTCATGGGTCATTCACTCATCATGTATCATTTAATTGATTTAATAGATACAGCTTTATAACAACAAAAAGATGCTGTTAACATAAGCAAACATATTCTGGAAATTTACAAGTATAATCGGGTGGTGGTGATTATCCCTGGTAGACTAACGGGTAAAACACGTGATCACGCTTTAAATCAACAACAAAATATTGTGCAATTGCAACAATATAACAATTGTGAGAGCGTGGACACGGAGAGTCACACGCTTCCGCTTAGCAGTCCCTCTGTCTCTCAGATACCCTTCTTTAAACAGTATAAGGTTTCATAGTGGTTCAAACAATGTAATCATTAAAACATAGCACGCGCTGCATAGCGTGTGCCGTGTGTCTCCGACGCATGCAGGTTAGTCATAGAGTTAATCTGTCTCCCGGGTTAACAGCTCTTTTGTACCAACACCCAATCATGGCCCAGTTCAAAGTGATTGACATTAAGTATAGCCAATCATAGTTCTCCCTAATGAGTAATTGATGTATGAGCCAATCATCTGCCAGCTCTCCTTTTGGTTCATGACTGTACCTGGGAATCCTTTCAGTAAATAACAGTAAATTCAGTATCTGCGGCATGTGTAAGTTATATATGCAGATCAATAGTGTCCACAAGGTCCATTTGCATATTTAGATATTATAGATACAAATGAAGTTCTCCGAGCCTGTACTACATTTAAGAATATCTTGTTCATACTGTTATGATCAGGAAATATCGTGACCAACATTATGTATCATCTTTACTGCATTAGACCTAATCAGAAATCACCGTCCTTAGGCCATTACAGGTGATTCAAGCCAGAGCAACAGCAGAGTAACAGGCTAGTACAAAAAATTTATAATTGTTGATAAATTCATGATTATCAATTAAACTAAGCAATGGAGCAGCACAACAAACCCACAGTGGCAGACAGGATGGCAGTTTAATAAACAGCTATGACCCTTTAGAATGTTTTCATTAATCAAGAACTAATAGCCTAAAATATACTATAATATTACCAACACACTTTTCCAAAGTCGCTAGTTTACATATTGATCATAGAAGCAAAATAGTTAAATAAAAAAAAAGTCTGATGCCCATAATCAATAACAAAATAAACTCTTTCAATACTATTAACCCCACATCCACTGATTTTAGGGATGCGGGGAATAGCCCAGAACTTTCAGCCCTGGGTTGGTAGATGCTCGGGAGGAGGAAACCCATTTTATTTTTGGAGTCCCTACTTTCCAAGAATTCCAGCCCTGGTCTGACCAGTTTGGGGCTGGTTGCCTCTGTGTATCTCCCTGATATAGTGTCAGCCCCCTGGTTCAGCCTGGTGCTGGTTACTGGAGAATAGGTGAAACCCCATGTCAGTTTTCCCCCTATTTTCCAATACCAGCCCAGGTTGAGATGTCCAGGGTTGGTTATTGAGTTTTGGGAGAGAACTCACACATTTTTTTTTAAATTAACAATGTACTATAATGTGTTTTTTTGTTTTTACACATAACTAAGCCTATTAATGTACAAGAATATATATTTATACTAGGGATGAGAGGGTTTAGATTTCTGAAATCCGAACCCCCCCGAGCCCCCCGCGATCCGTGTCAGGAACCGAGTCCGGCTCGGGTTTTCACACCTGACTCGGATCTGAAATCGAGGCAATCATCCCACCTTCCGGATCTCGCGGGTTTTGGATTCTATAAAAGGTCCCAACATCGGCGCCATTTCTCACTCCGGTTGTGGACAGTGAAGAGGGAGGGTGGGAGTCAGGGCTACCTGGGCTGTGTTGTGTTGTGCTGTGCTGCTGTTGTCCATAGGGGCTGTGTCCACTCCTCCAAAGTCCATAGGGGCTGGCTGGGCTGTGTTGTGCTGCTGTTGTCCATAGGGGCTGGCTGTACTTTGTTGTGCTGCTGTTGTCCATAGGGGCTGTGTCCACTCCAAAAGTCTATAGGGGCTGGCTGGGCTGTGTTGTGCAGTGTCCCATAAAGGCTGTAGTCCTAAAGGGGTGCTGTAGTGTTGTCCAGGGGGTGATCTGTGTATCATAGGTTTCAATAAGAGGCACACCACCGACAACCCCTTAGAGAAACTGAGGAAAATCATCGCCAAGTGGCTTAACCCACTTAGATTCTCCTGAGGATTTGTGATATCTGACAATGCCATCAATATTGTGCGGGCATTACATCTGGGCAAATTCCAGCACGTCCCATGTTTTGCTCACACAATAAATTTGGTGGTGCAGAATTTTCTGAAAAACGGCAGGGGTGTGCAGGAGACGCTGTGGGTCGGCCGAATTTTTTTTTATTGCCACTTTTGCCATTCAGCGACTGCATGCCGAAGACTGGAGCGCCAACAAAGACTCTTGAACCTGCCCTGCCATCACCTGAAGCAAGAGGTTGTGACGCGGTGGAACTCAACTCTCTGTATGCTTCAGAGGATGGAGGAGCAGCAAAAGGCCATTCAAGCCTATTCATCCACCTATGACATAGGCAAAAGAGGGTGTATGCACCTGACTCAAGCGCAGTGGAGAATGATTTCCGTGTTGTGCAAGGTTCTCCAGCCCTTCAAACTTGCCACACATGAAGTCAGTTCAGACACTGCCAGCTTGAGTCAGGTCATTCCCCTCATCAGGCTTTTGCAGAAGCAGCTGGAGAAAGTGAAGGAGCTAAGATGGAGCGATTTCGCTCGGCATGTGGGACTTGTGTATGAAGCCCTTCATTCGCTTTGCCAGGATTCCAGGGTGGTTAATCTGTGGAAATCAGAACACTACATTTTGGCCACTGTGCTCGATCCTAGGTTTAAAGCGTATGTGGTGTCTCTCTTTCCGGCCAACACAAGCCTGCAGAGGTGCAAAGACCTGCTGGTGATAACACTGTCAGCTGAAGCTGAACATGATACGTCAACAGCTCCTTCTTCATTTTCTCCCTCAACTGGGGCTGCCAGGAAACAACTTAGGTATCCTAAGCAACCCGCTGGTGGTGATACAGGGCAGGCAGGACAAAGTTTGGACATATGGTCAGGACTGAAGGACCTGGCAATAATTTCTGACATGTCTACTGTCACTGCATATGATACTGTCACCATTGACAGAATGGTGGAGGATTACATTGGTGACAGCATCAAAGTAGGCATGTCAGACAGTCCATACCTGTAATGGCAGGAAAAAGAGGCAATTTGGAGGCCTCTGTACAAACTGGCTCTATTTTATCTGAGTGGCCCTCCTCCAGTGTGTACTCCGAAAGAGTGTTTAGTGCAGCCGGGAACCTTGTCAGCGAAAGGTGTAGGAGGTTGCTTCCACAAAATGTGGAGAAGATGATGTTCATAAAAATGAATTATCAACTCTTCCAGGGAGACCAGCCTCCAGAATGTACAGAGGGACCTGTGGTGGTGGATTCCAGCGGGGACGAATTAATACTCTGTGAGTATGAGGATGTACACAACACTGAAGAGGGTGAGGAATCGGTGGATAAGGAGGATGAGGACAACATCTTGCCTCCATAGAGCCAGTTTGTGCAGGGACAGATTAATTGCCAGCTTGTTTTGTGGGGGCCCAAACGAACCAATCATTTCAGCCACAGTCGTGAGGCAGACCCTGGCGCTGAAATGATTGGTTTGTTAAAGTGTGCATGTCCTGTTTATACAACATAATGGTGGGTGGGAGAGCCCAAGGACAATTCCATCTTGCACCTCCTTTATTTCTTTGCATTATGTACTGTTTGGGGCCTAGTTTTTTAAACTGCCATCCTGTCTGCCACTGCAGTGTCACTCCTAGATGGGCCACGTGTTTGTGCCGCCCACTCGTGTCGCTTAGCATAGTCATCCAGCTACCTCGGTGCAACCTTTTGGACATAAAAACACTATTGTGAGGTGTTCAGAATAAACTGGAAATGAGTGGAAATTAAGGTTATTGAGGTTAATTGGAGCATAGGAGCAGAAAAACCCACAAATTCTGTGATTTTAGCTGTTTTTATGCTTTTTAAAAAAAAATACAGATCCAAAACACAAAACCCAGAACCCAAAACACGGAAGGGTGGTTTTGGCAAAACCAATCCAAATCCAAAACACGAAGAAAGATCCAGATCCAAAACCAAAACACAAAACACGAAAAGTGGCCGGTGCACACCTCTAATTTGCACACACTTTATTAAGTAAAATAAAAAAAATATATAAATATTGGCAATAAAATACACTTTATTACTTTACTGATTTATTGATTAACAGAACTTCCTGATGCTAACTACATGCGGGAATTAGAACGGTCTAATCAGTAACTATTGATTGAATTTGTTATTTGCTGTTATACTGTAGGTACAGCTGAGACAGGTATAGAGTATTAGAGCAGCTCATAAATGTTCATGTGATTTATAACTAATGAGATGGGGAGAACAACATTTTTTTTTAAACATTTAAGGATTTCTTGATTTGTTGTATGAGTAAGGTTTCAGGCAAGTGTAATAAATGTGTTTTAAACCTAAGAGAAGTCAATTGTGTGTTTTAATTTTTGAAAACAGCTATAAATACCGGCTTGAGTTTAACACCACATTAGCGCAGTCAATCGTTCCCTCATCTCATTCCTTATATTATAAATTAATGTTGACAAATGCTACTCAATTACAATTTTGTTATTTTTTGGATTATTTTTGGAATCTGTAATGTTTGTTTGTGTGTCTGAAATCTGTAATGTTTGCAGTGGCAAATGCAGGATTTCTAGAGGGGGGGGTTCCAAAATGCTTGATTTTAGAGCAAGTGTGGCCAGTCCATGAAGAGGGCACAATTAGCACTTAACCAGCTTTAATATGCAGAGTATAAAGTGTATTGTGTGTTATAATTCCAGCATATATAGGACCAGTGATCACAGTAAGCCTTTAAATACGGCAGTAGGGCCATCCTGCCTGAGTTGAATGTTTTTATTTCAGATGTGGGCTCCATTCCAGAGCATTAGAGCAAGTCTGGGGGAGCAGCAGAAGAACCTAGCACTGCCCTGGACATATATGTACATATTGGTCTTGTAATGCACTGGATAGTGTATTATTATATGGTATTAATAATTAACCCTATTATTGGTCTGTAGCAGTGCATCCCTAACAGTGCATGTTTTCCAGATCTCCTAGTTGGTGCACATGTGTATTTATTACTGGCTGAAATATGTTAAAAAATCCACAGGTAGTGCTAATTATTTCATTTGCTATACTGAGAAGGGGGGTTTCCAGGCAACTGCAAAGCCCCCCCTCCCCTTGTGTTTGACAATGATTTGTGTGTTCACTGATGTGTTAATATTACCTCTAGAACAAAATTTTCTAAGCAAGTAGGAAATATATATTTTAATAGGAACAATTAACAATTCCACTGTGCCTGCCAACTGGTCCCAATATGTGGCAATGGGACCATGTTACATATTCTCTAATTTAGAGGACTCGTCACACAGAGAGCTCTGCTAACTAGTGACACAAGTAGGATAAATTAACCACTTTCATACAAATTTGTATTTTACACCACAATCTTCCAGTACCATATGTTGTACTGTCTTTGGGGTATCTGACAGGTAAATGTATGTACTGTATCTAACACACACACACAGAATAATTACAGGCATTTTGTAAAAGTGCAAACATTGAGCAGTGCTGACAGACCTATGAGAAAATAAAATTACAGAAAATACACATTTTAATTGGAAGAGGCCACAACCGCAACAAGAGGAGATAATGACGTTCAGACTGGAGATTAGGACAGTTGTGTGAGTGCATTTGTGTGGGTGGTATATATCAAAACAGGGTAAGCTCTATAAACAGATGGGCATACATTAAGTAGAGCTAAAGCTGGGTACACATTAGACGGTGTGTACCCAGCCGATCTATCATGTGTGATGGACCAAGCCGGGGTGCCAGCATCGGCAAGTGCATACACACATTTGCCGATGCCAGCAGCGACTGAGCGATGGCAGGGAGGTAGCAGGGGCCATGCTGCATTCAGATCTTTCTGCATGTACAATACAAATGATCTGAGGATGCGACAGATGACCCACGTGAGCGCGTGGCAGTATCAGCATCGTGCATACACACTGGACGATATGAACGATTTGTCATTCCGATGTGTCGGAATCGGCCAAATCACTCAAGATATCATCTAGTGTGTAGGGGCCTTAAGGGGCGTTATGTGATTTGATATGTATGAAGGGGGTGTTGTTGAGGGATTTGTAGGTAAGGGTAAGTTTTTTTAATTGGACTAGAATTGCGTACAACTTTAAATCGTGAATATATACATACAGTATATTTACATAATTCACTCTATCAAGTCACGGACCCCAGTGTCCTTCCCTGGTCACTCTACCAATAGGTCACATGCCCAGAGGCACTCTGCTATTTTCTGCTAATAGGTTATGGGCCCAGAACACTGTTCTGCTAACAAGCTATAAGACCAGCCATAGACTCAGCCTAGCGCAAGTGGGATCTGAACCTAGGCCATCACTTGCATGATTCAGGCTGCCAAAATTCCATATACCTTGGTGTGGAATAAGCCGATACCAAGATCAACAAGCTGCGGTGACATGGAACAAGAAAGATCTCAGTGAGTACAGAAAGACCCTTATTCACCTGTATGAAGAATGTACAGTGCAGGGATCAGCATCATTTTTGAGAAGCTGACAGGTATAGCAAATTATGCTACAAGACCAGCCATGGAGATGCAGTTAACCACTTAACTTGGCTAATATTTTTTTAAAAAAATTGTGTTTTTTTTATGATTGAATTAGGAAGAACATCTATTTCTTACTTATCCAACACAATTTTATTTATTTAAAAATATTTTTTTTGAAAATACAACATTTTAATTTCAATATTGATCATCGATATACAGTATAGGACCATCGATGATCGGGGCGTCACAACATTGTGGCTTTACATTTACCCAGTGGCTGCTCCTCTCTGCAGCTGTCAGGTATACACTGGGGTTGCTGAGGGCTGTTTGATTTACATTTCCCTGGTAGCTGATCCTCTCTGCAACAGCTGGGTGGGGGAGTCCTGTTGTGCTGCAGATCAGCAGTGATTGGCTGCACAACAGACACATGGGAAGGGTGCAGGGATGGAGATGACCCAGTGAGGTCTCTCTGTGATTCGTGGCTGCTCGCTCTGAATGAGGGCGGCCGGTTCTCTGTAAAGAGCCAGCCTCCTGGCCGCTCGCTAAGCTGTGGGTGACCACCCACAGCTTTAGCGAGTGGCCAGGTTAATGGTTGCGATGGTCAAGACCATCGTGACCATCGCGGCTTGTGATGAGATCCTTGTGGTAGGGTCTAGTCTGCCGCAAGCCCCAGTGAGCTTTTGGCTCTATCACGAGTGATGTCAGTGGGGCCGTCCCCAAACGGCAGGTGTTCCTTCAGGAACGCCTCTGTTTGGCCAGCTACCCCCCACCCCGCCTACAAAATGGGTCGAGCTGTCAATCACCATCGACAGCCACCCCTTTTGTAGTGAGCCCCAGAGCGAGAGAATTTTCCTCTTGCTCTGGGGCTTGCGCATGCGCAGTGCGGCTGCAATGTGTGTGCAGGGCCTCAACATCGACTCACTTGCGAGCGCTCAGCGCTTGCGAGCGGGTCTGAATGAGACTCCTTATCTTCTGGCAGTCACCCAGTGGCCACATCTGACTAATCACATTGTTTATAAGTCAGGGAACGTACACATGATTGGTTAAAACGGGAAAAGTTATAAAAAGTTACTAGAAATCCAGGTGATAATCCAAGCTCAGAAAACACATATAGAGCTATGGGTGCAATAAATCTAGCTGTTGAATCACATGTTTATTTCTTTATCCATGGTAAAGGTACCACACATGATATGTGGATGACCCTGCAGATGTCTTATGAATATAAAGGACTAATGAAAAACATTAACCTGAGGCACACATTATTGCAACAAAGCTTAGTGCGTGCAAGAACATGAACGACTATATTAACAGAATGTTAGCGATCTCTCAGCAATTGACGTCAATCGGCGTCATATTAGATGACATTAGTGTTATGAATCTCAAAGCTCATTCTGTGTTAACCCCCTAGAACCCAGGCTAGCGAGGTCTTCCGCCACTAACAGCCACCCATTGTTCCCTTAGATCTGTTAACGATCACCGGTACTTAGGTGGCTGACTGGTCTTAATACTCGGGGTAGTAGCAGTTCACACAAATATACTATGGGATCCAATGGTGAGAGGAACAGCAGGAGTTGGTACAGTCAGTGTTTCGACCTTGGAGCCAATGATGTGGCTTATGAACCGAAGAAGCGACTTGGGAGTTGATAGTGCAGCTGAGAGCCAGGAGCAGAAGTTTGGGAACAAATGATGCAGCTTTGAGAGCCGATGATGCAGCTTAGAAACCGGTGGTGCAGAAGAAGCCGATAACAGAACAGAGTGAGTTAATGGTGAGGCTTTGAGAGACGATAGTGCATATAAGGTGCCGGTGGTGCGGCTTTGAGCCAAGAGCAGGAGTTGTATTTGAGATATTAAGATGAGTTCTTATTCTTATGTTAAAATTATGAAATTGTTTTAATGCGCTGTACATTATGCATTAGTTACAGTGCTGCGAAAAATGGTGATACTTTATAAATAAACAATAGTAACAGTATTCCAACAACGGGCCACATTGTGAAAATAAATGACAGAATGTCTGCTTCACATTACAAGCAAATACATTTTATAAAATCCTCTCACAGATATTGGAGAAACCTGGATTCATTCAGCAACAAAGACTCTACAACACATATATTATAGTAAATAGGAGCAGTTATTCAGCATAATGTCCTGGTGCAGATAGAGCACTAAAGCAAGCTTTAAATTGTGATTCCAGTATTTATTTGGATCAATGTAATGATTTACTGTACGGCATTGTATTTTCCATTATAAGGAATACCTCTCATCTGTTTTGTCATCCACTGGAATTTAACATTCATAACTAAAGTTATTATAGTACAAAACAAAAGCTTTAATGGCAATAAAGGTATCAAATTGTGTGCCCGCAGCATAAGTTAAACATTTGTTTTATTATTCCCTTTTGTTAACTTAACTTAAGCCTAAACCTAGAAAGCAGTGCTCCGAGGCCACAGCCCGATGTATACTAATACTAAATAATAGGGGCAGATCCCTGCCCTGCGCAGACTGACCTGGGGCAGTACCACCCTCTCCTAATTGGCACAGCCTTGGCCCCTCTCTTGGAACGGAGACCATGTCCCCCCTTTAGGCGGTGACAAACTTGCCGCTCTCAAAGGAAAGATGGTACCACAGGCACTCCTGCGCTAATAATAGGCCGCCCAGGAGCACTGCTTCCCACCAGGCTGCACCTCTACCTGTTGGGAGAAACCACAGACAAATGCACAATCCAACAACAGAAAAGTGACACAAACCAGCTTACATGGGAGGGTGGGAGGGGTTGAATAAACTGGAAAGAGGAACATGGCTACTCTCACCAGGCTATTTATATGGGACCTCTAAGCCCTCCCCTAAAACCTACCATAGGCTTATACTCCTCAAGTGACCAATAACTAACCACACCCTCCCCAGCTTTTAACCCTTAACTTGCCTAACAATATTACATATCAAACAGGGTACTTATCTATCCTCAAACTTATTCAAGTATTCGGATGCATAAAGTGATGTTTTGTGACATTATTGGGAATAGAATAAGATAGAGCAAGTAACTGTGAGCCTAGACCAACAAATATTGCAGTACAAGGGGTGCAAAATACATATTTTATTGCATGTGGGGTAAATATTAGCAGCTTTTGCCTGTAGCCCACAAATGCTGAACAGCTTTATTTTTACACTGCAATTTAGATTTCAGTTTAGACACACCCCCTCCCAAATCCATCCTTGCCGACACTCTGGCTTCCCGGGAGGAGGCGGTCAGGTTGGCACAGGAGGGGGAGCGACATAAGGGGCATGGCGGGGACATGATGATTGAAGGTGAAGTGGGGGGGCATGACCGCACATTTACATCATGGCCCCACCCCTGCTACACAATAGCGAAATTACCGGCATTGTGAGGCAGGGGGCGGGGCCATGATGATGTGAATCAGCATTGGTCGCATCATTTACCCCTTTCCCGCTGTTAGTGTGGGGGAGTGCATATGGGGTTCCATGGGTATGTGGTCAGGTGACAACACTATTTCTGGGTGGCTGGGAGCACCACCCAATTTCTGGGAGCCTCCCGGCCGTTTTGGGATAGTAGGCATTATGCCTCTGCAAGTGGGGCACCCGATATCTTGTTGCCGTCTAATGCGATCCTATACCAAAGACTTCAAAGCGCATAATAACCAGCCACCTCAGGCCGCTGCAGTAAAACCGAGGTGCCGGTAATCACTGCTGAGAGCCAAACTTCCCAGCACTTTGTTTCAGCCATCTCCAGAGTGTCTGCCTCCTACAGTGAGCTCGCCCCCGCGGCTGACCCAAAGCTCCCGTCTGCCTTTATACCACAGCTTATTGCTCAGCCTCAGGAGCTCCATTTCCGGTGGTCAGGTACTACACACCACACATTGGGGACATTTAATCCTGGAGTATTTATTCTATTATAATTGGGACTCAGCCATATGCACAAGGCACTTGGCCACCTGAGAGGTGAGATTTCACTCTATATCTCAAACCATTGAGTACATTGGACTGGTTGTTTGAGAGACTTTTGAGTCCCCCAACTGTGCAAAATAGCACACACAACTCCTATATATTGTAACAGTTAGGCTGGCAATTCTAATCATTTACACTGTATTGCCACATTGTTATGTCTTCCTGTTTTTATATTTTTTTGTGTATATTAAATTATAACCTCTAATTGTCTATCAGCGCTGTTTTTCGATTACCCTTTATCAGTGGGTCGCAGTCCCCACTTAGTATAGCTGCTCCATTAGACAATTAATTAGTGGACCTTTACTGAGAACTGCACACCTTTGGTTTTTGTTGTTGTGTTTAGAGTAGGCAAGTTTGCCAAAATCTCAATCTCTCTGCATATTTTTAATTTATCCCACTTGCAGTGCGACATGGTTTTACTAAGATGCACAGTTACTTGCTCTTTCTAAAGCTGGGTACACACCTATAAAATCGTTGGGCCATTCTTTTGATTTCAATCCATTCATGCAAGAGTTGTTTTGTCAGTAGTAAACTGGTACAATCGAAGAATCGCATGTTATGTGCAATGTAATATTCATCTGAGTCGACCGGGTGAGATTGGACCAGAAGTGCAGTGTGTACGCACCTTCCACCATTCTTCCGACCGTTCTTTCAAGTCTACACATGCAGCAGCACCACCTCTGTCACTAGCGCACACGGGGGGGGTTCTAAGTACCCAGAAAACCCCCTGACAGACTGGAGAGCAGGCACCATCTTCTTAAGGCCCGACCCCTCGCTGCAAATTGCCACAAATTGCGGGTCAATTGGGAGGAGGCAGAGCCAATATGATGCGATTCCATTAGAATCTCATCATTTGGCTCCGCCCCCTCCCAACTTACCCGTGAATCACTGCATTTTGTCACTAGGGGGAGGGGCCTAATGACATGGTACCAGCCTGCCAGGTCCTATCCTGATCAAGTGTACAATCCGTAGCTGCTGTGAGGTAAGTGCGTGTGTAATGTATATGTGACTTACAGTAGATGTGTGTAAGGTATGTGTGACATATGTTTATGTGTATATATATATATATGTATGTGTGTATGTATATATATATATAATATATATACAGTATATATATATATATATATATATATAATATATATAGTATTATATATATAGTATTATATACAGTATATGTGTGTGGAAATCCCCCTGTAAAAATCCTGCTTTTGCCCCTGTCTGCAGGCGGTACAATAATTTTCTTACGATATTTTGCCAGTCGGGGATTGAAGGTCGGCAGTCTAATTGTATAGGTGTGTATGCACATATCGGCACTGTGGGCCTGATTCAGAGCCGCTCGTAAGCGGCCGCTCGTTCGCTCTGAGCGATGTTCGCACAACTGCGCATGCGTATGGGTCGTAATGCGCATGCGCAAACCAGTCATTGCGGTCGGAAATCTTGCGCTCGCAAAACAGCGAGAGGCTGCTAATTTGATTGACAGAATGTACCATTTGTGGGTGGTAACGGGAAGGTGCTTCAAAACGGGGGAGTGGAGATCTGAACGCAGGCGTGCCTAACGGTCAAAACGGCATTTAATGGGAGTGCATACTTAGTAAAGGAGCATCATCGACCACGTCACTTGGTTGTCTTTTAGCCTGAACTGCTCGCAGAGATAGCGGGAAGTAAATCCTACCACAAGCACTGTGAGCAGTTCAGATGTCTTTCGATGTTCCCGATTAATCTAGTAAATAACAGAGATGACGTGTGATGCGAACGGCAAAGGGGCGTCTTTACAAAATAGCAAGCAAAATTTTCGGATGCTCGCTCAGACATAGAGGCATCAACACACCACAAAGAGCGAGCGCTCAATTTAAATATCCGGACCCTTTTTAAGAACGAGCGTCCGCAAATAGCGTCCAGGTCTGAATCAGGCCCTGTGTTCGGTACTGTACTTTTGATCGGGAGTGAAGTCCATCGAACTATCGCATTGAAAGAGTTATCGCAAAGGTGTGTGTCCAGTTCTATTTCCAAATCTGAACCAGGCCTATGAGCCTTTTCTTGGGTAAAAAATTGTTTAGGACATGTGTGGATTTACAGGCAATGATGGCAGCATCTGAGGGGAGATGCAGAATACATTGTGGGTGTGTTTTATGGAACGCAGGCTAGGTATGTTTTGTGTCATATGATCAAAGGAAGGAAAGATTACATTTATAAGACTTTCCCTGGGTAAAGGAGGGCTACACACTTTCCTCTCACAGGAGGATTTTTTCACTAGGGTGACAGCTATAATTTAAACAAATTCATTTAGGACCTAAGGAAAGGTGGAATTAACACTTCTGTATTTTAGAAGAAACACTTGTTATTGATGGAGTTGGTTTAAAATTATTTTCATTCTTTCTACTCTTTGCATTTTCAATCTTTGCATATTTCTGCCTGAAACTGCAAACACGCCAGAGTGAGTGCAGATTCCTTTCCAGGGGGTAATCCCAAAAACCAGAATGAAAACATGCAACTATGTAAGTATGGAGTAGATATACTGTATGGAGTAAATATACTGTACTGTATGGAGTAGATATACTGTATGGAGTAGATATACTTTACTGTATGGAGTAGATATACTGTATGGAGTAGATATACTGTACTGTATGGAGTAGATATACTGTATGGAGTAGATATACTGTACTGTATGGAGTAGATATACTGTATGGAGTAGATATACTGTATGGAGTAGATATACTGTACTGTATGGAGTAGATATACTGAATGGAGTAGATATACTGTACCGGTACAGCCGCACACAATGAAATGCTCCGCTCGTGCCTTGTTTCTCATTTGAGGCTCTGTTTATGGAGTCTAGGTTAACGTTGAATAAGTGCAGAATTCATTTTGAGATGTGATCTGCATTAAAACATGATCTGATTACCTTACTGGCTTAGAAAAGAACAACATAACAGATTAAAGCAGATTAAGGTTTCTTCATCCTCACTTGGGTGGGGGGAGTAGATTTACCCAGTAAGGACATTTTCAGGAAAGGGACGATCAGCAGCAGCAGCTCCCTGAAACACCAGGCTCATCTTATGAATACAAATTGCCAGTGTTTTGTAGGCTGCTTTTACACTGGAGGTATTAATAGAATTGTTCCACAGCTGCTGTGCTGCAGTATCACAGTCCTAGTGGTCTATGCACAGCTGTGACAATCCATCTGAGAAGCTGCTTGGATCCTGATTCTGCATGTCCCACAGAAACGTTCTGCCCTCCATGTGTACTGGCTCTGAGAAGAGCTAGAGCACATAGGGACAAGGGTTAAATGCAACAGACTGTCTATTCCTGCTGGTAGAATTGATGCTGCAGGGAATAGTCCATCCATCTTTATCTGACAAGCCATGTGAGCAATAAGGAATGGTGAGAAATATATATATATATACTGTTCATAATCATATACAGGACAGGGCATATACAGAACAGGCAGCCCCAGGAAGAAGTATTTTGTCCCGCTGGGGCTGCCAGTCCAGGCTGCGATTTGCTAGTGGAAACCGCTACTCTTTTGGGTAACAGCCCATGCAGTCCCTAGAAGTTGGTGTTATGCACATGCGTCGAGCCACCACCTATTGTGTGCATGCATCTGCCAGATCCATTGCACAGATTGTGGGACCCAGCCAGACCAGCAGTAGCAGTCCCCCGCATGCAAGAGAGTAGGAGCCGCTGCTTTATGTGTATATATATATATATATATATATATATACATATATCCAGAGGAAGTCCTGTACATAACAAGAACAGAGGGCACTCACCAATAGCCAATGAATTCTTTTTATTCCATATCTCACATGGGTGAATAACTTTAGTCTTAGTCGACGTTTCGATCCCGGAGGACCTTTGTCAAGAATATCATCACTTGTACTTGATAGCCAATAGTGTCACCAACACACGTATATCACCCGTGACATCATATCGTTATGATGTCACGGGTGATATACGTGTGTTGGTGACACTATTAACTTCAGTAACTTCAGTAACTTCAGTAACTTCAACAGCACCCCGCTGTTGAAGTTACTGGACGTGAGTGCAGGACCTCTGGATTTTTATATATACATATATATATATATATATATATATATATATATATACACACACGAGGGTAAGTCAAACATCATTCACACTCTGGCTGTAGAATTTATTTTAATCAACTTTCTGAAAAGACAAATACATTATTTTTTTACATAATCTCCCTGCTCTTCAATAGGGTTTGTCCATCTGTCGCAGAAAAAAAAAGGATTCCCTCCAGCTCACTGCAGCAGCACTGCATCCCCTTTTTTTCGGTGGTTCAGTGTAAACCCCGCCCTTTACAAGCACCTGTGTAATGTCATTAAGCTGATATGAGCGACCACCATACTTTTTGTTTGTCCATGTGTCAACAAGCTTTCATATTCCCTCATTAAAAAATGTTTTAGGATGAGCTGCGAGCCACGAATGCACCGCTGTCTTCAACTCTTCATCAGACGTGAATCTTTGGATTATTGCATAGGCAGAGCCATGGCTGATTTGCAAATGATTTGCAACATACAGTAGGGCCTGATTCATTACGGATTGCTATTGCAGCTGTGATTATGCAAGCACGCCCGCTGTGAAAACGATGACGCAATTCCGTAGCAGCTTAACATAAGGACGCCCACTTCCCCTTACTCACATGAGTAATACTTTGCAAGTCTGCAAAACTATCGGTAATATCGAGTACCATCGGAGCGTCATGCACAATTACAACAGGTCTGACCTTACTCAGAATTTGCTAACCTCATCGCACGCAGTGAAAGCTCAAGATGCTTATGCCATCGCAGTGGCTAATTTATGCATGACCCTGTAACGGTGTTCAAATACACCGACACACCTGTGTTTCGCCAACCACCCCTCAATCACCACCCCCAAATGGTGACTTAATCACTCTGCGATGGGTCTTCATGGACACTGCGATCGCAGTGTAGCCTTCGTGCATGTGCACTGTGATGCATACGCATGCGCAGTATGCAACAATCGCCCGGCAGTTGCGATCTGTAATGAATCAGGCCCATAATCCACTGTCACTCATCTATCCAACAGATCACGTGCACGCTCAGTGTCCTCATCAGACGTAGACAGTCGTCCGGCTCCTTCATGGCTGATACTTGTGCGAACTTCTTTGAACTTCTCTATCCATTCAAACACACTTCTTCATGACAAAACACTTTCTCCATATTGTGCACAAAGTCTTCGATAAATATCGGCACCAGACAATGCACGCTGCTCTTCTGTGGGGCCGCCATTTTTTCTTGCACTGCAGTCACAAATGAACTGACATAACACGTTCGAACCTGCACAGCAGTGACTGAGGAGACAGCGACCTAGTACGGAAAGCAGTTGGCCAACAAAAGTTTTAGTATAACTGGAGTGCGGATCATTTTTGACTCACCATCGTGGGCTTGTGTGTCTTATTGATAACAAGTAGAGGTAATGAAAAAAAATAAAGTGAATGTGATTATGGGGCTAAATCAGCAGTAGACCTTAAATGCCTCTGCCTGATTGACAGAGGCAGAGGCATTTTAGGGGTGGTGCTGGTGCGTGGTCGTGCACCGTTCCCAGAAATGGGGGTGAATCCGCCCCATTTTCCGGGAGTAGCAAGCCCAGGATCTGCGTTGAGCAGTATCCTGGGCTCGCAAGCCGGCCAGGCTGAGTAAACTGAGGCTTACTCAGCTGGCCGGCTGCCCGGCGCCATCCACCATCGTGACCATCGACCAATGGTCGCGATGGTGATCCCAAGACTGCGACCTCTGTTGCAGTGCTGGGATTGTAAATGTAGCATTTGCTGCATTTGCATTATTGCAAGGACGCAATTGCAAAGCTGCCTGCTTGCAGCTTTGCAGATGTGTTTTTTGCTGAATCAGGACCTATGTCTCAAGTTGCTTCATTATCGACCAATGGCTTGTATGCAATGTGACAAATCTCCTCACCCCAGCCCTTTTGGTTTAAGCTGTAGCACCACAGCAGCACATTGCTAATGTAATGGTACTTGCTCAATATGCACTGCACAGACATAAACCCCAGGGGCTTATTTTTTAAGTAGCGACTTTTGCAACCTAATGGTTAGCCCAGAACTTTATAGAGGAGTCATGGAGTTTGCATCATCCCTAACTAAATAAGGGTTGGATGTCAGTTGTGAGAAAAAACACGTACTTTGCACCTTGGCAAAACCAGGTGGGTCAGATGTAATATGTGCAGAGAGAGTTAGAAATGAGAGGGCGTATCTAAACTGGGATATAAATTGCAGTGTAAAAATAAAACTGCCCAGCATCTGTGGGCTACATGAAAAGCAGCCAGTATTTACTCTGTGTGCAAGAGAAAAAATGCATTTGCACTTTTTGCATTGCAGCATGGTTTGTCCTGGTAAAAAGTTACAATACTTGTCTTTTTAGCTTTGCTTCCAACTCAGAATTTGGCCCTGATTCAGAGCCACTCGTAAGCGGCCGCTCGTTCGTTCTGACCGATGTTCGCATATCTGCGCATGAATACGGATTTTAATAAGCATGCGCGAACCAGTCAGTGCGGCCGAAAATTGTTTGTTCGCTATATAGCGAATGCCTGCTATTTTGAGTGACAGAAGGAGGCGTATGTGGGTGGTAACAGGGGAAGGTGCTTGAAAACGGGGGTGTGGAATTCGAACGCAGGCGTGCTTAAAGGTCAAAACGGGCGTTTTAAGGGAGTGCATAATTAATACAGCAGCGTCATTGACCACGTCACTTGGTTTTTTTTTACTCAGAACTGCTCGCAAAATAGCGGTTGAAAAAACCAGCCACAAGAATAGCGAGCAGTTCATACGCTGTTCGATGTACTCGATTAATCTAATAAATAGCGGACATGACATATGGTGCGAGCGGCAAGGGGCGTATTTTTCAAAATTACAACCGCAAGTTTTGCTCGCTTGTTCAGACTTAGAGGCGTGAACAGACCGCAATTAGCGAACGGTTCATTTGAATAGTCACCCCTTGTTTTAGAACGAACGACCGCAAATAGCGAGCGGCTCTGAATGAGGGCCTTAGTCCCTTGTTGATGTACAAAAAAAAATGAATGTAGCAGCTATTGCTAGTTACAGTAAAGTAGAGATTTTATGACCTCTACTGTGAGCTTAAATGGCTAAAATTGGCCTGAAACTATATGAAAAGAGTATTTAGTTATAATAAATGTCCATTAAAATCACAAGAAGAAGCATAATACAGAATAAATAACAAAAGAAAATTGATAAAATGTGCCCATGTTGCAAAGACATCCATGTACAGTACGCTGGCCCTTGTTCATTGATCTGTGCAAGTATATTAACAGAACAAACAACTTCTGTTGCCAGAACCTCACTGATATTGGCTGTATAACACAATGACAGCGTGTCAGAAATACACACAAACAAAATGCATTGTCCATCTTCCCTGTGCCTAAGGTCACAGTGGAAGGCTCTGAAATGAATCAATAAATAATATTCTTGTCTCAAATGGTTGTCAGATGGTGTGATCTGTCATATTTATGCTTTTTATACCGCCCCTACCCTCATTTATATCCACACAAACACGAACACTGCCAGTCTTCGCAGAAAGCCAAGAAATGGACCCAGGGGGATTCACTGCAAGCTAAACCCCCACATATGCACCGGACACAATGTATGCTCCTTTAGCCCTACTCAAATAGAATATAGATTATACAGATTTTTTTTTTCCTATCTGATTGCCCCAAATGCGGGAAAAGATTTTTTGTGACTGCTGTAGATTATGTAGTACATTTTGGAAGTGATCGTCTACTGATTGTCTATTGTGATTGCACAGAATGGTCAGTGGATGAGAAACTTAAGTGTGTAGTAAAATTGTCCATTAATGCCCCTGATGCTCTCATTACTGGACCTTCGGCAGCGCCTAACACTCTAGCAGAAGGCTAGGATTATAGCATGCCACATAAAAGCATGCCTCAAGACTCATCTGAGAAACGGAAAGTGGCAATGATGGAGTTCATTTTGATGCCATTTGCCCATTAATAGTCTGAGGAGAGTCGTGTGATGTTAAATCACATGGAGGGTTCACCCTCACAGCCCCCTATTCATCATCCACCGCAGAGAACTCACCAAGCTTGTCTCTGACTGCCACCAGCCGCAATTTATTGAATCTTTCAGAGATAATAAAGCAAATTGATGTTCTGCTAATTAGCCAGGCCGCCTCTGCCTTTCCATAGAGAAAGGAGCAAAGGCTAGGCCATGAAAAATAGCAGCATTCAAAGTCGATGAAAGGACACTGGTCTCAGGCATTAGGGATGAGATTTACAGGAACCCACAACAGCACAGACAGTTTCCTCTCTATTTAGTTCCAATTTACTTTCTGTGTGTTACAGCGTAGATTTACCCATTAGAAAAAGGACAACCTTGGTCAGCTAAGACACTTCTATTGTTGCTATTTTTGGGGTGTATGTTTGAAAAATTAAAGTGATGGATCAGGAATCCACCGTACCTGGCTCAGGAGCTGCCTTAGTGCTGTACGCTGACCTCTAGGACTGAAGGTCTGTGAGCTTGGCTCAGAAATTTGTCAATTTCATTTTAATAAAAAGAGAGAAAGGCATTAACAATATAAAGAAAAAACATTGTCATGTTCTTCATATAAAGTCAGTGAGATGGGTAAGGGTGATAAAGGTGCTCAGAATTAAGTAAATCACTTATAAATTGAAGAACCACATTTGAACCTTAACACATCTCAAAATGTTACTACAGTACCTGTTTCCCAGCTGATGTTTCTGGGGATAGGGAGCTACTGTATGGAGCAGTGACTTCCTGTATCCCTCTAGCAGACATCCCCCTTCTTTACAAGAATCATTGGTTCGCCGAAAAGCCTAATCTTTTGACTAATAAAAAAATTATAAAATAAAGGCAATATGAAGGAGTGAGAATGAAATAACAAATATTTACCTGTACAAACCATCAGCAGCCATCACAGAGCAGACCAGTGTGGTAGAAATGTGGCACCTGCTGTATGCATCCCACTATTTGCAGGAAAACACTGCATAATAATGCAGATTTCATCAGGCTACAACACATTGGATGAGTATAATACTAACATGCTGTTAGCCTCAGGGTCATGAATATCACCGGGTTCTTTGTGCCACTGGGTCCCATAGCAGGTGCATGGGACCTCATTCAGACCCGGTCGCAAGCACTGAGCGCTCGCAACCAGGTCGAAGTTAAGGCCCTGCGCAATCGCAGTGGCCGCACTGCGCGTGCGCAAGCCCCGGAGCAAGAAAGAAACTCTCTCGCTCCGGAGCTCACTACAAAAGGGCCGGCTGTTGATGTTGATCGACAGCTCGGCCCGTTTTGTAGGCGGAGCAGGGGTGGCTACACAAACAGAGGCGTTCCCAAGCGAATGCCTGCCGTTTTGTGGGCGGCTGCACTGACATCAGCAGTGACATCAGCAGTGATGTCAGTGGGGAGCTTCCTGCTCGATCAGAGCAGGAAGCTCCCTGGGGCTTGTGGTAGCCGAGACCCAACCTTAGGGTCTCGTCGCAAGCCCCGATGGAACCATCAACCTGGTCAGTCGCTAAGCTGTGGGTGGTAACCCACAGCTTAGCTAGCGACCAGGAGGCCGCACTAAAACAAAGAAGAGGCCGTCCTCATTCAGAGAGAGCGATTGCTTCTTGCGACTGCCTCTGAATGAGGGCCATGGTCTGTTATGGCTGTTTGTCTCTGTGAACAACTTATAAAGGTCTCAGACAGGGTGCAAAATGAACAAACTGGCAATCTTACCAATGGTCAACGTGATTATCCTTCACCGTGGACCATGTAAGATAGCCAGTAAACACTAGAAAATTTCATGAAAGATGGAACGATCACTTGCTCCATCCTTTATTAATATGCACTGCATGCAACATTGTGTGATTGGGGGTACACATTAGAGAATGTAGCTGATATATAATTCCGATCCACCTGAAATCGGTATATCAGACATTTTATCATCTAATTTGTACCCAGCCTTAGCTTTTACACACTTTAATGTTGCAGAATATTTTAGATTTTGTTTTTAAATATGCTTAAGTCTTTTTTGCCAAGAAGGGGGATATCCAACCTAATAATAATATCAAACAAATACTAAAAAAGGTAGCATAAATAAGACAGATAGAAAAAACTAAAAACATTCATAGCCCATGCTTACTAATATAAGGCCTCCAAATACAATTGTGTTCCAATGTATTACCTCTATGTTGATAAACATATTTTTCTAACTTCACCACATCATTAGAAAGAAAAAGCGCTGATGAGAAGTAAATTTATTACTAGGCAATAATTTAAGAGCAGGGTGTACCTTCATACACACAATAAAAACAACTTTTGCACTCTAATAAACACAATTAGATCTACTAGCAATAAATAAGAGACTAGTAGTACACAGACAGTGCTCACATATCTTATAATAGATTCTTTCATCAAAATAACTGCACAGATATTTCTTTTATATAGTTTCAATTTGAAGGCCAGAAATGTATCCAACAATGTGAGATTGAAGAAATGTTGCCAATAGCCACACTTAAAGGCATATGTATCAAAGCTTGATGTGAGATCAAATTGTGAGATATATATCACCAACCAATCAGCTTCTAACTTACATTTTGCAGGCTGTGTTTAAGAAATGATAGTTTGGAGCTGATTGGTTGGTGATATATACAATTTTATCTCACATCAAGCTTTGATACATATGGCCCTTACTCTTGAGGATCAAATAGTTCACAGATATTGTGGCAGTAATAAATGTAGGAAGCACTTAAAAAAGATCTAAGTTAATGATATCACAGTTCCGATCCCGGTATTTAAAGCAGTGCACTCGGCAACTACTTGTTCAGGAAAGCCGGGCCGCGCAAGTGAAGGTGGCCGCTGGGCAGGAGGTGCAATGTAGTGCCTATCCGGTCACTGATCAGCCACACACTGACAACGCGCTTCTCCACAGGCAGTGCCAGACCAAATCCTTGATGCGTTTCTCCGGGTCAACACACTTCCGGTTTCATCAGAAGGCCGGAGAAATGCATCAAGTTTTTGTTCTCACTTGCTTTTGGACCCACTGCACAGTGATCTTTCTGCAGCAGTTACACTGAATCGCTGCTGTTTCCGGCTTTTATACCGCCTGTAGAGGATCCCTGACACCCATAGCTTGTTACCTCCAGCCGCCTATAATTTTCTCCTGGGGACAGTGGTAATCTAAACCTTCCGGGATACCACTGCTGCACCGCAACTGTACTTCGGGGTCTATTCACTAAGCCTTTGATGGATATAAAGTGAATGGAGGTAAAGTACCAGCCAATCAGCTCCTAACTGCCATGTCACAGGTTATGTTTGAAAAATTACAGTTAGGAGCTAGTTGTGTGATACTTTGTCTTTATTCACTTTATCTCCATCCAAGGCTTAGTAAATAGACCCCTTGGTCTGGCATTGCCTGTGGAGGAGCGAGTTGTCAGTGTGAAAGTGACCGGATAGGCGCTACATTGCACCTCTTGCCCAGCAGCCACCTTCACTTGCTTGGCCCGGCTTTCCTGAATAAGGAGTTGCCAAGTGCACTGTTCATTACTGCTCTGCAACTAGGAATAATAACATTTGTCTGCTATCATCTCCATATGGGTGAGTTCCTCTACCTACAGACTCTGATGTTTTAAATATCGGGATCGGAATTGTGATATCATTATTTTGGATCTTTTTACATAGTTTCCTACATTTTTTACTGCCACAATATCTGTGAACTATTTGATCCTCAAGAGTAAGCATGGCTATTGGCAACATTTCTTTAATCTCACATTGTTGGAAACATTTCCTACCCTTAAACTGAAACTTTATAGACAAAATACACTATGTAGACAAAAGTGACTGGACACCCCCGTGCAAGCGAAATGCATACCATTCATACCGTTGCACACAAGTTCCAAATGGCCACTAATGTGGCAGGTTCATGAAGAACACTCCGTAGGGAGGCTCATGCACTTGCAGTTCTATGGAAACAACAAATGTTTTTATCAGGATGACAAAGCCATGTGTCATGTTTCCAGGGCGATGCTGGAATGGTATACAGTAAATTCGGTAACCCTGATTGGACTGGCCAGCTCAGAGTCCTGATCCCCATTGAGAACCTCTGGGATGAATAGGAGCGACGGGTGCATTCTAGGCCGAATCAACTTTCAACAGTGTCACAGTTGGTCACTGTACTGGAGACGGAATGGCAAAACATATCACCTGCTGTTATCCAGGAACTTGTGGTCAGTTTGCCAAGAAGGGTTTCTGCAGTAATCACTGCACGTGGTGGACCTACAAAGTACTGACGTCAATAAAATATCGTTCATCTATTTGCTGTCAGTGTCCAATCACTTTCGTCTATATAGTGTATGTGCAGTTACTTTGATAAAAGAATATATTATAGGAGCTTTGAGCACTGCCTGTGTACTACTAGTCTCATATTTATTACTATTACACTTGTGTTTATTAGAGTGCAGAAGTTGTTTTTATTGTGTGTATGAAGATACACCCAGCTCTTAAATTATTGTCTAGTAATACATTTACAGAATTCTTAACAGTGCTCCACTTTTTCTTTCTCTCACTTACTGTATTATTAGAGGGTAGCAGAACCCACTGTGAGAGCAGCTGTGTTGAATTTGGGGAATTAGCGCATCATATATTTCTTGGCTTCACCACATCATTATTTGATATGATGCATTCGAGCAGAGGCACCCTAACAGTCCAAGTTTTAAGGATATCCATGCTTGACCAGTGGTGACTTAATTAATGCCTCGGTCAATTTGTTTTAACCACTTGTGCTCAACCATGGATATTTCTAAAACCTGACCTGTTGGAGTGCCTTGAGGACCGCGTTTGGGAACCTCTGCATTGGAGTAGAGAGGCTTTGCTTAGATAGGCTGTGACTAAAAATATATATTTTTTAAATTCCTGTGTTCAGGTGCCATTTATCACATTCCTTATTCAGGTGCGCGCTAAAGAGGTTGTTCTGTGAAGATCAAAAATGTGGGTTAATTTATGAGAGACATTTAAAGAGACTTTCCCCACATTTTTGTATATATATGTTTTCACTACTCATCCAATATACTAATATAATAATTCAAAAATTGTACTTATCATCTGTTGCCCAGCCACAGTAACATCTTCTCTCTCCCACAGTAAGTCTAATGACTAGGTGTTACCCTTGACTCTCCCCTTTCCTATTCCCCCACATATACAGGTCCATGTACTAAGCCTTGAAGAGAGTTAAAGTGGATGGAGATAAAGTACCAACCAATCAGCTCTTGTCAAACACAGCATGTAAAGTGACAGTTAGGTGCTGATTGGTTGGTACTTTATCTCCATCCACTTAATCTCTCTCCAGGGCTTAGATCATAGACCCCTTCATCCCAATTGTACCTGTTCCTTTCTCACCCTGAATGTTAAGAAAATTCTCATTCTTCGACCTAAATTACTGTAACTGTAACCTACTCCTTTCTGGCCTTCCTAACACCCACCTTGCCTCTCTTGAGTTTACCTACAACTTTACTTCCTCATGTTCTTCTCTCGTCACTCTACCTCTGCTGTCCCCCTTTGCTGCTAGTCACCATACTCAAACTACTCTCTCTCAGCTACAATTCTCTCATTCTCAACAATCCTCCCTACTACTCCAGCCTCATTAACTCACATACACCCACCCTCTTTGCTCTGCTAAGGATTTCAGCTTCACCTCCTCACTTCCCACTATAGCATTCAGATTTATCCCGTTCCGCTCCCAGCCACTGGAGTGCCCTCCAATGCTCTGTTTCACTTTCATCTAGTCTCCTATTCTTCAATCATGCCCTGAAAACTAATATTTTAAATTCTATTTTACCATGCCGCCTCCTAGCTCTCCAGCCTCTAGAACTCTTCTCCCTATCGTATCCACCCATATCCCCTATAGATTGTTGGCTTATGTGCACAGGGTCCTTTCCTCATTATCTTCTCTCCATACAGTAGGTCTACAACTAAAGCTGGATACACACAATACGATGTAACAAATGATGCAACGATCATTCCAATTTCACTAAATCCCAGAATACACAATAAACGTTCACATTATGCAATCTTACGAATGACTGCACAATGTATTGTGGTCAGGGATTGTATCCAATTAATCCTTTCTCCTATACTCTATGGGGCATATTCAATTAGCTGCGAAAAGTCCTGTGCTTCTCGCATGCCAGACTTTTCGCCGTCATCGCTGGTTTTCCATGGATAAAAGTATCGCGTTCGTCCCCGCTTAACCCCGTATTAAATTAGAAATCAGCGTAAAAAACGGTACCCAGTGAATTCGGACCTGGCGAAAAGTGCTGTCAGATTTGGGGAAATCTGCCTGACACTCCCCAAAAGATGCACTGACATTGAGGATCACAATAGACACCCCTGAATAGCCCTGCTGAAGGTATTTGGGGTACTTAAATGCTCTCAATAGCTGCTAATTAGCGTCTTTGCACAAGTGGTAAAGAATAGCATTTTGCAGGGGGTTTTTTGTGAAAATAAGTAGTCCCAGCAAATTTGGAGTACATGAGAATGGGTGCAAGCATATTTTAAAGTTCCTAAAGTGAAGTATTACAAAACATAAAAAATCCACCTGCGGCAAACACCTGCAATCTTAAAATCACCTGGGGCATACTTGGGGAGCCCCCTGGAGTCTATTTCACTAGTTTTTAAGTTTGTCCCGCAACTTTGTACTTTTTCGCCCCCTTTTTCAAAGTCATTTTTTCTGGTGTTCTTAAGTATTGTTAAACTTTTTTGACACAGTTTACCTTTGTGGGGCTGTCCCAAGGCTGCAGGGTGGTTCCCGCAAGTTTGCACCCCAAAACTCCAATTCCGCACTTTTATTCGACAACTTTCATAGGCGAATCTTTTTCGCCTATTCCAATGCATTGACTTTCCGCACCGGGGATAAGTTTTTGCCTGGCAAAATGACGTCACCGGCGATACTTTTCCGCAGAAACTGGCTTTTCGCACCTAATTGAATACGGCCCTATTGAATACGGCCTTATGTGCAGTTGTGAATACACACTACATGATGTACACCACATCGTTCATTGTGGAAAGGAATGCATTCCCAGCATGATCAGAGCAGATCTCCCAGGCAAACCCCACACACAGATCCAGAGCCATAACTAGACTTTTTGGTGCCCTGTGCCAGAAAAAGCATTGGCGCCCCCCACATTTTTCAAAGTGACATAATGCACCAAAAAAAGGGCCATGGCTTCATGGGGAAGGGCCAGGGAAAAGATAGGGGAGGCCAGGAGATGCTGGGGATGAAATAAGAGGAGCTACAAGTGAGAATGATAATAAACAGATATTGGACAGGCCCAAACAGCGCCCCCTGCCCTGTGGTGCCCTGTGCCATGGCACCGGTCGCACTACCCTAGCTATGGCCCTGCACAGATCCATGAGACAGCCGCCAGGGGTAAGTCTACAGGCGAAAGGTGAAAACTAGACAGGGTCGTGACACCAGGTCACCAGTGGGAGCTGGTTTTTTCTTTGTAGGGAAAAAAGATGTCTCTCTTCATTCCTGAATTGATTACCGAGGGCTCAATAACATTACAGTAAAGAAATCTTATCCTCTACCCCTCATTCCAGTCCTATTTGATCAGCTACGTCAAGCTAGTATCGTCTCCAAAATAGATCTCTGAAGGGCTTATAACTTAATTCACATCAGAAAAGGGGATGAATGGAAAATAGCCTTCAGTACTCATTCAGGGCTTTACGAATATCTAGTTATGCCCTTTGGTTTATCCAACGCCCAGTCTGTTTTTCAGGACTTGATTAACGACATCCTTTGTGAGTTTTTGGGGGATTTTGTTGTCGTATACCTGGACGACATTCTGATTTTTTCTCGATCAGTAGATCAGCATCATCTGCATTACATCAGGTTTTTCAAAAGCTGCGAGAGAAACATCTGTACGCCAAATTAGAAAAATGTGACTTCAACGTATCACAGGTTTCGTTTTTGGGATATACCATCTCATCTCAAGGATTCTCAATTTATCTTCAAAAGGTCGAGGCTATACTCAAGTGGGTTCAACCAACTTCTCTTGAAGCCATCCAGCGGTTTCTTGGCTTTTCAAACTATTACTGCCGATTTATTAAATCTTTCTCCAATATAGTGGCACCCATTGTAGATCTGACCAAAAATGGAGCTGACACCCTAAATTGGTCAGTCAAGGCAATCCAATCTTTTGAAACCTTCAAGATCGCATTTACTCAGGCGCCAGTTCTTCAACATCCTGATCCGGATTCTCCGTTTGTCGTAGAAGTTGATGCTTCAGAAGTGGGAGCTGGAGCAGTATTGTCAGAAAGGGACCCTTCTGATGATAAACTACACCCTTGTGAATTTTTTTCACATAAGTTTTCTTCTGCCGAACGCAACTATGACATTGGTAATCGGGAATCGCTAGCCATTAAATGGGCCTTCGAGGACTGGAGACACTGGCCGGAGGGAGCCAAGCATCGAATTTATGTCTTGACAGACCACAGAAACCTGTCCTATATCCAATCTGCCAAGAGGTTGAACTCACGACAGGCACATTGGGCATTATATTTTACCCAATTCAATTTCATCATTTCCTTTCGACCGGGCTAAAAAACATCAAGGCCGACGCTCTGTCCTGAAGTTTCAAATCTATTCAACAGACTTTCGTTACTAATGAGCCTATCATTCCAGGTTCTTCCTTCCATTGTGCTCTTAATCAAAATTTGGTGGAACTCATTCAAGCCTGTCATTCCGAATTTCCTTCAGAGAAGCCTTCTGGTCGGTTGTTTATTCCGGAAAAGTTCAGAAGAGCAGTGTTACTGAGTTTCCATGCTTGTAGAGCTTCTTGTCACCCAGGCATCAATAAGACATGTGAGTTGCTCTCTCGTTCTGTTTGTTGGCCATCTCTGACCCAAAATGTGCGGGACTTTGTTCTGGCTTGTGAGATCTGCGCCCAGAATAAGACACCTTGGCCCTCATTCAGAGCCGCTCGTTAGCGGCAGTACGCTCGTTCCGAGCGATGTTTGCACATCTGCGCATGCGTACGGTTTTTAGTACGCATGCGCGAACCAGTCAGTGCGGCCGAAAATCGTTGGTACGCAATATAGCGAGTGCCTGCTATTTTGAGTGACAGAATGAGGCGTATGTGGGTGGTAACAGGGGAAGGTGCTTGAAAATGGGTAGTGGAGATCCGAACGCAGGCGTGCTTAAAGGTCAAAACGGGCGTTTTATGGGTGTGTATATTTAAAACAGCAGCGTCAGTGACCACGTCACTGGGTTATTTTATAGCCAGAACTGCTCGCAAATTTGTGGTAGCAAACACCAACCACAAGAATAGCGAGCAGTTCATACGCTGGTCGATGTACTCGATTAATCTAATAAATAGCGGACATGACGTAGGATGCGAGCGGCCAGGGGGCGTTTTTAACAAATAAACGAGCGTATGTTTTGCTCGCTCGTTCAGACTTAGAGGTGTGAACAGACTGCAATGTGCGTACGGATCATTTGAATAGCCACCCCTTGTTTTTAAACGAGCGACCACAAATAGCGAACGGCTCTGAATGAGGGCCCTTGTACGGCTCCTTCAGGGTTGTTACTTCCACTTTCTATACCTAGGAGACCGTGGACTCATATCGCCATGGATTTTATCGTCGACCTTCCCATGTCTGCCCGATGCTCTGTGATCTGGACGGTGGTTGATCGATTCAGTAAGATGGCACATTTTATTCCATTACAAAAGCTTCCCTCTGCCAAAGAACTGTCCAGCCTATTCCTTAACATATCTCTCAGGTACATGGGTTACCAATAGATATAATTTCCGATCGGGGAACACAATTCATTGCACAGTTCTGGAGGGCGTTCTGTGCTGCATTGGGCATTGACCTCAGTCTCTCCTCAGGGGACCATCCGCCATCTAATGGCCAAACTGAACGCGTTAAACAATGCCTTGAACAATATCTTCGCTGTTATATTTCCAAATGTCACAATGACTGGGTATCACATTTACCACTTGCTGAATTTGCGTTTAATAACTCATGCCATTCTGCATCCTCTGTATCTCCTTTATTTTGTGTTACAGGACAATATCCGAGGTGTAATGTGTTTCACTCCTGTGCACCAGTCTCTACCTCTGACTCAAGACTCCGTTATATCTGGAAGAAAGTTCATCTGAGTCTTCGGAAAGTATCTCCTGGCGCTGGGCACCTCCTCGTTCCAAGAAGATTTCTGACAAACATTGAAGACCATGTGGATTTAAAAAAAATGACTTGGTGTGGCTCTCCACAAAAAATATCAGGCTCCACCAACCAACTCAGACGTTGGGCCTCAGGTGTATTGGTCCATTCCGTATTATTTCACAGGTAAATCCGGTAGCCTTCAAACTTCAGTTACCCAAATATCTCCGTATCAACAATACATTCCACTGCTCTTTGTTCAAACCAGTTTTTTCTTCAGCAAAATTTAAACCGAAGACCTCCTCCAAACCTTCTCCAGTAGTAGTCCACGGTCAGCACGAGTTCATTGTGGAAAAGACCTTGGACTCTAGGATCTCCAGGAGTCTTCTTCAGTTTTTAGTCCACTGGAAAGGCTATGGTCCAGAGGAACATTCTTGGGTTCCAGAAACAGCGCTACATGCTCACAGGTTAAGGAGATGTTTATTCCGTGACTTTCAAGACAAACCAGGTTCTGGGGTGTCCTCAACCCCGCGTCAAGTGGGGGGTACTGTTACCAACCACGTTTTGGCCTCTTAAATAGTGCCCGGACAGGATGGGGTTAATCCAGTGTTCTCCCAGGCCAGGACAATCAGGCACGCCCCAGGAAGTAAGGTCATGATTGCACCAGCTGGTTGATTTGTGCTCCTGGATATTTAAACTCATTTAGATCCATGCTGCCTTGCCGACTATACTGGATTTGTTCCCTGTGCTGCCATCGGCTCTCCTTAGCCGCAGCACCAGCTAATTCCCGCTGACTCCTGACTCCAGACCACCTGAATCCTGCTGACTCCGGGCGCTGGGTGCCTCCTTGTTCCGGTACAGTTTCTCCGGATCCCTGTGCTGCCATCGGCTCTCCTTAGCCACAGCACCAGCTAACTCCCGCTGACTCCTGGCGCTGGGCACCTCCTCATTCCAGTACAGCTTCTCCGAATCCCTATGCTGCCATCGGCTCCCTAGCCATCACCATCGGCTCTGTGGCCGCACCATCGGGTCCTTGACCAATCAACGGCCTGTTGGCCACTCCATCGGCTCATCAGCCATCACCATCGGCTCAGTAGCCACTTCATCAGCCTGTAGGCCACTATCATCGGCTCCCTAACTGCCACATTCCCCTGTTGGCCATCTCATCGACACACCAGCCATCACCATCAGCACATTAGCTGCACCTTTGGCTCCTTAGCCACAATACCAGCCTGCAGGTTGCACTATCGGCCCTCTTGACACTTCTGCTCCAACATCTGGTCTTCTCAAATTCCCAGTCAATATGGACTTTTGACAGTTACCTTAAAAGGTATATCTGGAGACCGTAACAGCTCATAGCTCAGCTTTATTATCTTACTGTCATTCTCCTCGTCTGTTAGGATTGGAGAGGGTTAAACTTGGTTTCTGTTAAATTCAGATTGAAGTACAGTAGGGCATAATATAGGATGGGTATTATTGTATGCATACTGGATACAGTCACTTCTAAGAAAGATAATAAAGGTAATTTTCTAAGTTGTCCTGCAGGAAATTGGGTCCACAAATGGCAATGTGAAGTCATGAATCAGCATTTTGGTCCACTTCTCTGGAACATGTGCATAGAAAATTGCACACTCTGGGCCTGATTCAGCAGTGAATGCTAATGTGATCACAGCTGCGATTTCGCACAGAACACCATTGCAAAAATATGCTAATGCCTGTCAAAGCACAGTCAGCATAAAGATGCCCACAGCTGCTTTCTCATATCTGTCCAATATTGCACTCCTGAGTAAACATCGGTAACATCAACGCACATCGGGCAGTCACGCAGCATGTAGGGCAAGTCTGGCCAGCCGCAAACACTGCAGCTCTCCTCACACGCAGAGAGCTCTCATGCTGCGAATGCAATCGCAATGGCTGATTTCTGCGATCCCATGGAACGATGTTTAAATGGTCAGACACACATGTGTTGACCTAACCCCTCTGTTACCTCCCCCAAACTCTGACCACATGACACGCACTATGCAAATGGATCCTCTGTGCTTACGTAATCACAAAGCAATCGCAACGCATGCTCAGCATGATCTATATGCATGTGCAATGACAAATAATTGTTCAATCTGCATAAATATCTGCATTGTGTCTGCCGCTGAATCACACCCTCTATTTCTTGTGCTCTTAGGGTACCACACAAATCACTGGAGCGGAGCAGCTGAATATGGCCAGGGGTGCTAAGAGGGGGGCGGGTACTAATTACCCAGGCAGGGGCTTGTTGGAGGGGCCCAGGTCCGACACCACACCACCCCCCTTTTGTCTGTCAGCAGACCAGCTGTGTCTGTCGCAGCAGCAGTCTCCTCTCTGGCTGTGTGGGGGAGCGATTACACTGATTGCGCCCCCTCCTTGATTGTGCCATGCCAAGGGTCTCACTGAGCCCCCCTGCCTGGTGCACTGCGCTGCAAATAGGTTTTTTTCCAAGGGGGTGTGGCCACGCCTACCGTGATTAGACCATGCCACCATCAGTAGCCTGGCCTGTTCCTGCTCTTGGCGGGCATGAATATGGCCAGGGGTATGCACATACCATATGGCCATAGGTAGTCAACATGTAGCCCTCTTGTTGCTGTAGAACTACACATCCCAGCATGCCCTGACAGTTGTGCTGCTAGAGCAATCTAAAACTGTGGCAGGGCATGCTGGGATTAGTTGTTTCACAGCAACTGGAGGGTTACATGTTGAATATCCCTGGCCCACTCAAACCCATAAATGTACACTGCGCCATATAATAATAATATGGTTAGTAAATGGCCTCCATTCAGTCTGTGGTTTTGTTTACTTACATGCAGACAACATCCTAAGCTAGTCACTTGCAGCATGTGTTAAATAGAATGTTTTGAAATGAATGTCCTTTCAGGACAGGCTAGACAATCTGCATCAGTGACTGTAAATCAGCCATCTTGCAGGTAAACGTTTATGAATAAGTTAATATAACGGTCTGCTGAGGTGCATTAGACAAAGTAATAACCCCTATTGTGCTTTCAGAGGGTCCATATGTTCATTCTAATAGGCCCTTTATTCTGACACTATTGACAGCTCGTGTGAGTTTAATGGGTTTTCATGTTTCCTCTCAATAGGTGTCTCGTTCTGACATAAACCACCTATTGCTTAATACCCAGGTAGCTGACAAGCATAAGGGCACACATATACAAATGCAGCCATTTGAAACAACAAATTACATAGAAATGGCTGTAACAATTTGAGTAGAAATTAAAATATACAGGTTGTACTGTCTTCCTATCCAATATTGGGCATAGTTTACTGACATCTAAAATATCAGATTAAGAAAATGAGGCGTCAAAGGGAAATAATACTGAACATTGTTTCACAGAAAGCACGAGAGCTTTCACTTTCTGAATAGGGACTAGAGTGGTTCTATGCACCTATCACGTGTTACCGGCCTTCTTCACATATTCTTTATTATACATGTATTATTCAGTGATGGGCAGTCAGGTGAGGCAGGTTAGCCTTTCCTGTTAGGTATACTCCAAAGTTTTTACTATAGAAATTATAAGAAAAAAATTAAGAAAAATATTATAAATATCTTTTTTGTATTATTCTAATAATTTTTATAGTCAAAACTCTGGAGTAAAAAGTGTATGGCAGGTGAGGCACTGCCTCCCCTGTCTACCTTTGATGCACATCCCTGATCAAAACTCATCAAATTTCCAGCACTATATACTGTACATTGAACTGCTGCACCTTTGTATAATACCCACAAGAACACTTGGGTTCATATACAGTCAGGGGTGCCGACAGGGGGGCGGGTACTATTTACCCGGATATGGGCTTCCTAAGGGGCACATAGCCTCCCCCCCTTCCTCACAGCAGCCCAGCACACAGCGTGTGCTCAGCTACAGTGGGAGACTGCTTTGCGGCGCTGCAAATGTGTGTTGTTGTTTTTTTTCCGAGGGGGCACGGCCACGCCTCCCGCAATTAGGCCATGCCCCCATCTTTACCTGGGCCCGGCAAAGTTCTCTACGCCCCTGTATACAGTATGTATGTGTAAATCTGGCTCTGATACTAGCCAGTGCCTTCCCAGCTATTTACTTCACCGCACATCACTGGTATTATTTTGTACTGTACCATTATAATAGTTACTATAAACATTAATACAGCTATAACCTTGTAATCACTGCATAGTGGTACTATCACTTCTAATCAGGAGGAACATTATTCCATACATATAGCACTTATTAAAGATCAGCACTTTTAGCATAGCACTTGATTACTGGTATTGAATGGTATACATTACCAATTTAGGCCCATACTCAATTAGAGGCGAAAAGTCAGAAAGGTTTCGCATGTCCGACTTTCTGCCTCCTTCGCCTGTTTCAGAGACGAAAACTTTTGTTGCGTGTCCCGCTTTTCGCCATTTTCAATTCCAAACCACACAAAAACGGAAAGCTACTGCACTTCCACCCCACATGCCACTGTGAGCGAGCTCTGCCACGGACATTACCTTTAACAATCGCCACAGACACTGGTATATTGCTGGAGCTCACCGGGTCTCGCAACACAGAGCTACACACTGAGGGCCAGATTCTGACCCGCTTGCGAGCGCATAGCGCTCGCAAGCGGGTCGATGGTGCACAAGTGTGCATGTGCACAACGGAGGGAGCTCTGTCGTGCGCATACGCGAGACCCGGTGAGGGGTCTCGCACCAAAGGGGGCGTGCTGTCGATGGTGAGTAAAGCACGCCCCCTTTGGTGGGCGTGCCGGGGATGTGGCTGCCCAGACGGAGGCGTTCCCATGGGAACGCCTACTGTATGGGTCCGGCCCCACTGACATCACTAGTGATGTCAGTGGGAATGATTTTGGCTCTGATAGAGCCAAAATCACTCCAGGGCTTGCAGCGGCGAGACCCTACCGCAGGGTCTCATCGCAAGCCCGATGGTCGCGATGGTCTTGACCATCGTGACCATCTTTTTGGCCGCTCGCATATGCTGTGGGTGGTCACCCACAGCTATGCGAGCGGCCAGGAGGCCGCTCCAAGTTTAGGTAGGAGGGCCCTGATTCAGAGCGAGCGCTCTGGTCAGAGCGTCCGGCTCTGAATCAGGCCCTGAGCCTGCAGTACGGACAGCCCAGCACATTGCTGGAGCACACCGGGTCTGATACTAAATAGCTACAAGTGTGTTTGTCCTACAGACTACACGGATATAGTAGCACATTCATTTTCTTAACATCAGCCATAAGGAGGTACCTCCTATTATATATATATTGATTCCCTCCTCCCAGGACTGTGAGCATACAGAATTTAATTGACATACAGCATATATGCATTTTAAGCCTACTTCACTGGAACTCTAACATCAAATGTGCAACAGCATTATTCCAACATTGTATTGTGGTTACTTATGAGTTAAATTGTTATTTTACTAAATGCAACTATCATAATGTAGGTACATTAGTGTCACTTGCATAGAATTCTGTGCTAACAAGGATATTCCTTAAGTCTTACAGGAGACTTTTTATTTTTAATAGCTTTACATGTACATGTCTAATCACTATTTTTTAATTGTATTTTGGACCTGATTGAGAGCCGCTCGCAAGCGCCGATCGAGTAAGAAAAAAATAATGGTTGCCTTCGCATGGCAAACTGATTACTTAGTACGTACCTTTGTTTTTTTTTATGTTTTTAAAAGTATACTATTTTTTAGTGTAGTGTAAATTTGTTAATAGGCAGTAATGTATGTTGCAGCTATTGTACAGTATGGGCCTACTGTACTTTATATTATTCTCAGTATGTAAGCTAGTTTTGTCAATTAGATTTTAAAACACTACTTCTTTAATGTTGTAGGATGCTAAATTCTTCTTGTATAAAATCTAAATCCGAAACAAATAAATATGTTGCAAAAATATCTAACTTCACTTAGGACAACAGCGGAAACGGAGAGGACATATAATAGCATGCTGCACTGAAAATGTGGCCAACACTCTGCCAAACCCCTCCTTTTCCCACTCCTACCAATTTAGCCCTCCCTCCCCTGCCCACTCATCCCAAATTACCTCTCCCGAGCAAGCCCAATGCTCCCAAATTACCCCTCCCTGCTCTGCCCACTCCTACCAAATTACCCCTCCCTCCCCTGCCCACTCCTACCAAAGTACCCCTCCCGACCCTGCCCACTCATCACAAATTACCCCTCCCTCCTCTGCCCACTCCTACCAAATTATCCCTCCCTCCCCTCACCTCTTGGAAGAGCAGTCTGCACCGTCCACGGCCTTCGCAAGGATTCCAGGTAATGTGTACTTGAAATGATTTATAATGTAACAATATGTTTTTTATTGTAACTAACATGTATGTCTGTAGGTCTACATGGTAGTGTTGATCTGGTTGAGCATATAATATTTTAAAAACAGGCCCTTGTTTACCTAATAACAAATGATAATTATCTGAAATAATAACGTGCACAATAATATTGTGCCTATGTATTGATGGTGTAATAATTAGAATTGGACGTTGCTACAGGTTTGTATTAGACATTTTACAATGTCATATGCCTACACTCTTTACAATGTGTTAACAATTAAATACAAAAGAGAAGGCAACCTTGGCTTTGGAGCATGTTGAAGCATACTTGAGGTGTAACCATGTTATTTTTAGCCATGAAAAAGGAAAATATTTGAAATGTATCCAGTCACCCCTAAAAAAAAAGGAATTGTGATGCCTTTACCCAGAGCACTTTGCTTTGGTTTGACAAACCATTATTTAGACCAACATCATCATATGCTCACTACTATTCCATGTTGTTGTTGATAAATCCTAATTATGCATTTATGGTCAACATTATAATTTGTCTCAAAACACTCAAAAAATTGTGTGAATGTGTGAGTTTACGCACATAAGTATTACACATTGTGGTTTTTTCACTGTTTGTTTTTAGAAACATTTAGTATTTCTAATTAAACATTAAGCTCCAGTTGTAATGTCTTAATTATGTGATCTGTGCCATGCCACAGCCCAACACACGCCTTGTGTAGCTGTTAGTGTTTGAGACATTTGCCCTTATTAACACTTGTCTATCTCTTATTAAATAACCAACATATAGTGGGATACCCTCTGTTACCTGGCCCTATATCTTGAGGCCATGGCACTTTTTTTGGTGTCTGCCATTATTTAATTTTCAAGGGAGGGCACAAATGCAGATTTGCACCCTGTTCAGACTTTTTTAAATTAGCATAAATGTAATGTGTAGTACTTGGTTTGGTTTAACTTGTAAACTATTCTTCCTCAATTTGGGGGGTTTGGGGCAAGATAATGGGAATGTCTATAGATATGTATTTTTAAAACTGTTTTTTTTTTTTTTTGGTTTTGGACATTTTTGGTACAAAACATTACTACAGTGTGCACCAACCCGTGCCCCTGTTTAGACCATTTAAGTTTGTAAAACTTGGCCCAGGTATGTTCAGATGTGTACTTATTTTTCTGGTAGAGCTCAGCTTCGTTGCCCCCCCCCTTTTTTATTATACTATCTTTTTTAGTTTACTATGTTTTTGGTGTAAGGAGCCATTTTCTAAAAAATAATACTTTATTATATTATCTACAGATCCACGGATGGTGAATGCTGTCCTCATCCAGGAGCTCTGTTTGGCCAGGCAATATTTGGCTCACCTGGATGGATGTTTCCAAATAATTATTTGACTTTGGAGCAGCCCTGATTTTTTAAATTTAGTTTTATGTTTGGTTTGTTTTAATTATATTGGTGCCACAATTAAATATTATTTTGTTACTACCACAGACTCCATATTAATTGTTAATGAAGTTTAAAAACAAGTTGCCCAAATTTTTTAGTCTTTTTTGCTTGGTTATTCACATACTTTATATAATTCAATGGCTAACTGTAACACCACATTTGTGTTTATTTTTTGAAAAACAGGCGTGATTGTTTGTTTTTAACAATATTTATGATTTGTGCATATTTTTACATTTCAAAAGATTAGAAAATAGTTTAAAAACAAAAACAGGTTTCCCATACTACCCATATCTAACATATGTTCCTAAAGCTTGGGTAAATCTGGGGCTCTTAAGTGTTTTGTTGTATTTATTTGTCTAAAAAAGCCTTTCCAGGCTTAAACCCACTTGTGACAAAAGTGCAATCCTTAATACCTTAAACACACATTTAGAAAACAAATGTTTAAAGGGGTGTTCATATTGTTTCCCTTTATAATCCAAAGATCCATTGTATGTGATGTGGAAATGTGCCATTTATTAACATAAATTACAGGCAAACACATAAAAATGTGCAAACAAATAATTTTTAGCAAAAGGAAAAACACAAAACAAAGGTTGCTAAATCCAAAATCAAGAACTTATCGAAGATGGAGAATCATAACATGTTGGTCCAATCCATCCAAAGTGTTGTTTGGCAAAATGCAACATACAATGGTATTGAGAATGTGTTGTACATGTTTTTTGGAAGGCAAAAATGGGGTAGGGTGACCAAAAAAAATAATTAGTAACATACAAGGCATAAATTCAAAAGTAAAACATTGTTAATCATTGATACAGAAATGTCTGAAATATGGTAAATAAATATTAAAAACAATGCTCCAATGTGAAATACATACCTGAAAATCCGAGCAACCACAGCATTGTGGATGGCCCCCTGGACACTCTCACACCACCTACCTCATGGGGGCATCCTCCGACAAGGCATCCTCTGGCTGCATTGGGACTCGATTCCTTATGGCAATGTTATGAAATATCCCACACAGGACCACGATCTTGGAAACCATATCTGGCACATACATTAGTTCGCCACCAGAGTGGTGGAGGCATCTGAATTGGCCCTTTAAGAGGCCAACACAGCGCTCCACCACCTGCCTGGTGGCAGTAAACACGGCATTATATCATATTTGTGGCCCTGGTCTGGGGGCCAAATAAGGAGTTCGCAGCCAGGGCGTGCAAGGATATCCACTGTCTCCTGCACCAAAAGATCCAGATAAATACATATCAAAAAATTACAGTCACATGAACTTCATTTGACTAACACAAACACATATTTTACTTACCCAGAAGCCACGGGTCACCAGCTTGCAGTGTGGATAATTTACGCCGGATCCCTTATTGCTGTATTATGAATGCATCATGTGCACTTCCTGGAAATTTGGAATTCAGGGACAGGATCTGGAGGGAAGCATCACATAGCACCATCACATTCAACAAATGGTAATGTTTTCTGTTCCTGTATATATGCTCGTGCAATGCAGGAGGCTAAAGGGCTATGTGAGTGCCATCCACTACCCCTATGATGTGTGGAAAGCCAGCATTGTCCCTAAAATGCTGCTTTACCACACCAAGGGCTACCATATCCATAGGCATACTAATAAAATGTCCAATATGCTTTAAAAAAGCATCTATGACACACCTCAGGAAATGGATGTCTGGGAGATGCCACCCACCAGACCCACAGTGGTCTGGAAGGACCCTGAGGCGCAAAAATATAACACCGACATAAACTGCGTTAGTGGTGGTATTGCTGTAGGAATGTCAATTTGACTTTCTAGATCACTCTCTATTAATGAGAGAGTGTCTAGGATAATGCTGGGTGGGCGGCAGTAGGTTCTTAACACAACATCATCTGGCATTACAAAGGGTGACACATGTTCTATATATCTGGGGCCTTGCACGCCTTCTATGCCTATGCCTAGGAGGATGATCAGGTAGGTAGGGGTGTGAGAGCAGTGAGACTACCAACTCTCCCATGGCTCTCTGAAATGTGTGAGAAAATTAATAATGTTGGCTGATAATGAAAAAAACAACTACAAACTTAACTTCAGCAGAATGGTGCAGATTCTTACAGGGTTGGGAAGGAACATCTTTGCTTCCTCCTACATGTTTTTGTTTCGACATTAAAAATAATAAATAAGAAACATGCCAAAGCTAAAAAAAATGGCCTTCTATAAATGTAATACATAAAATGAAGTAGATGGCAAAAACAGAGCGTATTTTTCTTTTTTTTTTTTAGAAAAAGACACACAAAAAAATTAAATTAACCAAAAACTCTTCCTTGAAAACATGTCAGATGCATGTAGTACTCAGATGTACTTACCAGGGACAACAAATAAGAATGCTTGATAAAGCTGTAGGCAAATATAAACCCAAACAACAACTACAGAAAAGAAACAAAAATAAACAATAACCATTTGGTATTATCCAAAAACACTTCCTGGAAAACATGTCAGGTTAAGGCAAACTCAAAACTACGGATACATGCAGTACTCAGATGTACTTAGCAGGATGAAAAGCCAATGAGATATTGTGCCAACACTCCAACAAACACCAGCCAACAACCATCAATGAAGCACAATAATGGGCCAAATACCTGAACCTTAAATAGGGTGCAAACTCCCGCCATTTTTTTTTTTTTTTAGTGGTGATTTGATAATTAAAAAAAACAAAAACAAAAAAATGTACGCACAGCCCTCGCCGCATAAGCAATGATGCGTACACAACCAATCATGAGTAAGCATCTATAAATACTCCTCAAACCAACACTAGTGCTCATGCTTTCAGCAGAATTCAGACCATGGACTCTGAGGAGCATGAAAACCAGACACCAGCTCAATTAAGTAAGTTTCTTTACCAATGTTTGCACTTGACACTAAAACGAATGACAGTATGAAATACACATGCTTCATAAACTAAACTACAAATGTACATTTTGTAGGTGTAGACCCTCAACATGCAAAAGAGACTAAGGAGGAGGCTGGCACAAGCCAACAATGGGCGAGGCTGAGGCAGCCTCCATTCACGAGGAAGGTGTTGGTTACTATGTGCATGGACAATCTTGTCCATGCACCCGAAATATGGGGGCTGCACAGAAAGATCGGATATGGGACAAGATAGGCAGGGCTGTCAATATAGCGGGGACCAGGCACCGAACCAATGGGAAGGTTCAAAGACAGTACGGTATTGCTATTATTAATGTTGTTTGCTATTAGAAGTGTAAAATTTTACATTGTAATTTATAGACTAATTTATAAAAAAAGCATTGACAGATGGACGGACTTCAAGTATCGGCTGAAGAGGAAGCTTGCAAATAGGGCTGAGCATGCCTTGGGGACAGGTGGTTCTTCCACCTTCTTTGGAAGAGATGGCTCAGGGGTGTGTTGAGCAAGAGGAGGTAGTCGGCATGTCCAATATGGCACGGACATGCCCGACTTTGTAGCTCCACATGGTAGAGAAGGTAATTATTTAATTTTAAACACCTATCACAAACCAAACAAAATTTTCCAAAAAAAAAAAAACCCAATCTGATTTTTGCAATTTTGCTTCTTTACAGAACCAGAGGAGGAACAGCCTGCTCCTGAGGTGAGAGCTGGGCCCAGCAGTTATGGAGGCTCTGCAGGGTATGACCCAATTTCACCATCTGGGGACCCTGTGGAGCCCACTCCTGGGGCACCACCCACCCAGGCCTTGTCCCTCCTCACGAGTTGGTCGACCAGACTCAGCAGAATACATCTGTTCTGCTGAGGATGTATGCCACTCTGCTGAGGGTGGCGGAGGCCCTAGAGACATCTGCTGTGGCCCAGATTTGGATGGCTGACGCCCAGGAGCAGGCAAACGGAATTGCCATGTACGATCATCCAGACCTGAAACCTGCTCGCAGAGTGACGTATTACTACTTCCGGCCTTCTATGTCGCACGCTGAGGCACACCTGCATTTTTAGACCACCACCCCATGTCAACACAAACAAACAGCCTTTCCTGTCAAACAACTTTCGGGAGTCATAACGAAGTGCACGCATGCGTGGTCTGATAACATCGACCATGTACGAGCAATCGGCCGCTTGAATCAGCTCCTTTATTCATTGTGACATTGCGATTATAAATTATATAATCATATTGTTCTGTGTCTATTAAGCGCCACCTTATACATTTTGGTTGTGTCAAGAATGGCATAAAGCAGTATTTTTTGGGAGAAAATAAGTAGTCCAGTCAAATTTGGGGTACTTGAAAATGGGTGCAAGCGTATTTTAATGTTTCTAAAGTGAACTTTTAAAAAACATCAAAAACACACCTGCTGCATGCACCTACAATCCCCAAAACACCTGATCCATCCTTGCAGACCTATTTCACTAGTTTTTATGCTTGTCCCCCCACTTTTTACTTTTTTACCCCAAAAATTAAAATACTTTTTTGGGGTGTTCTTGCGTTTTTTTTTTCTTTCCCAGATTTGTCTGTCCCAAGGGTTCTGGGTCGTTTCCCGACCTTTGCCTATTACATTGCATTGAGTTTCCCCTTAAGCGAATTCCAGCTAGAATTGAATTTGGAGATAAGTTACGGCCAGGAGAAAAGTGGCAATAGGCAAAACTTTTTCACCAATTACAGCTTTTCGCCTCTAATTAAATACGGGCCTTAGACTGTAGCCTCTCTGGGTCCCGGGCTTTCCTCTCCCACTTGTCTTTGACCCTGGGACGTACTCTAATAGGCTGCCATTCACTGTATATCTCTATGTAATTACGTAACTTCCTCAATGATCTCTTCATATACTTCTTCTGTGATCACTTCACACCAATGTATATTACTATGGTTATTCAGTTATTAGTATCTTCTGTCCATGTAGTGCAATATACAGTCAGAGAAAATCATTCAGGTATATTATTCCCTGTGCCAGTGGTATTTGCAATCTAATTTCCCTACAACAGGAACAATTTATGGTTGTGGGGAGGCTTAGTGACAGCAGACTGACCATAAGGGGAATATTAAGTCTCCATGTACACGGCATATCCTTGTCAGTACGGAAACCAGGATCTTGACGCAGAAAGGAAATAATGCTCACCCCAGTGCCACATTGCTGACATCAACTCGTTATAAAACACCAACATGTTCTGTAGCACTGTACAAAATGAAAATTGTAATACAAACACATCACACACAATACACTTATGCTGAAACAAAAGTTATAGAGATCTCAGCCCCTATAAAAGTACAATCCAAAGGGTCAGGGCATAGTTATTATATTTGAGGGAGGCAGGATAATTATTTATCTTCTACAGTCAGTCTACTCGGTCCTTGGATTTACAGGTTCTATTGAAACTGCTGTTCAGGACAGTTTGATGTAAAGGAAGTTGCTAACTCAGGAAAAATAGCCTTCTCTGGAGTTATTGGAATGTTGGTTAAAGCTGCGTAATTCACACAGTTTAACCCTTTATGGAACATCCCTGACTTACACGAGATACTACAGGATAAGGGAAGTGCATTATCTATAGAATACTGGGTGAAATAGCTTATACACATATTTCAGTGTTTATTCAATGTTCTTCAACTACAGCTTAATTTAGATGCCCAATGTATGGACTATGCTTTGTAATTTACTACTTTTAATATAGAGAGTATGGTGGAAAAAGCCACCTCTAGAGAGAAAGTCTCAGTTTTGATTTATAAAAATGCAATGTGTTATATCACGCATTTAGGGAGGAGGGATACATTTAGGATTGGATTTTAATTATTATCAATTACTAGTGGTCCGCCTCAGTGTCGCATCAGAGAGCAATTTCATCTTGCTAAAGCCCCCTGTATCTCATAACAACCTACACCATATCACCACAGTCCCCTGCATCTCTCCACAACCCCCTGCTTCTCACTCCTACCCCCTGCATCTCACTTGCGTCACCACAACCCCCACTACTACTAGGAGGTGAGGAAAATGGGCTTCTATTGCCACTTTGGTATCTGTTAACTCTAAGGGACAGGAGGCATGAATACAATGGGGGCTTATGGAGATGGGGGGGGTTAAGACACCACTAGGAATTTTGTTTTTTTATTTAAAAAAATCTTTAAATATATTTTGGAAATGTAATATGGTTTAAAAAAAAAAAAAAAAATTTCCAGGCGGTTTTGGGGAGAACATTTAGTCAGTTAAGTGGTTAAGTCACCTATGCTTAAGCATTGATATCCTTTAAACGTGGACTGTTAGGTAGCCTTGAAGACCGAGTGTGGGATCTTGGACCTCTACTCCTAGGTTTACATAGTAACAAGCTGCTCCTAGTTCAACTTTATTGTTTTGTGTCCTTAAAATGGAACATAATGCAAAATTGACTGTGACATTTAATGGCAGCCACAAGATAATTACCTTTTTGAAAATTATTGAAACTAAATTTTCAAATAATAAGCATAATTTTTTTCTAACCTATGTACTTGTGAACTGGAGAATTCTTCTTGCATAAATCAATTCTGCACGCAAACATACTGTACAGGCAGATTCAGTTAGCGAATTAGGCCATTATGGTAGAAAGAAGAAATCCGCTACAGAACCATATCCCACAATGCACTGGAAGTAGTTCCGGTGTCTATTTGTGGCTAATTAAATTGGCTCCATAGTATTCAGGGCTCTCAAAAACAAACCCCTAGCTTACTCTGTACAGCAGTGCTTCAGCCTAGACTACTCTTACATTTTTACATTGTAGTAACAATATTGCAGCCTTCTGGAAAACAGTTAACCATTTTGTTTGCAGTTCAGCTTATTATTTGAAATGTTATATTTAATAGCAATGGAACAGAACTGGATAATGGAACAGTGAAATGAAAATAAAATATTTGCAGAAATAATCACTAACCTCCTCTCAGATGAATGGGATTCTGTGTCATGTGTTATGCCTAACCAGGAACATTAGCCATTTTTTATGGGATGGGTACGGGATGCCCGGCTCGGGAACCTGGCAGTCAGAATCCTGACATCGGCCTCCCAACAGGGTTAAGATACGGACACCTGTCAGTCAATATTCTAACCCTCCCCCTACCCTAACTCTCCATTCCCGGTGCCTAATCCTAATCTCCCTCCCTAGTTTGTAAGCCTCTCCTCCCCCTTCTATGCACTGTAAACCTAACTCTCCCACCTAAGTGCCTAACCCTAATCCTCCCCCTAGTGCCTATCTCCTAAACCTACCACTAACCCACCCCTTAACCCTGCTACTTACCTTCTGGATTCCAACAGTTAGGATGCCAGTGCCGGGATTCTGACAGGTGTTGGGATTCCTGCACCAGCATTCTGACCGCTGGAATCCCCTCAGCCGGGATATTGACCGCATCCCATTTTTGGTAATGGGATGCAGGCACCAGGATTGTAACAGGCGTCGGGATTCTGGTGCTGGCATTCTGACTGCCGAAATACCCGTGTTTGGTATATGGGCCGCATCCCATTTTGTATACCTGAAGGAAAGCAGATGTTCAGCAACATCATTGCAGTGCATCTGAATATATAATGCTATCGGCAAAAAAAACTTGATCTGCTATTCGGAGCATAATTGGAGATTGGTACAGCTTTAACCTGCACAGTCAATTGATGGTCTTGTTGGTTATGCCCTATTTTAAACTAGGAAGATGGCTGCCAGCTTAATATGCAAGTGGAGTTAGAGGCAGTGTTTGGCATGTCTCCATTTTATTTGGTATCTTTGTTATACTGTAGATGATAAGGCTGTAGGTCACTGTAAAACATACAGTACCGTAGGTCATAATGTGCTCCCATGTTTTGTGTAGCCAAATCTGTTCTCTTTTTCTTGTTGTAATCCAAAAATATAGTTGCCATCATTTTTGTGCAGTCTACCATGTTTGTAATTGTTCCTTTATTCACCCAGTTGTTCATGTCTATAATCAAATACAAGATTGATAATAAAAAAATGACTTCATTATTTGCTAAAGAGTTTAATAGAAAAACTTGTATACAGCAACAAAATTGCAGCAAATATCACACAAATTGTTGAACACCGATATCTTTGCTAGTGCTCTTATGTCATATAGGGCAAAAACAGGTTACATCAACTTCACCGACACATTAAATGTTGTATAATGATAGTTCTGAGAGCAGCACACTGACTGACTCACTTTGCATCTCTCCGAGTGTACAGGCCAGAGCCAGCTTGCAAACAGACAATAAAATGTGGTTGCGCGATAAGCGATGGCCATTACCAGTGAAGTGGAACGAGCCGCAGCCTTTGTTTGCAGTGAGAATAATTATCTGTACTGAGTAGACCTGAGACATCTTGTAAGGATAAATTGCCTTGTGTAGCAATGGCTCTTGGGCCGTCTATTGCCAAATATCTGAGAGTGCCATTTCACTGCAGCATGGCAGGGATAGGAGAGAGGACAAGAATGAAATCTGTGAGAGAGGGAAAGGTGAGTCTTTCTCTGTCTGCTTGAACTTAATGGTCTGTGCAAAGCCAGATGGTCCACACAGCACTGCAGTTGCATCATATCTCTCTTTATTGTAGAAGATATACACAACCTCTGGCTCTGCAGATGTTTCTTAATTACAGCTGCTGGGATGTTTTACTAATGAAGTTGGCAGGACATGTTGGGAGTTGTAGCTAGAGAATTAGGCTAGGAGAGCCGCAGCTTATGACCTCTGCTAGCTAGAGTTTTATCTTCAACCTGAGCTGGCTTAATAATAAATTAAACAAACTAAGTAAATAACCAATAAACATGATATGTGTCAGGGTCGAAGTTATCCTGTATCAAAAACGCTTACCTAGCTAAGTTTCAGCCATCACTGAATGCTTACGTTTATTAAACAGAAAGTAACTAAGAGCTATACTGGTAGGTTAATTGGGTTCCAACAAAAATTAACCCTAGTGTGTGAGCGTGTGAGCATGTGGTAGGGAACTTAGATTGTAAGCTCCACTAGGGCAGGGAATGATGTGAATGGAGTGGACCAATATTCTCTATAAAGTGCTGCGGAATATGAGTGCGCTATATAAATAACTGGTAATAATAATAATATAGCGCCTTTATGAAAGAGTTAAATCAAACAGACTAAACCAGCTGTAAAATAGCAAATAAATACTGGATAACCAACCTAGAGTATCAGTTTAGGCTCAATCTAGTGGTAGTGAGGCTCTTCTCACATTACTACCAGCATGACAGCAGTGCTGCTTCAATGTCACTCCACTAATGTTGGGCAGACAAATCCACAAACAAAAGGAGGAATGAGGATTATTTATTTTTCATTTATTTATTAACAATTATTTATGTAGCGTATACATATTCCGCATCGCTTTACAGAGAATATTTAGCCATTCACATCGGTCCCTGGCCGAGTGGAGTTCACAATTTATACTTCCTATTACATGGACACACATACAGAGGCGTCACTAGGGTTGGTGTCACCCGGTGCTATAACTCATGGTGACAGCCTCCCTCTCCCCTCCCAAAAAAAAAGAAAAATCAGGACCAAGATGCACAGCTCTATGCTCTCTCCCCCCTTACCAGTCCAGTACTCCCAGAATGCAGAGCGCACCCAGCGGATGTGATGACATCACGCCCTGCATTCTGAGTAGAGAAAAGGGGAGGACGGTCTGACGGACTGGACCAAAATGCTGATGCTGCCCACACCTTCTCACCCACGGGAGTGGTAGTGGAGAGCAGATTGGTGGGTGCGGGCAGGATTGTGGTGGCGGCAGCGAGTATGTGTGTGGGGGGGTGTGGGCATGCAGGGCTGCTAAGATAAATCTTGGGCCCTGGTATAGCAACCTTACGAGTGGCCCTAGCATGTTGGGTGAACTGCACCTTTTTGCGGTTGTGTCTAGCACGTGAGAACCACCCACTCATAGGAACATGACAGGTCAGCATTTTTTAAGAGCTGCCCACTTGCTTTGTGCAAACAAATAGATTTTTTAACAGTGCACAGAAACTGCCCCACTTTTTTTGGGACACAGCAGCCCAGAAACTGCACCACTAACTGGCTACAGAGAAGGCCCAGTAACTCAACACATGGACCCTGAAAAGCAGAGAGAGGTTGCAGGAATCCCACTGTTCACTGGCGTCTGTTCCTGCCGGCAACAAAGCTCCTTTCCTTTTACACGTCCTCACAGGGAAAAAAGCACATTGCTCCCCAACAGAGATAAATAACATTGCTCCCCACAGAAAATAGCATGTATCCCCAGCCAACCACCCCCTTTCTGTGTCCCCAGCCAGCCTACTCCCCCTTCTGTATCCCCAGCCAGGCCCCCCTTCTGTGTCCCCTAACAGCCTGCCCCCCTTATGTGTCCACTGCCAGCCCCCCTTCTGTGCCCCAGACAGCCAGCCCCCTCAAAAAATTGCATTTATCCCTTGTGTGCCCAGACCGCCAGCCCCCCACTTCAGTCCTCAGCCAACCAGCCCCCACTTTAGTCCCCAGCCAGCCCACACTTCTGTCTCCAGCCAGCCCTCACTTCACTTACCTTCTTCTGGACAGCTCAGCTCTTCCAGCAGCGGTGGCAGGCAGGGTAGAGAGCGGGCTCCTCAGTCTCAATCTTCCCAGCAGCAGTGGCAGCGCAGTGTGATGCCATAACGTCACGCGCCGCCTGCTTTATTTAAAAAAAAAAAAACTTTATTCACTGCGGCCGGGATGGGCGGCAGCCGTGGAAGTGGGTGGGGGAGTGGGCGGGCAGCAGGTGGATCCGCTGCCCTGGACCTTGCTGGCTACTGACCTGCTCAGCCCCCCTCTCAGCAGCACTGCGGTCAGCAGTGTGTGATGCTGGGGCAGTGTGCTGCTTTTGGTGTCCCCCCCTTGGACGCCACTGCACACATATACACACTAGGGTTATTATTTTTGTCAGAAGTCAATTAACCTACCACTAGGAGCACCCAGAGGAACCCCATGCATACAAAGGGAAAATATACAAACTCCACACATGTGGGCCATGACCGAGATTTGAACTCATATACTCAGTGTTATGAGGCAGTAATCCTACTAGTTTACATAATCTCAATAGGGAATCTCTCCTCTGGGCATGTCATTTTATTCCAGCTCCTGTTCCCATGATCTTTACAGTATTTCTGAGTGCAGGGTGGGTGTTCCTCTCCAGTCTCCTTGATTACTTTTATCTCTTAGTGGTTCCCAAATTGTGCAGCGTGGCAGCCTGGGGTGCCTCGGGACACTTGCAGGGGTGCCTCAGGTTGGTGGTCCAGCACCAAATCAAATTATTTATGGTCAATGTAATGTAAATATGTGGACAAACAGAAGTGTAAACCTGTCCACCACTACATAACTGACCCTAGGGATGACAGGTAAGCACAATTTACTTCACTTTACTACGTCACTACATTTTTTTTTTAATATCACAATAACAAACTTAAACATAGGGTTTGCCGTGAAAACAATGCTGATACTCTAGGGTGCTGTGATTCAAAAAAGTTTGGGAACCATTGTCTTAGAGGTTGGATCAGGACACAGTTGCTGCCCATCTCCATCACAGACCACCATGATATCCCATAACGGATCTCAACAAAAGAGTCTAGTTGATGGAGATGTACAGTAAATACTGCTCACATCTACTCTGGATCAGTTGTAAGAGTCCTCTGGAGCAGACTTCCTCAAACTGACTACAGCTCTTTCTGCACACTATGCATGGAACTCTTTATTTGTTCTGAGAGTGTGCTGTGGGCGTGTAGTGCACACAGTGGCAGTTCTAGGGGCGGGCTAACAGGGCCGTCGCCCACTGAGTCCCCAGAAGGAAGAAAAAATCCCATAAGAAAAAAAAAACAGCGCTGGTCACCCCTACGTTGCCAGGCGCCCGCTGATATTTGTTATCAGCGGGCACCCAGCTCCCTCCCTGCAGCGGCAGCCAAAGCTCGCTCCAGAGCTCCGGCTGCCGCAGAGAGCACTATGGTAGGGACGTCATGTCGTCTCTCCCATAGATCCGTGGAGCCGAAACTCAGGAGTAAGCTCCGGCTCCAGCAGAGAGCACTATGGGAGGGACGTCATGATGTCATGACGTCTCTCCCATAGATCCGTGGTGGAGCCGCGGACGGACCGGACGGCAGTGGACGCAGTAGCGGGTCCTAAGGTAAGTATTGTGTTTGTATTTCTTAGTTTTCAGAAGGGAGGCATGAGGGCATTACTACTGGGGGCATGTCTATAAGGGGGCATTACTACTGGGGGCATGTCTATAAGGGGGCATTACTACTGGGGGAATGTCTATAAGGGGGCATTACTGCTGGGGGCATGTCTATAAGGTGACATTACTGCTGGGGGCATGTCTATAAGGGGGCATTACTACTGGGGGCATGTCTATAAGGGGGCATTACTGCTGGGGGCATGTCTATAAGGAGGCATTACTACTGGGAGCATGTCTATAAGGGGGCATGTCTATAACGGGGCATTACTACTGGGGGCATGTCTATAAGGGGGCATTACTATTGGGGGCATGTCTATAAGGGGGCATTACTGCTGGGGGCATGTCTAAAAGGGGGCATTACTACTGGGGGCATGTCTATAAGGGGGCATTACTGCTGGGGGCATGTCTATAAGGGGGCATTACTACTGGGGGCATGTCTATAAGGGGGCATGTCTATAACGGGGCATTACTACTGGGGGCATGTCTATAAGGGGGCATTACTATTGGGGGCATGTCTATAAGGGGGCAATACTGCTGGGGGCATGTCTAAAAGGGGGCATTACTACCGGGGGCATGACTATAGGGGGGTATTACTACTAGGGACATCGCTATAGGGGGTATTACTACTGGGGGCATGGCTATAGGGGGCATTACTATTGGGGGCATGGCTATAGGGGGGCATTACTATTGGGGGCATGGTTATAGGGGGCATTACTACTGGGGGCATGGCTGTAGGGGGGATTACTATAGGGGGAATGGCTATAGGGCACGACTCTAAGGGGTCATTACTTCTGGAGGCACTTCTATAGGGGAATTACTAATGGGGCATTACTATAGTGGGCATTACTGCTGGAGGTACTACTAATGAAGGCATTACTACTGGGGGCACTACTAATGGGGCATTACTATAGTGGGCATCACTACTATAGGGGACATTACTAATTTGGCCACTACTATAGGGGGCATTCCTACTGTGGACACTACTATAGGGGGTATTACCACTGCAGGCACTGCTAATGAGGGCACTGCATGGGGGGCACCTTGAAGGGGTGACACCCAGTGCGGGCTGCACCTCCCTTGTGATGCCACTGCACACATATACACACTAGGGTTATTATTTTTGTCAGAAGTCAATTAACCTACCAGTAGGAGCACCCAGAGGAACCCCATGCATACAAAGGGAACAGAGGGTGTGCTGTGGGCGTGTAGTGCACATGTAGGCTAAGTACTCTGAGGGTATGCTATGGACGTGTAGTGCACATGTAGGCTCATTGCTCTAAGGGTGTGCTGTGGACATATAGTGTACATGTAGGCTCAGTACTCCGAGGGTGTGCTGTGGGTGTGTAGTGCACATGTAGGCTCAGTGTTTTGAGAGTGTGCTGTGGGCTTGTAGTGCACATGTAGGCTAAGTGTTCTGAGGGAGTACTGTGGGCATGTAGTGCACATGTAGTCTAAGTGTTCTGAGGGAGTGCTGTGGGCATGTAGTGCACATGTAGGCTAAGTGTTCTGAGGGAGTGCTGTGGGCATGTGGTGCACATGTAGGCTAAGTGTTCCGAGGAAGTGCTGTGGGCGTGTAGGCAGACTTAAGGGCAATTCCTAGTTGAGCATATGCAGAGATCTACCAGATTTCATGGAGAATCCCTTCCACCAGGTTTAGAGCTAGAGTAAATGCACATTGATAGTGATGGCCGCTGCTTTCACAATCAGATGGAAGCAGCCAACTCTAACTGCAGCAAAGATACTCAATTTATTTCCATGCGCAATATGCATCTGACTTTAGTTGTGTGCAACTCTGAATCAGACCCGTTGTCCATAATAATATATAATATATGCATACAGTGAAAATATGAGCAGGATACAGATGCGTCCTCTTACATCCTTGCCGATCACGCTACAAATGTGCACATGCATTGTGCCATGTGGTTACCTGCAGTAGTGTAGGCTACGGTATGCTATGGCATGCACTGCGATCACACCACGCAATCCTATTGAGTCGCAGGTGTGAACGCAGTGCGCATAATCACTCGAGGGCGCACGCCTCGCACCATGAGTGGCACGATTTGCTGCGTATGCAGCAAACATGTAGCAGGACACATCTCTATCTGCAGAAGAGAGAGTCTCAGGATTCTGTTAATCTAAGTGCATGCTATCATGGGTTACATTCTCACAGGCCAGTTGAGCTCTTTCAACACCTACTGTACTGCACTTGCTCCTGCAATCATGGACCCAATATGATCTAGCTATGCTTGTTAATCTGTGCCATATCATTGTGTTCAGTTTGCCTGGAGAGTGCTTTAGCCTGGTTTGTTTTCAATGCAGATTGGCTTCTGTTTCCTCAGTGGATTCTCTGGTTTAGGGGTCTATGTACTAAGCAGTGATAAGAGACAGAGTGAAAAGTGATAAGTAAGTGATAAGGTGCCAGCCAATCAGCTCCCAACTGCCATCTCACAGGCTGTGTTAGAAAAATGACAGTTGGGAGCTGATTGGCTGGCACCTTATCACAGACTTATCACTTTTCACTCTGTCTCTTATCACTGCTTAGTACATAGACCCCTTAGTCTCTTTGCTCCTGTACTTCCTATATCACCTTCAGCAACCTTTGCCCTCCTGTAGACTGTCCTTGTATATTACTTGGACTTTCTTCTAAGTTCTGTTTACTCCATTATCTTTTCAGCAGCATTTCCTTTTTCTGTTATATGGTGTATGTGTTCCATGCATTCTGTATATTTGTTCCAGTTCCTTGCATATCTCATATGTTGTTTTTGCTGTGTCTGTGTACAGAGGGTCCCTATGTGCTTAACCTTTATGTCAACCTTCCCAATACCCTCCTCTCCTAATCAGGGGATGTAGACATAAAGGTTAAAATGAACCCTGACTGCAGTCCATTTTCTATATAAAATGAGTAACATTGATGATGAGGCAAGATTAACCCTTCATATTCCCACACTATATAGAAAAAATAAAACAACCTACCTACAGTAGCTCCCATTCGTATCGTCACACCATAGAGTTGCCAAAGTGACCTAGACTTCCTGTAGGCCTATCAAATCACCAAATTTCATAACCATATTACAGATTCAATGCCCAAAGTTACCCAACCTCTAAGCAAAGTCCCAGCAGCTGTATACTGGCCTGTAGCCTGATCCCTCAGTTTAATTCTGATTATATGGAGATTCCTATGGCATCCAGTGCTATAAGTGTACTGTACTATATGTTATGGCAATAACTTATCAGGTTTTAGGTTCCTGTAACCTACACATAATCAATGTGTTGTTACGTAGAGGTCCTGGCTGGAAGTAAGTTGTCTTGGCCCAATACTACAAGGGTCCTTCAATTGAAGTCACAGGAAATTTGCCCTTTTCTAGTGAGTATTTTATGAGTTAGTAATCTGCAGGTCTGACTAAGAACCACACTATGGTTTACTGGAGTTTGGCACATCACACGGGTCTATTCCTCTTTCTCATACATTCCCCAATCCTTTCACAACTCAGGCAAGACTTTTTGTTCTCAAAGTCCTATTCTCACTGAGATCTGATCACTGTCTGTTTTTTTCTTCAAGCCATCAATCCTCACATGTAAAGATCAGTATTTTTTGAAAGTTTAAAATGATACATTTGATGTGGAATTCTTTTATTCTCCCCTTGGCAAGCTGACAATTAGCTGACAACCAGTCCATGTATTTTGTGCTAAGTCCTGGTGGGCTTGTTGGACCAGTAGAGCCCGCTGTGAAGTATGCCACTAGCAGAACCTTGGAGGAAACTGCAGAAAGAATTGTGAGCAAGATTGATGACTCTGCATTAACAATATGTGAAAGAAGTTCACAAGGATGAGTTGAAGCTGGGTGCAGAGATGGAATCCTGGAGCGTTTCGTAGACCAGCCTTTGATTCACAGATAATTGTGTGGGAGCTGTCAAAGCAGCTTGTCTGATTCTAATTAGGATCTGTCTTGAGAGCTTACTGAGGCAAAATACTCTGAGGGAAAGGGGGTGGGCGATGTCCCTCTGTGATATAAAGGAAAAGATTCTATCACACTCCACTTTTTATCTTGTACTAATGCTGAAAAATAATGCAAAAAAGACAAAAGGAGAAAGCAAAACAAACAAGAAAAGTTTCAGACAGAGAAGCTACTGATTTCAATGGTTTAATCTTTCATCATTTTGTCCAAAGTAAATTTTGAAACTGCCAAATGACAAAATCAGACATAGTATCTCATTAACTGCTGGTGTGTGGTCAAAACTTTGTGGTGACATCACAACAATTACAGATTTAATGGCCAAATTCACTCATCCTGTAAACAACTACTGTGATTCTCTATGCAACTACGTTTCCACCAAGGTTCAAGGGAGCAAGATGGTGGTAGATATTAGCACAGCCTATTTGGAATAGTTGGGCAGCATGAGGGCATACAGTATGTTGCAGAGTATTGAGTCAGTAAATGTGTGCCCCTAGCTTTGTGTAGCAGTGCAAAAACAAGATAAAATTTTGCTGAGCGATATAATTATGGGCATTCAATGCTGTGTGATAAGTCGACAAGAGCAGAGCAGATGCACGTTGTTCCATCCAGTTGCACTCCTGCAGTAGCACATTTATTTCTGCTTTATGAGTAATGTAAAAAGAAATATTCAAACATACAAACTCCTCTCATATATTACAGACAGTCCCATCACCTGCCCCTACGACAACCGCTGTGCTGCGGCACACTAGCGGTTGTTTAATGTGCCGCACGGTCAGTTCCATCGGTCAGAGCTGCTGGTCAGATCTTCCGTACTGCGGATGGGGCAGCACTGAGATCTTCTGGGAGTCTCAGGCGTGCCTGGGCCATCACCTATGCAGATGCGGCGGCGTGACATCACAGGGGCGCGTTTCTAGGCAGTCAACCAGCCAGCCAGCCTGCCTGCATGATGCACTCTGCTGACAGCTCTGCCGATGTGGGGAAGGTAGGGGCAGAATAATTTAAATTTATATTTTATGTGTACTTTGTTTTTTTGGGGGGGAGCAATGTGTTTTTTTTTTCTTTGAGAGCCAGCAATTTCTTTTTTTTTTTCATTAGGGGCCAGCCAATATTATTTTGGTTCTGTTGGGGTTTTATTCCTATGGGGGACAATGTATTGTGTTTTATTACTATGAAGGTCAATGTATTTGGATTTTATTCCTGTGGGGTCCAATTTATGTGTTTTTTATTTCTCTGGGGCCAATGTATGAGTGTTTTATTCCTATGGGGGCCAATGTATGTGTGTTATATTCCTATGGGGGCCAATGTATGTGTGTTTTATTCCTATGGGGCTAATGTATGTGTTTTATTCCTATGGGGCCTATGTATGTGTGTTTAATTCCAGTGGAGGCCAATGTATGTGTTTTATTCCTATGGGGCCAATGTATGTGTGTTTTATTCCTGTGGGGTCCAATTTATGTGGTTTTTATTTCTCTTGGGCCAATGTATGTGTGTTTTATTCCTGTGGGGCCTATGTATGTGTGTTTTATTCCTGTGGGGCCTATGTATGTGTGTTTTATTCCTGTGGAGGCTAATGTATGCGTTTTATTCCTATGGGGCCAATGTATGTGTGTTTTATTCCTATGGGGCCTATGTATGTGTGTTTTATTCCTATGGGGCCTATGTATGTCTGTTTTATTCCTATGGGGCCTATGTATGTGTGTTTTATTCCTGTGGAGGCCAATGTGTGTGTTTTTTTATGTGGGAGCCAATATGTATGTTTTCCATAGGTTGCGCACGCCACATCGCTGAAGGGTATACCTTGGCAATTTTAAGATCTTGCATAGTGTGCCTTGAGGTAAAAAAGGTTGAAAATCACTGCCCATCCGGGATTCCACTGAAATATATGGAAAATGCAAGATCTGTATGGAGCCAAGGAAATCCCTGACTAGCAGTGCAGGAGATCATTACTCTCCCTGCAGCTGTCCCTCCGCAAGCAACACAGCCCTCTACCTTTTGTGTTTAAATCCCTTGCATGGAGTGTTATTAAGTAGCTAGTTTGCTTCAAACAAGTAGAAACATCGGAAACCATCTGTGTTCCCGAATAAATGTTTAGAACTAAACAATGCTTCTTGACCAATGTTCAAAACATTGGTACTATCAATGTTTTTGTTCAATTTACTATACATACTTTGACTCCCCCTACCCATGTGTGCCTCTTACGCCCCCTCCCCATGTTTGCCCCTGATACCCACTCCCAAAGTGATTCTCTGAATATTCCCTCACAATGTGTTTCTCTGACACCATTCTTCATGTGTGCCTCTTGGCACATATCGGGGTCTTAGCCCCAGTTATTAGGTCCGACGGTGTCATATAACTGCCCCCCATGCCCTCTGTGGTCTCTACTGGCATTCCTGATACCTCAGCTGGCACAACTGCTGTGTGCTTGACATTTCACTTCCTGCAGTGGTGGAGCATGGGGGCAGCCATCTTGGATTTGTCCACATGACTACAATCTGCCAAACAGGATTCCAGCAGCTGCACTAACATGACATGCTTGGCCAAGAGGTATTGAGAGCTCCCTTTTTAAGCCATCTCCTGTGTCCAGCTTATGCCTGAATAGCTCACTTCTTCCTGAAAACAGTCTTCTGGCTGCAGTGGCTTTTTCAGCTCTGTTCTACAGTAGTTTCTGCATCTATCTCAGCTTTCCTTGTCCTGCATTCTAGTGCATACTAACTCTAGCACCAGCTACCAGCATATAAGTGCTTCCTGCATCAATTTAGTCCACATTAATTTCAAGCATCTACCATCTGGGCTGTTCTGCACTTTGCACCCATTACAAAAAGTGTCCTACATCATGCTGGTGCATCCATCTATCAGTACTGTACTCTAGTATCATCTCCTGCAGGCTGACACTGGTACTACAGGCACTGTGCTGTTGTTATCTTCTGCCTGTCTGTGCTTACTACAGTTCTAAGAACAGTATCATCAAGAGACTATACCAGTCTTGTTTCCGGCACTCCATTGAGTAGTGTCCTAAAGACTGCTGTATATTATAACTCTTTGTTCAAGCACCCATTCATAGACTCCTATTAGAGGTATGATGAGTAAGAGCAATACCAAGGCTTCAAGCTTCCACTACTCTTAAGGCTCATACACACTGCTGTATGAACGATATTGGTGAAAGATTTCCCTTGAACTGTAGTGCAGGACAAATGATATTGGGTGTACGCACTGGAAGATATCTTTAAAGATATCTTTCAGTGAAGTCATCCTGCCACATCTCTGAAAAGCCAATTCTCGACGATATCGTCAGATTGGCCTGCATGTACGGATGACAAAAGACATCATTAACGACCTGCGGGAGCATGCATCCTTGGTCATTCACTTCATACGCGCTGAACGATATGAACGATATATCGTAGAATGATATCGTTATCATCCATAAAAATTGTCTAGTGTGTATGAGGCTTTACACATACAAAGCTAATACCAAGGGTCCTTATCCAAATGTACAAAACCCCAGTGATGTAACACTTCTGACCTCCCTCCCCATGTGTTCCGACTCCCCCTGCATATGTTTCTGTGACTACCTCTCCCCATATGCCCACCCACCCCTTCAAACTCTTCCCTGTCTCTGACAGAAGTAGTGAGGACAAACAGTTACAATACAAAGTTCAGCACCACATAACTGAATATAAAGATGGCAGGTAAGCACATTTTTTTCTTTACTATATAATTGATACTTTTTCTACTGTATCTACAAAAGGTTACCGTCATTTATAACCATGCTATGAGGCACATTTTAGTACTGGCGGAGGAGGGGGCCATTATAGCGTGTGCTTGCTCTGTGTTCCAGGACTCCATGCTACAACTCTGTGTCCACCAGTTGAAAGCCAGGGTGAGGATGAGGGAGGCCCTGTGTTTCATTTGTACTGGGCCCCACAGTTTCTGATGGCAATTTCTGAGAAAAACCAATGCAAAATCAAAGCATTAAATTAATATGATTCAGAGTAGGAATAGTTACGGATTTAATAGAATCATAAATTAGACCTAGACACTTTACACATCTGTGACCTGCATACTGCTGAGGAAATGTAGAAAGTGACTCCAGGCTACATTCATACTTTCATTTCCTTGTGTCATTGTGAAGACAATGAGTGTGGATAGGAAATGAGAGGGAGAAGTTATTGGAGACATTTCTCTATTCACACCAGAGAGAGCGAGAAGGAAGACATATGAATCTAGAGTGATGAATGGGAAGTCTATAGAAAGGGAGGGAAGAAGGGACAAGTTATAGGAGACATTTCTCAGTTTATACAATTTGCCTCTTTATTTTACCCAGCAACCTACATTCCAAGATTTCGCATGCAAGGAAAGTAAAGGTACAAGTAACAATATCACAGGATTCAAAAACAGAAACAATTTACAACAGCAAGCCTCATGCAGTGGTTAACTGCTGCTAGATCTTGTGTCTTTGAGTTTATTTAAAGCATATCCCAAGGGAGAAGCTGCTGCAGCTCTTTTTTATAAATACATTCACTTTTGTAACTCTTCAAAAGAATTACCTTTAATGATTTATGTTGTTACATGTGTGGGTGTGATTTCTGTGTCAAACAAAACCTTGTGACAGATCAGCCAATCTGGGGACTCAGAAATCTCACACAGAAACTTCTTGGGATACAATTTTTTTTACCATAATTAACCTTCTTTTGTCTGAGCGCTAAATATTTAATAGTGTTGCCAGCAGATAACTTGGGATATTGTCCAGATGTGCTGACATTAAATAAGAAGCTATATAGAAAATCTTACCATATAATTGACTGTTGATATACTGCTGCAACACACATCTAAGTATCTGTCAGGTGCCAGATTCCTGTATTCTGTAATCTATTCCTTAAAAAAAAGTTTAATAAGAACATAAACAGTAGAAAACACATACAGTACATTAGTAATCATAGAAGCCATAGTATGCTAATACCCCACTACTTCATTAGAGTCCCATCTTCATCAGCAGCTTTAATCCATTTCTATTTCCAATGTATACTGTAGGTAGTTTTTCAAGTACAGCTCCATAGATCAGGTTTTGGCACTGTTCAAAATGTAGATTTTATAGGCATGTTAGGGCATATTGTTTGAGGATGCATAGTTGGCACCAAGAACAGTAGGGTAATGCAAACAGCAGTCTGCTCACCAGGTGTGATTAACATAATCAGAGATCAAATACCTCACCATATATTATCTGTTTTGGCTAAGAACTGATATTTCCACAACAGCTAGTATTTCCCAATGTCATGGAATATATCTGAAGTCTGTACACTGGACTGGTGTTAAATGAATGTGAACATAGCATCAGTCACAATGGCTGCAGTCATCACCTATCTGAGTAATCTTCTAAAGGAGAAGTACATGTGGCAAATGCAAACTTATACCCAACCCTATATTACTTTTTATATTTATAAAAGGCCTTTAAATTAAAATGACTTTAGCAACAGAATTAACTATTGTGTTAAAAAAAGTCCAGACTTCATAGTTCATAATATAAAATGGAGCCACAATTTGGCATAGTTAAACTAATGTATTACAAATGATTAAATTAATAAATATGAATAAAAGCAACCCTTTTACTATTCAAGTCTAATAGTACATAAATATACTGAATGTCATACAAGCACGTGAACAAGAAAAAGAATGTGTAGTTGTCTGTAGACTTGGCTGTAAACTATTGTTTTCACATTTATATCCTATGTAATGTTTAATAACATTTAATAAATTTAATAAAACTTTGGGCCTGATTCAGAAGCACATGCACATGCTAATACCTCAGCCAATGGGATTCTAATACCTCAGCCAATGGGATTCTTACAGAAATACCCACTGGCTGCAGTGCTAATATGTTTTTTGCGTATTAAGACACACGATCGGTCACACATCAGTCGCACCATCGATCATTGGGCCAGTTCTACAGAGGCACAGAATGTCCATCTGAAAATGGCCACTGAAATCAGTGCCACTGCGGCAAAGGCTACAGTTGCTGACCATGGCACATCTGTGACATGCCCGCGCCTGGCTAGCCAACCCCCTTTTACCACCCAGGATTGCTAACTGACAGTGGGCCTGATTCAGACCCGCTCGCGAGCGGGTCGATGGTGCCCAACTGCGCATGTGCACGATGGAGGCGGCTCTGTCGTGCGCATGTGTGAGACCCGAATAACGATGGCCAAGCCATCGTTATGGGTTTCGCACCAAAGGGGCACGCTGTCGATGGTGATTGACAGCACGCCCCCTTTGGTGGGTGTGCCGGGGGCGTGGCTGCCCAGACGGAGGTGTTCCAATAGTGATGTCACTGGGAGTGCTTTTGGCTCTGATAGAGCCAAAAGCACTCCAGGGCTTGCGGCAGTGAGACCCTACCGCAAGGGTCTCATCGCAAGCCCGATGGTCGCGATGGTCTTGACCATCATTTTGGACGCTCGCTATGGCCGGTCACCCACAGCTATGCGAGCGGCCAGGAGGCTGCTCCAAAAAGTAGGACGGACGGACCTGATTCAGAGTGAGCGCTCTGTCAGAGCGTCCGCCTCTGAATCAGGACCAGTGCCTCTTTGTGTGTCCAAATTCATTCTGCAGCTTTTGGCTGCATCTGGGCACATGCATCCGGGCACATGTGGCAGGTGGGGAGTTTGACTGGGGCGGTACACCTGTCAAACCGTAACGCAGGTGTCCTAAGGCGAGCTCAGGGTGGACAGAACCCTCCCGAGGAGCAGAAGGTCAAAAGCTGCAGTAGTGCTTGGAACCATGCACAGATGGAAAAGATCAGCCACTTACATCCAACATCAACACTGCGTCCATTTCTGAATCAAGCCCTTTGTGCAAAGAAAATAAATTAGTGATTTAGATCCCAAAAGAGTAGATGAAGTGGTGGAATAAGAATCCCATCCCGTATTCCCTTACTAGTAGTACCTGAATATCAAATGTATCACCCAGTCTTTGTGCTCCAATTTGACAAACAGAGCAAGTAAAGGATGTTCCTTTTATTTTTCTCTACACCAATGTATAAATGGAAATAAAGTATGAATATTGGTGTAATACAAATATTAATAATCCTAAATATACATAACACATTCCCAAAATAAGACAAATACTGAAGCTTTAAAATTAGCAGTAAGAATCATAACAAGGTTGTACAGCTTGGGATGCAATTACATTACTGCCGCCCGGAATGCCGGCCGTCGGAATCCCGATGAGGTAAGCCAGCGATAGTTGGCTTGTAGCCGCGAGGAGGAGGGTTAGGTTTAGACACCCCTGGGCGGACTTAGGTTTAGGCACCCCCTGGGGGAGGTTAGTATTAGGAACCCCCCTGGGAGGGTTAGGTTTAGGGCATAGGAAGGGGGAATTTAGGTTTAGGCACCCCCAGGGGGGACTTACGGTTACCACAAAAATAATATATATATACAAGCGCTCCAACACAAAAGTGCAGCACCCAATACGCCAAGGTGGTCACAATACCTCAATTGTTCATATAGCAAAAAGTACTTGCTTTTGTGTGCACACTCCAGGGTGTAATGACCTCTAAGATGATATACAAATTAATAGTGTTCCAAATTGCTATTATGCTTCTTATTTCAATCCTTCAGGTCAGATATTTCTCCATCTGGTAGGCTCCCAGTGCTTTGGAGCGAAACTAGTCAGAGGAAAAAAACCTGGTCAGGTCTGCCAGTCCTTCGACCTATCTGAGGTTGAGGTATCCAATGGAGACCACAACACTGCTGTGGTCTCCAATGGAAAAACAGAACATGAAAAAATACCAGAGATATAATACAACAACAACAACAGTAATAATAATAATAATATAATGTTCAAAAATAAAAAAACGGTATGGGCGGAATTCAATTGTTTCAGGCCCCCTTCACACCCGACAGAGCTACTGTTGCTGCTGCCTGGCACGATCAGCTACTAGTGCTGGCATTTCAGCTTGCATTTCCCTGGGGGGGTATGAGCTGAAATGCATGAATAGTGACCCGTTTGGGCGCCCAAACGGCACTTTTTGCGATCACGGCCAGCACTTTGGTTGGGTGTAGCCATTTTACGTGGCTAAACTCGACCTCTTTAGCCGTGATAGACATGAAAAATTGGCATCAATTGAATAGCACCTCGTGATTTCCTGTCACTTTAGAAAGGATATCGAGTGCGCTAAAATAATTGAATATCGCCCTATCAATTAAACCCACAAAGAACCAGCCAACATATGGCAAGTGTATATGAAAACTAGAGATAAGCGTGTACAGTTCCTTGAGAACCGGACCCACCCGAACTTCCATATCTGAGGCGAGATCCAAGTCCTGTTCGGGTTTTCCTGCCTGACTCGGATCTAAAAGCGAGGCAAAACGTCATCATCCCCCTGTCAGATTATTGCAGGTTTTGGAGTTTTGGATTGTATAAAAGTTCCTCCCCACGGTGATCGGCACCATTTGCTTGCTTAGTCCAGGGCTGTAAGGGCTGTGCTTCATCCAAGAGGGGCTGCTGTGTCCATCCAGGGGCTGCAGTGTCCATCCAGGGGTTGCTGTTTACATCAAGGGCAGGGACTTCTGTGTCCATCCAGGGTCTGCTGTGTCCATCCAGGGGATGCAGTATCCATCCAGGGGTTGCTGTGTACATCAAGATGCAGGGGCTGCTGTGTCCAACCAGGGGTGCTCTTTCCATCCAAGGGTGCCCAGTGTATGAAAAAATAAAAGCTAATAAATAATATAATTAATAAAAAACTAATTTTATATATATTTTTTTTGCTGTACCCCAGTGTGCTATATATAATTTTTTTACTGTGACGCTGCCTGTCAGACCGCAGTGTAATATTCATACACATATTGTTTGTGGTAGCACAGTGTATAATAAATATTGTCACACTGTAAGTGTAAAACGCAGTGTATTCATAAAAAATATTGTCACACTGTAAGTGGAAAACGCAGTGTATTCATAAAAAATATTGTCACACTGTAAGTGGAAAACGCAGTGTGGGCCTAATTCAGACCCGTTGGCGAACGCTGTGCGCTCGCAAGCGGGTCGATGTTGGCCCAGTGCGCATGCGTACGAGGGAGCCAGCTCCATTGTGCACATGCGCAAGAACCGGATAGCGATGGCCAAGCCGTCGCTCCGGGTCTCGCTACAAAGGGGGCATGCTGTCAATGGTGAGTGACAGCACGCCCCCTTTGGTGGGTGTGCCGGAGGCGTGGCTGCCCAGACAGAGGCGTTCCCATGGGAACGCCTACCATCTGGGGCCGGCCCCACTGACATTACAAGTGATGTCAGTGGGATTGCTCTCAGCTCTGATAGAGCCGAAAGCCCTCCAAGGCTTGTGGCAATGAGACCCTACCACAAGGGTCTCGTCGCAGCCCGATGGTCTTTTGGCCGCTCGCTATATCTGTGGGTGGTGACCCACAGCTATACGAGTGGCCAGGAGGCCGCTCTAAAAACTAAGAGGGACGGTCCTGATTCAGAGCAAGCACTCTGTCAGAGCATCCGGCTCTGAATCAGGGCCAGTATTCATAAAAAATATTGTTACACTGTAAGTGGAAACGCAGTGTATTCGTAAAAAATATTGTCACATTGTAAGTGGAAAAGGCAGTGTATTCGTAAAAAATGTTGTCACACTGTAAGTGGAAACGCAGTGTATTTGCAAAAAATATTGTGACACTGTAAGTGTAAAACGCAGCGTATTCCTAAAAATATTGACACTGTTAGCGGAAACGCAGTGTATTTGTAAAAAATATTGTGACACTGTGTGGAAAAACGCTGTGTATTCATTAAAAATTTTGTAACACTGTAAGTTAAAAACGCAGTGTATTCGTAAAAAATATTGACACTGTTAGTGGAAATGCAGTGTATTCGTAAAAAATATTGTGACACTGTTAGTGAAAACGCAGTGTACTCGTAACATTTGTTGTCACACTAAGTGCAAAACGCAGTGTATTATTAAAAAAATATTGTCACACTGTTAGTGGAAAACCTAGTGTCCTCTTTAAAAACATTGTCAAACTGTAAGTGGTAGCGCAGTGTGTTATTTTTTTCTTATTCATAAAAATATCTTGTTACACTGTCAGTGGAAACTTTACTATTTTACACTTTAATAACACAAAGTTAGCAATAAAAAAATGCTACTTTTCACTTCTATCAACAGTGACGAATAGATGATTAGCCTTCACGCCGACTACAAGACCATAACAAAGTGCTAAGTAACGTGCATAATATATTAAACATAATGACATCACAAATCGCCTCAGCTGAGATTCACATAAACATATTTTCAAAAGGTGAAATTAGAGGATATGGTTAAAAAAATGCAATAAAGCAGCTAAAACTGCGTTTTCTGATAGTGTCCCTACTCCCTACCCATGGCCCCTCTACCTGAATTTCAGTGAGTCAGAGGTGCAACTCCATTCAACTGTATTCCAGAGTGCATCTGCTCTTACTGTAGCCCAAGTCAGAAGATGTGTAGGGGGTGTGGTGATATAGACTAAAATGGAGCTCACATCCACAAAAGTGGACAATGAATCCCCAATCTAACAGAGAGCACAGCTGTAATTTATAAACAACACAGGATGGGATGATGATATAGGCTTGGTTGCTGGTATAATCTGGGGTGATGGTATAGGCTGGGGTAATGATAAAAACTGGGGTTATAGGCTGGGGTGATGTCTGGGAATAGGACCAGAAAAGCCACATCTTGGGTGTGGAATTATTTTAATCCAAATCCTGACAACATTTGTGAAGGCATCTGTGCCATTTGTAAATCCAAACTTAGTAAAGATAGGGACCATAACCATCTAGAAACCTCCACCCTGTTACATCATCTGCAATGATGTACATTATTATCATGTATTATGATCATCTATTATTTACATCATAATGTCCTCTCTAATTTTTGCACGTAATTGATGGTAAAGGTCTTTCTCGTAGAATTTGTAGTTAATTTTGATGGACATCATCTTTTCCACATTTTGGGGAAGTAGCCTCATAGGCCGATCACTGACAAGGTTCCCGGCTGTGCTGAAAACTCTTTCTAAGTACACACTGGAGGGTGGGCAGCTCAAGTAAAGCAAAGCCAGATTGTTCCAAGGGCCTCCAAATTACCTTTTTACCTGCCAGTAGTCAAATGGACTGTCTGACATGCCTACTTGGATGCTATCATTAACATTTTTTAAATAGCTGTCATCCATTCTTTGAATGGTGACCGAATCAGATGGAGTCATGGTAGAGGTGTAATTAATTGTCGGCAATTCTGACCCAACCAGATGTAAGCAAAAAGTTAAAACTTGGTTGTGTTGACTCATCTGCATCACCAGTGAGTGTTTTGAAAGTTTATTTTTTCTCGGCAAAAGCACTTGCTGGAGAAACTGAAGGAGAAGCCATCACTGCGTCACGTGCCACTTGAGCTGACAATTTGTTTATCAACAGCTCTTTAAATCTCTTCAGATCTGTGCCCATTAGGAAGAAATAAACAATGTTTTCATCACTTCTGGGATGAAAATCCACTCCCAGTAGCAGCAGGCATGGTGCTCAAGGATTCTCAAGAAAGACACAACGTTAGTCTTAAACTTTAAATCTTAAATCTTGAATTTGCTTTGTTCTGCTTTTCCACATATCTGTGCTGGACAGTGGGTACAACTGCAGTTTGGAGGCCACTAACTATATTTTTTTAATGTCCCTATACAGGTTGGAAAATGCTTTTCAAGAATCTTTGTAAAGGATTATTTAACAGTCAATTCTTCTGGAAAGCACTTTTCCTGGTCCCCTTCTGGGATATAAATCCACTTCCAGCAGCAGAAGCAGGCATGGTGCTCAAGGATTCTTCTGAGGCAAGGACTGATGTGTATGAGTAAAATAATTTTTGTAAATGCCTCCCCTCCTCCCCTCCTATTCTCCCTCATAAATTTACTTAGGAATCAAAAAGTGAAATTACATTTACTAACAATCAACCCTTCCTGTCCCTGCCTTCAGCTACATACATACAGTAGTCCAACTCCCTCAGGCCTCTTGAATAATAAAAACATTTGTTTCCTGATGTGCCATGTTGGAAGTTGAACTGCCACATGTTTGTGCCACCCACTGCTGCCACTTATCTTAGTCAGACAGATAGCTTGGTGCAAATTTTGGACCTAACCTGAATGAAAACAATATTGTGAGCTGTGAGGTGGTCAAAATTGACTGGAAACTAGTGGAAATTAATATTATTGAGGTTAATAATACTGTAGCAACAAATAAAAACCCAAATTATGTGATTTTAGCTGTTTTTATAATTTTTTGATAAAATATACAGATCCAAAACCAAAACCCAAAACACGCACTGGGCGGTATTGGAAAACCAATCCAGATCCAAAACACAAGGAGATACAGTTCCAAAACCAAAACATGGGGGTCGGTGCACATCTCTAGTAAAAACCCATCAGCAGTGAGTGAAATGCCCTCATCTGTGGTGGCAGCAGACAATCACATATTAGCTGTCAGCAGCATTAAGCATAGCATATTAGCATATTTGCATTAGATGCATGAGAGGTGAATCTACAAATAGCCAATCAAAAGCAGGCAACTTGTTGAGCCATTCGTCAACATTTGGAGCGTCTGCACTAATGGTTGCACAAGGCATATGGATGCAAGTCTCCAGTTCTGAATTGAATATAATTGCGTGAACACACACTTGTTGTACTTCCGCTCTGGGACACCCCCTGCTGCCCCCTGTCCCACCTGGCTATCAGTAAAAGGTCTTATGGTTGAGATGCGCACTACTCTGAATTTACGCATCTTGCATTTTTGGGCTATTTCTGATCATGTATGTTGTGATAAAGCACATTTCACACTAAGCAAATTGGTGCATCTCCAATTCCGAATCACATCTTCTGTGTCTATACTAGCACCTGCTCGTCTTTTATAAAACTATCATTAACACGCACAGTACACCATATGCATGGCAAATGCATTACAACAATATTTGAAATATCCACAGAAATAAACAGGTTAAAATCTGCCACCACTTTGTTGTTTTACGAGCTCTCATGCTGATTAATCTTACCAGTCTCCAGAACAAAATATAGGCCTCACATTAGCAAAAGATTATTCTAACAAGATGCAATTCGTTGTGAGCGAGACAAAGATAATTACAGAATTACGGCAGATTGCGAGCTTTGTTTGCATATTATTTGCATGTTTACATTTTGATCCAGTTCCCACAGATTGGTGCTGACCTTTCTGTGTTCTGCTCAAGCTCTAATCTGTATGTGTACACTTTCCATTTGTATTATCTGTTTCCATCTGTTCCTCTGTGTTAAAACCTCTCTGATTGTTCCTTTGCAGCTTGTTTTGCTTTAGTATGGCTGTTGTTTGCATTACAAAGGTTCAGAGGCATTTAGGACCAAAAGCAGCTAATGGGCATGCTATGTTTAATGGGGCTTTATTTTGCACTACAAGCAAAGATCATTCATTTGCACAAACAGAACAAAAGAGTCTAACAATCCTCACTGTGTGCTTGTCTAAATCAGAAAGAGATATTCCAACGTGTTGTGTGCGTCACACTTCGGTCCACTGATAATACCAGCACGGGTGCAGAGATGGAGGAACGGTGTATGCAGGCCCATTTGTTGGCGGATTTATGGTGGCGCATCCATAGCAGATTATGGTGACCTCTGGTCCCATAACCTACCCCAGTTGAGCCACATTAAAAACATGACAAAGTGACTATGCAAGCCAATAAACCTATTGGCCACAACCCTCTATCGGTACATGTACAATCCCCTATTGCCAATTAAGGCATTTTAAACAAGAAAAGGAAAATTACAAATAGAGAAATAAAGACCAAAGAAACAAGCTGCGGCTTTCAGGGCAGATTGAGCTAGAGCTGTGATCGCCCTTATTGTATTAGGCTCCTGCTGGTTTCCCCATCTATCTCTACTAGATGGCTAGATGCACTGAAAATTTAAAATGTGTCATATGGGAGACCAGTTTCAGAATACTACAATCAATCCTAAATGTTCACTGTTAAGGGCATCATCTAAAACAATCAGAGTTATTTATAAGGTGCAGTTTTACTAAATACACAAATACTTTTTTCTAACCTAAAAATTTTACCCAAATTTTTCTAAATAATTTTAGTTAACAAATTTGATTACTTAGATAGCTTTTCATCCATACTATACATATAATCCTATTTTCCCCATGGTAGAAGAGATTTGTCTCACTCATGTATCTAATCCATGCAGAAGGATCACCCTCAATCTTTCAAACTTCTCTCATACATAAACTTGCAACACTGCCATATTGGCCCATAAATTTGCCATAGAGTAACTTAGCAAAAGTGCCAGAATAACATTACAATAGAGCATTTGGGCTACAGTTTTTATATTTGCCCTCTTTTTCTTTTTAATACCTCTTAACATTATGAAATTGGAAGATAGCATTAACTGTTCCTCTATGGTAGAGGTGTTATATCTGAAACTTCTCCTTGAGACCACTATTTCTCAAAGGGAGATACAGTAAACCTTAACATGCTGGAGTTTGGACTTCTCCTGATGTAGGGGTTACAACCCGCAGGAGAAGTTTTTCTACGACTTGATGAAGGATTCAAGAAGTGCACAGAGGTACTTGTACTGAAATATTCCTCTTTTCACTCTCATCTTCTATTTTTTAATTACCTTTTTTTTTAACAAAAGTGGGACTGGATGCCCAGGCCACTGAAGCAAATTCATGCATGCCCATCCAGATCCAGACTGTGCAGAGAAGCGGTACGTTAAACCTTACTGCTGCCAGCTAGTATTGCTGGGGAAACTGACCATTTGTCAGCTGCCCTGACAAATCATCCTTAGTAAATTGCAATGATAACTGATTTTCTGTTAGGGTGATTAGTGCCAATAGACAATCTTTGTTATCACCACATATAAATAAACAGACCTGTCTGTCTCAATGGCTTGTTGCATTTTGCAATCAATAAATAAATGTGTTAATCTAATTGTAATGTGGTCACGGTAGGCCATTTGAAGAGGTTAAATAGGCATATACATATATTAGCAGGTTACCCGTATGTTACACAGGTTATCCAATAGCCTTTTATTTTGTTTAAGACTTCCATTGGTTTATTGTTAATAAACCTCCTTAAAACATCTTTACTTTAATTTTACTTAAATTAATTAATAAAATAATTAATTAACCTGATAAAAGGTTGGCCGGAAGGCAATGTGATTTCAGTTCTAGTCTCTCCAGATGTATCATAATTAGGGGCAAAAAAAACACTGCAGAAGACTCAGCTCCCTTTACATGGGCATAGTCCAGATGCCCACGCACTAATAGTGTCCAGGTCCCCCCGCACAAGGCAGGACAAACTCATCATACAGTATATCAGAGGATAAGTGCCCCACCACACCTTGCTTCACCACAAAGGCCACTGAGCTGCAGCGCCCTCCTGTCCTGCTGCACCTCCACTAAAACAGGGAAAATGACAAGTTAAGACACTTAGGGGTATACTTACTAAAGTATGGGTTTTAAGCGGTGGATATGTTGCCCATAGCAACCAATAAGAGTCTACTTAACATTTATATAGCACCTTCTGGAAGCTAATAGCTAGAATCTGATTGTTTGCTATATGCAACATCTCCACTCCTAAAAACCCACACTTTAGTAAATATACCCCTTATAAACTTATGAATCTCACTTATAAACTAAACCCACAGCACATACCCAAAAAGGACCCTATTGGCCAAAATAATGATTGATGCCTAAAACCATGCAACCCAATCTGCATAGTAACAGGGCTGTCACACCCTAAGGCATCCATTGGTTTATTGTTAAATAACAACATTAAACACCCTTAACTTAATTTAAGTTAACTAAATGACATAAATACATGGACACCACAGCTTGGATAATAGGTCACAGAATAATTATTGAATTAATACAATTAATTAATTAATTCATTCATGCATTTGCCTGAGAAAAGGTGGCCAGGAAGGCACTGTGGGGCCAATTCAGACCCAGACGCTAAGCCGCGAATGCTCGCTATGGGCGATTGTCGCCAATCTGCGCATGTGTATGTGTTGCAGTGCGCATGTGCAAGCCAGTCATTGCAATCGGGAATTGTGCGCTCATTGTACACAGACTGAGCGCTACTTTGAGTGACAGACAGTGCCGTTTGTGGGTGGTAACAGGGGAAGGTGCTTGTGAACGGGGGAGTGGTTGTGCGAACGCAGACGTGTCTGGGCATCAAAATGAGGTTTAATGTGCGTCCATACTTAGAATGGAAGTGCCATTGTACACGTTACTTGGTTGTATTTCAGCCTGAAGTGATCGCAGTGCTTGCGGCGGGGTTGGGTCTACCTCAAGCGCTGCGTGCAGCTCCGATGGCTCTCGATGTAACTGATTAATCATACACTTCCTGGAGATGACGTGTGCTAAGAAAGAAAAGTGGGCATCTTTACACCATCGTGCGTTCACTCTGCCGTCACTCTCTAAGACATAGAGGGCGTCCTTAAGCCAGACAGTGCGATCGCAGAATTTGCATACCCGGCCCCTTTCGGATTCGAGCTATCGTGGCTTAGTGTCCGGGTCTGAATCGGCCCCTGTGAGCTCAGTCTAGCCTCTTCAGATGTAACAAAATTAGGAGACTACTAAAATGTCCCTCCTACTGATGCACTTGTGCTGTGGAAGGCTCACCTTTCCTCACCTGGGCACAGCCTGGACACTTCTGCACTAGAAGCACCTAGGTCCCCCTGCACAAGGCATGACAAGTTTGCTATATATCAGAGAGTGAGTGCACATCATGCTGTCTTGCTCTGCAAAAGGCCATTGAGATGAAGACACCAAAGGCCCTAGCCCATCACTGCAGCAAAATTGGGCTTATCCAAAAAACAAAACAAATTCTTAATGAGCAAGCCCAAAAGCTAAAAATTAAGGTGCACCCCATTAGGCCTAAAATACAGAGTGCAATCAGAACCTAACAAATAATGAGGAATTAACGTTCCTCCAAAGGACAAACTAAAACAAGACACCGCAATAGTAACTTTCTTACTAGCCCTATCTAAAGACTTAGATTCCTGGTACCCTACAACACCAAACTTGGCACCAGACTACAGTATGTGCACACCAGACGACTGAGCCCTCCTTCAAATACACACTCAATTCCAGACCCTTTAAAAGACCGATGTCATTACCCCCAACATATAGAACCAACCAGTCAGGCGCACCCCACCGAGCGCCTGAAGAGACCAGCAACAAGCACCTATCCATCGCATCTTGCGCCCACCCAGTAAAATCTCAGCACATTGAGCCAGCCCATTCTTCTTGGCCCAATAAATGTAGGAAAGAGCAACCAACCAAACTTGCCAAATCAGATTCTATTCAGCTGTAAGTTAAACAAAACCCTAACAGCCACCGTGCCAAGCCGAGCATAACGAACATAACAATAATACATATAACACAGTCACAAACCTAGCCTAGCCAGGGTAAGGTGGGGAAAAGGTAAGAAAAGTGAAGAAGAAAACAAAATAAAAAATTCCAGTGAACTCGAAGTAGACTGAATTGTGGTCTCCAGGAGGAAAAAGTAACACCCCTACTTATTAAATGCTAGCCAGTCAATAACTGGTGGGTAAACTTCCTTTTTGGGTTAGAACAGGGAGAGTGAGCTACAACTTTTCCAAATGCACATAAGCCTTACAAGAGGAAGATTTACACCTTTTTAGTGCTTACATGTAACATTGAGATGCTACTCAAGATGCAGCACATTCAAACCTAGGCCCTGATTCAGACGACTCGCTGGGTTTGAGGGGTGTTTTTTTGTTATTTTTTTGTCCGGCCTTCTGGCCACTCGCTAAGCTGTGGGTGACCACACACAGCTTTTGTGAGTGGCCAGGTGATAGTCACGATGGTCGCAACCATCGCGACCATCGGGCTTGCGACTAGACCCTTGTGGTAGGGTCTCGTCTGCCGCAAGCCCCTGTGAGCTTCCGGCTAATAGAGCCGGAAGCTCACTACTGAGATCACTCGTGATGTCAGTAGGGCCGCCCCCATACGGTAGGCGATCCGTCGGGAACGCCTCCATTTGGCAAGCCACCCCCCCGACCCACCTACAAAACGGGGCGAGCTGTTGATCAACATCAACCCGCATGCGCACTGCCTGGCCATCGACCCGCTTGCGAGCTCTATGCACTTGCGAGCGGGTCTGAGTCAGGCCCTTAATGTCACTAAGCAAAGAATACAAACCATTGCAAATTGAAACTTTGAACAGGGGGGGGCAAGTCAACATGCACTAACCACTGCTGACCCTCAGAGGGACAACAGCTAAGGTAGTAAAGTGGAAAGCAAACGGAAGCATCAGCATACGCTTTAAACATAACCCAATGCCCCTGACCTAATTGGTCCATCATAGAAAGCCACAACTTACAAAGCACAGAAGAATCTCTAACCAAAATATCTAACATAAGCAAACCAGTAGTAATTGATGTTTTACCGGAAGCAACTATCTCACTAGCGCAAAAAAAAAATCATAAAAAGCAACTGAAAATGAAACAGAGCAGCTTCAAAACATATAAAGCCAAACTACCCCCAACATCTATCAATGCCTGCAAAAGGTCAAAATCAATAGGCTTGCGTGATTCAGGACAGGCAGGGACTTCCTTCGCCCAGTCCTTAAGAGCCTTTGAGAGAACACAAGACTTAGTAGAATCAGGTACCATGTAAGCTATTAAGGAAAGAAATCCCCGGCAGCATCACAGACATAAAAACCTTAGAGAAACCCTGCTGAAAATGTCTCCAAACAAACAAGAACAACTGGCCCCCAAACAGTGGCGGAACTCCCAGAGACAATGGAGTCATTTGCCGCCGTGCTCCAGCCCGGGCCGTTCCGGGCACTGCTATGGAGATGGAGCGCCGGTGGTTGGCACTCCACCTCGAGCAGCGTCAATATGGGGGGTGTGGTGGCACCCCCTATTTGCCAGGCGCCCGCTGATTGTGTTACCAGCAGGCGCCCGGCTCCTTCTTTCCCCCCGGCGGGCCCCGCAATGCACTATGGGAGTGACGTAATGACGTCACTCCCATAGTTCCGAGGAGCGGGCGCCGGGGATGGAAGGCAGCAGCTCTGAAGCGGGGTTTCAGGTACGTTTTTTTTTTTTTTGTATCTGTGTGTGCTCGCGGGGAGGGGAGGGGCTCACTACAGGGGGCATTATTGAGAGCTCACTACAGGGGGCATTGTTGGTGGCTCACTACAGGGGGCATTACTGGGGGCTCACTACAGGGGGCATTACTGGGGGCTCACTACAGGGGCATTATGCAGGCTTACTACAGGGGGCAAAACAGGGGGCTTACTACAGGGGGCAATACAGGGAGCTTACTACAGGAGCTTACTACAGGTGGCATTACCGGGGGCTTTCTACAGGGGGCTTACTACAGGGGGCATTACTGGGGGCTTACTACAGGGGGCATTACGGGGGCTTACTACAGGGGGCATTACTGGGGGCTTACTACAGGGGGCATTATGGGGGCTTATTACTGGGGGCTTTCTACAGGGGGCATTACTGGGGGGCGTACTACAGGGGGGCATTACTGGGGGCTTTCTACAGGGGGCTTACTACTGGGGGCACTACAGGGAGTTTACTACTGGGGCTTACTACAGGGGGCTTACTACTGGGAGCACTACAGTGGGCTTACTACTGAGGGCACTACAGGGGCCCTTACTACTGGTGCACTGCAAAGGGGAACCACTACTGGAGGTACTGCATAGGGGTACCATTACTGGGGAACACTACATAGGTGGTACTGCATAGGGGGACCTCTACAGAGGGCACAGCACAGGGGGACCACTACTGGGGGAACTGCATAGGGGGGCGGCAGCTGGGGCTGGCATAGGTGCTGGGGGGGTGGTACATTTTAATTTGATGGGGGACACCAACATTTATCTTCCCTACGGGCAACTGGGATGAAGTTACGCCACTGCCCCCAAACCCTAGTAAGGAAAGCCTCTAAATCACACCAGACCACAGTGCTGCTGAGCTTAGCAACTTCTGTGCAAAGCCTTATATGCCTGCCTGATAATATGCCGGACAAACGAAGGGCAAGATAAGCCAACTGCAAAGGACACAGGAGCCAGCACATGAAACCTTGCAAAGTTAAAACATGACAAAGATCCTGATATCTTATCAACCCTGGGAACATGATGAGCCCAGAAACTAACATTTTCTTCCACATAATGCAAAACCAAATGTCTCAGCAGTCAAAAGCCTGAGTTGAAGAGACCCGCTGAACAACCCCTAAATTGTTGCACCAGAAAATGATATGCTGATTAAAACAATTTAGTTAACCAAAGCTGCCACAGTGATCATAAACAGTTCCACTGTCAATAATTTAGCAGTAAGACCTTTGGCATGCCATCGACAGCACGCCCCCTTTGGTGCGAGACCCATAGCGACAGCTTGGCTGTCGCTATGGGTGTCTCGCGCATGCGCACGACGGAGCTCCCTCCATCGTGCACATGCTCACTAGGGCACCATCGACCCGCTTGTGAGAGCATAGCGCTCGCTAGCGGGTCTGAATTAGGCCCTGAGCCCATATTCAAAGGTCATACTTAATCTTTTTTGACAAAATAATATGATTATGTGGCTTGGGCACCCCAGCTGTGGCCCCCTCCAACTTCCTACAAAAAACCTTCTCCATGGGAATAATATGACATGCAAAGTTAAAGGAACCTAACAAAGATTGAACATTGTGCAACTTAACCTTATGAACCTCCAAGCAAATGGCAATCTTTGCCATTTTGTCAGCCAGCAGGCAATCACAACCAGCAACAGTGTCCACCTCTAGAACCACTTTAGAAAATCAGGGTACATGTCAAGTGCAATTGGCACACCCAGCACCCCGAGGCACAGCCTGTGCAGAAAAGAGGACATCTGAACAGACATCACTTCCTCCATGGCCTATAAAAAAAATACTTCATGCAACTAGTGTGCCATGCCAATGTGACCAGTACCAGCTTGGATGCACTGTTGCAAAAACAAACTGAATTTCTCGAAATAGGCACAAGAAATCGCACATCCCATGAGCAAACATTTACCAACATAAAAACCTCTGCACAGTTGAAGACCCATATATTGCATTGAATGCAGGTGCAATGGAAACAACCAGAAACTCAATCAAATAATGCCAATAGAGTGTCCAGCTCAAAACCATTGATCCGTGCAGGAGTATCATCAAAGGATTGATAAGCAACTCTACATGCTGACTCGAGAATTTCATCATTAACTGAACCACCATAAGGATAAGAGAAATATCAAATCAGCCAGTATTTCTCAAGGGTCTTCTTAGGGACCACACCCAAAGGAGAAATACAAAAATTTGGCAAAATAATTCAAGGGAAAGTGTGACACTCTAGTGTGGTGGTTGCTGTCTGAGACATACCTGTTGTCTTCTGGACTGCCTACGCACTCAGCAGAGAGACCGGTGCTCCCAATCCCAACACGATGATTACACACATATAAATACATACAAATAATATTTACTTTATTTAACAGGAACTCTTCCGAAATCAAGGAACCATCAGCATATAATTAGTAATTACACAATACACACTAAAGCACAATACTGAAACACGTTAAATACAAATATATAACCAGGGATTGTTAATACTAATTTAATTAGCTACAAATAATGCAAGTGAATTAAATACAACTCCACCAGATATATATGCCATAGTTTGAAACTTTTTGTCTTTACTGGCCAGCCTTTCGTTTGTACTCCACTTGTTCCTCCACTTAATATTGTAATCAAGGGTTAATGGTTAGATTTCCTGCAAAAACAGTATGCCTTAAGTTCTGAGGGTTTTTTTGGGCAGGGTGGATAATGAACTGCTCGCTTTAATATCAATGTCTCTCAGTATCTGCAGACTGAGATTTGTAAAATTGAACACTGTAACTGCGCTGGATTGTGTAAGTAAAGCTGGGCACTCTCAATCAGCCACCTCACAGCTGCTCACACTCTCTCTCTCTGCACTATTGAGGGTTGTTAGGATAGTATAAGTGCAGACAAATAGTTAATAATGAGGGGGGGTTCCTGTACCTCTCCTGCAGATCAACTCCTGAATACTGTAGCTCCGCTCCTGCTCTGCGCCAATTGCAGACAGCCAATACTCTTTACAGCTCTCCTGGCTGTCAATCACCGCTGCCAGGTCTCTCTCTCTCTGTCTGACTGAGGGGCTGGTGAAAGGCTGGTCTACATAGCAGCTCTGCTCTGCTGCAGCCGCGCCTCCAGGTCCTACTGTTTTCTCTCCTTAGGCACTGTGAGGTGGGCTGGCTAGGGACCATCCAGTGATGCTTCTCTCCGCATCTGGGGCTGGCTTAAGTGTCCTGCCACACGATTGGTCCATGGCTTTCCTTGATGCCTCCTCCTGATCTTCCGGGCTCAATACAGGCTTATAGCTCCTTCCATCCGGCAACTAGTCATCACAGCGCAGCTTCGGTCCTCAACAGGTTCTCCCAACTGCCCACCAATGGCGGGTGAGTCTTCTTTTATCCCCTTCAGTTGGGTGCCCGGATGGTCTCCGCACTTGCTGTGATTCCAGCTAACTGGCGCGGAGGTCTAGTTTTTCTAGCCGCATGCCAGCATCTGAAGCCAGCTACAGTTCTCCCCACTGGCCTCAATGTATTGAAGTTTATTAAAACATACACAGGGGCTGTCTGAGAAGGGGACACCTGTATGGGATATCACAGAAGGACCAAGTGCACATCAGCATCCAGTGTGAACAGCCTCCTGCAACTCCCTGGCTGACCACAGATTGTGTGACACCCTAACATGAAGCAGACCAGAAATAGGCTAACAAAAAAGAAACTGAAAACCCTGAAGCAAGAACACATCATCATCCTGTGCAGGATACCAGCTAAACCATTTTCTCAACTGAACAACACAAATTGGAGTGTGGGCCTAAGAAGCTATGGTCTGTATGACTGTCTCTGCTCAAAAGGCTCCCCCCAGGACCACAGCAACATTACTTGGCTGCATGAACCCCTACAAGGATGTGTCAAGATAAAAATGACACCCAGCACCCCAAATGCTACCCTCTACCAAACCAATCAAGACTGGGGGTCCTTACACAACAGCACAGATCCAAGCGAGTCCTACATTGCTGGGCAACCTCGAACCAGACCGCAACATCTTTCACACCTAATAGCAAACATTCCCATCCTGTTTTTGCGGAAACTGTGCACCACACACAACCCTTAAACTGCATTAACATGTCATGCAGCAAACACATGTTCTTAATTACATTTTTATGCTCCGCAGTCCCAGTCTCCAACTAACATTATGTGAACACAAGCATACCTAATGATTGTAGTTAGGATATGCATCTTCAGCAATGTTAATGATGTCTTTGCCTGCTCTGAAACCCACTTCATTTAACCCTTGCATGCAAGGGATACAGGGGTTTTGGCAGGAGAAAAGATCTGTATGGGGAGTGGATGAGGACACATGAGCATCAGACAGGGGCTCCATGGGACAACACTGATGAATAAAGATACCTGCAATGCCAGGGGTGCGGTATGGAAAAAGTAGGGGTCCAGGAAGGGAAAGGGTAGGAACGTGACAAGGAATGGAGATAAGAAGGAAACATCGAGGAAGGGGAAATGACACAAACAGATAAGAAAAAGGGGGCAAAACCTGATCTCCAGGAAGCCCGGGTTCTTGAAGAAACAGCATGTGGGGAAATGGAAGAAAACACTGAGTCCCTGGGGCCCCAAGGGGGATAGAGTAAGAGGGAATGATAGACAGCAGGGTTTCCTCCAGTAGACCCAACCACCTCCCCAGCAGGGAAGGGAAGGCAGCAAAGCCAGAAAAAACAACATTAAAGCCCAGCACCATGGCTGAGCTGGCTGACTCCCACTGAAAAAGTGGTAGTCAAGATGGCCACTGGGCTTAAAATGGCTGCCAGACACACCACACAAGTGGGAGGCCCAATGCTGGTGCCTCAAGGGTAAGTAAGGTGTCAAGTGTGGTGTGCTATCTGCAGTCACACCAGTGGGGACCATGGTGACAGGCAGCCCCGCCAGAGTAGTGGAAACCACAGGTAAGGTACTAGTGTAGTTGTACATGTATAAGTGTCTGAGAGTGTTCTGCATGGATTTGCAGCACATACTTTTCTCCAGGCAGGTAGTATATCAGCTGCTGCTGTCTCTTATAGCACAACTACCTACTCTGTGTTACATACTGTTACCACTGACAACCATTGTTATCCTAAATAAATTGTTCCGAACTAACGTCTTTTTCACAATCTGCCGGTGGCTATTGTTTTATACCAATAGGATGTGTCAACAACTACCACATATACTGCTAACTATGCCATTACCCACTGTTCTAAGGAATGGGAAAAAGGAAAGATAAAAATCGGTGTAAACCCATCATATTACCAAGGTCTATGGCGCAGTGGAGTGCAAATATGGGAGCATATGAGAGAATGGTTATAAATTCTCGGTTGCTGAATAGCCGCTGGTTCATATCCTGATGCCAGCAGCCCAAAGGGAAAAGATCCCGTGAAGGCAGGTAAGTACCCTATCCCTCACAAATATGCCATTACAGAGATAAGAAGCTTCAAAATGTTGCCCAGCCTCAGTTGGTGCCTTCAGCAGGTATACTCACTGTGGCTTGACTTGGGTGCATCAAGATGGCTGGCCCAGTGACGGTGCAGCAGTTAGCCAGGTGAGGACTGGCAGCAGTGCGGGCATCAGCAGCAGTGGTGCTGGCATTAGTGGCGGGACCTGGCAGCGGCGCGGGTGTTGGCAGCAGGTCTGCATCTGAAAGGATCCAGACCTTGGCAGTCATTCTGCAGAGTTCGGCAGAGCGCCCATTTCAAAAATGGCATCTTAGTAACACTTTTGAAACTCAAAGATGGCCACTGCGAGCCAATCACAGCTCATGATGTCATCGCCACGCCCCCTCTGCTGGCTTATATAAGCTAGCATGGCAGTATGATGGTGGGGAAGCAGCAGTGAAGAGCTGCCGAAGAAAGAAGATGCAGGAAGAACTAGTAGGCTGCGGCCATGCAAAAGAGCTGACACAGGCTCTGTACCCTCCATCCACGTCACCCTGTCCCCGCAAACCATGCCACTCTGTTTCCCCCCATCTGCATCACTTTGTTCCTCCCCCCTATCCGCACCACTGTTTTCCCCCAACTGCATCACTTTGGCTCCCCCCCCCCTCTGTACTGCTTAATCTTCCTTCCTCTACACGTCTTTCTGTCTCACCCAATAACGCCGCTCTGTCTCCTCCCCCCATCCACACCACTTTTTTACCATCTGCACAGCTTTCTTCTGCTCAGACCTCAGTTGCATAGACTGCATGTGTGTATTCCAATGAGCATGCAATTCTGTGAATTAGCAGCTCCACCATTTGAGAGTGACAGCAATCTCACTCTGTGAGTTTGCTGAATCTGCAGTTAACCACATGGTGTGATGGCATTACATATCTGTGTTGCGCATCAATAAGGCATCAGCATTATTGATCGGAATTTCATTGCTTTTTTAAATTTGAGGGCAGAAATTCAATAGGTTCTGTGAAATTTCAGATCATGTCTAAGAAGCCTTAATGGGACATGTGAATATATGTATGTATGTATATATGTATGTGTATATATATATATATATATATACATATATGAATATGTGTGTGTGTAATTAATTATATATATATATATATATATATATAATATATATCACAAGCTAACATAACTTAAGTATACACACGTCTGAGTAGAACACAGACAGAGCTGTTTGCAGAATGCAAATAACTTTACAGGCGCACAGTGGAGAGAATGGAAGGCATTGGCAATGCAGAAAAATGGCATTTGGAGAGGGAGAGGAAGGAGAAGAGAAATCTTGTCGGTAAGATAAAGTAATAGAGCATTAAGGACAAATAAGGATCACAGTGTGTAGGAGAATGTTGCTTTCATCTAGTTATTCATTTCATATATTTATTCTACAGGAAAACAAGATGATTCTGCAGCAATCATTATTCCCGGACAATGGCTATCTATATGTATAATGACAAAACAGGGTAAAGTCAGGTATTGTAAGGCACAAAACAAACTCGTATATACTTTGTATCCTGGTAATTAATAAGAGTGCATAATAAAGGGAAAATATGATATTTATAATAAATTAATAATCATCATCATCATCATGCTTATTTATATAGTAGTTATTTCCAACAAGACTCAAAACACTTTACACTAGCAGGAATACAGTATATTAGAGAGGAGACAGCTATTTTGGGCACACTACAATAGTTACACTGGGCCTGATCAGAGGTGGACGTAGTGTCGATGTTTGCGCAGCTGAATAACTTTTTGCTACTGCGCATGAGCAAAAAGTCTGAGAAATCTCTTTGGCATATAGGTACCACTGAGAATACACAGAGATCACTGTTGCAAACAGAGTCACTTGTAAAAGAGCTGGAGGCGGACAGCCATGCTTATTTCTGGGGGTTGTTCTGAAATGTACACAAAATAAAGTCGTCTCATGGATGTGTTATGGGAGCGTCATTGGCAGGTCAGTGAACACGACTGCATTCCCAAATGCAGAGCCGCAGAAGCCGTGATTAGAGAAAGCTCAGAAGGAGAAACTGCGCCAGGCATAAGACATCATAAGAGTCGATGGTCATCACAAAGGTGCGCCAATGGTGGAGTGTTTAAGTACAAGAACATCATGACGTCACCAGCGCACTGCATCACTGGGAACGCTGGCCTCTGAAGCGATCGGAGCAGGGGCGTTCTTAGAAATCAGTGGGCCTGTGTGCAAAGTCCAATTGTGGGCCCCCCTCCTCCATCAATCACCATTGCTCAAATTTTCAGAAAAACACTGATTTATTATACAAAAGATATATATATATATATATATATATACACTAATCAGCTCTTTTAACCTCCATTATCATCTCTATGCTGATGATACTCAAATCTACATTTCCTCCCCTGATCTCTCCCCCTCTCTTCTGACTCGTATCTCCAACTGTCTCTCTGCCATCTCTTCCTGGATGTCCCAACAATTTCTTAAACTTAATATGTCTAAGACAGAGCTGATCGTCTTCCCACCCTCCCACATAACCTCACTTCCCACTATTTCTTTATCAATTGATGGTATAACTATCTCATCTAGCCCCAAAGTGCACTGTCTTGGAGCCATCCTGGACTCATCCCTCTCCTTCAAACCACATATCCAGAACCTTTCACAGTCCTGTCGTTTCCATCTCAAGAATATATCTAAGATCAGACCCTATCTCACCCAGAATGCTACAAAAACCCTCATACACTCACTGGTCATCTCCAGATTGGACTACTGTAACCTCCTCCTATCTGGCCTCCCCAAATCCCATCTCTCTCCTCTCCAGTCTATCCTTAATGCTGCTGCATGGCCTATCTTCCTCTCTAAACGCTCTACATCTGCCTCCCCTCTCCTACAAGCCCTCCACTGGCTCCCCTTCCCTTTTAGAACCCAATTTAAGGTTCTAAAAGAGATATACATCTCTGATCTCATCTCCCTTCACTCTCCTCTCCGCTCTCTTCGTTCAACTAATGCACGCCGCCTTTCATGCCAGCTGATTACTTCCTCCCACTCCCGCCTCCAAGATTTTGCCCGCACTGCTCCCCACCTCTGCAACTCTCTCCCACTCCCCATCAGACTCTCCACCTCTTTGCAATCCTTCAAACGGGCTCTCAAGACCCATTATTTCATCAAAGCCTTCCAGCTGTCATTCTAACTCCCTGATACATACACCTTCCTCCCCATCTGTGTCACCCCTGTTCGTCTTCCCCTCCCCTTTTAGAATGTAAGCTCTTATAAGCAGGGCCCTCTAACCTCTTGTACTTCTCCCTACTTTAGTTTCATCTACTTCTTACTCACCACTAGGGCACCTAACACTTGGCTGGTTATGCTCTGTTGCTTATCTGGGTGTTATGGTCACTAATGTAGCAATATATATTATCCATGTCCTGGTCCTGTGTTGTATTGTTCTGTAAGTCGCTTCCCTACAACTTGTTTATGTGCTTTGTAAGGCGCTGCAGAACATTTGTGGCGCCATATAAATAAATGATAATAATAATAATAATAATAATAATAATATATATATATATATATATATATATAATGTACATATATATATATATATATATATATATATATATATGCATTGTATATTTAATATATGTTATGCATTGCGTACTGGCTTTAGTGCTATTTACCAAAGTAGTTGGTTCACTAATTCTATTTAATTAAAATTTGCATGTTTTTTTGCGGTTTCCAATGTACAGTATATTTTTTATTACACATATAAATTAGTTCATTATAATTACCAAAGTAAAAAATGCATTTTTGGTGTGGAATCCGATGATGGGATGGGTAATTCTTGTATGAATATAGCATTAGTAGTATGAGGGTTTTTTAATATAAATTATTATGCTTGAGACTGGATCATTCAATCATGCTGCATGTCTGACAGTGTGTAGCCTGAACTTAATTTCAATTACTGCTGCTCATGAGAACGTGAGGAACCACTAAAAGGAGCAGTAACCTTTATTGTCACTTCATATAGTTATGTAATATAATAATTATATATTATATATATAATATTGTAACGATAAATCAGCAATATCGTTCAGTGTGTATGCACGATATCGCATTATCTTTCTGCGTGTTCAAAAGATCAGGCGAAACGACTGACGATCCCAAGGAGCGCTATCAGGCCAGTTCTCCCGTTACGCATGGTACGCAGCTGCATAAGACGCCACATAGTGAAGGGCGCCTCAGCTGCGTACCATGCGGGCCGCGGTGCAGACTGTGTCTCTGTGACACAGCTGCACCGCGTGTGTAGCGCTGACCGGACGGAGTTCGGTCAGCGCTACACAGCACAAACACACAGCCGCTGGAGCCGGCAGCTGTGTGTTTGCTTCAGCAGCTGATGAGAGTCTGACAGACTCTCATCGGCTGCTGCTCCCACTGCCGGAGCCGGACATCTTCCGGCTCCCGCAGTGGGTAATGGGAGTGACGTATCACTCCCATAATGCAAAGCGGCGGACGGAGGAGCTGATCTCGGCGGCGGGACCAGGAGCGGGTATCAGATAAGTGGGTTTTTTTCTATTTTTTTATTATGTCTCTACTGCGGGGGGGCGGATTACTACTGGGGGCACTACAAGGGGGGGACTACTGCTGGGAGCACTACAGGGGGGGAATACTACTGGGGGCACTACAAGGGGGGGATACTACTGGGGCACTACAAGGGGGGGAATACTACTGGTGGCACTACAAGGGGGGAATTCTACTGGGGGCACTACAAGGGGGGGACTACTGGGGGCACTACAGGGGGGATACTACTGGGGGCACTACAAAGGGGGGACTACTGGGAGCACTACAAGGGGGGACTACTGGGAGCACTACAAAGGGGGAATACTTCTGGGGGCACTACAAGGGGGGGGACTACTGGGAGCACTACAGGGGGGAATACTACAAGGGGGGAAATACTACTGGGGGCACTACAAGGGGGGGAATACTACTGGGGGCACTATAAGGGGGGAATACTACTGGGGGCACTACAAGGGGGGGAAATACTACTGGGGACACTACAAGGGGGGAATACTACTGGGGGCACTACAAGGGGAGGAATACTACTGGGGGCACTACAAGGGGGGATACTACTGGGGGCACTACAAGGGGGGAATACTACTGGGGGCACTACAAGGGGGGCTACTACTGGGGGCACTACAAGGGGGGCTACTACTTGGGGCACTATATAATTTGCACTGCATAGGGAGGTACCACTACTGGGGGCACTGCATGGGGGGGAGGAGAACTACTGGGGCACTATATAAGGGGCTTACTACTGGGGGCATAAGGGGCACTGCACTGTGGGGACCACTACCGGGGGCACTGTAAAAGGGGCACTGCATAGGTGGGGGCGCCAAAAAAATACTCGCTTACCAAAACAATTGGGCTAGGGCCGTGGTGCCATAGTTTGTAAACTATAATATCTATCCATACTGTAAAAAACAGTCAAGTCAAAATAACATATTTATTATTACTTGCAATTTATAATATATGAAACCCATGGATGTAAAAAAAAAAGTTAATATCATCATAAGCCTTAAGGTACAATATTATTTTAGTCCTCTGGTCATTGTTACAGTGCTTATATTGGTACGGCTGGTGGCTAGCAGGCAGCACTTGTGTTCCTCACCAGTGCAAAGCAACAGCCTGCCAAACTTCTCTTTTATCCCAAAGTACAGCAGGGTCAGGCTGTCACACACAGTGTAAAAAGTAAACACAAATAGTACTATTAATACACATGTTGTGTATTGTCATCTGCAGTCAGCAGAGGAGGAGACAAAGTGAGTGACAGGTTGAGGGAGGCGGGGGGCAGAGCTAAACACTGGCTAGTCAGAGCCTGCAGTGTGAGTGAGATAGTCTGTTGGAGACGGGTGGTGGAGCCAAATATCAGGCAGCCGGATCTCCAGAATGAATGACATACAGACTGGGAGGCGAGGCCAAACATTGGCCAATCGGAGCCAGAAGAGTGGGTGACAGGGGGTGGAGCCAAATGCAAGCCAGCCGAAGTCTGGAGAAAGAAAATGACAGAAGAACATGGGTGGGTGGGGCGGAGCCAAACGCTGTGCTGATGGAGTTAAGGCCCCCATACATCAGAGATTGATTGCAGCAATCGTGCAATTTGCCATCGATTTTGTATAAAAATCTTTCCCTTTTTCAATCGATTGCAGATTGCAGAATTGCCACAATCGATTGAAAAAGGGAAAGATTTTTATACACAATCGATTGCAAATTGCACGATTGCTGCAATCAATCACTGATGTATGGGGGCCTTAAGGCTCTTTCTTTCCCCAAATGAAATAGTACTTAGAGAAACTGTGACAGATAGATGCTGGGTGCAGGATGAGTGCCACGGGGCCCCCCTGCCTTGCACTGCACACCCTGCACCCATTGTTAATACGCCCCTGGATCGGAGGCTTCCTTAGCCTCTGATCACGTCAGAGGCCAGCGTGCTCAGTCATGCAGTAGTGATGAAGCAACGGGCTGTCAGCTTAGACAGCTGCTGGGTAGAAGCCAGCAGGCACAGTGTGCGGCGCCTCCGGACACCTTCGGCACCTGGAGCTTGCGCTCCACTGGAACCGCTCTCCCTATGCCCCTGTACCTGAATCAATCCCTTGGGTGAATACAAAATATGAAATATTAAAACTAACACACAGAAAATCCTCAATTCTGTGGATTGCTCATCCTAACCACAAAATGTCAGGTGAAGTATCTCACAACATGGGTTACACTGGGAGGGGATGTTAAACAATACATTGAAATCTGATTACAGTACACTTCGGGGTGGGGATGTAAAGTATTCGATACAGTATATGAACAACAACAAAGACACAAGATCATCAGTTTCATGTATTGTTCATCCTACCCAAGTAAGTACCAGGTGAGGCAGCCGTAAGGTTACAGTGGGTGAGATAAGTGGTACGTGGGGATATAATGCATTGGGTAAACATTTATACACAAAATATAAAATATTGCATATGAAATACAAGTTACCAATGGTATCATGTGATCCGCAGATTGTTTGTCCCACCCACAAAATTATCAGGTGAAGCAGTCATCTTGGGTAGACTACTATAGATGTACTTTCATTTTATTTTGAAGAGAAGAACATGAACTTGTTTTGGCAGGATGTATACAGTACCTAGGTTGTTTGGAAGCTGAAGAAGCTGTTTAGAGATGCGAGAGTTGGCAGCAGAACAGGGAGTGTCCCAAAGGTGGGAAGCTCTGCTGTAAGATCTTTGAGTTCCACTTTTGATTCACCATTTAAGGACACTGTATCTGTACATTTCATTTTCACTGAGTGTGTAGTTTATGTATAGTGACAGGACAATAACAGACAATTCATTCTGATGGGCGGTTGGGACAGTACTGTAAGGACTTACTGACAAATTTGGGCATTAAAATGTGAAATACGATATCTCACTGTCAAATATAGAATATGTTGAACAATTTGCAGAACAGTTTTTAACAATTTGCTAATCACCAAGGGTGCCGATAATATAGTGGTGTGGTAGGTAAGGATTACCCAGGTCAAAATATTTCTGGTATCCAGCAGGGTCAAGGGGCCCATATTAGCCAATACCTCCCTTTCAGCTCTCATACATTAGTGCTAGATTGCCAAGTGGGGCATTGCGATGTTCCCAAAAACTGAAGCAGCGGATCCCACCTGATGTGTCAGGGTCCCTGCTAATCAATAGAGCCCTGGTTGAGCAGAAAAACAATTGAGTGTGTGCACGATATACAAAAAGACAATTGTAGGATTGTTAGATTGTTAAACATACAATTGCAATATACATACTTTACTAAACTCCCCATCGCCTGATGAGTGTTCCCTCCTAACAGTGCAGGGTAAACCATCAACCATAATCATGATGAAATAACAACACAGAGACTTGTATAAGGGCAAAGGAATGTCAGCTTTTTTATTTTTAAACTAATTAAACTACTTAATAAATAACTGAACTAATTAATAGAAGAAGAAAGAAAGACAGACAAAGTATGGTGGCGTAGAAAGAACGGCCCCACAATGCAAGATCACCAACTGCATACTCACACCGACCTTCTAAATGGGATGCAAGCAGCCAGTTCATTACCATGCCCAAGGTATCCATCTCCCAACCCAATGACACGACATGAGGCCAACTGGTTAGGTGGTTGCCGCTGACCCAAGTAGGGTAGAATCAGCCTAAGCCATGTATTGGAAGGGAGAGCACCTCAAGCTCCAAAGACAGATGGCGACTGCTACCATACTTTCCTGGCACAATTAAAGCGACACCAAACAACTCAATGAATAAGGGAGGGAGGGCAAAAAGCAGCTGACCAGAGAAATTTCTATGAAATGGTTGCCAAGCAGGAACTCTGAAATAGCACTAAAAACCCAATCCTATAGGTTACCCAAACCTAACCCCACCCCACAACACTACCTCACTAAACAACTAGCCCCTTCTTGTTCAGAGGACGACACCCACAGGCTCAGGTGTTTAATTACCTCCACGCATATGAAATGCACTCCGTCCTACTTCTATCAGCTTCAATTTGATCCAACAAAAGGTATTTCATATCAAACAATTTTACCATCTACACATGGGTGTAGCTACTGGAGTAACAAGGATAGCAGCTGCTGCTACCATTTTAGCTACCAAGTCTCATGTAACTGCTACTTGTATTGCTCTGGTTCTTCTTTCCTATGCTATCTCCTACTTTGCATTGCCCCTGATCAGCAGCGAAATTAATGAGCTCCAGCTATATAACTACCGCCATTGCAAGGGTTTGGAGCCAGTATTCTAGGTTTCCAAATATGTATATTGTATATGCAATTTATTTCTTATCCAAATCTTATATTCTTAATACTACTTTATGTATTCAAACGTGTGACAAGTTTGAGTTTAAGCTATGGCCTACGAATCATTTATCTGTACTCACTGAGATACAACGTATTGTGTCCTGTTCATACTGGGGTAGATTTAGTGGTGCTTTGGATGTATTAGCTGTGCTTTCCTCTTTTTGAAAGATAATTTTATAGTATATTGAGATGATCCCTTTGGCAGAATAACTATAAAATGTAATTTATGATCAGCATAATGTGTCTTTCTTCAGATTTGAAGAATGATTAGCTCTTTCCATTTAGATTTTTCAATGCTTTCTGTAAAGTCTGCTTTCTAAAGTTTGTCGTTGGTCGAAGTCTGGGTGTCTAGCGAACTGTATCGACTCGCTGCCAAATTTTCAGGCAAATCTTACACTGAAGTGAAAAGGTGCAAAGTTCAGGATAGTCCAAGTAAATTATCACTGACGTTATCTTAAATTACTGTTGCTTCTTCCTGAATAGCAAATGCAATGCAAACTGTAGAAAGGGAATGGCAAAAAAAAAAGTAGAGCCAGCTGTGCAATTCTTAAAACCTCCAAATGACCTCATTTTAGTTTTGTCCTTGCATCTAAATTGAATTTTATTGGATAAGCTGTCATCCATGCAACAGTTCTTCATCAAATTGATAAAACAAATTGTATTGAAATGTGAGCGGCTAATTGATCTCATACTTGCCTGAAATTACAGAGGGGAAGTCCAAGGGGCAACTGTAGGGAGTATGGCCAGGGCTGTAACTAGGGTGGGAGAGAGGGGGCCACAGTCCAGTGCACATGACCTAAGGAGCAGCCCTGTGGCACCAGCATTTGGCTTGCAAGGTGCCTCAGCCTATAGAGCTGCCCCGAGCATCCTTAAGAGGCTCCAAGCACTCTGCTCCACCCATTCATGGTCCCTAAAGCCCACCCCCATGTCATGATGTTATTAATATCACCCTACTAGGGTCTTGGGTGTGGCACTGCCCCTCACTGTCCAATGACACAAATGACATCATCACTCAGTGGGGTACAGAGCCATAATGATGCAGGTGACCAGTTTATCAGGCCTACTTCACAAAAAAAAGACAAGTGGGATCCAGAAAGTTGGACTCCTCTCCTGAAAGATGTGAAGTTCTCCACAAAATTCAGTAGTCTCTGGCAGAAAAGGAGTGTATAGCACCTTTAAATGCAGTTTTACCATAATTTTTTTTCAGCAACGGTTGTATAACTGTAAGTATGTCTGAGTGCATGTGCCCAGATCACCATTCCACACCCACTATTGCATCATAAACAATGAAATGTTCTCTCTTGCAAAATATACTATATTGTCACATAAAAGAGTGGCTATAAATAAGCATTCACCCCATTACAAGGAAGCTTTTCACATGTTTTCTTCTTTGACAATGCCGAGCATTTTGTGCTGCTCACTGGTACAGTTTGTATTAATAGATAAAACAATTTTGATTTTAGAATGTAAAACATATAGGGTGAGAATGTAAATGTAATAGAGTGAGAGTTTAGAAAATGTGACAGTTTTTTCACATTTTTTAAACTCGGCCAATGTAATAAAGTCCAAGAACAAAGCAACAGAGCAAACTCGTATGTTTATCAGACTCAAAAAACTAAAAAAAATTTAAATCTCATCCAGATATTTTCCCATTTTGACCAGGGCAGTGCTCCGAGCCTCCGCCTCCGATTCCCGGGAAGAAGGGAAGGGGGCGCTGTGAGGAATGTGGATAGGGGAAAGGGGAGCACTGTGTGGGATGGAGATTGGGAAGGGGAGAACTGTGTGGGATGTAGATAGGAGAAGGGGGCACTGTGTGGGATGTAGAAAGGGAAGGGGGCACTGTGTGGGATGTAGAAAGGGAAGGGGGAACTGCATGGTATGTGGATAGGGAAAAGGGGGGCACTGTGTGGGATGTGGATAGGGGAAGGGTAGCAGTGTGTGGGATGTGGATAGGGGAAGGGGAGCAGTGTGTGGGATTTCAAAAGGGGAAGGGGAGCAGTGTGTGGGATGTGGATGGGGAAAAGGGGGTGCTGTGAGGGACGTGGATAGGAGAAGGGGAGCACTGTGTGGGATGAGGATAGGGGAAAGGGAACACTGCATGGGATGTGCATAGGCGAAGGGGAGCAGTGTGTGGGATGTGGATAGGGGAAGGGGAGCAGTGTGTGGGATGTGGATAGAGGAAGGGGAGCAGTGTGTGGAATGTGGATAGGGGAAGGGGCGCAGTGTGTGGGATATGGATAGGGGAAGGGGAGCAGTGTGTGGGATATGGATAGGGGAAGGGGAGTAGTGTGTGGGATGTGGATAGGGGAAGGGGAGCAGTGTGTGGGATGTTGATAGAGAAAGGGGATCAGTGTGTGGGATGTGGATAGGGGAAGAGGAGCAGTGTGTTAAATGTGGATAGGGGAAGGGGTGCAGGGTGTTGGATGTGGATAGGGGAAGGGGAGCAGTGTGTAATATGTGGATAGGGGAAGGGGAGCAGTGTGTGGGATGTGGATAGGGGAAGGGGAGCAGTGTGTGGGATGTGGATAGGGGAAGTGGAGCAGTGTGTGGGATGTGGACGGGGAAGGGGAGCAGTGTGTGGGATGTGGATGGGGAAGAGGTGCAGTGTGTTGGATGTGGATAGGGGAAGGAGAGCAGTGTGTATTATGTGGATAGGGGAAGGGGAGCAGTGTGTATTATGTGGATAGGGGAAGGGGAGCAGTGTGTGGGATGTGGTTAGGGGAAGTGGAGCAGTGTGTGGGATGTGGACGGGGAAGGTGGTGCTTTGTCAGATGTGGATGGGGAAAAGGGGGTGCTGTGAGGGATGTGGATGGGGAAGGGGAGTAGTGTGTGGGATGTGGATAGAGGAAGGGGAGTAGTGTGTGGGATGTGGATAGAGGAAGGGGAGCAGTGTGTGGAATGTGGATAGGGAAAGGGGAGCAGTGTGTGGGATGTGGATAGAGGAAGGGGAGCAGTGTGTGGGATGTGGATAGAGGAAGGGGAGCAGTGTGTTAAATGTGGATAGGGGAAGGGGCGCAGTGTGTTGGATGTGGATAGGGGAAGGGGAGCAGTGTGTATGATGTGGATAGGGGAAGGGGAGCAGTGTGTGGGATGTGGATAGGGAACGTGGAGCAGTGTGTGGGATGTGGACGGGGAAGGGGGTGCTCTGTCAGATGTGGATGGGGAAAAGGGGGTGCTGTGACGGATGTGGATGGGGAAGGGGAGTAGTGTGTGGGATGTGGATAGGGGAAGGGGAGCAGTGTGTGGGATGTGGATAGGGGAAGGGGAGCAGTGTGTGGGATGTGGATAGGGGAAGGGGAGCACTGTACGGTATGTAGACAGGGAAGGGGAGTACAGTGTGGGATATGGATAGGGGAAGGGGAGCTCATCAGAAGACAAATAACAGTCAGTCCTACCACTGACAACATTGTGTTCTAAAGTTTTGATGCTACTTTTAACATGTTAGAGAATACATCATGCCTTATTTCTCAACCAGAGCTAGAATTATAATAGATTGTATTGGTAAAAGTGCATCACATGAAAAGCACATGGTGCATTAGTTTTCATGTATTTAATAATTTTGTACAGCTCATTTCTGCTATGGTGATCCCAGGCAATATTTTGGTATTGGTGCATGCTGAAGCAGTACATGTGATGTGACATGGAGACTAGTTCTCATATTTTCACATATGTATAATGTGCCGCTGTGCTTACTGGACTTTTATAATTGCATATATCATTGACACTTTGGGGGTCATTTGCAAAGTCCATGCAAAGAACAATAGTTGACATTGAAATATATTTAACTAAGATGGACATGACTGGGAACAGATCAGGTGGAAAGCAGTTGGAACATGATATTAATTGAGGAAGATGGGGGGGGTTGTCAGACATTGGGGTAGTGTTCATTCTAGTACCCTGCACCTGTCGCAACCTGTGCAGTTCCTCTGTCCTGCTGTGGTGTCACTGTCTGCTCTGGTGCTTCTAACACACTCAGCTGATGGAACAAACTTCTGATATGCAGACCAGAGTGTGCTAGAAGTATCAGAGCAGAGAGCAACACCCCAGGCAGGAAAGAGGAACTGCGCGGGATTGTTGCATTTTGCGCACGCGAATGCATCACAGTATGCGTGTGCGAGCCGGCCACTGCGATCGGGACGCAATTGCAGTGACTATGCAGACCCATCACAGAGTGATTGACAGGTAGTGCCATTTGTGGGAGGTGGTCAGCGAAACACAGGCATGCCAGGGTGTTTGAACTCCCTTGCAGGGGCGTGCATAAATTATCCACTGCGATGCCCTATGCAGGGGTGTATCTAGGGATCCAAGCGCCCCTGGCAATGTAATGTACTGGCGCCCCCCTACCCCCCTATGCAGTGCCCCCAGTAGTAATCGCCCCTATGCTGCACTGCCCCCAGTAGTAGCCCCCCCTATACAGTACCCCCAGTAGTAATCCCCCCTATGCTGCATTGCCCCCAGTAGTAGTCCCCACTATAAAGTGCCCCCGGTTAAAGTACATAGTAGTAGTCCCCCCTATACAGTGCCCCCAGTAATAGTACCCAGCAGGGGTGTATCTAGGGATCGAAGCACCCCTGGCAATGTAATGTAATGGCGCCCCCCTACCCCCCTTATGCAGTGCCCCCAGTAGTAATCCCCCAGTAGTAATCCCCCCTATGCTGCATTGCCCCCAGTAGTAGCCCCCCATGTACAGTGCCCCCAGTAATAATCCCCCCTATGCTGCATTGCCCCCAATAGTAGTCCCCCCTATACAGTGCCCCCAGTAAAAGTACCCAGTAGTAGTCCCCCCTATACAGTGCCCCCTGTAATAGTACCCAGTAGTAGTCCCCCCTATACAGTGCCCCCAGTAATTGTACCCAGCAGTAGTACCCCCTATACAGTGCCCCCAGTAGTAGTCCCCCCTATACATTGCCCCCAGTAGAAGCCCCCCCCAATACAGTGCCCCCAGTAGTAGTCCCCTATACAGTGCCCCCAGTTGTAGACCCCCCTATACAATGCCCCCAGTAGTGGCCACCCCCACCCCCCTTAAATTGCCCCCAGTAGTGGCCACCCCTATACAGTGCTCCCAGTAGAGGCCATCCCCATAAATTTCCCCCAGTAGTGGCCACCCCAAAACAGTAGTGGGCACCCCCCCATAAAGTGCCCCAGTAGCGGACACCCCCTATTTCCGTGCCCCCCCCCGTGCCAGGCTTACACACACACACACACACAAAGAACAAAAAAAAATTCAACTTACCTGGTCCCCGCTCCAGACGTGACCGCCGCTGTCCGGGTCCCGGCCCACTCTTCTCCTGCATGGGAGAGACATATGACGTATGACGTCTCTCCCATCACATGTGTGCACGTGAGACAGGGGGAATGAGGAGCCGAGAACACACACAGAAAGACAGGGAGGTGCTCTGTGTGCTGCTGAATAAAAGGTGAGGTTACTGCCTGACAGTCCTGCCTTTCACTATCTTGGGTAATAAAGTTCACCACCTTCACAAAGGGGGAAGGGGGATCGGGATTTGCTTAGAGGGGAGGTGAGGTGCCTGGCAGTGCCTATACTGCTTGGGGGGGAGCAATAGGAGGTTAGGTCCCTGGAAGGGCCTCTACTGATTGCAGCATAGAGGGTTCTTTAGTGTTTGCAGCAATGGGGTGGGCTAGGGGAGGTGAGGTGCCTGCCAGTGACTTTACTGTTTGGGGGGGGGCTAAGGGAGGTGAGGTGCCTGCCAGTGACTTTACTGTTTGGGGGGAGGGGCTAAGGGAGGTGAGGTGCCTGCCAGTGCCTTTACTGTTTGAGGCGGGGGGCTAGGGGAGGTGAGGTGCCTGCCAGTGCCTTTACTGTTTGAGGCGGGGGGCTATGGGAGGTGAGGTGCCTGCCAGTGCCTTTACTGTTTGGGGGGCTTAGGGAGGTGAGGTGCCTGCCAGTGACTTTACTGTTTGAGGCAGGGTGCTAGGGGAGGTGAGGTGTCTGCCAGTGCCCTTACTGTTTGAAGCGGGTGGCTAGGGGAAGTGAGGTGCCTGCCAATGCCTTTACTGTTTGGAGGAGGAGTGGGGGTGCAGGGGAGGTGAGGTGCCTGCCAGTGCCTTTTCTGTTTGAGGTGGGGGGCTAGGGGAGGTGATGTGCCTGCCAGTGCCTTTTCTGTTTGAGGCGGGGGCTAGGGGAGGTGACGTGCCTGCCAGTGCCTTTACTGTTTGGGAAAGGGAGGGGAGGCTAGGGGAGGAGAGGTATCTGCCAATGCCTTTACTGTTTGGGAGAGGAGGGGGTGGGGCCGGGTGGTGTGGTGCCTGCCAGTGCTGCCTTTACTATCTGGGGCAATAGAGCTCACCATCATCCACCTTCACCATAGGGGAAGTGAGGTTACTGCATGATTATTTAAATGTCACTTTTATTTAAGAGACTGCCTCTTTCTCAAGTAGGCATGAGGGGCTTCAGTCACAAGACAAGCTAGTATAGCAACTGTTATATTTATTACTGAGTACTCCATGACGGGATGTAGTTCACAATCCCGACAGCAGAATGGTGGCTAGGGATTTATGATAGGCGTCGAAATACCAGCATTATCCTGAGGCCGGAATCCAGGATGACGCATGCCCGAACGAGGTAAGTCTTGGGCGCCATCCTGTTAGCTGCGGGGGGGGGAGGGTTAGGTTTAGTTCAGTTAGCGGGGTTAGCGTTAGGTTTGGGGGGGTAGGGGTAGACACCCCTAGGGGGGAGGGTATGGTCAGGCACCCCTAGGTAGAGGTTAGGGTTAGGCACCCCCCCCCCGGAAGGGTTAGGTTTAGGGACCGGTAAGGGTGGGTTAGGGTTAGGCACCCCCGGAGGAAGATTAGGGTTAGGCACTAGGGGGGGGGGGGTGGCTAGGGTTAGGTACCAGTAAGGGAGGGTTAGGATGGGGGGGACTGTCGGGATTTTCATCCTGTCGGGTAGCCGCTGTTGGGATTTCAACCGGCAGCTAAACAATCCCATTCCCTCCATGACAGGTGTATCCCACAGAGCTAATGCCTCACTCCCACCTCCTAGTTTGGAGAAGATGTGGGCAATGAATACAAGCACAAGTAACAAGGACAAGCTTACATGTATAGAGACTGAGGGGTTTATATACTAAAGAGCGGGGTTTTACAAGTGGAGTTGTTGCCCATAGCAACCAATCAGATTCTAGCTATTATCATCTAGAAGGTGCTAGAAAATTAAGTAGAATCTGATTAGTTACTATGGGCAACATTTCCATTTCTAAAAACCTGCTCTTTAGTAAATATACCCCTGAGATACAGCAGACTGAGCTGAAAAACCAAGTTTTTTGGCAGTGATGCTGACTGAAACCCAGCACAGCAATCCTACAGTAGTTCACCTGATATGAAAACTATTGCCTTTCAGACATACAACCCGGGAAATTTCCTGCTCACACCCGGGAATTTCTCTTGTGCAAATTCCCAGGCATTTGGTCGAGACCCCCCTTTCACACTACAGCGTCTACTTGAGAAATTCCCAGGTAGACCCCTTTCAGACATAAGCCGGGTTTTTCTGCTTACCTGCCTCTGCCGTCTGCTCCTCCTAGCCTATCCCCTCTCCGCCGGCCAATCAAAATGCAGCATTTTTTATTTTTTTTATATAGTTATTAAATTAGTTGTTTTATTTATTTTATTGTCCTGGTGGTCCAGCGGGAGTGTGGGTGGCCCGCTATGGCTGAGACCAGTCTGCGGTCTCCAGCGAAGGCGGGTGTCCCCAGTGTCCGGCTGGGGTCCTGTGTCGCTGACTCGATCTACAGCGACACAGCCATCGGCGCGGGGGGTGGTGAGCAGCAGCGCTGAGCGTCCTATAGGAGCTGCTTGGTGCAGCCCGGGAGTAGTAAATTCCCAGGCAGGGGCGTATCTACCCATTGGCCAGGATGGCACTTGCCAGGGGTGCCGACTAAAGGGGGGTTGCCGTCCAGCAGTGTCACCAGCAGCGAAGGGGTGGACTAGTCCCGCGGCCCCACAAGTGTAGGGCAGACCGCAGTGAGAGTGGTCTGCCCTACACAGTTTACAAACACACAGCCACCAGCGGGCACTATATAGGGGGGACTACTACTGGGGGCACTGTATAGGGAGGACTACTACTGGGGGGAATGCAGCATAGGGGGGATTACTACTGGAGGCACTGTATTGGGGGGACTACTACTGGGGGCAATGCAGCATAGGGGGGATTACTACTGGGGGATTACTACTGGGGGCACTGCATAGGGGGGACTACTACTGGAGGCAATGCAGCATGCAGCATAGGGGGGATTACTACTGGAGGCACTGTATAGGGAAGACTACTACTGTAGGCACTGTATAGGGGGGGACTACTACTGGGGGAAATGCAGCATAGGGGGATTACTACTGGAGGCACTGTATAGGAAGGACTAATACTGGAGGCAATGCAGCATAGGGGGGATTACTACTGGGGGATTACTACTGGGGGCACTGCATAAGGGGGACAACTATTGGAGGCAATGCAGCAATGCAGCATAGGGGGGATTACTACTGGAGGCACTGTATAGGGGGGACTACTACTGGGGGGAATGCAGCATAGGGGGGATTACTACTGGAGGCACTGTATAGGGGGGACTACTACTAGAGGCAATGCAGCAATGCAGCATAGGGGGGATTACTACTGGGGGATTACTACTGGGGGCACTGCATAAGGGGGACAACTACTGGAGGCAATGCAGCAATGCAGCATAGGGGGGATTACTACTGGAGGCACTGTATAGGGAGGACTACTACTGGAGGGAATGCAGCATAGGGGGGATTACTACTGGAGGCACTGTATAGGGGGGGCTACTACTGGAGTCAATGCAGCATAGGGGGGATTACTACTGGAGGCACTGTATAGGGGGGACTACTACTGGGGGGAATGCAGCATAGGGGGGATTAATACTGGAGGCACTGTTTAGGGGGGACTACTACTGGAGTCAATGCAGCAATGCAGCATAGGGGGGATTACTACTGGAGGCACTGTATAGGGAGGACTACTACTGGAGGGAATGCAGCATAGGGGGGATTACTACTGGAGGCACTGTATAGGGGGGACTACTACTGGAGTCAATGCAGCATAGGGGGGATTACTACTGGAGGCACTGTATAGGGGGACTACTACTGGGGGGAATGCAGCATAGGGGGGATTACTACTGGAGGCACTGTATAGGGGGGACTACTACTGGAGTCAATGCAGCATAGGGGGGATTACTACTGGAGGCACTATATAGGGGGACTACTACTGGGGGGAATGCAGCATAGGCGGGATTAATACTGGAGGCACTGTTTAAGAGGGACTACTACTGGAATTAATGCAGCAATGCAGCATTGGGGGGATTACTACTGGGGGCACTGCATATGGGGGACTACTACAGGAGGCAATGCAGCAATGCAGCATAGGGGGGATTACAACTGGAGGCACTGTATAGGGGGGACTACTACTGGAGGCAATGCAGCAATGCAGCATAGGGGGGATTACTACTGGGGGCACTGCATAGGGGGGGAGGGGGGCGCCGGTCCTTACATTGCCAGGGGCACTTGGATCCCTAGATACACCCCTGTTCCCAGGTAGCACCTTTCAGACATAAGCAGGGTAATTTCCCAGGACTTAAGTCCCGGGAAATTCCCTGGTTGATTGAAGGGTACCTTTCAGGCGTACGTGGCAACCGGGAATTTGGTATGTCTGAAAGGGGTATTAGTAACTCTTGTTCTCCAGTTCCATCTGTACCTTCCTCTATATACTGCAGACCAGAGGTTCTCAAACTCAAGAGCTCATTCAGACCCGCTACCTAGATGCGTTTGCTCGTACCCTGCGTATGCAAATCCAGCGCATGTCCAGCAAGGCAGGCGATCGCACAGCAAGGCATTAGCTTACCCACTATGTCTTGGCGTGTGATCACTTTGTGTATGCAGATGCCCACCAGCCAATCGTAAGATGCCCACTTGCGCACGTCACCTCCTGGAAGTGCATGAAATCATTGGTACATCGAGCACCATTGCATGCGATCGCAGTGCTTCAGATTGACTATACTCTGCCGCAAGCACTGCGATCACTTCAGTGTGAAATACAACCAAGTGACGTGTACTATGATGCTGCCTTTTAATTATGCACGCCTCTGAAAGGGCGTTGAGACAGTCAGACACGCCTGCTTTCACACCTCTACTGCTCCGTTTCTGTTACCACCCACAAACGACTTCTCCTGTCACTCACTCTGCTGGGCTGTCTATGCGCAGCGAGTGATCGCTTCCTGAGCATTCGCACTAGTTCGCGCATGGGCATTGCGAAGCATACGCATGCGTAGATTGCAAATATCAGCCAGATATGAGCGTTTGCATCCTAGCGAGCGGGTCTGAATCAGATCCTCAGTCCTCAGGACCCCAAACATTTTCCAGGTCTCCTCACAGAATCACAAGTGAAATAATTAGCTGCACCTGTGGATCTTTTAATATGCATCAGTGAGTAATGACTACACCTGTGCACCTGCTGGGTGACCTGGGAAATGCGATATGCCATAATTATTGTGCTGCTGTCAGTGAGGCAGTGATGTGCTACTGTCAGTTAGGCGGGGATGTGCTTCTGTCAGTGAGGCGGTGATGTGCTGCTGTCAGTGAGGTGGTGATGTGCTGCTGTTAGTGAGGCTGGGATAAGCTGCTGTCAGTGAGGCGGAGATGTGCTGCTATCAGTGAGGCGGGGATCTGCTGCTGTCAGTGAGGTGGGGAGGTGCTGCTGTCAGTGAGGCGGGGATGTGCTGCGGTCAGTGAGATGGGGGTCTGTTGCTGTCAGTGAGGCAGTGATGTGCTACTGTCAGTGAGGCAGTGATGTGCTGCTGTCAGTGAGGCAGGGATGTGCAGCTGTCAGTGAGGCAGGGATGTGCTTCTGTCAGTGAGGCGGGGATGTGCTGCTGTCAGTGAGGCAGGGATGTGCTGCTGTCAGTGAGGCGGGGATGTGCTGCTGTCAGTGAGACGGATGCGCTGCTGTCAGTGAGATGGATGTGCTGCTGTCAGTGAGGCGGGGATGTGCTGCTGTCAGTGAGACGGATGCACTGCTGTCAGTGAGATGGATGTGCTGCTATCAGTGAGGAGGTAATGTTCTGCTGTCAGTGAGGTAGAGTAATGGATTATTTGAGAAAGGGGGGCCCCAAATCGGTGTCTTGCTTAGGGCCCCATGAGGTCTTTATCCACCTCTGATGAGGGGGGGTGAGTTCTGGGGCATGATTATAATTCAGGGAGAAGGGGGGTTGTTAGGTTTAAAGAGGACAGTTCTGGGACTTTTTTTTAATTAAGGTAAAAGAGGGGTTGCCAGTTTTAGGGGGCAGATCTGGATCATGATTTTAATTGAGGGAGAATGACGGGTTGTCAGTTTTAGGGGGCAGATCTGGATCATGATTTTAATTGAGGGAGAATGACGGGTTGTCAGTTTTAGGGGGCAGTTCTAGGATACAATTTTAATTGAAGGAATTGTCAGGTTTGAGACTGATTACAGTAATTGAGGAAGGAGGGGATATGGTGGCTGATGGGTAATGGAGTGGCACAGGATGCATGGTGGCTAAAGCTGGGTACACACCTATACAATCGCAGATTCGATGCGACAGTTCGATCGACAATGCTACCATTCGGAAGTGCCGATCACAGTCCCGATACACGCGTATACACATATACAATCCAATGTACGACCTTCCATCCTGCACTGCCGAAATATCGCAAGGAAATGATTGTACCAGCGTACACACTTTCCCGATTTCAGGCTGCGCTGTAGCTAAATTGAACATAATGGGCAGGAAGGGGGTGTGATTATGAGACCAAAACAAGCCTACAGGAACATTTTCAGTGCTATTACGTCCGTTTGTTTATGAACTAGCTACAGTAGTTTTAGAACAGAACATTCGTTTGTCTTTGTCATTCTCCAGCATGAGTTTGATTTTGAGAAAACACAGCCCAGCAAGTTGTGGAACTACACTGTCCAGCAAGTCAAGCCTTGCAGTATAGGTGGTGGGGTAAAGGTTTTAAGGTAAAGGAAGGACGTATGCTTGTGTCCACTATCAAGTACTGTAGGTGGTGGGGTAAAGGGAAAAAAATGGAGAATATGTATATGAAGAGGAGCGTGGCGCACAGAAAGCTTCCTGAACTTCCAGAGTTTAATTATGCACGCCCAGAGAGGCAGCCCCAGGTTTGGTGTACAATCGCACGAATGGTGGAAGGTGCATACACACAGCACTTTTGGTACGACCAGTCCCTGTCAAATCGGATGAAAATGAAACTGCACAGAAGATGCGATCCTCCGATTCAACCAGTTTTCATCCGACAAAGCAGGATGGAACGTGCGTACATACTCTTTCTATATCGAATGGACAGATCGAAATTGAAAGAATGGGCTGACGATTGTATATGTCTGTACCCAAGTTTAGGGGTAATGGGTGATACAGGGGCATGTTGGCTTAGGGGAGATGGGTGATACAGGGGGTATGGTGGTTTAGGGATAATGGGTGATACAGGGGGCATGCTGGTTGAGGTAATGGAGTACCTTGGACCACCGGCATTTATTAACCATGCCATAATCAGGCCTTAGACCTGTGGCACTGATAGGCAGGCATTAGACCCATACTCCTGTAAGTGACCCTGGGCAATAGGCCCAGGTCAAATAAACTGGCATAATCTGTATAAGGGGCACTACTGTGTGGAATATGAAATGTGAATAGGGGGGCATTTTTGTGTGGCATGTGACTTTTGGGCACTGTGTGGCATAATGTGAATTGGGGGTATTATATTACAGTACATATAATGTAAAATGGATCTGGCTTTTATAATGTAACATGGACCAGGGTGTTTCAATATATTTTATGTGCGTCTATCTTTTTCGATGTATTGTATTTGGATATGGGTTTTTCAGTATTTTTTATGTGAATCATGGGGTTCACTAACCGCTAGGCAGTTTTAGCGGGACACATCGTTCTGCCCAACTTCAAAAGGGCAGAATGTGCCCTGTCCTTTTGGCAGCACCCTGCTAAAACAACATTATGGGTGCCGTCCCCACCCGTGGGCTGCAGTGTCCCGCGGGTGGGAAAAATAGCTGTGCAGTGATCACCTCCAGTGAATAGATGCTGTGCACATGTGCACGGCATCTATTTACTAGGGGTGAGCGGGTTCGGATTTCTGAAATCCGAACCCCCCCGAGCCCCCCCGATCCGAGTCCGATCCGAGTCAGGCTCGACTTTTCCCGCCTGACTCGGATCTGACATCGAGGCAAAACGTCATCATCCCGCCTTCCGAGTCTCGCGGGTTTTGGATCCTATATAAGGTACCCGCGTCGGCGCCATTTTCTCACTCGGCTGTGGACAGTGAAGAGGGAGGGTGGGAGTTAGTGCTGTGTAGTGTAGTGTAGTGTAGTGCTGCTGTTGTCCACTACTTCAAAGTCCATAGGGGCTGGCTGTGTTGTGCTGTGCTGCTGTTGTTAATAGGGGCTGTGTCCACTACTTCAAAGTCCATAGGGGCTGGCTGGACTGTGTTGTGCAGTCAGTTCTCCATAGGGGCTGTGTCCACTCCAAAGTCCTGTGCAGTGTCCCAGTCCTAAAGGGGTGCTGTAGTGTTGTCCAGGGGGTGCTCTGTCCATCAGGGGTGCTCCCCCCAAGTGCTAAAAAAATAATATATTTTCTGTGTTTGTGAATTGTGTGCGCAGTAGCCGCACGTGCATCAACAAAGTAGTGCCAAGCGTGCGCCTGTGTCATAAGTAAAGGGCCGGCTGGCTTGACCGTTAAAGGGTGCTGTAACCCCCGAAAGTACACTCCAGTCCAAACCAAAAAAAAATTATTTTCTGTGTTTGTGAATTGTGTGCGCAGTAGCCGCACGTGCATCAACAAAGTAGTGCCAAGCGTGCGCCTGTGTCATAAGTAAAGGGCCGGCTGGCTTGATCGTTAAGGGTGCTGTAACCCCCGAAAGTACACTCCAGTCCAAACCAAAAAAAAAATTATTTTCTGTGTTTGTGAATTGTGTGCGCAGTAGCCGCACGTGCATCAACAAAGTAGTGCCAAACGTGCGCCTGTGTCATAAGTAAAGGGCCGGCTGGCTTGACCGTTAAGGGTGCTGTAACCCCCGAAAGTACACTCCAGTCCAAACCAAAAAAAAAATTATTTTCTGTGTTTGTGAATTGTGTGCGCAGTAGCCGCACGTGCATCAACAAAGTAGTGCCAAACGTGCGCCTGTGTCATAAGTAAAGGGCCGGCTGGCTTGACCGTTAAGGGTGCTGTAACCCCCGAAAGTACACTCCAGTCCAAACCCAAAAAAAAATTATTTTCTGTGTTTGTGAATTGTGTGCGCAGTAGCCGCACGTGCATCAACAAAGTAGTGCCAAGCGTGCGCCTGTGTCATAAGTAAAGGGCCGGCTGGCTTGACCGTTAAGGGTGCTGTAACCCCCGAAAGTACACTCCAGTCCAAACCAAAAAAAAAATTATTTTCTGTGTTTGTGAATTGTGTGCGCAGTAGCCGCACGTGCATCAACAAAGTAGTGCCAAGCGTGCGCCTGTGTCATAAGTAAAGGGCCGGCTGGCTTGACCGTTAAGGGTGCTGTAACCCCCGAAAGTACACTCCAGTCCAAACCTAAAAAAAAATTATTTTCTGTGTTTGTGAATTGTGTGCGCAGTAGCCGCATGTGCATCAACAAAGTAGTGCCAAGCGTGCGCCTGTGTCATAAGTAAAGGGCCAGCTGGCTTGACCGTTAAAGGGTGCTGTAACCCCCGAAAGTACACTCCAGTCCAAACCAAAAAAAAATTATTTTCTGTGTTTGTGAATTGTGTGCGCAGTAGCCGCACGTGCATCAACAAAGTAGTGCCAAGCGTGCGCCTGTGTCATAAGTAAAGGGCCGGCTGGCTTGACCGTTAAGGGTGCTGTAACCCCTGAAAGTACACTCCAGTCCAAACCTAAAAAAAAATTATTTTCTGTGTTTGTGAATTGTGTGCGCAGTAGCCGCACGTGCATCAACAAAGTAGTGCCAAGAGTGCGCCTGTGTCATAAGTAAAGGGCCGGCTGGCTTGACCGTTAAAGGGTGCTGTAACCCACAAAGTACACTCCAGTCCAAACCAAAAAAAAAATTATTTTCTGTGTTTAGCCGCACGTATATATCAAATCGATATAACATAAATGGAGGACCAAACTTTCTCCGATAAAAATAAAATAGAGAAAGATCAAGAACCACTTCCTCCTAGTGCTGAAGCTGCTGCCACTAGTCATGACATAGACGATAACATGCCATCAACGTCGTCTGCCAAGGCCGATGCCCAATGTCATAGTAGAGGGCACATACAATCCCAAATGGCAAAGTTCAGGAAAATGACCTTGAAAAAGACATTTAAATCAGCTGAAGAGAAACGTAAACTTGCCAATATGCCATTTACGACACGGAGTGGCAAGGAACGGCTAAGGTCGATCCCTAGTATGTTCATGACTAGTGGTTCAGCTTCACATGACGATGGAAGCACTCCTCCCACTAAAAAAATCAAAAGAGTTAAGCTGGCAAAAGCACAGCGAAGAACTGTGCTTTCTAAGAAGATATCACAAATCCCCAAGGAGAGTCCAAGTGTGGTGGTGGTTGCGATGCCTGACCTTCCCAGCACTGGACGGGAAGAGGTGGCTCTTTCCACCATTTGCACGCCCCCTGCAAGTGCTGAAAGGAGCACCCACAGTCCACTTGCTGATATGCAAATTGAAGATGTCACTGTTGAAGTACAACAGGATGAGGATACTGGTGTAGCTGGCGCTGAGGAGGAAGTTGGCGAGGAGGATTCTGATGGTGATGTGGTTTGTTTAAATCAGGCTCCGGGGGAGACAGTTGTTGTCCGTGGGATGAAAAAGCCCATCACGGTCATGCCTGGGCAGAAGACCAAACATTCCACCTCTTTGGTCTGGCAATATTTCTATCCAAATCCGGACAACAACTGTCTTGCCATATGTACCATATGTAAAGGTGAAATAAGTAGGGGTAGGGACGTCAACCACCTAGGAACATCCTCCCTTATACGGCACCTGCAGCGCGTTCATAAAAAGTTACTGTCAAGTTCAGAAACTTTGGCTCAGACCGTAAGCAGTCCAGGGACACCTAAATCCCGTTGTCCTGTTGTATCCAAGCGCCTGCAAACCACACCGTCAACTCCCTCCTCGTCAATTTCCTCCTTAGTCAGGATCGGAAGTAGTCCTGCAGGCCATATCACTGGCATGACTGACTCTCCTATCCGGGATTCCTCCGGAGGATCCTGCATTGCTACGCCTACTGCTGCCGCTGCTGCTGTTGCTGCTGCTGCTGGGAGTCGTTCATCATCCCAGAGAGGAAGTAGGAACACCACTACTTTTACTAAACAATTGACCCTCCAACAGTCCTTAGCGAGGAGGATGAAGTACGACAGCAGTCATCCTGAAGCAAAACGTATAACTGAGGCCTTGACTGCTATGTTGGTGTTAGACGTGCGTCCGGTATCCGCCATTAGTGCAGTGGGATTTAGACAATTGATGGAGGTAGTGTGTCCCCGGTTCCAAATCCCGTCTAGATTCCACTTCACTAGGCAGGCGATACCGAGACTGTACAGAAACGTCAGAAAAAGTGTCCTCAGTGTCCTGAAAAATGCCGTTGTACACAATGTCCACTTAACCACGGACATGTGGACAAGTGGAACAGGGCAGACTAAGGACTATATGACTGTGACAGCCCACTGGGTAGATGTATCACCTTACGCAGCAACAGCAGCAGCGTCACCAGTAGCAGCATCTCAGAAACGCCAGCTCGTTACAAGGCAGGCTACGCTGTGTATCACCGGTTTCAGTAAGAGGCACACCGCCGACAACCTCTTAGAGAAACTGAGGGAAATCATCGCCCAGTGGCTTACCCCACTTAGACTCTCCTGGGGATTTGTGATATCTGACAACGCCACCAATATTGTGCGGGCATTACATCTGGGCAAATTCCAGCACGTCCCATGTTTTGCTCACACAATAAACTTGGTGGTGCAGAATTTTCTGAAAAGCGACAGGGGCGTGCAGGAGACGCTTTGGGTGGCCCGAAAAATTTCTGGCCACTTTCGCCATTCAGCGACTGCGTGCCGAAGACTGGAGCGCCAGCAAACACTCTTGAACCTGCCCCGCCATCACCTGAAGCAAGAGGTTGTGACGCGGTGGAACTCAACCCTCTATATGCTTCAGAGGATGGAGGAGCAGCAAAAGGCCATACAAGCCTATACATCCACCTATGACATAGGCAAAGGAGGGGGTATGCACCTGACTCAAGCGCAGTGGAGAATGATTTCCGTGTTGTGCAAGGTTCTTCAGCCCTTCGAACTTGCCACACGTGAAGTCAGTTCAGACACTGCCAGCTTGAGTCAGGTCATTCCCCTCATCAGGCTTTTGCAGAAGCAGCTGGAGAAAGTGAAGGAGGAGCTAAGACGGAGCGATTCCGCTCGGCATGTGGGACTTGTGGATGAAGCCCTTCATTCGCTTTGCCAGGATTCCAGGGTGGTCAATCTGTTGAAATCAGACCACTACATTTTGGCCACCGTGCTCGATCCTAGGTTTAAAGCCTATGTGGTGTCTCTCTTTCCGGCCGACACAAGCCTGCAGAGGTGCAAAGACCTGCTGGTGAACACACTGTCAGCTGAAGCGGAACGTGACACGTCAACGGCTCCTTCTTCATTTTCTCCCGCAACTGGGGCTGCCAGGAAAAAACTTAGGTATCCTAAGCAACCCGCTGGCGGTGATGCAGGGCAGGCAGGACCAAGTTTGGACATCTGGTCCGGACTGAAGGACCTGGCAACAATTTCTGACATGTCTACTGTCACTGCATATGATACTGTCACCATTGACAGAATGGTGGAGGATTACATCGGTGACAGCATCCAAGTAGGCATGTCAGACAGTCCATACCTGTACTGGCAGGAAAAAGAGGCAATTTGGAGGCCCCTGTACAAACTGGCTCTATTTTACCTGAGTTGCCCCCCCTCCAGTGTGTACTCCGAAAGAGTGTTTAGTGCAGCCGGGAACCTTGTCAGCGAAAGGCGTAGGAGGTTGCTTCCACAGAATGTGGAGAAGATGATGTTCATCAAAATGAATTATCAGCTCTTCCAGGGAGACCAGCCTCCAGAACGTACAGAGGGACCTGTGGTGGTGGATTCAAGTGGGGACGAGTTAATACTTTGTGAGGATGAGGATGTACACACTGAAGAGGGTGAGGAATCGGTGGATGAGGAGGATGAGGATGACATCTTGCCTCCGTAGAGCCAGTTTGTGCAGGGACACATTAATTGCCAGCTTGTTTTGTGGGGGCCCAAACGAACCAATCATTTCAGCCACAGTTGTGTGGCAGACCCTGGCGCTGAAATGATTGATTTGTTAAAGTGTGCATGTCCTGTTTATACAACATAAGGGTGGGTGGGAGGGCCCAAGGACAATTCCATCTTGCACCTCTTTTTTTCTTTGCATTATGTACAGTTTGGGGCCTAGTTTTTCTAACTGCCATCCTGTCTGCCACTGCAGTGTCACTCCTAGATGGGTCACGTGTTTGTGCCGCCCACTCGTGTCGCTTAGCATAGTCATCCAGCTACCTCGGTGCAACCTTTTGGACATAAAAACACTATTGTGAGGTGTGAGGTGTTCAGAATAGACTGGAAATGAGTGGAAATTAAGGTTATTGAGGTTAATAATAGCATAGGAGCAGAAAAACCTACAAATTCTGTGATTTTAGCTGTTTTTATGCTTTTTTTCAAAAAAATACAGATCCAAAACACAAAACCCAGAACCCAAAACACGGAAGGGTGGTTTTGGCAAAACCAATCCAGATCCAAAACACGAAGAAAGATCCAGATCCAAAACCAAAACACAAAACACGAAAAGTGGCCGGTGCACACCCCTACTATTTACAGAGAGAGCAGAGCTTGGGGGCAGCATAGCAAGTGTCTGTAAGTGCGGGGTCACCCCCAAGAGTGATGAAAACGGGCATGACCACAAGACACCCCCTTTTCTTGTGGTCATGCCCCCTTTTTGGGGCGCACTACAGTGCCCTTTCTAGGTCCAGTGCCCTGTCCGACGCCGGACCTAGAGTGAACACTACATAACCTTGTAAACTGAGTAAACCACATATATATATATAATATATATATATATATATATATATATATATATATATGTTTATATAGTAAATTGTAATCTGGGGGCCCATGAGGTCTTAATTCAGAAAGTAGGGATATGAGCCGACCCCCGTGTTTTGGTTTTGGAGCTGTATCTCCTTCAAGGTTTTGGATCTGGATTTGGTTTTGCAAAACCACCCTCAAGTGTTTTGGTTTTGGTTTTGGATCTGGATTTAAAAAAAAAATAGATAAAAAGTTTTAAAAACAGCTAAAATCAAGTAATTTATGCATTCCAAACCCCGAAATTCGGATTTAAAGTCCGAATTCCAAACTGCAAAAAGATCAGAACCGCAACCCATATTTACCTATATGTCCTCAGGAGATCAGAACCGTAACTTGGATTTACCCAGATTCATGAAATTCGGGTGGATTCGGATTTCTGGAGAACCGAACCGCACGTTTCTAGTAAAAAGACACCATGGGGCCACCCCTTGCATAAAAAAATACACCTGTCCTTGCTTAAGAAATAAAAAATGAAAAAGCCCAGGTTTTGCTTATTCACTAAAAAAAGACCAAAGGCTTGCTTTATTAGTAAAAAAAATAAGCCCCTCGCAACAATTAAAGTTTCATATTTAGAAATATTTTGTTTATTTAATTCTGTCTCCAATTAATCAGTTTATGAACGTATATAGAATATCTATCATGCTTTTATAGATTTTTTTTCTTTTGGGCGGGGGTGCCATTTTTCAATTTTCCCTGGCGCCAAAAACCCTAGTTAAGCCTCTGCCCGAACCTTCAGGCTCATTCAGTCAATAAAAAGAGAAAAAAAAAAACATTTTGTTTTTGCAATATTTATTACAAAACACTAGGCTATGACAAAACCTCTAAAAATAATTTGATCTTCCTATTGTGCGTTTATTTTTATTTCATGATAATTTGCCTTTAAAAATAAATAGTCTTTGGGGGGGGAGACGATTGGGAACAAAGGGCACAATAATGGAAGTGCTGGTTATATTGCACAATATGCAAGCCCATCCCTGATGAGTTGCTACTTTTTGAAAACGCCGTATTAACTTTTTAAACTACTTAATAATTGTTTCAACCATCCTCTGATGTTATTATATAGGACTATGTATTTCTAAAGGGTTAAAAAGTAGCAATTGGCACCCAATTATCTCTCTCTTGCTGCCGCAAGTACATCTTTAGGTCACATGGGAACATTACCCTTTTTGTAAGAACATTTTATTACAACATGTACCCAAAATTTAATTTCCTTTTTAGCCTTCTTTTCATTACTATGGAGATCCTAATCGCCATTCTCAAAGAATGCATCTAATACGTCTTGGGAGTACTATTAAAAGTGGATGTAAAATAAGAATTCAGATACAGATTCTTGGTGGGTGTCCTTCTATCCACCAACACACTAATTCATGTATACTGCAATCTTCATGAATGTCAATTGCATAGGATTAACATATGCAATTGTATAATCATTACACAGAGGGTTGCAAACTTTAAAACAGTAATATCTATGTTCTTCAGTTCGGTGGTGTAGATATTGGCTTATGATTGGTTGGGAGCTGCTATAACTAACTAGTCCATAGACTTAACTAGCTAAACGTTGATAGAATCTAACTCAGAATACTTTTTCATATAGTCCCCCCAAAAATGTTTGCCTCTTTAAGAATTAATCAGAAGTTTCTGTAAAGAAAAAGAGTTGGTAGCATTTTTTTTTTTATCTTTTATTGCCTAACTTTATATATTAGTCAAAAGCTTTCAATAGTCTGTCAGGGGTCAGCCTAGGATCGGCCTCTCTCACCTCCTTGCCGGCTTCCCCTGACTTCCTTGCAGTCAGACGTATGGTGCAGTGATGGATGTGGGGCTGAGTATTCTGCCTTAGGTGCTTTTTGCGAGCTTCCATGGTCGGCTGTGTGTGCTGGGGATCGGAGTTCCCATCATGGGCGCTGCCATGACAGTTCCTCTCATGTGACAGTACTCCTAACCTATGGTAGCATGATTTCAGTCAGCTGATGCTGTGCTCCAGTAATCTGCTACCCCTTGGTATAAATCCGCCTCCAGAACTCCAGGAAGTTGCTGTTCAACTTCTTCTTCTCTGTTCCAGTGATACCAGCGTGGCTCTGTGCTAATCTTTCAGAGAGTTACTTCAGCCTGTTCACAGTTCTTCAGTTTCCAGTATTAGCTTCCAAGCTATTCTTAGTCTGAGAGTAGTTCTCTTCCAGTATCCAGACTGTTTTGTTTTCTATGTCTGTGTGTCTTTGTATATGTGCTGCTAGTATTGCAGCTTCCTTGTGTCACTGAGTTGTCAGATTACCTGATGGTATTAATTAGCTCACAGCTGGACTTCCCAGCACATATCTGTGTCAATCTGCCCTGTGTCTTGTCAGTGCAAATCGGCACTTGCATTTAGCACTCTCCTAGTGTATGCCTGACTTCTCTTTGTGTCTTGTCTCTGCCAATCATTTCCAGCGTTACCATATATTCCCTGAGTCCACTCTGCTCTTGTCTGTGCAATCTCCAGTATATGTCTGTGCTCTTTGCTCAGTGTCTTGTCTCCGGTAATCAGCTCCAATCATTTTCAGCATTTCCATATATTCCCTGAGTCCACTCTGCTCTTGCCTTTGCAATCCCCAGTATATGTCTGTGTTTTTCTGCATACTTAACTGTTTCCAGTCATTGCCTGTGTTATAGCATTCAGTTCCATTTCCAGAGTTCATTCATTCCATTCACCTCCAGTCATATTGCATTCATTATAGTATCCAGTCTTCTGCCATTCCCAGGTACCTGTCCAGAGGGCTGCGACCTGCTCACTTGGTGCAGCTGAAAAACAAATCCCAATTGGAGGGGTCACTGGAGAAAACCACCAAGTGAGTTAGACTCCGCGCCTCTGGGCAGGTCTAGCCAAACCTGGGTTTGGCCGCAACTAGGAGACCTAGTCTAGTCACTCCCCTAGTCACCCGAACCCCTCGGCTCACCGTCCTCCACAGAGGAATTCTTGCACTGGATCGTGACATAGTCCTTATGTCTATTTGGCAGACACTCTATTGTTTCATTGTCTAATTTGGAAAATATTAATTAAATTAGATAAAAGTCAATTGGTTGCTATGATTTACCTCTGTTATGGATTGGATGGTTAATCAGACAAGAGTTGTCAGAGGACTGCTGCCAGTTGACTAGTTGTGACCAAGTGTAGAATATGAGGGGCAGCCTTTGGGCTGTAGAGGCAGCTGGGGGGGCTGGTCGATAGAGTCTAGTTGTGGCCAAGGGCAGGAGAGGAGAAGCAGCCTTTGGGCTGTAGAAGCAGCCTTGAGGGCTGATTTGATAGAGACTAGTCGTGGCCAATGGACAGATGATGTGATGCAGCCTTTGGGCTGTTGGAGCAGCCTTGGGGGCTGATTGTGGCCTTTATAGTTGTGGCCAAGGCACTAATGGAGTGAAGCAGCCTTTGGGCTGTTGCAGCAGCCTTGACGGCTGATAGTGACATGGGGCTCCAGAACCGTTGCAGCCTTTGGGATGATGAGACTCAGGAGAGGAATGCAACAGAGAATGCAGCGCAGCTACTAGTGTCACCGAGATGACACTGGTGATGGTGTGCTGGATTGCGCACCTGGAACGCAGAGCTGCTACCAGTGCTGCCGGGATGACACTGGTGACGGTGTGCTAGATGGCGCACCTGGAACGCAGAGCTGCTACCATTGATGCCGGGATGACACTGGCGATGGTGTGCTAGATTGCGCACCTGAAATGCAGAGCTGCTACCAGTGCCGCCGGGATGACACTGGCAATGGTGTGCTAGATGGTGCACCTAGAACGCAGAGCTGCTGCCAGTGTCGCCATGATGACACTGGCAAGGTGTGCTAGATTGTGCACCTGGACCGCAGAACTGCAACTAGCATCACTGGGTTGACACAAGCCGCTGGATGGTGACAGGAGCTTCAGAGGTAGGAAGCACTCCGTGCTGCCCAGATGGTACAAGCAACACGTGTGGACGGATTACAGGTGGAGCCGCCTGGATGGAAAAAATGGCACACACAGAGCACAGCAAGACTGACTCTGAACTCAACTGACAGACAGGGTACAGGAAACCGGAAGTACGAAGAACTTCTATCACCGGCATGGAGTACAGGGCTGGTTGAATTTTAACAGAGTCCAATCAGAGCAAGTCTCCCTTAATGACAGATTACTGTGCAGCTGGGCTGTGTCCAGACAGGAGAATCAATTAGTGCACCTGACACTGCACACAGACAGGCAGTACTTAGTGCAGTGCCTCAGTAGCAACTAATTCTGGAACTCCAAGCAATATGATGTGCTTAACTGCAGATCCTAACAACCTCCCAAGGAACAGTTAAAAAACTATTTTACAAAATAATTATCTCACAGAGATAGTTGTCATGTTACTATGTAGTTTCTGCATGCTACCAAAGAAGGCAGAGCCAGAGAGTAAGTCATCAGAGGTGGGTTGCAAGCTTTTAGAGATCCATAGGGAGTACTGAGTAAAGTCCAGAGATCCATTTCCATGCAACAGACCTTCACGGACCAAGTCCATCCAACAGACCACCTCCTCATTAGTAAGTAGGATTTTTGAACCTGATCAATACTTCTAAAGCTGGTACACAGTAACTGGCTTCTCTTTTCTGCTTCCCAATTACTGATATTCTCATACTTCAATGTAATCTGTTCATTCTGCCAGTGATACCCTCATACCTCAATGCCATCTGTTCATTCTGCCAGTAATATCCTCATACCTCAATTTCATCTGTCCATTTTGCCAGTGATATCCTCATACCTCAATGTCATCTGTTCATTCTGCCAGTGATATCCTCATACCTCAATGTCATTTGTTCATTCTTCCAGTGATATCCTTATGCCTCATTACCATCTGTTCATTCTGCCAGCGATATTTTTGTACCTCAAATCATAGTGCTGTTTGTTATCGACGATCGTCTGGTACTCATGCAGGGGGTCATGACATGCATGGTGCCAGCAATGCAGGCCATACTTTCTTTTTTTTTCCAATACATTTTTATTGAGTTTTCATCATAAAACAAGTTACAATTGGGAACAGATATAAAATAAGAGAATGGGGAGAACTTAAAAAAGAAGGAAGGAATGGGTGTGCAAATATATAAGACAAAATCCTAGACTGTAATACTTTTCTAATACACTAAAACATACTATCGCAGCAAATAGGTAAACCTACATTTTATAGACATAATATTAAACATCAGAAAGAGGTGACTGAGAAAAAAGGAGGGTGGGACCAGTGTTCTCGCCCATCGTAGTAGAACCATTCTGCATTTCTCTATACTCATTCCCCTTAAACCACTTCATGTGGGGAGATGAGGCAGATGTGGAGTATTTGCATTCTATGGTCTTGAAATCACAATGCCTCTGGACTTTTGCATAATGACTGTTAAACTAGGCACTGGGGATGATCTCCATAGCTGGCCTTGTAAGCGATTAGTATATGACCCATAATATACCTATCTCCCGGACACATATAACCAGGGTAAAAATGGAAAAAAGCAATAGATGGATCCACAGGTAGTTGCACCCCCGTAACATATCCAATTAAAGCAAAAATCTCAGACCACACTGATTGCAGTAGGGGGCAAGACCAAAAAAAAATGAAAGATACTAAACACACAGCCACAGCTCCTCCAACATTGTTTAGATACAGAGGGACAGATTTTATGCTGCTTTTCTGGTGTTAATTATGGTTGCTGAATTAGCTTAAAAAAACATTTCTGAGTGACTAATGCAACGGGACATTTTAAAACATGTGCGAAATATAATCTCCAAGTCCTCCTCCGCTAGGGTTTTAGAAAGGTCCTCCTCCCACTTCTTTTGAAACAACAATTTACCCTTCTTGCCTTCCCTAATCTGAGAAAGATACCACCAAGAAATTCCCCCCTTAAGCTTAGAGGACTGAAAACGTGCAGATATATATTCAGGAAGAGTTGTACGAACAACAGATGAAGGGAAGGAACGCTTAATCCATTGTCGCACTTCTAAATACTTATAAAAATCCTTCCCGGGGACATTGGGCCTGATTCAGACCCGTTCGCTAGATGCGGCCACTCGCTCCCAGCGTATGTAAATTTATCTAAGTGATTTCAAGGCAGGCACTCTACAGCAAGACATAAGCACGCCCACTATGTTTTGGCAAGCGATCACTTTGTGTTTCCAGATGCCCACCAGCTTGTCTTTAGCTGCCTACTTGCGGACGTCATCTCCAGGAAGTATATACAACCATTGGTACATCAGGAACCAACGGATCAGACCGCAGCACTTGTGGTTGACTGTACCCTACCGCAAGCACTGCAAGCAGATCAGTGTAAAATTCAACCAGGTGAAGTGTACTATGACACTGCCGGTAAATTATGCATGCTTCTGAAACAGCGTTGAAACACTCTGGCACGCCTGCGTTCGCGACTCCACTCCCCCATTACTACTGCCCTGCCCGTTACTACCCACAAAAGGCCTCTCCTGTCACTCATTCCACTGGGCTGTCTTAGCAGGACGAGCGAGCACATTTCGATCGCTCGTACTAGATTGCGCACGTGCACTGCGAACTACACACATGCGCACACTAACGAACATCGTCTGCAACCAGCGGCTGCTTACTAGCAAGCGGATCTGAATCAGGCCCATTGTGTTTACTTTGAAGGACGGAGAAGGGAACCACTGCTGTTTCATCAACAAGATCCCCCAGTGAGCAGATACCACCCGTTACCCAAGAACTTAACCGCAAATCCCCAATTAGATTAGCAATACTAGAGAGGGAAACGGCTGGAGCTGGTAATATAATATCCATACCAGCAGCTACCACTTTGTGCCATGCTAATAAGGATGTTTTGACTGATCCGGGAAGTGATGCACCCAGGGGACGCATATGGACAGGTAACCACAGTAGATCAGGGAGGGAAAAGGGTTTCACCACATCTTTCTCCCATACCACCCATGGCTTGGGGATATCTTTCTCAAACCAATCCCCTATCTGACTCAAAAGACATGAAAGTTGATATTTTTCCAGGTCAGGAAATGCATACCACCATCGAATTTAGGTACTGATAATGTACCCCTCGCAATACTTGGCCTACTTCCCTTCCATACATACTGAATCACAGTCTTATAGAATCTGTTACAAAAGGACTTAGGGATCAGCCTAGGAACTGTTCGGAATAAATATAAGAGCTTTGGCAATAGAACCATTTTGAAGGCAGCTATCCTTCCCAGCTAGGAAACTTCATGTGACATCCAGTCCCTTGTAAAACTTTCGAACGCTTTAAACAGGGGACTATGGGCCTGATTCAGACCCGCTCACAAGCGCTATGCACTCGTGAGTGGGTCGATGTTAGACCACTGCGCATGCGCACGCTGGAGCCGGCTCCGACGTGCGCATGCGCGAGACCCAGCTAGCGAAAAGGGGGTGGCTGTCGATTTTGATCGACAGCTCGCACCGTATTGGAGGCGTGGCGTGGGGGTGGCTTCACAAATGGAGGCATTCCCATGTGAACGCCTGCCGTTTGTGGGCGGCCCCACTGACATCACCAGTGATGTCAGTGAGAGAGCTTCCGGCTCTATTAGAGCAGAAGCTCTCTGGGGCTTGCGGCCACGAGACCCTACCACAAGGGTCTCGTCGCAAGCCTGATGGTCGCAATGGACTTGACCATCGTGACCATCATCCTTGCCGCTCGCAATAGCTGTGGGTGGCCACCCACAGCTATGCGAGCGGCCGGGAGGCCGCTCCAAAACAAAAAATAATGCCCTGATTCAGAGTGAGCGCCCTGTCAGAGCGTCCGGCTCTGAATCAGGGCCAATAATTCCAATCAAGTAAGTCTTTTTCCTTGGTTAAATGAACCCCTAAATATTTAAGTGAGCACGATTGCCAAGAATAATTGTATGACTTCTTAAGCTCCTCTAATATGTTACTAGAGATATTTAATGGAAGGGCTTCAGTTTTATTGGTATTTAGTTTGTAATAGGAAAACTTGGAATAGGAATCTAAGATATGGTGAAGAGCGGGGAGAGAATCCTGTGTACCAAACAGGCACAGCAGGATATCATCTGTGAATAAACAAATCTTGTAGTTAGTATCACCTACTTTAGGACCCCATATGAACTCCTCAGCTCTAATCCTCTCAGCCAGAGATTCCACAGCCAACGCAAAAATTAAAGGGGAGAGTGGGCACCCCTGCCTGGTACCATTGGAAATATTGAAATCCGATAAAAAGCATCCATTGACAAATAATCTAGCGGATGGGACAGAATACAAAGCCATAATAGACTTTAAGATCTTTCCACTAAACCCCAAACAACTAAGAACAGCCTGAAAGTATCTATAATATAGCCTGTCGAAGGCCTTCTCGGCATCCAAGGAAAGAATTAGCAGCGGATCCCCCATACGCTCACATCTCTCTATAATGTTAATTACATGACGGGTATTGTCTGGCGCTTGATGCCCCAAGACAAACCCCACCTGATCTGGATTTATCAAAGATGGCAGTAAGGGGCAAAGGCCGGGATGTACTAAAGGAAAAATGCAGTAAAACCTCCCAAACCGGGGTTTTTACTGCATTTCCATATGTACTAAGCCCCGGCCGCACTTTTAACGGTGCAGAGGGTAATGCCAGAAAAACCTGGCATTACCCTATAGAAGCCCATGGGCTTCTTACTGTACGCCGCTCCCGACACTTTGCCGCTGCCCCGCCATCACCCAGTGCTGGCCCCCACTCACCTGCTCTCCATGGTCACCGGCCCTCGCTCCTCCTGGGTCCTCCGCCTCCTCCTCCTGATTTTCTTCTGGGTGCAGGGAGGAGGAGGAGGAGCCCGGGGCTTCCTGCACAGGTGAGCAGCAGGAAGGTCCCGGGGCTTGAAGGGGGCGGGGTCACACGGAGACCCCGTCACCTGGAGTCGGCTGCTTCGCAAAGGGCAGCTTTTATCGCAAGAGTTGTCTTTTGCGATACTATTCGTATATGTTAGTACATATGCGATTAGTAAGGTTGCGGTGACTGGCGGAATGATCACTGCAACCTTAGTACATCCCGGCCAAAGTCTGAGAGCAATTAACTTAGCGAAGAGTTTGACATCCGTGTTCAGCTGTGCAATTGGTCAGTAATTCTGGACCTCAGCAGGGGATTTGCCTGGTTTTGGCAGGGCAATAATCTGCGCCTCCAACATCTCCTTAGGGAATTGTCCTCTCTTTGTGGCCTCACTGAACACAGACGCCAAGACCGGTGCAAGATCCGACTTGAAAGTTGTACAGAAAATAGAGGGGTAGCCATCAGGCCCAGGAGTCTTATCCTTAGGCATAATGTCAATAGCTTTTTCCACCTCAACTGACCATGGGGCTCCCAGGGCTGATCGAGCATCCAAATCCAGGATAGGCAATTTAATATCCTTCAAGAATTCATCGATACTATCGCCGGTAGGCTGAGATGTAAGTGGGTCCTCCCCCAGATTGTACAATCTGGAATAGTATTCTGCGAATGCATTTGCTATTTCGAATGGGTCAAAAGACTTACCCCCTAGAAGTGGTAATATTCTGTACTCGTTCTCGTGCCCTCCTCCCTATTAATTTACAAGCCAACAATCTGGAAGTTCGGTTCCCGTATACTTAAAACTTTTGATTGAGGCTAGCAATGTTACAGTGGACTTCCTGCATGGACAGGACATTAACCTTCTCACGAGCTGCAAGTAATTTCTTATATAAATCTCTATTATCGGGATCAAGTTTGTGGCCTGCTTCAAGTCTATTCATATTTCCTTCCAGCTCCACCCATCTAAGTCTATATGCCCTTTTGAGGCTGGCTGCAACCTGTATAGCTGATCCCCATACCACAGCTTTCATGGAGCACCACAAATTGAATATTGAAGTCTCCTCAGGCTTATTATACCCCAGGAAACCCGAAATAGATTACTGTATATACTGCAAAGCCTCCAGCTGAGAGAACATGTTTTTTCCTAGTCTCCACGGGTTAGGGGGTACCTGTCTATTTGTAATATTCCAGGTAACAAAAATGAGGTAGTGATCCAACCAAGGCATAGGCCGTTTGTGGGCAGCCATACTGACATCACTCGTGATGTCAGTAGTGGACTTTTGGCTCTAGTAGAGCTAGAAGTCCACTTGGCATTGCGAGTGCTGAGACCCTACCACAAGGGTCTCCTCGCAAAGCCGATGTTCACGATAATCGCGACCATCCCCAGGCCACATCGCCTGGAGCCCGGAATTAAACAAAACTGGGATGCCCTGATTCATATCAGGCACACGCAAATGGCGTGCGCCTCTGAATCAGGCCCAAAATCAATTCTGGAATAAGAGTTGTGCACATGAGAGGAAAATGAGTAATCTCTCTCCTTTGGATGCTTAATTCTCCAAACATTATACAGTTCATATTCCGCCAATAGTTGTCGAAATCCTCCAGCATACTCAGCGGTCTGCTGTGCCCTAGTCGGGGCGACTCTAGACCTGTCAGTTAGTGAGTCAAGGACCATATTAAAGTCCCCCAAAATCATCACCGCTCCTTTACTATGTTTCTGTATAGAGAAACAAAATTTCCTGCAAAAAGATAATTGTCGAGTATTGAGAGTATACAAAGACACCAGTGTCACTTCAACCCCTTCTAAGCTGCCTACTAAAATCAGAAACCTGCCACTGGCATCTGAAAATTGCTCTGAAAGTACAAAATTACATTGTTTGGAAATGAGAATAGCCACTCAAGCTTTTTTAGCAGGGCCACTGGCGGTATAACAATGAGGAAATTTATCATTTGAAAATGTAGGGGAGGCAGAGTTTTGAAAGTGGGCTTCTTGGACCACTACAATATGGGCTTTAAATTTAGAGAAGTACCTCAACGCAAGTCTCCTTTTGCGTGGGACATTAAGGGCCTGATTCAGAGGCGCTCGCTATTTGCGAGCGCTCGCTCTGAATGAGGGCATTTTTTTTCTCTTAATTTTGGCCTCCAGGCCACTCGCATAGCTGTGGGTGACCACCCAGAGCTTGTGTGAGCGGCCTGGCGATGGTCGCTATTATCGTGACCATCGGCATTGCGAGGAGACCCTAAGGTAGGGTCTCAGCACTCGCAATGCCGAGTGGACTTCCTGCTCTAATAGAGCAGGAAGTCCACTATTGACATCACAAGTGATGTCAGTAGGGCCGCCCACAAATGACAGGCGTTCCTTCGGGAACACCTCAGTTTGTGCAGCCACCCCTCATACCCACCTACAAAATGGGTCGAGCTGTCGATCAACATCGACAGCCGGACCATTTTGTTATGAGCCCCGGAGCGAGAGAAGTTTTCACTCACTACAGGGCTTGCGCACGCGTGCCGCGTGTGCGCTCTGTGCCACCATCGACACGCTTGCGAGTGCTATGAGCTCGCAAGCGGGTCTGAATCAGGCCCTAAGTCCCTTCCCATTTATGGAGACAATATTAACCATAGAACAATAAAAAAGGCATACATTCTATTACCTAGAAAATGCTGCTTATTTACTCTGATAAACATATAACTAGTGCATTGTAAACGTGGCACCCAACCATCCAGGAAAATAATAAAAAAAAAAAAGTACAGGGAAAAATTAAAAAACAAGAATCACAGAAATAACAGAAATGGCTTCTCTTGAAGCCACGTGGGGCTGCCGAACCATGGCAGCACCGTGAGAGTACTTGGGGAGGAGAGAGGTCTCCAGCCACCACACACTTTAATATAAATGTGGAACAATTAAGTAAGAATATCCACAATATAACACATACATTTTTGTTCCAAATTATGACCCAAAAAGTCAAATGTAAGGGACTAAATATTAACCTATTCGACCATTAAACCTACCTAGACAGCAAGGCACTTATGTAATAGCTGTATAGCAGAACATTTAAATTGACATTTTTCTTACAACCATGAGATATATTTATAACATCTAGAAATACCTCAGTATATTGCAATAGCCACATTACCATTCTCAAACCTACTCTCTAGGAAAATAGAGACATAAGAAAAGCAAAACTGTGGTACAATAGAAAAATACTTTTTAACCTATCGTGGACCAGTCCTACTGGATTCCATGGACAGGCGGCGATCTCGGAGAAGTCCCAGAATATATTCCACTCAGAGAGGATCTTCTCACCCTCCTCCAAAGTGGTGATAATGGTCATGGAGCCGTTGCGCGATATCAATAGCTTCGTAGGGAAGCCCCAGCGATACAGTATACCATCTTTCCTCACAAAGACATAATGGATTGGAGGGAACATCTCTTGGCTAATGTAGCCTGAGAAAGATCACCAAACAGCTGGAGATCTCCCATTAAACTCGCAGATTCTTCAGTAGGGCGGTCCGCTTTTAGTAAGGCTTCCTCTATGTGACAATAGTGCATCCTCAGTAGCACATCTCTAGGAACTCCTTCCAGGGCCCTTTGTGCTTTGGGGAGTCTATGGATGCGATCAATAATGAGGTCCAAAGACCGTACTTCAGGAAGCAACTTCTTGAAGAGAGCTACTGCAAAGTCATTGAGACTACTGTTTGAGACACTCTGCGGCACCCCGCGTAGTTTGAGGTTGTTTTTTGCATGATATGTCCTCCAGATCGCTGATTTTATCCCGAAGAGCTGTTACTTCGCTTTGTAGGGTGTCATGCATATTGATCAGTTCATTGTGTGAACACACCACCTCTCCCATCTTCTTCTCAAGGTGATCCGTCCGTCCCCCATGGTTATCTATAGATTGCTGACAAGCCTATAGCATGGAACGGAACTCAGCTGCGACATCTACCTTGAACTGAGACAGTAATGCTTTCATAGTGCCAACTGTCAGTGCCTCATTATCACTGACAAGCAGCTGTGAAGATTCAGGTGAGGGAGATGTACCAACAGCAGTCAAATTTTGAGGTAAAAGTGCACTCGTCTGAGTGACGGCAACACCAGTGCTCCCGGACCTGACCGGCTGCGGCGACGGGTTGAAGAAGGCCACTCTGGGTGCCTGCTTGGTTACTTTCAGACTTCTAGGGGCCATAGCTCTCAAGGCACTATTATGTTACTGCAGGATCAATAGAGGTGGGTCACAGAAATCACACAAGGCTCCAATTTCTATCAGTAGGTTAGGTTATTTAACAGGCCGCTGGAGACATGTGTAGAACAAAGAGCTACTGTACCTCTCTTGTGACGCTACGGCCTTCACGCCTACGCACGGTCACGTGACTCCCGAGTGGCTCCAGTCGCTAAATTGAGGCCGCGGCTACCGCCGGGGAACTAGGCAACGATTGTGAGTGCTGGACACGGATTCTGCTATGAGCTCAGAGGGTTGCAGCAGGTGCAGGGGGTCTGCCCCACCTGAGATCACTGTAGGAGGACCCGCTGGGTGCAGTATAATCCCGATAATCAGTGGTAAACAGCTGGAGCTCTTTCGTGGCACGTTTGCTTCACTTGACCTCCTGGCCACACCCCCGCAGGCCATACTTTCTGGTGGTGGTCCCTGATGAACATTGTTAGACTCCACGCCTCTATAGAGAGTAGTGTCAAACCAGACTGACTGAGCTGAATCCGTTACATCTGAGCATAGGCTTGCTTAAATCCTTCTGTCTCTTCATGTACTCCCAGACAGATTTAATGATGTTGAGATCAGGGTTCTGTGGGGGCCATATCATCACTTCCAGGACTCCTTCTTCTTCTATACACTGAAGATAGATCTTAATGACATTGGCTGTATGTTTGGGGTCATTGTCCTGCTGCAGAATAAATTTGGTGCCAATAAGATGCCTCCCCGATGGTATTGCATGATCTGCCTCTATTTCTCAGCATTGAGGATACCATTAATCTTGACCAAATCCCCAACTCCATTTGCTGAAATGCAGCCCCAAACTTGCAAGGAACCTCCACCATGCTTTTTACCACTCTTCAGCCCTTTGGCGAACAAACTGCCTTCTGTTCCAGCCAAATATTTCAAATATTGACTTAGCATTCTAGAGCACCTGCTGCCATTTTTCTGCACCCCAGTTCCTATGTTTTCGTGCATAGTTGAGTTGCTTGGCCTTGTTTCCACGTCAAAGGTATGGCTTTTTGGCCGCAATTCTCCCACGTTTGCACTCTTCAATGCAAGTTTGTTCCCAGCTGCTGTCATCAAAATGAGGGTGTGCAAACCCTCACAATTATGTTGAAATCAGGACTAATGTGACTGCTATTAAGTAATAAACTAAGATAGTTTTGCTCAAAAATACAATCTCCCAAGGTTTTTCTAAAAGCAAATGGCATTTATTAATCTTATTAAACTCATTTATAACAGGACATTTACGATCCAATCTATATGGCACACAAAGAACATACAATTGTTACATAAAAAGAACATCATGTTGCCAATAGTTCTCACATATCGAAAATGTTTCTACTTTGATCATAAAAAGCCTAAATGTTTAATAGTCTCTGTAACGCAATGAAAGGTTGGAAAGAAATAAAAGACACTAATGACAGGCAATAAAAGTGGTATGGTCAGAGTCCGAATCCCCACTATTAGTTAATAGAAAGCAGCAGCCTTTGTAGTATAGAATTGTTCTGCAGTCTTTGTATTTTTAGTACGCTTACCCACTGAGTGCATTCAGTTAGTCACACTTCTAATGTATAAGTACTGACCTGTCTTCTTAGCTCATATATGATACAGAAGTTGGGCTGATATTAGTGTCCACAGACCTCTGATCTGTTTACGCTAGCAGATGGTAAGCTCAGCAATAGTCTCGTAAGGCGGCTTTCTGTGCACAGGTGATGGGGCTGTAGTCTGGAACCCGACGGTCTAAATACCGACTGCCGGCTTCCAGACTGCTTTATCCTGACTAGGGACGAATGACAGGTGTCTAGATCTAGACGCCTGTCATTTCCCCTACGTCTGGAGACCGGCACCCGGCATCCCGATCGAGCGGATGCCGGGCGCCGCAGCAGACAGCCGCGGGGGGGAGGGTTAGGTTTAGGGCTCCCAGGGGGGACTTAGAGTTAGGCACCCCCCAAGAGGTTAGGGTTAGGCTAAGGGGAGGGAGGGTTAAGGTTAGGCACCCCCGAGGGGGACTTAGGGTTAGGCACCCCCCCGGGGGAATTAGGTTTAGGCAGCGGGGAAGGGGGGTTAGGTTTAGGCACTTAGATGGGGGGTTAGGGTAAGGCACAGGGGGGGAGGTTAGGGTTAGGAACCCCTAAGGAGGGTTAGGGTTAGGGGGGTTAGGTTAGTAAATACTTACTTTTAGGACGATCGGAATTTCCTCCTTTGTCGGGCAGCTGCTGTCGGCGGTAATACATATCACACCCAGGTGATGAGAGGGTGGAACTGGAGTGTCGTGGCTGATGCCGATATCCTGCTCAGTGAAAATGTAGTATATGGAGCTTGTACTGCCTGGCAGATTCCGGCATACATTGGGGGCGATTCAATTGTTTGTTTGTTTTTAGCTGCTGTAATTATTGGGGAACCAATGTAGCAATTCAATTGTGCCCATTATTTATTGCGCTTGTTGCATCTAAGTAGATGGGTTTAGCAGCTTAAAATGGCTAAACCCATCTAAGTCCTGGTTAGGGTGCACAAGCCACAGACTTATCTCACAATTCTGCTCACCAACTCAGGAGGCGTAAACAATTTAATTCCCCCCATTGTGTCGTACAGGGCTCCCACCTCCTCAGAGCCATCCTTCTAACTTTGTCTTTCGAAATATGACACAGCACAGGAGACTGCAAAGACTCTGTTACAATGCCTGAGTCTCCTCTACACACGTGCCATCTTTCTGAAGACATAGGGCCGTATTCAATTAGAAGTGAAAAGTCAGTTTCCGCGATACTTTTTTGCCGATGACATCATTTTCTCTGGTCTCAAGTTATCCCCGTATTCAATTGTAGCGTCTTATCGCCAGCGCAATAATGCAATGCAATGTAATAGGCAAAAAAGTTACACCTATGAATACCGCTTTTTAATGCTTGACTTTAGTAACTATAAAATATGCTTGCACCCATTCTCATGTACCCCAAATTTGATAGGAATACTTATTATCCAAAATAAAAGTTGCAAAATGCTATTCTTCACCCCTTGCTGAAAGACGCTAAATAGCGCCTACTGAGACCATTTAAAAAATCCAAATACCTTTAGCAGAGCTATTCGGGGGTATCCATAGTGATTCCCCATGTCAGAGCATCTTTAGGGGGGTGTCAGGCTGATTTCCCCAAAACTGACAGAACATTTTGCCGATTTCAGTTTCGCGGGGTCCTGTTTTCGCCGATTTGGAATTTAATATGGAGATAAGCGGGGAAGAGCGCGATACTTTTTCGGACACAAAACCAGCAATGACGGTCGGACTTTTCACTTCTAATTGAATACGGCCTATAGCTGGAAAGATTTTGCCACCAGCAGGAGGAAATGTGGAGCGGGGAGGGCTGCACAAGGGGGAGGGGGGAGGGGGGTCAGCTATGGTACTTCAAATGTATATGTTTCCCCCTTCTGTTAAAACGCCACTGATCATGAAGCATACAAGAATAATGCTGCAGAGGAAATGACCACATAGACATATGATGGAGGACCCTGTCCATGAGAGCTTGATTTCTAGACACTGTAAAAAGGGTAATGAGTAGGTACAGGAGCAAAAGGGACACTGAGTGGTGATAAGGTAAACTGAAGTGAGCAAGGATATTGGGCAGGGAGGGTGGGGAAGATGGCTAACAGGGGAGGACAGGTAGGAGAATAGGAGTGTAGGGAGGAAGATTGTGCAGTATGGATACATTGACACTGCTACTATACTTGTGTTACCTTAAGTATCCAACTGGTCACTACATTTGCGTGTGAAAGGAGTTCGGTACATTATGTCAACAGTCACTATGTCCGCAGTGAGTATGTTGACATGTCAATGCCAGGGCCAGGATCCCGGCATGGGTGTAATGCTAGAGTATACTAACTGCTGGTAAGTCAACCTGCTAACCGCATGCCTCTGAAAGGGAATTATTACAATAAAATCCAACTGCACTTGACAATTGGATAGAGAGGACTGAGCTACCCCCAGAAACTCAGGGGCCAGTGGTTGGTGGCTGTGAGAAAATAAATACACAATGCCATACCAGAGTAAAAGGGGCAACACATACATTTTACAATAAGAATTTGTTTTTCATTCAAGAAAACATTTACATGCTAGTTAGCACAAGACATTATAGGAAAAGCCTGGACTAAGGACTAGTTTTATATATCTTTTAGCTACATGTTCAATATGGATACACATTAACTTACCTCTTAATTCACTCACATAATCACAGTATGGAACGAGCAGGTGGCTCAAATTGGCCTGTCCTACATAATTTTGGAAGAGCCAGATCCTGCAACTTTGTTCTATCTAATATGTTTGTAATATTTTGAGAAAGGGTTTTAGTTCTCTTAAGCTTTTAAGAGAGTTTAACGGGTATATTTACTAAAGTGAGAGTTTTTAAAAGTGGAGATGTTGCCCATAGCAACCAATCAGATTCTACTTAACATTTATCTAGCACCTTCTAGAAGATAATAGCTAGAATCTGATTGGTTGCTATAGGCAACATCTCAACTTATAAAAACTCTCACTTTAATAAATATAACCTCTAAGATTATGAACTTTGATTAAAATAGATCACCCCATAGTGAGAGCCATGGTAACCTAAATGCAAAGACAGAAAAACATCAGCCAATAAATACAGATAAATATATTCTCATTTAGGGACCTTGACACCTAACTTTATAATCCTTAGGTGAACAAGTTACCATAGCAATTCTGTATGCGGCTTAATCCTTTGCTTCTAATGCCTTCACATTGACCTTTTTCAGCCAGCAGTTAGATAAGGAATTCCATTAATGTTTATCTGGCTCGGATTGTCTCAGGGGAATCCTTGCAGATATGGACCCTTCTATGTTTCACCTTCATATCTGCAAGTCTTGTGGGGGGGTGAATGATCTGATAGACTCATGAGAAGAGATGGACAAAGTAAAAACATACCTGTTAGGGAGGAGAATATGCCTGACTTTTTCTAGCTGTGCTAGCAGTCATCACTATGTAGATGGAAAGAATTACAGAAGAATTACATGACAATAGGTTACCAATTTTTAAAGAATTTATAAAACTGCATTCTGGAGGTTACAAAACAATTACCTCAAGCTATTTTTTTTTAATTATGCAGACTCATTTATACTAGGTAGACTTCTATTTTGCAAACATAATTGGGGTGAAAGTTTGTATACACACACCTATATATATTTCTCTGTCTATACAGTCAACGGCAATGATATACGGTGAGATATATATTTTCGCTGTTTATTGAATACATCCAATTTATCCTGTTTGCTTGTTTATTAAGAAAAAGGATTTTTTTAAATTCAACAATTTGATTGATATTAGTATTTGGGTGGACTCTTCGGTATTAGAAGTCTATGTGCCCTATTATATTAGATGAGATAATAAAAGGTATGTCTTAATACTAATCATTATTCTCATTATCGAGATTGTAAATTTTTCTATAAAAGAGTGCTCCCCAAAAAAGGAATTTCTACTCTTTTTAGCCATTGCTAGAACAACATTTAGTTGAGTGTGTTGTCACTCAGAATGTTTCCTGCGTACAGGATCGCAGACTCAGGATGTGACGCCACCAAAATGGTTGAGACACACCTACTGTCCTATCTGACAATCCCCGTTTCCTCCCCCAAACGTTTCCTGACTGTCAATCACACTGTGAATAAAAACTTGTAGCATGTAACTACTGTAATGTACCCTTGACGCATGCACAACAGCAACATAAAAATCCATTTGCGAAAACACCTGCATTGTGTACAACCCTGAATCAGCCACTATAAGAACAAAGCAAACCAACAACATTTGCATCCCGAGTGGTGACATGCCGTTCCTTCCTGCCAGGACATTCCACTGGAGCATAACTGCATCCACCCATTTGGAGGATGCCACCAACTCCAAAATCTGGAAGGCCCCCTGAAAGGCCACAGAAAGAGCTCAATCAATTAAAATCTTATGAAAACAAAGTCCACCATGGTCGCAAGGATTGAGGAAAGGAAGGAAACATTGATCCTGTAGGATGCCTCTTGTCAGGCATTATTGGAACATTTGGGGCCTAAACCTTTCCTGCTGCCCTGGAAACTCACCAAGTAATAAAAGCATGCATTCTTCATGGGATGTAGTTTCAATCCTGCCTGTCTGAATGCAGGTGCTCAGAATGCCGACACCGGCATCACGACACCAGTCAGAATCCCGGCACAAGCATCCAACCGCCAGCATCCCGATGGTAAGTAGTGGGGTTAGGGGTAGTTTAGGGTAAGGTTTAGGCAATAGGAGGAGGGTTGGAGTTAGCCACTAGAGAGGGGGTTACGGTTAGGCAGTAGGGGGGGGGGGTTAGATTTAAGCTGCAGGGGATAGGCTAGGTTTAAATAGTGGGGATAGAGGGTTAGATGTAGAGGTAGGATCATTACCGACAGGTGTCGGTATCCTAACCCTGTCGGGATGCCACCATCACTGATTCTGATCGCCAGGATTCCGAGCGCCGGCATCCTCTACCCAACCCATCATAATGTACTGTAGAAGGACCATTGCTTTCTTTGTGATGGTACTTAGCACTAAGCAGTATTTTGTACCATTTTTGTTATAACTGCCGCTGGAAAGAGGAGAAATAAGTGAAATTATTTCAGAAATTAATATAAGAGACTGATGACTTGTACAGAGAATGGAAGCTGCTATAACTCGTGTATCAACCTGTAGCTTCAGGTGAGTACCAGCACCTTTGCTCAGAGTACCTGCACCTTTGCTCTGTGTACCAGCACCTTTGCTCTGTGTACCTGCACCTTTGCTCTGAGTACCTGCACCTTTGCTCTGAGTACCAGCACCTTTTCTCTGAGTACCAGCACCTTTTCTCTGAGTACCAGAACCTTTGCTCTGAGTATCTGCACCTTTGCTCTGAGTACCAGCACTTTTGCTCTAAGTACCTGCACCTCAACTCTGAGTACCAGCACCTTTGCTCTGAGCAGTGGCGGATCCAGGTGGGGGGGGGGTGATTGGAGCGATCGCCCCTCCCTAGAACAGTTTGTCCGGCCATTATCATCTCTCTCCTCTGCATCATTAAGTTCAGAGGAGAGAGATGATAATGGCTGGGCTGTGCTGTGATTGGAGTTTCCGGTGTCTCCCAGTTAGGGGGATGTGTCAGTGACAGGCTGTCACCTGACCAGGGAGAAGGGGAGGAAGCGATCACATCCGGCTCCTCACACCCTGTGATCAGCTGGTTGGTCTAAATAGACCACATGCTGATTACTGCTAAAAAAAAACAAAAAAAACAACTTGTCTCTGTCCAGGGACCGAAGATCGGGGCTCCGGTGGTGTCCTCCCTCCAGTCAGCTGGTCTCCCGGCTCCTGCACTGTGACCCTGGTCAGCTGCTGCATTAAACAGCTGATTGGCTCACAGTGCAGGATGGGAGAGCAGCTGACCGAAGCCCGGAGGGAGAACATCACCGGAGCAGCGGAGGTAAGTGAAAGTAAAGGGGTGGGGGAGGCGGGGTTGCCGCGAGGGAGGTCGCGGGGGGGAGGGGGTTGCCGCGAGGGGGGGTCGCAGGGGGAAGAGGGGGTTGCCGCGAGGGGGGGCGGAATTAACCATTAACTCGCCCCCCCTAAAACAACAGTCTAGATCCACCTCTGAGTACCAGGACATTTGCTCTGAGTACCTGCACCTTTGCTCTGAGTACCATCACTTTGCTCTGACTACCTGCACCTTTGCTCTGAGTACCTGCACCTTTGCTCTGAGTACCATCACCTTTGCTCTGAGTACCTGCACCTTTGCTCTGAGTACCTGCACCTTTGCTCTGAGTACCTACACCTTTGCTCTGAGTACCATCACCTTTGCACTGAGTACCATCACCTTTGCTCTGAGTACCAGCACCTTTTTATTAGAGAAGAAAAAGCAGTAAGAAAGACCATGATGCTTTCTGATGAAAAAACTGAAGTTTTACCATATAATGAAGCTGGTCAATATGTTGTTGAGCTACCACAGTCATTGCCTGTCAGAGATGAAATAACACGGCTATATGGGTTTGGACAAAATAGTGATTTTAAATTATCTTTCACTTAAAGAATGTTGACAAAGTCAATGCCTAAGGGTGCTGAGCATGCATAATGGGAGAAATGAGGAAAGAGTGATAGAAACAGTGTGAATAATGAACAGCAAGAGAGGGATAGATCGGTCAATGAAGAACAAGAGATACAGTAAATGAGCAAAAGCCGCTTTACAAGATGCTAATTTAGATATGCATATTTATAACGTTAATCGCCTGTTCAGGATTTCTCCAAACAATGCAGCGTCGGCTTGACCTCCCTAATGGTGAAGCCCTCTGGGAGAATTTGAGATCTGCTGTCAGCTTCTTTGTGTGGAACGTTCTGTTTTCCATCGTGTCCTTGAATGCTGTCCTCCTGCATGGGTCAGACATGCTGCTGCCACTATGGTAATGTCGGACAGCTGGCAAAAGCCTATGAATATTTATTATACGTATAGGTTTTTAGTTTACCCACTTATTATAATCTTTCAAGCCATAATATGAAACAGAAGTTAACCTCTCGATTGTCAATGCCACTCATAATACTATTTAAATAGAGAATTTTATTTTTACTACTCAGTGAAAATAACTTAATACGTATTTAGTGCCATGTCTATTAAGTTACATATTTTTAATCATTTAGATCAGTGGTTCTTAAACTCGGTCCTCAGGGCCCCACACAGTTCACGTTTTCCACGTCCAGGGCCAGCAACAATGATACTAATGAAGCCCCCCGCATGCCCCCAACCCCTGCAGTTACCAATACATGAATAAAAAAATAAAATGATATATGTATTTATAAATGGAATCGGTACGAAATACCGCTGGATGGTATGCCGGCAGTCAGAAGAACTCGGCATCCCGATATTCATTATACCGAAAGGGGCAGGTAAGTACCCTAAATAAATATATATACCCTTTGCACCCCCCTGTCACCGGGCCTGTCCACGTCACCCAGCAGGTGCACAAGTGCAGTCATTACTAACTAACACATTTTAAAAGATGCACAGGTGGAGCTAATTATTTCACTTGCGATTCTGTGAGAAGACCTGTAAAACATGCACTGTTTGGGGTCCTGAGGACAGAGTTAGAGAACCTGTGCTCTACACTATACTGTAGTTTAGACTTGGGGAATCAATGGCTAGCCAGCTGTTGTGGAAATATTAATCTCAGCATCCCCTATAAGCCTGCAGTTCGAAGTTTGTAGTCCCACAACAACTGGATAAATTACATAAGACTGCCCAACTATAATTATTTACATGGGCAGCACACTGGATGCAATCAGGGGTTAAAATGGGCCGGAACGGGGCGGAACTGCTTATGGTCACTTCTGTTTGGAGACGGAACCAGTTCTGCCTCCTCCGGCCCACCTCAGCCCGGCACCGCACGGAGGCTGCATTTGCAGGGTGCCCGCTTAGATTTTGTTACCATCGGGTGCCCCGGCTCCTTCCCAGCAGCGGCAGCCGGAGGCTGGAGTTCACTCCTGAGCTCCGGCTTCCAGCTCCCGCAGTGTGCGCTATGGGAGAGATATCATGACATCTCTCATATAGTTCCGAGGAGCAGCCAGGCAGACCGGACAGCAGCAGACGCAGAAATGGGGCTTAACATAAGTATTGTGGGTTTTTTTTGTGTAAGCGGCACTACTACAGGGGGCATTACTATTAGGGGCATTACTTTTGGGGCCCTGCTACAGGGTGCACTACTGCAGTGGACATTACTATTGGGGGCATTACTTTTGGGGCCCTGCTACAGGGGGCATTTCTATTGGGGGAACTACTACACATGGCATTACAATTGGGAGCACAACTACAGGGGGCATTGCTATTGGGGGCATTACTACAGGGGTTATTATTTTTTTGGGCACTACTACAGGGAGCATTACTACAAGGGACATTACTATTGAGGGCATTACCACTACTACATGGGGCATTACTACTGCGGCCACTACTACTGGTGGCATTACTACTGAGGGCACTAAAGGGGGCATGGCATAGGGGGCACTGCATAAGGAGCACCACTCCTGGGAGCAGTGCTTAAGGGGCACTACTACTGGGGGGCACTGCATAAGGGCACCACTACTGTGGGCTCTGCATAAGGGGCACTACCACTGTGGGCAATGCATAAGAGGCAATAGTTCTGGGGGCACTGCATAAGGGGCACTACTACTGTGCGCACTGCATGAGGGGCACTGCATAAAGAGCACTACCACTGCAGGCACTGCATAAGGGGCACTACCGCTACTGGGGGCACTGCATAAGAGACACCTCTACTGGGAGCACTGCATAACAGGCACTACTACTGGGGGTATTGCATAAGGGGCACCACTACAGTGGGCATTGCATTAGGGGCACTACTGCAGTGGGCATTGTGTAAGGGGCACTACTGCTGTGGGCATTGTATAAGGGGCATTACTACTGTGGGCATTATGTGTATTAGGGGCCCTACTACTGTGGGCATTGTGTATAAGGTGCACAAATGTGGGCATTGTGTAAAAGGGGCACTGCAGTGTGTCATAACATGAATAAGAGACATTACTATGTAGTGTATTGTGAATCAGGGGTACTATGGGCCTGATTCAGACTTGAGAATAGACTGAGAGAGATATCTCTCTCAACTGTGAACCTTAACAAACCATATTGCAATGCAAGGGGTGTAAATACATAATTTTCTTTACATGTGGGGTAAATACTGGCTGCTTTTATTATTACTCTACAATTTAGATGATAGTTTGGAAACACTCCTCCCAAATCTAAATCTCTCTGCATATTATAAATCTGTGCAGTGCAGCATGGTTTTACCAAGATGATCAGTTAGGAGAGATATCTCACTCTATTCCCAAGTCTGAATCAGGCCCAAAGTGCAGTGTAATGTGGATAAGATTGTGCTACTGTGCAGCGTAATTTGAATTGGGAATACTATTGTGTGACCACAACCCTTTCTTTTAAGACCACCACCCTGTTTTCGTTGCACTGTCCCTTTATTGAAAAAGCACCGAGCAGGAGGGAGGGGAGTTCCACCACTTCTGTAGGACCACTTTAAGCACTGGATGCAATGAACAGCTTGCTGCTTTACAGCAGTGAGCTAAGGTTTGATTCCAACTAAGGCACTATCTGTGTTGGGTTTGCATGTTCCTATGTTGGCATTGGTTTTACTCGAGTACTCTGGTTTCTTCCAGAATCCAAAAACATATTGGTAAGTTAATTGGCTTCTGACAAGAAATTAAATTTAGTGTGTGTGTATTTGTGGCAGGGATTTCCTACTACTAGAGAATATTGCCCTCATTCAGAGGTGCTCGCAAGAAGCGTGCGCTCGTTCTGAATGAGGGCGCCCACTTATATTTTTACGTGCGGCCTCCTGGTCGCTAACTAAGCTGTGGGTTACAACTCACAGCTTAGCGACCGACCAGGGTGATGGTCGCGATGATCAAGATCATCTCGACCATCGGGGCTTGCGACGAGACCCTAAGGTTGGGTCTCGGCAGCCGCAAGCCCCAGGGAGCTTCCTGCTCTGATTGAGCAGGAAGCTCCCCACTTAAATCACTGCTGATGTCAGTGCGGCCGCCCACAAAACGGCAGGCGTTCCTTAAGGAACGCCTCCGTTTGTGAAACTACCCCCCGCCCCGCCTACAAAACGGGCCGAGCTGTCAATCAACATCGACAGCCGGCCCTTTTGTAGTGAGCTCCGGAGCGAAAGAGTTTCTCTCTCGCTCCAGGACTTGAGCATGTGTAGTGCGGCCGCTGCGCGTGCGCAGGGCCTAACCATCGACCCGGTTGCGAGCGCTCAGCACTTGCGACCGGATCAGAATGAGACCCAGAGATTGTAAGCTCCACTTACAATCTACAATCTGGGGCATGGAAAGATGTGTGCTGCAAAATATGGGTGCGCTATATAAATAACTGAATATATATATATATATATATATAAAATGTTATTTTTATTTTAATAATGGCATCGTCATACATACATTTTAATATAAAAATTGTTTTCTATGTGATTTCACTGGCCGTGTGTCATTGTGTCTATTGTAATTAATACATATAGATATATATTTTCTACTAGTTTACTATTATTGAACCATTGATTAAAACAGAGAGATACTTACAACCTCTCTAAGACTTAGCGTTAGATCACAGCAATTACATCGCTCAGCCCTTCTTCCAACAAAGCATTTGGATTTTCGATGAAAGCACAAATGTCTTGAGCTTCCCCTCCCAGATCCTATTCCACAACCCTCTGGTGGCTCACATCTGAACAGCAACCCAAGGTCTGGCCAACCTCTCACAGTCTACAGAGCTACACTGAGATGTTTCTGACCCCTCTCACTCACCGTGCATTGAAACCCTCAGAGAATCTTTGTATCTTGTTCTCTTTCATCAATGTAACAGCTCACATGCTGAATGGAAGAAATCCAACAATGCAGAGCTATGTTCGGCTCCTTCCCTCCTCCTGTAGAACAGCTTCCTGTATAAAATAAATGTATTTGTCACTATCGTCTGCAGGTAATGAAAGTCAGTGATAATCCCCCTGGGGGGCCTGTCATAGCATCTGATGTTTTTGAGAGCTTCTGTTTATTCCTATCATCTTTGCCCTTCTTTGTCAAGACGGAAAGTTCAAGCTATTTAGAGAATTGAAAGGACGCACGTGCCCGGCCTCTATTTCACAGTCAATGTTTGCAGGGGCCTAAAGGCATCTCAGAAGTATAATAAATTAAAAATGTACTGATTGCCAAAACCCCTTGTAATACTTGTGTTGTTTCTTCTATTAAAAAATAAGGTGTTATTACATTAATACAGATTGTTTTTTTTTTCTTTTTTAGTACACTGAGGATAGATGATGATTTGGGAGAAACTCAGATTTGATTCACCTAAATCTTTCTACAGCTTAATACATTGCAACTTTCTTTTTTTCTAAAGCGTAACCTGCTCTATTATCTGCAGATGTCGCACAATTTCCCAATGTTCAGTGCATGGGAAAATTGATTTAATCCCTGAGTCTGAAGACAACTGATAGAAAACACAAAGGGGTTTATATAATTATATGGTTTTAAGACCAACGACATGTTGTAACCCTTAGTTGATTGGTTGCTATTGGTTACCATACAGCATTGCAATTTGCAGCATATCATTAAATAAGCCCCATGTGGATGTGTTATTTTGTGCATAGAACTTCATTATATGTTACATGTACATAATAACATGATTGGGGACTGTTCAATTTATGTAAAATGAAATATCAGTCATAGAATTCAATATAACGGTACAGCCAATTACACTTACTGTAAGATGCAAAGCCTGACTGGAACAATGCACAGCCTCATTCATTCATAACAGTGCCTTTACTTCATTCATCAAGGAGAACCATATAAAAAAGTCATTTACTACAGATGTGTCCAGATACACAAATAGCACCAAATATCCCCTTTTGCCGCACCAAGTGACTTTTTATCAAAATATGCTTCTCATTTGCACCAATAAAGCGACTAAAGTACAATGCACGGGTACACTAACTACTGTCTCTTGCAATTCATGTACTTCTGAGTACGACTCATTAATCTGGGTATAAAAAACAAAAGACAGAGGGCCTGATTCAGAGCCGGACGCTCTGACCAGAGCGCTCACTCTGAATCAGGGCCGGGCTACCTAAAATTGGAGCGGCCTCTTGGACGCTCGCATAGCTGTGGGTTACCACCCACAGCTTATGCGAGCGTCCATGATGATGGTCGCGATGGTCAAGACCATCGCGACCATCGGGCTTGCGACGAGACCCTGCGGTAGGGTCTTGTTGCTGCAAGCCCTGCAGTGATTTTGGCTCTATCAGAGCCAAAATCACTCCCACTGACATCACTAGTGATGTCAGTGGGGCCGGACCCAGACGGTGGGCGTTCCCATGGGAGCGCCTCCGTCTGGCAGCCATGCCCCCGGCACGCCCACCAAAGGGGGCGTGCTGTCACTCACCATCGACAGCACGCCCCCTTTGGTGCGAGACCCCGAGCAACGGCTTCCCCGTCGCTCGCCGGGTCTCGCGCATGCGCACGACGGAGCTCCCTCCGTCGTGCGCATGCGCACTTGGGCACCATCGACCCGCTTGCGAGCGTACAGCACTCGCGAGCGGGTCTGAATGAGACCCAGAGTCCCATTATGAATGACGTTACCATGCCTTGCAACACGTATCGTTCTGCTTAATCTGTAATTTTATACCAATTTTTTCTCTGTGACAAATGTACTAAGTTGGTGTGCTCGGTACACTGTGATCAACTTTATATATGACTACGATGCAAATAAGACTCAAAATTTAGGAAAAAGTATGAATCGCTACTATGGTGAAGCCGCAAATATGCTAGGTGAACGCAGACACATCTGTTGGATAATGTCTCCTAGTTGTTTCATGACTATGGGAGTAGGAGTACTGTACATCACATCTTACACCTCAGTTAGGAAACTATCACTGTACTTTCTAAATTGTATGTCACCTTCTTCCTTATCATTGTAACCTACAGCCTTGGCCACAGCTTAGTACTCTAGTGAACCAAGAGGAACCCAGCTTCCATATACTGCCTCTTGAAAGCAGACAGCTACATACTGTAGTCACATGCATATAATGTAATATATATGTTCATACATATAGACATAGGCACATGGGGGAAGCTATCGTTGCTGTTCCTGTGTCCATGGCCACCATTAGGGAGGTAAAGCCAATACTATTGTACGAGGTCCAAGCTCAGAGTGGGCTGCAGCACACTGATAATCTCACCTGTGAATTGTTTCTTATTCACAGGCAAATGTCTGCCTGTGAATAAGAAACAGTTTGTAAGAATCTTTAGCACACTATTGGACCCCCCGTCTGCGTCCGATGTTCTGCTGTTGTGTGTGGGAGGCGGGGCAGGCAGGTTCCTGTACAGGAGGATATGTGCATCTTCAGTTACATCCTTAATTATTTCAAGCACGCATTTCTCACTAATGTCATACCCAGGACTTGAATCCAGGACCTCACACAATACAGTCAGACACCTTATACATGCAGCTATTTGCTCGTACATAGGAAGCCTGATAATTCTAGCAATATGTGATCAGTATAAAACCATTGCAGCTACGCAGATCTCATGTATTGTGCACAGGGCCATCTAGAGGTCTGACGGGCCCGGCTACAGGGGGGGGGGGGGGTTTGTTGGACAAATCTGGTGTGTGATCGTCCCCACCTGTAACACTTCTCCTCTCTGCCCACTACCGCTGGCTGCACCTTTATAACAGCACAGCCGCAGCTACACATCGGGCAGTGGGAGAGAGATGCTGTCGCAGCAGCCACACATCAAATGTCCTGCAGTCACACACTACATAGATCTGCATGGCTGAAAGGACGCCATTATAGCCCCCTACTATACAATTCCACAAATCGCACCCTCGGTCACCTGGACCGCCTACTTCCCGAGTGAAGACTTGCCCATCCGAGATCTGGGAGTCTGTCACAGACGTTCCAGGAGAGTAGGAAAGTATTAATGAACAGTCTGACCACGCATATTATGCTGACTGCTTGCTCCTTGGATACATAATTGTGCAGATAAATGGTAAATATCTAAATCTGGTAAAAGGTATATTATACTCGAACTCTATCACATTTCCTATTTCTTCAATGGCCACAAGTTCACACTGCCATAATTGACCTTTAGTATTATGACAGATCTAGGTCAAATGTAAATATCCACATACAGCAATTGATCCCATATATCTAGACTGTAGGCACTAGCAAACTAGCTTTCACCTTCTATCACTGTGTATATTCTTTGTTTTCATAGTAAGTTAAAAATGTTTGTTATACCCCTTTCAGACATACAACCCGGGAAATTTCCTGCTTAGACCCGGGAATTTCTCCTGTGCAAATTCCCGGGTATTTGGTCGACACCCCCCTTTCACATTACAGTGTCTACCCAGGAAATTCCCAGGTAGACCCCTTTCAGACAAGAGACAGGTTTTTCTGCTTACCTGACTCTTCTCTGCCGTCTGCTCCTCCTAGCCTATCCCCTCTCTGGTTAATGATGATGATGTCATCATTCAGCAGCCAAAAGCCGGCCAATCGTAATGCAGTTTTTTTTTTATTATTATTATTATTTTTTTAACATTTATTTTAATTCCCTGGTGGTCCAGTGGGAGTGCGGGCGGCCCGCTGTGGCACAGCCGGCCAGTGCTGGGGGTGGTGAGCAGCAGCGCTGAGCGTCCTATAGGACGCTCTGAGCTGTCAGCTCAAAGTAGCAGCGCTGAGCGTCCTATAGGACGCTCTACGCTGTCAGCTACATGTAAAAGCTGCTTGGTGCTGCCCGGGAGTAGTAAATTCCCAGGTAGCACCATTCAGACAGAAGCAGGGTAATTTCCCGGGACTTAAGTCCCGGGAAAAACCCTGGTCGATTGCAGGGGCGGCTACCCAGGAACGTGTTCCCGGGTAGGTACCTTTCACACAGACATGAGAGCCGGGATTTTTGGCCGAGGCAGGCCAAAATCCCGGGAATCTCAGTATGTCTGAAAGGGGTATTATTGTACAGTATTGCTAATATAAGAACCCTTCACTAGCTCCTTATACATTCTATTATCTGAGGGTGAATGAAATAGTGGTAAACTCTAATGATACAATAAAAAACATGAAGGCTTAAGGCTAGGCTATAGGGTTATTTTTAAGTTTTAGATTAATTGTTTAGAGGTATATTTATTAAACTAAGGGAAGGAATTAGAGATGTATGTTGACCTGTTGGGTAGTGCACATCTCTGATTGTTAGAGGACTGCGCATGCACAGAATGTGTACCATCTGCTAGTTTGCTTTCAACGTCTCCCAGCTGAAGCCTGATCGGTAAGCTGCAGTGTTTGGGTAGTGGAGCGGGAGTGTTCGTTGCCACCGTTTCCAAAATCAAGGGGTGTTGCTACCATTTTCCAGGAGGGGTGAGGCCAGGGTCTGCGTCGGTGGACACAGATTTCCTGGCCTCGCAAATGGCCAAAAACCGGCCATGCTAAGTATCGCCTTACACAGCCTGGTCAAAGGGGCAATGGTTGCGATGGTGATATGAGGTAGCGTCCTTGTCCATGAATGTATTTCTTAATACATTCCGGCAGTACATCATTTAGTTTTGTCACGATTAGTGACAATAATCAATTATAATAATTGGGTCTAAAATCCCAATAACTAATATATAGGTCTCTTTGTAGCTAATTGTTTCCAAAAACCCATGCTTAGTAATTAATTATCAAGCTGGACTGAATTGCAACCTGGCAGCTCTGTAGCATAAATGCAGCTTTGAACCTGGGTGCATTTCGATTTGCACAAGTCCACCTAGATTTCAGCCAGGCACATAGCTTTATGAAGCAAGATGGCTATATTTGTAGACAATCAGCGTAGTGTAAGTAGAGGAAGAACTGTGTGAAGATAAGGTGTGCCAAGCAAGGTACAGAGCAGACCATTAATGAGCTTTCAGTTTTGGGGCAATATTATTGTAATGAGATAGAAGAAATGAGAGGTTGCCTTTTCGGGGATGTTCCTTGAAGGGATGTTTTAAGACAAGGGCATGCCCCTGTGCAGGTGTCAGTCCGCCCCCCACGAATGGAAAAAAAATGGTACTGGCACAGGCACAGAAAACCACAAAGACCGGCACTGTCCCAGAGTTTTCTGTGCATACTCCATACAGTATTTCCAGCATTGTCTTTGGAAGTATGACATTGGGCATATTTTGGTGATACTTCAGAAGTATTATTAATATTAACTTATTAATAGGGCACCTAAATGTGTTTGCATACAGTTATAAAAAAGATACATAAATATTTAAAAAAATACATAAGATAACCATAAACACCAAAAACAATGTAAGAGTAGGACAGTATAGGGTGGGATAGAGGACCTCATTCAGAGGCGGCCGCACGGTCATAAGGGAAAAGGGGCCGGATATGCAAATGATGCACTCGCAAGTTGCGTCGTTAAGATGGGATCGTTAGCTGGACGACCAAGGGAAGGATGCGGCCATAAGACAAAAAATACGCCCCCTTCTTGTTCGCTTTACACGTCATCTCCGGGCATATAAGGATTAATCGAGACCGTCGGGAACCATCGGAGCTGGTCGTAGAGCTTAAGGTTGACCATACCCTCTCTTAAGCTCTACGATCAAGTCAGTGTAAAATCCTCCCATATCACATGTGCTATGACACTACTTTGTTAATTATGCACTCCCATAAAACGCCGTTTGCAAAGTCAGGCACGCCTGCGTTGGGATCTCCACTCCCCCGTTCACAAGCACCTTCCCTTGTTACCACCCACAAACGCCTCATCCTGTCACTCAAACTAACGACCTGGCCAAGTTCAAGGAGAGAGATATTTCCGATCGCAACAGCTAGTTTGCGCATGCGCATTGCGAATTTTATGCATGCGCAGTTTAGCGAACATCGGTGGCGTACGACCGTGCGGCCGCAACGACCGACTCTGAATGAGGTCCAGAGAGACTTACTAAGGCTTGTAAAATCAAACAATGATGGATCATACAGGGGGAAAGGGGGAGTAAGGAGCAAACAGCTCTCAATGAGCCTGTGTCCACTTAATGGATGAACTGACAGGGTGAGTCAACATTGGGAAAAATTGAGATAGGGGAACATATGCAAAGTAGTGACTTGGAAAGTGCTAGGAGGAGAGGATGTAGAAAGAGGCCCTGGCAATAAGGGCTTACAGTCTAAGGTAGGTGGGCAGTCAGAGGTGCTCAGTTGAGATTTATTATTGTTGATAGGTTTGTTATGGAGTACTGAGTCTTGAGGGCTTGTTTGAAGATGTGGAGAGACCGTGGGTGGAAAAGAGGTCAGAAAGGTAGAAGGGAGTAAAGCAATTGAGGGCTTTATAAGGGAGGGAGAGGATTTCAACTGTATTCTCTAGTGGATGGGAAACCAGTGAAACAATTTGCAGAAGGGGAGGCTACATAGAGTGGGGAGAGAGATAATGACATGGGTGGTGACATTCATGATAAAGGGGGAGTAGGGATGAACAAGTTGATAGAATGAACCTCAAAGGAGAAGAAAGACAAAGAGGGTTCTGTGGGTATGAGCCAATAGGAGCAGCTGGATGAGAGAAGGAATCTACACCTCCATATTGTTGGTCAACAGGTTGAAAGGTGTGGGAGAGTGATTCCTGAAAGAAAGAGTAGCTGGAGATTAGGTGTCGGTTGGGGTAAGCCAGATTTCAATGAAAGTGCGGAGGTTAAGGAAATTGGTAATAAAATGGTCATGGATGTTCAAAATGACACAAGAGAAAAGGAGGTACAGATTTGACCTTTGCTCTATTAGTGCCAAATAGCCACTTTTGGTGTACCACAGATTCCCGGAAATGGAGGCTTATTCCGTGAGAGATGAGGCCAGGGTCTGTATTGGCAGAAGTAGATTCCTGGCCTCTTGCGTGACCAGGCACCGATGGTCACATGATCAGGCACCGATGGTCACAATGGAGATCCTAGCCTGCAACGTCGATTGCAGTGCTGGATTTGCAAATACACCTCCTTCTGCATTTGCATCTGAGATGGACAGATTTGCACAGCCGCTTGTGAATCAGGCCCAATGTGAGCAGATTTATATGTGGCTTTATAGCCGTGGTGGGGCATCTATGTTGCACCAATCATTTTGCACCACATGGCAATAAGATGCTAGGTGCATGAGGACACATCTGTATTAAAGAAGGGGATGTGGATGATGATGACAGGTGGTCTGTGGAGTAGCAGAGGAATCAAAAGAGAAAGAGTCAGGTGCATAGCCTGATCGCCATTGAGACGGGTTGCATCTTGCGGAAGCTCCTGGCACCGTAAGTGAAGCACTGCCTTTTGCATGGTGCCTTGGCTTCTCTCTTTGTTTCCCTAAGGTATTCCAGTCCTTTTATTGTAGCTGTGCAACCAGTCAAGTGCAGTGAAACACCGGTGCATTACTTCCGAGCTCCGTCCTGTGGGTAGGCCTGAAGCCGGGTCTTAGGTACTGGGCTGTCACACCTATGCCCGCGGCTGCTCCACTACTTCTTTGTTGTCCTTGCTGCCTTCCATCGACTCTGGCTGCCTAACCAGCCTGGCACTTATCTATGCAGTCTGCTCTAGTTCTCTCCAAGGAGAAGCAGGTCTCCATCCCAAGGGTCCGGTGAGTCTGCTGTGCCTGAGAGCCCCATGCCCTACTTGTGACAAAGGGGTTACCCTCCTGCTATCCCAGAAGGTCTTCTGCCACCCTCCATACATATTGACCTTCCTGTTTTGACCTGCTGCATTGGAAGGGGACTGTTAAGTTAACGATGGCCACCTATTATCAAGCTCCTACTCCTATATTCTGGCGGCCATCTCAGTACTCCATTTGTGAATAGTTAATGGTGAAGCTGCTTAAGGGGATCCTAATAGCTTGTCATCACCTCTGGGCTCTATAGTTTCCTGATGGCAGACTATAACCTCGGAGTCACACATAACTGAGATATGGCTGATGGTTTTCTTTTTGCAACTTCCAGGGTGTTGCATAGCCAACTGAATTTATCACTCCTGCTGAAAACCTGGTCGACGGTGTGCAATATAGTTAGTGTTTTCCACTGCAATGTTTCCTGTATTCGTCTCAATATGCTTCTGAAAAGAGCTAAAGTTTCTCTTCCTCCTCTTGTAGTATTTCCTGGTGAAAAGGTGTCTCATTCTTCCAACTCACCAAAAGGCATCTCGTTATCATCCTCATCCACTGACTAGGAGTCTGTTGCTATGTCCAGTTAACTGTCGGACTCTGGTGTGGATCCAAACTCCAATGCTCCATTGACAGTCAAGACTCTGTGTCAAATTCTAGCGTCTTTCAAGACAGACTTCACTCAGGATTTAACAGCAGCTATCCTAGAGGTTAAATCAGAACTTCCGGCCATTGGGCTCATACTGATCATCTCGAACACAAACTCGAAGAATTGGTGACCTCCCATATCAATCTTATTTCCATACATGATCACCATTTCCATACATGATCACCAGCAGTCTGAACTGGAGGCACCTAAATATAAGATAGCGGATTTGGAGGATCGTTCTAGAAGAAACAATATTAAAATTGTTACCGGACTCTGTCCCCAATTCAGTGTTGGAAGCTTACGCTATGTCACTCTTTCACAAATTACTCCCTAATGCTGATGACAAAGACCTTCTCATCGACCAAATTCACCGTCTCCCTAGACCTAAATCGGTTTCTGGATCCTTGCCGTGAGATACTCTTCACTGAGTACATTTCTTCCCAATTAAGGAACGTATCCTCCAAGCCACTAGGTCTGTTGGGGAGTCAGATACTTCAGGGGGTCTTCAGATTTTTCCAAACTTTTCAGCAATCTCTAAACGCAGGCTTCTGGCTCCCATCACTTTGGACCTTCATTCTCAAAATATTTAATATAGATGGGGTATTCTGGTGAAATTGATCATTTCTCACAATGGATCCACATATGTGGTCTCCAAATTGAAAGCTAGGGTCAAACTTGTATCAGAATGGGACATACTTGTCAAGATTCCCAGCGCAACTCGGAAATAGCCTTTACCTAGACCTGAACGGTCTTCCTCCTAAGTACATTTTTTTATGCTTGCCACTTTGATATTATTTTTTTATATTTTGTCGAGTGCTATGCCCCCCATAGGACTGGTCTCTGAGAATACCTAAGCACTGAGCTTGTGCTACTGTCTGTGAGTTAATTTGTTGTTTATGCTGTTTATGCGTAACTTTCTTGTGTATTTTCCTATGAGTGTCCATTTTTGTAATTTTTTCTTTGCATACTGTTATTTACTATTTGTTTACCTGTTAGATAAGGTATATTGATTACACTGTTTAGATATTTTTGACATTCTCCTAGAATGCCACCTTCCCCACTTCATTGTTACTGCACCCTTGTTTTTCCCTTGCAGTACCTATGCTGATCCAATATACTGGGTCATTTTGTTGTTTTTACCGTTTTTTTTTCCTTTCCCACCCCTTTGCCCTTTCTTGGGGATGCTTTGATGATACATACAATGTGTTACCTGTAGTATTTCTGTTATAATTGCATCAAATTATTTTGCCTATGTATCTCTCTGGCTTAAGTTAAATGGTGCATATTTTTCTTTGAATGTTAAAGATTTAAACCAGGCTTGATGACTTTCTGGCTGCCTCTTCCGGGAGAGAGCAGCCAGATCGGCATTACAGGGGGCATTGCCATCACGAGGAGGCGGGGCCAGCCAGGTGAAGCGCGTTTGTGAGCCCCGCCCTGCTACACAATGCCAATATTACAGGCATAGTGAAGCAGGGGGCGGAGCCAAAATGACGCGATTCGGCGTGAATTGCATAACGGCCCCCCTCGCTGTGGGAGTTTCTAAAGTAAGTTCGGGGTGGTTAAGAGGGGTGGGTGGCAGCCGGGAGGATTGCCTTCCTTCCCGGGAGGTCGTGAGGCTCCCGACCAAATCGGGAGGGTAGGCAAGTATGGTTTAAATTCCCCCAATAAGCACAGATTAGCACTATCCATGTTTTATAAACAGAAGGCAGATGTGGTTGGTTTACAGGAAACACATTTTTCCTCAAAGGGCTTTATTCAGCACAGATCGCACAGCTGCATTCATACGCACCCGCTAACTGCGAAAATATGCTAATGAATGCAATCACACGGCAAACACAGCACTATACCAAGACGCCCATCACTGTATAAAGCTGCCCACTTTCCATGACATGCTTCCGCTAGTCAGTGAAAATATCAGTAACATCGGAACCATTCACACAGTTGTGGTTGACCTAACCCTACCGCAAAAACTGCTAAACTTCCAGTCGCCATCTAGACCTCTGCCAGCATATACAATCGCAGGGGCTTAATTATGCATGCCCCTGTAACGGCGTTCAAACGCACAGCCACGCCTGCGTTTCTCTGACCACCCTCCGTCAACCAACCCGCAAATGGACACTTCCTGTCAAATACTTTGTGTGAAGACTCTGCGTGTTCACTGCGGTCGCTTCCCAATCGCAGCAGTTGGTTTGCGCACGCGCATCACGATGCATATTCATGCGCAGCTTGGAAACATTGACCGGCTGATAACATTGACAGGCTATTCAAATCTTGGTATAGATATCCCCTCGTCTGTTCATCTATATTTGATATTAATCTCTCTCCCCTGATTGAGGCTCTAACTAGTTTCACTAGATCCTGGTTTTCATAAGAGATCTCGTGGTTGGGGCGTTTGGCAGCATTTAAAATTACCCTTCTCCCTAAATTTATGTATCTCTTCTGTACTATCCCCTTATTGTTCCCCAGTAAATACCTTGATAAATGTTGCTCTATCTTATCCTGTTATCTCTGGAAAAAACGTCCCCCAAAATTTGTACGGTCACGCATGATTCTTCCAAAAGAACTCAGCAGATTAGCGTTGCCAGATTTAACCCTATACACCAAGAGGCATGTTTATTAGCACAGCTTAGTGACTGGTTCCGTCAAACTTTTGAGAATTGTTGGACCCCTCTTTAACAAACATATTGGTCTGGATTCCCAATAGCAGATTTATTACGGACCCCTAGACACCTTCACCCTCCTACTTGTCTGGTATTGCCTTCTATGAAAGCCTCGTTGCAGGTTTGGGATAGATTGGTTTCCTGAATCCCACTGTTTTCTCTACCAAAACATGTCCTCTCACTCAGGATGGTGGCTAAACCGATCCCTAATCTCAATGTTTCTCTCTGGTGTGGTAGGGCATAGATACTCTAGGAGATTTAATGGAAGGTGGTGTTTTTCTTACATTTCATCATTTACAATCCCGTTCCTTGCTCTACCCCATGGAAATTTTTAATTTTATCTTCAGATCCAACATTGGTTCAATAGCGTTATTCATTCTTGTTGTCCACTGACCTCTTAACACATTTAAGGAGGGGTGGGACTAGGAGGAGTATATTTTTTTGGTATACATATATCCTGGGGTTTTACCCCTCTGCTAAATCGTCTTCCCAGTTGAGATGGAAGTTAGATTTGGGTCACCCACTTTCTGATCCACAATGGGAAAGGTCTATTTCTTGTTCTTTCGTATATCTCGCTGTTTGAATCATACAGAAATGGAAGTCAAACTACTAAATAGATTATACCTCACTCCTGTAGGATTACATACGTTTAGGCCCTCTTGCTCTAAATTTTGTTGGCGGAATTGTGGTGAGGTGGGTCATATTTTTCATGTTTTTTGGTCATGCCCTTCATTGCATACTTACAGGTTAGAAGTGTTCTCTATAATAAATAAAGTGTTAGGGTTGTCTCTGTACCCTCCTCCATCTCTAGCTTTACTACATATTTATCATGTTTCATTTCAGCCTCACCAAAAGTATGTGTTTGGACAGATATGTATTGCAGGGCGTACGGCTTTGGCTCAATGCTGGAGACAACCTCTACCCCCCTATACTTAAGGTGTTTCATTAGGTACATTTTAATTTTTTTTATAGAAACAGATTCTATACCCTATTCTACCTCGCGTGCATGAACTAGCCACTGTGATCGGAAATGGGGGCGTGTCCGCCTCATTTTCCCGGGGGTGGCAAGGCCAGGCGGTGCGTCCACGGACGCAGTTTCCTTGCCTCCCAAGTCAGCCAGCCTGAGTAAGCTGAGGCTTACTCAGCTGACCGATGGTCATGATGGTGATCCCAGCCTGCAACCTTGGTTGCAGTTGGGATCGCAAATGCAGCAGGGGGTGTTATTAGGGATGTGCGCCGGACCATTTTTGCCGGATTTGGATTTGGTTCTAATTCGTCGTCCGGCTTTGGATTTGGATTTGACAAACTGCGGTGACTGGCTATGGATTTGGATTTGGATTATTTTACAAAAATTGACAAGTGACAAAAAAAAGCTAAAATTACATAAATTGGGCATTTTTTTCTTCCTAGAGTATTATTAACCTTAATAACCTTAATTTTCAGTCATTTACAGTCAATTTAGTCCAATTTACAGTTTAAATTATAGTTTTCACCATTATTGGTCAAAGGTTGCAGTGAGATGACTGGTTACCAAGTGACAAAGCAGCGGCGCAGACACCACAGTTTAAAGCACATCTATGACACATTGCCACACAGCAGTGGCAGAAATGAAAAGTAGTGCACGAACCCAGTGGGGTACAGCCAGCAGAGTCACAGTACTTGTTTACAAAGTGGCCTATGGCCCTAGGAGTCACAGTGCACAATCTTATTCACATTACAACACACATAGTGCCCCTGATTCACATTACACCATAAAGTAGTGTCTCTTATTTATGTTATGACACACAGTAGTGCCCCTTTTACACAATGCCCACAGTAGAGACCCTTTTACACAATGCCCACAGAAGTGACCCTTTTACACAATGCCCACAGTAGTGACCCTTATACACAGAGCCCACAGTAGTAATGCCCCTTATACAATGCCCACAGTAGTAGTGCCACTTATACAGTGCCCCCAGCAGTGGTGTCCCTTACACAATGCCCCCAGTAGTGTTGACCCCTATGCAGTCCCCTTAGTAGTAGGGTCCCCTATGCAGTGCCCCCAGTAGCAGTATGCCCCCCAGTAGCAGTGCCCCATCAGCAGGCCCCCAGTAGTAGTGCCCCCATTAGCATGCCCCCAGTAGTATGCCCCCAGTAGCAGTGCCCCCAGTAGTAGTATGCCCCCCAGTAGTAGTGCCCCCATTAGCAGGTCCCCAGTAGTAGTATGCACCCAGTAGCAGTGCCCCCAGTAGTATGCCCCCCAGTAGTAGTGCCCCCATTAGCAAGCCCCCAGTAGTAGTATGCCCCCCCAGTAGCATGCCCCCAGTAGCATGCCCCCATTAGTTGTATGCCCCCCAGTAGCAGGCCCCCAGCAGTAGTGTCCCCATTAGCATGCCCCCAGTAGTATGCCCCCAGTAGTAGTGCCCCTAGTAGTAGTATGCCCCCCAGTAGCAGTGCCCCCATTAGTATGCCCCCTGTAGCGCCCCCTTACAAACACACATAAAATAAATAAATAAAAAAACTTACCTGAATCCCCGCTCCTGCCACCGTCCGCTTTGCTCTGCTGTATTACGCGCGGAGGGAGCCGGAAGACAGAGCTCATGAGTGAGCTCCAACCGGCTCCCTCCATGCAGCAGCCAATGAGAGTCTGCCTGACTCTCATTGGTTGCTATTACAAACACAAAGCTGCCGCTGACGGCTGTGTGTTTGTGTCTGTGTAGGGCAGACCGCCATCACAGCGGTCTGCCCTACACTAGAGGAGCCCTGACGTTGGATTCTCTCATGAGAATCCAACATCAGGAGGCCGCAGTTCGGCACCGAACGGGGATCCGAGTCAGGCGAGGAACACCCGAACAGGGTTCGGGTAGACTCGGATCCCCTATGTTAGGAGCGGTTCGGATTCCACAGAATCCGAACCGCTCATCTCTAGGTGTTATATACCTCCTGCTGCATTTGCATATTAGCAATGACGGAATTGCAAAGCTGCCTGTGTGGGCCCCCTTAGACCCAGGGGCCCGTGTTCACCGCACACCCTGCAGCCATTTTAGATTGGTTATTGTAGCTGACATGAATATTGTCACAGCAGACTTGCCGACCTTTGGGCTGCCCCCATGATTACTAGTATTGTGAAGTGGGGGGCGGAGCCATGATGATGCAATCCAATATGAATAGGACCAAGTGGAGTGGGTAGCAGGGCTTGAGGGAGACTCTGGGAGACTTGCCCACTGTTCTTGGTGGCTGGGAGCGCCACCTGACTTTTGGGAGCCTCTCGGCCGTTCGGGAGAGTAAATACAGTATGTGTCACAGTGACATCTCGCAGATGTTTGAGGTAACACATCTTTTACTTGCTCCTCCCATTCAGCTGCTCAAGCCCGCACTGATCATATGACCTGTCACAACATCATTGGTTGAAGCCTGTGCCCTGCTCCTCCACAGGCCAGTGTGATGCTGTTGATGTAGCCAGGTATGGGGGCAACCCTGTGTGTGGGGGACCCTGGGCCACTGCCATAGCACTTTATTGTTAAGGCAGTACTGTGGCCCTTATGCAATCACAGAGCAGAGTGCATCTTGCAATGCCTGCATTTTGCTTCTACTTGTAGCTTTTAGGATCTGGATTTTTTTATGCATATGCCTCCAACTCCCCTCTATGAGAATGTGGGTGTGTTGATTTCTTCTGCTTTATATACAGTATGTGTGGTGCATTAATAAGCACTTCACTTCCACGAATATTGTTATCTTTTTAATAAAACATTTCTCTGTATTATGCAAACTCTCATCATGTCCCCAAAGGCAACACTATAGCAGCTCTCACTTATTTGTGAGATAACAGAATGTTCTGGGGGTGCCCAGAGCAAGGAGAAACCAGCTTCTTTGTGACTCATTATATTTTCTTTGAGATGCAATTAAGCCACTACCTCCTTTCTTTAGTCTCTCTTGTCTCCTCACTCCTCTGTGATATGTTTTTAATGTGCATCTTAATGATTTGATTACAATGGGGTAATTACATAATTGTAATTTATTACAAGGAGGTCTCTTGATGTAGTGTAAACAGAAATCTTACAGAACTGGGAGTTTTGGATCCTGGGGTAAGTAAATAACAGGTTTAAATTAATCCAGGAATAGCATTTAAATCACATTTATTTCCTTTTTAAAGACATTCATGCCATGTTTAGAGGTATCCTTGTTCTTTAAGGGTTAGGCTTCCAATTCATACAGCCTGGGCAACACATGGCGATATGGTTAGTCAATTTAACAACTAATTTGCTACAGTATCAGTGGCATTACAAGGTACCATGATGCCTGAAGGCAGAAGCTGCTGAGATGGTATGTAGTCAGGAAGCCGGCGGTCGAAATTCCCGACTATCAAATCCCGGCATGGGACAAATGATAGGCGCCGAAATCCCAACGCCAATCATTATCCACCCACTGAAATCCCGACGCCCGGCATACTGAACGAAAGTATATCAAGGGGGGTTACAGTTAGGCACCCCCGGGGGGAGGTTAGGTTAGGCATCCCCCCCGCGAGGGTTAGGTTTAGGGTGCGGGGAGGGGGGTTAGGTTTAGGCACCCCTGGGGGGAGGTTAGGGTTAGGCACCACTAAGGGAGGGTTGGGGGGGGGAAGGGGTAGGGATAGCATACTTAAATCTGTTGTCGGTATCTTCACCCATCGGGCTGCTGGCGTCGGGATTTCAACCGCTGGCCTCATGTCCGGCCTTCATACATACCGGATCCGCTGAGACAACTAACCCAATCTTAAGGCGCACATCCACTAGCAGATATTAATGAGCGATTGACTGATACGACATCGGAATCGTGCAATACCTCATTAATCGCGAACAAATCGTTCACTATAATGTTGGAAATGACCAGCGATGCGCGCTCCCACTGGCCGTTTCCGATATCAATCATCGGCTGAACATGCCGGTCAATCTGCCGATAACAACAGATTGCCCATGTGAGGTGCCTACACTGAACGACTGCAGGGGATGGGGAACGACGGTACGATTACGATGTCGTAATCGTACTGTCGTTACCTCATATGCTAGTTGATGTGTGCCTTTAGTTGGTACACATGTGCCACTTTGTAACATCAGCACTACATCAGTGGGGGCGTGTTGTATGCAAGAAGCTTGCATCATATTAAACAGATGGGGAAATTGTAATAGTAATATAAATGTACCAAAACCAGCAAAGCCAAACAATTTAAAATAGAATACACTTACAGTATACTATAAATATAAATGTGACCATTGTATGCAAAAAAAAAAATTCTTTATTTTTGTTATTTAGCTATTTGGCTTGCTGGTTTGATATAGATATATACAGTATATTTACCTGAACTAACCTGAGCATGCTTTGTTTGTTCATGAGCACCAGTTGATATTGTAACAGTATAAATGATCATTACTTTAACCTAGTTGTTACTTTTTTAGGGTTATTTTACATACACAAGATAATACTCACCCAACTTAAATGAGGTTCCCCGTTACAGGATCCTGCCTTGCAAAAGATGGATATTTCCTTATTATTGATATACAGTACCTGAAGAGTTATACACATGTCATTTCCATCTGTGACCCCAGGGCAGGTATATAGTAAAGGGAAGTATAAGGGCAGTGTAGTGGTAATAAAAAGACACAGTAATTGCAGTGCTGTGAAACAATATGACAGATATACGCTTGCAAAATAATGAATAACTATTATCCTAGATATACATATAACAGTTATTTGCACATAACAATATCATCACTTTTATTTACCCTGAGCCTACTGAATGCCTAGTAGCGATATGAAAATGTGTCGTGCTGTATGACAATGTGTAGGGCTTGCTTTAGCATGCAGCTTACCTATAGCATGCAGTCTACCAACTGTCAACTGATCAAACTGATGTGTGATTGTATAGCATGCGGTATAACAACTGATGTGTGATTATATAGCATGCGGTATAACAACTGATGTGTGATTATATAGCATGCGGTATAACAACTGATGTGTGATTATATAGCATGCGGTATAACAACTGATGTGTGATTATATAGCATGCGGTCTAATGACTGATGTGTGATTATATAGCATGCGGTCTAATGACTGATGCGGTGCCATTACAATGTTGTTGAAAGATTTATACAGAAGTGTAATTTTGCCCAAAAACATATCGGTTGCATATTTACATGAATATAATCTTCCTGGCGCACCACAAGAAGCATAGCCGTGTCATCGACGTGCTGCTGTCATGCTAGAAAGCAAGAAAACATGACAGAAGCGGGGAAAATAAGCCTGTACATCACAAAGAGTGTCAAACTTAACATGGATGGGCAATACAGTACCTTCTTACTCTATACAGACAGCAACAGAAAATCACACGCAAACACGGAGAGTCAGGACCATAATGTGCTTGTATTAGTAGGTTTGGAGTAGTGGTATTTGCTACTATGCACGTGTATAGTCTTTTAGTAACAAATGATAAATACTGTATAAAACATATAACGTAATCCGCCCAGAGAAGACACTACCTGACTAGAAGCAGGCATTTAATAAAATACAGTGATGGACAGTACCAAGCAACAATAAGCTGATAGTGGTATAAAGACATTTCCAGCTAGATGGTAAAAGGAATCAGGGCTTCATTGGGCACCTTGTTCAGATAGTAAAAGTGCTGACACACAATTATATTTGCGGAGGAGTTAATTAATGATGACTGAATGTGTGGCGTTTACAAAAATGCTCTTTCTATTGAATGGTGGTCACTGGGATGTTCTGGCATTGTATTAAAGTCACTGGGATGCCTTATTTATTGTATGGCGGTAATTGGGATGCTCAGTGTACTGTATGGCTGGGAAGCCCTGACTGCTGCAGAGAGAGTTGTCTCTCTAGCAGCATCTCTCTAAAGGGCTAGTTATTCCCCTGGAACCCCATCACGTATGGGTGCACTGCACATTTACAATAATAATTCGGGATTTCACTAATACAGATGTGTCCTCATACACTGAGCTTCTAGTTGTTTTATTAATGCAAATAAGATGCATGTTTTGTATTAAAAAGTTACTCGGCTCGGCCGAGTCGCACGGGGCCTGAGTGCCGAGAGCTGCTATTTGGTGTGGCTGAAGCCACAGTATAAGTACACATCTCTAATGACAAATATGTTTTTGTAATGGAGAGAATAATTTTGCTACAGAATTTGTAACATTTTTCAATTTGGATGTATTTTCATCAAGGCATTAATTTCTGTACACACTGTGGACCTCAGTCAGTCGAAGCGGCCGCACGGTCGTACGGAAAAAGGGGCCGGATATGCAAATGATTCCCTCACAAGTTGCGTCCCTAAGTTCGGATCGGTAGTTGGCCGACCAAGGGGAGGAAGCGGTCGGAAGACAAAAAAATACGCCCCCTTCTCGTACGCATTGCACGTCATCTCCCGGCATATAAGGATTAATCGAGACCATCGGAACTGGTCGTAAAGCTTAAGGTTGACCATACCCTCTCTTAAGCTCTACGATCATGTCAGTGTAAAAACCTCCCATGTCACATGTGCCATGACGCTACTTTAATTATGCACTCCCATAATCCGTATGCACTCCCATAAAACGCCATTCGCATAATGAGGCACGCTTGCGTTCAGATCTCCACTCCCCCGTTTTCAAGCACCTTCCCCTGTTACCACCCACAAACGCCTCCATCTGTCACTCAAACTACCGACCTGGCTGTGTTCAAGGAGAGAGATATTTCTGATCGTAGCGGCTAGTTTGCGCACGCGCATTGCGAACTTTACGCATGCGCAGTATAGCGAACATCGGTGGCGTACGACCGTGCGGCCGCAACGACCGACTCTGAATGAGGTCCTGCGTTCTGTAGGGTGTAGTAGGTATTACCGCAGGCCGACAGTGGAAGCCGGCAGAGGTGAAGATCCCGAACGCTAAATAAGGAAATCCTTCTCCCTACCCTAAACCCTAACCCTCCCTTAAGGATGCCTAACCCTAACCTCCCCCCCCAAGTGCCTAACCCCCCGTCCCCTAGCCTAAACCTAACCCTCCCGGGGGATGCCTAACCCTAATTCCCCCACGGGAGCCCTAAAACCTAACCCTCCCCCACACAGCTGTCCACGCCCAGCACCCGGCTTACCTTCGTTCGGTATGCCGGGCGTCGGTCTTTCGGCATAGGTCTAATTACAGGCAGCGAGTTTTCAACGCCTGTCTTTAGTACCTTGCAGGGATTTCACAGTCGGGAAGCCAGCGGTTGGCATTTAGACCGTCGGCTTCCTGACTACATCCTGTTCTATAGCATCCTGTGTAAGTGTATGTGAATGGCAGCTCCTGTCCTGTGCATCCCAGGAGAGTCATTTTATCAACCGATAGTAAGCTGATACCGTATATATAAAAAGAGGTGAATTCTAGAAACAGCCAAGTCACTTAATATATAATGGGGCTCTGTGACTTGGGCATTCTGCATGTGTGTTTACTTCAAACACTCAATAAGCTGTTATTTATTGTAATCGCAAATGTTCTTTGTAGTTCGTGCTTACTATTATTTGGCTGTGAAATCACTTTTCTGTGTGGAGTATTACAGCTTCATTCATACATTATGCCAATAGTAGAGAAATGCATTGGGTTTACCCTCACTAAGCTGCAATACAGTGGTTCACAGCATACTTGCCTACTGTTGAAAAGGGGCGTATCATAAAATGACTTACATCCAAATGTAAATGAGCCCCAAAAAGTTAGTATTATCTACTTTTAATAAAATCACACTGATACTTTTCAGGGTTTGCTCATATATTGTGTTTTACAAGGAGTTCCCATATACCTGGCCAAGAGAAACCTTATACAGTATGAAAATGTATATAGCCATAGGGATCATTGGGATGCAGTTAAGTTGTCGGCGGTCGAAATCCCAGCGCCGGAATCCCGACCCGTGACCAGAATACCGGCGCCGGAATTCCAACATCACTTGAGGTGCCGGCATCCTGACAGCCGGCATCCCAAACATAAGTATAATGGGGCAGGTTAAGTTTAGACGACACGCGGGGGGGAGGGTTAGGTTTCGGAACCACCAGGGGGGTTAGGGCTAGGCTGTAGGAAGGGGAGGGTTAGGCTGCGGGCAGGAAGGGTTAGGTTTAGGCACCACTGGGGGGGGTTAGGGCTAGGCTGTGGGAATGGGAGGGTTAGGGTTAGGCTGAGGGCAGGGTGTTAGGTTTAGGCACTAACGGGGAGGGTTACGGTTAGGCTGTTGGGGGGGCTAGGGTTATTATGCAGGAAGTGAGGGTTAGGGGGTGAAGGGGGGAGGGTTAGAATACTTAACGAGCCCCTTTCGGGATTCTGAACATTGGGTGCCGCTGTTGGTCTTCTGACCGCTGGCATCCCGACTGCCAGTCTCCCATATGTATTCTGGATCATTGTGCCTTATAACCAATGCAGGGAAATGGCACTAATTATACCATTTGAATTTATATATCTCTGATTTTTTTTTGTATAACAGCTACATAATGGGAGTAAGGTGCAATCAGGGAGATTGGTAGACTCTTCAGGGAGTCAGGGAGATTGTTACTATTTCAGGTAATCTCCCTGACAATCAGAGAGATTTGGTAAGTATGGTTAACGGTTGTATCACACTGTTGTTCCTCTTTGTAGCGGGTAAGTTCAGACGGCCAATGGGAGACTGAGGTGTTGTAAACAAGTAAGCTTTTTTATTCCAGAGTTGAGAAGGCATAACCAGTGTAATGGCTTCTTACACAAGCCATTACACAAGTCTTCAACCTTTGGCCCTCCAGCTGCTGTGGAACTACAGATCCCAGGATGCCCTGCCACAGTTTTAGCATGCTGTTATATCAAAACGGTGGCAGGACATGCTGGGATGTGTAGTTCCACAGCAGCTGGAGGACCAAAGGTTGAAGACCCCTGCAGCTGGTCTTAATTGAGGTAAGGGTGTGGTTACCACTCTGTCACACTCTTACTAAAATATGGTGGCAGCAAGATAAGCAATTACATTTTAATATTTTGCAGCACAGGTTTACTGTTCATGAACACCTCTTCCCCACCCCTCTTACTAAACTGGGAGTATTAGTCATAGGATCTATCACTGGAACACGGCAGCTCAGTATAGTATATTAAGTGTGTTAGTTTATGATGACAGAGAGCTCTAACTAAGCCAGACCGACTTTAAACCCCTAAGCTGGGGCAGTTTGGATGCATTAGGAAAATATAAATAATATAAAAACCAGCGCTAAAAATGTATAGGCAATAAACAAATAAATATGGTAAATAGTAAATAAGTATGCCAAGATGAACGGTTGTAATTAAAAAATAATTGACATTTTCCACAGTAAAAGTGTTCTTCACAGTGTTCCTCGTCATTTTAATGCAAAACATAGCAGTAACCCGACATGTCTTCGTATTTTTGGACTTGAGGTCATTTCTCCTACTTCAAGAGGGGGTAATAGGTTCAATGTGTTGTGTAGCAGAGAGGTGTTTTGGATGCTTAAATTTAATTCATTACATCCGGATGGTCTCAACGAAGCCATGGAACTGAATTCAGTAATTTGTTAATTTCTTTTAGAACCACTTTGAAACATGGAGGGAACTTTGTGTTTTATTTGTTAACTTTTTTTAATTTTTAATTTAGATGGATTTATCCCTTAAGAGACTCTCTTGTCATTTCCACCTTTAGTCTAGATCAGTTCTGTATCTGTTACATATTATTTGACACAAGTATTGGTGGTGTCTAATTTCTCCCTGTAGATATATTGATAGTGTGCTCTGCACCACATGAGCAGAGCATATATATACCTTTTATCTAGGTCTTAGGAATTATCCCCCCCAAAAAAAGAGTTGGTTAGTAGTGATTACTATGGATAACCACTCTTGTTATTTAATTGGTGAGATTGATAATATATGACTGGAACACTATATATATTTGCTACTTTATTGGAGTGGAATCTACATCTAAACAATTGATATGTTCATTCAAATGATCTGATAATGAGTATATGAACCGGAGTATATAATTGGGACTCTTTAGAAATCCTTTATCCTATCAATACTAACATGAGCACTGATTTAAACAGTTATACGACCAGATCTAAAACTCACAGATAAATTGGTGAAATCACCATGTTTATTACCTTTGTCTTTTTGTAAGATATAGATCAAGAACTATATATTCCTCCGATTATTTGTAGTAAGAAGAGAAAGCTATATGTCTTTTGATCTATGTCCCATTAGTTATAATAACATTGACTGTTAACAACAATGACGATCTGTTAAATATTGTCGGTACACTCTATATTATACATCTGGTGCGCTTTAGATATATATATCCCTGACCTGTGCCACATAGATATTGACACGGGTGATGGTTATCAGCGGTAACATTAGCAAACCATTATCTGGCCAGTCATATGACCGGAGTAGTGTACACACCCCCAGCTTCATTGGAGTCATGGATATAAACACGTGATAAGCTGAAGGAAGCGATCGGAAGTATGGTCACGTGAATTGCATCACATGATCGGGACTTTCCACACACCCTTTATTTTACTGGCATTAACATGAATACGTGATAGTCACGTGATGGGACTTGTGATCATTGGTGTAATTTCACCATGTGACCACGTCAGCTGAAATATCAAGCGGTGATTAATGATGAAATAAATTGATTTTACATGTGAGTTTGTGTTTTTCATATTATTTATATTACTAAGTAACACATTTTTTATTTAAGAGTAAATAAGATTGCCTTATATTAGTTTTATTGCCCCAGATGAACGGTTGCTTTTTCTTGCTCTGTATGTTTAACATGTTGCAGGTGCATATGATTTTTAATCAATGAGCAGGTATTTAAACCCTACCTGCCATACACAGACCTTATTCGCCTATACTCCTGAGGAAGCTGGTAGCTAATACACCAGCGAAATGCGTTGAGAGGAATATCTTTGCATTGACTATTTACTGGATGTGTTTTGGACTTTATCATTAACCCCTCCTATGAAGGATTGCGGCGTTACGAGACACCTGGTTGTTTTCCATTTATTGTTCCTATGGATTGGCACTAAGGGTGCTTCAGGAACCCTTGGATTATACACCACAGACCAGCACCAAGGATGCCTAAAGGAACTCCTGGAATACATACCACAGACTGGTAATATCCCACGCTGCTCAATATTACCCTTGGGACATTAAGGAGGGTGTCCTATTCCAGTAATTTATTGATGAGAACTATTTTTAGTTGTGCCATTGCATTTGATTTATGAATTCAATCGATACTTTACAGCTATATTCCACAGTTGTATCACTGCCTATCAGGCGATTTATCTATTCATTGGAATATTTCTGACAGTTTAACATTTATATTTTTTCTATTTATTTCATTCATTGTTATGTGGATGTATGTCTAATTAAATGTCAATTATTTTTTAATTACAACCGTTCATCTTGGCATACTTATTTACTATTTACCATATTTATTTGTTTATTGCCTATACATTTTTAGCACTGGTTTTTATATTATTTATATTTTCCTATTATCTTTGGGGACTGACCATCCCTTTACCAGCTGCTTGTCTGACAGCGCGTTAGTTTCATCCAACTAATTATGGATGCATTAGGAGCAGGGCACTAGTGAGCTAATAATTTGTATTTGTGCTCCATTAGCCAATTATATATTGCAGAGTTGCGTTAGCCCTTCCCCCCGAACATGTGAAGTCATGACATCACAATGAGGGGCGGTGCCACCAACTCACACACCGGACAGCCATGCCGTGCTTTTGCACCAGGACCAGGGAGAAACTGAGACCAGAAGCGTGCTAAGTACTTGATATGGGGAAATCGGTCACAGTTTATTGAATTAATTGGAAAGCTGAAACTGTGAAAAAGGAGGCGCAAAAAGCATTCATCAGTCAGCTGCACTCTACAGGGTGACCACCAGTCACATGCCAGAGCCCAAGTCACATCAGTACATCTTTTTTATTATTAGCTTTTATTTGTTACGTGCCAAAAGGGTACATATACTTTAGTAGCACCATACAAGTGGCATACATAAAAACAGCATATTTACAACACACAACAGTGAGTAGAAAGCATAAATACGAATAGTACAATAAAACTACAGACAGGGAATGAATAGTACAGGGGAGGGGAAGTGTAGCTGCAGTGGGGAATAACAGTAGAAAGCTCAACAGCTCTCAATGATCCTGCACCCTTCATAATGGGCGAGCAGACTGTGTCAGGGTCGCTTAAGGGGGGAAGAAGACAAAGAGCTCTGGTGGTAAAGCAAGTGTAAGGGAAAAACCAGAGGGAAGAGGGCCTTGCCCAAGAGTTTATATTCTACAAGGATGGGGAAAACAGTTGGAGGGAGACCTGGGAAGCACACAAGGTGGTTAGGATGATGGAGTGAGAGAGGAATTAAGAGGAGGGCTGTTAGACTATTGTCAAGAGAAGAAAACTGTAGAAAAGTAACACTTGGCAAGAGGAGCATGGTGCTGCTGAATGGTTTGGGTATGGGATGTCGGTGCTCGGATCCCCGAACCCAATAGGGTTAGGATTCCGACACCTGTCGGTCAGTATCCTAACCCTCCCCATCTCCCCACCCCTAACCCTCCCTCCCCAGTGCCTAAACCTTACCTCCCCCTAGTGCCTTAACCTAACCTTCTCCTCTCTTCACCCTAAATCTTACCCTCCCCCCCTTAGTGCCTAACCCTAACCCTCCCACTAGTGCATAACCCTATCCCTTAATCATTACCCTCCTCTTAATACCGCTACTGACCTTTGGGATGCCAGCAGTCAGGATTCCGGCACTGGCACTTTCCTTCTGAATGCCGGAATCCCCGCGGTTGGTATTATGACCGCATTCCCTGCTTGATAATTCTTTGTGGTGGGACTGGGAGGAAGTGACCAGAGTAGAGGTGTTGTGGCAGATCTAGGAGGAGCAGAGAGGATGGGAAGGAATGTGGACAGAGATGAGGTTGGAGATAAGTATATACTGTAAGTGTGGGTGGAATGATTAAAGGCTTTACATGTACAGAAGACGTTAAGAATTTTCTGAAGTTTGGCTTCTGAAGGGGATAGGTAACCAGTGAAGGATATTACAAAGGTAGAGGCAGATGCCGTACATCGAGAGAGAAAAATTGTAGTATGATAAAGATATATTTTATGGAGTTCACAGTGGCATGACTGAGAGATTGGCCTGAATGTGGATAGAGGAAGAGAGAGCAAAATCAAGGATGACACTAAGACAAACAGAAATAGGGACATAAAACAGTGTAACGTGGAGAGATGGGGGAGTGGAAGGATCCTGGAATGGGGGAAAACAATTTGGTCTGTCTTATACATCTTCTATTTTTCCAGGCTCTCTATCAGGTTGTGACACTAGTCTTCCACCGATTTTACTACACAGCCGTCTGTGCCACATGTTTCTGTTGACGATAATACTTTTTGCCCAATGAACTCCAAAACAAGTGCAACAAAGCCCAAACATAATTCACAGAAAATAAACAAAACCATATTGGGCATCAGAGGAAGGGAATGTACAAAGGACTAGTATACAAGAGGAAGAGTAAACCAGAAACACTCAACTATACAGCCCCTGTACCACCTCTCACAGACTCACACCTCAATTAAATTTAACCCTACAGTATCACACCCACCAATACCAATGCCAACTACCAAATCACAACCTTGATGTTTATAAGCTTCAGCCAATATGACCTTGCATTATTTATATATAAACAATCTCCTCTAGCCCCCAAATGCACTGTCTTGAAGTTATCCTGACTTCACCCTTTCCTTCAAACCACACATTCAGTACCTTTCGCAGTCCTGCCATTTCCATCTTAGAAATATTTCTAGGATTAGATCCTTTCCCACCCTGGAGGCAACTAAGACCCTCATCCTCTTACTGGTCATCTTAAGATTGGACTACTGTAGCCTCCTTCTATCTTGCCTCCCTGACTCCCACCTCTCTCCACTCCAATCTGTCTTCAGTGCTGCTGCGCGGCTCATCTGTCTCTACAAATGTATTACATCTGCCTCCTCTCTCCTGCAAGCCCTACACTGGCTCTTCTTCCCTTTCCGAACCCAATACAAGCTTCTCACACTTACAAGCCCTCATCTAATCCTCTCCCATTTACATCTCTGATCTTATCTCTTTTCACAATCCAGACAACCGAACACCACAAATGCAAGCCACCTCTCAAGCCAACTGATGACTTCCTCCCACTCCCACCTCCAAGATTTTACCCTTGCTGCTCCCTAACTCTGGAATTTTCTCCCTCTCCCAATCAGACACTCCACCAAAACTTCACATGGGCTCCCAAGACCCACTTCTTCATCAAAGCTTCCAGCTCTCATCCTAACCCACTGCTCAATGCTCTTTTCTCACTGTCTACCCTGTCTTTCTGCCCCATACCTTTAAAATGCAAGCTTTTATGAGCAGGGCCCTCTTCCCTTTTGCGCTTCTTCTTTCCCTTACTTATACTATCATACGCTCACTACAACGGCACCTAGCCCTCGGTTGCTGCCGCCCTGCTGCTTATTTGAGTGTTATGACCGCTGATACTGCAATTTTTATAAACCATGTCCTTGTCCTGCAGTGTTTTGTACTGTAAGGGGTATATTTACTAAAAGTCAATTTTAATCGACTTAAAATCGATCAAAATCGATTAACATCGATGTTGTGTTTCAGGGGCTTAATCACACATTTACTAAAAGACAATTTTTGTTTAGTTTGTTAAGTATTAGTAAATGTGTGATTTAGCTTCAGAAAAACAACATCAATGCTAATCGATTTAGATCGATTTTAAATCGATTAAAATCAGAGCCGTAGCTAGACATTTTGGTGTAATGTGCGAGAAAGTTCATTGGTGCCCCCACCTCCCCCAACTGCCTATATAACAAAAATCACTTGCAAAATCATACTGTGTATATATATATATATATATATATATATATTCATATAGGTATTATATACTGTATATACATTTATTTGTTTTACTAATAAATTCAGCAGCACAGGCGTTGTAATGGATGGGGTCTGGGGCAGGCTGCTGAGCTGGCCACTACTTTTAATACTGCCAGTTAGACCTCATCTGGCACTGGCAGGTCCTCAGTCCTGTGTCATCCAGTCCTACCGCGCCACTCCTCGCCAGCCAGCCCCCACCACACAGCAGCCAGCAGCTCCTCATTGACCTCAGGGAGCCTTGGGTGGGGAGACGTCATGACGTCATTACGTTTCCGTCTCTCCTGCCCTAGTAGGTTGCCGGAGTCAGGGCGTCAGAATGAGGCTGAGAGGCTGCGTCTGTCTGCCCTGCCTCCTCTGTGCTGGGTGCCGCGGACACGCAGCAGCGGCCGCCCGACACTACAGTAAAGAACAACAGGGAATATACTATTATATATGAGATTGTGGGCGGTCGGTGTTCCACCCTTAGCAATGTTGCGCTTTGTGCGGAGGCACCGACCGCACCACCCTAGCTACGACCCTGATTAAAATCGGCCTTTAGTAAATATACCCCTAAGTCAATGGTTTTTTGTTTTACTTATTTGTAAGGCACTACGGAACCCTTGTGGCAAAATAAAAGAAAGAATAATATTAATTAATTCACCATAAGTCACCCATTGTTTTAATCTTACATTATGCTACTTCACTCATTTAACTACTAACTAGAAATAGCCACACGGACACCTATGTGGAATTAAACGAGGACACAGCCGAAATTTGTTTATCAATTTGTAATTAGAAAGATGGTGGCAGTAAAAAAGCAGTGCTCCAAGGCCACAGCCCGGCAAATATATTGACTAAATAAATAAAAGGCGGATCCCCGCCCGGCGCAAAATGGCCTGAGGTAGAACCATTCTCCCTTAATTGGCAAAGCATTGACCCCTCCCTAAGATGATGGCCCGGTCCCCCTTTAAGGGGAATGACCAACTGGCCGCTATCAAAAGGCAAATGCTACCCAGGCACTCTTACGCAATAATAGGCCGCCCAGGAGCACTGCTTGCCGCCGGGCTGCACCTCCACCTGTTGGAAGGAAAAATTTAATTGCACAGTCCAACAAAATAAACAATAATTGCATACAATACAGCTTAAATGGGTGGGGTTCCAGCACTGGAAAAGAGGAAAATTTCTCCTCTTCCAGGTTATTTATAATGCATAGTATGGGCCATGCCCATTATTGCTGCCATAGGCTATTGTTTTGGTGGACACAATCCAGCAATAAGTAAGTGCTGCCTCCGATCCACTGCCTGTACCTGAGCTGATGTATTCCTACACGCTGATGCCTCTGAGTTTCTACATTAACTCTGCAGTTCTGCACTGTATGTTGTTTCCAAGTCTGCACCTACCAGCCTTTGTTCAAGTTCCAGTTCAAGTCCGACTCTACTACTGATACTCTCAACGGTCTCACTCTGGTCCAAGAGTCAGGGTAAGGGATTGAGTTGCGCTGAGTTGGTTCCAGGGGCAGATTGTGAGCCTTGCAGGCGTCACTGACAATCCCGAAGGCTCCAGGCATTTGCCGAATGGGTCTCCCCAATGAGTAGACCATGGGTCCTTACTCAGATCTAAAATCCCAAAACGTGACAGTATTGCAGGAAAGGTATAGTAATGTAAGCTTATAAAACAAGTACTATATTTGAAATTTTACTATTATTCTAATACTTGTTTTACTGGAACATTAGTTTCATGTATCCACCTAGATGTCACTAAGAGCAGATGCAGTTTCTCAGAATGTGTTATTAATCTGACTGTACACATGGCAATATAACCATACATCAGAGGTACCTAAAAAGGGCTGAGGCAGGTGCAAAGTTCCTGGCCCCTAATCCTGTATGGGGACTTGGTGGGAGCCCAGGCTTGCCAGGGAGGCACAGCTAAGCCCCAATGATGGCAGGTTTATGACATGGCATGCCCCCTCCAGTGTCGCACTATTTACAACCTTCCTGCAGCCCTGGCATACATATGGTAAAATCACTGCATGCTTGACGCCAAAATGTGTAAAATATCAGTTAATAAGCCAATAAAAACAATAGGGATATTGCTGGGCTTGCCTATAAACACATGCAGAAGACAACTGCTAGTAGCTTTTGTGCACTTTCGCCTTCTAGAGCAGAGGTTCCCAAACGCGGTCCTCAAGGCACTCCAACAGTTCAAGTTTTAGAGATATCCATAGTTGAGCACAGGTAGGTAAATCAAATTGACTGAGGTAATAATTAAGTCACCTGTCATCAAGCATGGATAAGTCATTAACAGACATGTGGCCTGAAAGTGCTATAGCTGATTGACACAAGCACGGAATGCAGAATCTTGGCCAAGATGGGCAACCGCATAAATGGTAAAATTGGGTCCTGTCATTTGTCTCTCACACTGGCAGGATCTGCTCACTTTTGCTCAACTCAACACATTATTACAATGATTGCAAAGTGTAAAAGAGAAACAATATAGGAATGCATTATGTCGACTCACAAATCCTTACTTAATGCAGGGTCTATATAGTAAATCTTAAAATCAAACTATTTGCTGTTTTCTTACAAGACAATGAATCATTTTCTTTGTTTCCCTGTACTTGTAATATATATATATATATATATATATATATATATTTATATATACATATATATATACTTTGAGGGCTACTGGAGCAGATCATAGAATTGCTAAACTTTTTATTTTAAACAGGTCTCTGGCAAAAAGAAATGTACAGTGTGATCTAATATTATATGCAAGCCATTTTCAGTGTCAGTAAGTTTGAATCCACAGCTGCATTTCTTTCTCTCTATAAATGCATGCTAATGCAGATATTTCACCTCTCCCCACTGCTACAGGCAGGAGAAGAGCTTCCAGATTATTAGCTTGTTTTCATTTGTGTATTCTTTCATTAAATATCCCAGCAGCACATCATTACATGTAGAGCAAACAAATGTGTTAAAGGACAAACTCTGCCAGTTTATATGTAATACAGCACCAGCAAATCAATTTAGCTCACCCAATGTAAATGGTGGCAGAGGAGGATGTCTCTTGTGACTGGTGGTGAATGGTCCTCCCGCTCCCACCTGTTTCCATTCTGGGCCACAAGAGGTACAGTATAGAGGAGGAGGAGGAGGCTGAGGTTCCGTCTTGAGGAAGGGGAAGCCAGTAACCAGATGGTAGGTCTACACTAACAAGGTAGACAGTCAATAGGTCGACCCTAGAAAGTCGACAGTCAATAGGTCGTCAGGGTTACAAGGTGAACATGGTTAAAAGTTTGACAGGTAATTGGTCGACAGAGACTTAGGTGGACAAGGCAAAACATTTTACAGGGTTAAAATGTTGACACAAAAAGACATGTTTTTTCATAATTTTTAGGGTTAGATTTATAGTTAGAGTTAATATTAGGTTTAGGGTTAGGTTCAGGGTTAGGTTTAGGTATAGGGTCATATTTAAGTTTATTGTTAGGGGTTAGGGCTAGATTTAGGGTTAGTCTAAGTAACCAAAAAAATAATGTTGCCCATTTTTCGTGTTGACCAATTGAATATCAACCTTTTAACCCTTTTGACCTTTTAACCCTGGTGACCTAAGTCACTGTTGAGAAATTACATGTCAACATTTTAACCCTGTCAACCTTTTAACCCTGTCGACCTATTGACTGTCGACTTATTGACTGTCTAACCTCTTAATGTAGACCTATCAATCCACACCAGGGAAGCCATGTTGGTGAAATCTACTACTGTAAGTAGTACAGCTCTATAAAAGGCACCCTACAACTTATTAGCCTAAGATATGTATGCTTTATGTTTACCCTTCTTGTTTCTATATCTGTGAATTAGCAATCATCATCATCATGTATATGTAAGGTGCTACAAAATTCTGCAGTACTGGACAGTTATAAATCATAGAAATACAACAGCACTTACAACAAGTGCAGACAGGATGACCAATGGTGGAGCAGATGAAAGCCAGAGAATATGGAGGGCCCTGCTTGGAGAAGGATTCAGTCCATCACATAAGAATTCCCGGTATTTGGTAAAGTAAAAATAAAATGAATGAACATCAACCGCTTGTTGCCATGGACAATGGACCTCATTCAGACCCGCTCGCAAGCGCTGAGCGCTCGCAAGAGGGTCAATGTTTAGGCCCTGTGCACGCGCAGCAGCCGCACTGCGCGTGCGCAAGCCCCGGAGCGAGAGAGAAATTATCTCGCTCTGGAGCTCACTACAAAAGGGGCGGCTGTCGATGTTGATCCACAGCTTGGCCTGTTTTGTAGGCGGGGCGGGGGGGTGGTTTCACAAACTGAGGGGTTCCTTAAGGAACGCCTGCCGTTTTGTGGGCGGCCGCACTGACATCAGCAGTGATGTCAGTGGGGAGTTTCCTGCTCGATCAGAGCAGGAAGCTCCCTGGGGCTTGCGGTTGCCGAGACCCAACCTTAGGTCTCGTCGCAAGCCCCGATTGTCGCGATGGTCTTGACCATCGCGACCATCAACCTGGTCGGTCGCTAAAGCTGTGGGTGGTAACCCACAGCTTAGCTAGCGACCAGGAGGCCGCATTTCAAAACCCAAGCGGCCGCCTTCATTCAGAGCGACCGCTCGCAATTTGCCTCTGAATGAAGGCCAATGTGTGCCAGCTTTTACCAGTACACTAAAGGGTGGCTTTTGCCCTGGTGTTTAAGCGGGCCTGTTTCTATTAACTGTGCTGCCTAATGAAAGGTGTGTGTCTTCTATTTATCTAAATGCAGTGGAAAGCATCAGCTTTTGGAGTGAGGAATGCCAATTAAAAAAGACATAGCATAGTGGAATTCACGACAGAGGAGCAGAAGATTTCATGGACGTTCAGAGCTTTTTATTAAATATCCCTTGTGTTAAGACTGTTTTGGCTTCTGTAACCACTTATTGTACCTTTCAACATACCTGATTGAGATCCCATAGGGCCCTAGACAAGAAATTGGTATAGAATCCTCCGCCCTTTTGTACAAATCAATACACATATAAAATGGGTTATAGTAATCAGAGACCCTCTCTACCCGCTGGGTCTAAAGGAGGTAGCCTAGATTGCCTAACTTGTTATGCAGCTCTGCTAAGGCATGTAGGCATCGCTACTTACATGTCCAGCTCAGTACAATAGGAGGAAACAGGAGGAGGCAGAAGGAGATACTTTGCATTACAAGACCCATGAAGATGGGTCAGTTTGTTTTATGCATCAAGGGATCTTTTTTTATGGAAAATGCTAACTGTCTGCAATTATTGCAGGTTAGAGTCCCAAAGTTGGTTGTGCAAACATAAATATACCATGGGCTGAATATAAAACTGTGGGTGGTTTGTAGGGGTAATGTCTAAATCTCCTTCACGGAGAGGACCCTGGTCAGCCAGTGTCCAGCGTCATTCCCGGTGTCCAGCGTCATTCCCTACCATCCAAGTGGGCATAGAGGGGGAATATAACTTTGTGGCGAGCGTAACGAGCCACCGAGCCCGCGAGGGGCCAACTTTCTTCTTTAGGCGGGGACAACTTTCGGTACTTGTGTACGTAAAGTACGCAAGTACCATTTAAAACATTCATTGGGTTCTCTCTGCAATGAGTCTGTAAAGTACACAAGCACCCTTAGAAGATACAGAAACCTAGGAGAGAAAAAGGAAGTACACTATATACTCTGAAATGTGAGCGGGCACAATGTTTTTTCAGTAACCTGCCACGATGCCTGGAGGACTAATCCATCACACACTGTGATATTATGACCTCTTAAAACAGCTAAAATTCTTTTTACAAAATATATTCTTATCACAAAGTTCATAAAATCTGCTTTCAATTGCACTTCCAAAGCCAAAAGCATGATTGGTAAACTGTCTGGAAAAGGCTGGCCAACACCTTTCTCTTGTCCCTAGTTTACCCGAGCTCTGTAAATCTTCTGTACAATGACATCATTTCTTAATATGATCTCTCTTGCAAAGATTGTATCTGTTAAGGGTCCAATTCAATTCCCCGTTCTCAGATGTGACAATGCTTCATGCATGAATACAGTACATGATATATTTTTGGCCTGATGTACTTTACTTCAATTTCTTAACTTTTCACAATACGCTGACCAAAATAAAAGCAGGTTATTTCCACATTGAAACAATAGGGTAAGAGCAAAATTTCTAATTCAGTTATTTTTGCTTGACATTTTTACTTGCATAAAATAAATTCATATAAACCAATTCACCGTACTTATTATTATTATTATTATCATTATTTTATTATTATTATTATTATTATTATTATTATCATTATTTTATTATTATTATTATTATTATTATTATTATTATTATTATTATTATTATTATTATTTGCATTGTTATTATTATTATTAACATTTATTCATGAGGCAGCCGGAAATTTTTGCAGCACCTTACAGGGAGCCTAATTCAGAGATATACACAATGCCGATATTTACGCAGATCGAGCGATTGTTTACCTTTGTGCATGCGTGTAAGCACTGTTCATGCGCAGCAATCGGTTTGCGATTACGCCCGCACAGAGGATTCATTCGCAAAGTGAGTGACAAGTAGTCAGCATTTGGAAGAGGTAACGGGGGTGGCTAGGTAAATGCAGGCATGTCTGACCGTTTAAATGCCGTTTCATGGGCGTGCATAAATTAGCCATTGCAATCTCCATCGCAGCATAAGAGCCCTCTGCATGTCATAAGAGCTGCAATGTTTTGCAGCTGGTCTGACTTGCCGTATATATGCTGCATGGCTGCCCGACCTGCATTGATGTTACCGATGTTTACGCTGTTGTACGTCATCAGGCGGCTAAGAGAAGGCAGCAGTGGGCATCCCTATGCTCGGCTATGCTTTGGAAGGCATTATATTTTAGCAACTGCAATCCGTGAGAGAATGCAGTTGCGATCGCATTAGTGATTTAGCGTACATCTCTGAATCAGACCCAGAGGAAAGATATAAAACAGAGTAAACAAAGTAACAGAATAATATATATATATATATATATATACATAGTTACAAGTATAGGTATTGTTATAGTGCAGTGGTGTCAAACTCGGGTCCTGCTGCTGTGGGACTACATATCCCAGCATGCCCTGCCACAGTTTTAGCATGCCCTAATAGCAAAACTCTGGCAGTGCATGCTGGGATGGAATCGGTATGAAATACAACCAGCCACATGGCCGGCGGTTCGATTCCCGGCAGCGCCTGGCCGACAACAGCAGAGTTCCCGGCAGTGGAAGCCCGACAGCGCTGGAAATCCTGATCGTCGCTAAGGTAAGTATAAACTAACCTAACCTAACCCACTTACCCTAACCCTCCTTAAGAGTGCCTAACCCTAACCTCCTCCCCAGGTGCCTAACCCTAATCCCCCCTCTAAGTGCCTAACCCTAACCCCCCCCTTCCCCGCTGCCTAAACCTAAGTCCCCCAGGGGGGTGCCTAACCCTAAGTCCCCTACGTCTAGATATAGACGCCCAGCATTTCACCCTCGCCGGGATATGACAGTCGGGAAGCCGGCTGTCGGTATTAAGGCAGCCGGTTTCCCAATTGTATACCGCTGGGATGTGTAGTTCCACTGCAGCTGAAGGGCCCAAGTTTGACACCACTGTTATAGTGTATGCCAATTGCTTGAGATAGTGGACCTAAGGGAAGGGAAGAAACAAGAGGAAGGAGGGCCCTGCTTGTGAGAGCTTACATTCTTTAAGAAAAGGGGAAGGAGTGGCTGTATTGGGGAGATTTAGGAGGTTACAGATGTAGGAGGAAAGACCAAATCAGGAAGAGAACTGGTAGGCTAGGGTGAATAAGTGAGTTTTGAGGGAGTATTTGATGCACTGGTTTCTGGGGGTGGAACTTTTAGAACAATGGAGAACATTCCATTGGTGAGGAGTAGCATGGGACAAGTCATGGCGGTGGGAGTGAGAGGTGGTAATCACTGGCAAGGTGAGCTGCCAGCCACCTGCTGATGAGATTGGGCGGGAGGGTGTATGGAAGGTAACAAGGTTGGATATGTAGGAGGTAGTGTAGAATGAAAATGCCTTGTAGTAGAGGTTGATGCGTTTAAACTGGAACCCTTAGCAGATAGGAGGAGTCAATCTAAGGATTGGTAAAGAGGGGAGGCAGAAATAGAGTAGCCTGAATAAAAATCAGACTAGAAGCAGTATAAGGGGAGACAGAAGAGGAGAGAGGCAGTTAATGATAAGACCAGAGAAGAGTTGACATAGTTGAGATGAGAAATGATGAGGGAATATACTAGTGTTTTTGAAAGTATTAAGGGAGAGGATGTGGGCAAATTCTGGTGATGATCCAAAAATGTAACCATCAGGAGTTGGTAAGTAACTGAATGTGGGGACTGAATGAAAGAGCAGATTCAAAGGCAAAGGACTTAATGGGCCAAATGTAATTGAGTGAGAGTTTCGAAAATGTGAGAGTTTAGCCGTAAACTCTCACACTATTACATTGATCGATTTGTATCTTCAAAATGAGAAATCATCTGGATGAGAGATTAAATTGTGAGAGTTTTTTTAACCCAGAAAAACATTCGAGTTTGCATGTTCTCAGACTCTATTCCATTGGCAAAGTTTAAAAAGTCTAAAATTTTCTAAACTCTCACCCTATTACATTTGGCCCCATGAACTGATTATAGTGTTGTCAACAGTGAGAGAGATGTGAGGAGGGATGGACACACCTGAAAGATGGTGAAGTTAAGTCTATATTGATGGAGATAGTGGATGGACAGTTTAAAATGCAAGAGAGAAGGGAAGGGGATCGATCAGGACAGAACAGGTAGATTTAGTATCTTTAGCTACTATAGGTGGAGGAAAGATTAGGGACAGTGGGATTTGAGCACAAATTTGATTTAAAAAAAAGTAGAAACACTTTTAATTGTTATTTATACTGTAATAAAAAAAAAGGAAAACTTGATACAGCTGCTCACTGAGGAACACACTCTGCCATTATAACCTATAGATTAAGTGTTGTCGGAAAGGTCTATTTATCATAGCACAGGTACAAGCACAGTACCTGTTATTACAGTTACACTATTCATATCAATCATTGACTTATAACATTGGCCCTGATTCAGACCCACTCGCGAGCGGCTGTCCACTCGCAAGTGGGTCGATGGTCTGCACTGCGCATGCGCACGACGGAGGGAGCTCCGTCGTGCGCATGCGCGAGACGCGACGAGCGAAGGACTTTCCTTCGCTCGTAGTGTCTGATCAAAGGGGGCGTGCTGTCGATGTTGCTTGACAGCAAGCCCCCTTTGGTAGGCATGCCGGGGGCGTGCCTGCAAGACGGAGGTGTTCCCAAGGGAACGCCTACTGTCTGAAGCCGGCCCCACTGACATCACTAGTGATGTCAGTGGGAGTGATTTTGGCTCTGATAGAGCCAAAATCACTCCTGGCCTTGCGGTTGAGAAACTCAACCGCAGGCTTCTGCTCGCAGTGGCGATGGTCGCGATGGTCAAGACCATCGCGACCATCATCCTGCACGCTCGTATATGCTGTGGGTGGTGACCCACAGCTATACGAGCGTCCAGGAGGATGCTCCTTATTTATGGAGGTGGGCCCTGATTCAGAGCGAGCGCTCTGGTCAGAGCGTCCGGCTCTGAATCAGGGCCATAGTGCTGTACTTTGATGGAATCATACACAAACAAATTACATACAATTATCTGAAGATAATTATGTCATAGTCCATATGAGACTACCATTGCTGTGATGGAAAGTGTTGAGGCCCCTAGGTGGTAGGGTACAGAATAATGTAAAATATTGGTACATCTGGAATGGCTACTTTGTATAATGAGCCTGACTCAGATATGTATGCTAATGCATTCACAGCTGTGGACTCAAAACCTTTGGTCACACAGAATGGCTGCCTGAACGGAGCCCTCGGAAACCACCTATCAGTATACAGGATTGCAGATGCAGGCTATGACATGTCCCAAAAACAGCCGGGGTACGTCTACGTTTTTTGCCACCACTCCCTGTTACGTCCCCAAAATGGTCCCTGACTGTCAATCACTTTGCAAAATAATCCTGACTGCGAGCGGCATCGCAAAGGTACCTTGGTGCATGCACAGTGCGACCGTAATGCATGCGCAGTCGACCAATAACTGTAAATATCAGAATAGCATACATCTCTGAATCAGGCCCTTTCCTGGTGTACATCCATAATGTACAAGGACAGAGAAGCCTGCTTTGAGCGTGTTTAAATTACTACATTGGTTGCACCATCGAAAATTGCACCAGCCCTAAGGTAAGTGCAGGATTTCTATGAGTGTGTGATAAGGGAAAAGGGAGGGGCCGGCGGGATGGAAGGGGAGAATTTCTTCAAATTCTGCCTAACTTTTCCCCCAGTCCTCCTCCCCAGTCCCGGCAGAAGCAACTAAAAAATAACCTTTCTGGTGCACAACAGGCAAATTAATGAAAAATGTCTGCTGTGAAGAGGTTTTGCATTGTGGCAAAAAGGAAACTGGGAGAAATAGTGGTGCTATGTCAAACTGCCGTATGCCACCCTACTTCAAACAATGATTGGGACACTGATGGGTGGCATAATTATGCATTGGGACACAGATGTGTGGCATTATGTATTGGGACACAGATGTGTGGCATTATGTATTGGGACACTGTGTGGCATTATGTATAAAGACACTGATCTGTGGCATTATGTATAAAGACACTGATGTGTGGCATTATGTATAAAGACACTGATGTGTGGCATTATGTATAAAGTCACTGATGTGTGGCATTCTGTATGAAGACACTGATGTGTGGAATTATGTATAAAGACACTGATGTGTGGCATTATGTATAAAGACACTGATATGTGGCATTATGTATAAAGACACTGATGTGCGGCATTATGTATAAAGACACTGATGTGTGGCATTATGTATAAATCCACTGATGTGTGGCTTTATGTATAAAGACACTGATGTGTGGCATTATGTATAAAGACACTGATGTGTGGCATTATGTATGAAGACACTGACGTGTGGCATTATGTATGAAGACACTGACGTGTGGAATTATGTATAAAGACACTGACGTGTGGAATTATGTATAAAGACACTGATGTGTGGAATTATGTATAAAGACACTGATGTGCGGCATTATGTATAAAGACACTGATGTGTGCCATTATGTATAAATCCACTGATGTGTGGCTTTATGTATAAAGACACTGATGTGTGGCATTATGTATAAAGACACTGATGTGTGGCATTATGTATGAAGACACTGATGTGTGGCATTATGTATAAAGACACTGACGTGTGGAATTATGTATAAAGACACTGACGTGTGGAATTATGTATAAAGACACTGATGTGTGGAATTATGTATAAAGACACTGATGTGCGGCATTATGTATAAAGACACTGATGTGTGGAATTTTGTATAAACACACTGATGTGTGGAATTATATATTGGGACACTGATGTGTGGCATTATGTATAAAGGGGATGCAGTCAGGAAGCCGACGGTCTAATTGCCGACCGATGGCTTCCCGACTGTGTAATCCCAACAGGGGTCTAATGACAGGCATCTTAATCTCGACACCTGTCATTAGACCTATGCCGGGAGCCTGACACCCGGCATACCAATCGAAGGTAAGCCAGGTGTGGACAGCTGCGGGAGGGGAGGGGAGGGTTAGGTTAGGGACCCCCGGGGGGGTCAGGGTTAGGCACCCCCCTGGAGGGTTAGGGTTGGGCTAGGGGAAGGAGGGGTAAGGGTTAGGCACACCTGCTGGGAGGTTAGGGTTAGGCACCCCCGTGGGGAGGTTAGGGTTAGGCACCCCCAAAGGGAGGTTAGGGTAGGCACCCCTCAGGGAGTGTTAGGTTAAGGCTGCAGGGAAGGGGGGGTTAGGTTTAGACAGGGGGAGTTAGGCTTAGGTACTAAGGGGGGTGGTTAGGGTTAGGCACCCCTAAGGGAGGGTTAGGGGGGAAAAGGTTAGTGATAGTGGGGTACTCACCTCAGTCGGAATCCTCATTGTCTGCTTTACAGTGTCGGTATGACATCCACCAGGCTAATGTCCGGCAGTATATCATACCGATTCCATATAAAGACACTGATGTGTGGCAATATGGAACTAATGTGTGGCATTATGTATTTGGAGATTGATGTGTGGCATTATGCATTGTGATACTGATGTGTGGCATTATGTATTGGGATACTGATGTGTGGCATTATGCATTGTGACACTGATGTGTGGCATCATGTATTGGGACATTGATGTTTTGCATCATGCATTGGAACACTGATGTGTGGCATTATGTAGTGGGATACTGATGTGTGGCATTATGCATTGTGGCACTGATGTGTGGCATCAGGTATTGGGACACTGATGTGTGGCATCATGCATTGGGACACTGATGTGTGGCATTATGCATTGGGACACTGATGTGTGGCATTATGCATTGGGACACTGATGTGTGGCATCATGCATTGGGACACTGATGTGTGGCATTATGCATTGGGACATTGATGTGTGGCATCATGCATTGGGACACTGATGTGTGGCATAATGCATTGGAACACTGATGTGTGGCATTATGCATTGGGACACTGATGTGTGGCATTATGTATTGGGACACTGATGTGTGGCTTAATGGATTGGAACACTGATGTGTGGCATTATGTATTGGGATACTGATATGTGGCATCATGTATTGGGACACTGATGTGTGGCATTACGTATTGGGATACTGATATATGGCATTATGCATTGTGACACTGATGTGTGGCATTATGTATTGGGACACTGATGTGTGGCATTATGCATTGGGACACTGATGTGTGGCATTATGTATTGGGACACTGATGTGTGGCATTATGCATTGGGACTGTCAAAACTGGATTATTGGCTGAGACAAAATCAGTTTAAAATTGAATCTCAGTGACGCCATTTTGTGAAATGGCCGCCTAAGCGCCATTTTAGATAAACTCACACTTTAGTACATGTGGCGATTATACTGTTAGCATCTTGCGAATGCATCCCAGTCCTACTCCCCAGTCCCGGCAGAAGCAACTAAAAAATAACCTTTCTGGTGCACAACAGGCAAATTAATGAAAAATGTCTGCTGTGAAGAGGTTTTGCATTGTGGCAAAAAGGAAACTGGGAGAAATAGTGGTGTTATGTCAAACTGCCGTATACCACCCTACTTCAAACACTGATTGGGACACTGATGGGTGGCATAATTATGCTTTGGGACACAGATGTGTGGCATTATGTATTGGGACACAGATGTGTGGCATTATGTATTGGGACACTGTGTGGCATTATGTATAAAGACACTGATCTGTGGCATTATGTATAAAGACACTGATGTGTGGAATTATGTATAAAGACACTGATGTGTGGCATTATGTATAAATACACTGATGAGTGGAATTATGCATAAAGACACTGATGTGTGGCATTATGTATAAATCCACTGATGTGTGGCATTATGTATAAAGACACTGATGTGTTGCATTATGTATAAAGACACTGATGTGTGGCATTATGTATAAAGACACTGATGTGTGGAATTATGTATAAAGACACTGACGTGTGGAATTACGTATAAAGACACTGATGTGTGGAATTATGTATAAAGACACTGATGTGTGGCATTATGTATAAAGACACTGATGTGCGGCATTATGTATAAAGACACTGATGTGTGGAATTTTGTATAAACACACTGATGTGTGGAATTATATATTGGGACACTGATGTGTGGCAATATGTATAAAGGGGATGCAGTCAGGAAGCCGACGGTCTAATTGCCGACCAATGGCTTCCGAGTGTGTAATCCCGACAGGGGTCTAATGACAGGCATCTTAATCTCGACACCTGTCATTAGACCTATGCCGGGAGCCTGACGCCCAGCATACCAATCGAAGGTAAGCCAGGTGTGGACAGCTGCGGGAGGGGAGGGTTAGGTTAGGGGCCCCCGGGGGGGTCAGGGTTAGGCTCCCCCCGGGAAAGTTAGGGTTGGGCTAGGGGAAGGAGGGGTAAAGGTTAGGCACACCTGCCGGGAGGTTAGGGTTAGGCACCCCCATTGGGAGGTTAGGGTTAGGCACCCCCACAGGGAGGTTAGGGTAGGCACCTCCCAGGGAGTGTTAGGTTAAGGCTGCAGGGAAGGGGGGTTAGGTTTAGGCAGGGGGAGTTAGGGTTAGGTACTAAGGGGGGAGGTTATAGTTAGGCACCCCTAAGGGAGGGTTAGGGGGGAAAAGGTTAGTGATAGTGGGGTACTCACCTCTGTCGGGATCCTCATTGTCTGCTTTCCAGTGTCAGTATGACATCCACCAGGCTAATGTCCGGCGGTATATCATACCGATTCCATATAAAGACACTGATGTTTGGCATTATGGCACTAATGTGTGGCATTATGTATTGGGACATTGATGTGTGGCATTATGCATTGTGACACTGATGTGTGGCATTATGTATAAAGACACTGACGTGTGGAATTATGTATAAAGACACTGACGTGTGGAATTATGTATAAAGACACTGACGTGTGGAATTATGTATAAAGACACTGATGTGTGGAATTATGTATAAAGACACTGATGTGCGGCATTATGTATAAAGACACTGATGTGTGGAATTTTGTATAAACACACTGATGTGTGGAATTATGTATTGGGACACTGATGTGTGGCATTATGTATAAAGGGGATGCAGTCAGGAAGCCGACGGTCTAATTGCCGACCGATGGCTTCCCGACTGTGTAATCCCAACAGGGGTCTAATGACAGGCATCTTAATCTCGACACCTGTCATTAGACCTATGCCGGGAGCCTGACACCCGGCATACCAATCGAAGGTAAGCCAGGTGTGGACAGCTGCGGGAGGGGAGGGTTAGGTTAGGGACCCCCGGGGGGGTCAGGGTTAGGCACCCCCCTGGAGGGTTAGGGTTGGGCTAGGGGAAGGAGGGGTAAGGGTTAGGCACACCTGCTGGGAGGTTAGGGTTAGGCACCCCGTGGGGAGGTTAGGGTTAGGCACCCCCACAGGGAGGTTAGGGTAGGCACCCCTCAGGGAGTGTTAGGTTAAGGCTGCAGGGAAGGGGGGGTTAGGTTTAGACAGGGGGAGTTAGGCTTAGGTACTAAGGGGGGTGGTTAGGGTTAGGCACCCCTAAGGGAGGGTTAGGGGGGAAAAGGTTAGTGATAGTGGGGTACTCACCTCAGTCGGGATCCTCATTGTCTGCTTTACAGTGTCGGTATGACATCCACCAGGCTAATGTCCGGCAGTATATCATACCGATTCCATATAAAGACACTGATGTGTGGCAATATGGAACTAATGTGTGGCATTATGTATTTGGAGATTGATGTGTGGCATTATGCATTGTGATACTGATGTGTGGCATTATGTATTGGGATACTGATGTGTGGCAATATGCATTGTGACACTGATGTGTGGCATCATGTATTGGGACATTGATGTTTTGCATCATGCATTGGAACACTGATGTGTGGCATTATGTAGTGGGATACTGATGTGTGGCATTATGCATTGTGGCACTGATGTGTGGCATCAGGTATTGGGACACTGATGTGTGGCATCATGCATTGGGACACTGATGTGTGGCATTATGCATTGGGACACTGATGTGTGGCATTATGCATTGGGACACTGATGTGTGGCATCATGCATTGGGACACTGATGTGTGGCATTATGCATTGGGACATTGATGTGTGGCATCATGCATTGGGACACTGATGTGTGGCATAATGCATTGGAACACTGATGTGTGGCATTATGCATTGGGACACTGATGTGTGGCATTATGTATTGGGACACTGATGTGTGGCTTAATGGATTGGAACACTGATGTGTGGCATTATGTATTGGGATACTGATATGTGGCATCATGTATTGGGACACTGATGTGTGGCATTACGTATTGGGATACTGATATATGGCATTATGCATTGTGACACTGATGTGTGGCATTATGTATTGGGACACTGATGTGTGGCATTATGCATTGGGACACTGATGTGTGGCATTATGTATTGGGACACTGATGTGTGGCATTATGTATTGGGACTGTCAAAACTGGATTATTGGCTGAGACAAAATCAGTTTAAAATTGAATCTCAGCGACGCCATTTTGTGAAATGGCCGCCTAAGCGCCATTTTAGATAAACTCACACTTTAGTACATGTGGCGATTATACTATTAGCATCATGCGAATGCATCCCAGTCCTACTCCCCAGTCCCGGCAGAAGCAACTAAAAAATAACCTTTCTGGTGCACAACAGGCAAATTAATGAAAAATGTCTGCTGTGAAGAGGTTTTGCATTGTGGCAAAAAGGAAACTGGGAGAAATAGTGGTGTTATGTCAAACTGCCGTATACCACCCTACTTCAAACACTGATTGGGACACTGATGGGTGGCATAATTATGCATTGGGACACAGATGTGTGGCATTATGTATTGGGACACTGTGTGGCATTATGTATAAAGACACTGATCTGTGGCATTATGTATAAAGACACTGATGTGTGGAATTATGTATAAAGATACTGATGTGTGGCATTATGTATAAATACACTGATGTGTGGAATTATGCATAAAGACACTGATGTGTGGCATTATGTATAAATCCACTGATGTGTGGCATTATGTATAAAGACACTGATGTGTTGCATTATGTATAAAGACACTGATGTGTGGCATTATGTATAAAGACACTGATGTGTGGAATTATGTATAAAGACACTGACGTGTGGAATTACGTATAAAGACACTGATGTGTGGAATTATGTATAAAGACACTGATGTGTGGCATTATGTATAAAGACACTGATGTGCGGCATTATGTATAAAGACACTGATGTGTGGAATTTTGTATAAACACACTGATGTGTGGAATTATATATTGGGACACTGATGTGTGGCAATATGTATAAAGGGGATGCAGTCAGGAAGCCGACGGTCTAATTGCCGACCACTGGCTTCCCGACTGTGTAATCCCGACAGGGGTCTAATGACAGGCATCTTAATCTCGACACCTGTCATTAGACCTATGCCGGGAGCCTGACGCCCAGCATACCAATCGAAGGTAAGCCAGGTGTGGACAGCTGCGGGAGGGGAGGGTTAGGTTAGGGGCCCCCGGGGGGGTCAGGGTTAGGCACCCCCCGGGAAAGTTAGGGTTGGGCTAGGGGAAGGAGGGGTAAAGGTTAGGCACACCTGCCGGGAGGTTAGGGTTAGGCACCCCCATTGGGAGGTTAGGGTTAGGCACCCCCACAGGGAGGTTAGGGTAGGCACCTCCCAGGGAGTGTTAGGTTAAGGCTGCAGGGAAGGGGGGTTAGGTTTAGGCAGGGGGAGTTAGGGTTAGGTACTAAGGGGGGAGGTTATAGTTAGGCACCCCTAAGGGAGGGTTAGGGGGGAAAAGGTTAGTGATAGTGGGGTACTCACCTCTGTCGGGATCCTCATTGTTTGCTTTCCAGTGTCAGTATGACATCCACCAGGCTAATGTCCGGCGGTATATCATACCGATTCCATATAAAGACACTGATGTTTGGCATTATGGCACTAATGTGTGGCATTATGTATTGGGACATTGATGTGTGGCATTATGCATTGTGATACTGATGTGTGGCTTTATGTATTGGGATACTGATGTGTGGCATTATGCATTGTGACACTGATGTGTGGCATTATGTATTGGAACACTGATGTGTGGCATTATGTATTGGGACACTGATGTGTGGCATTGTGCATTGTGACACTGATGTGTGGCATCATGTATTGGGACATTGATGTGTGGCATCATGCATTGGGACACTAATGTGTGGCATTATGTAGTGGGACACTGATGTGTGGCATTATGCATTGTGACACTGATGTGTGGCATCATGTATTGGGACACTGATGTGTGGCATCATGCATTGGGACACTGATGTGTGGCATTATGCATTGGGACACTGATGTGTGGCATTATGCATTGGGACACTGATGTGTGGCATCATGCATTGGGACACTGATGTGTGGCATTATGCATTGTGACATTGATGTGTGGCATTATGTATTGGGACACTGATGTGTGGCATTATGCATTGGGACACTGATGTGTGGCATTATGTATTGGGACACTGATGTGTGGCATTATGTATTGGGACTGTCAAAACTGGATTATTGGCTGAGACAAGATCAGTTTAAAATTGAATCGCAGTGACGCCATTTTGCAAAATGGTCGCCTAAGCGCCATTTTAGATAAACTCAAACTTTAGTACATGTGGCGATAATACTATTAGCATCATGCGAATGCATCTGTGACCATCGCCATAAGTTATGGTGCTTCACCAATAGCCTATTTCATGACTTTACGTATTATAAAGGATATATTTCAGAAATGGCTTTACAGTATGTCAAAAAATTGGATTGCATTAGATGAATAGAGCAAATGGCTATGTGACAACTAGCTTGTGTAGATAAGCTTCCTGGACAGTGTCTGCTCTCACTACAGGTGGCCTGGCTCGAATACACACCTTACATTAGCAAGCTTCCTGCAATGACATGACTTCAAAGACTAGAGTGTTATCTTAGGTTTGTGTCAGGTAGTTGGGCTATTTGCATTTACACAAGAGACTGGGAGAATAAAGGGTTTTTTCTTTTTAGCTTGGGAAAGGGGGGGACTGCTGACAGAGTGGGCATGTGGAACTATCAGGCTCAGCATGTCACACTGCTAGATGTTCACTTAGTAAGTGTTAAGTGCACCATTTCTCATGCACACATTAATACGTCTTTATATCAAACCCCGCATACCCACACACTACATATTCACACATAAGGTTTAATAAGCTTTAAAGTATAAGATTTAAGTTGGTTCAGTTAGTATAAATGCTGTGAAATAAAGATATTTGATAACTAAGGTTTTATACATGCTAAGAAAGCCGTGTTTGGTTTCGAACTGATGCGTACTCTTTCAACAGAATTCCGGTGCTATCGGTGTGGAGATCGCATCATGCATTCCCAACTTATGGACCGCAGAGACTACAAGCAACAAAATGTATATTTTATGAACAACTGTTGCATGGATGTAGCATGGGGGCGGGAGGGAAAAGACCCCCAGTTGTTAGAGGCTGGGCGAGTCTATTTGAACCAGCCTGTTAAATGCACTGTAACAGATGCTTCTCCCCTGGGAACCAATGATATCAGCAACAAACTTCTCTATTGTCCTGTCTATTCTGGGGGGGGTATAAACATGTGTTCTTAAACACTGGGTCTTAGTCTTCATGCTGAATGCTGATGGACGAGGGGTCTCTTGCTGATACCTAACATCTGGACCAGAGGCTCTGCGTATATGTACACTGTACTTGGGTCTGTATAATTCCTTTGCGCTAAATTGTACACAGATCATAGCGTGTAACTAACTGTACTTTTACTTGAATAATACTTTGTGCTTCGGAACCACATGTTCTGAGTCTGGAGTCTCTATTTATTGTATGACTGGGTACGCAAATTAGCGTCATCCTTAGAGGTTTATAGGAAGGATTTTAGAAGGTACAGGCAGGGGTATATAGAGGTTCAAATATAAATTCCTTAGGACACTGATGTGTGGCATTATGTTTAAAGACACTGATCTGTGGCATTATGTATGAAGACACTGATGTGTGGAATTATGTATAAAGACACTGATGTGTGGCATTATGTATAAATACACTGATGTGTGGAATTATATATTGGGACACTGATGTGTGGCATTATATATAAAAGGGATGCAGTCAGGAAGCCGACGGTCTAATTGCCGACCGCCGGCTTCCCGACTGTGTAATCCTGACAGGGGCTAATGACAGGCATCTTAATCTTGACACCTGTCATTAGACCTATGCCGGGAGCCTGACACCCGGCATATCAATCGAAGGTAAGCCAGGTGCGGACAGCTTCGGGGGGGAGGGTTAGGTTAGGGGCCCCAGGGGGGGTCTTAGGGTTAGGCACCCCCCAGGAGGGTTAGGGTTGGGCTAGGGGAAGGAGGGGTTAGGGTTAGGCACCCCCGTGGGGAGGTTAGGGTTAGGTACCCCCATGGGGAGGTTAGGGTAGGCACCCCCCAGGGAGTGTTAGGTTAAGGCTGCAGGGAAGGGGGGTTAGGTTTAGGCAGGGGGAGTTAGGGTTAGGTACTAAGGGGGGAGGTTAGGGTTAGGTACCCCTAAGGGAGGGTTAGGGTTAGGGGGGAAAAGGTTAGTGATAGTGGGGTACTCACCTCTTTCGGGATCCTCATTGTCTGCTTTCCAGTGTCGGTATGACATCCATCGGGCTAATGTCCGGTGGTACATCATACCGATTCCATATAAAGACACTGATGTGTGGCATTATGGCACTAATGTGTGGCATTATGTATTGGGATACTGATATGTGGCATTATGTATTGGGACATTGATGTGTGGCATTATGCATTGGGACACTGATGTGTGGCACTATGCATTGGAACACTGATGTGTGGCATCATGCATTGGGACACTGATGTGTGTCATTATGTATTGGGATACTGATGTGTGGCATTATGCATTGTAACACTGATGTGTGGCATTATGTATTGGGACACTGATGTGTGGCATTATGCATTGGGACACTGATGTGTGGCATTATGCATTGGGATACTGATGTGTGGCATCATGTATTGGGACATTGATGTGTGGCATCATGCATTGGGACACTGATGTGTGGCATTATGTAGTGGGATACTGATGTGTGGCATTATGCATTGGGATACTGATGTGTGGCATTATGCATTGTGACACTGATGTGTGGCATCATGCATTGGGACATTGATGTGTGGCATCATGCATTGGGACACTGATGTGTGGCAATATGCATTGGGACACTGATGTGTGGCATTATGCATTGTGACACTGATGTGTGGCATCATGTATTGGGACATTGATGTGTGGAATTATGCATTGGGATACTGATGTGTGGCATTGTGACACTGATGTGTGGCATTATGCATTGGGATACTGATGTGTGGCATTATGCATTGTGACACAGATGTGTGGCATTATGTATTGGGACACTGATGTGTGGCATTATGTATTGGGACACTGATGTGTGGAATTATGCATTGGGACACTGATGTGTGGCATTATGCATTGGGATACTGATGTGTGGCATTATGCATTGTGACACTGATGTGTGGCATTATGTATTGGGACACTGATGTGTGGCATTATGTATTGGGACACTGATGTGTGGCATCATTCATTGGGACACTGATGTGTGGCATTATGTATTGGGACACTGTTGTGTGGAATTATGCATTGGAACACTGATGTGTGGCATTATGCATTGGGATACTGATGTGTGGCATTATGCATTGGGACACTGATGTGTGGCATTATGTATTGGGACATTGATGTGTGGCATCATGCATTGGGACACTGATGTGTGGCATATTGTAGTGGGAAACTGATGTGTGGCATTATGCATTGGGATACTGATGTGTGGCATTATGCATTGTGACACTGATGTGTGGCATCATGTATTGGGACATTGATGTGTGGCATCATGCATTGGGACACTGATGTGTGGCATTATGCATTGGGACACTGATGTGTGGCATTATGTATTGGGACACTGATGTGTGGCATCATCTATTGGGACATTGATGTGTGGCATTATGCAATGGGACACTGATGTGTGGCATTATGCATTGAGACACTGATGTGTGGCATTATGCATTGTGACACTGATGTGTGGCATCATGTATTGGGACATTGATGTGTGGCATCATGCATTGGGACACTGATGTGTGGCATTATGTATTGGGATACTGATATGTGGCATTATGCATTGTGACACTGATGTGTGGCATTATGTATTGGGACACTGATGTGTGGCATTATGTATAAAGACACTGATGTGTGGCATTAGGTCACTGATGTGTGGCATTATGTATTGGGACACTGATGTGTGGTATTATGTATTGGAACACTGATGTGTGGCATTATGTATAAAGACACTGATGTGTGGCATTATGTATTGGAACACTGATGGGTGGCATTATGTATTGGAACACTGATGTGTGGCATTATGTATAAAGACACTGATGTGTGGCATATTACTGTCCACAGTGCACACACAAATGTTTTTCCCTAGGTTTAGTCGAAAACATACAGACAAGGCTTTATTTAGATAACTGGAAACAGTCTATTGGGTATAGCAGGGGCGGTAGTCTTTGCCTAAGGCACCCTTGCACAGGCCCTGGACACAAAAATTCGGGATCAGAACCTGTTGTTCAGGTATTGGAGTGACAAGGCATAAATAGTCAAGGGATTGACTGTACGAATTCACTTTACAATAGGCTCCTAATTAGAATCAGTAGTGAAAGCAGCGAATATCAGAGCATGCATGTCTAAAGAGAAAAGCTGAAAGAGGAATGGGTATGCCGGCCACATGGCTGGCGGTTCGATTCCCGTCAGCGGCAGGCCGACATGAGCAGAGTTCGGAGCAGTGGAAGCCCGATGGCGCTGGAAATCCCGATCGTGGATAGGTGAGTATCTACTAACCTAACATAACCCACCTAACCCTAACCCTCCTTAGGGGTGCCTAATCCTAACCTCCCTCCCCAATGCCTAACCCTAATCACCCTTCTAAGTGCCTAACCCTAACCACCCCCTTCCCCGCTGCCTAACCCTAAGTCCCCCCCCCGGGGGTGCCTAACCCTAACCCTCCCTCCACCTAGCCTAACCCTAACCCTCCCGGGGGGATGCCTAACCCTATGTCCCCCCCGGGAGCCCTAAACCTAACCCTCCCCCCTCGCGGCTGTCTGCTCGTGGCGCCCGGCTTCACTACAATTGGGATGCCGGGATATGACAGTCGGGAAGCCGGCTGCCGGTATTTAGGCAGTCGGCTACCCGATTGCTTCCCCTCACAGACAGGCACGTATGGGCTCTGCTCCGGAATCATGGCTCTAAGAGGTACAGGTTTACTATAGAGAACAAGATATGATTTGTTCTTACTATATTGCAAAGGTGTTAGTGTATGGAAATGTACTAAATGAGAAAACTAGCATTGTCTACTATGACTAGATGAGGGCTTATTAGGCACGAGTCCTCATTTTTTTGTAATTGTGTAGTGTAAGTAAGCTGTTGCTAGGCAGGGTTAGTAGGTTTTGCATGGGTGCTGGGTAGCCAATTGGAAGATAGCAAGGGGGCATATACTTTGCATGGGTATTTAAGGGCCAGTTTGAATTTAGTCCAGCCTCTTTTCAGTTGCAAGTCAGGCTGAGTAGAATCTGTATTGTGTCTTTGTTACCTCAGATAATTCTCTGTCATTTGCTTTAATTATTCATCCCTTTTATTTCTGCTATCCTTTCATTTATTCTGGTTTATTTAACCCCCTTTTTACTTTCACTTTTTATGCCCCCAGTTTAATAAAATCTCCCTTTCCTCCCCTTTTACCAATATTACCCCAATTGCTCCTCACCCCTTCCCATTGACAGTATGCCCCATCCTAAGCATTCGCCCCCCCCCCAGCGGCGGGCTGAGGCAGCCCACCTGCTATCATCCGCGGGTTACAGGCGCCCCGGCGTGGGCGTTCACTTACCTGTGGCATCAGAGGGGGAAGCTGTGTACGAAGCTCCCACTCCAGTGTCTATCCCTGGCCCTGGCGGGCAGCGCAGCTCGAATATTCTCGCGAGCCGCGAGACTGCCGCGTCTGTAAGTGAAAGCTCCATGAGGCGAGGCACGGGTTTTCCGGACCCCCGTGTGGAGGATACGGAACCCGCCCCCGTCAATGTACAGCCAGGGAATTTACCACCGCTAATAGGGACTTTGGGCCTGATTCAGAGTTGGGAATAGAGAGAGAGATAGCACTTAACTGTGAACCTGAACAAACCATTTTGTAATGCAAGGGGTATAAATACATAATTTTTTTTTGCATGTGGGGTAAATACTGGCTGCTTTTGCATGTAGCCCACAAATACTGCACAGCTTTATTATTACTCTACAATTTAGATGTCAGTTTGGACACGTCCCTCCCAAATCTAAATCTCTCTGCACATTTTAAATCTGCCCCACCTGCAGTGCAGCATGGTTTCACCAAGATGATCAGTTGAGAGAGATATCTCTCTCTATTCCCAACTCTGAATCAGGCCCTTTGTCTGCAGTCCCTGCGGTGGTGTGTCAGGCAAGGGAGATAAGGCCAGCTGTGGGGGCACTTACTGCAGCTCCCACAGCTGTGCATCAACCAGGATACATGCGGGTGCGCTTACAGTGACTCCTGCAGCTGGATCCCAGCATGGATCCTTGTTGGTGGTTGTGGGGATGCTGACAGTGCCCCTTGCACCTGTTCCGCCCCCAGGTTTGCTTGTGTCAACTGCAGGTGCTCCTGTGGTTGTTTTACAGACAAACAGCATTCTGCCATTCGCAAGGGCGCCCCCTGCAGGAGTGTCCCAATTTACTGTTTCCCATCATTCTATGGCTACTACATTTAATCTATCTGTGCAGCCTTCTCCGTTTTTCACTTCTAGGGCTGCAGCAGGTTACTCCTATTCATCTTTTCCTTCCTCTGTCACCTCAATGCTGCCTTACTTTCGAGTCTCTGCTAACCCCCCTTTTAGCCCTCAATTCTCTCCAATGTTTTCCTCTCCTGCACATTTTCAACCCACATAGTCCTCGCCAGCTAGGTATGCAATGTCCCTCCACCAGGGTAGTGCCTCGTCATATCCGGTTTTCACCACACCCACATCGGTGGCCGGGCAGATCCCCTATTGGCAGCCTCATTATGCACCTTCGCCACAACTACCTAGTATGTACATGTCCCCATGGCAGGCTGCTTATGATCCACAGGGTCCTTGGTTGCAAGGTTACCCTACCTCAAATATACCACAATTTTCTGGGGCTGCGGTGCACATGCCGGGCAATTACACCCAACCAATTTCTCAGTTGCCTTCACCTTACTCGGTTTCGACAGCCATAGCTTCTCCCCCTCCCCCACCACCTCCTCCATCCGTGGAATCTGCACCCCTGCCTTGCTTAATGGTTTCTGCTTTTGTCCCCCAAGGTTCAGCCTAGCGTGTTATCAGAGCAAATGGTTCAGGTTGCGAGAGCACAGAAAAGGAGACAGCCTGATGTTGTGCAGTTGGAAACAGCGAGGGACCCATCTGGCATGGTGGCAGGTGCTGCTGAGGAAGTGTCCGAACTTCCAGGTCCATCTGGATCCGGTGAGCATGACGTTATGCATGATTTGTCTGCTAGTTGTTCATCCATTTCTAGCGTTAGCAGTGAGTCATCAGGATAACCTAAGAGCCCGAATAAACTGGCAAAATTGATAGCGCATCAGCTGGTTAAGAAGGGCTCAAAGCATAAAGGTTCCAATACTTCAGCTGTTCAAGCAGAACCAACGTACTCGGAAATGGTACATTGTTCCAATACGGCAGTAACTAGGGGTTTGAAAAAAAGGATGTGGGACACAGTTTGATAAGGGAATGTGGATGTTTTTACCCTTACAGAAGATATGAGACAGGCTTTTGAGAAGGCAAAAAAGTAGGGGGGTATAGGAGAGAATGCCTTTAGGAGTTACCACCAGTAGTTAAGGGTTTTTTTGTTGTTTGCAGCCTGCTACTTATAGTCCAAGGCCAATGAGCATCCCAAAGTGATCAAGTACATTTTCTTGATGCATGAGATGTTCATGAAATCCAGGGGATATGTTTGGCGGGATTATGATGAGAAATTTAGCAGAAAGCAGGACGGGAACTCGACCCTACCCTTGGGTTTTAAAGATGTAGAGGTGTGGCTTGAGGTCACACAGCAGACTAGGAGCGTAAATTAGGTACAAGGCAAGAAAACAGTGGTAGGGGCTAAGGGAGGCTCAGGGTATGTAGCAAAGGGTAAATGCTTTGCATTTAATGATAGAAAGTGTACTAGGGGCTCCAATTGTCGTTTTCGGCACTCTTTTTGAATATGCGGGGCATCCCACCCAGCAAAGGACTGCAAGTCCTCAGCAGAGAGAGAGCACACAGACAGGATACACACCAGCGGTGATGCAAAATAAGGGCACCATCGCCGGTGGTGCTGGTAGGAGTTGTGTAGGTGGTTAAGTAAGTACCCCTTTAGGGGCGACGCCCAGGTTTTGTTAGATGGTTTTACTTTAGGTTTCCATTTACCCATCAATAGTGCAGTGCAAGTTGTGTCACACAGAAATTTGCATTCGGCCAGGGAGTGGCCCCAAGTGGTGAGGCAGAAGGTGGATACGGAAATTAAATTAGGTTGCATGTGTGGCCCTTTTCCCAAACCTCCTTTGCCTGGCATGAGCATTTCTCCCCTTGGGGTGGTGCCCAAGAAAGTTTCGGGTAAATTCCGCTTAATCCAGCATTTGTCCCACCCTCATGGCAGCTCTGTGAACGACGCTATTCCAGGGGAATGTTGTGGGATTCGTTATCATTTATTTGAGGAGGCGCTCAATTTGATTCGGAGTTTTGGCCCTGGGACCTTATTAGCGAAGTTAGACATTTAAATCAGCCTTCCAGCTTTTGCCATTACACCCCGATTTCCTGCGGTTTATGGGGTTTAAAATACATGGGCATTTTATGTTGATAAGTGTTTGCCCATGGGTTGTTCTGTCTCTTGTGCCTATTTTGAGAAATTCAGCTCCTTCTTACATTGGTGCATCCAAGTAGGCACCGGGCATCTGGGCATCGCCCATTATTTGGATGATTTTCTCTTCATAGGTCCAACTGATAGTAACATTTGCCATGAGCTTTTGTTCTCTGCCAATGCTCTATTTCAGGTTCTGGGGGTTCCAGTTGCCAGGGATAAGACAGAGGGTCCAACTTGTTGTCTCTCATACCTAGGCATTGAAATAGATACAGGGGCAGGGTGCTGCCACATCCCTGCAGATAAGGTTCATAAGCTTTTGGGGCAAATAGAGGAGTGCTTAAGTGCAGACAGGGTGAGGTTGCGCTAAGTGCAGTCGCTATTAGGCTCCATTAATTTTGCATGCAGAGTCATCCTTATGGGGAGGGTTTTTTGTCAAAAGCTGAAGAGAGCAACCACAGGAGCTACCAGGCCGCACCATGCCATACATTTGTCTAGAGAGATTAAGGTATATTTGCGGGTATGGATAGATTTCCTAGTTAATTTTAATTGAGAATTAATTTGACCTTCAAGGCCAAAATCTAATCATGTGCTGCAGCTTTTACAGAGGCGGCTGGCTCTTTCGGTTTTGGTTTTTTTTCCAAGGGGAGTGTTGTGCTACCCCTTGGCCTCCTTTGTGGATTTCCCACGGTTTCAAGGCCAACTTACTTTTGTTGGAACTATTTCCGATAATTGTGGCTGTGGAATTATGGGCTAAGAGTTTGTCGAACCGAACCATAGTCTTTCGGTGCCACAATTTAGGGGTGGTGCATGAGGTTAATAACCAGCGGTCTTCGTCACCTCAGGCCCTGTGGCTTTTGAGGCATATAGTTTTGACATGTTTTCGTTTTAACATAAATTTTAGGGCAAAACATGTGCCGGGTGTTGACAACCAGATAGCGGATGCGCTTTAACGTTTCAACTTTGATAGATTCCACGTTTTGGTGCCGGGGGCTAACCCCCTCGGCTTAACATGTGCTTTTTATGTCTGCCAGATTATCGATCAGGCATAACTGGACTTGCACGAAAATCCTTGGCGCCATCCACCCTGCACGCGTATACAGTAGCATGGGAGGATTGGGAGGCTTACCGGCTTAGGCACAAACAAAAGGGTGAGTCAGCGGAACAATGTTTGCTGTCCTTTGTGTGGGGTCATTATCAGCAGGGCAGGTCAAAGTCAGCTATATCCACGGCATTGGCTGGTATCTCGTTCCACTCTAAATTGTACCAGGTTCATGACCCCACTAGGTCATTCGTCCTTAACAAAGCCCTTAAAGGCTGGGCCAGAGAGAACCCGACACTTGCCGATGCCCGTCGATCTATCGATTTAAATTTGTTACAGGACCTGTTGTCAGTGCTTTCATCAGTAGCGGACTCTGAGCTCGAGGTAACCCTTTTTAGAACGGCTTTTTCTTTTGCATTTTTTGGTGTCTTTAGAATAAGTGAATTGGTGGCTGTGAATAAGAGTTCTTTGGACACAGGTTTATTGGTTAAACAAGTTTTAGTTAAAGAAGAGTCAGTGCTTTGCAAAATTCCCCGTTCCAAAACAGACCAATTAGGGCGGAGACATTGGATATCGTTTAAAAGCCACCCTAAAGGGGCAATCTGCCCCTTTCGATTTGCGTCGATATTCATTCAGTTGCGTAGAGCAGGTGGAGCTCAGTTCTCTGTGCATTTAAACTCCTTGCTCCTCACAAAATTCCAGTTTTCTGCCATATTTAAGCGCTGTTTGTCTAAGTTGGGCCTAAAGAGCGAGGATTTAGGTAATCACTCTTTTCGCATTGGAGCAGCTACTTGCGCTGCGGCTAGTGGTTGCTCAGCGTCAGATTTCAGAGCATGGGGCGATGGAAGTCAGCAGCATTTAGGAGTTATATTCGTTGTGATAAAGTTTAAGTTGCGCCTGTTGCACTAACCCAAAAATGTAGTTTACTTGTCAGTTTTTGAATGATGAGCATTCAAAAACTGGGGGTGGGAAGGGATTTTTTTATTTTTTTCAGAGGGGGCCTAATTTCATTTGGCTTATTAAGAGGTCCACGGAAGGTTTTTAAATTTTTCTCCTTCACTTGGGTTGTTATTCGTTATATCATATTGCTTGTTTGCCATTGCCTGGTTTTGGGTGAGATTTTTTCTGATGGTTCGAATTTTTGTTTTGCAGCATCTATCACATCATCAGAGCAAGTGTGGCTGGTTGGCCACTCATATGTCTATTGGGGTGAAAGGCACCCTTCGGCTAGAAAGGCTGTTCTGATATTGAAAGGGCGTAGGGTTAGATGGTTAGGTGTAAGGGGCTTGAAGTGGTCGGCTTTGTTGGATTAACTTTGCAAGCAGGAGCAGCTTTGGCGGAGGCCAGATTGGTTGATGACGTAGCTTGATGACGTAGCACGCCGGAGGACGTTCAGTGGACTGGTACATCCTCCGGTGTGCTACGTCATCAAGTGGCGCCAACCCGGCATGTCACGTGGTCACGGCTCAGACGGGAGTCCGCAGCTGTCTATTACACAAAGGTCCGCAGTCTACTATTACACAAAGGTAGTCAGGGTGAGTTAGGTGGCACTAGGATTGCATCATAGCAGATCCAACTGGGCTACTTACAGAACTGGCACACCTCTAAATAGTCTATTAAGACTATAAACATTATTTTAACATTATTTTAATATTTTTGTATGCCAATCTCTTCCTTGACTCCTTTCTTTCCTTCTCTCTTTTCTCACTGATTTTATTAATTATTTATTTCTGAACTTTCATTATATTTTTATTAAAAAAATATATATATTATTTTTTTATTATTATTATTATTATTACTTTTTTTAATTTTTTCAATTATACTTTCATTTAAATTTTATTTTCATATTTTTATTTTAAATTGTATTTTTTTGCATTCATTATCATTCAATTACTAATTTTGACTTCAGTAGCAATTGCACCATCATCTACCAACATATTTTAGATTCATAGGTAGAAATTGTACATTCTTACATCAGCGCTCATATACCCACCCAACTTCAATCTTCTGGAGGTGTGATAGTGAAGCATCCTTCTTTAATTTTGCAAAGTCCTCAGTATTTTAGGGCAGATGGTGTGCACCTTTCTCCTTTAGGTATGGATATTTTTCTTAAGGCTCTTTTTTTAGTTTTCGACTACAGGGATTGTTTTGGTTGGCGTGTTTTGTTTAGTTCATTCTGTTGGGTGGCGGACTGCGGTTCTTAGAACCTGGCATTGGCGGGAAGGCGCTGTTAACCAGCGGCCACTTCTGGTGTAAGTGGTCGTTGTGGGGCACTTACCCTTTTGAAGGATGGCGGGTATGTCCCACCCATGTGGATGGGACAATGGGCGCTGCCTTGCGGGATCATCCAGACTGTGCCATATTAAAGGGTGGTGACACCTTTGCAGCACGGGTTACACCTATATACAGGGGGATCTTATTATTTTCCCCCCCTATTTTAATGTTTAATTGGCTAGAGCTGGGTTTGATACCACCTTCTTTGCCACCCTTTTAGGAATTAAAATAAGGTAATTCAATTAATAAATACCGTGACCTCAAACCAATGCACTGGTGCCTGTGTGGTTATTTTAATATATAAGTTAGCTTAAGGTTGTGTTACAAGGTTTAATTACAATAAAGCAATGGACTACTTAATCATTTGTAACAAGTTTTTTACTCAACCAACATTAGTGACCAGGCAAATGTAATGGACCAGTGAGCAAAGGAGGAATTAGTGTTGAAAGACGAAACAATACTTGCAATGGGTTGCCATCGGCAGCTAGGTGGTTAATGCCAGGATTTAGTATTAAGAATGCTTCCACGATGTAAAGTGACACATACATATAAATTGTAAAGCCCTTTACTACTTCTGGAGTCGAGAAGGGTATTTGCAGATAAGTGGGAAAGTAGAAGCATGCAGAACAAGAATCATTTTGTAAGCATGCGAGAGGGGCAGCAGGACTGTCATCGAAGGAGTTAGTCATCATAGTCTAACAAATCATCCTAGGTGTCCCGGATTTGAAGCCAACAGGTGGTGTAAGTGGGAGTATACCTCAGATCTTAGTGAGACTTTAGTGAAGCTCATACATCCGCCCTCTACACATAATTATGTTACTCAGTAAACATCAAGGGCAAAGTTTACTAAGCAGCGGGTTCTAAACTCCGGCGGTTTGTTGGCGGTTTGACGGCGGGTTCTAAACCCTGGGTGTTTGGTGGGGGTTTTGCGTCAGTTTCTAAATGACAGCCCTATTCTATTCTATACTAAAATGTGATTTGACAGTGGTTTTGCAGCTGTTTTGGACTTAGTAAATCTGTGGCTAGCGAAACCGCCACCAAACAGTCGAGGTTTATAACCCGCTGCTTAGTAAATTTTTCCCGAGTGTTAGTTTAACCAGAGAGATGTAAAGACTTACTGTATACAGGTGATCTATATTCTCTGCTCTTCAGACAAGCCTAACTGAAAGTTATATTGGAAAAGTTACCATACTGGAATCTTGTTAGATATAGTAAGATCCGGGTCCAACAATCATTTAAAGTGCACCAACAAATGATTGAATTTAATATGTTTAGACTATTAAGTGTTTCATAATATTTGTTCAGCATTATTAATTTTAGTTGGATTGTGTGGGTTGAATATAAGCTTGAAAGTGGTAAAGGGTTGCAAATTAGGGCTGTAACGGTGGTATAGGGGGTTAAGTAAAAGGAGTTGGGACATAATGATCTATTGGGCAGAAGTAGTTGTCTATAAATTGCTTCTGGAGAAGGTTTCTTTCATGAAAAATGGATGTGTGGGGGGGTAATCGGGTGTTTATGACATTTGCAATGCTGCCTATAAGATAATAGTCCCATTAAGTCACTTTATCAATCATGTGATTATGTTCACTCAAACACTTCATTGTTTTCCAGATCACCTGTAGATCTGGTATGTAGCTATGCGACCGTCGGCCGCAAGGCCACCGGTGACAATCCGGATGGCAGAATGCCGGCTAGGGATATATGATAGGAGTCGAGATACCGCCACCTATCATAATCCCGACGCCGGAATCCAGGAAGTCGCGGGCCCGAACGAGGTAAGTCTGGGGCGCCCGTCCTGTTAGCAGCGGGGGGGGGTTAGTTTTAGGGCAGTGACGTACGGAGACTGGAGCTGACGGCATTGAGACCAGGATCAGCATATCCAGAGCTCCAGCGCACTTGAGCACAGCTCACGCGTAAGGACTAGAGGGAACAGGTATTACTGTATCCAAGGCAACTGAAATAAACATAGTGGTATCACTTCCTAGTTGCAATTACTCACTTCCGGTATGGAAGACGATTGTTGCGGTAACCCAGCCCTGTAATTGAGCCAATTACGCTCATTTCATGGAGTATATATAGGAGCATAGGGGCAATAAGTAAGATATCCTCCTGATGAAGTCCAGCTGAAAGGCGTAAGGATGAAACGCGTTGAGGGGTTGAATTCTTTATATATTCTACCAGTGTGATGCTGATGCACTACTATGATATAAGCTTTTTGATGTTTTTTATTATGTACGGGCATTTTTATTAGTGTTATTAGTGGTAATTAAAGTATATGTACAGTATTACATTATTGCACTTTGCTCTTATTTTCATGCTGGCGATAACACTGTGTGTTGGAAGATACGGTCTATACTATAGAAGCAAGAGTTGGGGAATTACCTATTAACAGGATCTGTTTATGCTGTGTCTAAGTGGTGCATTCCACCACATAAGGTACGCCTCCGATACACACAGGGTGTTTACTGACCTATGGTACTGCACTAGGAGGCGCTTTTCTCCACCACCCGTATTGTATAAAATTACCTTCAGGCTGTGTGTATAAGGTGTATATGAAACATAAAAGCATTCTGTGTGTATATTTGGGTCCCATTCACAAGATACTGCATTTTGATATGCAAATATTCCAAAATACGAAATATTCCGTTATCTAAAGTACCCCTGGTCCCAAGCATTTTGGATATGGGAGACTCAACCTGTATATATTTTTTATTTTTTTTAGAAGAAGCTAAAACTGGAAGTCCACAGCCAGGCGATAGAAAAATCTTTTTTTTTCTGATTCAGAGATGGACGCTAATACCATCGCAGCTGCTATGTGAAAATATGCAAATGTCGCAGACACTGATGAATGTATTGTGATGCCCACCTGCGGCTTTTGCAAATCCAAGCATCTGCGTACAAAGACGCAGCATTTCTCACAGATCCTTAGATAATCAGACTTCTGAGTAGCCCTATGGTCGTGCAGAATGGCCACGTGTACTGTATGGAGCCATTTTCACTGTGTATGGGATCACAGATGCAGGCTATGACATGCCCCCAAGATGGTCCGACACACCTGGGTTCTTTTCCGCCCCTTCCCGCTACCTGCCCAGGTGCTTCCTGACTGTCAATTATTTGAAGATTTGGATGATTCATAAAATAACATATGGCTAGGCCATATATTTGTACTGTTTGTTTTTCCAAAAACAATGGACCACCAAAACCAATACAAAGCAGGAGAATGGTTTTGGAAACAAATCCAAAATACAGGCTGACTCACCCGTCACTACTTCATATATGCATACTGACAGTAATCAAAAGAAAGAAAAAAGAAAACTGTTTGGGTTTCAATAATTTCTTCTAGACAAAGGGGTATATTTACTAAACTGACGGATTTTAGAATTGGAGATGTTGCCCATAGCAACCAATCAGTTTCTACTTAACATTTATCTAGCGTCTTCTAGAAGATAATAGCTAGAATCTGAATGGTTGCTATGGACAACAACTCACATTTGTAAAAACTTGCACTTTAGTAAATATTCCCCCAAGACCCAAATTTCAAACAGGTGCCCAAATTCCTTTATTGACATCACTGCAGTATATGGATCAGAAGGAAATGTGTCATCGGTGCTAGTAGCCCTATTGTCAAACTTAAGATACAGTAAATGTTTAAGTTACACCTACTTGTAGATAAGCGAAGGATACTGTACCGAGCAGTGTCGCTGTAATGCGCCTTATTGCATTTTTTTTCTCAGCATCAGAAACTAATTTTAAAGTAAGAAGAATGGAAGAAAGAAAATAAGATGTAGAAGACAAGAGAAGAATAATTGAATGTAATAAAACTCTGGTTCCTGGGATATTAAACATTTAAATAAACAAGGAAAAAAAAAGATTAAAGTTATTTGTTATCCATATGTTCGTAGGCGATATTTTATTACTGTGTAGAAGAGGCGCTTACAAGGCTGTAATGATGACCAATGCAAAATCTTTTATTAGAGCGAATGATATATATTGAAGGTAGTGCAGCAGTATTACAATTTATTTCTATGTTATGTTACAACAATAATACTGTATGTCTATAAGAATATAACATATTTGAAATCCTTTGCTATAAAGGATTTTCAGACACAAGCAGTGGACTGGGAGCACGTCCTTGTACTTGGAGTTCCACCATTTATTGAAAAAAAAAAATAGACGGAAAATTATAAATTATATACAGAAAAAAAAACGTGTTCATGTGTATTCAAAGTGGACACCAGTTTGTCTAGCAATGGGATCTATGCAGGGGTGGATCCGAGAGGAGTACAGCCCAAAACAATTTGTTGCCTAGAGCCCCATGGGGTTTTAATTCGGCTCTGCATACATTAGTTAAGTGCTTTCTATCTCCAGTCTGCAAGTCCTCCTATCGGTTAAGTTCTAAGGATAATAATGCTTCATCGCAGCTGGTTGACTCATGTAAAGTAGTACAGGCCAGTACGGCATACAAATAAGAATTTAGTAGCTGGTACGTCGTACCCCATAACTCCTTACTACCCGTGCCATTAGCTGTGCCTCAGAGTGATTCATAGTGCTCTGCAGCCAAATGAACCCTGGACCAGTAGTGACTAGGGGGCAGCCCAGCAGCTACCAGAGCACTGGGCATGCCCCAGAGTTACAAGAAATGGGGGCATGTTGTTTGGACATACCCTGTGACACATGACCATGCCCCTTGTGACATGAGGCCACACTCATTTTCCCAGCGTGGATATCGGGATAACAAAACCTACTTGCACCACTGGGCAGCAGAATCAGGTGCATTACTATAGCAAGTCTGTGTTAGCAAGGATTGCCAGTGCTAGCTCCTCCCATTAGATGAGGCTGCTGTACATTTTTATTTACTCCCTATTGCAGCAATTGGCATGCTAACAGTCTCATGTACTCAGGGCTGGTGCAAGGTTTCCAGGCGCCCTAGGCAACAGTTCACCAAGCGACCTTGCTCCCTCCAATTCATAATATGCCACGTATCAGCCTCCCCAGTTAAATTACATGCCACGCAGCAGTGTCCCAAATTCATAATAAACTATATAGAATATTACACAAAGCAGAACACCAAAATCATAACGTACCTCATAACACTGCTGCAAATTGTTAATATGCTGTGTCACAAATTCAATATATGCCAGTTAGACATGAATTATGCCATTCATTTTTTTGTGGACTCAGCGGCTGACACCCTTAAGGTTGCCTAATGGTATCACCAGCCCTGCATGTACGCATATACACAGATGCAATCAGTTTTGTAGAGAGCTTGGCCTGGCCTGGGTTTAGCCTAATGTAAGGAGACAAGGCATCCTTACAAATAAAAATAAAATAGATATAACAGTATTTGCTGTGTCGCAAAGCAGATTAGGGGGAGAGGGGTGCGATCAGTGCGATCAGGTGCAGGCAGAGGATACTGCTGTTTAGCTCAGCGGCAGCAGCCTCCCTGTACTCACAGCAGTGTGTGCTGGGCGCTGCTACCGCTGTCAGGACTAAGAGGGAGGAGGCGGTAGACCCAGGCCCCTCCTGTAAGTTTGGGTAATCAGTTACCCCCCCCCCCCTTCCTGGCGTCTCTGAATGCAATGGTGATAAAAATATAACATTTCCTAATGTAAGCTGGGCAGGATCAGGAAATAAGGGCCTGATTCAGACCCGCTCGTGAGCACTATGCGCTCGCAAGCGGGTCGATGGTGGCCCAGTGCGCATGCACACGACGGAGCCGGCTCCATCGCGCGCGTGCGCGAGACCAGGATAGCGATGGGCAAACCGTTGCTCTGAGTCTCGTACCAAAGGGGATGTGCTGTCGATGTTGAGTGACAGCACGCCCCCTTTGGTGGCCAGGCCGGGGGAGTGGCTGCCCAAACGGAGGCGTTCCCATGTGAACGCCTCCGTTTGGGGGCGGCCCTACTGACATCACGAGTGATGTCAGTGGGAGAGATTTTGGCTCTGTGAGAGCCGAAATCTCTCTGGGGCTTGCGGCAACGAGACCCTACCACAAGGGTCTTGTCGCAAGCCCGATGGTCGCGATGGTCTTGACCATCGCGACCATCTTCCTGGCCGCTCGCTATAGCTGTGGGTGGTCACCCACAGCTATGCGAGCGGCCAGCAGGCCGCTCTTAAAAACAAGAAGGCCGGCCCTGATTCAGAGCGAGCGCTCTGTCAGAACGTCCAGCTCTGAATCATGGCCTAAGTGTGAAAGTTATTTTTCATAGAGATAACTAGAAAAAAATTAGGAATATTATGCTTGAAAACAGGGTATATAATTAAACCCAAAGAGGCATATGTAATAATGTGCGAGTTCTCTGTGTATTAGTCACTAAGTTCTGTGTACTTGGTTATTAAGGCTGTACATTTAAAGGGCATATAACAGAGGTCCCAAATCTGTCCTTACGGCTGCCCACCAACTCAGATTATAGATATATCCATGGTTGAGCACAGGTGGTAAATCAAATTGACTAAGGTACTAATTAAGTCACCTATGGTCAAGCATTGATAACCTTAAAACCTGGACTGTTAGGGTGCCTTGAGGACTGAGTTGGGAGTCTTTGGCACATAATTTAAAAGGCAACACAAAACTGATTTTGACTTTTAAATTATTGCCACTTTAAACTACACCAGCCTTGATCGCCAAGATTGCGCCAGTTCATGGAGCTCACACCATATTACATATATCCCTCAAGGTTCTAACTTAAAGCCTCTAAGCTCTGCAGCTAAACATGATCATGTCTATCGTAAGTGATAGCCTTCACAGGGGCATTCTGGAATGCCAATTCATCATGAACAGTTGTGGTACAAGTATTGCAGCTCAGCCGTGATAGCTAATTTCACCAAACTAATATTTTTTATATTGTCAATGTTAAACTTTCTTTTTAAGCTCATTCAAATTTTTTATATTTATGGAATCTGGAATTGGAAAGCTGAAGTCAGGCTTCCAGTTCCAGTGCTCATGTGGTAGTCGTTAACACAACTATCTGGCCTGGCAAGTGGTAAGACTATTCTTACTGCTGCCTGGAAGCTGAGCATCACTCATCTGCCCCGATGACTTAAAAAAAAATAATTAGTAAAATAAGCTTTTCTACTGCTGTGATAGACCCCTAAGCATGGTCAGACTGGTCCACAGGGACATTGGAGAAAACCCTAGTGGCCTCCACTGCCTCAAGGCCCCGTTGTCTTTCTCCAAGGGGACAGGGCAAGATTGTTTTCATCCAGTTTAGGCCCAAAATTTGCACCAAGCTAGCTGGCTGACTAAGCTAAGCGGTAGCAGTGGGTGGCACAAGTACTTGGCAGTTCAACTGCCTACATGGCACATCAGGAAACAAATGTTTTTATTATTCAAGAGGCCTTATGGAGTTGGAGTATGTATGTAGTTGAAGGCAGGGACAGGAAGGGTTGATTGGTAGTAATTTATTAAATTTTTTTATTCCAAAGTAAATTTTTGAGGGAGATGGGGAGGGGAGGCATTTACAAAGAATAATTTACTCATTCACATCAGTCCTTGCCCCAGTCCTTGAGCACCATGCCTGCTGTTGGGAGTGGATTTTCATCCCAGAAGGGGACCAGAAAGACTTCTAGTAGTGCTTTCCAAAACAATTGTGTTAAATAATCCTTTGCAAAGATTCCACTTTGGCCTTCAAACTGCCATTGTACCCACGGTCCACTTAACCAGCAAAGATATGCGGACAAGCGGAGCAGAGCAAATGCAAGATTTCAGATTTAAGTTTACGTCTTATGTTGTGTCTTTCTTGAGAATCCTTGAGCACCATGCCTGCTACTGGGAGTGGATTTTCATCCCAAAAGGGATGTAAACGTTGTTTCTTCTTCCCAACGGACACAGATCTGAAGAGCTCAAGTGGCACGTGATGCTGCGATGGCTTCTCCGTCAGTTTCTCCAGCAAGTGCATCTACTAAGAAAAAACAAAACTTTCAAAACACCCACTGGTGATGCAGTTGAGTCTGGTTGGGTCAGACTCAGAATTGCCTACAATAAATGACACCTCTACCGCGACTCCATCTGATATGGTCACCATTCAAAGAATGATTGAGGGCTATTTAAAAAATTTTAATCATAGCATCCAAATAGGCATATCAGACAGTCCGTTTGACTACTGCCAGGAAAAAAAGGTAATTTGGAGACCCTTGCACAAACTGGCTTTGCTTTACTTGAGCTGCACACCCTCCAGTGTGTACTCAGAAAGAGTTTTCAGCACAGCCGGGAACCTAGTCAGTGATCGGTCTGAGACTACTTCCCCAAAATGTGGAAAAGATGATGTACATCAAAATGAACAACAAATTCTACAAGAAAGATGTTTACCATCAATTACGTGCAAAAATTACAGAGGCACCTGTTATGGTGGATTCCAATGGGGACAAATTAAAATTGTGTGAAGAATATGATGTATACATCACCCCAGATTCTACCAGCACCCAAGCCTATATCGTCATCCCATCCTGTGTTGTGTATAAATTACAGCTGCGCTCCCTTTTAGATTGGGGATTCATTGTCCACTTTATTGGCTGTGAGCTCCATTTTAGACCATATCACCACACCCCCCTACACATCTTCTGACCTGGGCTACAGGAGGAGCAGCTACACTCTGAAATATGGTTGCATGGAGTTGCCCCTCTGACTCGCTGAAATTCAGGCACAGGGGCCATGGGTAGGGAGTAGGGACACTATATCAGAGAACGCAGTTTTAGCTGCTTTATTCCATTTTTTAAACCATATGCTCTAATTTCACCTTTTGAAAATATGTTTATGTGAATCTCACTTGAGGCGTTTGTGATGTCATCATGTTTAATATATTATGCACGTTATTTAGCACTTTGTTGTGGTTTTCTAGTCGGTGTGTAGACTAATCATTTATTCATGGTTGAGGAAAGAAGTGAAAAAATGAATTTTTTATTACTAATTTTGTGTTACTAAATTGTAAAATTGTGAAGTTTCCACTTACAGTGTCACAAGATTTTTTTAGAAATAAGAAAAGAATAATACGCTGCGCTACCACTTACAGTGTGACAATTTTTTTACAAATACACTGTGTTTCCACAAACAGTGTCAATATTTTTTATGAATACACCCCTGCAGCCCCTGCCCCTGGATGGACACAGCAGCCCCTGCCCTGGATGAACACAGCAGCCCCTGCCCTGGATGGACACAGCAACCCCTGGATGGACACAGCAGCCCCTTGATGAACAAAACAGGCAGCACCCCTGCGCAGCTACATTGCTGATAAGTGTGGCTAACGCACACACACAGACAGAAAAAAACAATTAATATATATTTTTTTGCACTTGGGGGGAAAGTACCCCTGAAGCAGCAGCACCTTGATAAATGACACAGGCAGCACCCTATGCAGCTACGTTGCTGATAAGTGTGGCTAACGTGCACAAACACACACAGAAAAAAAAACCAGTTTATTATATTTTTTACACTGGGGGTGAAGATCACCTCTGATGGACAGAGCACCTGGACAACACAGCAGCACCCCTTTATGGACTGCAGTGACACAGGATCCACTGAAGCCCCCTCTTCTGTCTGCAGCACAGCTCCTATAGACAACACAGGCCTTATGAACAACACCCCAGCCAGCCTCTACGGACAACAGCAGCCAGCCCCTATGGACAACAACAGCAGCCAGCCCCTATGAACCCAGCAGCCAGCCCCTATGCACAGCAACAGCACAGCCGCCATGGACAACAGCAGCACCGCACAGTCCCTCCCTAGCTTCCTCTTCACTCTACACAGCCGGAATGAAAATGGCGGGTACCTTTATACAATCCAAAAACCCACGAGAATCCAACAGCGGGAAGATGACGTTTTGCCTCACTGTGAGATCTGAGTCAGGCGGGAAAATGGGAAAACCCATGCCAGACTCGGATCTCACAACATCCTCATCAACAACATCCTCATCATCAATATCCTCATCATCAACATCCTATTAGCATCAGCTATACAAGTTCAGCTGGGTTTGGTTCAGAGAACCGAAACATTCATCTCTAATTTTCAGCTAAATCTATACACATCAATATATCTATATCTATATATATCTATATATATATATCTATATGGGTGGCATGGGTGATCAATATGTCCCATGTTTTGCCCACAAAACCAACTTGGTGCTTCAAAATATAAATCTAATTTAAAGGGGCATGCATGAGACGCTGTCTGTGCCCATAAACATTTCTGGACATTTTTGGCATTCAGCAACCGCATGTCAAAGATTGCAGCAGCAGTGGCAGTTCAACTTCCAACATGGCACATCAGGAAACAAAACAGTGTACAGAGGACCAGCCAGCAGGGGCATCGGAGGGAGTTGGAATATGTATGTAGTTGAAGTCTGGGAAAGAAAGATTTGATTAGTAGTAAATTTAATTTCATTTTTTGATTCCAAAGCAAATTTATGAGGGAGGAGGGGAGGTATTTACAAAAAAATTTACTTGTTCACATCAGTCCTTGCCCCAGAAGAATCCTTGAGCTCTATGCCTGCTGTTGATGCTGCTGGGAGTGGATTTTCATCCCAGAAAGGGACCAGGAAGACTACTAGTAGTGCTTTAAAAAACATTTGACTGTTAAACAATCCTTTGCAAAGATTCCACTTCACTAGAAAAGCAATTCCCAACCTGTACAGGGACATTAAAAAAAACTTAATTAGTGGCCTCCAAAATACCATTGTACCCAATGTCCACTTAACTACATATATGTGGACAAGCTGAACAGAGCAAATGCAAGATTTAAGATTTAAGGTTTAAGTCTTATATTGTGTCTTTCTTGAGAATCCTTGAGCACTATGCCTGCTGCTGCTGGGAGTGGATTTTTATCCCAAAAGTGGACCAGGGAGACTACTAGTAGTGCTTTAATAAATAATTGACTGTTAAACAATCCTTTGCAAAGATTCCACTACACTAGAAAAGCAATTCCCAACAGCGCTATGCCTGCTGCTGCTACTGCTGCTGTGAGTGGATTTCCATTCCAGAAGGGATGAAGACATTGTGTCTTTCTTCCCAATGGACACAGATCTGAAGAGATGCAAAGAGCTGTTGGTAAGCAAATTGTCAGCTGAAGTGGCACATGATGCAGCAGTGGCTTCTCCTTCAGTTTCTCCAGCAAGTGCATCTGCCGAGAAAAAACTAAACTTTCCCAAAAAAAAACCCACTGGTGATGCAGATAAGTCAACATGACCAAGTTTTTTTGTCTTGCGCCCAGGCATGACAATGATTCCTTATCATGGGCAACAACTGTTACATCCACTGGTGCCTAATTTACATAAAACAACATCCTCATCAACAACATCCTCATCATCAATATCCTCATCATCAACATCCTATTAGCGTCAGCTATACAAATATGCTGCTCATCCTGGTGCACTTCCACAGAAGCATCCTTGATATGTCAGCATGTTCACTTGTGCTTACATCATCATAAGAGGCAGAACCACCAGTCATAAATAAAGGCCAAGGTCTTAGCCTTTCCTTGCCACTTTGTGTGGTGAAACTGGCATATTGCCATTTTTTTGTCTTTCTGCAGCTAACTTTCCCCTTGATATTTTCTACTTTGCCACTGTAAAAGATTGGTTCTTGATTTTAGATGCCCTGACTTAAGCCCTGTATGCCCTTGGGCTTCAGCTTTAGTAGATGATGTGGATGTATTAGTATTGTCATGACTGGTGGCGCTGGCATTAGCTCCAGCACTAGTATGTGGTTCCTGCTGTCCTCTGAAGTCTCAACTGATCATTCTCCATATCAACAAACATTTATGAAGTGGGGTACAGCACACATGTCAATTTGTACCAATTTTAAATATTACACTGCGGTATCAATGACCTACAGTGTCACAAGATTATTTATGAATAAGAATAACACACTGCGCTACCACTTACAGTGTCACAAGATTATTTATGAATATGAATAACACACTGCAATACCACTTACAGTGTCACAAGATTAATTATTTATGAATAAGAATAACACACTGCGCTACCACTTACAGTGTCACAAGATTAATAATTTATGAATAAGAATAAAACACTGCGCTACCACTTACAGTGTTTTCACAAGATTATTTATGAATAAGAATAACACAACGCCACTTACAGTGTCACAAGATTAATTATTTATGAATAAGAATAACACACTGCGCTACCACATAGAGTGTTTTCACAAGATTATTTATGAATAAGAATAACACACTGCCACTTACAGTGATGTCATTATGTTTTATATAACGCATGTTATTTAGCAGTTTGTTGTGGTCTTGTAGTCGACGTGTAGACTAATCATTTCTTTACAATTGAGGAAAGAAGTGAAAAGTTGAATATTAGACTGTGCTACCACTTACAGTGTTATTTATGAATAAGAATAACACACTGCACTACAACTTATATAGTGTCACAATACATGGACGATAAACTGTGGTCTGGCCGGAGAGTGTCACCAAACAATAATAGCGCAGCTAAGTTGCTAATGCACACACACATAAAAAAAACACTTTAATTTTTTTGGACACTGGGGAAGAACATCTCTGATTGAGGCAGCAGCCCCTTGATGAACAACACAGACAGCACCCCCTTTTTATGAACAAAGCACCCCTGTTGAGTGCGGACAGACCACCTGCAGAGTCACAAATACGTGGACGATAAACTGTGTCACCGAACAATAAAAGCTCAGCTAAGTTGCTAATAACACACACATACACACACACACACACACACAAAAAAGTACTTTTATTTTTTTTCAACTGGGGAAGAGCACCCCTAATTGACAGAGCACTCCCCCCCTGGACAACACAGCACCCCTTAATGGACTGACCCCTAGCCAGATGGACAGGAAAACAACACAGCAGCAGCCACAGTTATTTGACAGAGACAAGTGACACAGCAGCTGCAGCACCCACTGAAAGAAGCCCCCCTTTATATACTGCAGCCTAAGCCCCTTTATGGACAACACAGCAGCAACCTTCAGGCCAAGACCCGGATTGGACATACACACTGAGTGACTGACAGTGACTGACTACATCTGCTAGCTTCTCTCTCTACAGCCGGAGTGAAAATGGCGCCGATCGCGGGGACCTTCATATATTCCAAATCCCACGAGAATCCGACAGTGGGAGGATGGCGCGCCTTGCCTAGTTTTCCGAGTCAGGCGGGAAAACCCAAGCCTAGCTCAGTTCTCGCCTCGGATCTGTAAGTTCGGGTGGGTCCGGTTCTCAGAGAACCAGACCTGCTCATTTCTAGTAATATATATTTTTTATAAATAATTGCTTGGTTATTTGTTTCTAGCATTCTGTGCCCACTGGAGAAATAATAGATTAAATTGATGTAAGCAATAAAAATATGCAGCTAAAGAAATAGAATTATTAATATACCTGACAATTAGCATTTTGTCCTCTCTGATGGGCTACATACATATGTACATATATCTATATTAATGGATAGATGCTGCTACCCTGAACATGATTACACAGCTGGTTGTGCAAACAGGTGCTCTTTCTGCACTTAATGAATGTTGTATGATATAAATAATAAAAGATTAGCTTACCATCAGCTTTAATAAGTTATTAGGTTATTAGAACAAGGTAGTTAGAGAGCCGGCTCTATCATTAGCTGAACTCAGGCTATTGCTTAGAGTAACAACATATCTGGGGAACATAAATCACTGAATGAGTGCTGCTTCTTGGCCTCTGTCATGATTCAGCTGGATGTTCTCCTCCGTGTCAGTGATATGCTGGTCCTGTGGCACTGGGCTGTAATGTCACAGCGCATGACCCCGTGCTCAGCCTGTCACTTATGTTGATGTGGGTATGCTATCGATGGTAGAATGCAGAGTATAATAACAACACAAACGGAATCCAGATACACTAAACAGTCCCAATACTTAACCAAGTGTAGCAGAAGTTGTTTGTGCTGACGGAGTTATACACTTAGCAATCTTGATGGAGAGGAGATTGAGTGTAACATACAGAGGACCAGCCGGCAGGGGCATCGGAACAATTTTAATTTGGGGGAGCAACATAAAATCATTCCGAAGTGCCTTCAGGTCCGCCATCAGGGGGAGACCGCCGGTACTGGAGTGCCGGACCCGGAGAAAGAGCGGCCCGGGTGACAGCAGTGCAGATTTCGACTAGGCCGCCAGCTGATTGTAGCTGGAGAACCGGCAATCCAGAATCAGACATGGAGAAAGTGACAGAGACAGCACTGGCTGCATTTAGAATATGGGGCTGGCAGCGAGCCAATCAGAGCTTGCGCAATGGCAGCCACTCAGGAGCGACTATGAGCTCTGATTGGCTCACAGCCGGCACCATATTAAAATACCACCAGCGTTGTTTCTATCATGTCTGACAGTTCCTACCTGAGCCTACCCTGAGCCCTCACTCTTCCTGCACTCATGTGCTGCTCTGTGCCCTGCCCTGGTAAGCAACCAGAGAGGGGGTAATGTGAAGATAGGGGCGTAGGGAGGGCGGAGCACCTGGGCTTTGGGCATCAGTAGCTGTGTAGGGTGCTGTCCAGAGTCTGTCAATCAGTGGCTAGAGGAGACTGAGTGTTGGATCACATATCAAAATTAAGGGGGTACTTGCAGGGCTTCTGGCAATTAGAGGACTAAGGAGACACCAGGAAAGTCCTTCTGGCAGAAATGGGGCACCTGGCTGTGTGGGTGCTGAGTGTGTAATCCTGAGTGAGCTTCATATCTCATCCTCCTCCAAGTTGAACATACCTTGCCTCTCACTCTGGGGATCCAACTCAACTTCACATTGGAGGTGACAGAAGGGTGCTACAAGTGGTGAGTGACCTTATCTTCCTTATGGGTGCAGATGAGCCCATCCCACACACCAACCTGTGGGCTGCTCTAATTGCTGCTATATTCATTTAACTTTCCCAGCCTTAGCTGACACAAATGGCGCTGGGTTGAGGCAGCATAGGTTAGATCGGCTCATCTGTGGGTTGGACAGTGCCAGCATTATTGCAACATTAGTAGATGTCCACAACACAACCCGAAAAATAGTGCAGGGACTGGAGGGAACTGGGTGTAGGGGTGGGACACAGTAGGCTAGAGGGTTGGCACCAAAGTCCTAGCAATGTGTGAGGGTGCCCCCCATCTGTGGGGGCCCATGGTGTGCTGCCCTGATCACCCACTGTTAATCCGGCACTGTGAATAAAGTGTCTTGATCCACGTCTGGATCCATGACTGGATGCTGGGGGGTGGGGCTTGCCAGCAGGAAGTGGGGGACGGGGCGTCCTGGTACAGGGGGCAGGCAGCTATTAGGTCGGGAGGTTATAGACGTGGCTTTCCCTATATATTTAGTATAGATTCTGGTTTTCTATGTGGATTTTCAACAGTTTTCTCTCCTATATTTCTGTATTTGTATAGTTTCATATATTATATTATATGATAGATTGACATTCATATGATAACACCCACCTCCAATTTTTAAACTGGCTTACGCACCAAATTATGCCCCACCTCCTGCTGTTGCTCCACCCACATTATTCACAGCTCCACCCACCTCTCCATCAATCCCCCCAGGAGGTCCCTGCCTATTTTGCCAGTACTGGGCCCCACAATTTCTGATGGCAGCCCTGCGTCTCTTCCTCTCTCTCTCCCTCCCTCTCTCTTACCTGTTGCTGGGTGGTCTCAGACTGTCAGGGGATATGCTTTATAGCAATAGGCTGCACAGCCCCTGCACTGCACCGAGGAGGAGGTGTAATGTGCTGTCTTTTAACTTAAAGGCCACACATTACACCTCCTCTTCCATACAGTGCAGGGCCATGTAGCCTATTGCTATAAAGCACAGCCCCTGACGTTCACTCCTTTCATATGAGCCGCCAGTTGTGACGCCCATGCCAGCCAGTGATGTATGAAGGTAGCGGTGCAGGCATCTAATAGACATATGCAAGATAATGCGGGCCATATGCAGGATTAACAGGGTCTCTGGAGTTATGTAGAACAAGTCCGTGTTCCACTGTGGCCGCTCATACACACGTATGAGTGGAATACGCATGTGCAGAAGACCAAATGACATCCATCATGGTAAATATTCATATAAGGAGCGGTCATGGGGGCAGCGCAATAGCTCCATCCATATTTCAACAACTGATACAGAGGAACAGCAGCACTGAGTGTGGCATCCTCCTGCTCTTCCTGCTGCTATTCACTTGCTCAACACATGGGGGGAGGTGTAGTTCCAAAGGATGCAGCATTCTGAGAGGGGTTCGCATTAGGGGTAGGGTTGCCTCTGGTCCCCATAGCCCTCCACCAGCTCATATGAGTCAATTATGCATTGCATCATGGAGCAAAATTTACAATCCAAGTACTGTACATACAGCCAGACGGGATTGGTATGAAATACCGCCGGACGAATCCCAACACTGGAAGACGGCAGTGAAGATCCCGACAGGTAAGTATTTTCACTATTCACTAACCTAACCCTGCCTAACCCTAACCCTCCCTTACTGGTGCTTAACCTTAACCTCCCCCCAAGTGCCTAACCCAAACCCCCCCGTAAGTGCCTAAACCTAACCCCCCTTCCTAGTAGCCTAAACCTAAGTCTCCCGGGGGGATGTCTAATCCTAACCTCCCCCTGGGGGTGCCTAACCCTAACCTCCCTTCCCCTAGCCTACGTAAACCTAACCCTCCCGGGGGTGTGCCTAACACTAAGTCCCCCCCGGGAGCCCCTAACCTAACCCTCCCCCAACACGGCTGTCCGCGCCCGGCACCCGGCTTGACTTCAATCGGTATGCCGGGTGTCGGGCTCCCGGCGCAGGTAAAATGACAGGCGTCGAGATTTCGACGCCTGTCATTAGACCCTTGCCGGGATTAGACAGTCGGGATGCCGACGGTCGGCATTTAGACCGTCGGCATCCCGACTGCATACCAGCCAGACAGATGGTTAAAGACAGGTCAATAGGAGTTTCTTTTCTTTGATAAAACAAAAAACTAAAGATCACTATTGGACTAAACAAAACTCTTACACCAAGTATTATTGCTGACTTCCCTCTTGATCATTTAATCTTTAACTTACTGTTCAGTATAGCCTATTCTCCTCTATCACTAACATAGGGTTAATCCATAAACATCTGCCTCCCCCTTAATACTCGGAAGGAACTAATTACACACTTCAAAATCTGGTTTGTTTCCCACAGCTATAATTAAGGCGCTGCAAGGATCCTAGTAACACAGATAGTTAATGTCTCCATGGCAAGTCACCAGTATATTAAAAGGAAGCGTATGCCACAGTGAATAACATATGTATTCAATGGCTGTATACTATATCTGCTCTATACGTTAGGCGGACAGGTTTGTCCTTGGGATTACATATGACAGATCAGTGATTATTAAAGCAGAAAAATAAACAATATCACTGAACAACAAATATCATAGTTACAAGACAACCCTGGGCTAAGTTCATCTTATTAGAACACATTTCCAATATGTGCAGGGTATATGCCTGAATCTGCTGCCTAATGTGTATATACACAGCTTTCAGAGTGTTATTAAATATCCCAGGACAGAGTTTATGCATGTTCTTTATTGTTCCATTTGGATTTGTGTCTTATGAGTTATAAAACCACAATGCAATCTTTTTTTTCTCTAGGGGATTTACTTGATCCATTCTATTATTTACTGGATGTCAGCCCTCAACCGCAGAATAGTAGATTACTGCTTTGCTTGCTGCTATCTAGAGGAAGGATCAGATTTTCTTTTGAATTACCAAGGAATTAGTCAAAATGTGTCAATCAATGACCTCTACAGGTACAGGATACATAATCTGCAATACTCAGGATCTTGGGGTTTCCAAAAGTTTTATGTTTGTACTTTGGAGCACCATACGTAAGCTTAGTAAATTACATTTAAAAACTGACTCATCTTTGCACACAATGCCATGATGGCATTCTCTTTCTCATTCAAGTGTTCAGCAGTGCTCATCATAGTGAATGTTGGAGGAGGCACTTAGGGGCCAATTAAGAGCTGCATGCAAGTTACTGCAATTACAAGTACTCTTTGTGCATGGGATTAAGGGTCTGATTCAGACCCGGACGCTAAGCTGTGTTCTCTCGTAGCCGTCAGGGGGCGGATATGTAAATGCTGCGATCGCACAGCCAGGCTAAAGGACGCCGTCTATGTCTTAGAGAGCGACGGCAGAGTGAACGCACGACGGTGTAAAGACGCCCACTTTTCTTTCTTAGCACACGTCATCTCCAGGAAGTGTATGATTAATCAGTAACATCGAGAGCCATCGGAGCTGCTCGCAGCCCTTAAGGTAGACCCTACCCCGCTGCAAGCACTGCGATAACTGCTGGCTAAAATACAACCAGGTGATGTGCACAATTACGCTGACATGCTAATTATGCACGCCCAAAGAACGCCATTTTTTCACTCAGACACGCCTGCGTTTGCACATCCATTCCCCCGTTTTCCCGGACCTTCCCCTGTTACCACCCACAAACGGCACTATCTATCACTCAAAGGAGCGGCCCATCTGCGGGCTTTGTGCAAGCACTTCCCCATCGCACAGACTGGTTCGTGCATGCGTATTTTGATGCATACGCATGCGCAGATGTGGGCGACAATCGCCCATAGCGAGTGAACGCGGCTTAGCGTCCGGGTCTAAATCGGCCCCTAAATACAGATATTGTACGAATATATGAGGCCACAACAAGCTCTATCATTACAAATGGTTAAAACAGTCATCATTATTATCAGCACACTTGAACCAGATGCTAGAGGGCCTGATTCACTACCGTACGCAACTGCAATTACGCACGCAATCAGGCGATTGTTGCTTTCTGCGCATGCGTATGCATCTCAGTGCACGAATTAGCCATTGCGATCGGGACTGAGATCTCAGAGGCTACGCAGACCCCTCGCAGATTGATTGACAAGAAGCGCCATTTGTAATTTGACGATGGGGGGGTGGTTTGGGGAAATGCAGGTGTGCCGGTGCGTTCACACGCTGTTACAGGGGCATGCAAATTATCCACTGAGATGCCATACGCAGTGTGAGGTCTAATAGCGTGCGTGGTTGTTAGCAATTTCTGAGTAAGGTCAGAGCTTGTGCAAATGTGCGTGAGGCTGCGATGGTACTCGACGGTTCCAATGGTTTCGCTATTCTGCCAAGTCAGGGCCGAAACTAGGATATCTGTCACCCGGTGCAAGGCAGCAATTTTGCACCCCCCTCCCTTCCCGTACCTGGATTTTGTCCTTGCTCCTCCATAAGGTAGTGCACTACTCAGACGTCCCTGGTTCCATGCTCGTTGCCATGGGGTTCCATGCTCGTTTCCAGGGGGGTTTATGCTCGTTGCCAGGGGGGTTTGAAGGGAGAAGATGCAGCTCTCAGCATCCTCTCCCTGCAGCGCCAGCATTCCCGGCACTTCCGGGAACGCTGTGTGCATTGCGCTCCGCTAACAGATAATAGAGGTCCAGTAGGACCTCTAGCATCTGTCTCTTCCTTGGCGGCGGCCATTTTTTGATGGCCGTTTTCAGCAATGTCCATGCGGACGGCTAGTCCGCATGGAATCTGCTGAAAACGGCCATCCAAAAATGGCCACCGCCAAGGAAGAGACAGACGCTAGAGGTCCAGTAAGGACCTCTAGCATTAGTCTCCTCTTCGGCGGCGGCCATTTTCAGATGGCAGAGTCTGCATTTTCACCCCCCCGCAATTCCCTCCCGGTGCAAGTGCACCTCTAGCCCCCCCGAGTTGTGGCCCTGGCCAAGTATTATGGATGTGTGCAATGTAAAGTGGGTGTCCTTATATAGTGCCGAGTTTGCATTTTGAATGGGATAGATTAGCACACTATTGCGTTCATTAGTGAATCAGCCCAGAGATCCATCTGAAATCAGACAGATCTCAATGCGTGCTCAGCTCACCATATCCCTCACTTGCGAATAAACGCCTTCAGCATGTGCTCGCTATAGGTAGCCTACATGCAAACACCCAGTTGCACCCATTCCACCACAGGTGTAGTTATGACGGAGATGCATAGAGATGCGTATGACTTGGAAGGCCTGTAGATACTGTGCACAGTGTCAGGTCCCAAATGGTACTGCATGCAAATTGGCCCCTTAGTGATCATTTCTGTATATATTGTGATACTGCCCCCTCCAAGATGACATTCACAAAGAATTTTTGGTATACAGCCTTCTGTTTTATTGTTAGCATTGCAAACATGATTTTAATCAACTTTTAATATCCCCTTGCGGATCCCTAGCAAACTACAACAGATCATCTGCCTATTAGAGTGGCCAGCTTCTCCGGCATCGATCCCAAGGGGTGCAGAGAAGGTGGAGGCCGATACATATTATCCAGGTCTAATCCACTATAGGGGCCCAGGAATGCAGAGACGGAGTAACCACTAGCCCTGTGATGCTTTAATGAAGGTCCCTGATGTGCACACTATAGTAATGTATTCAACGAGCAGGCACAGCCAGGGCAGCCAAGAGCAGCGGCGGGCTCGGGTGACAGGGGGCGTGGCCTAATCAAGGGAGGCGTGGCCACGTCCCCATAGGAAAAAAACACAGAATAAAAAAAAACATTTTAGCAGCGCCGCTTCACTGGGAGGGGGCACTATGAGCCCCTCAGCCTGGCGCACAGCCAATGGGGGTCACGATCAGCATGATCGCTCCCCCCATAGGTATAGGAGACTGCTCCAGCTGCTGCGAGCAGTCTCCCACTGCAGCCCAGCACACAGCAGCGTGTGCTGGGCTGCTGTGATGTAGGAAGGAGGGGGGGTGCGCGGTGCCGGACCAGGGCCAGCAAGCCTCCAGCAAGCCTGGGCCCTGGGGGGGCGGTGCCAGACCAGGGCCAGCAAGACTCCAGCAAGCCTGGGCCCGGGTAATTTGTACCTGCTCCCCCCCCTCTCAGTGCCCCTGGGCACAGCACCCAGGTCTTCCAAAGTCGGCAGCCCTGTCTCAATTGCTCTCCCTCTCCCCCACAGGAAATACAAGTCTAATAACTCTAAGCCCCTTCCCGGCTCTATTCTGATCCTCTTCCCTAAATAAAGCTGATTAGAACCGTTGCACAGTTTTGTCTTGTGTAAAACAGATCTCCCAATCATTCCAATTTTGGCAAGACAGTCCCAATTTTTGACCCCTGTCCCATCTGTTGCCTTCCAAGCAGTAGAGAAGTAGGTTTCTTATAGGGCTTTCCCACTTTACCCTGTTTGCATTAGAGATGAGCGGTTTGGTTCTCAGAGAACCGAACTCACCCAAACTTTAAATTCCGAGCAGAGGTCCGAGATGGCTTGGCTTTTCCCGCCTCACTCAGATCTCAAAACGAGGCTAAACGTCATCATGCCGCTGTCGGATTCTCGCGGGTTTTGGATTGTATAAAAGGTCCCGAGATTGTCACCATTTTCATTCCTGCTGTGGAGAGTGAAGAGGAAGGAGGGGGTTGTGGTTGCTGTGTATAGGGGCTGGCTACTGTTGTCACTTGTCAGGGGCTGGCTGCTTAATGTCCATAAGGGCTGGCTGTTGTCCTGTCCATAGGGGCTGGCTGGCTCTTGTCCTGTCAAAAGGGGCTGGCTGGCTGTTATCCATAGGGGCTGGCTGGTTGTTGTCCTGTCTATAGGGGCTGGCTGGCTGTTGTCCATAGGGGATGGCTGGCTATTGTCCTGTCCATAGGGGCTGGCTGTTGTCCATAGGGGATGGCTGTGCTGCTGTGTTGTCCAGGGGGTGCTCTGTCCATCAGGGGTGGTCTTCACCCCCAGTGTGAAAAAAAAAAGTTTTTGTTTGTGTATGTGTGCGCGATAGCCACATTAATCAGCAATGTAGCTGCGCATGGGTGCTGCCTGTGTCATTTATCAGGGCTGCTGCATTGATCAGGTGTGCTTTCCCACCTAAGTGCCAAAAAAGAATTAATCCAATCAATCAATCAATCAATGTGTTTTTTTGTGTGTGTGTGCATTATCCCAACTTATCACCAGCAACGTAGCTGCGCAGGGATGCTGCCTGTGTCATTTATCAGGGCTGCTGCATTGATCAGGTGTGCTTTCCCACCTAAGTGCCAAAAAAGAATTAATCCAATCAATCAATCAATCAATGTGTTTTTTTGTGTGTGTGTGCATTATCCCAACTTATCACCAGCAACGTAGCTGCGCAGGGATGCTGCCTGTGTCATTTATCAAGGGGCTGCTGCCTCATTCAGGGGTGCTCTCCCCCCCATGTGCCAAAACAAAAAATCAATCAATCAATGTGTTTTTTTTCTGTGTGTGTGTGTGTGCGCGCGTTAGCCGTGACATCACAAACGCCTCAGCTGAGATTTGCATAAACATTTTCAAAAGGTGAAAATAGAGGATATGGTTAAAAAAATGGAATAAAGCAGCTAAAACTGCGTTCTCTTATTATAGTGTCCCTACTCCCTACCTATAGCCCCTCTACCTCTAATATTAATTTGTCCCTGCTGGAATCCACCATTAGAGGTGCCTCTGTAATTTTTGCACATAATTGATGGACATCATGTTTTCCACATTTTGGGGAAGTAGTCTCGGGCCGATCACTGACAAGGTTCCTGGCTGTGCTGAAAAATTCTTTCTGAGTACACACTGGAAGATGGGCAGCTCAAGAAAAGCAAAGGCAGTTTGTGTAAGGGCCTCCAAATTGCCTAATTTTCCTGCCAGTAGTTCTTTATTTCTCTTCAGATCTGTGGGGGTCATTCAGACCCGCTCGTGAGTGGCAGTACGCTCGCAAGCGGGTCGATGTTCCCCCACTGTGCATGCACATGACGGAGGGAGCTCCGTCGTGGGCATGCGCGAGACCCGGCGAGCGACAGGCTCTCCATCGCTCCGGGTCTCGCACCAAAGTGGGAGTGCTGTCGATGTTGATTGACAGCACGCCTCCTTTGGTGGGCGTGCCAGGGGCGTGCCTGCCAGATGGAGGCGTTCCCATGGGAACGTCTACCGTCTCAAGCCGGCCCCACTGACATCACTAGTGATGTCAGTGGGAGTGATTTTGGCTCTGATAGAGCCAAAATCACTCCAGGGCTTGCGGCAGCGAGACCCTACCGCAGGGTCTCTGTCACAAGCTATGCGAGCGTCCATGAGGATGCTCCAAAAAAAGGTAGGAGGGCCCTGATTCACAGCGTTCAGCTCTGAATCAGGCCCTGTGTCCATTGGGAAGACGAAACAATGTCTTCATCCCTTCTGGGATGAAAATCCACTCCCAGCAGCAGGCATGGTGCTCAAGAATTCTCAAGAAAGACCCAACGTGAGACTTAAACCTTAAATCTGAATTGTTCCATTTGCTGTTCTGTTCTGCTTGTGCATATATCTGCTCTGGTTTAGTGGACAGTGAGCACAACGGCAGTTTGAAGGCCACTAACTAATTTGGCAGTACAGATGGTGTAATGGTTAGCATTACTGCCACACAGCACTGAGGTTATGGGTTCGATTCCCACTGTGACCCTAACTGTGTGGAGTTTGTATATTCTCCCTGTGCCTGCATGGGTTTCCTCCAGGTACTCCGGTTTCTTCCCACACTCAAACAATATACTGGTAGGTTAATTGGGTCCCAACAAAAATTACCCATAGTGTGTGTGTGTATGTGTCTATGTGAGCATGTGGTAGGGAATATAGGGCCTGATTCAGACCCACTCGTGAGCACACAGTGCTTGCAAGCGGGTCGATAGTCCCCCACTGAGCATGCGCATGCCGTATACGGCTCCGGGTCTCGCATGCGTGATTGTGATTGACAGCTTGCCCCATTTTGGAGGTGGGCAGGGGGGGGTGGCTGGCCAAACGGAGGCATTCCCGAAGGAATGCCTGCCATTTGGGGGTGGCCTCAGTAGTGAGTTTCCAGCTCTATTAGAGCCGAAAGTTCACTGGGCCTTGAAATGGATGAGACACTACCACAAGGGTCTCATCGCAAGCCCAATGGTCACAATGGTCGCGACCATCGCGACCATCACCTGTGGTCACCCACAGCTTAGCGAGCGGCCAGGAGGCCGGCTCTGAAAAAAAATGCCGCCCTGATTCAGAGCGAGTCCGGCTCTGAATCAGGCCCTTATAGTGTAAGCTCCACTGGAGCAGGGACTGATGTAAGTGGACAAATATTCTCTGTAAAGCGCTGCGTAATATGTGTGTGCTATATAAATAACTGGTAATAAATAATAATTTACTAACTATGTTTTTTTTGCTTTGCAAATGATTATTTAACAGTCAATTGTTTTGGAAAGCACTATTAGAAGTCTTCCTGGTCCCCCTTCTGGGAAGAAAAAAAATCCACTACAAGCAGCAGGCATGGCGCTCAAGGATTCTTCTGGGGCAAGGACTGATGTGTCTAATTTTTTTTGTAAATGCTGCCCCTCCCCTTCTCCCTCATACATTTTCGAAATCAAAAAATGAAATGAAATTTACTACCAATCAACCCTTCCTGTCCCTGCCTTCAATTACATACATATTCCAAGTCCCTCAGGCCTCTCGAATAATAATAACATTTGTTTTCTGATGTGCCATGTTGGAAGTTGAACTGCCACGTGTTTGTGGGGGCCACTGTTGCCGCTTAGCTTAGTCAGCTAGCTAGCTTGGTGCAAATTTTGGGCCTAAACTGGATGAAAACAATATAGTGAGCTGTGAGGTGGTCAAAAAAATTGACTGGAAAAAAGTGGAAATACTGTAAATGTTATTGAGGTTAATAATACCGTAGGAACAAAAAAAGGCCCATTTTATGTGATTTTATCTATTTTTATGATTTTTTTAAGAAAAAAATCCAGATCCAAAACCAAAAACAAAACACGGAAAGGACGTTTTGGCAAAACCAATCCAGATCCAAAACCAGGGGAGATACAGATCCAATACCAAAACCAAAACACAGGGGTCGGCGCACATATCTAGTTTACATACTGTACTGTATACAGTATATAATAGTGTTTTATGATGCGGGCCCTCAATGTGGACGACACCATGAGATCTGTTTAGGAGATTCCTGGTACTCGCATACAGGACCTGATTCACAGTTGTACGCTAATGCTGCCGCTGCTGCTGCATATATGTGTACGCAGCTGCTATATGAATTATGAAAATGTTACAGCTGCCAGGAGATGTTTTTTAGACGCCCAACTGCAGCTGTGCAAATCCAAGCTTCTGTATAAAATGTCGCAACATCTACATACAAAGACGCAGAATTGGCAGCAGATGATTTAATTGTTGCAGCCCTGAGTGAGTCTATGGTCCCCTAGAATGGCCGTGGGAATTGAGATATCAGATCCATACTCCTTGCACATGGGTTTGCAGTCTCAGAGTGAGAAATACCCCTCAAACGGTCCCAACACACCAAAGTTCCTTGGCGCCACTCCTTATTTATTCCTCAAAATGCTCACTTAATGTCAGTCAAACCACACATAACTGCGAAAATATCGGCATAGTGTACAACTCTGAATCAGGCCTATTGCTGTTATCTCTGTCAATCAGTCATCTCAGTAGTAGGAGTAATTCCACTCAGCAGCTCTAACTGAGAACCTTAGAAGGGTTTCACTTGCTACAGAGGGATCCAAGCAGCACTGCAGGTGGGTGATCAGCACAGGTCAGAGCTATATGTGTTTGCCACTATCCTTCTAAATTTACCCCCCACCAAGTACTATAAATGGTAGGGGAGAGTTAAGTATAGGGGTTAATTAAAGCAGAAATCCATTTTAAATTACATTCGTAATTGGAGTTCTAATTGGGGCAGTTTATATGAGTAATTTCACATGCCATTATAAGACTTTCTCTTAATCAGCATGAAGGAAGACGAGGAACAAACACAAAAGGACATATATTCATATAACCTCTGGGTGATGTTACTTATCCCTGTCATACTGAGAGCTATTAGATAGACAGGTCCCTGATCAGTCACTGGGCACTTGACATTTCTGGATGGGTCTGTGAGAGAAGACTACGTATCTCATCATCCTTGAAGAGCTGCTGGGTGATGATCTAAAAAGTCCATGTGGCGTACCCACCATTGTTCTCTTCTTACGGGACCTGGGAAGTAAGAGGGGAGCAGGGGAGTATGCTCTGCAGAGACAGCTGCAGCAACTGATCCCATCATTGTACAGTATATTGCTGAAGAGTGTGATACTATTATGATAGTTTATTAGTGGTATTGAAGTTAATTTGCAATGCAAGAGCTGTCTCGACAACCGAATTCAGTAAAAGTGTTGAAGAACTGTAAGTAGCTGACAATGGACTCATCTTGTCCAATGGCATGATGGCCTGGATGAACCCTAGTACAGTAACTTTTATTTCAAAAAAAGTTGCGATGTTATCTTAATGACTGGAGAAACATTAGCTATTTTCTCAGAGTGTATGCAAGTGTATATGCCAGGTAATGTACACACTGGCTGCTGCTGTAGCGTACAGTTTAAAACAAAATTTTACATAGAAGAGCCAATATCCAGCTGAAGACGGGTTGGTGAAAACACCGGAAGTCCTGGTGTTACAAGCCGCCATTGCGACTCTCCTAAATCGCAAGTCCCGGTCATTGTTAGGCGACCGGAATGTTGCATCATGCAAGCTGCATTATCTGGTGGATCCAGTGGTCATTAGGCTACAGGGACTCTTTGCAGTGACAATGCCTTCTGGTCCTGGCTTTGTTACTGCTAATTGCAGCCCAGCAGCTGCAATTTATATGTTTAATTAAAGTGTTGATTGGCTTTAAGTGCTGTTAAAAGGCAGTTGGTTCCACACTTCCATTCTGGTGATAGTTCTTCTTGGAGTCTTGTCATTCAGTCCCTGTTCTTGGTTACTGTTCCTGAAATCCTAGCTGTCTTCCTCAAGGATTTACTCAGCTAAGTCTGTCACTACTGTGCATTACCTCTGCTGATATAAACTCCATAGTATACTGCTTTGTGACCTGTGCATTCATTATCTGCTGAGCAATCCACCTGTACCTTGTTGGATTAACTGTTGTAATAGCAGTGCTTTTGTATATTGGGTTGATGTGCTATGCTGCTGCTGCAATAATAGTGACTGTGTTTAACTATTGCTACTGCATTAAGAACTGTGGTGCAGTTCTGAGTGTACTATTAATTGCATTCCACCTGTGGTTAAGTACTGTGCTGCACTTAAAGAATTGCATTACTCTACATGATGTCCATATCCTCTGTCTGCATATTATACCTATGCTACTACCTGTTCCAGTGTACTGGCCAAAACTAGTGGTTGTTGTCAGTACTTCAGTTAATTGTGTCCTTGCCATATTACTGTTGCTTATACACTACTACTCCAATTATAACCTAGTGATCTCCTGTCTGTTGCATAAGCCCCTACTGTTTGGAGGTACAGGACCTGGCGGCCTCCTAAGTACCTGTGTGCGTCTAACACTAAGGGAACAGCGGGTGGTTGTTATAGGGACAAGACCCTCCATAGAGGGACTGTAGGGGTCTTATGTAATAGTGCAGGAGTTTCATAACACCTAGTGAATCAGTGGTCTATGCAAAAGAGCTTAAGCAGTCCACTACTCTCCAGCTGAAACCAACACCACAGATGCTGGAAGCCCTGAGGTGGTGAGCATTGGCTCATTTTCTCAGTCGCATTTTGCATGCATTAAGTTTGATTGAAGCTGTTGTTTGCAGTGAGGATTTATTCGCAAAGTGATTTAGAGGATGGGACCATTTGAGGGTGGCAACAGGCAGGTGGCGACCATTATGCAGGCATGTTGCAAACATTTTCAAGGCATGTCTCTGCCTGTGACTGTGATCTTGTATGCAGTCAAGATGCCTCTGGACATTCTGTACAGTCATAGGGTTACTCAGAAGTCCAATAATAGACTGATCTGCGAGCGAGCTGCATCTTTCTATACAGGCGCTTGGATTTTCGAAGCTGCCACTGGGCGTCTCAATACAAATCCCAGTGGCTTGTACATTTGCATATTTTTGCACAGCTGCTGCGTATAATTTTCAGCTGCTGTGGCATTAGAGTACATCTCTAAATCAAGCCCATAGGTACTAAAGTAGCGGATATTTTTTGATGGCCTCAGAGATAGTCATGGAAGGTTCTGTAGTCAGAATAGAACAGTCAGGAGTCTCTATTGGGGGCATAGAGGGGGGGGTGAAGATGGTGTAAAGGCATGGGTAGAATATAGAGATTGTTTAGACGTACCCATCTTATGGGTAATAGGTCAGTCAAGATACCTGGTCATATCACAGATTAGTAGCAAATATGATCACCAACTCAATTGCAGAGAATAAACGATCCAATAATTAAAACTTAACAAAAAAGCAAATAAAACAGTAACTTATGCACAGAAACAAAGGTGTAGACACAACAGTTATACAATAACTGGAAATGAGATTGGGCCTGATTCAGAAGTGTACACTAACTTGATTGTTAGCATACATCTCCAATGGTTTAGGGTCTGTGGAAGTGCAGGATCGTGCTCACGGACCCCACTCCCCCAAGCTGCAGCATGATTGCATGATTGACATGCTGCAGCTTTTGGGGTGCAGAGCAGGAGCACGGAGGAGCGTGTCATCCCCATTTTTCTGGGAGAGACGAGACAAGGGTCTGCGTCGGTGGCTGCAGATTCCCTGGCCTCGCAGCTGCCAGGACCTGGTCAGGCTGTAGTAAGCTCCAGTTTTTGCAGACTGACCAAAGGAGCATAGCGTATAGAGTCTGCAGCAATCACCACTCAGTACCAGTGGAGCCCAGGCAGACGCAGCCAGCACTTATGGAAAGAACTGTGGTAAATGTCCAGGGGTGCCAATGGGAGTGCCTCCAATGTAGGTTCCCAAAAAGTAAAACGGGGCCAAATCAAGGATCCACACAGCAGAAAAAAAGGGACAGTACTGCAGGGGAAGGAAGGCACAGGGTGCACTGGAACTCAACAGTGGTGGTCAGCGGATATCAACAATCTGGCACCATCCTAGTCCTAAGGAGCAGCACAGGGGAGAACTACAGGCGGCCGCAGCAGAAGACTCCAACCACCGCAGGACACACTGATGGGCACACTGATAGGCATTTTTGTCTGCAAGCACCATCACCCACAAGTAAGGGAGAATCCTGCAACTGGTAAGTATCAGGCAATGGTGCGGCCTGTACACAAGGAGAACTCGGCGTCTCAAGATAGAGGCAGAAGCTTCATAGAGAGCACATGTGGTTGGAAGAGCACTTGCCTGACACTATCCCTCGCCTCTAAGAGTAGCAACAGGAATCATTCAGTGCCGTAGAAGCAATAAAACAGGATATAAGAAAGCAGAGATGAGGGAGCTACAGTATAAATAAAAAAGCAGCCACCTGGGATGTTCTGCCCACTGGAAGTCGAAGTTCTGAGTTTTTAAACCCCTTTTAAAGTAATTTTTCTTATTGGCACACTATCATTAGAGTTACCATTGATGATGCTCAAAAATACAGGACACTTTAATACAAACAAACACACACAATCAATAATATTGCATAACATTATAATTATTAATGGATAAACAGACACTGTGAATTACAGTACATATAACCAGCATAATTAATATTTCAGTCCTTCTAACAGGTCTTTGTCTCTTAATCTCTCTGTTAATTGAAATATTTGGCTCGAAGTTGAATAACAGAGACATAGATTGCAAACACTTGCACAGAAGAAGGTAGAGAAATAGGTCTCAGATGGAAAATAGCGCAGGACAGAAGGTTGTGCTATCACGCTGCAGCTGCTGGCATTCTCTGGGGTGGCGTGAGGAAACGTTAATTGATGCCATTAAATTCCATATCCCTATGGGAAAATATAAAACGGGGTTTATTCTTTACACTGTGATACTAACAAAGTTTAACCTACAGTTGCCTTTTTTTATTGTTCCACTGCAAGAAGGTTAGATCAACGTAATTGGGAGGATTCTGGGGAAGGTCACGATTTCATGTAGATCTCACCAACAAGCTGCTGCTTACATCTGTACAAGGATTTAAAAAAAAAAAAAACGAACAAGAAAACTGTGACATCCAATTTATCGGGCGGCAGCTCGGGAGACTGTAATTAAATTTTCTGATCTTGTTATCCAATTTCTCTAGTCGCTGCCCCCAAACTAGGGGAAGAGAAAGTGAAGGGGTGCAGAATGAGAGAATGGGTACTATTCTTCACCTCCCCTAAGAAACATCAGCTGGGGAAATTACTTTTTCATGCATTATTGCGTTAGTTCCACTAGTCACTTTTTTAATCTGCATGGCTATTTATTTCCCAGAAATCTGAAAGGCTGGGGATTTGATTTGCACTCTCTCTCTTTCTCTCATCTTCCCATCCTAATTAAATTGGAGTTTGTGGAGACGGGAGATGGGTACAGACAGTAACAAAGAGTGAAATTAGAGACAAAACATTTCTGCTTATTTAGTATACTCATTTCCTTTGTTTTTAAATCCCCTTAAAATCCCAAGACCATGAGAATCCTGATTAGACTTTGCGCTGCAGTTAGAGGCATCCATTTGATGTTTCATCTAGGATAACATCTTAACATCACTAGCCTGGATATAATGACCTCTTCTGAGAACCCTGTGAAACTTTCACAAATAAAAACAGGGAATAGCTTTGTGCTAATGGATATTATACTGCATACACTATACATAGGGTTTCTTCAGTCCCCCCAAAAATGAATATGATGACTAATTAATTTTAGAGTCATAATAATAATAATAATAATAATCATAATTTAAAAATAATACATTTATATATTTAAACTGTGGCAGAAATATCCCTTAGCACTATACAACTGGGGGTAAGTTTACTAAGAATTGAGATAGGTCGAGATGACCATCTCGGGTGATTTATTCATTTTTTTCCAGGTTACAAATTCACTAAAGTTAGAGAGAGATTTCTCTCAACTCACTCGTAAAACTTGGGTGAGATAGCAATCTCGAATCAAATCACCATCAGGCCAGATCGGAAGTACTTTTCACCTCAAACATACATCTCTCAAATTTACCAAGAATCGGGATGACAAGCTCGGGTGAGATAGGAGCAAACTCTCTGTCAAAATCACTTTTCAAACTCTCAACCCCCTGAGCTGCGAGATGGTCAGAAACATACACAAATCACTGTGATTTGTGAATGTTTCTTTCTTTAAATGGTTAAAATAGGGTTAATTTAAAAGAAAAATGATGTCAGGTCTGTTACATGGTGATGTTACAGGGAAAAAAATGTGTAGGGTTCCACTGTAATTTAAGAACCAGCACCAGGCAGCAGGGATAGAGCTGGTTTTAAATATACGGAGAAAAAATTGACGTGAGGTACCCCGTATATTTAAAACCAGCCCTGGACTCTTTCTAACGGGCCCCCCAGCCGCAGCATCAGCCCTGACCGCTAGTTAGCCCAGGCCAGGGATCCCTGGGGAGTTGGGTACCCCCCCAATAAAGGGGTCACCCTCTTCATGGCACCCCTGGCCCATGCTGATAGCCCGGAGCTTTCCCCACCATCCCGCCACCCCTGGACTTAGCCAATGAGCGGCTACTCCACGTGGGTCCCAGGAAATGAGCGGCCACTAATGTAAGCTGCCACTGATTGACTGACGTCCCAGCAATAATGAGAGATCAAGCCCTGAGTTCTCATTATTGTTACTGTATCAACATGCTGATGCGTGTTGATACAGAGTATCCGGGCCCCTCTGGATTACTGCGGAGAACATCGGGGGACAAAAGGTATTGGAGCTTTTATTACAGGTACTTCCATTGGATGCTGTACGTTGACAAGGGGATGTGAACATCTGGGACCAGGTGAGTATGTATGTGTATGTATGTGTATGCATGTATGTATGTATGTAATAAAATTTTATTTTCACTGTGTCTTTTTTACACATTTCTTTACAGGTGAACTGCACGTACCATTGAGCCCTTAATGCCCCGCATGCTGGTACTTGTGGTTCTTCAAGTACCAGCATGCAGGGGAGGCTTGCTGCTGGGACCTGTAGTTCCACTGTATAGACAATGTGAAATATTCTAATTTTTACACAATACACAGACACTATTAGCCCGCCACCCACCGTCCAGTTGTGGAGGGGATAGTCCCGGGCTATCAGCCTAGGCCAGGGGTGCCCTGGAGAGGGTGATCCCTTTATTGGGGGGTCCCCAACTCCCCAGGGATCCCTGGCCTGGGCTGACTAGCGGTCAGGGCTGATGCTGCAGCTGGAGGGCCCGGTGAAAGGGCACCCCTGACTGTGGCATCAGTCCCCTGTTAGAAAGGGTCCAGGACTGGTTTTAATATACGGGGTACCTCACGTCAATTTTTTTCTCCGTATATTTAAAACCATCTATGTCCCTGCTGCCTGGTGCTGGTTCTTAAATTACAGTGGAACCCTACACATTTTTTTCCCTGTAGTGTTAAGAACCAGGACTAGCTGCCAAGTCCGGGGCTGGTTAGTGTTTTGGGGGGGACCTCAAGTCATTTTTTTTTTAAACATTTAACTCTTTTTTACAAGTCTTAACACACAAGCAGCAAACACATATCTCACTGAAATGTGCAGGTTGCTGCTAGCTCGGGAGAGATTTGCAGAGAGAAAACACTGCAATCTCGGGTGAGTAATCTCCTGCAAATCGAGTTACTCAGGAGAGATATCTCGTTCTGCTTCACCATCGGCAAACTCGTTTAGCCTCAAATCGCCTGTTGGTAAATTTGGAATAAAAAAAGGGATTAAATCACCCGAGTTTTGGCGAGTTCCAGCGAGATGAATCACTTTGCAAATCGGGACCATCTCGAATCTTAGTAAATTTACCCCCTGGAGTCTATTACCAATATTAATGCAAACTGACTTTCTGTAGAAGATACTGACATGAGAGAGATACCTAAGGCATGCAGAATAATTACAATGGGTGGGGTACTGCTCTATAAATATGAGCTAAAATCAATGAACAAAGAATGTAAAATGAAGCAGCTTCTCTGAAATAGTGGTAATTGGCAAAGTGAAGCAATGCCTATATGATGCAGGGAATTGGCAGTGTTGGATAATAATAATAATAATAATAATAATAATAATAATATTCCTTTCTTGGAAATCTCATCAGCTTCTCCAGCCTACAATACCATCTATAGGCTGATTCAAATTTCTCTCTCCTCTCCTGACCTCTCTCCTTCCATCCTCTCTTGTCAATGAGAAGATGAGAGCACTGACTGACTATTGAGAGTATTATACAATGGTTAAACCACCTACAGGTAGAACATGGGATATTGTTATCTAACGTTACATCTTAAATAATGTATGTTCCAACTATGCTAATGCCATTGTTCAAAAAACATGTCCGCATACAATATTACACAAAATTTTTTTTAGGTCAACGAAATTTAACATTTGTTTATGAATTCCATCAGGAATGCTCCGTTCTTCATTGTGATTCGATATAATTTAATACAGTAACAAATATGTGATACAATTTCTATTAATAGGGTAAAAAGATGAAATTGCAATTTTATAAATAAATATGCTCCAACTTACAGCCCTGTGCATCTCCAAAAGCTGCAGATATTTACTGATAAATAGATTTGCTTGTTCTTTATCACATACACTTTCATTAACAACACAGCGGAAACTTTGATTCTCAAATTAAGGGGTCTAAGTACTAAGCAGTGATAAGAGACATAGGGCCTGATTCAGAGCCGGACACTATTTGCGCTCGCTTGTTCAGAAAAAGGGTCCGGCTATTTAAATTGAGCGCTCGCTCTTTGCGGTCTGTTGACGCCTCTATGTCTGAGCGAGCGAACGAAACATGCGCTCGCTATTTTGTAAAGACGCCCCCTGGCTGTTCGCATCATACGTCATCTCTGCTATTTATTAGATTGATCGAGTACATCGAAAGGCGTCTGAACTGCTTGCAGTGCTTGTGGTTGGATTTTCCTACCGCAATCATGCGAACAGTTCAGGCTAAGAAACAACCAAGTGACGTGGTCGATGACGCTGCTTTGTTAATTATGCACACCCTTAAAACGCCCGTTTTGACCGTTTGGCACACCTGCGTTCAGATCACCACTCCCCGTTTTCAAGCACCTTCCCCTGTTACCACCCACAAACGCCTCATCCTGTCACTCAAATTAGCAGGCACTCGCTGTTTTGCGAGCGCTCGATTTCCGACCGCAATTACTATTTGGCGCATGCGCATTACAACCCATATGCATGCACAGTTGTGTGAACATCGCTCGGAGCGAATGAGCGGCCGCTTACGAGCAGCTCTGAATCAGGCCCAGAGTGAAAAGTGATAAGTCAGTGATAAGGTGCCAGCCAGTCAGCTCCCAACTGTCATTTTTCAAACACAGCCTGTGAGATGACAGTTGGGAGCTGATTGGCTGGCACCTTATCACTTACTTATCACTTTTCACTCTGTCTCTTATCACTGCTTAGTACATAGACCCCTAAATCATATATATTACAATCAATACATTATAATATTTAAAAAAAAACGTTTTAATGTACTTCAATTTCTTTATTGGTCTGCTATATAGTATACTCATATGTATATATATATATATATATATATATATATATATATATATATACAGTCAGGTGCATAAATATTGGTACATTGACAGAATTTTAATAATTTGGCCTCTATTCACCACCACAATGGCTTTGAAATGAAACAAACAAGATGTGCTTTAACTGCAGACTTTCAGATTTAATTTGAGGGTAATTACATCCAAATCAGGTGAACGGTGTAGGAATTCCAAAGGTTTCTATATGTGCCTCCCAATTTTTAAGGGGCCAAAAGTAATGGGACTATCAACTGAAAAGCTATTTCATGGACAGGTGTGGGCTAATCCCTCATTATTTCATTATGAATTAAGCAGGTAAAAGGTCTGGAGTTGATTCTAGGTGTAACATTTGCATTTGGAATCAGTTGCTGTCGACTCTCAATATGAGATCCAAACAGCTGTCACTATCAGTGAAGCAAGCCATCATTAGGCTGAAAAATCAAAACAAACCCATCAGAGAGATAGTAAAAACATTAGGTGTGGCCAAATCAACTGTTTGGAACATTCTTAAAAAGAAAGAATGCAACGGAGAGCTCAGCAATACCAAAAGACCCGAATGACCACGGAAAACAACTGTGGTGGATGACAAAATAATTATTTCCCTGGTGAAGAAAAACTCCTTCACAACAGTTGGCCAAATCAAGAACACTCTCCAGGAGGTAGGTGTATATGTGTCAAAGTCAACAATCAAGAGAAGACTTCACAAGAGTGAATATAGAGGGTTCACCTCAAGATGTAAACCATTGGTGAGCCACAAAAACAGGAAGACCAGATTAGAGTTTGCCAAACAACATCTAAAAAAGCCATTACAGTTCTGGAACAACATCCTATGGACAGATGAGACAAAGATCAACTTGTACCAGAGTGATGGGAAGAGAAGAGTATGGAGAAGGAAAGGAACTGCTCATGATCCAAAACATACCACCTCATCAGTGAAGCATGGTGGTGGTAGTGTCATAGCATGGGCATGTATGGCTGCCAATGGAACTGGTTCCCTTGTATTTATTGATGATGTGACTGCTGACAAAAGCAGCAGAATGAATTCTGAAGTGTTTCGGGCAATATTATATGCTCATATTCAGTCAAATGTTTCAGAACTCATTGGACGGCGCTTCACAGTGCAGATGGACAATGACTCGAAGCATACTGCAAAAGCAACCAAAGAGTTTTTTAAGGCTAAAATGTGGAATGTTATGCAATGGCCAAGTCAATCCCCTGACCTGATTTCGATTGAGCATGCATTTCACTTGATGAAGACAAACTGAAGGGAAAGTGCCCCAAGAACAAGCAGGAACTGAAGACATTTGCAGTAGAGGCCTGGCAGAGCATCACCTGGGATGAAACCCAGCGTCTGGTGATGTCTATGCATTCCAGACTTCAGGCTGTAATTTCCTGCAAAGGATTTGCAACAAAGTATTAAAAAGTGAAAGTTAGATTTAGGATTATTTAGTTTGTCCCATTACTTTTGGCTCTTAAAAAGTGGGAGGCACATATAGAAACCATTGTAATTCCTACACCATTCACCTGATTTGGATGTAATTACCCTCAAATTAAATCTGAAAGTCTGCAGTTAAAGCATATCTTGTTTGTTTAATTTTAAAACCATTGTGGTGGTGAATAGCGGCCAAAATATTAAAATTCTGTCAATGTCCCAATATTTATGTACCTGACTGTATATATATATATATTTTTATATATATATATTACAGAAAGAACCCGGCACTCACCAGTCCTGTAGTTTGAAAATGCTCTGGTGCCCTCCAAAGGGGTATTGCTCCCCACAAATAGTCCACAACTGCAAAAGGCGGTACTCAGAGACTCCAATATAAGGTGAAGAAAGACACTCTCCGGGGTAACTTTATTATGTCATACAAAGTCGACGTTTCGGGGAACGTGTCCCCTTTCTCAAGACAACATAAACAAAAACATTGCAAACATAAATAGATGAAATACTCACCACACACCCCTAATCAGGTGTGCCAGCCGGCATCTTCACCTGGGGGGCAGTGGCCTTTAAGCTCTTCTTCATAGCCGTCACCTTCCCAGGGCTTCCAGGCATCTTCTTTCGCCACCACTAATGCCTGAACCGCCACCCGGTTCCCACCACCGCTAATGCCCGCTACCTCCAACGGGTACCGCCGACGCTAATGCCCACTACCGCCAACGCTAATGCCAGCCATGTTAGGGCACCCAGGTGAAGCCACTGTACACCCCCTGCAGGAGGCACCTACTGAGCATGCTCACCAAGTTGACATTCCCTATCTATATAATGAGGCATTTGTGGGCTAATAGTAAAAATTTTTTTACTTTCTCAATTACCTGAACCCCAACATCACCTACACTGGAACAAGAGCTACCTAATAAAACAAACCCCAAGTACTCATTCATCCTCTGCCCTGAGTTATGCCTTCCCAAAAATCCCCCATAGACTAAAGCAGAAAAGTGATCCTAGCTGAAAAAAGTGACAGTTTAAACTTTAGATTGTTCTGAAATACAAATTTTATTTTTCTTCCTGAAATTTGGCATGCAGCACCGAGTGTCCATGCCAAATTTCAGCTCAGCACTTTCAATAGCTTTTGAGGTGTAGCCCCATAAACACCATGCCCCCCTCTCCGGAATTCTCTATGGGAAAATTCAATTTATTCGATTCAGCCTTAACATAAGGGCAGGATTGTGCCCTTATAATATATATATATATATATATATATATATATTCAAAAATAGAATGTTAATAGTATGTATAACCTGTCCTTCTCTCAAGTTACCTAGCACACACTTTTATTTTCCTTAAATATTGGATAATGCTCTTACCTGTAAATGTCACCTGTCCCCATGTCATTGTTCTTGATGCTAGAAGGATGGATTGTATCTTCAAGGAGTGAGTCACAGAGTTCAATAAAGAGAACATGAAAGGACCCAATGGAATGTGAGATCCAACCTTGCTTATGTGCCGAGTCAACACATCTAGTCTGGCTAACTGATAAAACCCATCCATCAACACATGCACTTACAGTGCACCAGGAGAGGTGCCAATACCTACTGTGGGAGAACGGAGTGCTTGTTTTGCCGGTTGTAACATTTTGATGAGTGATGACTCAATTATAGGTGCTATCATTGCACGTGAAGGCACACAGGAGGGTGTGATAGATTGCTGATCATCTCAAAGATCTTTTTCAATGGAATCCTCCAGGGTCTGCATCAGCCCTACCTTCCCAGCAATGAAATGACCAGAGGCTGGCTCATCCCACAAGAAGCAGGCCATAAACAGCAATTCTGTTGAATCACTACACAAGAAACATGAAATGTATTGGAGTAATAAAAACCTTAGCATCCAACTTGATCCTTATTATTGATCAAAATGTTTTCCATAGCGTTCAGTTTTATTCGTAGTAAAGTCATACACAATGAGTATCAGTATAATGTGTTATTGAATATTGATGTTAACAGAAAATCTTATGTAGACATTGATTTTTCCTTAAATTAATATTTACTAAAATGCATGTTTTTCACTGTACTATGCTTTAACAGCATTTCTTAGTGAGAGGGAGCTGATAGAATATTGTGGCCTAAATATTGGTGAAGCCCCCAGTGGTTTAGCCCCCAGTAGTTAAATCATGAAATAATTCCCCCAATGTAGTGATTGTAAATGGACTGAGAATTTGCAGGCCAGCATAATCCCTTTGTCATACCACCTAGCATATAGACATTTACAAATGATGTTTTTAAATGGGTGTGATACTGGAACTTGGCAGTCGGGATGCCGGCAGACCTACAGCGGAATCCTGATGCTGAAAATGCCAACAGCGGTCACATAAGTATCCTAACTCTTCCTTCCTGCATCATAACCCTCCCCCCGCAGCATAACCCAACCCTCCCCATTAGTGCCTAAACCTAACCCTCCCCCCTTGGTGCCTAAACCTAACTCTCCCCCCTTAGTGCCTAACCCTAATCCCCCCCAGTGGTGCCTCAACCTAACCCCCTGCTCATAGTCTAACCCTAATCTTCCCCCCTCGCAGTTTAACACTCCTCCCCGCGGTGTTAACCTAACCCGGGCTTATATACTTAAGTTCTGGATGCCGGCTGTCAGGATTCCGGCGTTGGCATCTCAAAGTGATGTCGGGATTACAGCGCCAGTATTCTGGCCGCACGTCTGGATTCCGGCTCTGGGATTTTGACAGACGGCATCCCGAACACCTGCATCTTAATAACTACATGCCTTTTTAAACATACAGCTGAAATATGAAATTGTTATCTTGTTCAGGATCAATGTATGGAAAACACTTATGAAACCACATTCCATCTGCATCTCATTGTCTTTGTAAAGTGATCATTTTGATATGAAGGTAAGTTTTCAACCACATCGCGGAACTCACTATGCACAGAAATCGAGCAAAATAAGACACTGCAGGACAATTTCAGGATTCTGTGACATCTAATTAATTAGCTCAAGAGTTACACCAAAAAAAATGTCTTTAAAGTTATCCCTGGTATGGCAGAAGTAACAGGACTATCCTAATGATTGCTCTAAAAAAGACTATAAAGGGCATATTTGTTAAACATATTTTGTAAAAGGATTCCTTGGATGTACAGTATTAATGTGGTTCCACAGCAGATATCAGAGAGCGCAGTAGTAGGTTTCTATGGGGGCTGCTATATTGTAAAATTTGCCAAGTTCCAGAATGCAAAGCATTTCATAGTTTGGTGGCGGTAGCTAATGCCATCTTTGGATTCCCCCTGGAGAGGGATCCAGGGGATCCCTTCCCCATAATAGCCACTCGCGGATCCATGTTCTGATGACTGTGCATGTGCAGTAGTGTGCCGGGGAGTACTGAGCATTTGCAGTAGTGTGCCGGGGAGTACTGTGCATGTGCAGTAGTGTGCCGGGGAGTACTGTGCATGTGCAGTAGTGTGCTGGGGAGTACTCTGCATGTGCAGTAGTGTGTCGGGGAGTACTGTGCATGTGCAGTAGTGTGCCGGGGAGTACTGTGCATGTGCAGTAGTGTGCCGGGGAGTACTGTGCATGTGCAGTAATGTGCCGGGGAGTACTGTGCATGTGCAGTAGTGTGCCAGGGAGTACTGTGCATGTGCAGTAGTGTGCTGGGGAGTACTGTGTATGTGCAGTAGTGTGCTGAGGAGTACTGTGCTTGTGCAGTAGTGTGTTGAGGAGTATAGTGTATGTGCAGTAGTGTGCTGAGGAGTACTGTTTATGTGCAGTAGTGTGCCGGGGAGTACAGTGCATGTGCAGTAGTGTGCCAGGGAGTACTGTGCATGTGCAGTAGTGTGCTGGGGAGTACTGTGCATGTGCAGTAGTGTGCTGAGGAGTACTGTGCAGGCGCAGTAGTGTGCCGGGGAGTACTGTGTATGTGCAGTAGTGTGCCGGGGAGTACTGTGCATGTGCAGTAGTGTGCCGGGGAGTACTGTGCATGTGCAGTAGTGTCCTGGGGAGTACTGTGCTTGTGCAGTAGTGTGTTGAGGAGTATAGTGTATGTGCAGTAGTCTGCTGGGGAGTACTGTGTATGTGCAGTAGTGTGCTGGGGAGTACTGTGCATGTGCAGTAGTGTGCTGAGGAGTATAGTGTATGTGCAGTAGTGTGCTGGGGAGTACTGTGCATGTGCAGTAGTGTGCTGAGGAGTACTATGTATGTGCAGTAGTGTGCCGGGGAGTACTGTGCATGTGCAGTAGTGTGCCAGGGAATACTGTGCATGTGCAGTAGTGTGCTGGGGAGTACTGTGCATGTGCAGTAGTCTGCTGAGGAGTACTGTGCAGGCGCAGTAGTGTGCCGGGGAGTACTGTGTATGTGCAGTAGTGTGCCGGGGAGTACTGTGCATGTGCAGTAGTGTGCCGGGGAGTACTGTGCATGTGCAGTAGTGTCCTGGGGAGTACTGTGCTTGTGCAGTAGTGTGTTGAGGAGTATAGTGTATGTGCAGTAGTGTGCTGGGGAGTACTGTGCATGTGCAGTAGTCTGCTGAGGAGTACTGTGTATGTGCAGTAGTGTGCCGAGGAGTACTGTGCATGTGCAGTAGTGTGCTGGGGAGTACTGTGTATGTGCAGTAGTGTGCTGAGGAGTACTGTTTATGTGCAGTAGTGTGCCGGGGAGTACAGTGCATGTGCAGTAGTGTGCCAGGGAGTACTGTGCATGTGCAGTAGTGTGCTGGGGAGTACTGTGCATGTGCAGTAGTGTGCTGAGGAGTACTGTGCAGGCGCAGTAGTGTGCTGGGGAGTACTGTGTATGTGCAGTAGTGTGCCGGGGATTACTGTGCATGTGCAGTAGCGTGCCGGGAAGTACTGTGCATGTGCAGTAGTGTGCTGGGGAGTACTGTGCATGTGCAGTAGTGTGCTGAGGAGTATAGTGTATGTGCATTAGTGTGCTGGGGAGTACTGTGTATGTGCATTAGTGTGCTGGGGAGTACTGTGTATGTGCAGTAGTGTGTTGGGGAGTACTGTGTATGGGCTGTAGTGTGCTGGGGAGTACTGTGCATGTGCAGTAGTGTGCTAGGGAGTACTGTGTATGTGCAGTAGTGTGCCGGGGAGTATAGTGTATGTCCAGTAGTGTGCTGAGGAGTATAGTGTATGTGCAGTAGTGTGCCGAGGAGTATAGTGTATGTGCAGTAGTGTGCCGGGGAGTATAGTGTATGTGCAGTAGTATGCCGGGGAGTACTGTGCATGTGCAGTAGAGTGCTGGGGAGTACTGTGTATGTGCAGTAGTGTGCCGGGGAGTTCTGTGCATGTGCAGTAGTGTGCTGGGGAGTACTGTGTATGTGCAGTAGAGTGCTGGGGAGTACTGTGTATGTGCAGTAGTGTGCTGGGGAGTACTGTGCATGTGCAGTAGTGTGCTAGGGAGTACTGTGTATGTGCAGTAGTGTGCCGGGGAGTACTGTGTATGTGCAGTAGTGTGCTGAGGAGTATAGTGTATGTGCAGTAGTGTGCTGGGGAGTACTGTGCATGTGCAGTAGTGTGCTGAGGAGTATAGTGTATGTGCAGTATTGTGCCGTGGAGTATAGTGTATGTGCAGTAGTGTGCCGGGGAGTACTGTGCATGTGCAGTAGAGTGCTGGGGAGTACTGTGTATGTGCAGTAGTGTGTTGGGGAGTACTGTGCATGTGCTTTATTGTGCTGGGGAGTACTGTGCATGTGCAGTAGTGTGCTAGGGAGTACTGTGTATGTGCAGTAGTGTGCCGGGGAGTACTGTGTATGTGCAGTAGTGTGCTGAGGAGTATAGTGTATGTGCAGTAGTGTGCTGGGGAGTACTGTGCATGTGCAGTAGTGTGCTGAGGAGTATAGTGTATGTGCAGTAGTGTGCCGGGGAGTATAGTGTATGTGCAGTAGTGTGCCGGGGAGTACTGTGCATGTGCAGTAGAGTGCCGGGGAGTACTGTGTATGTGCAGTAGTGTGCCGGGGAGTTCTGTGCATGTGCAGTAGTGTGCTGGGGAGTACTGTGTATGTGCAGTAGAGTGCTGGGGAGTACTGTGTATGTGCTGTAGTGTGCTGGGGAGTACTGTGCATGTGCAGTAGTGTGCTGGGGAGTTCTGTGTATGTGCAGTAGTGTGCCGGTGAGTACTGTGTATGTGCAGTAGTGTGCTGAGGAGTATAGTGTATGTGCAGTAGTGTGCTGGGGAGTACTGTGCATGTGCAGTAGTGTGCTGAGGAGTATAGTGTATGTGCAGTAGTGTGCCGAGGAGTATAGTGTATGTGCAGTAGTGTGCCGGGGAGTACTGTGCATGTGCAGTAGAGTGCTGGGGAGTACTGTGTATGTGCAGTAGTGTGCCGGGGAGTTCTGTGCATGTGCAGTAGTGTGCTGGGGAGTACTGTGTATGTGCAGTAGAGTGCTGGGGAGTACTGTGTATGTGCAGTAGTGTGTCGGGGAGTTCTGTGCATGTGCAGTAGTGTGCTGGGGAGTATAGTGTATGTGCAGTAGTGTGCTGAGGAGTATAGTGTATGTACAGTAGTGTGCCCGGGGAGTTCTGTGCATGTGCAGTAGTGTGCTGAGGAGTATAGTGTATGTGCAGTAGTGTGCCGGGGAGTACTGTGCATGTGCAGTAGTGTGCTGAGGAATATAGTGTATGTGCAGTAGTGTGCCGGGGAGTTCTGTGCATGTGCAGTAGTGTGCTGAGGAGTATAGTGTATGTGCAGTAGTGTGCCGGGGAGTACTGTGCATGTGCAGTAGAGTGCTGGGGAGTACTGTGTATGTGCAGTAGTGTGCTGGGGAGTACTGTGTATGTCCAGTAGTGTGCCGGGGAGTACTGTGCATGTGCAGTAAGTGATCGCATCAGCAATCACTTTACTTTACACATTATATTTTATTAAAGCTATCCCTGGTACAGCAGCAGTAATTGTACTGTTCAAATGTATGATCTGATGCCATCAGTAGTCGTCAGATTCAACTACCGCTATTCCACTAGGACCTGTAAGTCCAGTCAATGGGTCCAGACTCGGATCTCAAAACCCCAAACATGGCACATGGCCATTGTAGCTGAAAGATTACATATAGCATAATTTATCGGGAGAGGGATCCTCCGGATCCCTCCCAGTAATGGCCAATTGTGTATACATGGCCTGATGACTGCATGTGCAGTAGTGTGTCAGGGGTTCTGCAGCACAAAGTAAAGTGATCGCATCTGTGATCAATTTACTTTATACATTACATTTCATTAAAGCAGTAATAGTACTGTTCTAATGATTGAGTATGATCTGAAACAGACTAATGGGCATATTTGTTAAGCATTTTAAAAAAAGCAAACCTGCACTGGTATACTTTTAATAAAACAGTAGGATTTCTCATATAGAGAATAATATAAAAGGTCACATACACCAACATGCATATGTATTACATTTATTTCAACACTTAAGTTACACAAATAACCAAGGTAACATTCCCAATCCTAGCTGTTCATAGAAAAACATTTACAAAAATCATTCCAATTCAGGTTAATTCTGGAATTATATTATCTGTTGTATCTAATGTGGTTAATTGTTTCTGTGTCATAAGTTCCTAATAGACAAAAACATTGGAAACAATGTATAAACTTCAACTGAAAAATGTACTGAACGTCACAAGTGTTAACTCTCTCTAATGTGAATATACACCAGACCAGTGGCGGCCCCAGAGGTGGGGCTGCAGCACAGTCCAAAATTCAAATAGGGGAGCCACACCAACTGTCATTTCAAACTGCCAAACATAGATGGCTGGGACTCACTGGCAGTTGAAATGGTTCCCCTATTTGAATTTTGGACTGCACTGTAGCCCCACCACTGGAGCCTCCACTGCATGGAACGATCGTCACCGATAACGATATCGTTGTACGATCTCCCGAGTGTGCTGGATGAACGATATCGAACCCACCAACGATGGCCAACAATGGTCCCTATAATAACATGGTCGATATCGACCAGGTTGGCCTGCATGCACGAGCGATGGACAATATCGTTATCGTCCATACGTGCCCACCCATCGCAGGTCGTTGGGCACCGAAAAATGCCAGATATGAATGATAACGATAAGATTGATATCGTTATCGTTCTTATCGTCCATTTTAATCGGACCGTGGGTACGCACCATTAGACTTACAGCTGCACAGCTGTTGTTTAAAATCCCATCTTATTGGGCGCTGTGATAGATGTCACTGTGTGATTGAGGGATCTCTATATTTATCAGGGATGTACTAGTAATTTACCAAGACTGGGGCCTGCTGCAGGCTATATGTAAGAGCGAATTGCTTGTGCCCGGCAGGCAGCAGCAGTGTATTCCCTTCTGGTTTTAGTTAGTACAACCAGGGCACCAAGGATACTCGGTCTGAATATGAGGATCCAAGCTCGGCCCCAGCTTCACTTTATCATGTGTTGTCTGGATGCCTGTACGGGCAATAGTCGCCAGATTAGGTTGAAGCTGCTTGTATCCGCCAGTATAGGAAAGCACCGCTTGCTTCTTTATCTCCTTGTTAGCAATAATGAGCTTGTAATAGGGTGCACACAGCCTGTCAGACCCGGTCAGAAATGATGGCATATATCAAGTATTAGAGAGCAGCAACGTGTTTCAGCCACTCATATGGTCTTTTCCAAGACTAAATAGCAAGATCCATCCCTTTATTGGGTAAATTGGAATTGGTTTTATGTTTCATATATACCGTATATACTCGAGTATAAGCCGAGTTTTTCAGCACAAAAAATGTGCTGAAAAAGTACCCCCTCAGCTTATACTCGAGTCAAGTGTAGCGCTGACCGGACGGAGTTCGGTCAGCGCTACACACTGCCAAACACACAGCCGCCGGAGCTGGCAGCTGCGTGTTTGGTGTAATCAGCAGCCGCTGAGAGTCTGTCAGACTCTCAGCGGCTGCTGCTGCTCCCACTGCGGGAGCCATCTTCCGGCTCCCGCAGTGGGTGATGGGAGACACGTCGTCATGACGACGTCTCTCCCATGCAAAGTGGCCGGAGGAGCGGACAGCGGCGGGACCAGGAGCGGGAGTTCAGGTAAGAGATTTTTTTTTTTTATCTTTTCACGTCTCTCTCTACTAGGGGGGGGGGACTACAGGGGGCACTACCAGGGGGCGATGACTACAGGGGGCACTACCAGGGGGCATTATCAGGGGGCACTACCAGGGGGCGATTACTACAGGGGGCACTACCAAGGGGCATTATCAGGGGGCGATTACTACAGGGGGCACTAAAAGGGGGGATTACTACTGGGGGTACTACCAGGGGGGGATTACTACTGGAGGCACTGAAAGGGGGGGATTACCACTGGGGGCACTACCAGGAGGGATTACTACTGGGGGCACAACCAGGGGGAATTACTACTGGGGGCAGTACCAGCTGCTGCCATTTCCCACACTAGGCTTATACTCGAGTCAGTAAGTTTTCCCAGTTTTTTTGGGTAAAAGTAGGTACCTCGGCTTATATTCGGGTCGACTTATACTCGAGTATATACGGTAACCAAATTAAAAAAATATATACATATATATATATATTGAGTAGTATAATTTGTTACATACAGTATACAGTATGTGCATGAGAGAATGATTCATTAAAAGTTTTTAAACCACAGACCTGCAGTGTCCCCTCCATTGACCGAACAGTACATATGGAGAGAAGACTGTATCCTCCACCTGCACCTTTCATTCTATGTATTCTAGAGCTTCATTTAGGCCATCTGAATGAAATGTGTGGCGTCTAAAAAATCCATTCAGATTCCGCTCGGCACAATCTATTGTATCTATCACCACACCTTATTGTTTGGTCAACAATCTCAACTTCAAAGAATAGTAAGACCATGAGGGTCGCAATTATGTTTTCTAGAAAGTTTTTATTGCGGGACAAACTCGCATCTTCTCGCACATTTGGAAGGTGCGAGTTTGACCCTAAACTCGCAAATGTAATAGGGTGCAAGTTTAAGAAACTCAGTTTGACTCACATGCACTTTAGTAACCTAGTGGTTCCAACCATTGAAGTTAATGATGGGAACTACTCATTGGTTGAGACTTGCCTCTCTCTGCCAATGAACGTTAAGCCAATGCATTTCTATGGGAAATACAGTGGCTGAGCCGTCATTTCCAAAGTAATCACCGTTAGAGGATGGTACTTATGTCTGTGGGTCCCGTTTATTTTTCAATTTGTTATTTTAAGTTGAGCAAGGATGCCTACGTGGAATAAAGAGGACCGGAACCAAGGGGTAGGTGAGTATGGTATTTTTTTTACAGGCCCAGATGACAGGATGCTACTGGACAAGAGGACAGACCGGCACTAGGGACAAGGTAAGTATGTAGTGTGAGTGCAGGTGAGCGTGAGTGTCAGTGAGTGAATGAGTGACTGTATGTATAATAAAATAATAAAACCTTTGGTGTCTGTGTCTTGTTTTTTTTTTATATTTATTTTGCAAGTGAACTAGAGGAACTAGTGGTTCCTAATGACTTGCATGCTCGTACTTGTGGTTCTCCAAGTACAGACATGCGGGGGAGGCTTGCTGGGATCTCTAGTTCTCCTGTAAAAGACAATATTATTTATAATTTTTTTCACACAACCAATCCAACACCCACTGCCCAGTGGTGACGGGGATAGCCCCGGTCTAACAGCACAGGCCAGGTGTGCCCTGGAAAGTGGGAACCCCTTTATTGGGGGAGTACCCACCTTCCCAGAGATCCCTGGCCTAGGCTGACTAGCGTCAGGTGATATTGCTTTAGCCGGGGGACCATGGCTATGGCATTACACTCCCGCTAGAAAGACTCCAGTGCTGGTTATGCTACGTCTTTTTTGCCCCATATTTTCACAACCAGGACTGGCTCAGAAAAGCCTGGTGCTGGTTGTGCTTTTCAGAGAGGACCCCACATCGTTTTTTATATTTACAGTTTTCTAGGTTTTTTCACATGCACGGATCTCTCTGATCTGTGCATGGCTCTGTGTAACTTGCACCTGCTCATGCTATACTTTCTAGCCTGAAGCAGGTCCATTTTTTTGCAAGTTTGAAGTAAGTAAAAAATTCACACTATATTATATTGGGCGAGTTATAGGTTTTCCATCGGAAAACATCCGGATGCAAGTAATAAAGGCAAGTTGTCAGGGAACCAGGCTATCTGGAAAGAAAATGGTTATGGCCGGAGAGACACACACAGCAATGGTGTCAGACAATACTCTAGCTTTATTAGGCATGTCATTTATATAGCTTCTTCATCGGTTATCTTATCATTTCTGGGCATGTGTAATGGCTAGCTAACAATTTGATTTATAGTCACATATACACTGGGAGCTATTACTTGTGTTAGCAGCAGGGGCAGTATTGTGTTATTTATAAGCAAATACTAATATTATATATTCTTTGACACATAATTAAGTGTTTCTGCTCATTATTTCTGAGAATCCAGATGTTACTTTGCATTCCGACACTTGCTGATACATCTCCACCACAGCTGACAATAGGCGCACACAACTCCTTATCAACAAGTGCACATTCCAGCCTCAGCATAAATTACAGCAAACCAATATCCAGGGTTTAACTCTATTCACAAGTTTGGGCAGTGCGAGTTGCAGGATTATGAGAAACATACATGTTTGCATGTTCTCGCGCGCTATTACATAGGGTGAGTTCTGAAAATGTGCGAGTATAGCGCTATATTCGCAAATTTGAAAAAATCGGACCCCATTACATTTTGCCCTATGTGTCTTTAGACCTTTCTTGATATTGTTCCGATGTTCTCTAAACCTTTCATATATAAGAAAATTTGATTGACAATTGATAAATTGTTTTATATTATATGAGTTCACCATATTTACAGAAAGTACTCTTTTTACCCTGATCATAATAAAATTGCATGTTCAACATCTAGGGGGGTTACAATGGAAACATCCCACTGGCTTTTAAAAAGACGAATGGGCATATTTATTAAACATATTTTGCAGAAGGATCCCCTGGATGTACAGTATTAATGGGGTTTTGCAGCAGATATGGGAGAACATAAAAGAAGGTTTTTATGGGGGCTGCTATATTGTGAAATTTGCCATGATCCTGAATATGAAAAATTCTGGAACTTGGTCCTGGTAGCTAATCATTAGATGGTGTTAGCCATTGTAACTTATAGGCTACATATCACACAATTTACTGGGAAAGGGATCACCGGATCCCACCCCGGTAATGGCCAATTGTGCATACGTTGTCTGATGACGCAGAAGTGTGTCGGGGGATCCTGCAGCACAAAGTAAAGTGAATGCATCAGCGATCATTTTACTTTACACATGACAGGGACGGGCACCTCTCGGAGACCCTGTCTCTGTGTGTGATTATTAATACATCTAGGCACTACAGAATTTCTTATTGCAGTGATTAACGGCAATAAACCAATAAGTATCAGGTCTAAAACCCCCAGAAATTATAAATAGGCCCCAAATGGTTTGGTTAGTTCAGCACTGACAGTGCAATTGCAATTGTGTTTCATCAAAATGAATTTGAAAATAATATAAAAGTAAAATATATCTGTGAGATTAATAGACAAGGCAGGTGCACTTGGAATGTGTAGAAAAACCGCTCAGAAAATACATACAGGATTTTTCCATCTTGGAGCTTGATATGAAAGAAGATCCTTTAATCCCCAATTTAGTTGCATTACTGACTGAAGGACTGTTGCCCTCTGCACCCTACAACAAAACTTCATCATTCTGTTACCAAGCTTTTCAGCATACCGTGCTGTGCATCAAACATCCTCTTTTATGTCTTAAAAACAATTATACATTTCTTCTTACAGTTTTCAAATTAAACTCTGAATCACTGGCATTGTGCTATTGAATATACAATTCATATGAAAATGTGCTCTTAAATTGATACCTACTGTTTCTCTTTGTCATCTCTTACATCTAATTACTCTGTAGTATTTACTTCTTATTTTCTTATAAACAGCATATTCTATGACAGATTATAAACTAATCCTATTCTTTATGTACTTTGGTATCCTGAACTGTCCGTCTACATTATGGGCCAGTTTCTGAGTTGGGAGTAAAGCAAAAAAGAGCAAGTAACTGAGCACCAGGACAGACCATGGTGCAATGTAAGGGGTGCAAGTGGTGTGGTATGTTAGGTCGATAGGTCTCATGTCGACATGCATTAGGTCAACATGAGAATGTTAACATGGTCGAAGTGTTGACATGTTTGGCATGTCGACAGTGACCATGTCAAAAGCATGTTTACACGGATGACATGTCGACATGACAAAATGTCAGCCTAACTTCCCTGGTGGCCCAGCAGTAACTTACCTGGTCCCGGCAGCAGCAGCATCTCCATTGTCTTCTTTTAGGGTACCAGTGGTTATGTGACCATCAGGTCCAGCGGAGTGATCCTATGCACTGGCATTATGGTAAGTGTACCTACACTAATCCTTATTCCTAACCCTCCCTCTAATGCCCCACCCTAACCCCTCCCCCCCCACCCACACAGGCTAACCCTAACCTCCCCCCTCAACCTAGCCCTAACCCTACTGGTGGTGCCTAACCCTAACAGTCTACATTATGTCATGAATGTTGACATAGCAAATGTCGACGATGTGACTAGATATTGATGCAAACACATCTATTTGTTTTGCAAGCATGGAAAAATAATGTACTGTGTTCTAAAATTATTGGCAGTTATATTTTTACACTGCAATTGAGAATGAGTTTGAACAAATAAAAATCAATCTGCACATTTTAAATCTACACCGCCTGCAGTGCAGCATAGTGTTCAAGTAGTGAACACACCTTGAAAAAGGCCCCAGAACAGGGTCCGAAACACGTCGGTGAAGACGGGGGATACCAGGTACTGATAGAGGTCTTACATATCCGGAAGACAGTGAGGTAAGCGATGACCATTGGAGTACCCAGGACTGACACTGATGTATTACATAACACGCTCATTGAAGGCTGCCCATTCACAGTTCTCTCTGCCAATAAAGTAATTGCGATTCCTTATGCCACTGTGGGATATCTCGTCCAGGGGATGAATGCTTAAGATTTTATTGTTTTATATATATATATATTAGGGGTGAGCGGGTTCGGATTTCAGAAATCCGAACCCCCCCGAGCCCCCCCGATCCGAGGCAGATCCGAGTCAGGCTCGACTTTTCCCGCCTGACTCGGATCTGAAATCGAGGCAAAACGTCATCATCCCGCCTTCCGGGTCTCGCGGGTTTTGGATCCTATATAAGGTACCCGCGTCGGCGTCATTTTCTCACTCGGCTGTGGACAGTGAAGAGGGAGGGTGGGAGTTAGGGCTGGGCTGTGTAGTGTAGTGTAGTGTAGTGCAGAGTAGTGTTGTGCTGTGCTGTGCTGCGCTGTGCTGCTGTTGTCCATAAGGGCTGTGTCCACTCCTCCAAAGTCCATAGGTGCTGGCTGTGTTGTGCTGTGCTGCTGTTGTCCATAGGGGCTGTGTCCACTCCTCCAAAGTCCATAGGAGCTGGCTGTGTTGTGCTGTGCTGCTGTTCCCCATAGGGGCTGTGTCCACTCCTCCAAAGTTCATAGGGGCTGGCTGGACTGTGTTGTGCAGTCAGTTGTCCATAGGGGCTGTGTCCACTCCAAAGTCCTGTGCAGAGTCCCACTCCTAAAGGGGTGCTATAGTGTTGTCCAGGGGGTGCTCTGTCCATCAGGGGTGCTCACCCCAAGTGCAAAAAAAAATTAAATATTTTCTGTGTTTGTGAATTGTGTGCGCAGTAGCCGCACGTGCATCAACAAAGTAGTGCCAAGCGTGCGTCTGTGTCATAAGTAAAGGGCCGGCTGGCTTGACCGTTAAAGGCTGCTGTAACCCCCAAAGTACACTCCAAACAAAATTAAAAAAATATTTTCTGTGTTTGTGAATTGTGTGCGCAGTAGCCGCACGTGCATCAACAAAGTAGTGCCAAGCGTGCGGCTGTGTCCCATAAATAAAGAGCCGGCTGGAATGACCACTAAAGGGTGCTGTAACCCCCAAAGGGCACTCCAAACAAAATAAAAACATATATTTTTTTGTGTTTGTGAATTGTGTGCGCAGTAGCCGCACGTGCATCAACAAAGTAGTGCCAAGCGTGCGCCTGTGTCCCATAAATAAAGGGCCTGCTGGATTGACCGCTAAAGGGTGCTGTAACCCCCAAAGGGCACTCCAAAGAAAGTAAAGGGCTGGCTGGCTCATTTCTTAAAGGGTGGTGTAACCCACAAAGTGCACTAGTCTCCAACAAAAATATAGCGCACGTATATATCAATATAACATAAATGGAGGACCAAACTTTCTCCGATAAAAATAAAATAGGGAAAGATCAAGAAAAACTTCCTCCTAGTGCTGAAGCTGCTGCCACTAGTCATGACATAGACGATAACATGCCATCAACGTCGTCTGCCAAGGCCGATGCCCAATGTCCTAGTAGAGGGCACATACAATCCCAAATGACAAAGTTCAGGAAAATGACCTTGAAAAAAACATTTAAATCATCTGAAGAGAAACGTAAACTTGCCAATATGCCATTTACGACACGGAGTGGCAAGGAATGGCTAAGGTCTTTCCCTATGTTAATTAGTGGTTCAGCTTCACATGACGATGGAAGCCCTCCTCACACTAAAAAAATCAAACGAGTTAAGCTGGCAAAAGCACAGCGAAGAACTGTGTGTTCTAAGAAGATATCACAAATCCCCAAGGAGAGTCCAAGTGTGGTGGTGGTTGCGATGCCTGACCTTCCCAGCACTGGACGGGAAGAGGTGGCTCTTTCCACCATTTGCACGCCTCCTGCAAGTGCTGAAAGGAGCACCCACAGTCCACTTGCTGATATGCAAATTGAAGATGTCACTGTTGAAGTACAACAGGATGAGGATACTGGTGTAGCTTGCGCTGAGGAGGAAGTTGGCGAGGAGGATTCTGATGGTGATGTGGTTTGTTTAAATCAGGCTCCGGGGAAGACAGTTGTTGTCCGTGGGATGAAAAAGCCCATCACGGTCATGCCTGGGCAGAAGACCAAACATTCCACCTCTTTGGTCTGGCAATATTTCTATCCAAATCCGGACAACTGTCTTGCCATATGTACCATATGTAAAGGTGAAATAAGTAGGGGTAGGGACGTCAACAACCTAGGAACATCCTCCCTTATACGGCACCTGCAGCGCGTTCATAAAAAGTTACTGTCAAGTTCAGAAACTTTGGCTAAGACCGTAAGCAGTCCAGGGACACCTAAATCCCGTTGTCCTGATGTATCCAAGCGCCTGCAAACCACACCATCAACTCCCTCCTCGTCAATTTCCTCCTTAGTCAGGATCGGAAGTAGTCCTGCAGGCCATGTCACTGGCATGACTGACTCTCCTATCCGGGATTCCTCCAGAGGATCCTGCATTGCTACGCCTCCTGCTGCCGCTGCTGCTGTTGCTGCTGCTGGGAGTCGTTCATAATCCCAGAGAGGAAGTAGGAACACCACTACTTTTACTAAACAATTGACCCTTCAACAGTCCTTAGCGAGGAGGATGAAGTACGACAGCAGTCATCCTGAAGCAAAATGTATAACTGAGGCCTTGACTGCTATGTTGGTGTTAGACATGCGTCCGGTATCCACCATTAGTGCAGTGGGATTTAGACAATTGATGGAGGTAGTGTGTCCCCGGTTCCAAATCCTGTCTAGATTCCACTTCACTAGGCAGGCGATTCCGAGACTGTACAGAAACGTCAGAAAAAGTGTCCTCAGTGTCCTGAAAAATGCCGTTGTACCCAATGTCCACTTAACCACGGACATGTGGACAAGTGGAACAGGGCAGACTAAGGACTATATGACTGTGACAGCCCACTGGGTAGATGTATCACCTTACGCAGCAACAGCAGCAGCGTCACCAGTAGCAGCATCTCAGAAACGCCAGCTCGTTCCAAGGCAGGCAACGCTGTGTATCACCGGTTTCAGTAAGAGGCACACCGCCGACAACCTCTTAGAGAAACTGAGGGAAATCATTGCCCAGTGGCTTACCCCACTTAGACTCTCCTGGGGATTTGTGATATCTGACAACGCCACCAATATTGTGCGGGCATTACATCTGGGCAAATTCCAGCACGTCCCATGTTTTGCTCACACAATAAACTTGGTGGTGCAGAATTTTCTGAAAAGCGACAGGGGCGTGCAGGAGACGCTTTGGGTGGCCTGAAAAATTTCTGGCCACTTTTGCCATTCAGCGACTCCGTGCCGAAGACTGGAGCGCCAGCAAACACTCTTGAACCTGCCCCGCCATCACCTGAAGCAAGAGGTTGTGACGCGGTGGAACTCAACCCTCTATATGCTTCAGAGGATGGAGGAGCAGCAAAAGGCCAAACAAGCCTATACATCCACCTATGACATAGGCAAAGGAGGGGGTATGCACCTGACTCAAGCGCAGTGGAGAATGATTTCCGTGTTGTGCAAGGTTCTCCAGCCCTTCGAACTTGCCACACATGAAGTCAGTTCAGACACTGCCAGCTTGAGTCAGGTCATTCCCCTCATCAGGCTTTTGCACAAACAGCTGGAGAAAGTGAAGGAGGAGCTAAGACGGAGCGATTCCGCTCGGCATGTGGGACTTGTGGATGAAGCCCTTCATTCGTTTGGCCAGGATTCCAGGGTGGTCAATCTGTTGAAATCAGACCACTACATTTTGGCCACCGTGCTCGATCCTAGGTTTAAAGCCTATGTGGTGTCTCTCTTTCCGGCCGACACAAGCCTGCAGAGGTGCAAAGACCTGCTGGTGAACACACTGTCAGCTGAAGCGGAACGTGACACGTCAACAGCTCCATCTTCATTTTCTCCCGCAACTGGGGCTGCCAGGAAAAAACGTAGCTATCCTAAGCAACCCGCTGGCGGTGATGCAGGGCAGGCAGGACCAAGTTTGGACATCTGGTCCGGACTGAAGGACCTGGCAACAATTTCTGACATGTCTACTGTCACTACATATGATACTGTCACCATTGACAGAATGGTGGAGGATTACATCGGTGACAGCATCCAAGTAGGCATGTCAGACCGTCCATACCTGTACTGGCAGGAAAAAGAGGCAATTTGGAGGCCCCTGTACAAACTGGCTCTATTTTACCTGAGTTGCCCCCCCTCCAGTGTGTACTCCGAAAGAGTGTTTAGTGCAGCCGGGAACCTTGTCAGCGAAAGGCGTAGGAGGTTGCTTCCACAAAATGTGGAGAAGATGAAGTTCATCAAAATGAATTATCAACTCTTTCAGGGAGACCAGCCTCCAGAACGTACAGAGGGACCTGTGGTGGTGGATTCCAGTGGGGACGAGTTAATACTCTGTGAGGATGAGGATGTACACAACACTGAAGAGGGTGAGGAATCGGTGGATGAGGAGGATGAGGACGACATCTTGCCTCCGTAGAGCCAGTTTGTGCAGGGACAGATTAACTGCCAGCTTGTTTTGTGGGGGCCCAAACGAACCAATCATTTCAGCCACAGTCATGTGGCAGACCCTGGCGCTGAAATGATTGCTTTGTTAAAGTATGCATGTCCTGTTTATACAACATAAGGGTGGGTGGGAGGGCCCAAGGACAATTCCATCTTGCACCTCTTTTTTTTCTTTGCATTTGCATTATGTACAGTTTGGGGCCTAGTTTTTCAAACTGCCATCCTGTCTGCCACTGCAGTGCCACTCCTAGATGGGCCACGTGTTTGTGCCGCCCACTAGTATCGCTTAGCATAGTCATCCAGTTACCTCGGTGCAACCTTTTGGACATAAAAACACTATTGTGAGGTGGGAGGTGTTCAGAATAGACTGGAAATGAGTGGAAATTAAGGTTATTGAGGATAATAATAGCATAGGAGCAGAAAAACCCACAAATTCTGTGATTTTAGCTGTTTTTATGCTTTTTTAAAAAAAAAAATACAGATCCAAAACACAAAACCCAGAACCCAAAACACGGAAGGGTGGTTTTGGCAAAACCAATCCAGATCCAAAACACAAAGAAAGATCCAGATCCAAAACCAAAACACAAAACACGAAAAGTGGCCGGTGCACACACCTAATATATATATATCTTGTTGTGTTGTATATAAATTGTGCTTCACTATATGCACTTTTTTCTATTACTTTTGAGTACATTGGTGTTCCATGAGACGGACTATTCCTAAAGAACTCTATCCATTGTATACATCCCAATTTGAGTGATTGGATTGGTATGCAGTCAGGAAGCTGGCGGACCTAATGCCGACAGCCCCGGCTTCCCGTCTGTCATATACCGACGCCTGTCATTAGACATACGCTGGGAGACCGACGCCCGGCATCCCATTCGAACAAACGCAGGGCACCAAAGCGGATAGCCAAGGGGGGGGGGAGGGTTAGGTTTAGGGCTCCCAGGGAGGACATAGGGTTAGGCACCCCCCCGGGAGGTTAGGGTTAGGCTAGGGGAAGGGGGGGTTAGGGTTAGGCACCCCCTGGGGGACTCAGGTTTAGGCAGCTGGGAAGGGGGGGGTTAGGTTTAGGCACTTAGAGGGGGGATTAGGTTTAGGTACTGGGGGGGAGGTTATGGTTAGGCACCCCTAAGTGAGGGTTAGGGGGTAGAATTAGGTTAACTAATACTTACCTGAGGACGATCTGGATTTCCACTGCTGCCGGGATGCTGGTGTCGGGATTCCAACTGCTGGACATGTGTCCGGCGGTAAATCATTCTGATTCTATCAGATTCAATCAAGGGGAAACAACCCTTGTGGAACTTTTACTAAGCGCAGGTTACGTGATTTCTGCATATATATTTCTTCTGCATTTTTGGTGAAGGTTTGGGGATATCTTCTATAGATAACATTCGACCGGCTGCAGGAGTATTGTGCGCACATATTCACTTTCTTCCACTATTCGTATACTCTCCATCCATAGTGGTGTCTCTTCTTGGTTGTAAAATGTCAATATAAAATATACATGCACAGCAGTCATCTGTGCATGCACAAAGTTGTTTAGCCCAGGGATGTTACCTATACCCCAATGCCAGGTATATGTAACGCCATTCAAGGTTGTGTTAAAGTCTATGAATTGAGATAAGCCACTGTCCCCACAGAGGACTATGGGGATGGCGGTAAAGTGTGAAAGGAAGGGTAAAGTCAATTAACCATTTGTTAAATAGGGGAAATAGGTGATAGAGCGTTTTGCCATTTAGGTCTACAAAATGACTCCAACACTTTATAAATAGTAACCTCTTCAGAAGACATAAAGTATTAAACTAGGAGCACACATAACATACAATAGAGGGAAGGTACTGCATTTGGGAGCATAGAAAATATTTCCAAGGGTTCTCAAGAGCAGAAGGGGCTCTTATACTCTATTGCATCACTGTTCATTCCGCTACATTTAAATAGCTTTACCTAACACACATTGCTTTGTAGATGGCATATAACGAACATATAAACATGAAAATGTTATCATATCACTTCCCTGTGGTTTAGATTTTATGTTCAGATGTAACTGTATTAAGATGCCATTCTGTCCTACACCCATATACTGTAAACTGCCAATGCAACGAGATCTGACGTTACCATTAGGTAGCTTTAGGCAACAGGATTTTGGGGTCACCACTGAGGGTGTGGAATCAGGCTGACAAGGAAAGAGAACTCTGATGCTCCCTTACTCTTTGAAGTGCAGAGATCAGGCAGTCTGACCTCGGACAGATTGACAGGTTGTTACCTCTAACTAAGACCAGCCACCCAGGGGAGAGAGTCCCCTTGACGCTGGACACCCAGCAGACAAATCACCAGCAATGCTTAACATCATCTTCCTCAACATATTGGACACGTCCTGAGATAATGGAATGGATGTCACATACAAAACCACTAACCCACCCATGAATAAGTGAAGATTTCTCTATGAATTGATTTTGGTCACACACACTGCCAGTAAGTCAAAGGACAAACTTAATGAATCTCAGCTTTGTCAATTGTAAGTGCTTAAACAGTTATGTTAAGTGGAATCTGTACATATAATATTTTAGATCTATGAGTGTGGGTGCTGTTAGCATAATTTGCAGGTTTAGTGGTGGGGGTGCAATTAATGTAGTGTCTATTACCATCTTATAGCAAGAAGTTTTTATTTTGCCTGGTTCTGAAATGTAACATTTAGAACCCCCCCTAGAAATCTTGCATTTGGTCCTGGGGAGTGTTCTGCATAGTGCACCTGGAGGGGGTTAAGAGATATGGGCCCTCATTCAGAGCCACTCGCTAGCGGCAGTACGCTCGTTCCAAGCGATGTTCGCACATCTGTGCATGCGTACGGATCGTTATACGCATGCGCGAACCAGTCAGTGCGGCCGAAATTCATGTGCTCGCAATATAGCGAATGCCTGCTATTTTGAGTGACAGAATGAGGCGTATGTGGGTGGTAACAGGGGAAGGTGCTTGAAAATGGGGAGTGGAGATCCGAACGCAGGCGTGCTTAAAGGTCAAAACGGGCGTTTTATGGGTGTGCATAATTAATACAGAAGCGTCATTGACCACGTCACTGGGTTATTTTATAGCCAGAACTGCTCGCAAGATTGTGGTAGCAAAAACCAACCACAAGAATAGCGAGCAGTTCATACGCTGGTCGATGTACTCGATTAATCTAATAAATAGCGGACATGACGTATGGTGCGTGCGGCCAGGGGGCGTTTTTAACAAATAAACGAGCGTATGTTTTGCTCGCTCATTCAGACTTAGAGGTGTGAACAGACTGCAATTTGCGAACTGATCATTTGAATAGCCACCCCTTGTTTTTGAACGAACGACCGCAAATAGCGAACGGCTCTGAATCAGGCCCATGGTATAAGATTAAGATACATTTTACATGTGCCAAGTGTGTGACAGGCTTGGATGTTTGTATTGGGTGTTGGAAGGATGGCTGGCTGCGGCGTTCACATAGAACACAGATAAACTTTACACTGGGATGGGTGTGGGATGCCAGCTTTCAGAATCCCAGCGGTCAAAATCCTGATGCCGGCATCCCGACAGGGTTAGGATACCAATACCTGTCGGTAGGTAGGCTAACACTCCCCCTCTGCCTATCCTAACCCTCCCTTCCCTAAACCTAACCTCCCCCTAGTTCCTAAACCTAACCTCCACCTGCCTGCAGCCTAAACCTAACCACCCCCTCCCTGCACCCTAAATCTAACTCTCCCTCTAATGCCTAACCCTAACCCCTAAACTGAGCAGTGTATTCCTAACTATGGGAAAGATGTACTAAGCCTTGTATAATGAGAAAGTGCAAAGAGATAAAGGACCAGCCAATCAGCTCTTGACTGCCATGTTACAGACTGTGGGGGTCATTCAGACCCGCTCGCGAGTGCAGGACGCTTGCAAGCGGGTCGATGTTCCCCCACTGCGCATGCGCACGACGGAGGGAGCTCCGTCGTGCGCATGCGTGTGACCCGGCGAGCGACAGGCTCTCCATCGCTCCGGGTCTCGCACCAAAGGGGGCGTGCTGTCGATGTTGATTGACAGCACGCCCCCTTTGGTGGGCGTGCCGGGGGCATGCCTGTCAGACGGAGGCATTCCCATGGGAACGCCTACCGTCTGAAGCCGGCCCCACTGACATCAGTACTGATAGAGCCAAAATCACTCCAGGGCTTGCGGCAGCGAGACCCTACCGCAGGGTCTCCGTCGCATGCCCGATGGTCGCGATGGTCAAGACCATCGCGACCATCATCATGGACGCTCGCATATGCTGTGGGTGGTAACCCACAGCTATGCAAGCGGCCAGGAGGCCGCTCCATTTTCAGGCAGGAGGGCTCTGATTCAGAGCGAGCGCTCTGGTCAGAGCGTTCGGCTCTGAATCAGGCCCCGTGTTTGAAAAATTACAGTTAGGAGCTGATTGGTTGGTACTTTTAACTATAACTATGTAAAATATAGCAGAAGAGCCAGAACTGTAATGGTTGCATGGCATCAGAGTAAAGATGTAAAACATGGTTAGGGCTGATTTAGAGTTTTGAGCACAGCAAAAAAATAAGCAAGCAACTTTTGCACTTTGGCAAAAACATGTTGCACTGCAGGGGATAAGATGTAAAATGTGCAGAGAGATTTAGATTTGAGAGTGGTGTGTTTAAACTAGAGATGAGCAGGTTCGGTTTCCTGGAAACCAAACCCGCCCAAACTAACCTTGTGCCACCTACGTCAGTGACAGTCCCCTAGGTAAAACTGGCAAAGCTAGTTTTGAATTGGCACTTAGTCAGCAAATCATTGTTTGTTTGTTTTAATTGTGCAGGAACATTTAATAGTACTAATATAATTAACACATGTGTGTGGCTTAAAAAAACAACAACTTTTTTTGTCTGTGATAAAAACTTCAGGCCATGATACTGTGTCTGTGGTACAGTATATAACAGTCAGTAATGGTCTGTAGGTTAAGGAGCACCACTTATACTATCTCCACAGTGTGTTTTTGTTTAAAAAAAATATTTGGTGATAAAAACTTCAGGCCGTGATACTGTTTTATTGATATATAACATTCAGTAAGGTTCACTTGGTCAAGGGCCACCGCTTAAACTACCTGCGCAGTGTGTTGCAGGTGGAGGGCTTGGTTATTTTGTTAAGAAAGATTTAGAGATTTTTTGTGAAAAAAACTTGAGGCGTCTATATGGAACACGACGATCAATTAATAGAAATGCAGTAGCAGCAACCAAGCATTAGCACTGCAGCTGCTGCCAACACCAGTCATCATGACAATACCACTTCAATGTCATCTACTAAAGCTGATGCTTAAGGCATAGAGGCTTTCAGTCAGGGCATCTAAAATAAAAAAAACATTTTACTACATTGCTAGCGAAAAGAACACCTTTAATAAAGGAAAAGTTTCTGTCAGAACTACAGAAAATTGCCAACATGCCATACACCATATGCAGTGGTAAGTAAAGACTCAGACCTTGTCCATTATTTCTGACTAGTGGTTCTACAGCTGCTGTCAGTCAAGCATCTTCTGCCTCAAATGACGATGCAAGAGCGTTTCACTTTAGAAGAAGTGTAAAAAAATATTAAACCAGGAATACCAGTTGTGAAAAAAAACACTAAGGCAGTACTGTAGAACAAACAGTGTGTTGTTCAGAATGTCACAAATCTCTGAGGAGAGTATAAGTGTGTCCGCGAGTGCTATGTGTGAGCCTGACCTTCCTGATACTGTACTCATAGAGAAGCCTCCTTTCTCCATTTTTGCACCCTCTGCCAATGTGGGTATGAGAAGCACAAGTCAAGAAGATGTTGACATATACATTGAGGATTCTACGGTGGAAGCACAACAGGATAAGGGGGATATTTGTGTAGCTAACACAGGCAATAATGAGGATGTTGATGATGAGGATGTTTTTTGTGTAAGTGAGGCACCAGTGGAAGAAGTTCTTTGTTATGCCGAGTAATAAGATTAAAAAATTCCACCTCTTATGTGTGGAATTATTTTTACCCAAATCTGGACAACAATTGGATTGTCATCTGTAGTATTTGCGAAGCCACAATGAGTTCCTCTTCCCTGTTACGTAGTTTGCAGCATGTTCATGAAAAGTTTTTGGCAAAATCAGAAACTTATGCTTAAAATTTAACAACAAGCAGTCCAGCGTCAACTAGCTCCCTTCTCTCTGCTGGATTCAGGCACCTGCATTCTCCACCACCAACACCTTCATCATCAATATCCTCAATGATGATTGGAAATAGTCCAACATCCCATTTGATAAGGCAATCTGAGTCCAGCCCTATCCAGGATTCATCAGAAAAATCCTTGAGCGCTATGTCTGCTGATGCTATTGGTGGTGGATCATAATCCCAAAAAGGGACCAAGAAGACTACTAGTAGTAGTAGCTTAAAAGAACAATTGACTGTAAAACAATCATTTGCTAGATGAAGCTAGTATGACAGCTGTAACCCAGTTGCACAGTGGATCAGTTAATTGAGGTCCCGTGTCCACACTACCAAATCCCATCTAGATTTCACTTCACTAGAAAAGCAATTCCCCACCTGTACATGGACTTACAAAAACTTAATTAGTGGCCTCCAAAATGCCATTTTATCAATGTCCACTTAACCACAGATATGTGGACAAGCAGAACAGGGCATACTAAAAGATTACCTGACTGTGACAGCCCACTGGGTGGGTGTATTGCTTTTAGCAGCACGAACAGCAGCAGCATCTAACAAATGCCTGCTCATTCAGAGGTAGGCTACTCTCTGTTTCACCAGATTCATTAAGAGGTATACCAATGTCAACCACTTAGAAAAACTTAGGGATATCATTACAAAATGGCTTACTCTGCTTATACTCTCCTTGGGATTTGTGAATTCTGACAATGTCACAAATACTGTGAGTGCATTACAGCTGGGTGTTTTCAAACACATTCCATGTTCTGCTCACACATTCTTTTGGTGGTGCATAATATTATTTTAAAATGGCAGGGGCGTGCAGGAGATGCTTTCTGCAGCCCAACAAATTTTGCAAAATATTTGGCATTCAGTAACTGCATGTAGAAGATTGCAGCACCTGCAAGAACAGTTTAATTTGGCCTGCCACCAGCTGAAGCAAGAGGTAGTAACAAGGTGTAATTTCACCCTTTTATTTGCTTCAGCAGATGGAGGAATAGCAAAAAGCAATCTAAAGCTACACAACAAGCCATGGCATAGGGAGAATTACCTTACTCCAGTGCAGCGGAGAATACTTTCTGCATTGTGCAAGGTGCTGAAACCATTTGAAGTTATCACCTGTAAAGTCAGTATAGACACTGCCAGCTTGAGTCAAGTGATTCCCCTAATTAGACTTTTGGGAAAGCAGCTTGAGAAACTGAAGGAGGAGCTGAAACTAAGTGATTCTGTTAAATAATTTGGACAGGTAGATCGAGTCTACTTTTTTTGCTTTGCCCGGATCCAAGGATTGTAAGCATCTTAAAATCGGATCAATACATTTTGACGACCGTGCTTGAACCTAGGTTTAAGTCGCACGTCATGTCCTTCTTTCTAATAGACACAGATCTTATCAGATGCAAAGAGCTCTTGGCAAGCAAGTTGTCAGCTCAAGCACCATGTGACATGGCGACATCTCGTACTTCAGTTTCTCCAGCAACCTGCGGCTGCCAGGAAAACACTCACTGGTGATGCAAATGAGTCAACACAACATTTTCACATCTCATTGTTTCTAAAAGAATTGCGTAAAATTAGTGACACCTCTACCATGACTCCAACTGATATGGTCACCATTCAAAGAATGTTTGAGAATTATTTTAATGACAACATCCAAATAGCATATTAGACAGTCCCTTTGACTACTGGCAGGAAAAGAGGTAATTTGGAGGCCCTTGCACAAACTGGCTTTACTTTACTTAAGCTGCCCAACCTCCGGTGTGTACTCAGAAAGAGTCTTCAGCACAGCCGGAAACCTTGTCAGCATAGGAGACGACTTCCTCAACATGTGGAAAAGATGCTGTTCATTAAAATGAACTACAAATTCCACATGGAAGACATTTACCGACAATTACATCAAAGTCCAGAGGTACTTGTAATTGTGGATTGCAACGGGGACAAATTATTATTGTATCAAGATGAAGTGCACACTGATGAGGGTGAGGATGATAATGTTGATGACATATTGTCTCTGTAGAGCCAGTTTGTATGTAGATGTCATTACCAGGAATGTCAGCTGCCCATTGGTAGCTTGTTTTGTGGGGGCCCAAAACAAATCAATCACTTCAGCCCCAAGTGATTGGTTTGTTAAGCTGTGCATGTCCTGTTTAATATACAACATAAGGATGATTGGGAGGGCCCAAGGATAATTCCATCTTGCACCTCTTTTCTTTGCATTATGCTCAGTTTGGGGCATTTCTGACCACCTTATTTGCGGACAACAAACATTTTTATAGTTTATTAACACTGCTGCGTGGCAATGTTTCATAGATGTCCTATATTCTGCCGTGTGTTTGTGCCACTGCTCTGTTACTTAGTTTAGCCGGCTAGCTCGCTGCAGCCCTTGACCTATATTAGTGAAAACTAATGAAAACAATATTGTGAGGTGGTCAAAATTTACTGGAAATGACCGGAAATTAATGTTATTGCGGTTAATAATACTGTAGGAACAAAAACAGTCGCAAATTATGTGATTTTAGCTATTCTTAAAAATTTTTGAAAAGATACAGATCCAAAACCAAAACACACAAGTGCGGTTTTGGCAAATACCAAAGCCCTACGATGAATTAGAACCAAAACCAAAATACGTGGATCGGCGCACATCTTTAGTTTAAAATCAAGTCTAAATTGCAGTGTAAAAATGAAGATGTCCAGCATTTGTGGGCTACATGCAAAAGCAGTCAGCATGTACAGTATATTGTAATGCCTGCAAAATAAAAATAAAAAAATATATATGTTTGCACCCCTCGCATTCCAAGTTATTGCTTTTTTTTTGTTGCTCCAAAATCAGAATCAGCCCCAATATGTACTAAAAAAATTGAATATTAAAAGATTTTCATTACAATTTACTGTACATAGGGTAAATATATTAGAACCTATGATGTTTAACTATCACTAGAATTAATGTTCTGTATTTTTTTTTTGCTAAAAACCAAACAAAAGTATATATAATTTAGTTGTCTAATACTTTCTTAATATATGATAACTGCTGTGGGTTTTTTCTTTCCGAGCACATCACACTGAATTTTTTATTGGCTCCAAGATAATATCTCATTATGACATCATGCATTCTCTAATAATCATCTGTAATCATCCACCGTGCAGTGGAGCAGGCTGTTAATTATTGAAGCACACCAGCTGGATTTTTGTTACACAGGGCTGCAGTGGTCAGATAGAAAGTGATGGACTAGTTGGGGTTGTTGCTGGCTATGTATGCAGCAGGAATTAAAACTACAAAAAAAGGTTGTAAATTCCCAAATGCCAATACTATAATTTTATAATAGGCATCTCTAGACCTCCCTACCCTGATTACAAAGTGGTTTCCCTGATGTCACATATTACTTAATTATGCTGTTAGTGGTCACTTCTTTCTTGGAGACATGTTTGCATGTCATGAATTTATTTACAAATGTTCTATGACCACAATAAATCCACCGGCCTGGGCTGAAGCAGAGGGGAACATTAAGGACATGTCACAGTAACTGTGGGCTAATCAGTGCTATATGTAAGTGATAATATGGCTGTATTTAGGTTCATCTTTTGCACTTAGTATAAAGCAGGTGTAAGTGCACACTGATGATGAAGACTAGACGCAAACCAGTCGCACACATAGGGGATGGTCACATCGCAAGAGACGCACAATGCTGCTTAATCACCAATATATGCATTCTCTCCATGCATGCTTACTTGGAGTAACATATGAACAATTTAATTCCAACTTTGCATCAGGCCCATTGCATATGGGCAGGGCGTTTCTAGAGAGGAGGGGGCCCGTGTGCTGTCTCCAACACGGGCCCCCTCCTCTCTGCCCGGCAGCTGGCAGCCCACTGAGATGTGCGCGGCCAGCACCGGAGTTATAGACTCTGGGCAGTAGAGTGAGCCCAGAGTCTATAGTGTATGCACAGGTCACCGGGAAAATGGCCGCAGTGGCCATTTTCCATGTACTGCGCATACGCAAACAGGGAATATGGCCGCCGTGGCCATTTTCCAGTCATTTTACAGCGCCAGACCCCCGATACCCGCGGTATTCAATTTAAAACAATGCACGCAGGGTTTTTCAGCATTGAAAACCCTGCGGTGCAAGATAAAAAAAAAGTTACTTACCGGTCCAGTGGTTTCCATTGCTCCCGTTCATCTCTCCTCCATCTTTGCACTGGGCTGTTTCAAGTCAAGGGGGCTGCTGGGAGGCCAGGGGACTGCTGGGGCTTGTCGTTTTTTTGTGAATCTACTAATCATTTTTAAAGTGAAGAATTAATCTGCAAAAATGGTGTTTGAAGAACCACGGGCATAAATTTCAGGGAGGTGGGTGATGCGACCAGTAACATGTTTTGGAGTCTCAAACATCTCCTGCACCTTTATGTCCTGTGCCATTAGTGGTTGCTACATAATTCATGGAGTAAGATGCGGTTCACTGACATTATAAGTGTTCTTTTTAGGATACTTATTGGAGATGTACTATTCTATGCCACAGATTCATTGCTACATTTTATGTGCTATCATACTACTGTAAATTGGGCAAGTACCACATATTTACCAAACCTTTGCAGTGGTAGCTAGGCTGGTAATCAGAACTTTCACATTTCAATTAATGTACTAATTGTCAGGTCTTTGAATTCTGCAACCTGAAGAGCAGATTAAATTAACCGCAGCTTGTGTCACGTGGCCTTTTCCCATGATAAAGTACCTGTATCTATTCAATGACAGACTCACGATCTTCCCGCATGCAGCAACGTGGCATAATTGACACTTATTTCTGCTTGCACAATCCAAAAATCTGCCACCTAGAAATATGGGGCACCCTCAATTGAAAGAAAGAGGAGAGTATACTCAAATTAGGAAACCCTGTAAAAATGATATGCTGGTGATCAAAAAACCATTGTGTCCAGAGCTGGGGGAATATCTCAAAAATTCATGGGCAACCACATCTAAACAAGAAGATCCCCTCTTTCAAATGCTGTGATCCCTTAGTAGCTATTATCTGGCATTTGTTTTCCAAAGATGAGCAGGGAACCAAATGGACCCTATCTCCCCCATATGAGCACAAAAACACATAGGGCATTTTTGATGGAAAGACTGGAGTCCTCTCTTTCAAACAATATGCACTCCTAGCTTCAAAATTATCATCAGCCATTATTGTCTGCTGCTTGCACCTCCCCCAAACTGGTCTTCTCTCTCCTTGGGTACTTGAGCATACGCTCTACTTCCAAACACACGTAGATTGTGGATATTTGGCTTTTTACCTGTCCATGCTTCCAATGGTGTCATCTCCTTGATTGCCACTGTAGGTGATCATTTTTTAATGTAAACAGCTGTTCTCACTGTTTCATCCCAAACTTCTTATCAAGATTTGAATCATAGAGCATAGCTCGGACTCCCTCAACTATTGTTCTGTTGGCACTTTCACTGACGCCATTTTGTTCAGGTGTATAAGCAATACTTAGCTGATGCTGGATGCAATTTCCTCTCGTAATTGGTTAGTTCCCTATTCTCATAATATCCGTCATTAGAACTTTTAGCTTCTGATCTGTTTGGTTTTCAACAAGATTCTTGTACACTTTGATATTACTTGTTACTTCTCTTTTATTAGTCAAGAAATAAACAGGGGACAGGTTCAATCTTTTCCAATTGGATTATTTAAATGTCATTTTGAGATTAGTAGATCCTTTGTTATGTTATATACAGTTTAAAAATTCATAGATATCATTTTTTTTTATTCATGCAAATAGATTGTCTATTTTAATTTAACTTTAAAAGTCTGATTTGGGTTGATATTTTTAACTATATCACATCATATTCTTGTTGGGACATTTTTAAATAAAATAATATTTTACAAGTATCATGTTATATATAAGGGAAGAAAATGTCTACATGTGATTCTCAGGGGTCTATTTACAGAGTGAAAAGTGATAAGGTGCTAATCAGCTCCTAACTGCCATCTCACAGGCTGTTTGAAAAATGACATTTGGGAGCTGATTGGATGGCACCTTATCACTTTTCACTCTGTCTCCTAACACTGTTTAGTAAATAGACCCCTCAGTTGTTTATGACTCTTATTTAAATGTAGATTTTGTATGAATAAATGGATGCTTCTTTTTTGAACAGACAGCATATATGGTGTCAGTGAGGGAGACTTTTATATACTTCCTGGTGCTCTGATCAGATGAAGAATCTGTTCATAAGATATATTACTTGGATTAAGATCACCCCTGTTGAATACGAGGGTGTGGACACTCAACAGTTAAATCCAAATAATTAACTGACCAATGACTTATGTCGCTATACTATTTAAACTGCCGGACAGGTGGGGGAGAGCATTTCAGCTTGAAAACACGTTGCTGCTCTCCTACAGGCCACTGGGGATCCACATTTCCAGCTGCCCACTACAAACTACACACCGGTATACATGTTTGCCAGCTACAAGTAGTATACCGCTAACAACTGCAGGGACCGGAGATGGCTGCGTCATTATACTGCACAAACGGTTACTCTGTGCTGTGTCTGGACAGCTCGACTGACATTACTTAGAGCTGCCGGTGATAGAGACCACTGGGCACTGGACTGCAATCTTGTATATACAGGACCTATACAGAGAAAGACTTAAGGTAATGTAACTAGGTGCCCTTTAACAAACAAGATAAGTTTATCATACTGTGCTGGTTACATTGAGTAACGAATTTGCGGGCATATTGAGATGGACTATACATCTATCTCATAATACACAATATAACAAAGAGCTGGTTTAAATGATTTACAAGTCATATGCACATGTTGAAGCAAACCCCGAGTGAACTGTTTTTATCTATACAATTTGTAACAAATGCTAGCTATTTTGTATCTAACAAAATCAAAGCCTGGAATCAGGATAACTGACAACACTTAGGGGTAAATTTACTAAGAATCGAGTCTGGTCGAGTTTGCTTTTTTTTAACTCAAATAGTTTAGCTGAAACTCAGGTGATTTGTGGCTCCTGAGATTCTCAAATGTACCAAGAAGTGAGTAACAAAACTGGATTAGAACCTTTATATACCCCTGCCTATACCTTCTAAATATCCTTCCTATAAACCTCTAAGAATAACGCTAATTTGCATACGCAGTCTGACCGCAAATAAAGACAGGAATGGAATCTGTGGTTCCAACGCACAAGTATTATTCAGGTAAAAGTACAGTCAGTTACACGCAATTGATACACACACAATTTAGGCGTAAAAGGAAATATTACAGACCCAAGTACAGTATACATATGCTGCGCCTCCGGACCCAGAGATAGACCTCAGACTAGAGACCCTCAGTTCATACAACCTTCAGCATGGACTAAAAAACCAGTATTCGGGCACACATATTTATCCCCCTCAGACTAAAGCAGGACAATGGGGAAGTTTCTTGCTGATGTCATTGGTTCCCAGAGGAGAAGCATATGTTACAGCACATTTAACAGGCTATTTCAAATAGACTCTCCCTGCCTCTAACAGCAGGAGAATCTTTCTAGTAACACCTTCTGTACATTCCAACAGTTTAAACATTTTGTTGCTTGTAGGTTCTGCGATCCATAACTTGAGTTTGCATGATGCGATCTCTCCACCGATAATACCGGAATGCTGTAAAAAGCGTACGCATCAGAACAAGACCAAACACAACTTGCTTATCATGTATAATACCTTAGTTATCAAAAACCTTTATTTCTCAGCATTTAAACTAACTTAACCAATTTGGATCATACATTTTGATGCTTATGGAACCTTATGAGTGAATATGAAATGTGTGGGTATTCAGGGTTTGGTATAAAGACGTATTAATATGTGTATGAAGAAGGGTGCAGTTAACTCTTACTGAGTGAACATTTTAACAGTGTGACATGCTGGGCTAGATAGTTCTACATGCCTTCTGTCAGCAGCCCCCACTTGTCCTGTGTTCAAAGGGAAAAACCTATTTTGTTCTCCTAGACTCTTGTGTGGAATGCAAATGTATTATCACCTCAAGCTGTGAAATTTGGGGCCATCCTGTCTAGGATTCAGACAAATCCAATTGTGTATATCAATGCCTGGATTATATTACAATTGCCACAACTTTACTTTATCTGCATCCAGGGATTCCCAATCTGTATGTAAAACTACCCATTGTCTGTTTCTATTTACTTTTACTCAGAAAGCTTGTTTTTCCAGTTGCCCTTGGTAGATTAACATTGCCATCTGTTCTTAGCTCCTGAGTTGTAACTTGAAATGACATTGGTCATAAAATGGCATCTTGCAGATTCTTGTTTCTAAAATGGAGTCTAGCTGCCATTTGCAAGATGGCGTCACGCACGCTTCAATTTTAAACTGATCTTGTCTCAGCTAATAATCCAGTTATGACATGAGTTTAGCTGAGAGTGAGATGGCCTATGGTGAAGCAGAACGAGATATGTCCCCTGAGTAGCATGTTTTGCAGGAGATTACTCACCCACGATTGCAGTGTCTTCTCTCTGAAAAACTCTCCTGAGCAAGCAGCCTACACATTTCAGTCCCCCCCATAAAGCTTAACCAGCCCCGGACTTGCCAGCCAGTCCTGGTTCATAAAATTATGGGGAACAAAATGAGTAGGGTTCCACCATAATTTAGAAACCAACACCAGACTGCATGGCCAGTCCTGGTTTTAATTATAGGGGAAAAACTTGAGTAGGGGTCCCCCTATATTTAAAACCAGCAGTGGACCCAAAACGGCATGGCTGTAATGCCACAGCCCGGAGACTCTATTACCGGGGCTCCATGGCCAAAGCATTGCATGGCACTTCACAGTGTCAAGGGTATATAAATGTTGGTACCAGGTTGCTGCAGAAGCCCCTCTTTGGTTGTACACAACATACTAACCCTTCACAAATTGAACTCTGTATCCTTGCTGTTCCAAAACATTCACAGCAATCAAGTTTGCTCCTAGGTTAGGTACAAATAGTACATCTTCCACATCAGTGACAACTGCCTTGCTTCCCAATCTTAGGCATAGTGTAATTGTCCCAACATGAGTAGCATTATAGCCCTTGTCTCCAACACTACAGACTCACAGATTCAGACAGCCTTAATGACTTGAAACAATTCCTATTACAACTGAAATGCCTTGTGGCTCCTCAGTCAATATACCAGCAGCTTCATTGGTGGCTGCCTGCTATATTCAAAGCTGACTCATTCCTGCTGTCACACTTAAGTGATGAGGTGACACTTGATACATTCAGTCTACAGTCAGAGGCTTTGGGCAAAATGTAATAGGTTCTGAGTTTTGAAACTGTGCGAATATAGCGCAAAACATTTTTAGACAATCTTTTTAATAGGGTGCAAGAACATGCAAATATGCTTATTTCTCACACTCCCATAACTCGCACTGCTGAAACTCGCATCCAGTTGTTTTCCCATTGAAAACATACAATTTGGCCAATTTAATAGAGCAGTAGTTCTTAAACTCGGTCCTCAAGACCTCACACTGGTCACATTTTTTAGGTCTCCTAGCAGGTGCACAGATGTATTCATTACTCACTGACATTTTAAAAATATCCACAGGTGAAGCTAATTATTTCACTTGTGATTTTGTGAGGAGACCTGGAAAACATGCACTGTTTGGGGTCCTAAGAACCGAGTTTGAGAACCTGTATTATAGAGTAATTTTTTCACAGCCAGGTCAGAAAAGTTTGGTGCTGGTTGTGATTTTAGGGGAGGTCCCCACGTCATTTTTTTTATTTTTACAGTTTTCTAGATTTTATTTTGCACAGAAGCATGCATGGATCTCACTGATCTATGCATGACTCTGTGTAACTCGCACCTGCTCAGGCTATACTTGCTATCCTGAAGTAGTTGGCATTGCTATTTACAATGAAGAGGTAGCTATGATGATGCTGCAAAATCTTACGACTTCTTAGTAATGGCATTAGAGTCTAGTACTAAGAAGCTAACCACAGACACTGTATGTGCAAAATGTTTGCAGTTCCAGTAGTGCATACCCATTGAAGCAAATACTGAGAATTATGTTATTTTGTCAAAAAATTCAAAGTAATTGCTAAGAGATGGATACAATTCTGTTTATTTACTTATCCATGGTTTTACATGCACTACATTTTTTTGCATACAATATGCACCTTAGGTTAATTCTACTTTTAATCCATTATTTTCATAAGTCATCTGCAGTGCTATTCACATATCATAAGCTGTAACTTTCCCAAGGGATATTGAATAAACATGTGACTACACCACTCGACCAATTGTCCCCTTATTGTAGCTTTGTCTACGATTTGGATTGTCACCAGGGGGTACTAGTGACATTCCACAATGTCTATCACTTCAATTGCACCTGTATAGCAAACTTCCATGTAGTGTAATTCTCAGCACCTGTCAGAATTTCAAAAGACATGATGTTCCCTGCACTGTACATTTCTATCATACAGATTAAATAAGGGTCACTCCAGTACTCACACAGATCCTCTTATTCTGTATAGTCTACCACCTTACTGCTCTTGGTATCAGTGAATACCACAGCAAGAGTAACTGGACATTCGGCAGCAGATTAGTGCACGGTGATGGTCATGTAACAGATCCCAGTTCTTTTAGTCTTGTGGTTAGAGAGAAATTTAATCTGGGAATAGATAATAACTAGTAGCACATGGTTACTGGACCCATATCCTATTAGCTGAGTATAGGGCGACAGCAGATAGAAACAGCAGAGTGTACTGTCACAAATATGTGTAGCAGATTGTGCTTGGCTTAGTAGTCCTCTGTATATGGAGTTAAACCCAGGTGCATTTGTATTGGCCAATATGCTGATGGTATAGTATGCAGGGCTAATTTACAACTGGTGTACTACTGCTCTCAAATAGCCCTTGCACACTATATAGTTTGGAAGTGCTAGCACTGGTAGAAAAACAATTGCCAACATGCCCATGACTGTCAGAGCTTGCTGAGACTTGTAGAACTACAAAAACCAACACTACCTGGTATCCAAAGACTGCTGGGATCTGTAGCATGCCTGTAATAAAAATGCAGTCATTAAATACACAACACCATGTAAACAGTCATTTATTAAAAATAAAAACTCTCATATGGTTCACCCCGATTCACCACTTTATTTCTCACCTAAATCCTTGGGGTATCTATTCTTTTTTTCTTCAGGTGTGTTATTCTATTTGGAAAAACAAAAACATAATCAAAGCATGCGAAATGCCACTAAATAATAAGCACGTGAGAGAGACTCTGTAATGCTTAGTAGAACCACATGGGATCAAACATTAACCACGATGATCTGCTTTGATGCATTGAAGTCCATTGATAAAACTGCATGGTAGTGTACAGTACATTATTGTACATCAGTGATGATAGGAAAATAATGCGGAGCACAAGCTAATGAAGGTTGGGGTTATAGTGCTTCTGTAGTGTCATTAAGAAACAAATGTAATTTTGTGACCAAAGGCAGTAAAAATAAATCAAACAAAACAAGAAGAAAACAGAAGTCTTTGTTGCAGTGCATAGAGACTACATTAACTGTTAAAATAACATGTTTTATTATTTATTACTAGTTGTAGCCGGCGGCATTTCCCACGATGAAATCATTTCTGCCAACACTTTTTTAATTTGAGGTATTCTAGTTGTATTGCTTTGCGTAGATGCCTTGTCGCGGGAGTGGCCCATGTGACCAGCAGTACTATAGAGACTGGTGGCAGCAGCGCCTTCACCCACCACTCGCACCAATGTCACTGTGTGCCCTGTGCACAGACTGCTATGTAGCCTGTCCTATTCACCTACCACTCACACCAATGTCACTGTGTGTTCTGTGCACAGACTGCTATGTAGCCTATCCTATTCACCCACCACTCACACCAATGTCACTGTGTGTTCTGTGCACAGACTGCTATGTAGCCTATCCTATTCACCCACCACTCACACCAATGTCTCTGTGTGTTATGTGCACAGACTGCTATGTAGCCTATACTATTCATCCACCACTCACACCAATGTCACTGTGTGCCCAGTGCACAGACTGCTATGTAGCCTATCCTATTCACCCACCACTCACACCAATGTCACTGTGTGCCCTGTGCACAGACTGCTATGTAGCCTATCCTATTCATCCACCACTCACACCAATGTCACTGTGTGCCCTGTGCACAGACTGCTATGTAGCCTATCCTATTCACCCACCACTCACACCAATGTCACTGGGTGCCCTGTTCACAGACTGCTATGTAGCCTATCCTATGTAAGTGAAGGCGGACCCAAAGCACCTCTGCCCCGCCCATTACCTGCCACACCTATCTCTTGCATTGATGATGTCAATACATTTTGTTTTTGGTATTGCCCAGCTTTAACTTTATGGATCAAGATGAAACAAAGTGCAGGTTATTTCTAGGAGTTTCCTCTACAAAATGAAGCTATATATATATATATATATATATATTATATATATATATATATATATATATATATATATATATATATATATATATATATGAAAATAGATTCAGTAGTTTTTGCACCATCTTGGAACAAACAGACAGACACAATGTTCTTATAATATTAGTATAGATTATTAAAATCTTCTTTATGTTCAAGAAGTTTTAAGAAAAATATTTTTTTTAAAAACAGATATTTTTAGGTGTGATAGTAAAGAAATTTTAACTAAAAAAACTTAACTATGGTCTATCCACTCAAAATGAATAGGCACCATTAGCAAGAGTCTGTGGTTACGGACTACCTCTCGCAGTCAAATACACTATTTTAGCTGCCTTTGATCGGCACCTTTTGTAGCCAAGTAAAGTAGCAGAACTGACCATGAGAGGTGGCAGTAACCACAAACTCTTGTCAACAGTGCCTATTATGGACTCCAAAAGAGCAGCACTGACCAGTAGGGTAACTAATAATTACAGCACAGTGTCTCCTCATTTAAATATAACAGAGGCAGAACTCGCAGTGGCGGACAGGACTATTAGATACAAACTATTGCTATTGAATACAAATAGCCCACTCAGTAACATAGATTGTGAAGGGTAATTGGCAATAATAGATGTCTTTTTTCCACATTCAGATGTAACAGTGAATTACGGCACAGATAGCGACAGTATTCCTATCTGCTACTACATTGGATATTATATTTAACAGCATTAACCACAGATAAATATAATTTCCATCAATGCCATCGATACAGTATGTTGCCACCTGATACATAACTTGTGGGAGTTTAATATACTGTAAGAACATCTAACTACAGTATGGTTTATTTTATACTGCATATGCAGAATAAATTCTAAATATGGCTTCCTATATACTAATATTTACAAATGTATGTGCAGGATAATTTGAAAATAACAAACTATATTTATAAAGGTTTGCCCAGCGAGTTAGTTGAAACAAAGAAACATCGTTAAAAAACTAATGGGAGCATTGTAATTGGGCTAACTATATGTTACTTTTAAACCTGATGCTACAAATGTAACAGTGTAGATTAGACTAAACCCTACATTTACTGGTTGTTTTCACAGTACAAACAGATACTACACTATGGGGTCAATCCGATTAGGTGCGAGTTTGCAAAAGCAAGTTTGTTTCATTAAACTCACATCGCACGAATGCGCGCACCCGAGAAATGCGAGATCCAATGAAGGAATGTCAATTCGCGGTAGTCACGGCGAGGGTGCACGACTCTTCTACAAAATACAGTATGTCCTGGGTAAAAGTGCACAAGAAAGTGGGGAAACCACCCTGGACTCAAAAAAGGTGACAACTGAGATAGCAAGACCTTATAGAAGGCTGTTAGTGGCAATAATGGAAGTACTGGTAGTTTTTAAAAGGTGTCAAATTGCTGATTTTTGTACTTTTTATTAATGGTGGGAAAAGTGATAGTGCGCAAGTGTTTTCCAGCAAATTAAAATCTTTCCAGCATTTTGAGGTACAGAAAATGTCTGTATATTAGTTTTTCAGTGTTTTTATACAAGTTTGTAAAAGGTTGAAGTAAACACTTTTACCTCTTTTCTAAAAGTTCTAAAACCCCTCTTCCATCAATTTCACATTCCTACTACCTGTCCTACATCATTTACACATAACATACCTGCTCCACATTATTTACACCTCCACATAAGTGTCCCACGTCATTTACACCTCCTCATACCTGTCTCACATAATTTATATCTCCACGTACCTGTCCCATATAATTTACACCTCCACATACTGTACCTGTCCCACATCACTTACAACTTCACATACCTATCCCACACCATTTACTCCTCCACATACCTGTCCCACATCATTTACTCCTCCACATACCTGCCTCACATCATTTACACCTCCACATACCTGCCTCACATCATTTACACCTCCACATACCTGCCCCACATCATTTACACCTCCATATACCTGTCCCACATCATTTTACACCTCCACAGACCTGTCCCACATAATTTACACCTCCACATACCTGTGCTACATCATTTACACCTCTACATACCTGTCCCATATCAATTACACCTCCACATACCTGTCCCACACCATTTACACGTCTACATACCTGTCCAACATAATTTACACCTCCACATACCTGTCCCACATCATTTACACCTCTACATACCTGTCCCACATAATTTATACCTCTGCATATATGTTCCACCTCATTTATACCTCCATATACCTGTCCCACATCATTTACACCTCCATATCCCTGTCCCACATTATTTACAACTCCATATACCTGTCACAGATAATTTACATTACCACATACTTGTTCCACATCATTTACACCTCTATATGCCTTTTCCACAACCACCACATACCTGTCCCACATAATTTTCACCTCTACATACCTGTCCCACATCATTTACACACTAAGCATATGTGTCCCACATCATTTACACCTCCACATACCTATCCCACATAATTTATACCTCTACATATATGTTCCACATAATTTATACCTCCATATACCTGTCCCACATCATTTACAACTCCACATACCTGTCCCACATTATTTATTATTTATTTTTTACCAGTTATTTATATAGCGCACACATATTCCGCAGCGCTTTACAGAGAATATTTGGCCATTCGCATCAGTCCCTGCCCGAGTGGAGCTTACAGTCTATATTCCTTAACACATGCTCACACACATATACACTAGGGATAATTTTTGCTGGGAGCCAATTAACCTACCAGTATATTTTTGGAGTGTGGGAGGAAACCGGAGCACCCGGAGGAAACCCACGCAAACACAGGGATAATATACAAACTCCACACAGTTAGGGCCGTGGTGGGAATTGAACTCACGACCTCAGTGCTGTGAGGTAGTAACGCTAACCATTACACCGTCTAAACTGCCCACATCATTTACACCTCCATATTGCTGTCCCACATTATTTACAACTCCACATACCTGTCACACATCATGTACAACTCCACATACCTGTCCCACATCATTTACACCTCCATATCCCTGTCCCACATTATTTACAACTCCACATACCTGTCACACATAATTTACATCACCACATACTTGTTCCATATCAATTACACCTCTATATGCCTTTTCCACAACCACCACATACTTGTCCCACATAATTTTCACCTCTACATACCTGTCCCACATTATTTACACCTAATCATATGTGTCCCACATCGTTAACACCTCCACATACCTATCCCACATAATTTATACCTCTACATATATGTTCCACCTCATTTATACCTCCATATACCTGTCCCACATCATTTATTACTCCACATACCTGTCCCACATCATTTACACCTCCATATTGCTGTCCCACATTACCACTACATACCTGTCCCACATCATTTTCACCTCTACATACCTGCCCCATATCATTTACACCTAAGCATACCTGTCCCACATCATTTACACCTCCACACACCCGTCCCACCTGAAAACCGACATGTCTTTATTGGCCAAATTTTGCTAGTCAAACCCCTCTAAATGCGTGATTATTGGGAGTGGTGTATCTGCACTGTGTCCTGTTATTGTTACTTTAAAATAAAGCTTTTCCCTACCTTTTCACCTGCTCAGGGGGTTGCACACAAAAAAACATAAGAGTTTTGAATTGAATTGCAAATGAAAATGGCAGTGCGAGTTAGCATTGAGGAAGGTTTGCAATTTCCAGCTCGCACCTAATTGGATTGACCCCATAGTGTCAAAATATATACATTAGTATAGTTCAATGTACAGTTTTAATTTGGCTACTTAGTAGCAGGATCACACCTAGTTCACGGGCCAACAGCTGAATAACACCAGTTGCTGTAATGCAGACAAGCTCTTGCAGTAGTGACAATATAGCAGTAGCACTGAATTTATAAGCCGTGTTCCATATGAGTATTTATATCCAAAATTAGGCTCTAAAGTAGGATTATCTATATCAAGTGACTTGCAGTGTGTTTATATACCCCTTACTTTTCTAGCCATTCAGACATTCTGTTGGAAGTTTAGATGATATAGATCCTTTATCCTAGGCAATGTCTGAGATATTTCAACTACTCTACGACATTAACCAGCCAGAAGACATCAAAGCTGGGAAATGGAAAGCAAATTAATGAAGCTCATTTTCGCTGTAGATTCATTGGGCTCGCTCTGGCTGTCCACGTTTGGCGGAAATGAATTATCTGCACCCTATCATTAAAATGGAATAAGACGTCAGCTTCATAAATAATGACTGAGCCCCCAGGATACTAAGGAGCGAGAGTGGACAAAAATGTAGAAGCAATCACCCCAGCCCCCTCCTCACCCCTGTCTAAAAAAATAAATGTTTTTATAAAAGTCATTTCATAGTTATTATTTTACATCTAGTGTAGAAATGTAACTTCTAGCTTCAAGGTAACATATAATACCAGTTTAGGCATGCACACATTACATGCACATAGTGCTAATTATAAGCCTGCACATAGAGTAATAGGCCTCTTTAAGTAGTAAGGTATTAGCATAATAAACATTAGCATCACTTTGTAGCAGTGACATTTTCTGTTGTCATTGGTAACAGCAAACATTATGTAGAAAACATCAAGGCCTAAGTATTCCAGATAATAGATCTTATATACTGTACAGTACGTACTGTGCTGAAAATATACAGTATCATTTTAAATCATAGTACTAGACTAATGTTTAGGCAAGCAAATGTTGATCACAGCAAACAATGTACTAATTACTAGACTATGATCATATTGCAGGTAATAATAATAATAATAATAATAATAATAATAATAATAATAATAATAATAATTAGTAATAATATATTAGCAATATATAAATAGTTATTCCTTGAATAAAAAAATGTCTAAGCCCTCCCATGTTTCTATTACCATCAACTTTGTAGGGCAGATTTGGCCTATTATGGAGAGACACATAAGATTGAATTGGCCAAATGCCTTACAGGGACTATTCCTAGTAGGACAGTTACCTGTTGGGTAGGGCAGCCTGGTCTCCAACGTTTCTCTGCTTTCTGGCAATCCTCTTCAATGTAATGCACATTAACCTGCAGTGTGTGCTTTGTGCCATGTCAGGGACACCTACTGGCCTACTGCCAGGCCGGTACCTCCATAGTACAGCTGAGGGTGGTATATATGTTGTTTCAACCCAGTACACAGTAATTACGTGTACTGAGCTAATTCAGTTGTATCTCATCACACATTCCTATGATGTTCAGCCTCACATGAAGTGATGTATAGGAAGGAGAATTGAGTAGAAGAAGGAGAATAGAGGAGGAGAAGAATGAAGGAGAAAGATGAGAACGGAGTAGTTATAAAGAGAAGGATGAAGGAAAAGCAGAAAAGACAAAGAGGAGGATAAAAAGAAAAAAGAATAGGGAGGTGGAAGAGTAGGAGGAAGAGGGAAGATAAATCCGTACTTGACACTCAGTTACTGTACCACTGTCTGACTGGGCCTTAATGAAAGTTATTTAACATTGAGCCTGTAAACTAATTAATTGTGGAATATGGAAGAATGAGGTGCCCAGAGAGAGAAGGGTGCTTTATTTAGGCACTTCAGTTAGATAAGTAGCTGTGTGGATGTACCAAGGATGCTCTCTGTATTGGATGATGGTCACTATGATTCTCTATAAATTGCATAGCAGTCATTAGGGTGCACTCTGTATTGCATGCTAGTCAGTAGGATGCACTCTGTATTGTATGATGGTCATAATGATGCTCTCCATAATGTATGGTGGTCACTAGGATGCTCTCTGTATTGTCTGGTGGTCAATATGATGCTCTCTGTATTGTATGTCACTAAGAAGTTCTCAGTGAATGTAGACAGAGGCAATATTATTCATCTTTTTATTTGACACTAGTAATGAAAACATTTATTTCAAAAACCTATCTTATCCCAGCAACCTGTTCCTTGTAAACCTGCAATACTATATAGTATTATATCATAATTTACCTTGCAATACTATATTTACATGCTCTCTCACTATCTCTCTACCTCTCTCATCACACACTTGCTCTCTCTCTTTCAATCTTGCTCACTCACTATCTCACTCTTATGATTTACACTTTCTCTTTCTCACATAAAACTTTTGCTTTCTCCAATTATGCTTGTGCTCTCTCTGTCTCTCTCCTATTACAGTCATGCACATTCTCGCTCACTCTCTAACACTTAATACTTATACACACATAAACACAGAAGAAAAACTCATTTCCATTATTTCTAGCTTCTGCATACATTCTGTGCACTCATTACATAACCTATATTCATATTACACACCAAATAAATCTTGAAATTATTAAAGAAACACAAACGTTAACTTACACACATAATTATATCGCACAGGGGTATGCAACCTGTGGCCCTTTAGCTGCCGTGGAACTATTCCAGCAAGCCCTGCCACAGTTTTAGTATTCCCTAACCGCAAAACTGGCATGGCATGCTGGGATGCATAGTTCCACAAAGACTGGAGTGCCATAGGTTGTCTACACCTGGGATAGCACATTACTTGGAAACCCCCTTTGGTAGTGGCTTAGTGATACAGTATAATTTCTTACCAGTGGGGGCTCCAGAGGTGGGGCTGCAGTGCAGTCCCAAATTCAAATAGGGGAGCCACACCAATTGCTACTGTGACGGCCTATGTACCCCCCCCCCAGTGTAATACTAGCCTGCTATTCAGCCCGTCCCAAAATGGTATACTTTTTAAAGCCTGTTGATGCTTTCCCGTGTATTGGACATTAATAGGACCTTATGTAAAGGAGTCTGACCATGTTGTGTTGCTGTGTGTAATATGTAGAAACTGTATAAACAAGGGTTTGTACCACAGCCCCCCTCTCTCTAAGCTCTAGACAGGAAGCTAGAATCAGCTGAATGGCATGTGATATCACAAATGACTATGAGGGGTTAACATGGACTCCTTCTATAGCCCCAGGGGAGCCAGCCCTCTTATCAACATGATTAAGTTTCAGGGAATGATATGATCACTAACTGCTCAGTACCCAGTCCCTGCATCCAAACCAACCAATACTAGGGTTCAGGGGTGGCACCTAACTGTGGGAAAATCAGAGGTTTCATAATGGCAAGTGCAGGGGTTTTGAGGGAGTTCTGACCTGAGGCCTGAGGGAAGTGGAGATTCTAGCCTAAGTGGCAGGACCCAGGCTGGGCAGGAGTCGGGAGATTCTGCCCAAGCATATGCTCCCACTGGAGAAGCCCCATGGTGTGGGACTGGTGTGCCAGCTCGAGCTGGGTGACTGGTCTGCACGCCCTGCTCTTGGCAAGCGGAGGATGATCAGGCCAAGCGGCCAGGAACCGCAAGTCAGGGACGGAGAAGCCATTTCCCGGAGAATCGTGGAGCCACACAGCAGCCGTGCACAAGCGTAGCTTCGCCCAGCCAAGGCAGGTAAGCTGGACAGGGTAACTGTCCACCTTTCTAACACTAAAGGGTCCTCTGCTAGAGGGACATGTGTCTGGGTTCCCCAAAGTTTAGCTAATACCACTGGCATTTCTGTATATATTGTATATAGTTGTAGTTGTTGATTTTACATGTAGAAGTAGTGTGTATAGGTAAAATAAAGGTATCGTTATACCTTTGCTATTGTGTAATTTCCTGTGCGATCTAAATGGACTCATAAAGGTCTGGGATACTGTGCAAGAGAGAGCTATAACCTTTCTGCCTTTCTCAAGGCGGTGAACAGTCGAGAGGGCGGAAATAACGCATGCATAAACCCGGGATCCTCACAGCCACCCCAAAAGCTGCCAAACATCACTGGCCGGCACTCACTGGCAGTTGGTGTGATTCTCCTATTTGAATTTTGGACTGCGCTGCAGCCTCACCTCTGGAGTCACGACTGTATTACCTATTGAACATTTGTTATCTTTGTGAAGTAAACTATTTTGTGCTATATATTTGTCCATATGTTCATGATGACTGTGAGAGGATGATTGAATGGCTTGAATATACTACCGTGTTTCCCCGATAATAAGACACTGTCTTATTTTTTTTTTGGTTCCAAAAAACACCATAGGGCTTATTTTCGGGGTAGGTCTTATTTCAATTAACATTGACAGCCCCTTATGCAGGCCCCCCTGTAGCAGGCCCCCCTGTAGCAGTGCCCCTTATGCAGCCTCCCTTGTGTAGCAGTGCCCCTTATGCAGCCTCCCTTGTGTAGCAGTGCCCCTTATGCAGGCCCCCCCCTGTAGCAGTATCCTTTATGCAGGCCCCCTTATTGCAGTGCAAGTACGGTACTTACCTGAGTCACTGCCGTCCGGGATGTCCCTTTCACTTGCGCGCTGACTGGATCTAATATGATCCAGCAGGCGCGGCCGCACAGGATCCTCAGCGCGCGGGTGACGTCATGACGTCACCCGCGCACAGCATGACTGGGAACGCTGGTCTCTGCAGCGTTCCCAACTCAAAAAGAAAAAAAGGTAGGTCTTATTTTCGGGGTAGGGCTTATTTTAGTCCGGGCTACAAAAGTAAGGGTAGGGCTTATTTTCGGGGTAGGTCTTATTATCGGGGAAACACGGTATAATACATAGTGGTTAAGCGGACAACAGATTAGTGCATAACATATATACTACTCATTGACGAGTATATATGTTATGCACTCGTAACAAATACACTTCATGGTTACTTCATGGATTTGTTGAGATTTGGTGGTATAGGCCCAATCAATCAAGGAAGTCTCAGGGGTAACTCTCTCAGATTTCTAATTAGGAAGTATTAGCATAACAACTAGAAGTCCCTGTCTGTGCTGTCCTGGTACAAGGCGGAGATTTAGGAAGGTAGCATAAAAAGATACCCCTTTGGAGCATCCAAAATATCATGCATGCTGTTGACGACATGACAAATACAACAGAATAAAATGCACATTATATTACACCCAAATAATTAATGAGTCAGATTATTAAAGAGTATTAAAGGCATTTGGTTTACCATCTAGATTTCCTACTGTCAATACATTTGATGATGTCATTTAGTTGTCTATTATTGTCCCTAATAATATAGACTAGATGATGTGACTAGTCTACAATCCATGTTAGACAACTCTGTATATAAGTACAACAATCTCCCATTAGATGTGGCTCTGCCCCTAAGGATTGGGCTAGCACATTGCCACTTGGTGCTGGTAGTGCGTGGCCTAGAGATCTATATCAGCTCTGTATGGGCTCTGTTCAGTCCTGTTTATATTATTCCTATTCTGTTGACCAAGGTTTGGATGTTTCACAGGACTACCACAGCTGCATCGTAATTTTTTTTTAATTTTTTTTTTATTTAACACATTAATCCACTAATGATACTGTATCTGCAAGGGTTTATTTTAAATGTAAACTAAACCACTGTTCCTCCTTGTAGTTCTTGCTCAATAATCCCCTTCTGAGATCTTGCTATTTAATAAATGATCCACATTGTGAGGGATGTTTATTTTGATGTACACAACAAGCCATGGACAATAATTGCTTAATTGCATTGTTTGATGAATGAATCATTTGCAGGGAATGGCTAGCCTCTCAGGACTTGCACTGAAACAAGATATCAAGTCGCAGAACGAACTGGAGCAGAGGGGAATCAACTGAACAGAAATGTCAACTAAAGAGGTCATGCTCTGAGTCTGGGGATGACGGGTACCAGGAAATGTTCCAAATACTTTTCAGAATATGTGAAGAGGCTGGTGGCGCCACCCAGCAGCCTTTTTTAGGCAAATACAGCTATGTATTATAAACAATAAGAAAAATGAGGGGTCTATTTACTAAACTGTGTTAGGAGATAAAGTGAATGGTGATAAGGTACCAGCCAATCAGCTCCTAACTGCCATGTCACAGGCTGTGTTTAAAAAATGGCAGTTAGGAGCTGAGTGGCTGGTACCTTAATACCATTCACTTTATCTCCTAACACAGCTTAGTAAATAGACCCCTGAGTAAGAAATGTGCTTCACAATGGTGCAGCAATAAACCTAGTGATCACCATAAACACTACCAACAGACAAATTAAAAAATATGGTTTAGCGCAACCTTCATCGAATACCGGATAAAATAACCTTTTGGTTCTTAAAGTTATAGGGGTACCTTCATACCACTCAGATGATTTTTCAATAAAGTACAAAGGTGTCCCAATGTTTATTTCATCCATAATATGATAATCAGGTATTATCCTCAAATGCGAAAATCCAATACTGTATCCTTCACATTTCCTTCAGTACACGGTATGCTTCTGGTTTTCTTTTGTTCCCTTATGGATATGAGTTCCCACCGAAATATAAATATAAAAGGGAAAACAAAAGAATCTACAATAGTTTATTTTATAATTGTGGATATAAACATATATAAAAAAAACACCCAAAGGTAGGCAGCGTACCAGATCATCCGGTGTATAATGCACACCAAAACAAGCACATGAAGTACACCATAGATGTCCGTGTCTGTTATGTATTATAGTACGTTCTGTAATCCGTAATGGCTTCACTGATACTTGCATACTTTTGTCATGACATTGCTATCTATTATGCAGCAATTCCTGGATCTTGATCTCTTTCGGGGTAACATTCTTTTTAGTTTAAGCCATTTTTCTATTGTATGCTTTAAAAATTCACTGATTGACATCTTCATCTCTAAAAGGGTAGATGTACAGTAGCAAAGCTTCTAAAGAGTGACAACTGAATTAGTTACCTGTAGCAACCACTCATGTTTTCTCTGTCATTTAACCAATGCATTATAGAAACTGATTGGTTGCTCTGGGTAACTTCTCCACCTATCCTCTTTAGTTTGATATATGTCCACCAGAGTCTCGTAAGTGACGCAGTCTGCCCCAACCAAAGTCATTATGCCATGACGTACGAAGAGAAGTGCCCGGGAAGTTTGTAAAGAGAACAAGCTGACCGAGTAGATCATGAAGAGGTAACCGGGAACAGCATCTGTGACAAGTGGTGGTTTCTGTGTGGCTTGAATGTAGGTAGCACTCTCTATTACCCGCTGGCTGGGGGCCTCTGGAGGTCCTTGGAATCTAAGGATGAGATGTATCAAAGTATAGAGAGAGATAAAGTAGAGAGAGAGAAAGTACCAACCAATCCGCATCTATTGTAACATTTTACAGGTTGTATTTGAAAAATTACAGAAGCTAATCAGTTGGTACTTTATCTCGGTACTTTATCTCTCTTCACTTTCACTCCCTCCATAGTTTGATAGATCCCCCCCTGATAATTTGAATCTCTATTGGGTCTAGTGGGAAATTTTCCTTTAGCATTGTTCCATTTACCACGTTTTCAGGCATCAATTAAATGGGAGGTAACTGTATCTGCCTAAAATTACTATATACTGTAGCTCCGGGATGTAGTCAATATCCTAGCAGACGAGATGCTGGCCGTCGATATACCGACGCCGGCATACAGCCACTGGGCAAAATGCTGACGTCACTATCTCTCTTACGATCTACGATCTAGATACCGGCGTTGGAATCCTGACAGCCAGCATCCCAATCATAAGAGACCGGACCCAGGTCAGCAACGGAACAGGAGGGGTTAGGCACCACCATAGGGACTTAGGGTTAGGCACCCCTCAGGGAGGGTTAGGGCTAATGAGGGAGAGGGGGGGTTAGGGTTAGGCGCCAGTGGCGGTTAGGTTAGGGTTATGCTCCCCCCGGGAGGGTTACTTTTAGACTGCGAGAAGGGGAGGTTAGGTTTAGATGCCCCGGGGGGACTTAGGGTTAGGCATCACCAAGGGAGGGTTAGGGGGGGGACAGGGGAGGGTTAGGATACTTACCACCCAGCATTGGGATCTCATCATGTCGGGTTTCCAGTCGGCATTTGAACCGGTGGCTGAAGAGACGCCAGTATTTTAATCCCATTCCGTAGCTCTTATACTTCAAGCAGAAGCAGCAGCAGCTCATTATCATGCCATAAAGAAGTTGCATAAGCCCATTCCGCAGTTTCCACTGGCATGTAATGCAATTATTTGCGAAGGCAGAGTGCTAAACAAGTTTGGAGCATGCATCTATCCAGAATTCTTTCCTCGAATTAAACAATGCAGATTACAGGATGTTCTGGAATGGCCAGGACAGGGATAAGAGTCTGTTGATAGGAAGCAACAGTGGGATAGAGCCTAGAGTATTGGTTAGAGGGTTGTCTACATTCACAGCAATGTACTCATAAACAGATGCAGGTGTCACAGAGATATGCTGGTGTTCTGGCTGAACACACAAGTCAACCAAAGGGCTCCTTTTAATTGCTGTGTGTTCTGAAATGCATTCTATGATTTACTGAAATTAATTTTATCATTTACCATCTGTACAAGTTAAATTTCCACTAATGCCCAGAGCACAATTATGAAATATAAATATTAATTAATTATCTCAATGATGTGTTCCAATGTGGTGCAGGGCAGGGATGCAAAAGGCTGTTATTTTAAGTGGCATTTTCAGTAGTACCTGGAATTCAAATCTAAATAGATATTTATTAATGTATATTATTTTTACAGTATTTATAAATATAGGATAATTTTAGCCATGCTTTGTTAGTGGTAAACGTATGTTGTTGTTGTTGTTGTTTTTGTTGTTGGACACCACCATTGGGAGTAGGGAGGCGAATACCGGGATCGGAAGGATCCCGGGATTTTGGCTTAAAATTTGCGGATTTCAAGATTAGTGAGCGCTTGCGCCGTTTAGTGTTTTTTGCATGGTTTCGTTTTTTTTCATATGCTGGGCAGCGCTGAGCACCTGCAGCACTCGCTCAGACACTGCCTGGCTGCCCCGTTCCCCGGCTGTGCGGAACGCGGCGTGATGTCAGAGGTCATGCTGCGCACCTCACGCCGGCCCACCCTTTCTGCCATGACCGTCCGCCTAATTGATCCTATCAATCACAGGTATCCCAGGAATCCAGGGACTGAGCGTTTTTCAATCCCAAATCGTGGGGGTGAAAAAACAACCAGGTATTGGCTTCCCTAATAGGGAGATATGTAATATTGGCATGAAAATATTGTGATTTCATATATAATGGAATGTGTTTGTCTTTTTGAATTTTATTACTAAAAAACCTGTCCATTTATTTACTGAAATATGGTGTTGTATTTTAGTTTTTAGCTACTGTTGACGTCTGTTAAACACATCTGTTAATTTTGGGTTATAAATAGTGTCAAAGTTAATTCACTTTCTTGTTGTAGAAACTATTTAACCTATGTCAGCCTTATACATAAACTTCAGGAGAAGCTTTATATGGTAATGGCTAGGCCATAACCCTCCCTACTCTTGTTCACCACACTGTTGCAGTGCGGATTGGCTGATGATAATTGTGGGTGTGGATGTGCAGGCTCGGTTCTACTCGGTTCCGTTTGTTTTTTTTTCCCGAATCTTATTGGGTTTCAGCTGTCACGAGTTTTGGATAGCCAATAAGATTCGGTAAAAAAAAAATGAACAGAACCGAGCCTGCACATCCCTAGTGTGTACAGGGCCGGCCCTAGCCCAAAATTTTTGGTAAGAAAGTATATTTTTTTGGCGCCCCCAGGCATATTGTTGCGCATGCCCAAACAAATTATGGGGCCATGGTCTCATGGAAAAGCCATAACCAATTCTCGGCACTCTGGGAACAGTCCTTTCCATTCCATATGCACCTTAATGCAGTCCCCCCAGTAGTGCCCCTTATACAGTACCCCCAGTATGCAATGCCCCCCAGTAGTGGTCCCTCTTATGCAGGCTCCAAGTAGTGCCCCTTATACAATGCCCCCAGTAGTGGTCACCCTTATGCAGGCCCCCAGTAGTGATCCCCCTATGCAGTGCCCCTTATACAGTGCCCCAGTAGTTGTCCCCCCTGTGCAGTACCCCTTGTGCCCCAGGAGTGGTCCCCCTTTATGCAGTCCTCCAGTAGTGCCCCTTATATAGTGCTCCCAGTAGTAGTCCCCCCTATGCAGTGCCCCTTGTGCCCCAAGAGAGGTCCTCCTTTCGCAGGACTCCAGTACTGCCCCCAGGAGTGATCCCCCCTCTGTAGTGCTCCTATTACAGTGCCCCCAGTAGTGTTTCCCCCTGTGCAGTGCCCCCAGTAGTAAGCCCCTTATATAGTGCCACCAGTAGTAGTCCCCCCTATGCAGTGGCCCCAGTAGTGGTACCTCCTATGTAGTGCCTCTTATATAGTGCCCCCAGTAGTAGTCCACCCCATGCAGTGCCCCCAATAGTGGTACCTCTTATGCAGGGCCCTTTAAATAGTGGCCCCAGTTGTAGTTTACCCCTGTGCAGTACCCCCAGGATTGCCCTTTATATAGTGTCCCCAGTGGTAGTCCCCCCTTTGTAGTGTAGTAGTCACCCCCTTGTAGTGCCCCTAGTAGTAGTCTCCCCCTTGTAGTGCCCTAGTAGTAGTCCCCCATTTGTAGTGCCTCTAGTAGTAGTCCCCCTATTTGTAGTACCCCCATTGTAGTGCCCCTAGTAGTAGTCCCCCCTTGTAGTAGTCCCCCCTTGTAGTGCCCATAGTAGTAGTCCCCCCTTGTAGTAGTCCTCCCCTTGTTGTGCCCCCAGTGGAGGTTCCCCCCTTATTCAGTGCCCCCAGTAGTAGCCCCCCCTTCTAGTGCCCCTAGTAGTAGCACCCCCCCCAGTAGACACACAGGTAATAATAAAAAAAACACTTACCTGAATCCCCGCTCCTGCTCCCACTGCCATCATCCGCTCCTCCGTCTGTACTCTGCATTATGGGAGAGACGTCATTACCCACTGCGTGAGCCGGAAGATGGAGCTCATGAGTGAGCCCCAGCCTGGCTCCGGCAGTGGGCGCAGCAGTCAATGAGAGTCTGACAGACTCTCATTGGCTGCTAATTAAAACAAACACACAGCTGCCGGCACCGATGGCTGTGTGTTTGTCACTGTGTAGTGCTGACCGAACTGTCTGGTAAGCGCTACACGCGCGCTGCAACTGTGTCACAGAGACACAGTCTGCCCGCAGCCTGCATGGTCGCAGCTGAGGCGCCCTCCACTATGTGGCATCCTACTCAGGGGCGTACCATGCGTGGGTGTGAAAGGAGGTACAGTTTGGGGGCTAAAATTTAAAGGCTCATGAGGAAAGTCTCAGTTTTTCATACACATAAATAAACCCCTAGTGAAGTTATTAAATTATGTAGTGATTAGGGAAATTATCGTATTAGAGTAAAGCTGGGCATCCACTATACAATTATCTGTCAGATAGCTGTCCAATCTGGCTGGTTGGAATGAAAACCTGGTAATGTATGGGAGCAAATGACAGCCGATCATATGGTTTTTAAACACTGAAGAAAGGACAAAAAAAATTGTTCAAATTGGTTACATTCCTGTGTTTTAACAAATTTGTCTGAACGACCATTTTTGCCTATTTTCCAGTGTTTGTGAGCAAATGGACGATTGTAAATTGCTCCCATACATTGCCAGGTTGTCATTCCAACCAGCCAGAGTGGACAGATATCTGACAGATAATTGTATAGTGGATGGCAAGCTTTACAGACTGCATAGGTTTGTAAAATATATGTAACCCAAGGAATAAAAAAATATATATATATGTATATGTATATATATATATATATAGTCAAGCCAAGCAGTTCGTTGCAGTCAGTAGCAGAATTCAAGAAGATTTGGAAAAGTGTCATTTGCTGTATCAGCTGCAAATTTTATATTGTGATCTTTCGAGGATTTAGATTTTAAATTAAGGTTGTAATCAGTTTAATAAATATTTGTTTAGCATAAGGATTTTGATTTTCAATACATTTTAACTGTTTTATAGCTTTAGTTACAATTAAGAATGATACCATCAGGCAGCGTATGATTAAGGGGTCTCCAAACCCCTAAATCCATCAAAAAAGGGCTACTCATCTTTTACAGATCCTCCGAGCTAGAAAAAGCTATGTCCAAGTATGAACACTGTCATCCACAGATGGCAATAGCGAAAAAATGCTTTCATTAAATAAATTATTATTACCAGTTATTTATATAGCACACACATATTACGCAGCACTTTACAGAGAATATTTGGCCATTCACATCAGTCCCTGCCCCAGTGGAGCTTACAATCTATATTCCCCACCACATGCTCACACACATACACACTGTGGTTAATTTTTGTTGGAAGCCAATTAACCTACCAGTATATTTTTGGAGTGTGGGAGGAAACCGGAGTACTCAGAGGAAACCCACCCAAGCACACGGAGAATATACAAACTCCGCACAGTTAGGGCCATGATGGGAATTGAACCCACAACCTCAGTGCTGTAAGGCAGTAATGCTAACCATTACACCATCTGTGCTGCCCTCAATAAATAATTGTTTACATTCAAATTTGCATTCAAATCTTTTTTTTCTACCTATTTTTTGAAGTTTTGTGTTTGTGTATAAAAGAGCTCATATTGACATTCACATATTAAAATTGTCATACGCATACAGAGGTTAATCACACAAAACGTTTACATGTTTAATTGAAACGTAATTAATATATCCTTTCTTTTCAGCCAACTTGAATTTAACATTTTGAAATTTTTACATATAAAATTTGGTAATTTTACAAGATGTCCTTTTATATTGGTTTTGTCTTTAGGAGACGTTTGTTCCATTCACTTTGGTGGCGGTGGTGTCTGTTTTAGATAACATTACAACACAGAGAAACAAAGGTAAAAGATGGCATTCTTAAATTGCTTAGGATAAGGATTACAAATAGGTTTTCAGAAATAATTTTTGCGACCAAACCTTTTCCATGCAACATTTTCAATAAGCATAGCTGTAGACGAATACTGTTGTTGACATGACTATTTTCATGGTTAGCTATAATAATGCTATTGAGTGCCTGTCACATAATTATTTGATGCCCTTAGGCCCATGTAAGAGATAAGGAAGGTTTGTGGGATAACCACTGAGAGCTCCCTGGTTCCTGGTCTTAGGCAACTTTAAAAAAATAAAGAATCGTTGTCAGTTGTTATTCATTTAACAAACCTCAGACATTGCTGAAATACAGTAGTTTGTCTTTCTCCAGAGCTCTTATATGGAATGCAGCAGTTAACCTACATATCTCTTCAATTTCTTCTCCTAGTGTTTATTATTTAACTGAAAAGGTTTCCTAATAAAACCAAATGAAAATAAGGTGTAATAGAACTAAGGAATGAGAAGGGCAAGGATTCAGGTTAAAATATTTTTTCAAGTATAAAATGATAACATGTACTGTACGCTAAATGAGATTTGTTCAGCCTAGAACAGCCATTCAATGATTATATTGTGGATGCCAAAGACGACAGAGCTGTTTTATTTAAGATTATTTTCCCAACAAAACTTTTAGGGGTCTATGTACTAAGCCTTGGAGAGAAATAAAGTGAATGGAGATAAAATGAATGGAGATAAAGTACCAGCCAATCAGCTCCTAACTGCCATGTCACAGGCTGTTTTTGAAAAATGACAATAAGGAGCTGGATGGCTGGCACTTTATCACCGTTCACCTTATCTCCATCAAATGCTTAGAAAATAGATCCCAAAATACCAACCAATCAGCTCCTGTCACTTTACAGTTGTTTGAAAAATGACAGTTAGGAGCTCATTGACTGGTACTTTGTCTCCATACACTTTATCTGTCTCCAATGCTTAGTACATAGACCCCTAAATCCTAAATGGATAAGGAAGTCTGATTTCTGTGAAATATAGTTCAAGATTATCAGCGACAAGAACTTGTACAAAAAAAAAAAAGAGATATTAAATCCACTCTTTAAAGTTGCATTTATGTATGCACCCGATTCATATATTTGGATCAGAGGAATGAGTGCATATAAGTTTTGGTTGTCATGGTTATGAGTCAGATTTTAGTAGATTCATACAGTACTATCAACTGAGATTGGCACTTACCAATAACAGGGGCGCGGAGTCCAAAACACTGATGAGATTCACCAGGGACCCCTACACCATCAATAACAGGGACACAGGGTCCAACATACTGATGAGGGTCACTAGGGACACCTGCAAGGAGGTAAGAATTAGCTGCACCCAGCACTCAGGCCACTCAGCACTCAGGTCTGCATCCTTGTTATTGGTTGAGATATTTCTGAGTGTATAGTATAGAGTAGTCAGCAAGCCAGGTCTGGTAAAGGAAAAGGAAATCCAAAGACAAAAGGATATTACATTAGAAAAGTCAGGTCACAAGCTGATATCAAAACGTATTGATCAAGAAATGCCACGGAGGCAAGAGAACGAGGAATAAGTGCAGCCGGGCATTCTAGCAATGAACCGTGGCATATTATGCCAAATTGAATTCCTTCCAAAGAAAGTCACAATACTTCCCCTATGGGGAGGAAACTGCACAGAAGCCTGAAACAGATAATGTAGATAGTCAGGAAGAGTCAGCAGATGTAACTCCCAGGAGAAAGCAAGTAAGTACTTGCCGAAGTCCTGTGGTTTCTTTGTCCCACCCTGTCCTTTATCTGGGCTGTGAGTTGCTTTTGTATCAGTATATCGCTCTCTGCCCATATCCCAAATCTTGTTTCCGATGTACTGTTTTTATATTTGTGTTATCTCTATTTATTCAGCTGAATTTATTCATTAACTTTAACTAATGTTTTGTGGATGAATGAACTCAACTTCTCTTTGGCTTGACATTTTATTCTTGTGGAATCCATGACAAGCAGAGCCACAAAGGGGCCCGGACCTTCCACAATTAAACATTAAAAATGACAGACAGAAAAGTAATAGTGATCCTGGGGACAGCTCATTGCAAAAAACTTTATTTATGGCATAATATTTTGAGTTTGAGCCATGCTGTGCATAAGAAAACACTGAGGAGAAGATATATAGAGAACAAGCAGAAGTGGTGACCATAGCAACCAATCAGCTTATTGTTATAATATTTCAAGTACATTCTACAAAATGATTGGTTACTTCTCCACCTGTTTTTTTTTTAGAAGGTTTGATACATTTCCCCCTTAGCGGTAGTGTTATTCTAATAGAATTACGAAGTGGACTGCTGGAAAATACGAAGCATTATGACAGTTTCATATGGTGGTTATGGCTCATTATACATGTATTTACTGCCTAGCTCCCAACAGTTCTCATGGTTGAATGCCTAGCTTTAGGAGATGGGCAGAAATGGGCATGGCTTAAGCTGAATATACACTAGATGATATGTCACCCGAGCTGTATCATGTCGTCCACATCGGCCATTGGGGTAGATGTATGAAGCCCAGAAACGGTATCAGCGCACGTTATGTGCGCTGATACCGCTTCTCCCCGATGTATGATCGGGGTCTGGGCGGTAAATGACAGAGGTGATATGCGCCCCTGTAATTATCGGCGCTGCTATCTACAAGATAGCAGCGCTGATAGCCTGGGCTATGTACGAACGGTCAGATCGTCTGACCGTTCGGCCGGCTGTAGCTGTCGTTATCGACAGCTACAGCCTGGTGTTAGCCTATCCCCACAGCAGGGACAGCGCTGTCCCTGCTGCGGCGGCTGCCGGCTCCAGGGCTCCACGCGAGGATCTCGCGATACTTGCGAGATCCCGCGCATGCTCAGTGGAGCCGGCCGGGACAGAGACACAGCGCATCAGCACTAGGCTGATGCGCTGCTGTCTCTAGCGGGTAGCGCCGGAGGGGGGAGTCAACGCTCCCCCTCTCCGGCCGATGAGATGTTTGTACATCTCATCGGTAGTGCTTCCTGCTTCGCCTCGGTAAAGAGGCGAAGCAGGAAGCGTTATAGCGGAACGTTAAGTGCCGCTATAATACATCTACCCCATTGTGTACCCAGTTTGAGCAACCATGTGTGCTTCCACAGGGTAGTTCATCACATCAACAGATCGAGCCTACATGCTGCTCAGTCTGTCTGGGGGGCAGCGCAGCTCACCCCACTGATGTAAAATTACAGCGCAGTGGGAACAATGGATGAGGCGATGCGTCCGGGTGTCCCTTGAAAGTGAATAGATACCTGATGCTGTAAGTAGCGGCGGCTGTCTCCAGACAGTGGGAGTCTCCTTGTGCACTATGTGATCGCTAATTGATGCTTGAGAGATTTATGATTCACTAATACCTCACCACCAGACGGTATTATTCATATTGATACTATTTGATTATATGGGATCGCTAACATATGCTCATATGATTTATTATTCACTAACAGGTCACCACCAGATGGTATTATTCACCATCCTCTATATCAATAGATAAAAAGGTTTCCTGTGTATCATAATATGCTGTCCAATTTGTCTGTCCTTTCATGTATTCATTTCATTTAATTTTAAGGAATACTTAATAAAAGTTAAGTTTTATATAACCATAGGCAGAATTTGTGCCCCAAAAAGAAGAGAGTACTTTCCTTTCCCCCCTTTTATTGCTGTATATATTACACTCCAAGGCAGTGGTCGAAGTGGGGCGGTATACGGCGGTATGACATACCGCCACTTCCCGACCCCACTTCATTTTAGCTGCAGAAAAGAATGCACCAGCGCTGGGATACAGTATGGCATCCCAGCGCTGGAACAGTGGCGGAAATGTGTAGAGATGTGTCCCGCAGGGGACACATCTCGATCGGCAGCAGCGGACACGCTGGCATGTAGCCGGGACAAAGCATCCGGTCCCGGCTAAAGTCAGCACACACTGGCCGCCAGCCAATTGCAAGGCTCGCGGCAAAAGAGCCAATCACGGGGCTCGCAGCCGCCAGCCAATCACAGGACTTGCAGCAGCCAGCCAATCACAGGGCTCGCGGCCGCCAGCCAATGAGAAGCTGCCAAATGGCAGCTTCTCATTGGCTCGCACAACTGCACCAGCAACGTGGGACCCGGTGCTCCTGAGTCCTGGCAGCTCCATTCCAGCAGCGCACTGAGCGCAGGACAGAGGTAAGTAGTGAGAGGGAATAGAGAGAGGGGAGGATGTGAGAGGGAATACAGAGAGGGGCAGACAGAGGGAGGCAGGCAGGCAGTATTGTAGGGGGTGACAGAGAGGGAATTAGTGAGAAGGGCAGGGTGTGAGAGAGGGGAGCAGGCAGTGAGAGTGGTGTGGGGGGGTGAGACGTACAATGGGGTGATATGGAAGCAGGGGCCCAAGGGGAGGGGGGGGAAGAGATTAATTTGCCATACCCCCACCTCGAAATTCCCACTTCGAGCACTGCTCCAGGGTGCACCTCCATTTTTCATCAGATTTGTGTATTTTTCCCAACTATGATATTTTTCTATTATGTGTGCAGTTTTTTCTGCCTTATCTAAATAATTGAAACAATCATTCGTACCAGTGCTTGAAGTCTCCCTTTAACCCTTTTCCTTATATTTGTGAAAGTGAGTACTATGCCAGTTAGTGTAACATATAATGTATCAGATCACTCTACAAATGCCCAGAAAGGTGGGGGCAGGCATATGCGCCTCTACAGATTTGCAACATTCTGGTATTTTCACTAGCCTGTATCTAGAGAGGGGGGATAAGGAGGGTGTTCTAATAAAGGCTGAGTACAGTAAGGGTGGGTTTGTAAACACATTCAGACCATCACACATATGCATACTGTACATGTAGGTAGATGCAAAGTGCAATTGATGGTAATGAAACCACAACACTATGGAACCAACTGTGATTAGCTGATTATGAAAGCCCTGTTGGCACTAATTGGTGTTTTGTTCATTCCTTGGCCATTATTATGCTTTTGTGTGCATGTTTAAGCACGTTTTTTTTGCGTTGTATTTTTTTCTCATTAAATGAGGCAGGAAGTTGTGTCTGCTGTATTCAAGAAGTATTTCAAGCTTTATTGATGTTTAATAGTGAATTCTTGTTTGCAAACAAAACAAAATTCGATAAACATGGTTTTAAGTGTATGTGATATATGCCTGGATTATAGTGCAGTTTAATGTATAATTATATATGAGACTATAATATATATTATCATCAACCTCACATTTTATATAGCAGGTATTCAGCCATTGTCTTCCTCCTATAGGCAGGAAACAAGAAATATTATAGGCAGAATTTTGTGGCCAAATCTGGAAGGAGGCGCATATTTGGTGGAACAGTTTTGAACATTTCCCTCATGGTAAGTATTAATTGTTCTTGTGTAAAGTAAAGTTTTCCATGTACATCTTTATTGACTGGCTCTTACTCACATTAAATTCTTTCTCCACAGTGCAGGGCAGCTCCCCTGGGTACTCCATAGAGTATGCTCTGCAGCTGAACAGCTTCTGTGCCTTCTAATGGAGAATTCCGATCCCATCTCCCCATCGAGGATTCTTCTCTTCAGTCTTCACTGGGTTTCATTTCAGCTTGCGTGTAAGTGATAACTGTGTCCTGGGGAGATGTGATAATCTGCGATCAGAAATGGCTTAGAGACTTTAACTAATAAAATTCCTTATATTTTACTTCTATATGTGTTATACTACCATCTAGCTACAGTACCCACTGGGATTAAGAAAAGCCAGATAGTAGCACAGAGAGAAAATACAAGTATGCACTATAGTGTATCATTATTAGAATTCAAATCACAAACTGGTTATAGCAGTGCTCACCTAGAGCCTTTGGATTTCAGGCAGTTGGAGTTCTATAAACACCTGCTCTGATTAGGCTCCGTTCCCAGCATCACCTATCAAGCATTGGATAAGTCCGTAAGTATAAAAGGCTTTCCTGACAGTTTGATGATTGAAAGTAAACCATCAATTTTTGTTACAAACAAGTTTATTTGCACAATTCTACACATTTTTAAATTGAAAGATGTTTTATCTGGAGTAAAAGAGATAGGAAGCGGCAGCTAGTACAATCAGGGGCATATTAACAGAGGAGGGGGCCTGTATTCACTCACTCTCAGGGGCGGAAGTTAAATAGACTCTGAGCACTAGTCTGTGCCAGGAGTCTACTGCACATGTGCAGAACCCTGCAAAAATGGCATGGCAGCCATTTTACTGGCAATTTCCCTACTGCGCATGTGCAGAATGCAAGGAAAATGGCCGTGCGCCCATTTCCCAGGCGTTTTGTATAGCGCCTCTCCAGCTGACATGTGACTTCGGAAAGGTAAGTATTAGAAAATATGGGTGCAGAGTGTTTGGTGTGGGTCCCCCTGGACCCTAGGGCCTGTGTGAACCGCACACCCTGCACCCATTATAGATACGCCGCTGAGAACAATAGCTGCTGGGCAAAACTTATTTTTGATACACCTAACACATATAGAGGGGTATTCAATATGAAACATTAACTTCACTGTCGAAGTTAACGTTTCATATCGGAGTTTTTACCTGCGTTAAAGTATCGGGCGCGCACCTTCTTATACCTGTATTCAATATAAAATTAACGAAAACGTGAAACTCCGAAGTTGGATTTGCGTAAAGTTACGAATTTTTCCTTAAAAAAATTGTAAGACCCCACGAAAGTAGTAAAAACATGGGGGATCACTATGGGTACCCCCGTTTTAGCCTTTAATTGAAAGTCGGGGATTTAAACAGCCGCAGCAGGTGTTTTTTTTCCGACATTGAAGAAGTGATGCAGAAGAGCACTTAGGTTATTTTTTTCGTTTTTTTAAGTGGTCCCATCAAATTTGGGGTACATGAAAATGGGTACTAGCATATTTTTATGTCCCTAAAGTAAGTTTTGAAAAATTCAGCATTTGTGCACCTGCCGCTATAATTCTGTTCTAGAAAACACCTGCCGCATACTTGCAGAATAGCACTGAACCTATTTCCCTATTGTTAAACAATTTTTTCCCTTTTTTTTTTTCACCCCAATTTTTAAATTAATTTTTTGGGGTGTCCCTATTTTTTTTTTAAACTTTTTTTGAGACAGTTCTTTTTTAAATGTCAGTCCCAGGGGTGCAGGCTATTTTTTTTAAGCCTGCACCCCTAAACCCCAATTCTGCACTTTTTTTCGACACCTATTCAATGGTGAAAACTTATCCCCGTTTTTTATCAAAGACTTTTCAAAACTGCGATAAGTCTTTGAAATTGAATACGGTGTAAAAGTCAAACCTGCTATAATGACGTCATACCTCTGATATTAACGCAAAAACGATGTTATCGCACCCATATTGAATACCCCTGATAGTATTACAGTGTATATGGATTGTTTCCATGTCCTCATTAATACAGTTAAAATCTACACTGTCACACCCTAGAAATTCCTAACTTGATGTATTCAGGGTGGTATCCAATAAGAAGTTTTCACCTTCTGGGAAACCTAAAAGGTTTGTGAATATCTCCCAACATGACCCATTCCAGGAGGGTGTTATGAATCACTGCAGTAATGAGTAATGATTTATCAGGAATTAAACTTCATTATAAGAGGTGTGAATTGATTGATAACAAAGCTCTGAGGGGTCTATTGATAAAGAAGCTTAGAGAAGTCAATTGATAAAGATGCTTAGAGGAATCGATTGATGAGGAGTCAATTAATAAAGAAGCTTTGATGACTGGAGTGTACTTGACTGGAGTGTGGCCTGATGACCAAGCTGCAGCCTTGAGGGCTGAGGTGTACTTGGCTGGTAGCAGCCTTGAGGGCTGAGGTGTACTTGGCTGGTAGCAGCCTTGAGGGCTGAGGTATACTTGGCTGGTTGTAGCCTTGAGGGCTGAGGTATACTTGGCTGGTAGCAGCCTTGAGGGTTGAGATATAGCAGGGTATCCACACAGATGCTAGAGTGCAGCAGAGATTACTGTGATGTTGAAAATAGAAAGTTACACCGACGCTGAAGTGCAGCAGAGACTGCTGTGGTGTACTAGCAGAAAGTCCATATACACACTAAAGTGCGGCAGAGATTGATGTGGTGTACTAGCAGAAAGTCCATATAGACACTGAAGTGCGGCAGAGGCTGCTAATGTAACTTGCAGATAGTCCACACAGACGCTGAAGTGTGGTTGTGACTGTTATGATGTAACTGGCAGAATGTCCACACAGACGCTGAAATGTGGTTGTGACTGCTGTGATGCAACTGGCAGATAGTCCACACAGGCACTGAAGTGCGGCAGAGACAGTAGAGACACACGCTGGACACGAAGAGCTGGAACATACAGGAATGTGAACTCACTGACAGGAACCGGAAGCTACATACTGAACGGTATAGCCAGCATCAGATCAGAGAACTAGTGGGGGTAAAAAAGGAGGACAATCCAATCGGTGCAGAGGGGAGGTGTCGGAGCAGTAAGGTAGGAGGACCTCATGGAGTAGCAGCCCGGTGTCCTTGTCTCCTAGAAACAGGCGTGAGAGAGCCGCCTGGAGTACTGTTGTCAAACAAGACGTTATGGTGGCTTGTGACAGAGGGACAAAATGCTCTGTTCCTTGACTTCACTCATAATGTATGATTGCCATCAACTGTGTTAAAACACCTTTCTTATCAATTAACTAATGAACTAATTAAACACAGGTAATGGCAATCATAAATTAAGGAGGAAGTCAAGGAGCAGAGCATTTTGTCCCTCTTGCAATGGGTCATGTTGGGAGGTATATGTTTGTGTACTTTTAAACAAAGCAGGAACATGTCAGCAGTAAATTGCTCCGCATTGTTACGCTTTAAATAGGAAAAATCTGGTACTGCTCTGTCAGAGCATATAAAAGCTAATTGACACCTATAGTAGGTATTATGGGGGTCATTCAGACCTGTTCACGAGCAAAGGATGCTCGCAAGCGGGTCGATGTTGCCCCACTGCGCATGCGCACGATGGAGGGAGCTCCGTCGTGGCATGTGCGAGACCCGGATAGCGACGGGCTCTCCATCGCTCCAGGTCTTGCACCAAAGGGGGCGTGCTGTCGATGTTGATTGACAGCACGCCCCCTTTGGAGGGTGTGCTGGGGGCGTGGCTGCCAAACAGAGGCGTTCCCATGGGAACGTCTACCGTCTGAAGCCGGCCCCACGGACATCACTAGTGATGTCAGTGGGAGTGATTTTGGCTCTGATAGAGCCAAAATCACTCCAGGGCTTGCGGCAGCGAGACCTTCCGCAGGGTCTCGTCGCAAGCCCAATGGTCGCGATGGTCAAAGACCATCGCGACCATCTTTTTGGCCGCTTGCATATGCTGTGGGTGGTCACCCACAGCTATGCGAGCGGCCAGGGGGCCGCTCCATTTTCAGGTAGGAGGGCACTGATTCAGAGCGAGCGCTCTGGTCAGAGCGTTCAGCTCTGAATCAGGCCCTATGTTCAGTGTGACAAGATTTTTTACATAGGGAGGTTGAAATTGACAGTTAGACTTGTTTCACCTTTTCCATGTTTTCTTCTTGACAGTGATTCCCACCAAAATCAGTGTCTCTCCAAGTTTATCTCCTTACAGGGTACACCAGGGACTGTCTCATGAAATTCTTACCTGACTGCCTAAAAACTCTCAGAGGTTAAATAAATAAGACACTGGACACATTTATTGAGATAAAGGTCTAGTAACCTATTGCCTAACACCCAACAGGTAGTGGGTGATGTTGGTGAATTACTTCTGTAAACAACAATGGATGATGATGACAATCTGCAGAGCTGGCTACTGTAGCTACAGTACTTCTGGACTTCTGGTTTGTTGATTGCAAATCCCCCACTGAAGCTAAGAGGTGTTTCTTAATTTCCCTGTAATGGGAGCAACAGTGTAGTAATGAGTCATTGCTATGAAGAAAGGTACATCAGGATATAACAAACAGCAATATCAGCAGCAGGAACCCAAAAGAACAGCAAAGAGTCAGGGAATGTGAGCTCTAGGGATAGCCATCACATTGTTCACCATAGATGTACCATCAGTGGCAAGATGGCCTTCACTCTTGATTGAGTGGGAGGCAGGATATGCCAAACCAATCAGGGAAATAGAGCAAGGCTATGCAGCACACAACAATGGGGTGGCGCTATGTGTCATGCCCCTTGCACTGGGAAAAAAACATGGCCACATTCTCTACCATCTATAGTAGATAACCATCCGACCTCCGTCATTGATGGCAAAACCATTGACTATTAGTAGCAAACCATCACTGGTTGCTTACTATCGATGGTCAATGGATCTCTGGTGTTCGCTTGGATTCTCGTTTTCCCTCTGGGCTGGCAGCCTCTGTCTTGTGTTCTTTTCCTCTGTAGAGGGCCTGTTCTCTCCTTGCTTCTCTGGCAGCTTATACAGGACCTTTGACAGGCTAATCTCTTGCTGTGGTTGACTCCCCTATGGGATTTACACTCCACACTATGGACCTGATCCAGAGGTAGATGCAGTATCGATAGTGCATGCAAATGGCTGATGTTTTAAGTCTGCGCATGCATCTGAGTCGCACGACACATGCGTCCTGATTGTCTGTGCAGAGATGCAGCACAGATTTAGATGCACTTACTAAGAATTTTAATGGGCGCTCTGCGAGGTAATAGGAGGGTTGGGAAGCCAACGTGGGCATGTTGATGGGGTGTTGCTGAAAGCAGTTGCATTCAAAGATGCACAGCCCCTCACACAGGAAGACATACTCGGACAGAGAAACCATAGGGCTGCTGTAAGTTTCAATGGTCAGCTAATTACAGTATGCACATTGTACAGTCTTAAGACACTGCAAGTGGCCGCCTCAGCCGTTTGCAAATTGGAAATAGCATTTGCATAAGATACAGATGCAACTGCGGCAAAAGTCGTCCATCTCTGAATCAGGCCCTCTATCTATAGATCGTGATGCCCTTCTCATCCATCACAGTCATTAGTGATAAAGTCTCTCTACTCACCTGTCTAGTTGTAAGACTCTCACTTTCTCAATATTCACACTGTGTTCTCTTACTTCCCCAAAAAATACAGTAGACTACGTATATGTGGAATCTCTTATCCTCTAACCGTTTCAGGACTCTTACACATGCAGCATCCACACTGGCTGTACATTCATTCTCCATTGACGGCTCTGCAGACACTTATGCTGGGTAGATTAGATTCCTATCTGCATGGCTGCGGACCTGACTGTGGCCAAACCTATCTCCTCCTCTTCCATCTCCCCATGTATCTCCTTCTCTTCCTGTCAATCTGGCACCTGGTAGGCTCTGATGTCTTATACTGGCCATAAATTTTTGCATGCTGGAATTTGTAGTGCTTTGCAGTGTATTGTAAAAATGCCAGTTGCCAATGGCTTCCTTTGTTGGAGGTTGATGATGCCTTTGCATTACAGTAGTCACAAAACTTTCACACAGCCATCTAAACTTATTATTCCACTATCTTATTTATCAACTGTTCCTCTCCTCTTCTGCTGTAATTTATATTGTGCAGGGCATTCGTCACCTACTGTTTCATCTCATTGTATGTCATTTATAAGTTTTATGATCCGCTCAGTGTACACCACTGTGTAATTTGTTAGTACTTTTTTTAAACAATAATAATAATAATAATAATAATAATAATAGTAAGAATAATTTAACTTACCTCCTTTCTACCATATCTGACCACATCTCTCTCATATGAAGAAAAATTGTCCATATTTGCCAGAGATCCTCCTTCTAAATAAATATCTCCATTGCCAGGACCGCCAAGACTTTGGGGGCACCTGACTGATGGGTGCATGGACACTGGAGGGGGCGTGGCTATGCCACCTCGTGGTATGCACAACTATGATGCACACCAGAAGGCATGATTGCAGGGGGGATCTGCCCCCTGTACTCCGGGGCCCCAAAAGAGGCCTGTGTAATTTGTACCGGCATTCTCGGTGCTCCTGCACATTGCTAACATTCACACATTGGCCCTGATTCCCATGTGAACGCCTCCATTTGGGGGCGGCCCCACTGACATCACTCGTGATGTCAGTGGGAGAGATTTCAGCTCTGTTAGAGCCGAAATCTCTCTGGGGCTTGCGGCAATGAGACCCTACCACAAGGGTGTTGTCGCAAGCCCGATGGTCGCGATGGTCTTGACCAACGCGACCATCTTCCTGGCCGCTTGCTATAGCTGTGGGTGGTCACCCACAGCTATGCGAGCCGCCAGGAGGCTGTTCTAAAAAAAAATAGCCCGGCCCTGATTCAGAGCGAGCGCTCTGTCAGAGCGTCCGGCTCTGAATCAGGGCCATAGTTTCTACCTGCATGAATAACTAGCACAGTTCGCTATTATTGTAACTCCCTCTCTGAACTTTATATACATGGGAATGTACCATTCCCATGCATTAATGCCCTTTCAGCACCAAGTGGAGATAGTACAGAGTTGTGGATCGCTAAGTTTGTTCTGGAGCATGCACAGTGTGAAGACAGGCAATATTTGTTTGCAAAACTGACATGCAGTACATTCAACTTACTATTTTATTTTTTTCACAAAAAAATGTCCAGCTTTTCTGAGGTTGGATACTATTTTTAATTACGAACACACATATATATATATATATATATATATATATATATATAATTTATATATACAAATATTAATGAAAAAAATTATAATTTGAGAAATGACAGTTACAAGCTGATTTGTTGGTACTTTATCCCGACCCGTTTGCGAGCGCTCAGCGCTTGCGACCGGGTCTGAATCAGGGCCAATGTGTGTATGTTAGCAAAGTGCAGGAGCACCGAGAATGCCGGTACAAATTACACAGGCCTCTTTTGGGGCCCCGGAGTACAGGGGGGTGTAATCTGACCCCCTGCAATCATGCCTTTTGGTGTGCATTATAGTTGTGCATACCACGAGGTGGCATAGCCACGTCCCCTCCAGTGTCCATGCACCCATCAGTCAGGTTCCCCCAAAGTCTTGGCGGTCCTGGCAATGGAGATATTTATTTAGAAGGAGGATCTCTGGCAAATATAGACAATTTTTCTTCATATAGAGAGATGTGGTCAGATATGGTAGAAAGGAGGTAAGTTAAATTATTATTATATTACTATTATCAGTAGCTCACGCAGGGGGGGTTTCTGAGTACCCAGAAACCCCCCCTGACCAAACCAATTTTTTTTTTCAGAGACAGAGACAACCTTGGAGCTGCCCAGCCGCTGCCTGTTAAGCTGTCAGCGCTTCTGAATCAGGTGGCTTTCATACTCCCTGATGCGGAAGTGCTGACAGCTGAACCTGCAGTTGCCGGGCAGCATGCAGTGATCACCAGGGCCTGGACGGAGGCCATCAGGGACTGGCTGGAGGCCCAGACAGAGAGGGGGCCCACTCGCTCCGACGCTGCTGCTGCCGATCCCCGCGCCCGCTATGCAAAGCACAAGCATCAGGTAAGTGTGGGGTTTGGGCTGGCTGTCTGGGGGTAGGCTGGCTATCGGGCTTGGGCTGGCTGTGTTGGGCAGGGGATGGCTATCTGGGATTAGCTGTGTGAGGTTGAGGCATGCTGGCTGGGGTGGCTACTGTATCTGGTGCAGGGGCTGCCTGGCTGGGGATAGCTGGCTGGGCCTGGGACAGGCTGGCTGGTGTGGCTATCTGGTGCAGGGGCTGTCTGACTGGGGCAGGGTACTGTCTGGCTTGGGCAGGGTACTGTCTGGCTGGAACAGGGGCTGTCTGGGGCTGGTTGTTTGGGGCTGGGGCTGACCGGGATATATGGAAACCCCCCCTAAAAATCCTGTGTTTGCCCCTGATTATTATTATTATTATTGTTTAAAAAAAGTACTAACAAATTACACAGTGGTGTACACTACGTCTTTATGCTAATGCAGCAGCCGGTGGGCTTCCTACTGAGACTCCCACTGGCTGCGGCACCAGTCTGGCACTCTGGCACTGTGCGTATTAAGACGCAGCTTCGGTTGCATCAGTCGCACCATCGGAGATTGCACCTTCCCTGTGGCAGGTGTGATCTCTCAGTCTAAACACCCCACTGTTACCTCCCAGAAACGCCCACCAAAATGAAATGGAGCCGCGTGTAATTTCGGACTGCTTGGTTGTGCTGTAACCATCGGGACGCATGTGCTGTGCGACTGGGACGCATGTGCAGACTGAGAACATTGGCTGCATGGGTGCAGCATTGACATTACATGCACCTCTGAATCAGGCTCTGTACTGCGAATGAAAAGTGCTTATTTTGTGCATTATTGACTAGTATCCCTTTCCATCTGGTGAGGCTGAATGGGATGGGCAAGCACTGGTTGGGTACAGTAAAGGCGTAATCATGGAATTACTACACAACTGAACACAGATATGCCTTTAAGGTAACGTGTTGCTGCTGATTACACTAACAATAACTACATATTGACTTCTCTGACTGATCAGTAGCATTGAGGCTATAATGTGTTAGGCTGTGGCAGTCTATTTGTATTGCTTCATTGATATATCCATTTGAACTAAAAACATATATGATTTAATTACATTTTATTTAGGAAATTCAACTTTTGCATTAATTAACAACCGTCAAAACACTATTCTCTCCTGTGTATATGACACTTCATTAGATTTGTGTATTGTGCTTAAATAGGGTAATGTAACTTTAGCATTTATTAATTACACTTTCAAGCCACATCTCTATATTAGTTAGAATTAGAGATGAGCGGGCCCGGTTCCCTGAAAACCGAACCCACCTGAACTTCCAGTTCCGAGCTTGGGTTTTCCCGCCTGACTCGGATCTCAAAGCGAGGCAAAACTTCATCAGCCCGCTGTCAGAATCTCTCGGGTTTTGGATTGTATAAAAGTCCCCCCACCACAGTGATCAGCGCCATTTGCTTGCTGAGTAATGGGCTGTCAGAACTGTGCTTCATCCAAAAGGGGCTGCTGTGTCCATCCAGGAGCTGCTGTGTCCATCTAGGGCAGGGGCTTCTGTGTCCATCCAGGGGTTGCTGTGTCCATCAAGGGGTTTCTGTGTCAATCCAGAGACAGGGGCTGCTGTGTCCAATCAGGGGTGCTCTGTCCACCCAAGGGTGCCCCATGTATAACAAAAAAAAGCTAATAATATAATTAATAAAAAAATAATGTTTTTTCCAGTGTACTATATTATTATTTTTCTTTACTGTGACCACAGTGTAATATTCATACACGTATTGTTTGTGACACTGTATGTGGTAGCGCAGTGTATAATAAATATTGTGAAACTGTAAGTGGAAACGCAGTGTATTCATAAAAAATATTGTCACACTGTAAGTGGAAAATGCAGTGTATTCATACAAAATATTGTGACACTGTTATTGGAAAACGAAGTGTTTCATAAAAATATTGTCCCACTAAGTGGAAAATGCAGTGTATTCATAAAAAATATTGTTACACTAAGTGGAAAACACAGTGTATTCGTAAAAAATATTGTGACACTAAGTGGAAAACACAGTGTATTCGTAAAAAATATTGTGACACTAAGTGGTAGCGCAGTGTGTTATTCTTTTCTTATTCAGAAAAAATCTTGTGGTACTGTAAGTGGAAACTTAACAATTTTACAATTTAATAACACAAAGTTAGCAATAAAAAAATGCAACTTTTTACTTCTTTCCTCAATCATGAATAAATGATTAGTCTACAAGCAGACTACAAGACCACAGCAAAGTGCTAAATAATGTGCATAATATATTAAACATAATGACTTCAAAAACGCCTCAGCTGAGATTCACATAAACATATTTTCAAAGGTGAAAATAGAGGATATTGTTTAAAAAATGGAATAAAGCAGCTAATACTGTGTTCTCTAATATAGTGTCCCTACTCCCTACCCATGGCCCCTCTACCTGAATTTCAGCGAGTCAGAGGGGCAACTCCATGCAACCATATTCCAGAGTGTAGCTGCTCCTCCTGTAGCCCAGGTCAGAAGATGTGTAGGGTGTGTGGTCGACAATGAAACCCCAATCTAACAGGGAGCGCAGCTGTAATTTATACACAACACAGGATGGGGTGACGATATAGGCTTGGGTGCTGGTATAATCTGGGGTGATGATATAGGCTGGGGTAATGATATAAACTGGGGTTATAGGTTGGGGTGATGCCTGGGCATAGGACCAGAAAAGCCTTGGGTGTGGAATTATTTTAACCCAAATCCTGACAACAGTTGTAAAGGCAACTGTACCATTTGTAAAGCCAAAATTAGTAGAGATAGAGACCTAAAACATTTAGGAACCTCCACCCTGTTACGTCATCTGTAGTGCATCCATCAAAAAACAGTTTTGCAAAATTCAGAAACTTTGGCTAAAAATTAACAACAAGCAGTCCAGCGTCAGCTAGCTTCCTTCTCTCTGCTAGATCCAAGCACCTGCCATCTTCACCACGAACACCTTCATCCACAATATCCTCAATCATGAAGTGATTGGTTTGTTTGGGCCCCCACAAAGCATGCTACCAATGGGCAGCTGACATTGCTGGCAATGATCTGTATGTGCACAAACTGGCTTTACAGAGGTGAGATGTCGCTATCATCATCATCCAATTCCTCACCCCCAACAGTGTATACATCATCTTCACACAATATTAATTTGTCCCCCGCTGGAATCCACCATTACAGGTGCCTCTGTAATTTTTGCACGTAATTGACGGTAAAGGTATTTCTTGTAGAATTTATAGTTCATTTTGATGGCCATCATCTTTTCCACATTTTGGGGAAGTAGCCTCATAGGCCGATCACTGACAAGGTTCCCGGCTATGCTGAAAACTCTTTCTGAGTACACACTGGAGGGTGGGCAGCTCAAGTAAAGTAAAGCCAATTTGTGCAAGGGCCTCCAAATTACCTTTTTCCTGCAAGAGTCAAATGGACTGTCTGACATGCCTATCATTATGTTATCATTAAAAAATTTTAAACGAGTCCTCAACCATTCTTTGAATGGTGACCGTATCAGATGGGGTCACGGTAGTGGTGTCATTAATTATAGGCAATTCTGACACGACCAGATGTGAAAAGTTAAAACTTGGTTGTTGTGAGGATACAGGGTTCTCTCAGTCACTCAGACACCGAGCAGATGAACCAACGTGATGGTTTATTTTTCCACAGCACACAGCAACAGATAATATGTATGGACAAGTGGTAAATACAGTGAACAGGCAATAAACAGGTAGCAGTCCAGACAGAGGCCGTCCCAGTAGAGTATAGCGTCCCAGAACAATTCCACAAAATAGCTAGAGACCCTCAGTCCCCACAGTAGAAACTATCACTGATCACACTTTCATTGAATAGCGCATAAGTCCACTCAATCGTTTCCAGGACCCCTTACAGTAGAAGCTAATCACAGAACACACAGCAGTGATAGTTCCTGGGTCCAACCAAGCGTTTCCAGGATCCCATACAGTAGAAACTAATCACAGAACACACAGCAGTGAACAGCGTATAGGTCCTTGCAGAATTTCCAAAGTATAAATCCACATAGAACTGGTGATGCATTCCACTAGCACCTTGGCAGAGCGAGACCTCTTAGCCAAAGTCAGCGACTAACATGAGCAGCTACCTTCGGTGACCTGTTTTGAAATCTTCCAATTTCCCACAATATTGTGACCTTCCAGCTTAATTGCACTGTTTCCTGATTGGTGCAAGTCCCTTATGCTGACACTTTCTCCTACCTCCTCCGGATAGTACTTCCCTGACGAACACCTGCTGGGTTGGTTCCGTTCCATTTACCAGATTCAAGTGAGGCACAAAACAGGCAAATGGAAGGAGAAGTAAATCCTGAGCGTCCCCTGGGGAGGTGGGAATTAACTTAGAGGGTCTTTTGTTCTGGGAGGTGTCACCTTGCTCTAGTGGTTATGAATAAAACAGACATATGGACCAGGCTAACATCAAGGCTTATCCAGTATTAAAAATTACAATTACTTACATTATTACAGTACATAGTATAATCCTGCTACTGCAAAAGTATAAGTCATGTGACTGATTACACATACACTAGCAGACGGATGGGGGAACACACAGGGCTAAAAAGTTAATTAAACGCTGCGAGGACTGAGTTGCGGCAAATACATTTGTAACACACATCTCATGTCCTCGCATTCCCCTCCCACTTTTTAGGCCTTGTTCCCAGGGGGGATCAGGAAACATTACTGACTGGGCAAGGTGGGGTGCAGGGTAGAGAATCTTGTGGGTGAGTGTGCCACCAGTGTCCCACAGAGTAATGTAACATAAGACCCAGGATGTAAGAAGCAGTCTAGTTAGACAATCTGCAAGTACAAACTTACAATATAACATGTCCCCTTTTACCACCAGAGGATTTACCAATTCCCTAAAATCAGACGTTATTTGTTCCCCCTTCACATTATCATACCCCTTACTCCAAAGCATACCAATCAGGCATCCTAATACCCTCACTTCTGGAACACAGGGGCAGTGGGTACCTTCCCCCTCTCCACCTTGTACAAGTAACAGCTGCCCATGGGCAGGCAAATATTGGGGCTCAGTACATGGCACTTCTGTGGCAGTGTCCATTCCTTCTTCCCCAAAACACCAACTGGGGGGCTGACAACTTTCAGTGCAACATGTGGGCTCCTCAATGCCCGGGCCCCAGGATGAACCTTCTATCTAGAAAAATGCAGTTGGTGGCTGCAGGGGAGCCACCAAGACAGGCTGGCCCTGTCCCTGCCCTCCTCCCTCAAAAGCCAGTGTCTCAACTGGTACTTTTTCTGGGTTGTCCTCCTCCTTGGTAACTCCCTCTACTAGCTCGGTCGCCTGGATAACTGGTGGGGTACCACACAAGGTTTTAACTGCTGAACACTCCAAAATTATCTCCACAAATGCGTCGTGTTCTGTGAGATGCAGGGGGCCGGGTTGTGCAGGGCCTTCTCCCTGGGGTGGGAGAAGGGGTTGCAAGCGCTGTCTTCTGACATCCACCTGGTCAGTACTTGCTGGAATCTTGCTAAGGGCAGGCAAATCCCCTAGCACATAGTTACAGTTTACACCACGGTCAGGGTCATTACAGTGTGATAACATATCCTCTTCTGGTTTATACTCTGATATTATGTTAACAGTCTTTGCTACCCATGTTCCGTTTAAATCACATGGTACGTACCAGCATTTTGCCTGCAACTCCTCAGATTCCAAATAGCTGAATGGGAGCAATCCTCCATAACCTTCAGGTGGGGTTAGGATAGCAGGATATACACAGGGCATTTTCTCCTCAGCCTCCCCTAATGAAATAAATGAGTCTGCCATTACCAGTCCATCATGATGGGCCTCTCCCAGCTGAGTATGCTTGGCAGCCTGTACCATGGTGCCATCTGTGACTGATATGCTTGTGGTTGAGAAGTGATACAGTACTCCCCCAACCTCTGTGATCTCCTCTCAGACACTGTCCTCATAGATCCCCTGGCAGCTGGTTAATAGGTCTCCATCTTCCACCTCAGCAAAAGGGAATGTATAATGCGACTCCTCCTGGGGTGCCTGTATTGTGAGCACTGCTTCCTTCACTTGGACGCTAGCCTCTCACAGTATAGTACACTGGGCAGCTGTGTCCTTTGGGAGTGGGAGAAGCTGTTGCAGATGGCACCTTTCCGCATCCACCCTGCAACGCTGGTCCCGCCAGCCTGGGGTATCCAGGAGCCCCCGATCTGAGGCCTCTTCCTCTGCCACAACAAAGCATGACTCCAGACACTCCAGCTGTTCCCACACACTCATCCGTGGGCCATGACAGAGGATATATGTCTGATAATCAGTGAACACTTTGGTGGGGTCCCCCTGGTCCCGGAGTATACACTGAAGGATTTCCCTGCACGTGCCGAATTGGCCAGGGATGCCCTGCAGCTGGCATTCTGCTATCAACTCCTCCATGCACAGTTCTTCCAGAGGGGTTAGGGGCCCCACTGACAATGATTCTTCTCCAATGGTAACACATAATTGCAGGGCAAACCCCTCGGTTGTCTGCCCGGGTTGCAGTAGTCCTATTTTGGATTTTTTTCTCTGGATTTGTCCAGGAGGACAACTTATCCTGGACCTGCCCTTCTGTCTTTGGATATTGGCTTCTGTGTATCATTTGGGCCATTGTAGCCTTCACTTCCTCCTCGAAACCTGCAAACTCTGGTTCACCCAGCAGATTCCATGTGACTGCTTCACTTCTGCAGTGCATGAAAGCATCTCCCAGATAACACAATTTGTCTGTTAAGCTGGATACATTCCACCAGCTGATCATCCTCCGAGCTTCATTCCAGTACTCCCATATGCACTGAATCCTTATAATAAATAATATAACCAGCTTCCTAGCCGGCCGACATGCCGACATACCTCCATCCACGAGCTTCACTGCCCTGGGAGAGTTGAGGCACTGACTTTCTTTCCTTAGCACCATTTTACCTTTTACAGGACTGACGCCCACTCACTTGCTGGGACCACCTTACTGCAAATTCCTTACATATGGCCTGATCCTCTCTTCTCTATTGTGAGTGACTTCACGCTTTCACTGCTCCTTATTTGATGTCTGAATGATCCCACTGTCGCTGCCGCCAAATGTGAGGATACGGGGTTCTCTCAATCACCCAGACACCGAGCAGATGAAACCAACGTGATGGTTTATTTTTCCACAGCACACAGCAACAGATAATATGTATGGACAAGTGGTAAATACAGTGAACAGGCAATAAACAGGTAGCAGTCCAGACAGAGGCCGTCCCAGTAGAGTATAACGTCCCAGAACAATTCCACAAAATAGATAGAGACCCTCAGTCCCCACAGCAGAAACTATCACTGATCACACTTGCAGTGAATAGCACATAAGTCCACTCAATCATTTCCAGGACCCCATACAGTAGAAGCTAATCACAGAACACACAGCAGTGAACAGCGTATAGGTCTTTGCAGAATTTCCAAAGTATAAATCCACATAGAACTGGTGATGCATTCCACTAGCACCTTGGCAGTGCGAGACCTCTTAGCCAAAATCAGCGACTAACATGAGCAGCTGCCTTTGGTAACCTGTTTTGAAATCTTCCAATTTCCCATGATATTGTGACCTCCCAGCTTAATTGCACCGTTTCCTGATTGGTGCGAGTCCCTTATGCTGTCATTTTTTCTGCAAAAGTATAAGTCACGTGAATGATCACACATACACTAGCAGACGGATGGGGGAACACACAGGGCTAAAAAGTTAATTAAACGCTGTGAGGACTGAGATGCGGCAAATACATTTGTAACACACATCTCATGTACTCACAGTTGTGTTGACTCATCTGCATCACCAGTGGGTGTTTTGAAAGTTTTGTTTTTTCTTGGCAAATGCACTTGCTGGAGAAACTGAAGGAAAAGCCATCGCTGCATCATGTGCCACTTGAGCTGACAATTTGCTTACCAACGGCTCTTTACAACTCTTCAGATCTGTGTCCATTGGGAAGAAAGAAACCACGTCTTCATCCCTTCTGGGATGAAAATTCACTCCCAGCAGCAGGCATGGTGCTCAAGAAAGACACAATGTAAGACTTAAACCTTAAATCTTGCATTTGCTCTGTTCCGCTTTTCCACATATCTGTGCTGGTTAAGAGGACAGTGGGCAGAATGGCAGTTTGGAGGCCACTAACTATGTTTTAATATCCCTGTACATGTTGGGAAATGCTTTTCAAGTGGAATCTTTGCAAAGGATGATTTAACAGTCAATTGTTTTGAAAAGCAATACTAGTAGTCTTCCTGGTCCCCTTCTGGGATGAAAATCCACTCCCAGCAGCAGCAGGCATGGTTCTCAAGGATTCTTCTGGGGCAAGGACTGATGTGAATGAGCAAAATATTTTTGGTAAATGCCTCCCCTCCCCTTCTCCCTCATAAATTTACTTCAGAATAAAAAAATTTTTATTAAATTTACTACCAATCAACCCTTCCTGTCCCTGCCTTCAACTACATACATACTACAACTCCCTCTGGCCTCTTGAATAATAAAAACATTTGTTTTCTGATGTGCCATGTTGGAAGTTGAATTCCACGTGTTTGTGCCCCCCACTGCTGCTGCTTAGTTTAGTCAGCCAGCTAGCTTGGTGCAAATTTTGGGCCTAAACTGGATGAAAACAATATTGTGAGCTGTGAGGTGGTCAAAATGACTGGAAACGAGTGGAAATTAATGTTATTGAGGTTAATAATACTGTAGGAATAAACAAAAACCCAAATGATGTGATTTTAGCTGTTTTTATAATTTTTTTATAAAAAAATACAGATCCAAAACAAAAACAAAACACTCAAGGGGCGGTTTTGGCAAAACCAATCCAGATCCAGAACACGAGAAGAACAGATCCAAAACCAAAACACGGGGGTCGGCGCACATCTCTAATTAGAATACACACGTTTTTGATCAGGACAGATCTTTAAATCTACAGGTACATATCCATTTTTTAAAATGTATGGTGAGTGTACATATGTGACCTACTCTAAATGAGCCTCTATATTTGTTTTCCTATTCCTGGGTTTGTAACTGCATCAATGTTGGTTATTCTACTGCACATTTGTGGAAAGGGTCCTAGGACCTGGCGGTCAATGTTGAACTTTTTATTAGACTCCAAAATCCATAAGGAATCTTCTTTCTTCCTTCCTTAAATAGTCCAAATGGACAATAAATGGACAAGAAGACAGCAATGCTGTATGTTCCTTGTACGTGGACATTATTGGACACTAAAAATCCAGTGGCATTTAGTGCCCATGCACAACGAGGCTAACCCCTCTCTCTTCCGACTCTTGAATTTGCACCGATCTCTAACCACTTTTTAAATCAATATATTTCACTTTACAGGATTGTGGATTATTTTATTTACTTTTATAGTTACTGTAGTTTTGCTGTTCTACCTGTCTGCTTCCTGAATAAAATAGGTAATCCCTAAATCAATTGTAGTGACACAAAATTGCAATTAAAACAGTGTATTTTGCCAATATATCCAAGGTGTTCTTTATTTCCGTGCCTGTACTACCACATTGTACAATATATTTCCCATCTGTAAAGATCTACATAAAGTAGTGCAATATAATTATATGTGCAGTTCTGTATTGCAGTATTTTACGCCTTTATTCTTTCCAGCTACTCATCATCCTTTCACCCTCCCTATGCCCTAGGATTACTTCTCTATAAAGATATCAAGTTAGGAATAACAGATTAACCCAAGACGGACAGGAGTGGGGGGAATATAATGAGAGCAGGGACAGGATAGGGTGTGTGTATGTGTATCCACCATAGCAGAACACCCTCAAGGTGGTGATAAATTATCCCAGCCCAGATACACTTTTATTGTACCTGTCTCTGAAGCTTTCCACCTCCTCAGATGATATATAGGAACGTGTCCAAGGAAATATGAAAGACTGTATGATAGAACAAGCTCACAGAGTACTCTATGTACAGTATAAAGCCAAGATACATTAATGAAGATTATTTATCACCTTTGGTCCTTTGCACGTGGAATATTTGCAGGAAATCCTGATCTATTTTATGGCACATGTGGAAATTTGTGCAAGCCTGTCTTGAAGAGAAGGGGTTACACTTGTTGTGTGCGCCCATCGTGGAAGATAGGAGAAGACAGAAAATTAATGAGGACAGGAGTCAGGCATAAGAGTCATAAAGAGCCAGAAAATTAATGAGTGCATAAAACGGAGAATTAATTGCACAACAAGGCAACAAGAGAGCAAGAGAGAGGGAGCTCTAGGAAGGACTGACAACGGGAAATAGAGAAATAAAAGAGATTAACCGCTAATTCCCTTCGCAGTTCCCTAATCCTTTACAAAGTGCCAAAGTTTTTTCTTTATTCTTTTTCTTGCTGCTGTAAGGGCCAATAAGAGAAATGACTGCAGATTGCGACTGAACAGAGAAGGGAGAAATAGCATTGGTGATCTGCAGTATCACAAGCACACCTCAGCCTTATGGGTTCTAGTGTTAGGATGAGAAACTTCAGGTCATCTTTGAACTGGAGAACAATAAGAATGTGCATTTCACTGAACAAGGATGTTCCATGTGCTTAGGTGGGTCGAAGAGGCATTCGTGGTATTTGTAGTGCTGCATCGCTCATTCACACTATAAAAAAATAAATCTTCATCCTGCACAGTGGACGTGTGTCTGTTGATTGCAGTAGGGAGTGAGGGTACTATTATTTATTGCCAGTTATATATATATAATGCACACACATTCCGCAGTGCTTTAGCCATTTACATCAGTCCCTGCCCCAGTGGAGCATAAAATCTATATTTCCTACTGTATGTACTCACACAAACACACTAGAGCAGAGGTCCCCAAACGCGGTCCTCAAGGCACCCCAACAGTTCATGTTTTAGAGATATCCATGGTTTAGTAAAGGTGGTTAAATCAAACTGACGTACTAATTAAATCACCTTTGTTCAACCATGGATATCTCTAAAACCTGACCTGTCTGGGAGTCTGGAGGACCGCGTTTGGGAACCTCTGCACTAGAGTTATCTTTTTAAAGATTTTGGGCAAAATGTACTAAGCGGTGGGTTCTAAACCTCTGCTATTTTGTGGCGGTTTTGCTATCCGCAGATTTACTAAGGCCAAAACCACTTCAAAACCACCGTAAAAGCGCACTTTAGGATAGAAAGGAACTGAACAGAATATCACACCACCATCAATGTTTTAGACCATAGAAAAATTGGAACAAAATAGAAACCCAGAATTTATCAAGCAGGGGTTTGAAAACCACCATGAAAGCACCAGCAAACCCACCGAGAATTGACTATCCTAAAGTCACACATCCACTAGACTGCACGATTATGACATTGTAATCATGCAGTCGTTTGTCTGTCTGTGATGTGCCTACACTGAACAAGCAGTCGTTCAGTGAAGGCACATCAATCATCTGCAAACATGTTGATCCTGATGATATTGTTAGGTTGTACAACATATTTGTACGATGATAGATGTCTAACGACCAGCGGAAGCGCATCGCTGGTCGTTGTAGACATTTTGTAAACAATCTGCAAACGATTTTCAAACGATTGTCGAACGATTATAGAATGATAACGATATCATTATCATTCAATCGCTCAATTTAATTGTCTAGTAGATATGTGCCTTTAGACAGGCGTGTTCGTTGAAACAGCAGATAAATGAATTGATTTTGCCAGACAATTGATTGACAGGAATATCATCCAATTGGACTATACATGATTATGATGTCTCTTTCCAGTCATGACTGGTCTTTAAGAGAACTATATAAACAAATAAAAATGTATAACAAATAAAACAAAACACAAAGACACAACCAGACTGCACTCACACAAACACACACAAAAACACTATATGGAAAACAGCTCAAATGACAAATACAGAACAAGAACCATGACAACTTTTTAAAAAAAAAAACGCCTCAATTAGCAATCACTTTATATGTTTCTTCTTATACTTTCTCTACGTAAACTTTTCATAAACCCACCATGTGAAAGTAGCCAGCTGTCTGTTTCTATGATGTCAGGTGTTTGTTGTTTCTGAAAATCCATTACATGATTATGAATAGAAAAGCTTCCAATCCACTGTGGTCTAAGGGGGTAAGTCAGCATCAGACGGCATTACAAAGCTGCACGCAGGCATATACATTACTGTCTATTGGTCACCTTTTCCATTAGTGCCTCATCCTTGGAGAAAAGATAATTATAATAAAATAATTATAGTTATCCCCCTTCCAATGCTCTTTGCTGTATATGAATATGTATTTTATAGGCACTGCAGCACTAGAATAGTGGTGCAAACACTGACTCCCCATTGACACAAACCTGTTCCTGGACTCTGCCCCCAGACCTTGCATTAAATGGGGGCCTGTTGGTGCTGCCGTGCTGGACACCGCAGTCGGAACTGTCACTGTGCCTTGAACCTGCTACAGTGCTCACTGCTGGACGCTGCGTCGCCGCCTACTGCGCACCTGTTAAAAATGTATTTATGACAGAGCCAGCATTTATTAGATTTTGATGTGGATACCGATTATAGAGTCATCAATAATGAATGTTGTCCAGGTCATACAGTAAATACTTTTTTTCGTTCAGGGGTGCTCTACCCCCCAGTGCAAAAAAACAAACCAAATGAATAAAAGTGTTTTTTTTTTCTGTGTGTGTGTTAGTCACACTTATCAGCAACGTAGCTGCACAGGGATGCTTCCTGTGTCGTTTTTCAAGGGGCTGCTGCTCGTTCTGGGATGCCCTCCCACCCAGTGTAAAAAAAATAAATAAATAATAAAAGTTGTTTTTTTTTGCGTGTGTGTGTGCGCGCGCGTTAGCTGCACTTATCAACAACGTAGCTGCGCAGGGGTGCTGCCTGTGTCAACAATGTAGCTGCGCAGGGGTGATGCCTGTGTTATTTATAGAGGGGCTGTTGCCTCTTTCAGGGGTGCTCTATCCCCCCAGTGTAAAAAAAATAATAAAAAAAGAAATTTATAGAAGTGTTTTTTTTCCTGTGTGGGTGTGCACGTTAGCCGCATTTATCAACAACATAGATGCTCAGGGGTGCTGCCTGTATCGTTTATCAAGGGGCTGCTGCCTCGTTCAGGGGTGTTCTTTCTCAGTTTCAAAAATATATTCTTTTATTTGTGTGGTTGTGTGCGTTAGCTGCAACTTAGCTGCGCTGTAATTGCTTGGTTATACTGCTGCAAGACCATAGTGAGTATGGAGGACAGTCACATGACAGTCATTATGACGATGCAAGGCTGTCAACGTCATTTATGAAGGCCGATGCCCCAGGGCTCAAGTCAGGCCATTTAAAATCAACTTTTACTCTGTTAAAGAAGAAATAAATCTAAAGCGAAGTTAGCGTTAGAGAAACAAAAAATTGGCAATATGCCATTCACTACATGAAGTGGCAAGGAAAGGATAAGGCCTTGGCCTTTATTTATGACTGGTGCTTCTGGTTGTGATGATTTAAGCCCTTCTGCTTGTAGGAGAGGTATTAAAAAAATTTAATTATTAAGACTCGTAAGACACCGGAACCAACTGTGTGCTCCGAAAAGTCACAGATCCCTGTGGAGAGTCCAAGTGTGTCTGCCGTTGTGAGCCTGACCTTTCTAATGCTGTACTTGAATAGGATCCTCCTTCCACCATTTGTGTGCCCTCTGCAAATGTGGTGATGAGCAGCACAAGTCAACATGCTGACGTAGAAATCGAGGATGCTTCTGTGGAATTGCACCAGTAGGATGAGGAGGATATTTATGTAGTTGGCGATAACAACAAGGATAATGTGGATGTTGATGATGATGAGGATTTTGATGCCGAGGATGTTTGTGTAAAATCTGTAAATCAGGCAACAGTTGCTGCCCATGGTGGGAAAAATCCCATTGTTGCCATGCCTGGGCAAAGGACCAAAAAAAACACTTCTCATGTATAAAATTATTTCCACCAAAATCCGGACAACCTCTGCCAAGCCATTTTTAACCGTTGCCAAGTAACAGTGAGTAGAGGTAAGGACCTTTACCATCTAGGAACCTCCTCCCTGTTGTGTCACTTGCAGTGCATTCATCAAATTGAAAATGGTATTTAAAATTCAGAAACTTTGGCTACAAAAAACCTAATAACAATCAGTCCAGTGTTACCTAGCTGCTCACTTCTATCTGGATCCAAGCGCCTGCAATCTCCACCACTAATACCTGCATCATCATCAACATCCTCATTCATGATTGGAAGTTGTCCTGCATCCAATTTCATAAGGACTGACTCCTCTCCTATCCGTGGTTCCTCAGAAGGATCCTTGAGTGCTACACCTGCTGCTGTTGATGTGAGTGGATCTTTATCCCAGAAAGGGACCAGGAATAAGACTACTTTTAGTAGTTTAACCAAAACAATTGACTATCAAACAATCCATTACATTGGGGAGCAAGTATGACAGCAGACACCCAGTTGCACAGCAGATTACTGATGCCATAACAGCTATGCTGGTATTAGATGTGTGTCCAGTACCCACCATTAATGCAGTGGGGTTTAGACAGTTAATTGAGGTCCTGTGTCCCTGCTACCATGTCCCTTCTAGATTCCACTTCTCTAGAATAGCAATTCCCAATCTGTACAAGGACATTAAAAAACCTTATTAATGTCCTCCGAAATGCCGTTTTGCCCACTGTCTACTTAACCACAGATATGTGGATAGGGCAAACTAAAGATTACATGACTGTGACAGCCCACTGGACAGGTGTATTGCCTCCAACAATGCAAACAGCAGCATCTAACAAATGCCAGCTCATTCAGAGGCAGGAGACCCTGTGTATCACCGGTTTCACTAAGAGGCATACTGCTGAGAACCTCTTAGAAAAACTCAGGGAAATCATTGCAAAATGCCCCTTATACAGTGCCCCCAGTAGTGATCCCCCCTATGCTGTGCCCCCAGTAGTTTTCCCCCCTATGCAGTGACCCTTATATAGTGCCCCCAGTAGTAGTCCTCCCTACGCAGTGCCCCAGTAGTGCCCCTTATATAGTGCCCCCAGTCCCCCCTATGTAGTTCCCCCAGTAGTAATCCCCCCTATGCAGTGCCCCTTATATAATGCCCCCGGTAATAGTCCACCCCTATGCAGTGCCCCCAGTAGCTGTCCTCCCGATGCAGTGCCTCCATTAGTGCCCCCAGTTGTCCCTCCCAGCAAAGCCAAAGACACACACATAAAAAAACAAACAGTTGAATCCCCGCTCTTGTGCCCACCGCCGTCTGCTCCTCCGTCCTCCCGAGCCGGCCCACTCTGCATTATGGGAGGGAGCAGGGGAGCCAGAAGATGGAGCTCATGAGTGAGCTCCAGCCCGGCTCCGGTAGTGGGTGCAATGCAGTAGTCAATGAGAGTCTGTCTGACTCTCATTGACTGCCAAAACAAACAGTGTACTAGCCGGCGGCGGCGTTTGTTACTGTGTAGTGCGGACTGCACTCCATGTGGTCTGCTCTACACTGACCACCCATGTCCTGGACCGCGGCCTGTGTCACCCACTGCGGCGCCAGTCCGCTGGTGTCCATGGCATGAGCCCCCCTCGACCCCCTTAGTTATGCCACTGCATACGTCTCTATCAACTCATTGTCCACAAAATTCCCTCTATTCCCATGATGTTTAACATCACCGCAGGGCCGTAACTAGGGTAGTGTGACCTGTGCTATGGCACAGGGCACCGCAGGGCAGGGGGCGCTGTTTGGGCCTTTCAATTTTCCTGTTTATTATCACTCTCACTTGTAGCTTACTCTTCTTTTATCCCCTGAATCACCTGGCTGCCCCAGGAGTACCCCTATCTCTTCCCTGGCCTTTCCCTATGAAACCATGGCCCTTTTTCAGTTGCACTATCTTATGTCCTTTATTTAAAAAATGGTGATGGGGCGCCAATGCTCTCTCTGGAACAGGGCACCAAAAAGTCTAGTTACAGATCTACATCAGCAATACCGAGTTGGTTTACTAACCACATTCTTACCCTAGTTTAGCATTAATTACAGCCTCTAGCAATCTATTATTTGCCCATATACACAAAACCATATAAAGCAAAAATATCCAACACATATACCCTTATACTAGAGATGAGCAGGTTCGGTTCTCAGAGAAAAGCCCGAATTTCGTGGATCCACGGCGATCCTAGCAACAGCTCGGATCCCTCTGCCTGCCCTGGATCCCTCTTCGAGGCAAAACCTTGCAATCCTGCTGACCAATTGCGAGGTTTTGCATTGAGTGGGCTTAACGCTTATTGGCTGAGAGAGCAGTCTGTCACTCTCTCAGCCAATCAGTATTAAGTCAACAGGAAATTAGGTTTTAGGAAGATGCCACCCTTGCCTGACACCACCGGGACCCCCCCACTGCCGACAATGCCAACACCCAAGAAGTCCACTCGAACTTGCGGCAGCTAAGACCCTACCCCAGGATCTCGTCGCAAGCCAGATGGTCGCGATAATCGCGATGGTCTCCAGCCCGCTCGCACAAGCTGTAGGTGGACACCCGCAGTTTAGCGAGTGGCCTGGATACAAAAAAAAATGCCCACAGACCCTACGAGCTACCTGCGGCAGCGAGTGGGTCTGAATCAGGGCCTGTATCCATGTTGGAACTTGGAAGCTGAACTGCCACATGTTAGTGCCACCCACTGCTGTCGGTTAACTTAGTCAGCCAGCTAGCTGGATGCAACCTTTTGGCCCTAAACTAGATGAAAAAATCAATAATGGTCAAAATTTATTGGAAATGACTGGAAATAAATGTTATTGAGGTAAAAAATACTGTAGGAACAATAACAGGCCCAAATTATGTGATTTTAACTGTTTTTAAATTTTTTTTTAGAACAAATACAGATTCAAAACCAAAAACAAAAAACAAAACATGCAAGGATGGTTTTGGCAAAACCAATCCAGATCCAAAACAAGAAGAGAGACGGATACAAAACCAAAACACGGGGTCGGCACACATCTCTACCTTATACTGTCCTAACGAGGGATGTGCGCTGGACCATTTTTGGCAGATTTGGATTTGGATTTGGTTCTAATTCGTCGTTTGGATTTGGATTTGCCAAACTGCGGTGACTGGCTTTCGATTTGGATTTGGATTTTTTTACAAACATTGACAAAAAAAGCTAAAATCACATAAATTGGTCTTTTTTTTCTTCCAAGAGTATTATTAACCTCAATAACATTCATTTTCAGTCAATTTAGAACACCTCACAGCTTATAATATTTTTCAACATTATTGGCCAAAGGTTGCAGTGAGCTGACTGGTTACTAAGCGACAAAGCAGCGGCACAGACACCACAGTATAAAACACATCTATGACACATTGCCACACAGCAGTGGCAGAAATGAAAAGTAGTGCACCCACCCAGTGGGGTACAGCCAGCAGAATCACAGTACTTGTTTACAAAGTGCGCTACGGCCCAAGGAGTCACAGTGCACAATCTTATTCACATTACACCGCACATAGTGCTCCTGATTCACATTGCACCATAAAGTAGTGTCTCTTATTTATGTTACGACACACAGTAGTGCCCCTTTTACACAATGCCCACAGTAGTGCCCCTTTTACACAATGCCCACAGTAGTGACCCTTTTACACAATGCCCACAGTAGTGACCCTTATACACAAAGCCCACAGTAGTAATGCCCCTTATACAATGCCCACAGTAGTAGTGCCACTTATACAATGCCCACAGCAATAGTGTCCCTTACACAATGCCCCCAGTAGTGGTGTCCCTTACACAATGCCCCCAGCAGTGGTGTCCCTTACACAATGCCCCCAGTAGTGGTGCCCCCTATTCAGTCCCCTTAGTAGTAGGGCCCCCTATGCAGTGCCCCCAGTAGTAGTATGCCCCCCAGTAGTATGCCCCCCAGCAGTATGCCCCCCCAGTAGTAGGCCCCCCATTAGCAGCCCCCCCCAGTAGTATGCCCCCCATTAGCAAGCCCTCAGTAGTATGCCCCCCAGTAGTATACCCCCCCATTAGCAGGCCCCCAGTAGTATGCCCCCCATTAGCAGGCCCCCAGTAGTAAGCCCCCCCAGTAGTATGCCCCCATAAGCAGGCCCCCTGTAGTATGCCCCCCATTAGCAGGCCCCCCAGTAGTATGGTCCCCAGTAGTATGCCCCCCATTAGCAGGCCCCCAGTAGTATGCCCCCCATTAGCAGGCCCCCCAGTAGTATGCCCCCCCAGTAGTATGCCCCCCAGTAGTATGCCCCCCAATAGCAGGTCCCCCATTAGCAGGCTCCCCCAGTAGTAGGCCCCCCCATTAGCAGGCCCCCATACACACAAATAAAAAAAAAAACTTACCTGTATCCCTGCTCCAGCCGCCGTCTGCTCTGCTGCCACGCAACGAGGAGGGAGCTGGAAGACGGAGCTCCTGAGTGAGCTCCATCTGGCTCCCTCCGTGCAGCAGCCAATGAGAGTCTGTGTGACTCTCATTGGCTGCTGTAACAAACACACAGCTGCCGCTGGCGGCTGTGTGTTCTGTGTAGGGCAGACCGCTATCACAGCGGTCTGCCCTACACTCGTGGAGCCCTGATGTCGGATTCTCTAGCGAGAATCCGACATCAGGTGGCCGCCGTTCGGCCCCGAACGGGGATCCAAGTCAGGCGGGGAACACCTGAACAGGGTTCGGGTAGACTCGAATCCCTTATGTTCAGAGCGGTTCATATTCCACAGAATCCGAACTGCTCATCTCTAGTCCTAAGACATGGGTCAGTCCATCCCCTTTCAAAATCAATCAATCAACAACTTACCTCAACACACCATCACACCTAAAATAGATTGACTTATAGGGGGAGATGTATCAAACATTGGAGAGATATACCAATCAATCAGCTTCTGTCATTTTACAGGCTGTATTTTAAAAATGACAGTTAGGAGCTGATTGGTTGGTACTTTATATATCTCCACTTTATGAGTGGGATGCAGCAAAGCGAGAAATGTGGTAAAACCCCGAAAATGTGTGTTCTCATATGCACCAAGCGATGCCATCCAGGGCTTGGTTGTGGTGGGTAACACCATATTCCTGATGGCGTTACCATAGAAGCCTACGGGCTTCTATCGGGAGAGAGGGATCCAATCGGATCCCTCCCAGCATCCCCTCTGGTGCATGTGTCCTTCTGTGCATGCACAGAAGGACGCCAGAGGGGCTTCTGGGTCATAGACCCGGAAGTCCCTCTCCATCGCAAAGGGCCTGCTCTACCCGAGAGAGTGGCCCTTTGTTGCGTTCATCATGCATACCGGTGTTACCAACGGCATCACACCCTGAATGCGATGCGTCATGCATCCCACTTCTTCTCTATTCGAGGTATGATGCATCCCCCCCTTATAGTTACAGATGCACCCACCTATTACATCAGTCAGCCTAGTTATCACACACAACGGCTCCATTACACCATCTTGTACACATGTCCCACCATGAACAAACATGCTCCACATTAGACAATTATGACAAACTAATATCAGAGATCGCAGACATGCTATTGCAATTGCTAGCAATCTGTCAACACCACAGCACACACCCACACATGCAGGAACCCCTATTGGCCACTCACCACACATGTGTTAAAGGATTAGTAGAATATACATAACACCAACATTTCACCATCACACATACACAGCAGAATGTAGCCCCATTCCAGAGAACATACCTGCAATAGGATTCTATAGTAACCCATCACAGAAGCATCACACACACTCTTACAGAAGCCATTCCTTCCATTGGACACCTTATTAACATGACCGCTTCATAAGACACACCAGCTATCCCTCAATTCTATCCTCGAGAAAGGCCCCTACTGGCCGAAATGCATTAGAGATTGATCTGCCCACCCACAAGTGGCACACCAGCCCCATCTCTGCCAGACTCCTCTAAGCTGATTACTAGCAGCATCCCTGGCTGGGGAAGTCAAGCTGCACACTGGCCAGACATGCAGCACCCCACACACTCCCATGCCCAGTTGTGGTACACACACCCAAAACCCTAAATTCTCAGTAATGAGGAAAGTAAGGAAACCCTGGAGGGTATGAGCTTACCCATGGACACTGCAGCACTTTGCAGGACATCCCAGCACCAAGGGCAAGTACGGGCATTAGATTTACCAGTAAGATACTGTAAGACTGACTTGCACAGGCGTCATGAGTCTGACTAAACCCAGGATAACCTGTTACAACACTCATCATTTTTAAGTTGACATCACATGCCACCTGCACATTGAGGGAGTGGAAGAGATGCCTGTTGACAAACACCTTCCCCCTCAAGTGTGATGCTCTCAGTGCAATTGTTAGCAGATACGCTTTATAGAAGCAGCAGAAAGTATTATCAAACAGGAACATTTTAATTCTGTAGACATGTATTCATAGCATGGATTAAAGGAAAGAGAGGTACACTTTTATCAATATGAGTCAGGATGAACACCCCCCTCCCTGCTGGCTACCTTTTGGGGGGTTATCTATTTTTATCAACAGCTGAAAACTGATGACTTCTACATGTACAATAAACACAGTTGAGAACAGTAGTTGCAATATCCAAATGACACATGTCCAACAAGTACAGGCAATAATACTGTAGTTCCCATGACATAAAGAAATACTGAGAGCCTGTAGAAGGCAACCTTAAGGTCCTGTCACTCTGACTCATGACTGCGGAAGACTATATACATGTACGCCATATTTTCTTGAAGGCACTTAACACTTGAGTTAAATGCCTTAAAAAAATAGCCTGTGTAATCCCTAACACCCTAGAGCTCACAAACGGAAAGGAGCCTGTGGTCATTAAGAGCAGAGCACACAGCAATTTATGCAGCCCAGGCACTGCATAATTACTACAAGGTATTTTAAATCTTCTCTCAACTGCTTATATAGGTTCAGCAGGTTTGTGCGATTCAGCCTAAAAAGCTGAACCACCTCCTGACAGCCTAAAAAGCTGAACCACCTCCTGATCTGAGTGGGTCAGGGACCTATAGGTACGTCTGGCACATACCATGATGGGGCCCTGGATATGGTGTTGTTCCTGCTTCTTCCTCCTGTGCTGCTCCTCATTAGGGCTCTATTTATTAACATTATTTTTACTAAAATAAAGTGAAAAAGGGTGTTTTCACACCCTTTTCACATTATTTTAGTTTCACCTGTAGTTATTACAGGGCAATTGGAGTAGAATTAGTAAAATTCTACTCCAACCCCCAGTATCACTTATTTTTAGTAAAGCAGATCGCATTTCCCATAATTGTAATGGGAAATGTGATCTGTGTGCAAGTTACTAAAAATAAATTGTAAAAAAATACCGGGGGAAGCCCTGTGATAATAACGCCACCTGGAGGTGGCGTTATCCAGGGTCTCCCCCGGTTACCGGGCTCCCACTCTGCTCTAACGGGGAGAGCAGAGGTGGGAGCCGGTACAAGTAATCAGCTATGTGGTCTAAAGAGACCGCAAGCTGATTGCTGTAAAAAAAAGAAAAAAAAAATTAAACATTTTTTTTTTCACTTACCTGAATCCAGGGACCGGTGATCGGGCCTCCGGTGATGGCTCCTCTCCGGTCAGCTGGTTTCCCACAGTGCACTGGGGCCCGGTCATCAGGTGATCGGGCCCCAGTGCAGTATGGGAGATCACCTGATCGGGAAGCCCGGAGAAGACCACCGGAGGCCAGGAGGATGCAGGTAAGTGTAATGAAGGGAGGGGGGGGGTCGCGGGGGGGGGAGGGGGGGTCGCTGGGCTCCGCGATCGCGGGGGGCGGGGCTTAGCGCCGAGGGGCGGGGCTTAGCATCGGTGGGGGGGTAGTAGCGGTGCTCGGTCGGCGCATGCGCAGGCTCTTAGTCGCTGTATTTTTTCCGAAAATACCGCGACTGGAGTGCGGATGGGATCCGCAGGGACAGAGCTTTATCGCAAGCTCTGTCCTTGCAAGGGATTTATAGTAAATCCCTGTGATATTACCTGAATTCGCAATGCGAATTCACTCGGTAATATCACACTACAATCCGCATTCAATATGCGGATTGTAGTAAATAGAGCCCTTAGAGTGAGAAGCCCTGTCATGTAGCTCTTATAACAGTTTAAATAAACCATCAGCACTACAGCCACACAGAAGTCAAATGGGCTGAGGTCAGGTTTATATAGGGTTTAGATGGTTCTAGTCGACCGCATATCTGTGATGATAGATTTTAGATGCAAAATGTCATTAATCTCAATGGGCTGGGGGCTGTCTATTGTTTTGCTACTTTATTATTGCGAGTTTACAGTGAGATTGCAATTTGCTGACTATGACATGCGGTGAGTTGTATGCTTAATATGAGAAACATTTGAATGGTGTATTGTGCTGCAGCAAGAGTGGTATATGCAAGATTCGAGGGAGTTATCATGTACTCACAGTCTATTACATACGGTGACTCCAGGGGCATAGGAATGGGGGGAGGGGTGCAAAAGGCCAAGAACTACTCTAGGGCCTGGAGACCCTTTTTCTTTCATTTGGTATATAATTTTACGATAGTTGTAACAGTGACTGTAGATATAAAAAGACTCCCAATCCTATGTTAATTTTCATCAGTGTTTCTGGGGTTGGCCAACCCCAGTTTCATTGTTTATTTTACTATAAAAATGTATTTAGACATTATTAGACATTATTAAATAAATAGTATTATTAATATTAACTACCAATTAATACAATAGCTGTTAGAAAGATAGATAAATTCAACCGTTAATCTTAAAAATTTACATTTTTCATAGTGCCTAAACCTAACCTTCCTCCCTAAGAGCCTAACCCTAACCCTCCCTCTAGTGCCTAACCATAAACCCTAACCCTCCCCCTAGTGCCTAACCCTAAACCCTCCCCTCCCCTAGTGCCTGACCCTAACCCTCCCCCTAGTGCCTAACCCTATACCCTAACCCTCCCCCTAGTGCCTAACCCTAAACCCTCCCCTCCCCTAGTGCCTAACCCTAACCCTCCCCCTAGTGCCTAACCCTAAACCCTCTCCTCCCCTAGTGCCTAACCCTAAGCCTCCCCCTAGTGCCTAACCCTATACCCTAACCCTCCCCCTAGTGCCTAAACCCTCCCCTCCCCTTAGTGCCTAACCCTAACCCTCCCCCTAGTGCCTTACCCTAACCCTCCGCCTAGTGCCTGACCCTAAACCCTTCCCTCCCCTAGTGCCTAACCCTAACCTTCCCCCTAGTGCCTAACCCTAAACCCTAACCCTCCCTCTAGTGCCTAACCCTAAACCCTAACCCTCCCCACAAGTGCTGAACCGTAAACCCTAATCCTGCCCCTAGTGCCTAACCCTAAACACTAACCCTCCCCCTAGTGCCTAACCCTCCCCCTAGTGCCTAACCCTAAACCCTAACCCTCCCCACAAGAGCTTAACCCTAAACCCTAACCCTCCCCCTAGTGCCTAACCCTAAACCCTCTCCTCCCCTAGTGCCTAACCCTAAGCCTCCCCCTAGTGCCTAACCCTATACCCTAACCCTCCCCCTAGTGCCTAAACCCTCCCCTTAGTGCCTAACCCTAACCCTCCCCCTAGTGCCTAACCCTAACCCTCCCCCTAGTGCCTAACCCTAAACCCTAACCCTCCCCCGAGTGCCTAACCCTAAACCCTAACCCTCCCCACAAGTGCTTGACCCTAAACCCTAACCCTCCCCCTAGTGCCTAACCCTAAACCCTAACCCTCCCCCTAAGTGTGGAGAGTCCGGCGCTGGGATTCTAAGCACCAGCATCCCATGTGCCGTGATATTGATTGCATCCTGTCACTGCCTCAATGGTCACTGGAAAATGCAGCTTCCCATACTCGTGTATCTGCTTATGCTTACTGCAATTGTGATAGCAAAATGACTGGCGCGTCTAAGAAAGGAAAAAAAATGTGTGTGCAAGAAGGAAATATACGCAGAACAAACATGACAATAACGTAATTTTTGGTAAACAGAAACTACAACAATTGGCGAGTTCAAATATAGCTATTATCGCTTCATCCCCATCTTCATTTCATTTATCCCCATTCATTTATTTGTAGAAGTTAATTGGGGGAGCAAAACATAGTCTTTGCCCACCCAACAGAAATCATGGGGGGCACCTGCCCCCCTCCCCCTGACAGGGGCGCCGAGAGGGGGGGGGAGCGGTTACAGATTACCGGGGCCCGGGCTTCCTAAGGGGCCCGGCGGGGGCCCGGGTCCGGCGCCGCTCCCCCTCCCTCACAGCAGCCCAGCACACAGCATGTGCTGAGCTGCAGTGGAGACTGCTCGTGGCTGCCACAGCAGTCTCCTATGCCTGTGGGGGGGAGCGATCACACTGATCGCGCCCCCCCTGGCTTTGAGCAGGGCTGGCTTTTTTTTCCATAAAGGGGCGTGGCCACACCTCCGGCGATTAGGCCACGCCCCCTATTACCCGGGCCCGCCGCTGCTCTCAGCGGGCCTGCCCCCTGATTCCTATACTCCGGGTGATTCCAATCTCACAGGAATCTCACTACAATCTCACACATGTAGCAAACTCACGTCTGATTACATTTACCTCCTAGATCATTTTTTTTTAGCTTTTTTATGACAATCTAATAAGTATACCAAAAAATAAAAGCAGAAAAAAGTGGATATGCATTGTGTTGTATTTTACATAGACATGTCTTTTATATATCCTTGTAGCATGGAGTAGATTTCCCATAGGCTTTATCAGGAGATTTCCTGGTAGGCCGAACCAATCACAGGACCACTGAAGGCAATTTTTCAATATTAAATTTATTCTTACTTCCCTCTCCGTCTATTCCTGCTCAACTCTAACCCCCTCCCTACAATGTGCACACCGGTGAAAGTGAACTCCTCAGACCCAGTAAACCTCTAAGCATTAAGACACAGGGGTCTATTTACTAAGCTTTGGATGGAGATAAGGTGGACGGAGGTAAAATACCAACTAACCAGCTCCCAACTGTCATTTTTCAAACACAGCCTGTGACATGGCAGTTAGGAGCTGATTTAATGGTACTTTACATTCGTTCACTTTACAGTATCTCCATCTAAAGCTCAGTAAATAGACCCCACAGTCTGGTCCAAGAGAGCAGATGGGGAGTGATGGCTGCTGGATTCAGGTGAGTTTGTCAAACACTCACACTTACCAAGTCTGTGCATTCCCTGGTGGACTTTACATATAGAGGTGTAATATACATTTAACTTTAATGCATGACTTGCTGTGTACAGACTTCTGAATTCTCTCCTGCAACTTTTATTATACAGGTTTTATCACTATGTGCACCATTAATAAATTCAACAGCTAAATCTCAGAATGATGAATCTGTACTTTCAGGGGTGGACCCATGGGTCAGTAAATAGTTACATTTAGGAACAACCATATTGCAACTAAATTAATAGAAATTTTATACATCAGAAAACATTATGTCCTGTTCCATTTATGTATTGCTGAGGCACCTTGTGCCTCAGGGATGTTGCTAGCTGCCTGTAAATTGATATAATGCATTATTACAGATTTATGATTGTACCCAATTGTACATTTTAGTGTTGTTGTGTTGGTAGCTGGGTATAGTAAGCTGTGTGTCATGGCAACTTGTAATTTTTTATCTATCTATCTATCTATCTATCTATCTATCTATGTCACATGTACATTTAAAAATCAGGAGTTAACAGGAAACCCCTTAGTGACGTGTGATGTCACACACCATCCGTGCTTTGATAGAGGAGAGGACACACGCCTAATGGCAGCATCTAGATGCCCTTCACAGCAGGGGTCAGGGAGTGGTCAGGGCACAAAGTTGGGATCTGTCTATGGTGGGGTGATGGGGGCTGGCTGAGGAAGGTGATGGGGCTGGATTGTAATGGGAGTTGAGTGCTGAGGAAGATGGTGGGGCTGGCTGAGGTAGGTGATATGGGCTGATGTAGGTGATGTGGGCTGAGGAAAGTGATGTGGGCTGAGGAAGGTGATGTGGGCTGCGGAATGCAATGGTGGCTGAGGATGGTGATGGTTGCTGAGGAAGGTTATGGGAGCTGAGGAAGGTGATGGGGGTTGAGGTAGGTGATGTGGGCTGAGGTAGGTGATGTGGGCTGCGGAAGGTGATAGCGGCTGAGGAAGGTGATGGGGCTGCTGAAGGTGATGGGGGCTAAGAACGGTGATGTGGGCTGAGGAAGGTCATTTGGGCTGAGGAAAGTGATGTGGGCTGAGGAAGGTGATGTGGGCTGCGGAAGGTGTTGTGGGCTGAGGAAGGTGATGGGAGCTGAGGATGGTGATGGGGGCTGAGGAAGGTGATGTGGGCTGCTGAAGGTGATGGGGCTGAGGATGGTGATGGGGGCTGAGGAAGGTGATTTGGGCTGCGGAAGGTGATGTGTTCTGCGGGAGGTGATGGGAGCTGAGGATGGTGATGGGGCTGAGGAAGGTGATGTGGGCTGCTTATGTTGATGGGGCTGAGGATGGTGATGGGAGCTGTGGAAGGTGATATGGGCTGATGAAGGTGATGTGGGCTGCGGAAGGTGTTGTGGGCTGAGGAAGGTGATGGGAGCTGAGGAAGGTGATAGGGGCTGATGAAGGTGATGTGGGCTGTGGAAGGTGATGTGGGCTGAGGAAGGTGATGGGGGCTGAGGAAGGTGATGTGGGCTGAGGAAGGTGATGGGGATGAGGAAGCTGATGTGGGCAGAGGAAGGTGATGTGGGCTGCGGAAGGTGATGGGGGCTGAGGAAGGTGATGAGAGGCTGATGGGGGTGATGAGGGGATGAGGACAGTGATGAGGTGCTGAGGGAGGGAGTGGGACCAAGTTCCAACCCACTGGTCTGGACTTACTAGAGGGATACCCTCACTGGTCTGGAATTTCTGAAGCAATTGGAGGCTGGTCTCCTGTAATTAGCTTTGCAGCTATCCGTGACAGCCTAGCAGGTGAGGTCACTCAGTCTTGTGTAGGGGACTGGGGAGAAACAATGTTTGTTTTTATCTATTTTCTGGCTATGGATTCAACGAATCAGTGTGTTATTTTATTTCCTGTGGGAGCAAACATTGAATCACTGGAGGGGGGCTCAAGTTTCTTAGTTTGCCAGGGACACTTGGACCCCTATATACACCCCTGCTTATCACTCACAATAAGATCTAAAGTGATCCATTCACTAAACCCAAAAATGATTGGCAAGATATCAGCCGATTTGACCTACCATGTGTGTGGGGGGCCATATTGAATGATAGCCCTTAACTGTAACTTGACAATCGAGTGAATTGGCAGGATCATCCAGTTTGTGGCCACCTGAACATTGTAGCTGTGGCGGTAAGATCTGCATTTATGCTTTCTGAAACAATTACAGGAGAGACATTAGGAAAAATGGCCACTTGCATTACCTTTAGTAACTTTTTAATAACTTTAATGTGAAACATCTCTTATACTACTGAGCTGCTAATGATTCTTGATGATTGTCCAAACAAAGTAATTCAGCCAAGACAAGTGTATGACTACCCGATCCAAAAGAAAGGTAAAAATGTAAAGGGTATTACATTGTAAAATTAGATAAATACATAAAAGAATAAAGAAATGTGAAGTGTATAAAGAGAATACTTCATGTTGTATCTATTTGTCTATACATCAGTAGATGGTATGAGTTATAAATATATACTGTATATATATTTTGTTTAATATACTTTCCTTTCTCTTGTGGAATCCTGGACATACTGTACTGTTCAGATTATGGGGCTATACTTATTAAAGACATAGGCCCTCATTCAGAGCCGCTCGTTAGCGGCAGTACGCTCGTTCCGAGCGATGTTTGCACATCTGCGCATGCGTACGGTTTTTAGTACGCATGCGCGAACCAGTCAGTGCGGCCAAAAATCGTTTGTACGCTATATAGCGAGTGCCTGCTATTTTGAGTGACAGAATGAGGCGTATGTGGGTGGTAACAGGGGAAGGTGCTTGAAAATGGGGAGTGGAGATCCGAACGCAGGCGTGCTTAAAGGTCAAAACGGGCGTATTATGGGTGTGCATAATTAATACAGCAGCGTCATTGACCACGTCACTGGGTTATTTTATAGCCAGAACTGCTCGCAAATTTGTGGTAGCAAACACCAACCACAAGAATAGCGAGCAGTTCATACGCTGGTCGATGTACTCGATTAATCTAATAAATAGCGGACATGACGTATGGTGCGAGCGGCCAGGGGGCGTTTTTAACAAATAAACGAGCGTATGTTTTGCTCGCTCGTTCAGACTTAGAGGTGTGAACAGACTGCAATTTGCGAACGGATCATTTGAATAGCCACCCCTTGTTTTTGAACGAACGACCGCAAATAGCGAACGGCTCTGAATGAGGGCCATAAAGCTCTATATCCTGCAAAAAATTAGACATTTTCACTGGATTTTTTCCTATTTATCAATTTTCCCATCCTGGTGAAGGCTGTCTCCAGCAATTTCAAGTGATAGTCCTGACTGAGGGCAATCTGCTATACAATACTTCCCCTTGCAAACCATAGGGATGCCAATTTATCATGGACAGCTGCACTACCTCAACTGTCCTCTGTGACTCTGACGTCTATTTACTAAGCCATGGATGGAGATAAAGTGAATGGAGATAAGAGTCATTTAGCTCCTAATTTCTGTTTTTGAAAAGTGACAGTTAGGAGCTGGTTGGTTGGTACTTTATCTCCATCTACTTTATCTCCATTCAAGGCTTATTAAATTGATCCCTTTATCTTTATGATAAATTGCAGTAAATGTCTAGTGCTGAGATAAGCAGCAACAGAAAATATTCCTTTATAGTGCAGACTTAATAAATAGGTCACCTATGATTAGTGTATACATACTGTAGTAGTATGTATTGAATTTTGTAACCTCTACAGTCTCTAAAACACAGCCCTGGATTCCATAGTCTCTGGACTATTTTGAAATGTTTATCATTTAACAGCTTTAACCACTGCTCCCTTTAAGCATAATATTCAGAAATTAAAACATGAAAAGGTGACTTTAAATGAAGGACTGCATGCATTAAATGGCGGTGTACCCTTAAGGACTGCATGCATTAAATGGTGGTGTACCCTGAGGGACTGCATGCATTAAATGGCGGTGTACCCTAAAGGACTGCATGCATTAAATGGCGGTGTACCCTGAAGGACTGCATGCATTAAATGGCGGTGTACCCTGAGAGACTGCATGCATTAAATGGTGGTGTACCCTGAGGGACTGCATGCATTAAATGGTGGTGTACCCTGAGGGATTGCATGCATTAAATGGCGGTGTACCCTGAGAGACTGCATGCATTAAATGGTGGTGTACCCTGAGAGACTGCATGCATTAAATGGCGGTGTACCCTGAAGGACTGCATGCATTAAATGGCGGTGTACCCTGAGAGACTGCATGCATTAAATGGCGGTGTACCCTGAGAGACTGCATGCATTAAATGGTGGTGTACCCTGAGAGACTGCATGCATTAAATGGCGGTGTACCTTGAGAGACTGCATGCATTAAATGGCGGTGTACCTTAAGAGACTGCATGCATTAAATGGCGGTGTACCTTGAGAGACTGCATGCATTAAATGGCGGTGTACCCTGAGGGACTGCATGCATTAAATGGCGGTGTACCCTGAAGGACTCCAAGGATCTGTAGATTGTTTCCTAGGAAGTTAGATGTTTAGGATTATCATTTAGGATTGCTTATCTCACAGGGAACAATGCTTGCAATGCATTTTGGTAAAGCTGTATTAGCTATTGAGGCATATAAAACAGATGCCTATGGCAGGATGTATCTCAAAACCATTCTTTGATGTTTTGTTTGTCTTTGTATATCTTTTTTTTTTGCTTCTTGGTCTATAATAACCACCTGGTTTTCATAATATAAATAGGTGAAGTTGGAGGTTTGGGATTTTGTAGCTTATCAAGAGTGGAGCTCTCCTGTTTGCGGAGTGTATGCTCTGGAACCATTCATACACATGTTCAAGAGATGCAAAGTTTCAAGAGGATTTGCTGGCTATGCAGAGTTGGACAGAAACATCCAGGTGTATATTTGCACCAAGTGTTAGCTGGTGCAAGCAGTGGCGTAACTAGGGTATTTGGAGACCAGGACAAGCTGAAAAATGGAGCCTCCCTATGTGCATGCGACAAAAAAGTGGGCATGGTCACATACCACAAGTGACGTAGCCACTGAGAAATAGGGCGTCTCATCATGACACACCAACGTTTCTCGTCACTCTGGGTGCAATCCTTTCCATTCCATATGCACCTTAATGCTCCCAGTAGTAGTGACCCTTATACAGTGCCCATTATGCCGTGCCCCTAGTAGTAATGCCCCTCATGCAATGCCAGCCAGTGGCGCTCCCCATGCTGCTGCTCCGATGGCGCCCGGAGCACGTACCCTGCCCGACCCCCCGCAGTTACGCCACTGGGTACACCCTAATAATGATGACAAATGTCAAAATTTATGGGTCAATTAAGTTAGGGGAGAGCAGGGTGAAGTGCCATTGTAAGCAAGGAAATGCCAGCACCGTATCTCGCCATCTTCTCAACTCCATCTCACACTGGACTCACAGATATTTGTACCCAGCCCTAAGTGCTGGGCTTCCGTAAGTGCCGCTTATGCAACCAAATCGACCCTTAAATGTACAGATAATGAATGGGTGAAGTGACAAGATGCATACAATTCTACATATGAGTGAACATACAAATGCAATGCAGAAGCTACTGCGGTCAATCTGAGTTCAACTCAGCAGCAGGAGCTATGACTCATAGGATACACTGTCACTGATTTAAGGTCTATTTACACAGAATGCCTAGTGCAGAATTAACTCCTACATTCCCTGATATATTTCCTTTTAAGTTGTACTTTTATATACAATAATATGTAATATTTTATTCTAATTAGCACACAGTGAAAATCTATGGGGTTGGCTTCAAAGAGTTGCTTCCCAGGAGAGGTGACAGAGTGTAAGACGTTAAAGAAGTTTGAAGCTTTCGGGGGTAGGCACAAGGGACGGGCACAGCAAAGCCTGGGGTACACTGTGAGAAGTCTTCCTTTTTAATTCAGCTACTGCAGTAACCCTCGGGAATCAGTGACTGCATACAGCATTGTCTCTGATTATGTATTAAGCCCTAAGGTTGCTGTGGAAACTTTATTTCTTTTATAACTGATTTAATGCATTTTGCAACTGTCACATTCCTGAAAGTCCACAAAGCTAAATCAGAGAAGAAGTTATAAAGTTCTCTGCAGCTTATCTAGCCTAAATAATGACTACACAGCTTGGCACTTAATCCCGGCTTAGGCAACTTGTTTTACAGTTCAGCAACTGTTGAAAAGACCTGGATGTCTACAGTATAGCAGGGTACACACTATACGAACCGTTACACGATATAGCATATGGATCGTGCAGTGTGTACACCTGATCGATCATTGCCGATGGTTGTTCATTACATCGTCCTAACTGCTGTTCTGCACAGCCGATGGGACAATGCCATGAAAGACACCATGCTGCTACATGCAGCATTTAACGATATATTGTGTTGTCCTACAGCGTATTGTGCAGTGTGTATAGCGCGCACGATGTATCATTACATTGCGTAGTTCTGTCGCTGGATAAACACATCATATAGTTTGTCCCAGCTTTAGCCTAACCCAAAGCCACACAAGATTCTTGCCACTCGCATCAGGTATACTTACAGCATCCACCACCTACATCTCAAAGGTGTTACAGGTTACCTCTTTTTCAAGTGGTAATATACAACAACACAGAAGGTTTATTTTTTATTTTTAGAAGAAAAGGAGGCTGAATAAGCCTGACATGGGTATATCATGAGACTGGGAGCTGGATTGTAAGGAGGGTATACGTTCAGGAAGCAGGCCGTCGCAATGCCGACAGCCGGCTTCCCAACTACTTATTGCTGGCGAGGTTAAATGACAGGCGTCTAAATCTAGATGCCTGTCATTTTACCGATGCCGGGATACTGGTACCCAGCATCCCGTTCGAAGTGATGCCGGGGCGCCGGGCGTGGACAGCTGCGGGGGGGGGGGAGGGTTAGGTTAGGGGCTCCGGGTGGGGACTTAGGGTTAGGCACCACCCTGGGAGGATAGGGTTAGGCTACGGTGAGGGAGGGTTAGGGTTAGGCACCCCTGGGGGGGCGTTAGGGTTAGGCACTACCCCGGGGGACTTAGGTTTAGGCAGCGGGGAAGGGGTGGTTGGGTTTAGGCACTTAGAGGGGGGATTAGGGTTAGGCACAGGTGGGTAGTTTAGGGTTAGGCACCCTAAAGGAGGGTTAGGGTTAGGGGGTAGAATTCGATTAGTTTATACTTACCTTTAGGCCGATCAGGATTTCCTCCTCTGTCGGGCTGCCGTTGCCGGCCGGCAGTAAATCATACCGAATGCGTAAGGAGGTCTCATGTTTAGTGTTAGCCTAGTTTACATGATTCAAGTCTCTCTGTGGAAAAATCAACCCCCACCATCCCTTTTATTATGAATTTCCATTTTGGCAACTTACTTATGGCGGGTGCAGTTGTTCTGTTTTGGGTACACTCACTTTGGTTGAAGTCTGAACCACCATCTTACCAGGTGATTTCTTATGTTGTAAGGTTAGTACCTATTAAAAGCACCCATAGCGTAGTCCCTGCCCACATTGCGTGTGTTGCGTTTCAGCTAGTGCTTACTAGATGCCCATTTCTTGTCACCATCTTTTCATTTGTTACTTAATTTAATAAATAGTTGACATTATTAATGGCATTTTGGTATATGTGTCATCGTTTTAAGTTTAAAGGAATATGTGACTCACACACACACGATATAAAATCCCGGCTATATCGGGATGCCGCTGTTCAGAATACCGACAGCTGCATCCTGACAGCCAGTATCCCAACACCCACAGGAATGCACGTAAATATATTGCTAATCCCTACCCTAGCCCACCCCAGTGCCTAACCCTAACCTCCCCCCTAGTGCCTAAGCTTAACCTTCCCCTCCCCATACCCTAAACCTAAGACCTCCTCCATGGTGCCTAAACCTTACCTCCGTCCCTAGTGCCTATACCTAACCTCCCCCTCCCCGCACCCTAATCCTAGCACTCCCTCCCCTGCCTAATCCTAGCCTAACCCTAATCCCGCTACCTAACCTCCCCTAACACCACGATTCTTACCTTCAGGATGCCGGCGGTTGGGATACTGGTATCGGGATCCCGACCTGTCGGGATTTCGGTGCCGGTATACAGACCGTCGGCATCCCACATGCCGTGATGCCGACTACATCCCCACACGACACCCATCAGCCATTAGTAGGTGTAAACTTGAATTGCTGGAAGTTATGATAAAAATGTCAGGTTTATATAATACAGAAAGAGGCTGGGATTTGGCAGTAAAAGTCTATATATTGACATAATTCAACTTTCAATAACACCGTCGACCTCTCAAAATATATACCAGTCTTACTGTAATACTCGCACACAAAGAAAACTATCTGCCAGATCAGACACCGAGTGATCTTTGGACATCTGTGTCCTTTCTGCATCATTAAACATGTTTATTTCTCTCTCTGCTGAGCTATCATTTATAGGAAGAGGCTATTGCCTTTGGCTTTATCACTCTCTTTTCTCTCATATCCTGCCCATTGCTCTCTTGTGATCTTTTCACTCACGTGTAACTTCCGGGAATTTTCTGTTTTATATGTCCACCAGTTTCCTCTACTTTGATGCATTATTATTTTTTCTTTTAAAGCCTTTTCTCATGCTCTTCCTGTTTGTTTTATTATTATTCACAGCTTCAATAAAGTTAAAGCAAAATTGTAAACAATTTTCTAATGATTATATTGTGTATTTAATTTGATCTTATCCATAGAGTTCAAGTAGTCAATGTTACCTGGTAGAATCAGACCTCTGGGACCTTCTTCAAACAAAGGTTCCTTCTGATACCTGATACAAAAGCATTTGATAGTCTGATAATAGTCAGAATAGCCCAAGAGGCAGCTGCTCATGTGCATTCTGCTAGCAGACTCCAAACATGCAGTTTATAGAACCAATATATATTAGGGGTGAGCGGGTTCGGATTTCTGAAATCCGAACCCCCCGAGCCCCCCCAATCCGAGTCCAATCCGAGTCAGGCTCGACTTTTCCCGCCTGACTCGGATCTGAAATCGAGGCAAAACGTCATCATCCCGCCTTCCGAGTCTCGCGGGTTTTGGATCCTATATAAGGTACCCGCGTCGGCGCCATTTTCTCACTCGGCTGTGGACAGTGAAGAGGGAGGGTGGGAGTTAGGGCTGTGTAGTGTAGTGTAGTGTAGTGCTGCTGTTGTCCACTACTTCAAAGTCCATAGGGGCTGGCTGTGTTGTGCTGTGCTGCTGTTGTTAATAGGGGCTGTGTCCACTACTTCAAAGTCCATAGGGGCTGGCTGGACTGTGTTGTGCAGTCAGTTCTCAATAGGGGCTGTGTCCACTCCAAAGTCCTGTGCAGTGTCCCAGTCCTAAAGGGGTGCTGTAGTGTTGTCCAGGGGGTGCTCTGTCCATCAGGGGTGCTCCCCCCAAGTGCTAAAAAAATAATATATTTTCTGTGTTTGTGAATTGTGTGCGCAGTAGCCGCACGTGCATCAACAAAGTAGTGCCAAGCGTGCGCCTGTGTCATAAGTAAAGGGCCGGCTGGCTTGACCGTTAAAGGGTGCTGTAACCCCCGAAAGTACACTCCAGTCCAAACCAAAAAAATAATTATTTTCTGTGTTTGTGAATTGTGTGCGCAGTAGCCGCACGTGCATCAACAAAGTAGTGCCAAGCGTGCGCCTGTGTCATAAGTAAAGGGCTGGCTGGCTTGACCGTTAAGGGTGCTGTAACCCCCAAAAGTACACTCCAGTCCAAACCAAAAAAAAAATTATTTTCTGTGTTTGTGAATTGTGTGCGCAGTAGCCGCACGTGCATCAACAAAGTAGTGCCAAGCGTGCGCCTGTGTCATAAGTAAAGGGCCGGCTGGCTTGACCGTTAAGGGTGCTGTAACCCCTGAAAGTACACTCCAGTCCAAACCAAAAAAAAAATTATTTTCTGTGTTTGTGAATTGTGTGCGCAGTAGCCGCACGTGCATCAACAAAGTAGTGCCAAGCGTGCGCCTGTGTCATAAGTAAAGGGCCGGCTGGCTTGACCGTTAAAGGGTGCTGTAACCCCCAAAGTACACTCCAGTCCAAACCAAAAAAAAAATTATTTTCTGTGTTTGTGAATTGTGTGCGCAGTAGCCGCACGTGCATCAACAAAGTAGTGCCAAGCGTGCGCCTGTGTCATAAGTAAAGGGCCGGCTGGCTTGACCGTTAAAGGGTGCTGTAACCCCCGAAAGTACACTCCAGTCCAAACCAAAAAAAATTTATATTCTGTGTTTGTGAATTGTGTGCGCAGTAGCCGCACGTGCATCAACAAAGTAGTGCCAAGCGTGCGCCTGTGTCATAAGTAAAGGGCCGGCTGGCTTGACCGTTAAAGGGTGCTGTAACCCCCAAAGTACACTCCAGTCCAAACCAAAAAAAAATTTATTTTCTGTGTTTGTGAATTGTGTGCGCAGTAGCCGCACGTGCATCAACAAAGTAGTGCCAAGCGTGCGCCTGTGTCATAAGTAAAGGGCCGGCTGGCTTGACCGTTAAAGGGTGCTGTAACCCCCGAAAGTACACTCCAGTCCAAACCAAAAAAAAAATTATTTTCTGTGTTTGTGAATTGTGTGCGCAGTAGCCGCACGTGCATCAACAAAGTAGTGCCAAGCGTGCGCCTGTGTCATAAGTAAAGGGCCGGCTGGCTTGACCGTTAAGGGTGCTGTAACCCCCGAAAGTACACTCCAGTCCAAACCAAAAAAAAAATTATTTTCTGTGTTTGTGAATTGTGTGCGCAGTAGCCGCACGTGCATCAACAAAGTAGTGCCAAGCGTGCGCCTGTGTCATAAGTAAAGGGCCGGCTGGCTTGACCGTTAAGGGTGCTGTAACCCCCGAAAGTACACTCCAGTCCAAACCCCAAAAAAAATTATTTTCTGTGTTTGTGAATTGTGTGCGCAGTAGCCGCACGTGCATCAACAAAGTAGTGCCAAGAGTGCGCCTGTGTCATAAGTAAAGGGCCGGCTGGCTTGACCGTTAAAGGGTGCTGTAACCCCCAAAGTACACTCCAGTCCAAACCAAAAAAAAAATTATTTTCTGTGTTTGTGAATTGTGTGCGCAGTAGCCGCACGTGCATCAACAAAGTAGTGCCAAGCGTGCGCCTGTGTCATAAGTAAAGGGCCGGCTGGCTTGACCGTTAATGGGTGCTGTAACCCCCGAAAGTACACTCCAGTCCAAACCAAGAAAAAATTATTTTCTGTGTTTGTGAATTGTGTGCGCAGTAGCCGCACGTGCATCAACAAAGTAGTGCCAAGCGTGCGCCTGTGTCATAAGTAAAGGGCCGGCTTGCTTGACCGGTAAGGGTGCTGTAACCCCCAAAGTACACTCCAGTCCAAACCAAAAAAAAATTATTTTCTGTGTTTGTGAATTGTGTGCGCAGTAGCCGCACGTGCATCAACAAAGTAGTGCCAAGCGTGCGCCTGTGTCATAAGTAAAGGTCCGGCTGGCTTGACCGTTAAGGGTGCTGTAACCCCCGAAAGTACACTCCAGTCCAAACCAAAAAAAAAAATATTTTCTGTGTTTAGCCGCACATATATATCAAATCGATATAACATAAATGGAGGACCAAACTTTCTCCGATAAAAATAAAATAGAGAAAGATCAAGAACCACTTCCTCCTAGTGCTGAAGCTGCTGCCACTAGTCATGACATAGACGATAACATGCCATCAACGTCGTCTGCCAAGGCCGATGCCCAATGTCATAGTAGAGGGCACATACAATCCCAAATGGCAAAGTTCAGGAAAATGACCTTGAAAAAGACATTTAAATCAGCTGAAGAGAAACGTAAACTTGCCAATATGCCATTTACGACACGGAGTGGCAAGGAACGGCTAAGGTCGATCCCTAGTATGTTCATGACTAGTGGTTCAACTTCACATGACGATGGAAGCCCTCCTCCCACTAAAAAAATCAAAAGAGTTAAGCTGGCAAAAGCACAGCGAAGAACTGTGCTTTCTAAGAAGATATCACAAATCCCCAAGGAGAGTCCAAGTGTGGTGGTGGTTGCGATGCCTGACCTTCCCAGCACTGGACGGGAAGAGGTGGCTCTTTCCACCATTTGCACGCCCCCTGCAAGTGCTGAAAGGAGCACCCACAGTCCACTTGCTGATATGCAAATTGAAGATGTCACTGTTGAAGTACAACAGGATGAGGATACTGGTGTAGCTGGCGCTGAGGAGGAAGTTGGCGAGGAGGATTCTGATGGTGATGTGGTTTGTTTAAATCAGGCTCCGGGGGAGACAGTTGTTGTCCGTGGGATGAAAAAGCCCATCACGGTCATGCCTGGGCAGAAGACCAAACATTCCACCTCTTTGGTCTGGCAATATTTCTATCCAAATCCTGACAACAACTGTCTTGCCATATGTACCATATGTAAAGGTGAAATAAGTAGGGGTAGGGACGTCAACCACCTAGGAACATCCTCCCTTATACGGCACCTGCAGCGCGTTCATAAAATGTTACTGTCAAGTTCAGAAACTTTGGCTAAGACCGTAAGCAGTCCAGGGACACCTAAATCCCGTTGTCCTGTTGTATCCAAGCGCCTGCAAACCACACCGTCAACTCCCTCCTCGTCAATTTCCTCCTTAGTCAGGATCGGAAGTAGTCCTGCAGGCCATGTCACTGGCATGACTGACTCTCCAATCCGGGATTCCTCTGGAGGATCCTGCATTGCTACGCCTACTGCTGCCGCTGCTGCTGTTGCTGCTGCTGGGAGTCGTTCATCATCCCAGAGAGGAAGTAGGAACACCACTACTTTTACTAAACAATTGACCCTCCAACAGTCCTTAGCGAGGAGGATGAAGTACGACAGCAGTCATCCTGAAGCAAAACGTATAACTGAGGCCTTGACTGCTATGTTGGTGTTAGACGTGCATCCGGTATCCGCCATTAGTGCAGTGGGATTTAGACAATTGATGGAGGTAGTGTGTCCCCGGTTCCAAATCCCGTCTAGATTCCACTTCACTAGGCAGGCGATACCGAGACTGTACAGAAACGTCAGAAAAAGTGTCCTCAGTGTCCTGAAGAATGCAGTTGTGCACAATGTCCACTTAACCACGGACATGTGGACAAGTGGAACAGGGCAGACTAAGGACTATATGACTGTGACAGCCCACTGGGTAGATGTATCACCTTACGCAGCAACAGCAGCAGCGTCACCAGTAGCAGCATCTCAGAAACGCCAGCTCGTTACAAGGCAGGCTACGCTGTGTATCACCGGTTTCAGTAAGAGGCACACCACCGACAACCTCTTAGAGAAACTGAGGGAAATCATCGCCCAGTGGCTTACCCCACTTAGACTCTCCTGGGGATTTGTGATATCTGACAACGCCACCAATATTGTGCGGGCATTACATCTGGGCAAATTCCAGCATGTCCCATGTTTTGCTCACACAATAAACTTGGTGGTGCAGAATTTTCTGAAAAGCGACAGGGGCGTGCAGGAGACGCTTTGGGTGGCCCGAAAAATTTCTGGCCACTTTCGCCATTCAGCGACTGCGTGCCGAAGACTGGAGCGCCAGCAAACACTCTTGAACCTGCCCCGCCATCACCTGAAGCAAGAGGTTGTGACGCGGTGGAACTCAACCCTCTATATGCTTCAGAGGATGGAGGAGCAGCAAAAGGCCATACAAGCCTATACATCCACCTATGACATAGGCAAAGGAGGGGGTATGCACCTGACTCAAGCGCAGTGGAGAATGATTTCCGTGTTGTGCAAGGTTCTCCAGCCCTTCGAACTTGCCACACGTGAAGTCAGTTCAGACACAGCCAGCTTGAGTCAGGTCATTCCCCTCATCAGGCTTTTGCAGAAGCAGCTGGAGAAAGTGAAGGAGGAGCTAAGACGGAGCGATTCCGCTCGGCATGTGGGACTTGTGGATGAAGCCCTTCATTCGCTTTGCCAGGATTCCAGGGTGGTCAATCTGTTGAAATCAGACCACTACATTTTGGCCACCGTGCTTGATCCTAGGTTTAAAGCCTATGTGGTGTCTCTCTTTCCGGCCGACACAAGCCTGCAGAGGTGCAAAGACCTGCTGGTGAACACACTGTCAGCTGAAGCGGAACGTGACACGTCAACAGCTCCTTCTTCATTTTCTCCCGCAACTGGGGCTGCCAGGAAAAAACTTAGGTATCCTAAGCAACCCGCTGGCGGTGATGCAGGGCAGGCAGGACCAAGTTTGGACATCTGGTCCGGACTGAAGGACCTGGCAACAATTTCTGACATGTCTACTGTCACTGCATATGATACTGTCACCATTGACAGAATGGTGGAGGATTACATCGGTGACAGCATCCAAGTAGGCATGTCAGACAGTCCATACCTGTACTGGCAGGAAAAAGAGGCAATTTGGAGGCCCCTGTACAAGCTGGCTCTATTTTACCTGAGTTGCCCCCCCTCCAGTGTGTACTCCGAAAGAGTGTTTAGTGCAGCCGGGAACCTTGTCAGCGAAAGGCGTAGGAGGTTGCTTCCACAGAATGTGGAGAAGATGATGTTCATCAAAATGAATTATCAGCTCTTCCAGGGAGACCAGCCTCCAGAAGGTACAGAGGGACCTGTGGTGGTGGATTCAAGTGGGGACGAGTTAATACTTTGTGAGGATGAGGATGTACACACTGAAGAGGGTGAGGAATCGGTGGATGAGGAGGATGAGGATGACATCTTGCCTCCGTAGAGCCAGTTTGTGCAGGGACACATTAATTGCCAGCTTGTTTTGTGGGGGCCCAAACGAACCAATCATTTCAGCCACAGTTGTGTGGCAGACCCTGGCGCTGAAATGATTGATTTGTTAAAGTGTGCATGTCCTGTTTATACAAGCTAAGGGTGAATGGGAGGGCCCAAGGACAATTCCATCTTGCACTTCTTTTTTTTCTTTGCATTATGTACAGTTTGGGGCCTAGTTTTTCTAACTGCCATCCTGTCTGCCACTGCAGTGTCACTCCTAGATGGGTCACGTGTTTGTGCCGCCCACTCGTGTCGCTTAGCATAGTCATCCAGCTACCTCGGTGCAACCTTTTGGACATAAAAACACTATTGTGAGGTGTGAGGTGTTCAGAATAGACTGGAAATGAGTGGAAATTAAGGTTATTGAGGTTAATAATAGCATAGGAGCAGAGAAACCAACAAATTCTGTGATTTTAGCTGTTTTTATGCTTTTTTTAAAAAAAATACAGATCCAAAACACAAAACCCAGAACCCAAAACACGGAAGGGTGGTTTTGGCAAAACCAATCCAGATCCAAAACACGAAGAAAGATCCAGATCCAAAACCAAAACACAAAACACGAAAAGTGGCCGGTGCACACCCCTAATATATATATATGCATACAATAGACACTGCTATACTTCACCATATCAACAGGACTCAACAACACAACATTGAGGAAACATGTTTAAACCTTCACCAAGCAGGAGTCCTTCACTGGAATTTCAGTGATTAAAAATAAAGCTATTATTATTATTATCCTTTATTTATATGGTGCTACAAAGGTTCCGCAGCGCCTTATACAGTACATAAATGAGTACACAAGAAAAAAAGTTAATAGTAATATAAAACAATGCAGGACAAGGACATGGTTTATAAACATTGCTGCATAACACAAGCAGCAGCACGTCAGCAACCATGTGTTAGGTGCCATTTGGGGAGTTAGAAGTAAATGTTAGTATAAGTAGGGGGACGAGAAGCACATAAGGGAAGAGGGCCCTGCTTGTGAGAGCTTACATTCTAAAGGGGAGGGGCAGACAGACAGGGGCTACACAGGTGGGGTAGATAGTGAGGAAGGAGCATGGCACAGTGGTTTAGGATATATGCTGCGGAATGTGTGTGCTTTAAGATGACCTTAAGTTATGTTAAAATTAAGTCCTTAGTTCATATATCTCTATAACAAAAAAATATATAAAATTTCTGAGTTATTTACATGAGAAATTTACAAAATAAAGTTGTTGCACAGTTACATTTTAGCATCTAAATAAATCCAGCTAAAAATGTGGCTATTATTGGACGGTATGCAGTCGGGAAGCCAGCAGACCTAATCCCGACAGCTGGCTTCCCGACTGTCAAATCCCGGCAAGAGTCTAAAGACAGGCGTCAATATGCCGACGGCTGCCATTAGACATACGCTGGGAGCCCGACGCCCGGCATCCCGATCGAAGGGACACCGGGCACCGAGCGCGGATAGCCACAGGGGGGAAGGGTTAGGTTTAGTGTTCCCGGGGGGGACTTAGGGTTAGCCCCCCACCCCTGGGAGGTTAGGTTTAGACTAGGGGAAGGGGGGGGTTAGCGTTAGGCACCCCCGGGGGGACTTACGGTTAGGCACCCCCCAGGGGGACTTAGGTTTAGGCACTTAGAGGGGGGATTAGGGTTAGGCACTGGGGGGAAGGTTAGGGTTAGGCACCCCTAAGGGAGATTTAAGGTTAGGGGTAGAAATAGGTTAGTATATATACTTACCTTTGACGATCAGGATTTCCTCCTCTACCGTGATGCCGCTGTCGGGATTCCAACCACCGGGCATGGGTCCGGCGGTAAATCATACCGATTCTTATGGGACTGCCCTGCCATCCTAATAGTGAATACTTTAGTCCCAGCTGCTGGGTGCTATGCCATGCTCCTGTGAGTGGGTGCTTCTCACATGATAGACCCACTCACAAAGAAGCTATGAAATTGTTGAAAAATAAAGACAGATACTATATGGCTGTCAAAGCAGGAAATGTATTTCTTCAAATATAGGGCCTGATTCAGACCCGGTCGCAAGCGCTGAGCGCTCACAACCGGGTCGATGGTGGCCCAAAGTGCATGCACACGACGGAGCCGGCTCCGTCGTGCGCATGCGTGAGACTCGGATAGTGACGGGCAAGCCGTCGCTCCGGGTCTCGCACCAAAGGGGGGTGCAGTCGATGTTGAGTGACAGCACGCCCTCTTTGGTGGGTGGGCCGGGGTGCTGGCTGCCCAGACAGAGGCGTTCCCATGAGAACGCCTACCGTCTGGGGGCGGCCCCATTGACGTCACAAGTGATGTCGGTGGGAGAGCTTTCGGATCTGTTTGAGCTGAAAGCTCTCTGGGGCTTGCGGCAATGAGACCATACCACAAGGGTCTCGTCGCAAGCCTGATAGTCGCGATGGTCACCCACAGCTATGAGAGCGGCCAGGAGGCCGTTCTAAAAAAAAAAAAAGCCTGGCCCTGATTCAGAGCGAGCGCTCTGTCAGAGCGACCGGCTCTGAATCAGGGCCATAGTAATATATTAATAACTAACATACAGTATAATAACTAATATTAAACCGCCCTGATTTATAGTCATATTATATATCCATATTAAAATCTAAAATAGGAGATCACATACTTGCCTACTTTCCCAGAACATCAGAGCTACTCCCAAAGTTTTGGGAAGTCCCACAGACTCCAGGACAACTAGGTCTTTCTACCGGGAAGCAATCGGGAAGCCGACTGCCTAAATACCGGCAGCTGGCTTCCCGACTGTCATATTCCCGCAAGGGTGAAATTCTGGGCGTCTAGATGTAGACGCCCGCATTTCCCCGATGCCTGGAGACCGGCGCCCGGCATCCCGATCGTAGTGATGCCGGGCGCCGCGAGCGGACAGCCGTGGGGGGGGAGGGTTAGGTTTAGGGCTCCCGGGGGGGACTCAGGGGTAGGCACCCCCCCGGGAGGGTTAGGGTTAGGCTAGGGGGAGGGAGGGTTAGGGTTAGGCACCCCCGGGGGGGACTTAGGGTTAGGCACCCCCCCGGGGGACTTAGGTTTATGCAGCGGGGAACGGGGTGGTTAGGGTTAGGCACTTAGAGGGGGGATTAGGGTTAGGCACTTGGGGGGGAAGTTAGGGTTAGGCACCCCTAAGGAGGGTTAGGGTTAGGGGGGTTAGGTTAGTAGATACTTAACTATCCACGATCGGGATTTCCAGCGCTGTCGGCCTTCCGCTGCTTCTAACTCTGCTCTTGTTGGGCTGCCGGTGACGGTGCGGCCGGCGGTATTTCATACCCATTCCCTTTCTACCACATCATGCCCACTTCCTAGAGAAATGGGTAGGACAGGATGGGTCATTTTGGCAGGTTCTTCCGCCCTGTATCGACGTGATTTACTGCATTATGCTCCCTACAGTGACCAACTGCCTTTTCCCTGCAATAACTCTCCCAAAGGGAAACATTTAAAACATTTAAAAGTTGACAAAGTTGGGCAATATGTGTGTCAACAACAAATATGAAAGGAATTTTATTATTTTAAAACAGTAAATATGTGAGTATTCTGTTATCAGCATACTGTATTCATCATCAGCATCAGTCTATGGCCAGCCTTTAGTCACCTTCTATACATTCTGTATGCCTCTTTTGAATCTATAATCTATAGGCTATATAATAAGCGGGCATGTTACACTTACATACATATGCCACTACTATGAACTTGCTTTTACTGACCCTAGAGGGGGAGACAAAGTACACAGGTCTGTTTAGGGGCCTGGGAGTGCACGGGAGGCAAAACCATGCTTTCATGTGTCTACTACCACCCCCTCCCCTTCCCTGTATTTTACTGCACATTTGGCCCCTTATAAGTTAGCATTGCTATTGCTGTCCTTGGTGCCCTTATAGGATATACCCATGTGCCACTTTCAGTTTGATAGCCGAGGCGGATCCATTTCCAGGCACTTAGACTTCTTTATTAACAACAATCATCAATAGTATTACAGCCTATCAATCTGTCTCTTTGTTATACCCACAGAGTATGAGGAATAGACCCACAGAGTGGGGAGAACAGAGCCTGTGTAAGAATATAGAAGAACATTGTGGACATAGGCCCTCATTCAGATCCACTCACATGCGGGCGCACGTACGTTAGGCGTACGTACAAAAATATTTAAATTCAAGGGCTCGCTCGTATTTTCGATCGCATCTAAAAATCCTCCCCAAACTCAGACGACCCCTCCTCTAACTAACGAGCGTGCGAAATAGCGAGCGTACATCCCCGAAATGGCTTGAAGGGAACGCACGCACAAGTATAAACCGGAAGTGGCCATGTCAGATGTCGATTACCTGCTCCTTTATTCTGCCTACCTCCATCAATCGTATCATGCCAATCAATGTATCAATTAGCTTAATGTTTTGTTTTTTTCAACACAATGCAAGAAACTTTACTCTTGTCCGTGTTTGTGTTTACCCGCAGAATACGTACGGCTTAAACATTCGCTTTTATTGCTCAAAAAACATGTTAGCCACAATGAGACAATTGTTCTATTGCTGTGGATCCCCGCATATTTTCCGGGGTTCATTTCTTTATTTAAATTTGCTTACGCATGTCACTGCATCAAGCCTATCATAACTCTCCAGAGATTTCTGGCCCTGTCGAACACATGACTCATACACTAACCAATCAAATTGCTCCTGTTAATTTCCAAGCTACATTAGCCAATCAGAAATTTTTGGCACACTTTATCAAAAATGAATTTTAAGAAAAACACCATTGCCATCATGAGAGCCTCCGCATTCACCAGGCGCGAGCTGCTGGTGCTAACGGAGGTGATGGATCGGCGTCTCACCAGCCAGCCTCCACCCATCACCAACCGGCAGAAGCGTTCCGCGTATGCGGAGGCACGGGCCCGCCTGCGCTCCTTCGGCTCACGCCGCAACATCGGCCAGCTGGAGCGCAGGTGGTCTGACCTGCAACGGCGAACGCCCCGCTTGCTGGCATGCTTTCGCATGCAGATAGTGGAAAGTAAGTGTTATGTATTGTGGTTTTCATGTTTGTCTTTGTGGGGCAAACTGCGTGTGCATGTTTTCATGTCTGTCCTATTTTTTCATTCTCATCATATCTGCGTGTGCATGTTTTTATGTCTGTCCTATTTATTCATTCTCCTCATATCTGCATGACCATGTTTTCCCTCTATTTCTGATATATTCTTTCTACTCATATTTGCATGTTTTTTGTTGGTGGTGGGTGATTTTAAAATGTTATTTGGGCAGGATTTGGCCAGAAACTAACCACAATTTGTTTGACATCTTTTAGGGGGACAGGCAAGACTACGCCGTCACCGTCCGGCCAGACGGCGGTCCCGCCCACTCTCACCCACCCCCAGTCAACACTCCACCCCAAATAATTCCCCTATTCCCCCCTCCTCCCAAGCCTTCCAAGACCCTCTCCCGGAACTGTCGGGCCTCCTTCCCCTCCGTCCCCCTTCCCCCTCTCCTCCAACCACCCCTCTTCCAATTACCCCCTCCCCGGAGTCCGTGATAACCCCGCCCCGTTCTTTGGGGAATGAAGGCTCCTCCGAGGATGAAGATGGAGGGACTTCGGGATCTGCCGTTTTGGCTACCGGTATGTTTTTCTTTTGCGTTTTTTTTAACCACAAACTGTTTGTATGTAATCATGTGTCGTTCCTTTATTCGTGATTTTTTTTTTTTTTTTTGGTGATTTAGCAGTTTGCCTTTACCTCTTCCTGCTGATTTCAACATACACATATCACACCTGTGGGTATTTCTACATAGGCCTTGTAATTTTTGCAGCACCCCTTTTTTAAAAAATTTTGGTTTTGGAGTGATTTCGTTGTGTTTTGGTTTTTTTAATGTGGATTCCCTATTGTTTGATTAATCCACACACTTTTCTCACCCACAGAGGAACAGAGGCGTCGGCAAGAGGTCGAAGATTGTGTGGCACACATGCGCCAAAATGTAATTGGGGTGCTTGTGGCCCTTGACCGGCTGTCTGGCATCCTTCGGCAGTAGTTTTTTTTTGTTTTTATCTTTTTCAAAATAAATTGTTTATTTCTAATATACGTTCTGCCTCATTCGTTTTTTCAAAACCAAAGATAGTTAACCCTGACATAAGTAGACTGTTCCTGCAAGGTTTTGCATTTTTTTAAAATTAGATTGGGTTTTGTATTTGTATGTAAAACACCCTCAAGAAACACATAACAGTAACAATGTCATTTCCCTTTTTGTGTGTAGTGGCAATTAGATATTTCTACATTTTACAGGTTCCTAGTTGGTGGGCAAGCTGCTTAGGCGAATCTTACAAAGCCAAATGATTGGACAGGCTTCCTTTTGGTGTGGGTTGGGAACCTGAAAACATATTTCATTTTTGCTCAACTGGTGTCAGTACTGGATTACCCCTTAGTCAAATGTAAGGTGTGTTAACCTGGTTAAACTTGCTGGTAACGTCCAAAAAAAGGAAGAACATTTAACTCTCCAAACATTTATTCACAACATAACTGAGAAATCAAAGTGGTCACTCACAAAAAAAACACACAGTGAGAATCTCAAATACAACACATACCCAATAAAAAAAAACCCCAAAAAAACAAATCAAGAACTGGTTGAGGAAGGACCATGCCAAAATGATTCCACAAACATGGCGTTGCGATATGGGTTCCAGAATATATTCCCAAAATGAGCAGATCCAGGTTTGGTAAGGGTAGCATGAAGTAGTGAGCGTTGTAGTGCCAAAGATTATGTGAACAAACCGAAGATGTTGAAAAAAAGAAAACAAAATTAGATGTTCGCAAACAAACACAAACACATTAGGTTAAAACACTGTTTTGTTCAAACTTACCTAAAAAATCTGGCCACCACATCATCGCGTATGGCCCCCCCACATACTGACCTCCGACCAACCTCGGGGGGGCCATCCTCAGGTAAGGCATCCTCTGGCTGCATTGGGACACCACTCCTTATGGCGATGTTGTGAAATATCCCACACAGGACCACAATTTTCGACACCATATCCGGCAAATACATGAGCTCGCCACCAGAGCGGTGGAGGCATCTGAATCGGCCTTTTAAAAGGCCGATACAGCGCTCCACCATTTGCCTGGTGGCTGTAAGTGCGGAATTAAATGCACTTTGTGGGCCTGGTGTGGGAGCCAAATAAGGAGTGAGCAGCCAGGACATGCAAGGATATCCACTGTCTCCTATGGAAAAGAATTGACAACATCAGGAACACTGTGTATCAAGCTTAACATTGTTATGTACTAAAGGTCTCCACTTACCCAGAAGCCACGCATCACCAGCTTGTAGGTTGGTTAATTTGTGCCATATCCCTGATTGCCGAATGACGAAGGAGTCATGTGCACTTCCGGGTAATTTAGCATTCAGGGACAGGATCTGGAGGGAGGCATCACATACCACCATTACATTCAGGGAGTGATAGTGTTTCCTGTTTCTAAATATGGCCTCCAGCCGGGCTGGAGGCTGAAGTGGTATGTGAGTACCATCCACAACCCCTATGATGTGTGGGAAGGCAGCTATTTGGTAAAAATTGGCCTTGGCCACACTAAGGGCACCCATATCCAAAGGCATTTGAATAAAATGATGGAGGTGCTTGAAAAGTGCCTCCATCACTGCCCTCAGGATCCGGGAAAAGGAGGATTGGGAGATGCCCGCCACTATTCCCACCGTTGTTTGAAACAATCCTGAGGCACAGAAATGTAACACCGCCATAAATTGCGTAAGTGGTGGTATTGCTGTTGGACTGTCAATTTGCCGCTCAAGATCACTTTCTATTAATGAGAGAGTGTCTATGATGATTTTGGGAGGTAGACGGTAGCGTCTTAAAACCTCATCATCGGGCATTCCAAAAAGGGTGACACGTGTTCGAAATATCTAGGGCCTTGCATGCCTACGATGCCTACGCCTGGGACGAGATTGAGGTTGGTCGGCTTCCGGGAGCATGGCCAGAACAATCCGCCCCAGATCAACCTGAAATTCAAAGATTTTAAAGTAAGGCTTTTGACCCACCCCAAAACTATATTAAAACAACTTAGCTTGATGATACCATCCATTGCTGCTTACATGCCGGGGTATTGTCATGATACGTCCAAACTGAAAATAAACACCAAAATTACTTGACACATTTCACTCTGTGCATTTTTGTTTACAAATTTTGTGCTAGACCAAAGTTAAAATATGCCAAACACCCATTTAGCAAAACAGCAAAGCGACATTTAACACAGTACATCAAAATGGGTCGAAATGTTGGCACAAAAAGCGAAAGAGAAACCACCAAAAAGTTAGAATGATTATTAAGCTGTTAAAAATGCGCTAATTAGTTCGCTAATACAAGTCACAAGAGTAACTACTAAAAATGCACTAATTAGTTCGCTAATACAAGTCACAAGAGTAACTACTAAAAATGCGCTAATTAGTTCGCTAATACAAGTCACAAGAGTAACTACTAAAAATGCGCTAATTAGTTCGCTAATACAAGTCACAAGAGTAACTACTAAAAATGCGCTAATTAGTTCGCTAATACAAGTCACAAGAGTAACTACTAAAAATGCGCTAATTAGTTCGCTAATACAAGTCACAAAAGTAACTACTAAAAATGCGCTAATTAGTTTGCAAATACAATATAAAAAATGGACTTACCAAGAGCAAATATATAAGAGTCAAAATCAAAAGGTCTTTTGGGTCGAAAATAAACAAAATCTAAAATAGAAGAAATTATGGGTCCAAAATTTACAAAAAAAAAGAAACACAATGAAACAACAATTGAACAAAAGTTAGACTTCACAAAACTTACCAAATCAAGAAACGAGGTCCCAAAAATATAAACCAACAAAGATAACGGAAAAAAAAAACGCAAATCTAACCAACAAACGAATCTCCAACCGCCAACTCCTTTCTACGCAATCAATAAACTCCAGCCAAGATAACCTCCAACAATCCAAAAACGCCACCTCGACTTGAGACACACCAAGCCATAAATAGTGTTTCGTTTCCCGCACAAATTAAGGAGGGATCATAGGGCCGCACAATCAATGATGCGGCCGCAAAATAAGGACGCATGTATAAATACGTCACGAAAACACATTCAAATTCTGGTGTATTTCTTGTTTGGACCTCAGACATGGCGACAGACCAGGGAAAAAATGCCCAAGAGTCAGGCGGTAAGTCTTTCATGCATTTTGTATCAATGATTAATTTGAAACATAAGATTAGGCAAGTTGTGATTTTGTGAATTCTGTACATTTACACAAATAGGTGAGGAGAATGACATGGAAGAGGCTGCTGGGCCCAGTATTCCGGCCAAAGCGGCCAAAAAAAAATGGCAGCCACATTTCACAAGAAAGGAGATGGAGGTTTTGATCCAGAAGTGTGTGGACATCCTGCCACAGGCAGACAGGAATATGAGTCTAAGCCAGAAGTGGAGAATGTCGGAAGAGGTAGCCGTTGCTGTCAATAGGGTGGGTGATTATGTCCGTCTAGCCCGGGATGTCAAACGGCGGTAAGTAAACCCTTGCCCCCCCTAAAAACAAACCCCATTTTAAACCAAAGGATAATGGCTTCCATTTTTTCCCACAGATGGGGCGACTTCAAATATCGCTTAAAACAAAAACTCGCGGACAGGGCTAGGCATGCAAGGGGGACAGGTGGGGGTCCCACCCCTGTGTCATTGGAGTTGACGGATTTAGAAGAGCTGGCACAGGGGTGTGTGCAGCCTGTGGAGGTGTTTGGCGTGTCCAACATGGATACGGACATGCCAGACTTTGCGGCTCCTCATGTTGTCCCAGGTAAATCTTTGGATGTCATCAACTCTGAAATGTTATTGTGCCAATATGTAGATTGTAATGTGAGGCTTTTCTCTTTTTTCCTAACAGAGACACAGGCGGATGAGTCTGCTCCAGAGGGGAGCCTTGGCCGCCGAATTTCTGCTGGCTCTGCAGGGGAGGAACCAGTACATCCGGCTGAGGACCCTGCAGAAGCCAGTCCAGGACAATCCCCCTCGCAGGCAGTGGCCCTCCTCACAGAACTCAATTTCAAATCGGATTCCCATACGGAGATTCTGCAGAGGATGGACGCCAGTCTACTACGGGGTGGCTGAGGCCCTAGAGCAAAATGCTGCGGCCAACGAGACCATTGGTCAGGCCCTGGCGGAAAATACCAGGGCCAACATCCGCATCGCCAATGCCCTGGAGCAGCTCGTTCGCCAGCACATGGTGGAGCCGACCTCCCTTCCTGCCGGAACATCAGGATCCTCCACCTCTGGCACAACATCTGCCAATACTCCAAATGTGCCTAGCCCTGTGCCTAGTCCAGAGGCCACAACATCTGCCTCTGGACAGGCCTGCCCGATGACATCCCGGACCCGGTCTGGCGCCCTCCCTCCCCCATCCAAACGGGTGAAAAAACGGTGACAGCAATGGTGACTTTTCCCACAATCCTTCTGTGCTTGGCTCATATTCCTTTCGGGTCAAAACTTCCCTCTCCTTTCTTGTGAAATGTTTTTATTTTTTTGATGTATGTTTATGTCAACAGTTCTGTTGGGCCAATTTGTTTGATTTGGGAACATATCTTTGGGCAAAAAAGATGTCCCCAAAATTTTTAAAATAAGTTTTTTTGTTTGAGCAATAAATTGGAAATTAAACAATGACATTGGATTGTGAAATTATTGTACAAATGGGTTACATTTAATCCTGGGCCAAAAGGCAAAAACTCGGCCCAAAAAAAAAAAAAAAAAAAAAGGGCTCTTTAAGGAACGTTTAAAAATTCATATAATTCGACAAATTCAAGAGGCACAAATAAAATGGTGCGAAACTGAAAACATGATGAAATTATTGTTACAATAGGCCCTAACCACCAAATTGCTGCCCAAATAAACCCCCCCAAATGTACGCAAATTGACTGTGTCATCCTGACATTAGCAGCTCTGAGTTCCACCTGCGTACGTTTTGTGCTATCCCAAAAAACTGATTTCAAAACACATACCAAGCCGGTTCTCAATCCAACACTAATTGCTTTTCTGCCCGCCCGCGATTAATCGCAACAACATCATGGAGTCCAGGGACGGAGGAGAAGGCCATCGCCAATGTGGTCGAGTAATCCAGACCCTAAGCTGTGCGAGCATTTGGAAGGGAAAGAGGATCATCCAGTGACGTAGGAGTCGGTCCGTACACATTTTACGCTCGCATCTGCTAATGTATGTACGCCTCAAAAACGCCTCGCCACGCCTGCGTTTTTCCATCTCCATCCTCGTCAACACCCTAAAACGCCCTGTTCTGTCAATCACATTTGACATGTCACTTCCTGTACGCTATTTTAGGAACGAGTCCAAAAAAACTCGCAATCTGCAGTACGCACATGCGCAGTGTTACACCGACGCATGCGCGGTTATTCAACATCGGAACGCAACGAGCGTACTGCTGTTAACGAGTGGCTCTGAATGAGGGCCATAATCAGTGCAGAAATTAAAACAAAGGATATAAGGGTCCTGCTCATGAGAAGTTACATTGTAAGCGCTGCGGAATATGTGTGCGCTATATAAATAACTGGTAATAATAATAATAATAATAATAATAATAATAATTGTAGTAATTGTATATATCTGCCTGATAATTCCAAGTGCTACAGGCATGAAAGAGGTGGCAAGAGTTACTCTATGTCTAGGTGAACTCTGAAACGTTAAACTAGAGGCAGAAGGAGGTCATAATGTACACTGTAGGCTCATGTTAGTACACTGTAACTAACTCTATGACTACTAGTGTTCTGCCCCCTTATTTGACAGTGGCTCTCTCTCATAGGGCACCTTCTCTCTGAAGTCCAATTCCTCTATAAACTGTTTCATTGCTCTCCTTGACACCTCATGCATAATTACATTATCTTGTTCACTCACTTGAGTGAAATGTGCATTAACCCCTAACATTATCCAAACTCAACTTCCAGTTGGCATGGTGAATAGGGTTAATTAACTATTTAATCTGACTTTGGGCTGGTTATCACTCCATCAGGAGGGGTGTTACATTTTACCTCCTCACTACCTGGTAACAGATAAGAATAGTGGTAGGTTTTCATGTATTATTCTTTTTCTGGCTTTATAGCAATAAATAATATTTGGCAATAAATGCTTTGCTGGACCAGTTTTATTTAAATTTGGATATAAAGTCCTATCAATCAAAGACCACTCACACCAGGGGCAGATTGGGGACTAAAAGTGGTCCTGGAAAAATTTCTAGAAGTAGCCTCAAGTAGGTGGCACCATATCAAATATACTGTAGGTAGAACCAACACCAAACTTTATACTGTACCTGGAGACATCGGTGATAGGCAAGGCTATATATAGCAAGAAGAAATGGTAGACGGGTTACACCAACAAATGGCAGGGCATTTCACAGTAGTCTGACCTAACACACATAAAGGTCACAAAATATAAGTGGACAATTGTTCTGTGATGAGAGATAAAGAAAAATCTTATATTTAATAAAGTTGTGAGAGTTTGAGAATTTGAAGCAGATTTTATTCAATTAACACTTTATTTTTACTCTTTTGCTGTAATGGTCATTATAATTCAACCATTAGTTGCAACGCTAAGGGTCCCTAAATGTTTCTGCGCTGTGAAATCAGCATAGGCGCTGCGCTTTGACCTTTCTTCATTGTCAAACCAGAATAAAATGTAGTTCTATAAACTGGTGGGGTCAGGTATCCTGTGTTAGTGATAACTCCCTAAGAGTATAATACCCCACAATATAACCCTCAGAGTATAATACCCCAAACCCCCACAGTACAGTATAGCCCACAGTGCATAATACGCCAAGACCAGACAGTACAATATAAGCCTCAGAGTATAATATCCCAGGCCCGCAGACAGTACAGTAAAACCCGCAGAGTATAATACCCCAAGCCCCCAGAAGATACAGTAAAACCCTCAGAGTATAATGCCCCACAGTACAGTATAACTATAATACCCCAAACTCCTGCTTAATTTCATACCATTTTGAAATATATTCCATTCCAATTCCCCTAACTTACCAGCCAGACGTGGACTGCTCTGAGGCGTGTGGCGCAGTTCTTCTCCATCTGATACTGGAGAGTAGAGGAGCTCTGTCTCGCCTACAGAGAAGGACTAGAGTGCCAGCCTCTACTTGTAAGGTCAATACAATTATTGGTATAACTAGTGGTGGAATATATGTGGTTTGCAATAGGCATCAGCGGAATGTGAGATGGACGGTCAGTCCACACAGATGTCCTTAACCAGGATGCTGAGTTTATTCGGTACAGCGATATAAGCAGGTTTAACATCGGTGGTACATCCGTATACACGGTAAGCAGTATGCACAATGTTAGCAGCAGTGGTCACAGTGGCTATAACAACAGTAATAGTAGTGGTCACTTGAGGAGCTAAGTATTGAATATCCGTGCAGTACTGTGGCACTCTAACATAGAGGTATGGCCAGGTTGCTCATGCATGTGGTATGCCTGTGATCCAAGAAGTGCAAAGCTGCTGGGGGTGGAGCCACATGTAACAGAACAAAATTCAGATCAACCCGCAGCTCCATAGATGTGTCAGTCCACTGGGAATCTTCCCAGTGGGTCTGATGGCCAATCCGCACCTGTCTCACTCTAATATACTTTGGGACAGGTGGAGCTAATTATTTCACTTGTGATTCTGTGAGGAGACCTGGAAAACATGCACTGTTTGGGGTCCTGAGGACCGAATTTGAGAACCTGTGATCTAGAGGATTAAATCATACTATTTGTAGAGATACTTGAACTATTCAAGCAAGTCTGAAATGTAATCAAACTGTGTCAGTCTGATGGCTTCAAACATGTTTGCAATTTATTAATGGCTTGACCTAAATTTCAAAGTTTTCCTGGTACTGAATTTGATCTGGCAATATTAAAAGTTGAAAGCATGCATCAAACATGCTAAGCATGCATCAAACAAACTGATACAGTACCTCTTTTCAAACAAAAATCCGGGTCTGACCTGAGTTTTGAGACATGGTTCGAACCCAGGTCAGACCCAGGTCAGACACCATGTACACAGCACCATCGATCTGGGTTATTTTCAGGTCCGCCCCGTTCACACTAAACCTGGGTCTGCCCTGCTAAACTTGTGAGGTCATAAAAAATGGGAGGTGACTGTTCCACAACCACCAATCAGATTATTTTAGGCATGACCCAGGTTGGATAACCCGGGTTGTGCCGTTTACACTGCACCATTACCCAGGTCCATCCTGCGTCTGACCCTGGTAGCTACCTGGATTGGATTGCTGGGTCACTTGACCCGGGTTATTTTTCAGGGACCCTTTTACACTGAGCTGCGACCCGGGTATACCCAGCAAAAACCCAGGTTTTTGCTCTTATGTAAAAGGGGTATAACCGTGCATCAAACATGGTCATTAAATGTTCTCAAATGTCCTATGGCACGTTTAACAAACCTGTAATAATCTGCACGTGTTTCATGGGCGTCAAACGTAACCATACTGAAGATCTTTTATACTTAAAAAATGTTCAAGAATTTACCACAGTTTCTCAAACTTCTAAATAGATTCAATTAACAAGTTCTAGAATTGTTTCAAAACAGTTCAAACACCTCTAATTCTGGGGAGTTTTTAGATGTTGATTTACTATGAGGGGAAGCATTGCACTGCCTGCTTCATACGAGGATTAAACACTAAGATAACTCTGTCTTTCTTCTGGCTCAGAGTTGCTGCAAAGTTCAGTTTAACTTTCATGTTGTTTCAAAAGAGAAAGGATATCTGAATCAATAAAACATCTTAGGACGAAAAAAGGAATTTCTTCGATATACACAGATCAATAGAATAAGTAGGAGCTGCTAATAGCTGCCCCAGGCTCCCATACTGCTGTTCGGAGAATGAGGCAAGGGAAGCTAATTAATGAACCTCATTATTCTCTTTTGATTAATATTTTTCCCCCTAGAAGTCTCTGAACTGTTTCAAGTCAATTCTACCACATCCTGGACTTTTCAGTATGAACATGTATATTATTTTAACCCATTCTACTCTCTCCGTACTACAGTATAACAGTATTTTAAGTCTGACAGTCATGACTTTATCAACCCCGGTTGAATAAAAATTACAGTGGAGCCTGAGTGATAATCTGATTATAGATCCCTTCCCACTGCTAACTCCTCTATAAATGTATTACTAGTACTTATCAGTTCATAAAGCACCTGACTTAGGGGCCTATGGCCCGTAGTCAATTAGAGGTGAAAAGCCGTAATCAGCTAAAAGTTTCGCTTATTGCCGCTTTTTGCCTGTTAAGAACTTATCTCCAAATTCAATTCCAGGCGGAACTCGCCTAAGCAGAAAGTTAATGCAATGTAATAGGCGAAAAAGTTTCTCCAATGAACAGCAGGTGTGCAAAATGAAGTGCAAAATCTTTATATTGGGGTGCAAACATGAGGAAATGACCCAGAGCCCTTTGGGACAGTCCCCCAAAGGACAAATCTGTCAAAAAAAACGAAAAGAAAAAACTAAGAACATCTCAAACAAGTACTTTCATTTTTTGGGGTGAAAAAGTAAAAAGTGGGGGGACAAGCATAAAAACTAGCTAAATAGACTTCTTGGGGGTCTGCAAGGATGGGTCAGATGTTTTTGGGATAGCAGGTGCAGTTTTGAAATTTTTTAAGAGTTTACTTTAGAAAAATTCAAATATGCTAGCACCCATTTTCATGTACCCCAAATTTGACTGGACTACTTATTTTCACCAAAAAATACAGCTTTATGCCATTCATCACCCCTTTTGCAAAGACGCTAATAAGAAGCAATTTAAACTACTTAAGTACCCCCAAACATTTTTATTAGGGCTATTAGTACACATCTACGTTGATTCCCTATGTTAGTGCATCTTTTTGGGGGGTACAGACTGTAGAGCCCCTGTGATTTTTACCTAAACAATGTGATCACATACCATGTTGCACCCCAAATCTAGGAATGGTGAGTGTCGTGGATTAGTGTTTTTTTAATTATTTTCTTCATTTTTTTAATCATTTTGTGATCACATTTTCTCATGCACCCCTTTTTAACCTGTTTAATCTAGTTTGTAATTCAATTACAATAGATTGGCGAGAATATCCCTGAGGGACTGCTATTTTCCTACAATCACTTTTATTACTTTGTTTTGTTTTTTATTAAAGGTCTACATTTCCATTTTAGGAGAGTTTGTCTGAACATTATTATGCTATTATACAGTACATCCAAAACCAAAAGAAGGAAAGAATTCTACAGTCTGAGCCAAATGTAATAGCCCGTGATTTGCAGGTGCCGAAGCGATTCCGGAGAGGTACTGTACAGTAGTCATTAAAAAAATGTAAAAGGCAACTAGTTTAATGGCACGGTCAGATAGTATTGTTTTTGTGTGGTATTGTTCGGTGGCTTTAGTTAATTTTGCGCTTATTGAGTCAGTATTCTGTTTGAAATAAGTTAACAGTGACTTAGGGGTTTATTTAGGAAAAGCAAGAATGTTTTTGCCAGAGATAGTGCTTCTCCCTATTTATTAAACCCCACAATTACTATAGCAATTACTATTGTTGGCTCCTCTAATATGCAAAGTCTCTGTCCACCAATGCTATTGACATCCTAATAGCACATGTAAATACAATAAAAATGCTTTATTATTAAAAAATATTTTTTCCTTATTAAAAATATAAGTACATGTGCTTTAAAATTTATTTTTTGTCAGTAAGCCCCCTAATGCTAAAATCTTGTTTTGTTCATATGCTCCGTTTAAGATAAAAACAGCCTTATGGTGCATACACACAGTCAGATTTGTCAGATGTGTCAGATGAACGATTGAACGATTTGAACGATTTGATGAACGATTTGACCAACGATTTCAACGATTTGAACTATAAACGATTTTTGACTGCATTAAAATGAATGGAATCGTCCAAATCTGACTGCAAACACATCAGATGTCAGATATCGTTATCTGACCATCGGGAACACGCATCGTTCATCGTTCATCATTCAGACATGTCAGATATAGGAGCATACACACTAGACGATATGCTCCCTGAGCGATATCATCTAGTGTGTCCCTGGCAGGGTGTGCTCAATGTCGTTCATGACATTGAGCACACCCGCTGAACGATATCATTAACGATATCGTTCAGCGCTGGGCTCTCTCCCCCATTCCCCAACATGCAGCAACCTGACAATATTGTCATGTTGGCCTGCATGTTTGCCAGATGAACGCAAAAGTTGAACGACCTGCGTGAATGCGCATCGTTCGTCGTTCATCGTTATTGTTAATCATTTAGGTAAAAAAAATGAACGATAAAGTGAATGACTGAACGATAACGATATCGTTATCGTTCAGTCATAAACTTTAATCGCCCAGTGTGTACGCACCTTATGTCAGATTTTCCTTCAGATATGAACGATTGAACGATTTTTAAAATTGTTATCGTTCAGATCTGAAGAAAAATCTGACCGTGTGTATGCTCCATATGATAAGGTAACATTGAAGATGGGCCTGTTGCCAGTAAAATACTTGTGCCGCTGATACATTTGTTACAGAAGAATCACATTTTGTAACTGTGGTGCATATGTGAGCAGTCTGCCTGTCTAGCACTGAGAAAACACCCAGCTCCTGGCAGCCAAAGGCTTGTGTGGAATTGCAGCTTAAAATAACAAATTACCTATTAGGACTTTTTTAAACCCAACACCATCCAGTTCTGAACATAAAACATGTGATACAACATATTTTTCCATACAATAGAAAGTCATCTTCAGAGAAATTGATGTTTTGTTGTCTATTTCCGTCTGAAAAACCAAAGTTTATAAAGGCATCAGCTGTGGCAGGAAGAATGAAGGCTAGCATATACAGTGTAACAATTCCCAGCACTCTCAATGATGAACAGAATAGTTTTTAGTATACATTTTTTGTAGGCCTGAATTTTGGCATGCCACTGTCTGTAGTGTTTAATTTGAATGTTTTTTTTTAAGTTACTGTCAGATACTTTTCTGTAACAATACTGTGGGGCTTATTTATCATACTAATAATTGTAGACAATAGCCATATTCTTTAGTATAGCTGCCATTTATCAAGGGGGGCACCACCGCAGATATTGGAGATATCTGCTGCAGTCCTCTTAATAAGTACCAAAAAATGAGTCCCCTTAGCTGTCTATGGGTCTATGTAAAAGCTCAATTTACTCAGCTTTGAAATCTGGAAGCAATGTGTTAATGCACTGTGACAAAGTAGACAAGTAACTTCCACCCACATGACCAGTACAATGCCTGCTGTAAGTGTGTGTGTGTGTTACAGTAGACAGTGGTGGACTGGAGCATGAAGGGCCCATAAGGGAACGCAATAATAGAGACCCACAAAGGGGTGTGGCTAGTCACTGGAGGGGGTGTGGCCAACTATAGTGTTGAAAAAATATTAGTATAATTTATTACCTTTTTTTATACTACAAATAGAATATTATAACTCTCTCTCTCTCTCTCTCTCTCTCTCTCTCTCTCTCTTCAGTAATCTACTCCTGTGCATGGCAGTAGATTATGTAGTAAGGGGTCAGTTGTGGTGGGCATGGGGGGGCCATGTAGGCAGTGCAGTATTTGGCATGGAGGGTCCAGTTGGATAATACAAACAGCAGAGAGATAGTGTTTGGTAAGGAGGGGTCAAGGGAATAGTACAGAAAGGTAGTGGAGAGTATGGAGGAGTCAGGGAATAGTGCAGATAGGTAGTGGTTATTATGGAGAGGTCATGGCGGTAGTGCAGAGATATAGTGTTTGGTAGGGAGGGGTCAGGGGGTTAGTGCAGACAGGTATTAATGGGTATGGGGGGGTCAGGAAGATAGTGTGAGCATAGAGGAGTCAGAGAGGTAGTGGTGAGCCACCCAGTAACCCTTGCAATGCTGGTCAGTTGTGGGTAAATGAGACATGTATTAACATTATGCCACACTGTAGTGCCCCCCATATTATGCCACACTGTAGTGCCTCTAGATTATAACACACTGTAGTGCCCCCCACATTATGCCACTGTAGTGCCCACACACTATGCCACCTGCAGTGCCCACACATTATGCCACCTGTAGCGCCCACACATTATGCCACACTATAGTGCTCCCCACATTATACCACACTGTAGTACCCCCACATAATACCACACTGTAGTACCCACACATTATGTTATCTGTAATGCCCACACATTCTGCTACACTGTAGTACCCACACATTATGTTATCTGTAACGCTCACACATTATGTAACCTGTAGTGCCCACACATCCTGCTACACTGTAGTGCCCACACATTATGCCACACTGTAACCCCACATTATGCCACATGTAGTACCCACACATTATGCCACATGTAGTGCCCACACATTATGCTACACTGTAGTGCCCACACATTATGCCACACTGTAGTGCCCCCACATTATACCACACTGGTACCCACACATACCACACTGTAGTGCCCACACATTATGCCACATGTACAGTAGTGCCCACACATTATGCCACATGTAATGCCCACACATTCTGCTATACTGTCGTGCCCACACATTTTGCCACACTGTAGTGCCCCCATAAAGTATACTGCACTGTAGTGCCCATATAGTGTTCCCACCAGAAACAACAGCAGCCTCAGGCAGCCAGCAGAGCAGCAGTCACAGCCTCACAATGAGTCACTCCTATGAGGCTGCTGTTGATCTTCATGGGTCAGAGGAGCATTTGATGAGCTCATCCAATCAGAGCTCAGCGCATGCTCCTCTGCCCCCACTGCAGAGACTACTGGGATTTATTGCCCTGCAGTAGACTGCAGTGCTGAGTCTGACTGTCAGTGTACTGTGCTCCAGTCCCCTGGTGTAGCTGTCGGTCAGGTTAGTCACAGCCTTGATGACTGCCCGGCAAGCAGTTGCACTGCAGCCTGCAACAAATTAATGGTGCCATAGGTTATGCCCTCCCACAATAGAGGGCAAGCTACAAATCACCGGAGCCAACCAAGTATTTCACAGAACACCTGGGTATCCCTCCGAGCCTGCCCCCTCCCCCCATCCATCCCTTTTCGTAATTTCTCCTCCCCTTTTCCCCTGCTATCTCACACATATAAAACTTTAAGGAAGAGCTTTAGTCTGTATGTACCATACCATTTATTTTAACTGATAGTGGTGAGCACGTAGACCCCTATGTACTAAGTGGATGAATATAAAGTACCAGCCAGCCAGCTCCTAACTGTCAATTTTCAAACAGCCTGTAAAGTGACAGTTAGGAACTGATTGGTTCATACTTTATCTCCATCTACTTTATCTCTCTCCAAGGCTTAGTACATAGACCCCTTATTCCCTCGCATATTACTGGTCCCGCATAGGGGCTCTATTTCTGAAAAAAAATCTGTATCAGGAGGGGTTTATGGGTACTGAGAAACCCCACTAGTGTGCGCCACTGCTCTGTCTATCTAACTTTCTAATTAATACTTTTATTACCAGAAATAAATATTTCTCTGTTTTTACAAAAATAATTATTCTTTAAAAAAGAAACAAAGATATACAAAAGACTCACGAATATAAGCGGCATATTATAATGCCAAATAATTGGGATCAACAAACAAAATGTAGAATGATTTTTGTTACAAAAAATATCAGATGGTATTTGCCCCCACAAACATAGCCCCACATGCCACCCCACAAAAATATCCCACATGCTACCATATAAATACCCCATATGCCCAAACAAAAATATCCCGCATGCTACCACAGAAATACCCCATATGCCCAAACAAAAATATCCCACATGCCACCACAGAAATACCCCATATGCCCACACAGCCAAACTCCATATGCCCACAGAAAAATACCCCATATGCCCCCCCATAAAAATACCCAACATGCACCACAAAAATACCCCACATGCTCACACAAAAATACCCCTCATGCACCCCACAACAATACCGTACATGCCACCACGGAAATGCTCCACAAGTCACACTTTAATGCACAGTATTCCCCAAAGCGCCATTTTCCCCACAGAACTCCTATAAAGAACACTGTCACAGACATACCTGACAGACGCAGCTGAGCCTCCTATTGCCTGCAGTGTGCTGTGCAGATATGCCTGGCAGCCTTTTTTAGTTCCTGCTTCATGCTGCTGACTCAGGACGCACCGCATGGGGTAAATTGTCGGAACTTCATAAACCCACGAGTGGGCGCTGCTTCGGCATCCCCTTGGTCGGCGGAGCTTCATTGGCCATGGGTGGGGACTGAATGGGCAGGAGTCTGGAGCAGTAAAGGTACACTAGACCCATTGTTAATGCGGCTGTGCCTGATGGCAGTTTACTCCTCCCCCGGTTTGCGTCCCGCTAAGACCTGACCCTCATAGAAAGGGGCATGGCCAAAATACTGTGAGGCCCACCGGGGAATTACCCAATTCCCCTGCAGCCCAGTCTGAGCCTGACAGTAGGAAATATAGATTGTAAACTCCACTTCAGCAGAGAATGATGAGAATGATCAAATATTATCTGTAAAGTCCTGTGTATTGTGTTGGCACCATATAAATAACAGCAGCCTAGTATCCTGAATTCTCACCAGTCAGTTATTACTCCATACTGGGGTTTACCAAAAAGAAAATACCCTTCTGCCAGAGTTTAATGCCGGGTTTAAATCAGATGGTTCTAGGTCATTTGCATTACCATATACAGTAGCATGTTTTTTTGGGAATCAGTATGTATTACCGCCAGTCCTAAGCCCAGCAGATGAAATCCCGATGCCAGAAGGCCGGCAGATGAAGATCCCGACTAAGGTAAGTAAGTACCCTAACCCTCCCCTCTCCCCCCCTAACCCTAACCCTCTCTTAGGGGTGCCTAACCCTAACCGTGCTCCCTAGTGCCTAACCCTAACCCTCCCAGGGGAGGCCTAACCCTAAGTTCCCCCGGGAGTCCCTAAACCTAACCCTCCCCCCCCTGCGGCTCTAAGCTCTCGACACCTGGTTTACCTACGTTCTGTATGCCGGGCGTCGGGATTTCGGCGTGGGGCTAATGACAGGTGTCGGTATTTAGACGCCTATCATTAGTCCCATGGCTGGCTTTCACAGTCGGGAAGTCGGCGGTCAGCATTTCGACTGCCGGCTTCCTGACCACATCCCTTTATTTGTGTTTTTTTTTCCGGGACAGCTAGGACTATTAGTAGTACAATCTTCATGTAAATAGCATTACAAAGGATAAAATAGACAAAATTTTTTAGAAAATCTAATTTTTAATATTACCTTCAGGAAATTAACTGAACCCAGAAAGTCCAGAACTGCACGGAAAAGGAGCCCCCTAAAAGGGTCTACCCACCTTCCCCCCCGTGCACCCATCCTGCTCTTCCCCCCACTGCTCCTGGGTCAATTACCCTCTAGTAGCATTGTGCCTACCTACCTTAAACCAATAAAATTACCTTGACCCAACACCACCGTCTACGTCTCTCTGTCATACAGATCACTCTTACCCAAGCACTTTACACACTGCCCCACCATATAGAGAGCGCGCCTTACCCAGCTTTTACTGAACCCACAAAGTATTTCCAAATTTTATTCTGTGACTTCGATATTGTGTACTTTAATGGAGTTTTTGTGTATGTACGTATGGCCATAGTAAAGGGTATATATGCATCATATGTGTGACTGAAATTTGTAACTTTATTATTTCTTTTTAATATTTTTACCTGACTGATGGAGATTCAAATTCAGTGCATGTTGGTGTCAGTTGGATTTACTGTAATGGCACCTAAGAGTGTTACACCCATGGCCCTAAAGCCATTGGGGGTTATGCTGAAAGGAATAATTTATCAGTGCATGTGGGTTCCCACTCCTTAGCTGCCCATTGAAGCATTTGCTGGGCCTCATGTTACCACTCCAAAACAATGGCTACAGGAGAGAGCACATAGTGACAGCTATTACATGGGGTTGGCACTGCCATCTTATGCTGGGTATATACTGATAGATGTATCAGTACAGACAATATGTCTCTGAACGTCGTCGTTCACAAACATATCACACTTGTCCCGCAGCACAGCCGACGTCGAAATATCTTGCAGATATACTGTATTGGTACGTCAGGCTGTGTGTACGGGTGACCCGCCGACTGCCCGTACATTTTCCGCAGGGACCCACCGGACAGACAACTCAACTGGGTGTGCAAATTTAAATCCCCGCCCAGTTGTGATGTAATCACAGACAGCACAGACACATCGGCCGAATGATTGGTTAGTGTGTATGCACTTACCAATCGTTAGATAGGATTACAGGTCAACCAAACGGCCAACCTGTCAGCCTGGTGTGTACCCAGCTTTAGACTAGTAGTTGCACAACAGCTAGATAGCCACTAATTCCCTGCTTCTGCCAACTCACAGCTTGATTTTCCTGGATGAAAATGTTGCCTTCGGAACTACCCCTTGTTATTCTCAGACGCATAGGAAAGAGGATATTTAACCATGTGGCCAATGTTATCTATTTGTTCCTGACCTTCATGAAGTCTTTAGATGGCAATACTACAAAATACAGCAGAGATACATTTAAATTCACAATTGAACTGAAAATTCTATTACTCCTTTCATGTGCATACAATTTGTAATGAGGAAAAATAAATTATTGTTAACCGTACACTGTGTCGAAAACATCACTCTGTGGATAAGTGGTTTAAGTTTAAATAGTATAAAGTTTCCTTTATGGATAATGTGTATCTTTGTAACATTAACATAGTGTCAAGCAGATTATTTATCTTGCAAATATATAACCTGGTTATTTTTAGTTACATTCTCCACTTAAATGCATATGTATTATCCTATAAATAATAGACTGAACTAGAAATGGAATCAATCATTTATAGTAGGGATGAGCAATAAGTGGCCCCCCCAGATGTTGTAAAACTACACATCCCAGCATGCCCTGCCACAGTTTTGCTATTTGACCATACTAAAAATGTTGCAATGCATGCTGGAATTTGTTGTTCAACAACTGCTGGATGGCCACTTATTGCCCATCCCTGATTTAGATTGATACTTATGTACTTGGTATAGATTTGCATTTTTAATTGTGTGTTTTTGATTGTTTTTTGTATATATTTATATAATTGCATGGTCTGTCTTGATTTAATCACTTTTTTTTGCACACTTATTTATATTTTGTATGGTTACAGAGTTATTATGTCATTTATTTTCTACTAGCTGAAGTAGCTGGAGTTGCCCTGGTTTAAGTTCGGCATCCCAGACCAATTGCCACCTCTCTGTGAAGTTTTCATCCAAATCCATCCAGTGGAAGGCCCAGAACAGGCTCCCCGGCAGGGGCTGGCTGGCAACTTTAAGTCTCGGGGCAGACAAGTAAGTGGCCCAGATTTTATACCAGCGCATTGCAATGGGGAAAGACATGCGATGATAACCTCTGTGGATGTAGTTTGTCTAATGTGGGTGTGCTTTAAATAGCCAATGAAATACTTGAATATTAAAAATTGTTAGGTCAACGAGCTATACACAAACACACCTGCAAGCCCCATCTGATAAAAAAAGAGAGAATTCTTAGTAATACAGCACTCTAGTTACAGATATACAATGCAGGAACCATTCTAGTGACCAATATACAATACACAGGGACCATTCTTGTGACCAGTGTATAATACAGGGCCCATTCTCATGACCAATATACAATACAGGGACCATTTCCATGACCGATATACAAAACCAAGACTATTCTAGTCACCAATATGCAATATAGGGGACATTTTAGTGACTGGCATAGTATGCTGCGACCATTCATGTGACCGATATATAAAGCAGGGACCATTTCCATGACCGATATATAATGCAGGGACCATTCTAATGACCAATATATAAAACAAGCAAAATTGTAATAATGGGTATATAATACAGGGACTATTCTATTGACTGATATACAATACAGCAGTGGTTCTTAAACTGGGTCCTCAGGACCACACACAGTTCACATTTTCCAGGTAACCCAGCAGGTTCCATCCAGGTAAACCAAATCCATCCAATGGAAGACCCAGAACAGGCTCCCTGTCTGGGTCAAATTTCTGCGGAAGTCTGACTGGGACCTCAACCACCCTAGTATGTCGTCTGGGCTTCAGTGTTACCACTCTGTGAAGTATTTGTCCAAATCCATCCAGTGGAAGGCTCAGAAAAGGCACCCCGGGTCAAGTTCTACCCAGCGTACAGCAACGGGAGGTCCGACCGGGACCCTAACCCCCCTAAAACCTGGCCAGGATCCAACTGGCCTACATCACATTTGTTTCATCCCAATCGGTGCAAGGGTATCCGAATACATAACCAAACAGACAGACCAATGAGTTATATATTACCCTCTTACCCTTATGTATGTATATCTTTTATGTATGTATGTATGTATGTCTTTTACAACCCAGTATAATGTTAATGTTGATTCAAACTGTAAAGCGCAACGGAATTTGCTGCGCTATATAAGAAACTGTTAATAAATAAATAATAATAAAAATATATATTATGTAGATAAGCCTCAAAAGAAAAAAAACATTGAACGGTATGTAACACCTAGGGTCACTTTAAACAGGAAGGTTCTTACATCACAGAGGAGCTCTGTGACATTTGCACTAAAGCGACCCTCAGTGATCAAATGTTCAATCCGGCTGCTTCATCATTCTTTTGCTACTAAAATCTTATCTTCAAAAAAAGTGTCCCTAGTTTCTCAATAGTCTCTAAATGTTTTATAACATCTTTTAGTTCCTGATGTTTGCGTTACAGTAGTGGTACTCACAAGAAATTTTTCAAGAGCAACTAATAGGTACTGTACTAATGAATCCAAAAGGTCCGCAAGTGTTTTTGGAATGAAAGAAATCACACTTTTATCATAGCTTAAACTAGAGAACAATACTCATGAGGATATATCTAAATTCCAAGAATAATGAGTAGAACCATTTTATCTTAAAATTATGTACTTTTATTAATACATTTTATTTAGTTATTAGGCACAGCCCTACAGTAACTAGCCAAGTCATAATAATAGATAGATAGATAGATAGATAGATAGATAGATAGATAGATAGATAGATAGATAGTATTAACATTTATTTAATTGTTTTATTGCCTCCCAACCTTCACCAACATGAAATTAATAAATGTATTATTACTAAATAAACCTATTGTGCCCCCAAACGGCACAGACATTTATAGCTGTCCTTTCCCCGAAACACCCTAACATTTAAATTATAAAGAAGCACCTACAGTAAACTAATCCAGCTAAATGAAATAAACACACTATGAACCCATTGTCAAATGAAATCACCCCCACCATAAAATAAATAGCCCCCCACCTACCAATAATTTACCCTCATGCCACCATTAAATTATTAGCCAACACACCCACCTAAATTACATTAAGAATCCCATGCACAGGCGTGTCCAACTTCCAATAGGATCTGCCACACCAACCAACTGCCATTAGTAATTTGATACAAAAGCATTCATTAAATAATTACAAATATTTAGTTGTTACTTAAAATATCACATAAATGCCACATATAGGCCCTCATTCAGAGGCGGTCGGAGGATGCAAGCGGTCGCGCAGAAACTGGGCGGCCGCTTGCATCCTGACCGGCCGCCTCTGTTTCGGTCGTTAGGCTGTGGGTTTACACCCACAGCTCTAACGACCGCTAGGGTGATGGTCACGATGGTCATAGATCATCGCGACCAGCGGGGCTTACGACGAGACCCTAGGGTAGGGTCTCACTTGTCGTAAGCCTCGGAGAGCTTCTGGCTCTGTCAGAGCTGGAAGCTCTCCACTGACATCACTAGTGATCTCAGTGGGACCTCCCCCAAACAGCAGGCGTTGCCATGGGAACGCCTCCGTTTGGGCTGCCACCCCCCCGGCCCGCCTTCCAAACGGGGCAAGCTGTCAATCAACATCGACAGCTGGCCCCCTTTGGAAAGAGACCCGCTACGACCAGCGCTGTCGGTCGTAGCGGGTCTCACGCATGCGCACGAAGGAGCCGGCTCCCTCGTGCGCATGCGCACTGGACAAACATCAAGGCGGCCGTGCGGTCGTAGACCGTACGGCCGCCTCTGAATGAAGCCCATAGTCCTACCCCATGTGTCACAGAAATGCCACATAGTGCCCCCAATATGTCACAGAAAATGCCACATAATGCCCCATACAGTATGTCATAGAAAATGCCACAATATTCCCCAATACAGTATGTCACAGATTTGCAGCATAATGCCCCCATACTGTGTGTCACAGAAAATGCCACATAATGCCCCCATACTGTATGTCTCAGAAAATGCCAAAAATTGCCCCATACAGTATGTCACAGAAAATACCACATAATGCCCCCATACAGCATGTCACAGAAAATGCCACATAATGCCCACATACTGTATGTCACAAAAAATGACAAATAATGCTCCCATACTGTATGTCACAGAAAATGCCAGACTTCCTGGACCTAGCAGAGAGGCTCTGACAGCCAGGCTATGTGAGCTTTGGTCTATGCAGCCTGGCCGAGGGCAGCGACTATCGATACCAATGGTCGCAATGGTGATCCAAAGCAGCACTGATCTGCAAGATTGTCATGTGAAGATGAATCTGAATTATTTTTTCAGCTTATGGTTTCAAATGAATCACCGAATGTCTGCTTTCAGGTCAATTTTTTAAAAAGTCAGAAAGGAAAGACCCTGATTTAAAACCTAAGATTTACTGTGAAAAACTGTCCTACTACTATAGGTTAACATTACTATTGATTATTAATTTTTATTGTCTTACCTACTTTTCTGCCCCCCCCCCCCCACCTAGTGTGGGACCTCTGATGTCCTCTCGCTGGGCATGGGTTGTCACCAAAAGCAGCTTCCTTGCGCCTGTGCACGTCTAAATCAGGCCCTTAGTATTTAGGATTAGTGGGGTTTTTTTGTTGCAAAGAATGTAGTATAAAATAAATAACACATTAAGATGCATATTTTAAGGAAAAATTTGTATGGAGTGGTTAAGTCGCATAGTCTGTGACGCGTCAAATGGGGCTATTTGGCACGATTTGAGGATAGGTGCTTGTGGAAACATCTGTAGTGCCCACGTGTCACAGAAATGATAGGTCTGCACAGGGGGCACTCCAGGATCTTATTCATTTTTTTCAGAGTGTATAGCAGGAACTACAGGATGGTTTTGTTTTACATCTTTGCATGTATTCACTGAAATTCAACTGCTTCATCTAGTAGGTTATCCAAATCCTGTTTAAACAGTAATGTACGGTTATCAGATAATCTTTTCCATAATTTTCTGATGATAAACCTCATCTCAATATTGTTTTACATCTTGAATGACAATTGCCCCGCCTTTATCAGTGAGGTGCTAATAGCCGCACCTGTACATTTGCCTAATGTTAATAAGGCTTTGTCGGAACGACTTACCAAGGTTTTGGTGGACATATAGCAAATTTTTTACCTTGCCAAATACCTGTTTGATAAGCATACATGAAAAAAAATAAATAGAGGCATTTTGAGACTGGGTCAAATGTTGATCTAGTCTTAATGGGGCACTGATCTGCAAGATTGTCATGTGAAGATGAAATTGAATGTTTTTTTTCAACTTAAGGTTTCAAATTAATCACCAAAGGTCTCCTTTCATGTCAATTTCTTTAAAGCTGCAAGTCAGCACAAAGGAAACAGTAGTTTGCAGGAATCTATGACCTGCAAACTTTCTTTGTTCTAGGGAATAGGATTGCCACCTAGGAACAGCTGGTGGGTGGATGAGCAAGCCTCCTGAATACCACTGGAACTAGGTAAAGTGAAAAAATGTCACTTACTTAGCTTGTACCTACACAGGAGAGTGGGGCCTAGCATCTGCTCTCTGATCTAATGGTCATGTGACCGCTTGAGCCCAACCTCAGGTAGATTTTTTGGAGGCCTACTGATGGCAATCCCAAGATTAGACTTGGATAAGGAAGGAAAGTTTTTCAGTTCATACGCAAGGAAAGAAGACACTGACCTGAATCTTTCAAGTTATTTTGTTTACTGAACTGGTAACAAAAACATAGTTTTGACCAATGCAATTAAATAATCATACAATACAAACATAGCAACATGAAGAGCATCCACAGGCTAGGCACAACTGTATGCCCAAATGGCATGAAGGAGAAAGAGCAGACGCTGACTTGATCATAAATGGTAAGACAGAGATAATTATTTGATGTCTCTAGCAGTTGATGCCTGTGGCTTCTCATGACCCTCTAAGGAGAAAAGAATAAAGGTATCAATCTCCTGGAGAAACTTTGGACAGAACAACCAACAGACCTAGCAAGGTAAAAGGTGGGTAGGGTGGGTGCTGTTGCTAGGTGGCAATCCTATACCCTTTGCAGGTCATAGATTCCTGTACACTACTGTTTGTTCGGCGTGAGGATTGCCACCTAGCAACAGCTGGTGGGCATACTACATACCTGGTGGTTGCTTGGAAGATCAGTTGGTCTCCAATAATGCTTGGCAAATGTATGCTGAAAGTGGCGTGCATTATGGAATGTAGGAACATATTTTTTGCTACTGCACTAGAGGTGGCAGCACCCCAGATTGAGTGTACCTTAAAGGGGTTAACAGCAATTGATAAACAACCTCTAAGCTTCACCTTTTAGTGGAACAGTAAGTTTAAATTATTAGATAAGTTGCCAAATGAAAAATTGGATTTGTTCCATATTTGATCATATCAAACTCAACTATACGATTTTCAAAGGAGAGTGTTTTGCATCAATACTATAAATTAAGGTTAGCCTAGCACCCCTGGCCCCTAAGGCTAAATCGAGTAATGCAAATATTCTCAATGAAAGGATACTGTCTAAACTTTTGTGTAGGGCAGCTTAGAGGGTTATAACAGGTTCTATATTCCAAGTGCTAGAATACTGTGGATTAAAAGCCCTGGTTTGGAAAGAATTACTCTGAGTAAGCGATAGTAAAATGTCTTCAGATAGCCTTGGTGATAAAAAGGCAAGAGCTGAACCATAATAGCAGATGGTGGCTGATGCAAGGCCCACATCATTTGGCATATTTAGCAGCCAGAAGTCCAGGAAAAAGAGAAGCTGTTCTAGCTGTATTAGCAGTACTATGCCATACATTAAATTATCTAATCATGGTAGAATATTGGGTCATTGAATGGCCTCAGTGAGGCAATGATAAGGATTACTTTAGAAAATGACAATCTTGAGTCTTGTTAGTAGCCCAATCATGTAATTCTCAATATGCATGGTGGCAACCTGTCCAGGAGATCTGAAGTGCACTGTAAGCAGTCTTTGGAGAGCTCCAGAAGGATTTTGAGCTCTTTGCACAACTAACTGATTAGAGGAAACAATAACCTGGATCTCCAGAGAGGATAAACCAGCATTAAATGGGACACCTGGTCTGCTCTCATTTTGTGCAGTATCTTCAGTAAAAAGTAGGTGGTGGGAGAACATGTGGGAGAATAAGGTCTGACCATAGGAAAGACATTACATTCCCCTTGAATGATCCCTGTTTCCACATTCTGGACAAAAAGGTGGTAACTTGAGCTTTAGAAAAGAGTTGCAAGACGATCTATTCAAGGAACCCCTGAAGGTTTGAACTTTTGTTTCAAATATTAATTTAAGGCAACATTGCCAAAAATCAGATGATATCGATGAATAATTGTTTCATTAGTTACCCAGAATGCAATTGTTGTTAGGTGAATAGCCTTTGAATGGCCCATTTCCAAATCCCTAAGGCTTTTGTGACAAAGAACAAGAGTGTGCCATCCTGTTTATGTAAGATACCACAGTTGTTATCCACACAAATTTAAACTGTGAATTATTGTAGGTGACAGGGATTTAAAGTTTTAAGGACTTACATGTCTGGCCTTAACTTGAGCACATTGATATAAGACTACTACTCCATTGTGGCCCATTTGCCTCTCACTGTCTGGTTCTGAGTGAATGCTCACCAATAGTTAGAAATGTAAATCTCAATAGGTTTTGTGATTGTTTGCAGTGTAAGGGAACATGGAAAAGCTTCAGGTGTAAGCCCTTATTTTCTAATAGCTTTGTCTAAGTCCTTTAAATGTATATTCTGACTTTGAACTTTTATTGAAACTTAATTCTACCACTTTTCTAGAAGAAACACCAGAGAAAAAGAAGGGATAATTCCTATGGGATGGAGTCAGAACAGATTTTAGCTCATTTATGGATAATCCGAGCTTGGCCAGGATAGACAGAGTTAGACCTTGCTGACTGATTAATACTGTATGTCCCAGTCTGTTATGCAGTGAACTCTTTTTTTGATGATGGTGACAATAACATAGTATGGAACCTCTGCTTTCATTAAAACATGTGCAGGTGTAAGGTGCTATTGAGAGTCCAACCACCATTACAGTCCACTGAAGCAGGTGGTCTCTTTATTAGAAAATGTCAAAGATTATAATGGTTGCCGTAGACTGAGACCAAATGGAAAACCTCCTATAGATATAATTTGAGGCAAAACCAATTAGTGGCCAAAAGAAAAAGGGGATATATGTTAGCTCATTTATCCTGAACCCTCTCTTTTTAATATATGTATTCAGTTCCTTCACATTTAGCTCTAGTTTGAATGACAAATTTGACCTCAATGGGAAATAAATAGTGCAGACTATTGTAGGCCATGACTGCCAAATATATTTTCCCCTACTGCTAAGCTATAGACAAGACTTTGTCTAGCAAGGGGCTGCAACTCCTTGAGCATATTTTAAAAAGAGTTGAAATGAGTATACTCTGACTGCTTGAAATAATTTTTAGGAGCCACTTGTCTGAGCATGACCTGTGGTGCTTTAAATGTGACCACTGACCCCAGCTATGAAATCTGGCCAAAGAGGTCTGCATCTACCAGAATGGGCATGTCATGTGGTCTCGATGCTAAACTCATTGGTCCAGCTCTGGTCAACCTGCTAGCCCATCGTCAATAATGATGGTGGCTCTACTAATTGCCTTGAGTATGATATACTTAAAAGCTTCTAGGGACTCTATTGTGCAGAAAAAGCTTACAGCTCCTTGTCTCCCATTCAGAGCACTGCAGGGCTCACACTGCTTAGCTTCCCAGGTCTGGAAGAATCAATCTTTGTGAACAGAATGTAAAGGACCAGCAGCACCAGTTATTTTAAAACTGACTTTGCCTTAACATTTAGTCCATGGGGTTGCTTTTAGACCTATCACCCCCATGTGAACATAAAGAGGAGTCAACTTCAGGGCAAATAGTGCGGGTGCATCTGGGAGCCCTGTAAAACTCCTTGATCTCCATTTATCATTTTTGACTAGGGTTACTCTGCAGCAGGGGTGGGAAATAACTAACCCCTCAGCCGCTGATGAACGACACACCCCACCACAGCCTTAGCATGTCCTGATAGCAAAACTAAGGTAGGGCAAGCTGGGATGCACAATCCAACAGCAATTGGAGGGCAGCCCACAGCTCCTGTATAGGCTTGCTGGGCAAAATTGTATACCTCATACTTCTGACTAAGGTTCCAGTGTGAGGTATTTAATTTGGTGGGAAGTTTTACCTGTTAGTGCAATACTGGCCATCTTTATGTTGCTATACTTGCCTCTTTGAAGAGGCTGAGGATCTAGTCACCTCTTCTGACTCATAGTCCACTGAAGAGGAACATGGTGCACATATATACTCAGGAGAGTTTAATAGTGGAACACTGGGTTGGGACCCCTTTTGTCTTAAATATGTGTCCTAATAGTGCCAACTTTAGGCTGATGTACTGTGCCAGATATGGGCAGGAGAAATGTGTCTGGTGCAGACACTGGTACTTTGCCACCAACGGGCAATTTCAGGGAAGAATCCATTTTTTACCTCCACATTCACTTTTGCACCTCATGTTTTGATACCTTTGGGCAATTTCAGGGGCTGCTACATTTCTGACTGAACAGGCATCCCTGAGTAATCTCTGGAGGGAGAGGTGTCTTCTGGCAGTAATATGAAAAAAAAATGTCTTCCACTTGAGAGAAAAATATATTTTTTCATCATAATTAACAGCTAAATGAGAAAGAATCACTGCTATCAGGAATAGGCCACTTTCTTTCTATCTCTAGAACAGGGGAGAGAGGTTACTCAGACTCTGAGGTACTGTAGAAACACAAACAAACATAGCACTAATCTGATTTTTTTTAAATAACAGTGACCTCGTTCACAGCGCCTGGATCGCGGGTGCAGCAAGGAGGGGTCTAGACACCTGCTGCTGCATTTGCATTTGAGATGGACGGAACTGCACAACCGCTTGTGTGTGGCTCTACAACTCTCTCCATCTCTGAATCAGGCTCACTATGTGATCCGTCTTACGATATATCATTCCGACTCGGATCAGAGCAAATTATCATGTAGATAGTATAGTGTGTACACACGTGCAAGGCAGTCTTATATTTATATATAATATATAGCACCAGCATGTTCCATTGTGCTTTGCAATATAATGCTTTAAAGAGTATAAGCTAATCCCCTAAAACAGGGGTCTTCAGCCTTGGCCCTCCACCTGTTGTGGAACTACACATCCCAGCATGCACTGCCACTTTTTTGATATAACATCATGCTAAAACTACGGCAGTGCATGCTGGGATGTGTAGTTCCACAGCAGCTGGAGGGCCAAGGTGAAGACCCCTGCCCTAAGAAAACAACGCCATAAAAATGTACTTTACTCCCTGTTGTAGTTACCAGCCAGTAGCTGGCAAAATGAGTTTTGCAGAAATAACATTTCAGCTACAACGTTAGTGATCAAAAAGAGGATATAATTTATTGCTGCTTGGTTCCAGGCATTAGCGGTGGAGAAATACATGCATGCAGATCAGAGGGCCAAATCACTAGAACAAAGCAAAACTTAATCTCACATAATTTATTGAATTACCACTTATCAGGAAAAAGGTGACTGAGGTTAATTAATCTTCTTTTGTTGAGTATAATTTGTTTTCAAATTAACATAATAAAAAAGTTGGTATTTTTGATCTATCTAAATATTAATATCTTCATTTGTACAAAAAGTAACGGTATTATTATTAGGCCTCTATTTAAATAAATAATTCGGGGAGAAATAAATAATAGTGTTGGTGCTAAGATTTGCATGTTTTGATTTTCTATTCATCGCTAATGAATATGTGCTTCTTAAACTGACAATAGTGATCACTGCTCGGTTCTGGAACGAGAGGAAGATTTCTGTAAAACATAATGTTTGTATGATAAATAGTCTTGTTTCTAGGGCTGTTGTATAGGCAGTCTGTGCAGTTACTGCCAGAGGGCCTAAATTCACAGGTGGAGGCAATGCTAATGTTTGTGCAGTTGAGCAAATATTTAGTAATGCGTATGCGCCCAAAGTACTGTAAATCCCTACGGTGCATGCATTCCCTGAGTGTAGATGGAGACCACTGTCGTGTATGGGAATGCTGGCATTAGAACTGGAAAGGCAAAACTATGGGTGTTCCTAGGCGGTGTCTGGGAGGTGGCCTAATGGGCGTACTGTGGGAGTGTTACAGCGTTTCAACAAACGCGACTGCGTCCCAGAGAGCCACAGAGCCAGCATGAGACACTGTGTCAGCCATAGGCTTCTTTCAAGTGTGTAACCAGCTTTACATGCGCACATCTGTTCAAGGCAATGATTCCCAAATTATTATTGTTATGCTATTATTTACTATTATTATTCAAATTAAAACTTACGCTGTTTGGGAAAGCCATAGTGATTTCCTTGGGCCTCCCCTAAGCCGGATTCATCATCACTGGGATTAGCACTGGTGATGACACAGGTAGTAGATGCAGGGCTGCCAAGAGCCAGCCCGAGCCTGGGTGAAGAGGGCGTGGCCTAATCGCAGGAGGCATGGCCACACCCCCTTAAGGAAAAAAAAACAGCAAAAGAAACCACATAGTTGAAGGGCCACAAAGCCGGGGAGGGGCGCTGTGAGCCCCTCAGCCCAGCGCAAAGACAGGAGGGGCGCAAACAGGATGATCGCTCCCTCCACAGGCAGAGGAGACTGCAGCATGCAGTCTCCCTCTGCAGCCCATCACACAGCAGCGTGTGCTGGGCTGCCCAGCTGACTGGGAAGAGGGGGGGTGGTGTCAGACCTGGGCCCCTCCAGAAAGCCTGGGCCCAGGTAATTAGTACCCGCTACCACCCCCCCTCTTGGCGCACCTGAGTAGATGTGCTGCTCCTATAATGATGAAGTACATCAGGTATCTGTCTAAGGGCCTGATTCAGAGCCGTTCGCAATTTGCGGTCGTTCGTTCAAAAACAAGGGGTGGCTATTCAAATGATCCGTTCGCAAATTGCAGTCTGTTCACACCTCTAAGTCTAAACGAGCGAGCAAAACATACGCTCGTTTATTTGTTAAAAACGCCCCCTGGCCGCTCGCACCATACGTCATGTCCGCTATTTATTAGATTAATCGAGTACATCGACCAGCGTATGAACTGCTCGCTATTCTTGTGGTTGGTTTTTGCTACCACAATCTTGCGAGCAGTTCTAGTTATAAAATAACCCAGTGACGTGGTCAATGACGCTGCTGTATTAATTATGCACACCCATAAAACGCCCGTTTTGACCTTTAAGCACGCCTGCGTTCGGATCTCCACTCCCCATTTTCAAGCACCTTCCCCTGTTACCACCCACATACGCCTCATTCTGTCACTCAAAATAGCAGGCATTCGCTATATTGCGAGCACATGAATTTCGGCCGCACTGACTGGTTCGCGCATGCGTATAACGATCCGTACGCATGCGCAGATGTGCGAACATCGCTCGGAACGAGCGTACTGCCGCTAGCGAGTGGCTCTGAATGAGGGCCTAAGATCAGAGCTGTGGTTGTTGGACAGGGTCTTGCTAAAATCCTGTACCACTGGGGAGAGTTGAAGATCCCTGAATGTTGCAGGGTTTAAGCAGAAAGCCGCAATCCCTACATATTAGATACACTGTATATGCATAAATATGAGATACAGGCAACTTTTGAAGTTATACATAGAATAGTTTAGCTGTATTTTTCATTTTATTATTGAACTTTTGTTCTATTATTTTAATGTCACAGAAAACCTCTTTTTTTTTACTTTGTTAAGTGCATTAATGCATTCAAAGTTTCTACTAAATCAATCTTCACTTCAAAAAGTATAATTATAAAGTCCTGAAACAATGTCCTATAAATAATGTAGCTTGTCTCCCTGAGTGATCTTTTAACTAATTGTATGACAGCATATTCTGTTACTCAGAGAAATAGAGCAATTCAAGGTTAGACATTAATGAAATGCCCCAGCATTTAAACAGAGAGTTGAAGCCCTGGCAAGGAGCCCTGCATCTTTGCATCCACTTCAGTTGGCATATCCCAAATTCAGGTATACAGGTTGTCACCTTATACCAGATAATGCAAATGAATGACAATTAATTAGTTTCATTAAGCACCGACAGCAGTTCTTCAATATTTTGCTGCTGAGACACATGTTCAATTGCCAGATGAAACTATTCCATAAGTTTAATCACAAAGACATTGGTTGAGCTTGGAGAGGTGGCTGGTAATTGTCACTAGCTGCATCATCTAGGCAATAACCTAATGTGGAAGGACACTTTCTGCAGGCGACAGTGATAAATGTGCTTTATAACCTGTTGTCTACAGGCAAATCTCTGCATCCTGCATAATTTCCTAACACAGTTTAATATTGTATGCAGGACATCGTTCAGAACCATGGATATAATATTTCTTCTTGAACAAAGAGTGTTTTTTTTATATGCTCCGTAGCCCGACTGAAACTCAATAGCTAGATAAAAAATGGTTGCATATATCCTGCTTGAATATCCCTCTGGGGATTTTCATAACCTGTTGTTTATAAAGCACATTGTTACTGTGGCAGAAAATCACAATCTTAAATATGTGGGAAAAAAGTACACAAATAATATTTTTTGTCACATAAATGTCAGCAAGTGGCTTTTGATAGTGATGCAATTTCTGCTTATGTACAGTGGAGTGTATACATTAACAATGAAAAACATGATTCTAAGAGGTCTATTTAGTAACGTGCGGAAAGTAGAATAGAAGTATTGGCGCTCTTTGCCGTCTGTATCTCGCCATATTAAATTTAACCCTTATGCCGGGAAAGACCAAGCGTTACAGAACTGTCCCACAGAGGAGATATCTACCACCTCTAATGCTGCGAGGAGATAACTGCCATCTATAACAACTTTTACAACTGCAAAAGACGTTTTAAATCTTCCATTGCGCACGTGTAGCGCTTGTGCAGAATGGGTCTGAGAGACACATGAAAGCGCTGCAGTCTGGGAGAATGCAGTAAAGGAATTATCTCTTCCCTTGTTTTCCTCAAGAGTGAGCAGACACCATTACATAGATTGAGTTATATTCTGAAAAAAAGATAGAAGAAGCAAAGGCACTTTTTAAATAATGTTTTTGCAAAGCCAACATTGCTTGCTATGGGGGCTGCAAGAAGACACTTATCCAGAGGTGGAACTCCCGAAGGCAGTGGAGTCATTGGACACTGGGCATCTGCTGCCAGCGGCGCAGAGGGCAGTTAAAGAAGGATCTACAGTATTGATGAGGTCCGGGAGGGCTGCTGTTTCTTCTTAAGGCACTACTGGCGCCGGGTGGTACAATAAACTTTTTTTGTTTATTGCGAGTCGAAATAAACAAAAGAAACTTTATTGCACCAACTGCCGGTGGTGCCTGAAGATATGCAACATGGCAGTCAAAGGAGCAGCGGCATATAGAGGAGCAGGAAGGTGCAGCCAGAAGACCCAGAAGAAGGTAAGTGGATCCAAAGGGAGGGAGCAGGAGCTGGAGAGACACTCCAAAGCTGGCAGGAGAAACAGTGGGGATTGACTGGAGAGACAGTGGGGGCTGGCAGGAGATATAGAGGGGTATGCAGGAGAAATAGTGGGGGCACTGGCTGGAGAGACACTGGTGGTGCTAGCTGGAGAGACACTGGGGGCTGGCTGGAGATACAGAAGGGGATGACTGGAGTTAGAGAGATACTAGACGACTGGAATAAGCTGGTGCCACCCGGAGCGGGGGGAGCACTACCAGCTATTTTGCTCCAGCTAAAATGCTACAGAAATACCTTTTTTCAGCTCACTAAATTGACCCCTAAATCATGAGCAGCCCCTGCACTGCCAGATACTCCAGCGAGGAGAGGGAAGGGGTAGAAAACTTCATGGTTAGGTTCATCTTAACTCTTCGCCAACACAACAGTAATAGTGATACATTACCTTCAACTAGAATATGAAGAATGTACCTATGACTATAAACTCTCCTAGTTAGTAAAAATTGAGATAGCAGCATATAGTGTTGGAAGTTTTTACAACTCTTACAGCTATATTAATGAAAATAATACTTACAAATAAATCCCTTTATAATAAAGATAATTAAGAACATTCAGTCTTTCAGGCAGTCATGCTTGTGTCACTGGTAGCCCTTTCCTGTGCAGGCACTGCAAGCCACACAAAAGTCTATAAGACTGCATTGTGCTGGTATGCAGCAAGCTCCAGAAAGCAAAACTTTTACAATCTTCTGTACAATAGGCAATGCTGCCAATAGAAGGCTATGGGCTTCTTTATGCACAAAGCCCCCAGAGATGGATCTGAACATTGAAGAATGTGCATGTGCAGGCTGATATATAGGTAATAGTCATAGGCTTAGCATCTAATGCTGGTCCTTCCTGATCCCAGGGAACAATAGCTTTGGATTTCCAATGATAAGGCACAATAAACACAGTTCCACTTTCAATATGACATTTATCTTCAGCACTACAAGTATCAATACCTCCCAAAGTGGTCTTTAATCAGATTATAATTCGCACAAAATAACTGCTGCTCTTTACACTGATAAACTCAAACCAAATGTAAATTATGCTGTCTGCACAAACTCAGGACCCGATTAAGGCCTGGTCACTAAGCCACAAATGCTTGCTATGGGTGATTGTTGGCCGTCTGCTCATGTATATGCATCAAAATATGCATAAGCAAACCAGTCACTGTGTCCATGAATCGTGCACTCATAGTACAAAGACTGAGTGTTACTATGAGTGATAGACAGTGCTGTTTGTGGGTGGTAACAGGGGAAGGTGCTTGTGAATGGGGCATCAAAACGGAGTTTAATGGGTGTCCATAATTAGCATGGAGGCATCATTGTACACGTCACTTGGTTGTATTTCAGCATGCAGTGATCACAGTACTTGCAGCGGGGTAGGGTCTACCTCAAGCGCTGCATGCAACTCCGATGGCTCTCGCTGTTACTGATTAATCATACACTTCCTTGGGATGGCGTGTGCTAAGAAATAAAAGTGGGCGTCTTTACACCGGCGTGCGCTTACTCAGCCATCGCTCTCTAAAACATAGAGGGCGTTCTTAAGCCAGACAGTGCGATCATGGAATTTGCATACCAGGCCCCTGACAACAGCGAGAGAGTGCAGCTTAGCGTCTGGGTTTGAATGAGCTCCTCAGTCTCTTGCATAAATCAGAATTACAAATGCTTCTTAATATACTTTTATGCAGATGTCAGTGCCTCTCAATAGGTCTCAGTATCTGTCAATAGTTCTTAGTATCTCTCATATAGGGGTATATGTACTAAGCCTTGGAAAGAGATAAAATGGAGAGAGATAAAGTATCAGCCAATCAGCTTCTAACTTTTATGTTACAGGCTGTGTTTGAAAAATGACAGGAGCTGATTGGTTGGTTCTTTATCTCCAAGGCTTAGTAAATCTATCCCATAATCTCTTAAAGGCTTTCAACAGTGCTCAGTAGCTCTTAAACAATTCTAAGTAGCTCTGTAGCTCTGTAGGGTCGTCTCCCTTCTACAGTCCCTTTTCTCGATCACAACCTCCACGGATCTCAGTTGCAGCTCCCAGTGCTGACACACTGTCTCCAGCTCTTGGTCTCACTCTCTTCTGGTTTCTATGTAGAGGTCACTTGGCACAACATCAGCGGAAACTTAGTGACTTCTGTCACCTTTACCTCTTCATTGATAATTCTTTGTCCAGTCTCTCACAGCAGATTTGTGGCAGCCCACTCTGCTCTGCTCCTTCATGTCTCCCAGTCTCTACTGAGCATGTGCAACCACAAACTTGTGGTTCTTATTTTGCTGGCTTGTCTTTATTTTGGCGTGTAATGGCTCCACCTAGTGGCAGCCACCTAAATTACCACACCCATTGGCTCCCATGGAGCCAGGGGTATCACATATCTCACTTCAATCTGACATAATAGGGCAGATTTAATTAAGCAAGAGTACTGCTGCAATGATTGCTGAGGTTTTGCAGGTAATTTACCACTAACTGATTTCTGCTCACAGCCTATGGGGGTGCGAGCAGAAATCAGTTTCCCTAATGCACTGGAGTAAGGGTCACAAGCCACCAATGCAACTTGTTGGACAACAGTTCTCCGGGCAGCTCTCTCAGGACCATTGCTAGGAAACGTGGACGATGTGCTGCTACTCTGTGAAGTCCTCCTACCTGGCTGCTCCGTCCTCCCTGCCTTGACCAGATTGGTTCCATTTTCTTTCCCACTTGCTGGTTGCTCAGATGCCAGTGATAGCATTCAGTACAGTTTGTGCTTTCCAGTTCCTGGGTGTGAATTTCTTGCTCCTGTGTGTTCCAGCTTCTTGTGTTCAGCATGTATTACAGTCTCAGTTGCATTCCAGCGTTGAGTGTACAATCTGTCTCAAACATCTCAGCAGTTTCAGCCACATATCAGCGTCTGAGTGGGCAATCTGCGTTAAACATCTCAGCAGTCTCAGCCACATTTCTGCGTCTGAGTAGACAATCAGTGTCAAACATTTCAGCAGTCTCAGCCGCACTCTTGTTATTGGACATTGCTGCTGTCTTTGTCGCACTTCTGTGTCTGTGTGGACATTCTGTAACTATCTTTACAATACCTTAGCCAAGTTCACAACAGCCCCAAGGATGCTACTTGGTCACAAGACCGCACCCCAGCCAAGTTCACAACAGCCCCCAGGGCTGCAACTCAGTCCCAAGGCCACACCTCAGCCAAGATCACAACAGTCCCAAGGTTGCAACTTGGTTCCAAGGTCGCACCTCAGCCAAGTTCACAACAGCCCCAAGGCTGCAACTTGGTCCCAAGGCCACACCTCAGCCAAGTTCACAACAGTCCCAAGGCTGCAACTTGGTCCCAAGGTCGCACCTCAGCCAAGTTCACAACAGCCCCCAGGGCTGCAACTCGGTCCCAAGGCCACACCTCAGCCAAGTTCACAAAAGTCCCAAGGCTGCAACTTGGTCCCAAGGCCACACCTTAGCCAGGTTCACATCAGCCACAAGGCTGTGACGTCACCAGACCATCACCTCGCCAAGTATCAATCAGCCCTCGAGGCTACAACTTGGTTGCCAGACCACAACCTTGCCAAACATCAATCAGCCCTCAAGGCTGCAACTGGGCTACCAGCCTCACTCCTAACAAGGACTATCTTCTCCGTTGTCCCCATCGCTTCATGTAATTCTCAGCACTATTGCTCCATCTTTGGGCTACGCAGCCTTACTCCTGAAAAGGACTTCCTTTTCAGTTGTTACCATCGCTTCATATAATCCTCAGCACTATCTCCTTAAGTCTAAGGAGAATCTACCACTAAATTCATAACAATAAGCACAGCACAAGCTGATGCTTAATTAAATTTGCCACAATAAATGAGCATGAGACGAAGACTAAACACAAAAAGGTGCTATGATCTTGTAGCACTGTGACTGGGCCCTTGGTACCATGACCTAACAATGCCCAAGGTAGTTTTTATTTTAGAAAATCCTCAGAAGAATTAGGATGTATCATGATTTAAATAACCATTGCAAAGAAGGATGGGGTGCCAGACAATGATAGCTGTTCAATTTAACTTATATTGTATGACTTCCAGCTGTATAAAAGTCAAAGTCAATTTTATAGCCGTCATAGTTGAAAATATTCAAATATATACTTTGCAGGCTAATTTGAACTTAACTCACTGCCTGTCCTTACTGACTGACTGATAACCCGGAGTTCGCTTGAATTAAAACATAAAAAAATAGGAATCAAGAATCTAAGATATACTGTGCTAAAATGTAATCCACTACTTCAAATATTTTAAGCAGTACTTATCTTCCATACCTGAGTTTACTGTCATTACCTAGTTGTGCTATAGCTGACACATTCCATCTCCACAAATAAAATGTAGATTACTGTAGCCCTCATTTTCAAGGGCAGTCAGTTTCTAAATATATACCCCTGGAATATTTTGTGTCTTTGGTTTTTCTTATTATTATTTTTTGTATTATTTTTGGGTTTATTCATCATCCCTTAATTCCTTCAAAAGTAGGTGAAAATTAAGATGTTCACCTATTTTTGTAAAATATTAAGTGCCAGGGTAATTCATCATTCTTGTAGCGCAGGATATATCACTGACATCTCCTGGTTACAAATGTCCCCCGATAATTTCCACAGTCCCTATACTATAGTATGGGGATGTGGAAATTATGAAATTCATCAAGTTCCGAAAAAGCATTTTTTCAGAACTTGACAGTGATGCTGTACACTACCCTGAGATGACGTACAGTATCCGATACAGCAGAGGGATCTGAAAAGATCCCTCCCGGCAGTGTCCTCTTACCTTCCTGAAGCTGCCTCTCGGCTCCCCTTACTCTCCTCCAGTGAGCCTGGAGCAAGGGAGAGGCCACAGCAGCGGTGGTGAGGGACTGAGGCTGCGGGGCTGCTCTGTTTCAGTGGGAGTCACAGACTCTCGTGGCAGCTGCAGCTCTGCAGGGGCGGGGGGTGAAGGGACAGGCAGTGGGGTCGGCCGGGGATGAGCGAGGGGTAGCGATGAGAGTAGCAGGTGAGCGCATGGAAGGAGGGGGGCTGGACTGCTGAGCATGCGCAGCTTCAAGACAAGCTGCAAAGTAACAGTGAAGCAGGAGAAAAGTCCTCATTTTCCAAAAAGCTGTCTCCACAAAAGAAGCAGCTATTCGTAAGTGATAATTAAGTATTGGAGGTATGATGAATGCCGCCTATACAAGCATTGAACTTGCAGCGAGTTCAATCCTTAATTATAACAGGTGATATTTTTCCTTAATGAATAGACCCTTATAAGTGAACAAATAGCTGCACTGCTGTGCTTGGTGGGAATGCTTAATACAATTCTTAGTGGGTAAATATAGTAGAAAATATTGACTTTTTCTTAATTTCAGTTTTTTTTGGACAGAAATTTGGCCTTCAAATGTCAGTCTGAAAATCTAAATTATAAACAAATTTTGAAAATTTCTTAAAAAGTCTTTTAACAAAATATGATTTAAAATGTTCATTTACCAATGCAGACTTAAAAAAACCTTAAAATAGGAATCATTCAAACAAATGCACATTATGCTTTAGGAGCAAAGCAAAAACGGAAAAGTTTGCACTTTGACAAAACCATGTTTCATTGCATAAGTGAATATAAAATGTGCTGGCAGAGGGCGTGCTCCAGAGCTGTGCGCAATTCTGTCTGCGTATGGATCTTGCGATTTTCAGCAATCTCTTCCATGTAAAAAAAAAAAAGGACAAAAAATATATTTTTTGCTCTGCTGCGAAGCGGTACAGCGTGCTCCACAGGGTGAGTGGGGGGGTAAATACGAGGTGGGATAAGTATTCCGTGGTGATTGGTGTCCAGATCATAATATATTCAATGATTTCCCGTCATAAATACATTCTTATTGGTCATATTATTGATTATTTAATATTGCCATCTTTACATAATTAATAAATAATACTACTGATATATTAATCAAATTGTTAATTTATTTGCCAACTAATTTATTCAATAACAACATTGCACCATAAGATAATTATTAATAATTTTCTCCACGGTATACCATACATAACGAGTGCCCACATAATAAATGTAATGTGCCTTCTCGTCTTCTGATTGGCCTGAGAACTCATCTGTCACAACCACCTAATTTTCTCTTGTGTTTTTTTCTGACAGTTTGTCATCAGTTTGAGAAGCTGCTATTTGATACTGTGAATGTGGTGGTTTCTATTTTTTACAAGTAAGAAATAGGGACAGTGATGTGTAGAGTGGAGTTTTGCTAAATGGTGGTTTTGCCTCTCAAACCCCACACAGGTCACCCATCAGTTGCACAGGTGCATTTATTACTCACTGAGGTATGCAGTCAGGAAGCCGGCAGACCTAATCCTGACAGCCAGCTTCCCGACTGCTTAATCCCGGCGAGGGTTAAATGACAGGCATCTAAATCTAGACACCTGTCATTTTACCGATGCCGGGAGACCGGCACCCGGCCTCCTGAAGGAAGTGATGCCGGGCGCCGAGCGCTGACAGCTGCGTGGGGGGGAGGGTTAGGTTAGGTGATCCCGGGTGGGACTAAGGGTTAGGCACCCCCCCTGGGAGGTTAGGGTTAGGCTAGGGGGAGGGAGGGTTAGGGTTAGGCACCCCCGGGGGAGGTTTGGGATAGGCACCCCCCGGGGGACTTCGGTGTAGGCGGTGGGGAAGGGGAGGTTAGGTTTAGGCACTTAGAGGGCGGATTAGGGTTAGGCACTGGGGGGTAGGTTAAGGATAGGCACCCCTAAGGGAGGGATAGGGTTAGGGAGTAGAATTAGGTTAGACAATACTTACCTTGGACGATCGGGATTTCCTCATCTGCCGGGATGCCGCTGTCGGGATTCCAACCGCCGGGAATGGGGCCGGCGGTAAATCATACCGATTACCTCACTGACACATTTTAAAGGATCCACATTTAGAGCTAAATATTTCACTTGTGATTCTGTGAGGAGACCTGGAAAACATGCACTGTTTGGGGTCCTGAGGACAGAGTTTGAGAACCTGTGCTCTAGTAGTAGATCTGCCTGTTTTATAAAGGTCTGGGGAAAAAATAATAAATTGCTGGGGGGGGAGGGTGTTTACAATCCATCCTATAGTAAATACCCCCATTACACTGTGCTTTGACCACGCTTAATGTACATCATTCTCTTATGTAATTGTCAAAATAACTCAGCTTGCTCCATATGCAATATGTGCTACTACTGTAGCTATTGTTTTACATATACTTTGCAAATAGTACCTTTTTGGTCTATGGTGCTTACTTATTCAGCTATATATTGTCTCCTGCTCAGCCTCTGAATATAGATCACCAGTGGTGTAACTAAGGGGGATCGAGCGGGGCTGGTGCCCTAGGCGCCATCGGACTGTCAGCGCAGGGGGCGCCGATGGCCGAGGTCAAGGACACGGGTGATCAGTGTAGTGCAGACTGCCTATGCAGTGCTCCAAGTAGTGCCACCAGTAGTAATCCCCCCTATTCAGTGCTGCCAGTAGTGCTCCTTATATTGTGTCCCCAGTAGTGGTACCCACTATGCAGTGCCTCCAGTAGTAGTCTCCCTCCTTTGCAGTGCCCCTTATATAATGCCCCCAGTAGTAGTCCCCCCCTATGCAGTGCCCCCAGTAGTCCCCCTCAGCAGTGCCAAAGACACACATGTAAAAAAAATAAAAACACTGCTACTGGGGACATTGCATAAGGGACACTACTAAAGTGGGCATTGCAAGAGGGGCACTACTACTTGGGCATTAAGGTGCATATGTAATGGAAAGGAATATTCCCAGACTGACGAGAAAGTACTGAGCGTCACGTTGACACGCCCCATTTTCCAGTGCGCCTTGTGGCATGTGACCATGCCCTTTTTTGGCATGCGCACACATGGAGGAGTCCACTTTTGTGAGCAGTTTACAAAGCCGAGCCCATTCAGGTGAGTAGTTTACAAAGCAGAGCCCATTCTGGTGAGCACTATACAAAGTAGAGCATTCTGGTGAGTATTATACAAAGCAGAGCCCATTCTGATGAGTAATGTACAAAGCAGAGCCCATTCTGATGAGTAATGTACAAAGCATAGCCCATTCTAATGAGTATTATACAAAGTAGAGCCCATTCTGCTGAGCAGTATACAAAACAGAGCTAATTCTGGTGAGCAGTATACAAAGCAGAGACCATTTTGGTGAGTAGTATACAAAGCAGAGCCCTTTCTTGTGAGTAATGTACATAGCAGAGCCCATTCTGGTGAGCAGTATACAAAGCAGAGCCAATTCTGGTGAGTAGTATACAAAGTAGAGTCCATTCTGCAGAGCAAAATACAAAGCAGAGCCCATTCTGGTGAGCAATATACAAAGCAGAGCCCATTCTGGCGAGTAGTATACAAAGTAGCAGGGCCGGATCAAGGCTTGTGGGGGCCCCAGGGAAACTAAATTGTGGGGGCCCCCTTCAAGCCACACAGAGCCTACAAAGCCCTCCCCACCCCTTCCCTTGAACCACATGGAGCTTACATAGCCACACAGCGCATACCACCCCCCTACCACGAAGCCACATTGAGCCTATTGTCCCGCTGCTGATTACTCACCTGAATGACATCGTGACCTCCCTGCAGATCTGCTCTCTAGTCCCCTCTTGAGCGTCGTGGACGTAATGTGTCATGTGACGCAGATGACCGGACACTGACTGTGATGCTGCATACAGTAACACAGAACAGCGGCAGGGAGCCTCAATCCGGGAACAGGTGCCACTGGACACCTGTTCTCGGCAGGGTCCCTCCGTGTGTTGGGGCCCAGGGATAACCAACCCTGTCGCTCCCCCCCTTAGTCCGGCCATGCAAAGCAGAGCCCATTCTGTTGCGTACTATACAAAGCAGGGAATGCTAACTAGAACCATTGGAATTGGGTGCTTTTTCGTGTAATTTGGGGACAATCCCTGGCTTGGACACCTCATCATTAATTTATGAATAAACACCTCACAATTATCATGAATATTCCAATTTCTGAGCATATTCCACAAAAAGAAATTCATTCTTCAGTGTCACAAAACCAAGATCCTTATGCAAAGTCGACACATTTCTTCCCAAGTGAAATAATAGTTTCTGTCTAAATATTTCAATAACAAAATATCTTCCTTCTTTTCGGTCAGTGCTTTATTGTATGAGAAAAAAGGGAATTGGGGAAGAGCCAGGAGGAAAAAAAATAAAATGATGCTGCAGCTTCATTTCTAAATTAATTACCCATTTTATTTTCAGAAAAGATGTTTTTATTTGGACTTCATTGCGGTTTCATTTGGAATGTGACAACTGGCACAAGCTCTGAAAAAGCTGGGGAGTTTTTCCTATCTTCTCCTCTTAGTGTCTCTGTGTCAGGACGAGAGGATAATTAATACGCAATTTGCTGGATCTAGCGTGGCAGGAAATGTCCGTTTCCTCTTCAGAAAGAGGCGAGAAGTCTGGTCTATGATTAATTGCATCTTTTGTTATCACGCTTGATTAGCAGCCTCAAACGTAGATTCATAGTCATGTAGAAAGGATGTTTGTTTTGGGGAGGTATTTGTGTTAAAGAACTTCGAAACTTTATCATTAAGCATCAGGATGGGAGGTTTGGAAAATATGCTGTCAATAGTCTTTGTCTGTTGTCAAAGACTAGAGAAACAGTGTTCAAGGTCAATGTAAAGAAAGTAAGCCTACTTAAAAGGAAATTACTACTTCTTAGATGTAATTTGCTATTGGTAACCACCAATTACGCATTCCTAGTATGTCTCTGTGTCTGTGCACACTCTATAATGAAGCCTTACCTGCTTGCATACCATTCCTGCTCAGATGATATACAGTAGACTGTGTAACATAAGATACAACAATTCTAGGGTCTATGGGCCTGATTCAGACCCGCTCGCGAGCGCTATGTGCTTGCAAGCGGGTCGATGGTGACCCAGTGTGCATGCGCACGACGGAGCCAGCTCCGTCATGCGCATGCGCGAGACCCGGCTCTAAAAAACAAGAAGGTTGGCCCTGATTCAGAGCTAGCGCTCTGTCAGAGCGTCCGCCTCTGAATCAGGGTCTATGTACTAAGCCTTGGAGAGAGATAAAGTGGATGGAGATAAAGTACCAACCGATCAGCTGCTAACTGTCACTTTACAGATAGTGTTGGAAAAATGATAGTTAGGATCTGATTGCTTGGTACTTTATCTTCATCCACTTGATCTCTCTGCAAGGGGTGGGATGTACTAAGTATTGCATCTGTGATAAAATCGCAAAGGACAGCTTTCCCAATAAGATATGTCCTTTGCAATACCCCTGGATAGAGGGAGTCCGGATTGAACACCCAGAAGTTCCTCTGGCATCCTTCTGCGAATCCGCAGAAGGATGCCAGCCCCATGCCATTCGCCCATTTCACAGTAAGGTTTAGTAGGCAGATCACATCTGGAAACCATAGAGGCTTTTGAGTTTGGTAAGAAGGTGACAGCCAGTACTGTATCTATCTAGGTGCCCCCTTGCAAAGTGAAAACTTGACTAACCAACATGTCCACTCAGCTGTGTTGCGATCCCATGATGTCACGCAACATTATGGAGGCTTCATGATGGAGCTCAGAGCCAGGATCTTGGAGCAAAAGGCAAGACTTGGGTAATGTGCGGAGAGCATTTCCTGCAGTTGTCCAGCCATTGTAGATGGTTGAGCTGAGTGTCGCCCTCCCCTAGACCGGCATCTGTGGCAATTGCCATCCTGACTAACGTGTGATTACAGCGCTGATGACAACACAGACAGAATGTTACTGGTCCTCTTCTAACTGGATTTATGGGCATGCAGGATGGTGAACCAAGGTATTTTAATGTATTTATTAATTTCCATTGTGTTCCATTTTGTGGGCATACAGACAGTAATAACTGGCCAAACACTTACTGTATATAACAAAGATGTTGCTCTCAATACATAAAAGCAACCTGTAAGAAACATGTCCAATGTAGCATTTACTGATTAGTTGATGTCTCTGATAATATTCTATGGCAGTACTTGTCTGAGTACTGCTCTCTCTTTTCGGGATGCAATCGGGAAGGCGGCTGACGGAAGCCCGACAGCCGGCTTCCCGACTGCTTTATCCTGGCAAGGGTTAAATGACAGGCGTCTAAATATAGACGTCTGTCATTTTTCCGACGCCAGGAGACCGGCGCCCGGCATCCCGATCGAAGGGATCCCGAGCGCCGCGACTGGCCAGCCGCTGGGGGGGAGGGTTATGTTTAGGGCACCCTGGGGGGACTTAGGGTTAGGCACCCCCCCTGGGAGGGTTAGGGTTAGGCTAGGGGGAGGGAGGGTTAGGGTTAGGCAAGGGGAGGGAGGTTAGGGTTAGGCACCCCCGGGGGGAGGTTAGGGTTAGGCACCACCCCGGGGGACTTAGGTTTAGGGAGCGGGGAAGTTAGGGTTAGGCACTTAGAGGGGGGATTAGGGTTAGGCACAGTGAGTGAGGTTAGGGTTAGGCACCCCTAAGGAGGGTTAGGGTTAGGGGGGTTAGGTTAGGTTAGTAAGTACTCAACTACGGATGATCGAGATTTCCAGCGCTGTCGGGCTGCCGCTGTCTGGATCTCTTCATTTGTCTGCCTGCCGCTGCCGGGATTCGAACTCCCGAGGTGGCCGGCGGTATTTCATAAAGCTTCCCTCTCTTCAAAGAGCAACTACATTTGAAGATTTTATTGATAATACAATAAAAAAGGCAGAGCTATAATGCATGGTAAAAAAACATCACCTTCCATCAACCCGTTTTAAAAATAAGAAGAGAAGGATCTGTTTCTGCCTCTGAAACGTTGAGGATCTGATGCTGAGTTGGATGGAAAGCAGACACAGAAACAGATGCTCATACTGTAGTCACCTGCATGCAGAGTTGAACCCATCTTTCCAGGCGCCCGTCCCCTATCCATATGCTTTGTTTCCTATTAGTGATCATCATCTGTTGGAGAATGGAGTATTTATTTTTCCATTCAACTTTACATGGTTTGACTTTGCATTGGCAGGACCTCACTGAACTTTGCCTATGTGAGAACGCCCCATTACAGCCCAGTTACGCCTCTTCAAGTGGAGATGCACTTGAAATGTGCATACAGTAACTCTGCATCGCCAATACAGGCGTACTACACATACATGCATATTGCAGAAGTATGCTCTGCCAATAGGTAGGTGTATGTTCAATTTTGCAACAGCCCCTAAGATCGTAATTAAAAAGCACACATATTTGGAAAGATGTTTCCTATTTCATGTTTTTCCTAAACTCCACCATTGCAATCCAGGTTTTAAGGATATTCATGCTTGAATCCAGATGGTTAAATCAGATTGACCCAGGTACTAATTAAGTCACCGTTGCTCAAGCATGGATAGCCTTAAAACCTGGACTGTAATGGCGATGTTTGGGAAACCCTGCCTTAGCAAATAGACCTAAATAAAACACAGGCTCTTTCAGTATATTAGCAAAGGAAAACCCTTTATGTTTCAAAAAATATATAAATTTGGACTCAACGCTGAATTAAGATGAAAACACTTTCAGGTTCCCTGTAAACATGCAGCAATTTCCTACATTTCCCTAAAAATCTCAGAACCTGTCTACAATTCTGCCATTAAAGCAGAGGTTCTCAAACATGGTCCTCAAGGCACCCTAACAGTTCAGGTTTTAAGGTTATCCATGTTTGGCCACTGGTCACTTAATTACTACCTCAGTCAATTTGATTTATCCACTTGTGCTCAACCATGGATATCTCTAAAACCTGAACTGTTGGGGAGCCTTGAGGGCAATGTTTGCTGACCTTTGCATTAAAGAGTACAGCATATTAGCTATCAAGAACCAATTGGCATTCAAAGTTTACTCAATTCGCTGCGTTCAAAGACAATTATCACACTCTTTATCCATTGGTAACATGTTCTACTTTATATTTGTAGCACCTGTAATGCTGGGTACCTCAGTGCATTTTGTAGGGAAGCAGGAGGTTTCAATTTCTCAAATGCGTTGCCTCCAACTGAGACATGTTCTCTCTTTGGGGTTGTAGATTTTGGCAACACCCACCAAGAGTTGACTCCGGAAGCGCCTTCCCTACTCTCTACCAATGACTTGTGACAATGGGCACAGGCCTGGAAAAAGGGGAAAATCACTTGGCACATTTATTAAAGCCAAGTAATACCCCTTTTACACCAGAGCTAAAACCCGGGTTATTGCAGAGTTAACCCTGGTAGTTCCTTGGTGTAAAAGTGACCCGGCAATAAAACCCAGGTAACTTGCAGGGTTTAACACGGGAATAACCTGTGAAACCCTGCAGTGTAAATGGCGTAATCCTGGTCAAAATGACCTGGAGCGTGCTGCTTCCCGCCGATTGGCTGGCTTCAGTGGTGCTTGGAGATGACGTAATCTCCAAGCATCCACTTCCACGCTGGAAGAGCCGGCTCACTGCAGACCCAGCTCTGGTGTTAATGGCACCGACTCAGGAATTTCCTGGGTCGGCGCCGGCTAAATTCTAGGCCTGATCCGGTTTGGAACCCTGTTCCAACCTCCGGGTCAGACCCGGAATTTAGGTATAAAAGCAGTATAACTTAATGACTTGTACCCTGATAAACAATGTAGTAATGTAGGTAACACATTGCAGGTTTAATTTTTTTAAGTGTGGTAGATAACAATGTAACCATCACATAAGGCATAAAATAAAAATATTAATTGAGCAATCACATTTGAAAATTGCATATAAAAGAGCAATATCAGATAGCAATTCTCAATAAAAGAACAGCAGTACCTGATGTGGAACATCAGATTCACAATAGCTTTCTGCTGTACTTAACCTGGATCCCAAACTTTACCTGGACTCCCTTGGTATCTTTGGCAGCTTGTAGATTTCTTGGCAGCTTACTCTCTAGCAATGACAGATTCCATTATGGAATTGTCAGCTGCCACTTGGCACCATTTCCTAATAGATTTGCACAGTTTTCTTGTGAGAATGGCAACTTTCCCTGTGATATTGGCAGCTTTTTCTGTCAAGTGTGCAGCCCTTTCAGTGCTATTTGCAGCTCTGTCTAATTCTGGACATACACTATCAGATAAAGGGCCTGATTCAGAGGTGGACGATATTGCAGCCATTGCTGCATTCTTTTTAGGCATCCAGAACAGCTTTTTTATACTAATGTCGCAGCAGAAGGGCTTCTTGCTGAGCTGCCCAATGGTTTTGATGCTAATCTGTGCTGTGTGTATTAAGACACACTAGGGGTGAGCGGGTTCGGATTTCTGAAATCCGAACCCCCCCGAGCCCCCCCGATCCGAGTCCGATCCGAGTCAGGCTCGACTTTTCCCGCCTGACTCGGATTCTGAAATCGAGGCAAAACGTCATCTTCCCGCCTTCCGAGTCTCGCGGGTTTTGGATCCTATATAAGGTACCCACGTCGGCACCATTTTCTCACTCGGCTGTGGACAGTGAAGAGGGAGGGTGGGAGTTAGGGCTGTGTAGTGTAGTGTAGTGTAGTGCTGCTGTTGTCCACTACTTCAAAGTCCATAGGGGCTGGCTGTGTTGTGCTGTGCTGCTGTTGTTAATAGGGGCTGTGTCCACTACTTCAAAGTCCATAGGGGCTGGCTGGACTGTGTTGTGCAGTCAGTTCTCCATAGGGGCTGTGTCCACTCCAAAGTCCTGTGCAGTGTCCCAGTCCTAAAGGAGTGCTGTAGTGTTGTCCAGGGGGTGCTCTGTCCATCAGGGGTGCTCCCCCCAAGTGCTAAAAAAATAATATATTTTCTGTGTTTGTGAATTGTGTGCGCAGTAGCCGCACGTGCATCAACAAAGTAGTGCCAAGCGTGCGCCTGTGTCATAAGTAAAGGGCCGGCTGGCTTGACCGTTAAGGGTGCTGTAACCCCCGAAAGTACACTCCAGTCCAAACCAAAAAAAAAATTATTTTCTGTGTTTGTGAATTGTGTGCGCAGTAGCCGCACGTGCATCAACAAAGTAGTGCCAAGCGTGCGCCTGTGTCATAAGTAAAGGGCCGGCTGGCTTGACCGTTAAGGGTGCTGTAACCCCCGAAAGTACACTCCAGTCCAAACCAAAAAAAAAATTATTTTCTGTGTTTGTGAATTGTGTGCGCAGTAGCCGCACGTGCATCAACAAAGTAGTGCCAAGCGTGCGCCTGTGTCATAAGTAAAGGGCCGGCTGGCTTGACCGTTAAGGGTGCTGTAACCCCCGAAAGTACACTCCAGTCCAAACCAAAAAAAAAATTATTTTCTGTGTTTGTGAATTGTGTGCGCAGTAGCCGCACGTGCATCAACAAAGTAGTGCCAAGCGTGCGCCTGTGTCATAAGTAAAGGGCCGGCTGGCTTGACCGTTAAAGGGTGCTGTAACCCCCGAAAGTACACTCCAGTCCAAACCAAAAAAAAATTATTTTCTGTGTTTGTGAATTGTGTGCGCAGTAGCCGCACGTGCATCAACAAAGTAGTGCCAAGCGTGCGCCTGTGTCATAAGTAAAGGGCCGGCTGGCTTGACCGTTAAAGGGTGCTGTAACCCCCGAAAGTACACTCCAGTCCAAACCAAAAAAAAATTATTTTCTGTGTTTGTGAATTGTGTGCGCAGTAGCCGCACGTGCATCAACAAAGTAGTGCCAAGCGTGCGCCTGTGTCATAAGTAAAGGGCCGGCTGGCTTGACCGTTAAGGGTGCTGTAACCCCCGAAAGTACACTCCAGTCCAAACCTAAAAAAAAATTATTTTCTGTGTTTGTGAATTGTGTGCGCAGTAGCCGCACGTGCATCAACAAAGTAGTGCCAAGCGTGCGCCTGTGTCATAAGTAAAGGGCCGGCTGGCTTGACCGTTAAGGGTGCTGTAACCCCCGAAAGTACACTCCAGTCCAAACCAAAAAAAAAATTATTTTCTGTGTTTGTGAATTGTGTGCACTGTGGCTGCACGTGCATCAACAAAGGAGCAGCGCCAAGCGTGCGCCTGTGTCCCATAAGTAAAGAGCCGGCTGGCTCATTTATTAAAGGGTGGTGTAACCCACAAAGTGCACTACTCTCCAGCAAAAATAAAATAATATTTTCTGTGTTTGTGTGCGCTTTAGCCGCACGTATATATATCAATATAACATAAATGGAGGACCAAACTTTCTCCGATAAAAATAAAATAGGGAAAGATCAAGAACCTCTTCCTCCTAGTGCTGTTGCTGCTGCTGGGAGTTGTTCATCATCCCAGAGAGGAAGTAGGAACATCACTACTTTTACTAAACAATTCACCCTCCAACAGTCCCTAGCGATGAGGATGAAGTACGACAGCAGTCATCCTGAAGCAAAACGTATAACTGAGGCCTTGACTGCTATGTTGGTGTTAGACGTGCGTCCGGTATCCGACATTAGTGCAGTGGGATTTAGACAATTGATGGAGGTAGTGTGTCCTCGGTTCCAAATCCCGTCTAGATTCCACCTGCATCCTCAAAGCAGCAGCGACAAGCGTGCGTCTGTCTGTTAAAGGGTGGTGACACCCTCAAAGTGTTCTACACAAACAATTAAAATATTGTTCTTTTTTTTTCCGTCTTTGTGAAATGTGTGGGCTGTAGCCTCACCTGCATCCTTAAAGCAGCAGCGACAAGCGTGCGTCTGTCTGTTAAAGGGTGGTGTAACTCTCAAAGTGTTCCAAAAAATAAAAAACTATTTTTTTAATGTGTTTGTGACTTGTGTGCGATGTAGCCACACTTGCATCCTCAAAGCAGCAGCGACAAGCGTGCGTCTGTCTGTTAAAGGGTGGTGACACCCTCAAAGTGTGCTACACAAACAATTAAAATATTGTTCTTTTTTTTTTGGTCTTTGTGAAATGTGTGGGCTGTAGCCACACCTGCATCCTTAAAGCAGCAGCGACAAGCGTGCGTCTGTCTGTTAAAGGGTGGTGACACCCTCAAAGTGTGCTACACAAACAATTAAAATATTGTTCTTTTTTCTGTCTTTGTGAATTGTGTGGGCTGTAGCCGCACCTGCATCCTTAAAGCAGCAGCGACAAGCGTGCGTCTGTCTGTTAAAGGGTGGTGACACCCTCAAAGTGTGCTACACAAACAATTAAAATATTGTTCTTTTTTCTGTCTTTGTGAATTGTGTGGGCTGTAGCCGCACCTGCATCCTTAAAGCAGCAGCGACAAGCGTGCGCCTGTCTGTTAAAGGGTGGTGACACCCTCAAAGTGTGCTACACAAACAATTAAAATATTGTTCTTTTTTTTTTGGTCTTTGTGAAATGTGTGGGCTGTAGCCGCACCTGCATCCTTAAAGCAGCAGCGACAAGCGTGCGTCTGTCTGTTAAAGGGTGGTGACACCCTCAAAGTGTTCTACACAAACAATTAAAATATTGTTCTTTTTTTTTCGGTCTTTGTGAAATGTGTGGGCTGTAGCCGCACCTGCATCCTTAAAGCAGCAGCGACAAGCGTGCGTCTGTCTGTTAAAGGGTGGTGTAACTCTCAAAGTGTTCCAAAAAATAAAAAACTATTTTTTTAATGTGTTTGTGACTTGTGTGCGATGTAGCCACACTTGCATCCTCAAAGCAGCAGCGACAAGCGTGCGTCTGTCTGTTAAAGGGTGGTGACACCCTCAAAGTGTGCTACAGAAACAATTAAAATATTGTTCTTTTTTTTTCTGTCTATGTGAATTGTGTGGGCTGTAGCCGCACCTGCATCCTTAAAGCAGCAGCGACACGCGTGCGTCTGTCTGTTAAAGGGTGATGACACCTCAAAGTGTTCTACACAAACAATTAAAATATTGTTCTTTTTTTTTTCGGTCTTTGTGAAATGTGTGGGCTGTAGCCGCACCTGCATCCTTAAAGCAGCAGCGACAAGCGTGCGTCTGTCTGTTAAAGGGTGGTGACACCTCAAAGTGTTCTACACAAACAATTAAAATATTCTTCTTCTTTTTTCTGTCTTTGTGAATTGTGTGGGCTGTAGCCGCACTTGCATCCTCAAAGCAGCAGCGACAAGCGTGCGTCTGTCTGTTAAAGGGTGGTGTAACCCTCAAAGTGTGCTCCACAAACAATAAAAATATTCTTTTTTTTTTTCTGTCTTTGTGAATTGTGTGGGCTGTAGCCGCACTTGAATCCTCAAAGCAGCAGCGACAAGCGTGCGTCTGTCTGTTAAAGGATTACATCGGTGACAGCATCCAAGTAGGCATGTCAGACAGTCCGTACCTGTACTGGCAGGAAAAAGAAGCAATTTGGAGGTCCCTGTACAAACTGGCTCTATTTTACCTGAGTTGCCCCCCCTCCAGTGTGTACTCCGAAAGAGTGTTTAGTGCAGCCGGGAACCTTGTCAGCGAAAGGCGTAGGAGGTTGCTTCCACAAAATGTGGAGAAGATGATGTTCATAAAATGAATTATCAACTCTTCCAGGGAGACCAGCCTCCAGAACGTACAGAGGGACCTGTGGTTCCAGCAGGGACGAATTAATACTCTGTGAGGATGAGGATGTACACACTGAAGAGGGTGAGGAATCGGTGGATGAGGAGGATGAGGATGACATCTTGCCTCCGTAGAGCCAGTTTGTGCAGGGACACATTAATTGCCAGCTTGTTTTGTGGGGGCCCAAACGAACCAATCATTTCAGCCACAGTTGTGTGGCAGACCCTGGCGCTGAAATGATTGATTTGTTAAAGTGTGCATGTCCTGTTTATACAACATAAGGGTGGGTGGGAGGGCCCAAGGACAATTCCATCTTGCACTTCTTTTTTTTCTTTGCATTATGTACAGTTTGGGGCCTAGTTTTTCTAACTGCCATCCTGTCTGCCACTGCAGTGTCACTCCTAGATGGGTCACGTGTTTGTGCCGCCCACTCGTGTCGCTTAGCATAGTCATCCAGCTACCTCGGTGCAACCTTTTGGACATGAAAACACTATTGTGAGGTGTGAGGTGTTCAGAATAGACTGGAAATGAGTGGAAATTAAGGTTATTGAGGTTAATAATAGCATAGGAGCAGAGAAACCAACAAATTCTGTGTTTTAGCTGTTTTTATGCTTTTTTAAAAAAAAATACAGATCCAAAACACAAAACCCAGAACCCAAAACACGGAAGGGTGGTTTTGGCAAAACCAATCCAGATCCAAAACACGAAGAAAGATCCAGATCCAAAACCAAAACACAAAACACGAAAAGTGGCCGGTGCACACCCCTAAGACACACCATTGGTCACTCCATCAAAGATTGCACCAACTCTAAGGCACGTACAAGTTCTCTGTCTGAACATGGCTGCCAGGGTCAGTACAGCTGCATTTTTTGGACACTGGCCCTCAGTCAGAGCCGCTCGCAAGCGGCCGTACGCTCGCAGCAGTCCGATGTTGTCAGGTAACGCATGCGTCGGTGTAACAGTGCGCATGTGCGTATGGCTGATTGCGATAATTTTTTCAGTCGTTCGTCGTTCGTCGAACTTTCCGTTTTGGGGCGGTGACAGGGGTGGAGATGGGAAAACGCAGGCGTGGCGAGGCGTTTTTTGGGCGTACATACATTATCTGATGTGAACGGCCAATGTGAACGGAAAAAGTGTTACGTCACTGTCTGATCAACTTTCCATTCAAACTGCTCGCATAGCTTGTGGTCTGGTATTCTCTACCACAATGACGATAGTCTCTTCATTCCTCCCGCGGCTTATCGATGGTTTCCCGATTGATCAATTGAGGCCTCAAAAACAATCAGTTTAGAATTGCAAAAATGCTTGTAAGGTGTTTAGCAAATAGCCTTTTGTTACTAGCAAAAAACCGTACGCAGGTGAACTACTCAGCTGCTAATTTCTGGGTGAACTGCAAATGATGGGTTAGAACTGCGCTCTGCTGTATGGGCAGATGGGATGTGAGATGTATTGTTTGTGTCGGGGTGCTGCACCTTCCTAAAAGCAGGAGTACCGGGTCCTGTGTAACGATATAAAGGGGTAGAGGGTGCGGAGGGTGCGCTCGCCCTATGGGTGTAATGCTGGAGTAATAGTGTGTTGTGGTCTTTTGTGTTCGATGTTGTTTGTGGAGTGATGGGGTGTAGGGAGGGAAGGGGGTCTAATGGACTGGAGGTGGTGGGTGAGGAAATGAAGACAGAGGCAGAAATGGGGGCCAAAGGGTTTATTGGAAAAAAACAGTACTAATCCTGTTTGGTCCCAGGCACCCAGGTGGGGTGAGCGATCCACTTGGGGGTGTGTGTGGGTGGAGACTGGGGAGGTGAGTGGACCCTTTTAGGGGGCTCCTTTCCGTGCAGTTCAATAGACCGGCACGTTACCCCTGGATTAGTGCTGTGGGTTAAAAAGTTGGCATTATTCCTGCAGCATTTAAACACTTTTTATTAAAATGTAATTTGTACGTACCGGCGTTTGACGAACTGGGTTGCTCGTTCAAACTCACCAACCCTATTGACAGCACTGGCTATGTCCTCCCACATTTTCCATTTGTGGCTTGCACCCATATTCCTTGCTGCCTGGGGCAGGGTGTCAACGCACATTTGGACCAAAACCTCCATCTCTGTTCTTGAGAATTGTGGCTGGTGTTTTTTTTGGTGGCTTTTCTTGGCCTGCTAGGGCCAGCAGCCTCTTCCATTACATCCTCAATACCTTTTTTTTTTGGAAATAAAATTTTTAATGTAAAATGTGCCTAAAATGTTGGTTCTACAAAATCCTCTAGAACCAAAAATACAAATACTTACCTGGCGCCTCTTGGCCAGTGCTTTGCTGCTCTGTAGCCATTTTGGAGTTTCAGGTCTCACTACAGCAGACCGATTGGGGTTTTCAGCGACGTTTTTATACATGCGTCAGCATTATTCGGCGCTCCTATTGTCCGTCCGTAATTTGAGCGGGAAAATAGACTATTTATGGCTTGGTGTGACTCGAGTCGAGGTGGCGGGTGAGGAATGTTGGAGGTTTGATGGAGGAGGTGTTTGTGTGCGGTTTTTCTAGTGCGGAGTTTGGAGTTTTCGATTGTGATTTTTTTTTTATTTTTCATACTTATTTTTTTTACGTTCGCTTTTTTTTATTGTTTACCTTTTTATTTTGGAGTTTTTGAGTAAGTCTTTTTCAAAACCACCGTAAACAATAATAGTAAATATTTTTAAAATGTTAGTCCTTATGTTTTTTTTTTTTAACAGTTATTTTGGCCTTGCCCCCTTGACGTTTTTGGACTTTGGGTTATTTGTCTGTTTTTGGTAAGTGTTTTTATTTTCATGAAGTCACAATTTCGATGTGTTGGTCATTGCCTATGTTTCGCTAAGTGTTTTTTTTTGGGTTGGAGGACCAATCATGTCTTCCCACTAAATATAGCGTACTCTTTTGCGAAATATTGTTTGAGTTGTTTTTATTTTTAACTGAACGTACTATTTAGCGCACTAATGTCTCCTTATTGAACTGTAAAAGCAGCGTAGAAATACAAACTTAAAAATTTACACACAAAAAGCCAACCCAAAAAAGGGCGAAGTACGCCAAAAAAATACATTTGTTGGTACGGTAAACAAGAAATACACAAGTATGAGTGTTTTGATAGGTGTCAGTGGTAAACATCCAAGACAATGTCTAGAAAAATTTTTTTTTCCAAAAATTTAAAATAATGAAACATTTAGAAATGCACAGGCAAAAGGACATCACCCAAAAAGCCAAAAAAGCAAAAACAATCATATTTTAAAAGGGAAACATACCGGTCATCTGTATTCCGGCTCTTGGAGCCCCTACATCCTCCTCCTCTGAGGTGGGCCAGTGCTGGTCCAAAGAAGGAGGGGAGATTTGGCTCATGGAGGAGGGTGAAAAAAAGAGAGGGGGGGAGGGGAGGGTGAAGAAAAGAGAGGGGGGAGGGGGGGTGAAGAAAAGAGAGGGGTGGAGGTTGAATTTTGTGGGTTTGGAAAATTGGGAGAGGGAGGGGCCTCAGGTTCTGGCCGGTCTGGGGTGAAGGGGGAATTGGGGGAAGGTTGGGTAGAGGTGTTTTGGCTGGGAGTGGGTGATAGGGGACGAGCCCGTCGCCTCCTTCGAAGTCTATGCCGGAGTCTGCGCTCAGCCCCTAAATGATGGATGAAAAATGTTTAGGTTTTTATTGGGGGGGGTTTGGGAACAAATGTACCACACCAAAAATGTAAAAACAGTACAACAACTGGAAACATGCACACGTAGGTAGGGACGCAAAAAATGACCACAAAATAAAAAAAAACACTTACTTGCTTCTATCTGCATCTGCAAACATGCCAGCAGGTGTGGCGTGCGGCAGCGCAGATCCGACCACCTGCGCTCTAACTGCCCGATATTTCGGCGACAGCTGATGGAGCGCAGGCGGTGGCGAACCTCCATGTAGGCCATACGCTTCAGGCGGTTGGTGATGGGGGGAGGCTTGCTTGTAACCCGCCGGTCCATCACCTCGGTGAGGACCAATAGCTCACGCCTAGTAAATGCGGAGGCTCTCATGATGGCAATGATTTTTTTTACACAAAACAGTTTTAATAAAGGCCATAGAAAAAATTTGATTGGCTAATGTACTTTGTAAATTAACAGGAACCATTCTATTGGTTATTGTATGAGTCATATGTCCTACAGGCTCAAAAATAGAATAAAGTTTATTGAAATTCAAAAAAAAAAAAGATTGAAAACATGTGAAGAGCAATTAAGCTAATTAATATATTGATTGGCATGAAACGATTCAAGTATGTTTGCAGAATGAAAGAGCAGGTAATCGAAATCTGACAGGCCCACTTCCGGAATTGACTTGTGCGAGCGTCCAAAGCAACCAAAGAGGAGACGAACGGTCGCTATTTTGAACGGTCGTAAGCTAGAGGAGGGGTTGGGAGAATATGGGGCGGAAGGTTATCTACGAGCGAACATACGAGCGAGCGCTTAAATTTAAATTTTTTCGCTCGTACGGCGGACGAGCGAACGGCCACTTGCGTCCGGGTCAGAATCAGGCCCTCTGTTGCTGATCATGACATGGCTCATCTAGCTAGCCCTTCCCCTGTTACCTCCCAGAAACTCCAAGGATCTGCGCACAATTTCGGACTGTGTCTTTGTGCAGTAAGCATCGGGGATACATGCGCAGTGCGACTCGGAGGTGTGCGCATGTATCCCCGATTTGGATGCGGTGCTGGACCCCAGAGAAGAGAATGAATGACGCACACATGCGTGCGGCATCCATTCAGTGCAGGAGGAGGGTTACTGACAGAGTGCTGGGCTCGCCCCCAGCCTGACATTAAACGGGAGGCGTGCCATACGGGCATGCCCCCAAATAACATCATTTAGGGGGTGTGGCCTATGGTGAGGTGTGTGCAGGTAACGGGCTTCTCAGTCCCATTCTACACAGGGCGCGGCTCCTCCTGGAGTGTCCAATCATTTCTGATCGGTCGTGACCATAAACTATACAATTATCAACCCAATCTGCTGATAATCTGTGTATTGGCCTGATAAGCGATGTGTAGCACTTTACAACTCCTACAGTCCCCCTATGATGTGGGTGACTTTGCAGCCTTGCCTTGCTCTGCAGCACTTGTTTCCCACTTGTAATCAGTGGCAGGCTCAAGGCCTGGTTTAGAGCTAAACTGCGACTTTTTATGCAGCGCAACTGAGATTTTATGCTAATGCCACAGTCAATGGAATTCATACAGAGATGCACCACTGAACATTACACCAGGCCTATGGAGGTGCAGAATGTCTGACTGAAAATGGCCGCCGGAATCAGTTCAACTGCGAAAAAAATTGTTGATGCTGACCGCACAATGCCTACGTCTGACTAGCCACCCACTGTTCCCACCTAGAAATGCTCACTAAAATTTAATTTCACTGCATCTAAAATTGTCCCCCCGTGGTAGCCATCAGGATGTATGTGCAGTGCGATTTAGACGATTCCAACATCAACACTGCACCCACCTCTGAATCAGGAACTGCATTGTCTCCAATCTTCTACTCAGGGTCAGGAAGTGGCTGTGTTTATTTATATAAGGGTGCATTAATCCTACTTCTCCTTGTACTTTGGCACCAAGCTAGGGTTGGCCATCGACCATCAATGGTTTAGCAACCATTGATGGTCTGATGTCAATGGTGAGTGCTCTCACCATCAATAGTCAGTCACCGATGATATAATATTAATGGCTGAGCCCAATGCTAAATCACAGCTGCGTTTTGCACATGCGCAGACACCAACTGCGCATGTGCAAAAAGCAAACCATCAGTATCTCGCCATCAATGGCTTCTGCCCAATGATTTAAAACCATCGACCATAGATGGCAGAGCTCTCGATGGTCAACAGTACACCAAATGCTCAGTGTATGGTGTGCTTTGAAGTCCCTTCCTCTGTGCCCGCTCCTCAGGCATGCTGGGAGGTGTAGATTGCAGAATTTGAGGCAGCTCGGAATGCTCCCCTACTACTTAAGGCTTATCTACTCATGTACCTGAACTCTTGAAACATACCCTTTCCATACAGGTGAGCATTGTCTGCACACTATATATGAAGTTGTCTCTGAATTAGTTTCCTAAAGTTTTAGACCTAATTATATAGTACCTAATGCTGCCCATCCACTTAACGATGCGGGGGATGATGGCACGATTACGATACCGTCATCTCCCGCGGGGTGAACTGCTTACACTGAACGTTCAGACATTCAGTGTATGCAGATCAAGCATCCCCAAACATGGCAACCTGATGGCGGTCATCAAGTTGACTGTCATGTTCGGGCGATGATTGATGGTCGTTTTTAACCTTTTACTGCCCGATTTGCGGGCGATTACCAAGCGATGGAGCGATAACGACCGTCGTTATCGCTCCATCGCTAGGTTTAATCGCCTAGTGGATGGGCAGCTTAACTCTCTTGAACAACCATCAGTATTCTCAAACTGATTTACAGGTGTGCTGTGAGAAATATACTATAAAGTGCACTGCTGGAAGCACATGTGTAAAATTGAGGAAACCTGTGCTTCCCGACAGCACTTTATCTCCCCCAACACATGGCTATATTAGTACAATCCATATTTCTGACAGCCAGCTGCCTGTAGAGATGTTTGGCATATTGTTCCACTCCAGCTATATAGAAATTCTCTTTGGTATTTTTAAACAGTTATATTCAGGTAGGACTGTTCACAGCCTAATCAATCATATTACAAGGGATGGACACTAATGGATACATTTAATAAGCATCCAATTTTCCAGGGTTTTGAAACCCCTGCACATTGCCGGGAAATCAAAGCACCAAACCACTGTATTTACTATTCAGCGGTTTTCAAGGGGTTTTGTAAACCACTGTCAATGTGCATCTGTTTTACATCGGTTTTATTGGGGGGTTTATAATGGGATTTGGACCAAGCCGCCGTAAAACCGACATCAAACTGACACATCTATCTAGCCAATCAGAAGCAGAGGAATAACTATGCACTTTTAATTAATGCAATTATTAGATATATTGCAATAGAAGTCAGAAACTGTAACATAGATCATTCTTTAATGAGGGAAATAAAAGGTTATTACTGTATTACTGGAAAAACGATTGTTTAATTTTATTAAGAGAGCAATATTATTTATTACATATATATTAAACGGGCAATATTAATTATTATTTGGTGTTTAAATCTATTTTAATAATGTGTGAAGCATTTCTTATTATATTGCTTTATAAATAGTGCTTACATCATAAAATATATAATGTTTCCTCTATCTTAAAAAACATTTTTAAACACCAATTAATAATTACTCAATATTCCATGTATAGGTAAGGTATGCATAACTCCCAACCATCCCAATTTCAGCAGGACAGTCTGGCTTTGGGGACTTTGTCCTGCCATCATGTTTGGGACTACATTGTCCCTATCAGTTGAGAGGTATGTCCCATTCACTGCTGCTTATGGCAGTGATATGCTGATAAGAAGAGAGTGTTCATGTATAAAGGGCAGCCTAGCCTGGAACGAGATACACCCTCTTCCTCTTGTGACAATGCCCCTGTCCCGATGAGCGTTACAGCATTGTTGAGAGCTATGGGTATGCAATTATAATTTATATGTATTACAGTCATGAACCATTAACATCAGAAAATGCTGTTCGGATAAATTACTTCTGAATACTAGGGATTTTGGAGAAATAATGTAATTGCTAGCAATTCCTGTTAGAGCCAGCATTTTAGCATGATGTATTTTTGTATGACAATTTCTAGCAGGAAGTGTTTGTTTTTCCTCCACCTTCATCTCTCGCTATCTAGCAGGCCTGACCCGCACACCCCAGAGCAAAATTAAAGCCAATGAAAACATTATGGACATGGGAATTTATGGCGGGACCATCGAATGCTCCATGCCTGAAAGGAAGCCAGCAGAGATTTATTCTACATTATTAAGTGTTTGTGCCTTGTGCAAGATAAGCAACAAAGAGAGATTCATCAAAGGCTGACACCAACTCTTCAGAGAGGAAAAACAGACTGCAGGATTTATCATATCACTGGGGCACATGCGTGGAATGGAACGCAAGTAAATTGTAAAAGATACAGGTTCTGGGCTGGCTACATATTGCAGCGTGTAAAAGGATTTAGGCTAGTGTTGGAAGATGACTGTGGAATACATACAGTATATCCCAGGGGGAGCAGCTTAACAAGGGAATGAAGAAGTTTGGAGTTCTTCAAATTCAGGTATTTTGCAAACATATTGGGCCTAATGTAGAGTTGAAAGTAAAATGGGTGTACATTTGTCAATAGAAAATAATAAGGAAAATGTCAAAATTTCACACATACTGTATGTAACCCTCTCTCCCGTACCTTATAAAGAGAGCCTAGGTTACCAGATACTATACTTAACAATATATGTGCCTCCACCTAGGCTGGGGTTATAGGGCTAGCCTAGGAATGCCCTGTTTGAGTTATATGGTGTAATATGATAAATTTAATGTGACATGTAATTCATACAATACTGGTGCATTAACACTTTACTATAATGAATTGACCACCTGTTACTTTTCTCCACAGGCTTCCCTCGATGACGCTCTTCCAATTCCTAGAGGTAAGTATTGCACACTGCTTATAGTAGGTTAACACTTTGTATTTACATACAGTATGTTGTAAATTCAGAGGAAAAACATATTGATACAAGATTCACTACATATATAACACCAAGTTTACTTCCATATGCAAATGGGATACCTTTTACACTAATATAAACTATTATAAAGTTTAATATCCTTACAGATAAAATGTTGCTCAGTATTTTAGTCTCTGCCTATGAAGTTCATTAATGTAGCAGATATATAGGGCCTGATTCAGACCCGGTCGCAAGCGCTGAATGCTCGCAACCGGGTCGATGTTTGTCCACTGGGCATGCGCACGACGGAGCCGGCTCCGTCGTGCCCATCAAGACCCGGTTCGCGACGGGTGCTCCGTCGCTCCAGGTCTCGCACACCAAAGGGGGCGAGCTGTCAATGGGGATTGAAGGAACGCCTGCCATTTGGGGGCGGCCCCACTGACATCACCAGTGATGTCAGTGGAAGAGCTTCCGGCTCTATTAGAGCCAGAAGCTCTCTGGGGCTTGCGGCCACAAGACCCTACCACAAGGGTCTCGTCGCAAGCCTGATGGTCACGATAGTCTTGACCATCGCGACCATCAACCTAGCCGCTGGCAATAGCTGTGGGTGGGCACCCACAGCTATGCGAGCGGCCAGGAGGCCGCACAATAAAAAAACGCCCTGATTCAGAGTGAGCGCTCGTTCAGAGCGTCCGGTTCTGAATCGGGCCCAAAGGTCCTTAATATGTCCAGAACCACCTGAGCATAAATCCTAGTATCACTTGGCAGTGTAAAAGGAAGTTCAAAGTCCATTAAAGTTCAACACAGTCTTCCTTAGTAATATTGATGTAAATGTATATCCATATACACTGACAAATTTAAAAGAATTACATATAAGTCAGTAGAGGTAAGCCAGTGCTATATATACACAGCCAGGGGCGTAACTAGAACTGTTTGGGCCCCATAGCAACATTTTTAAGGGGCCCCCCTAACTTAGGTCTTACACAATGCCCATAGTAAGTTCCCCTAAAACATTAAATGCCCACTGTAATGGTGCCCCTTATGCAATGCCCACTGTAATGGTGCCCCTTACGCAGTGCCCCCAGAAGTAATAATGCCCCCTATAGTAATGCCCCTGGTAACAATGCCCCCTGGTAATAATGCCCCTAAAAGTAATGCACCCTGTAGTAGTGCCCCCAGTAGGAATGCCCGCTGCAGTGCCACCAGCAGTAAGGGCCCCTGTAGTGCCCCCAGTAGTAATGCTCCCTGTAATGCCCATGAAGTGTCCCCAGTAGTAAGGGCACCTTTAGTGCCCCCAGTTGTAATGCTCCCAATAGTGCCCCCAGTAGTAAGGCCCCCATATGACGCCCCCAGTAGTAAGGCCCCTCTAGTGCCCCCATATGATGCCCCCAGTAGTAAGGCCCCTGTAATGCCCCCATATAATGCCCCCAGTAGAAAGGCCCCTGTAATGCCCCTTGTGGTGCCCCCAATAGTAAGGCCCCTGTTTGCCCCATATTATGCCCCCAGTAGTAAGGCAGGCCCCTGTAATACCCCCTGTAGTGCCCCCATATTATGCCCCCAGTAGTAAGGCAGGCCCCTGTAATGCCCCCTGTAATGCCCCCATATTATACCCCCAGTAGTAAGGCAGGCCCCTGTAGTGCCCCCTGTAGTGCCTCCATATTATGCCCCCAGTAATAAGGCAGGCCCATGTAATGCCCCCTGTAATGCCCCCATATTATACCCCCAGTAGTAAGGCAAGCCCCTGTAATGCCCCCTGTAGTGCCTCCATATTATGCCCCCAGTAGTAAGGCAGGCCCCTGTAATGCCCCCTGTAGTGCCCCCATATCATGCTCCCAGTAGTAAGGCTGGCCCCTGTAATGCCCCCATATTATGCCCCCAATAGTAAGCCCCCCACCACCGCACACCGACATACACACAAGAAAAAAAAACAATACTTACCTTAAACACCGCTCCAGTGCCTGCTGCTGTCCGTCCTCGGCGGAGGGTGCAGGGGGTGCGATCGCTGGGCCAGCAGGCCCCTTAAGCTGCCGGGCCCCATAGCAACTGCACCCCCTGCATCCTCCATAGTTACGCCACTGTACACAGCTAAATTATGCTGTCTTTCTTTCTTTCTTTCTTTCTTTCATAAGCTGGCTGAGAGCCAAAAACATTCCTGAAGTGATTCTTCCTCAAACTATCTCTTTCTCCCCCAAATCCTGTATAAATGATCATGTAAGATCAATAATTAGATTCTGTCTCCATACAACGACTGTATTAGTCTTATAGTCTTATCCTGTCCTTTCCCTGTTAGTCTGAAACTCAGTGTCCGCAGGGCAGTGTACTTTTCTTTATCTACTCACTCGCTCTGTCCTGCGCTGTGACTCAGCTGACCATGAAGGGTGTGCTAGGGCTACAGTTGCCTGTAACTGCAACTCTGTTACACTGTTTAGCTGATGTACAGGGAGCCCGAATGGAGGCCACGCCCACTGCCTCTGTAGCTGCCTGTCATGGCTCTCCGCCTCTAACTGCCTTTCACCATTCTGATACGGCAGCCTGCTTACGACCAGCATCCGGATCTTCCGGAATGGCCGCCGCCCCTTTTCACTGCCGCTCTTTCGCAGATACAAAGCCTGCGGCATGCCAGAGCTCAGTAGGGTCCGCGGTAACTTCTCCCAGCTCATGGTAAGAGCCCTCACTGGCTTCAGTGCCGGAGGCTCTCCGGCGCTGCCACCAACCTTCGCTAATAGCCAAGCGTTACCAGAGAGACTATCTGACCTGAGTGATCAAGGGGGAACTTCAGACTGACTTAACTGCCACCCCAGCGCCTATATATCCCCACTCTACAGCCTTGTGACCAGTCCCTAAATGCCAGCAGCACAAATCCTTCTCTCCTGTCCCTGCATTACTAAAAGACTACCTAGCTGCTCATGCCATTTCTAGGACTTTCCTAGGTAGTCTCATGCCACTGCCACTGGTTCTACCTCCAGGACCCAATATGCTTACAATGTTACTATACACAATACATATAATGCACTCCATTACATAGATTTTACCTTATGCAGTTATATATTCTTATATATTCAATATAGATATTTCCTACCTATATTACAGTGACAATCCTTCCAGAATAAATAACATCTAAACACAAGAGTTTATCCATATATACATGGAAGTATACACCAAACATACAGATATGTCCACATACACTTCCCTAAATATTAGCCATATATAAAATATGGCTACATGTATACAGGGGTTGGGTATGGGAGGCCGGCAGTCAAAATGCCGGCCATCAAAACACTGACAGTGGCATCCTGATGCTTAGAATCCTAACAGGGGCTCCGTAAGTATTCTAACCCTCCCCCCTTCACCTCCTAACCCTAACCCTCCCTTCCTGCATCATAACCCTCCCCCCCGCACACTAACCCTCCCCGTTAATGCCTAAACCTAACCCCCCTACCTTAGTGCCTAAACTTAACCCTCCCCCCCAGTGCCTAAACCTAATACCCCCCAGTGGTGCCTAAAGCTAACCCTTCCTGTCTGCGGCCTAGCCCCCTACCCCGCAGTTTAACCTTACCCCCCCGGGTGGTGGCTAAACCTAACCCCCCATGGCATAATGCTAACCCAGCCCACTACACTTATGTCCGGGATGACGGCTGTTGGAATTGCGGCGTCTGCATTGCAACTGATGTTGGGAATCCGGCGCAGGTGTTCTGGTGCTGGGGTTTTGACCACCGGCATCCTGTGCAGCGGTAAATGAACTACATCCCATATACAGACCTGTTGCATCAAGAAATGTGTGGGCCTTTGAATCAGCAGCTTATGGACCTAGGTATTTATTATCATCATCATCAGTGTATGTGCTTGCACCTGCCCTGTACTAGGTACCAGGGCCGTAGCTAGGGTAGTGCGGCCGGTGCCATCGCACAGGGCACCACAGGTCAGGGGACACTGTTTGGGCCTGTCAAATTTCTGTTTATTATCATTCTTGCTTGCAGCTTCCTTTTATTTCATCCCCAGCATCTACTGGCCTCTCCTATCTCTTCCCTGGCCCTTCCCCATGAATCCATTATGCATTATGTCCATTTGAAAAATGAGGGGGCGCCAATGCTCTTTCTGGCACAGGGAACCAAAAAGTCTAGTTACAGCTCTGCTAGGTACAACCAATGCCACTCCTACCTTGCCCCTTTCTGCCCCATTTCTAGTCTCTGGCTGTACAGTAAGTATTGGTAAGTTTCATTTGGCTCTGCATTCTCCTTTTCTGGGCATATGAAGTGCGATGCACTATACAAAGGGGCTTCTGATCAACTGTGAAGCAGCCACTTTTAAACTAAAGATGTGTCCACATACATCTAGCCTTTGTCGAAGCAGGATAATTGGCTGAGACAGAATCGGTTTAAAATTAAATCTGCACAACGCCATTTTGCGAATGGCAATGAGACGCCAGTTTGCGACTGGCCACCCGGCGCCATTTTAGCGAATCTCGCCCATTATAAGTACATTCGTCGATGCTATTATTTAGCATCGTGCGATTCCCACGCAATAGAAAGATGTTAAAAGTCCCCATTAAATAAATACAGACCGTCACTAAAACATATAAAATGATCAACCCTGCAAAACACGTACCATGGTGTACTCCACAAACACGTAGTCGCACAATGCTAACTAGCGTCTTTTCTCAATACCCCAATACTTACACACTGCACACTTACATAAAAAGGTTCCCTAGCATTAAAGTGTAATATCCAAGGTTTATCCAGTATTAGTAATGTTGTAAAATAAATGTTATTTGATATCTAAGGTTTAGTAAATGGTAAGCAGACCGTGTTTGGTGTCGTTCTGATCCTTTGTGTCTATGCAGACTTCCAGTATCATCAGTGAGAAGATCGCAACATGTGTCTGCAAACTATGGACCATAGAGAGTTAAACATTAAAATGTACTCTGTAATGTAGCCAGCTTAGATTTATTATGCAGCGGGAAACAGGACACAAAGAGCTGTTGGAGGCTGGATTGTGACCATACGAACTGACCTATGAACTATACTGTAACAGAAGAACCAATGGAATCATGCCAACTTGTCCTATTGTATTGCTTATCTCTGTAAGGGTATATATGTGAGCTCTCTGAAACTGAATCTCAGTCTTCTTGCTTTGCTGTTGACGGAGGTTTCTTCTTTGATGCTGGGATCTGGATCCAGAGCGCATGCGTATGTAACGCATACTGTACCTTGGGTCTGTAAGATATATTTGCGCTAATTGTATTTAGATCACAGCGTGTAACTATCTGTTTTTATGTTGACTAATAACTTTTTGTGCTTTGGAACCACAATCAAAGTCTGAAAGCAATTATTTCTTGTGGGACTCATAACGCTAAACAGCGACAATTATGTTAGAGTGTATAGGTAAGTAGGAATCGATAGGTAGGAATCGATACCTTCTTGAGCGTTAAAAAGACCTTCTAGTTGTGCCAGCCGTGGCGTGACTCGGTAGCACCGAATAGGGCGCACAAGCAGCTTATATTCTGTGTGTTATTGCTGTTGTATCTGTATGCGAAACTCTAGGTTACAGTGTCACAGCCTCTAACACTGTTACGTAGCATTTGGCATGCAGAAACACACACAGTCGCACAGAGAATATAGGCAAGCCTTATATCATTTTAATCAGCGGAAGCTGCTTGTGCATGACTGTGTGAATAAGAAGTTAAAAGAGCACACAAAAAGACGTTCAGCTATACCCAGACTCATGGCACTCACATGCAGGGGCGCCGAGAGGGGGAAGCGTGTACTAATTAGCCGGGCCTGAACTTGCTGGAGGGGCCCGGCACCACTCCCCCCCCTCTTACATCACAGCAGCCCAGCACATGCTGCTGTGTGCTGGGCTGCACTGGGAGACTGCTCGCAGCTGCTAAGAAGCAGCCACAGCAGTTTCCTATGCCTGTTATGAGGGGGCTCACTGCGCCGCTGCAAAACTTTTCTTTCTTTCTTTTTTTTAACTAAGGGGGCATGGCCACACCTCCTGTGTAAAAGGTCATGCCCCCTTTTACCCGAGTCCCTGCATGACTCTTGGCGGGCCTGCTCACATGTAATGTGTTATGGGACTTGTAGTGCCCAAAGGATAGATGTGTTTGGACACATGTAAAACAAGAGTAGCAAACCTCTGACACTTAAGCTGCTGTGGAGCTAAACATCCCAGCATGCTCTGCCACAGTTTTGCTTTTAGATCATGTAATAACCGTGGCAGAGCATCCTGGGAGGTGTAGCTGGAGTGCCGTAGGTTTCCTACCCCAGTACTAAAATATGGAAACTGGCCTGTTGCCAACAGCTAAGATCAGAACTTCTGTTCAATATTAAAAAAAATTATAATTCACATAAATTATATAATCTGTATTTATTATAGGGATGTGCGCCGAAACATTTTTGTCGGATTTGGATTCGGTTCTAATTCGTCGTCCGGCTTTGGATTAGGGGTGTGCACCGGCCACTTTTCGTGTTTTGTGTTTTGGTTTTGGATCTGGATCTTTCTTCGTGTTTTGGATCTGGATTGGTTTTGCCAAAACCACCCTTCCGTGTTTTGGGTTCTGGGTTTTGTGTTTTGGATCTGTATTTTTTTTAAAAAAAGCATAAAAACAGCTAAAATCACAGAATTTGTGGGTTTTTCTGCTCCTATGCTATTATTAACCTCAATAACCTTCATTTCCACTCATTTCCAGTCTATTCTGAACACCTCACACCTCACAATATTGTTTTTATGGCCAAAAGGTTGCACCGAGGTAGCTGGATGACTATGCTAAGCGACACGAGTGGGCGGCACAAACACGTGGCCCATCTAGGAGTGACACTGCAGTGGCAGACAGGATTGCAGTTTGAAAAACTAGGCCCCAAACAGTACATACTGCAAAGAAAAAAAAGAGGTGCAAGATGGAATTGTCCTTGGGCCCTCCCACCAACCCTTATGTTGTATAAATAGGACATGCACAATTTAACAAACCAAACATTTCAGCACCAGGGTCTGCCACGCGACTGTGGCTGAAATGATTGGTTCGTTTGGGCCCCCACAAAACAAGCTGGCAATTAATGTGTCCCTGCATAAGCTGGTTCTACGGAGGCAAGATGTCGTCCTCATCCTCCTCATCCACCGATTCCTTGGATAAAACAGGAAAAAGGGATTTAGGTGACCCTGGACTGCTTACGGTCTGAGCCAAAGTTTCTGAACTTGACAGTAACTTTTTATGAACGCGCTGCAGGTGCCGTATAAGGGAGGATGTTCCTAGGTGGTTAACGTCCCTAGCCCTACTTATTTCACCTTTACATATGGTACATATGGCAAGACAGTTGTTGTCCGGATTTGGATAGAAATATTGCCAGACCAAAGAGGTGGAATGTTTGGTCTTCTGCCCAGGCATGACCGTGATGGGCTTTTTCATCCCACGGACAACAACTGTCTCCCCCGGAGCCTGATTTAAACAAACCACATCACCATCAGAATCCTCCTCGCCAACTTCCTCCTCAGTGCCAGCTACACCAGTATCCTCATCCTGTTGTACTTCAACAGTGACATCTTCAATTTGCATATCAGCAAGTGGACTGTGGGTGCTCCTTTCAGCACTTGCAGGGGGCGTACAAATGGTGGAAAGAGCCACCTCTTCCCGTCCAGTGCTGGGAAGGTCAGGCATCGCAACCGCGACCACATTTGGACTCTCCTTGGGGATTTGTGATATCTTCTTAGAATGCACAGTTCTTCGCTGTGCTTTTGCCAGCTTAACTCGTTTGATTTTTTTAGCAGGAGGAGGGCTTCCATCATCATGTGAAGCTGAACCACTAGTCATGAACATAGGGAAAGAGCTTAGCCGTTCCATGCCACTCCGTGTCGTAAATGGCTTATTGGCAAGTTTACGTTTCTCTTCAGATGATTTAAATGTTTTTTTCAAGGTCATTTTCATGAACTTTGTCATTTTCGATTGTATGTGCCCTCTACTATGACATTGGGCATCGGCCTTGGCAGACGACGTTGATGGCATGTTATCGTCTATGTCATGACTAGTGGCAGCAGTTCAGCACTAGGAGGAAGTGGTTCTTGATCTTTCCCTATTTTATTTTTATCGGAGAAAGTTTGGACCTCCATTTATGTTATATTGATATATATACGTGCGGCTAAGGCGCACACAAACACAGAAAATAATTTTTTATTTTTGTTGGAGACTAGTGCACTTTGTGGGTTACACCACCCTTTAAGAAATGAGCCAGCCGGCCCTTTACTTATGGGACACAGGCGCACGCTTGGCACTACTTTGTTGATGCACGTGCGGCTACTGCGCACACAATTCACAAACACAGAAAATATTTTTTTATTTGGTTTGGAGTGTACTTTGGGGGTTACAGCACCCTTTAACGGTCAAGCCAGCCGGCCCTTTACTTATGACACAGGCGCACGCTTGGCACTACTTTGATGATGCACGTGCGGCTACTGCGCACACAATTCACAAACACAGAAAAAAAATTTTTATTTGGTTTGGAGTGTAATTTTGGGGTTACAGCACCCTTTAACGGTCAAGCCAGCCGGCCCTTTACTTATGACACAGGCGCACGCTTGGCACTACTTTGTTGATGCACGTGCGGCTACTGCGCACACAATTCATAAACACAGAAAATATTTTTTTATTTGGTTTGGAGTGTACTTTGGTGGTTACAGCACCCTTTAACGGTCAAACCAGCCGGTCCTTTACTTATGACACAGGCGCACGCTTGGCACTACTTTGTTGATGCACGTGCGGCTACTGCGCACACAATTCACAAACACTGAAAATATTTTTTTATTTGGTTTGGACTGTAGTATAGTTTGGGGGTTACAGCACCCTTAAACGGTCAAGCCAGCTGGCCCTTTACTTATGACACAGGCGCACGCTTGGCACTACTTTGTTGATGCACGTGCGGCTACTGCGCACACAATTCACAAACACAGAAAATATTTTTTTATTTGGTTTGGAGTGTACTTTGGGGGTTACAGCACCCTTTAACGGTCAAGCCAGCCGGCCCTTTACTTATGACACAGGCGCACGCTTGGCACTACTTTGTTGATGCACGTGCGGCTACTGCGCACACAATTCACAAACACTGAAAATATTTTTTTATTTGGTTTGGACTGGAGTATAGTTTGGGGGTTACAGCACCCTTTAACGGTCAAGCCAGGCGGCCCTTTACTTTTGACACAGGCGCACGCTTGGCACTACTTTGTTGATGCACGTGCGGCTACTGCGCACACAATTCACAAACACAGAAAATATTTTTTTATTTGGTTTGGAGTGTACTTTCGGGGTCACAGCACCCTTTAACGGTCAAGCCAGCCGGCCCTTTACTTATGACACAGGCGCACGCTTGGCACTACTTTGTTGATGCACGTGCGGCTACTGCGCACACAATTCACAAACACAGAAAATATTTTTTTATTTGGTTTGGAGTGTACTTTGGGGGATACAGCACCCTTTAACGGTCAAGCCAGGCGGCCCTTTACTTATGACACAGGCGCATGCTTGGCACTACTTTGTTGATGCACGTGCGGCTACTGCGCACACAATTCACAAACACAGAAAAAATATTTTTTTTTAGCACTTGGGGGGACCACCCCTGACGAACAGAGCACCCCCTGGACAACATTACAGCACCCCTTTAGGACTGGGACACTGCACAGGACTTTGGAGTGGACACAGCCCCTATGGACAACTGACTGCACAACACAGTCCAGCCAGCCCCTATGGACTTTGAAGTAGTGGACACAGCCCCTATTAACAACAGCAGCACAGCACAACACTACTCTGCACTACACTACACTACACTACACAGCCCAGCCAGCCCTAACTCCCACCCTCCCTCTTCACTGTCCACAGCCGAGTGAGAAAATGGCGCAGACGCGGGTACCTTATATAGGATCCAAAACCCGCGAGACCCGGAAGGCGGGATGATGACGTTTTGCCTCGATTTCAGAATCCGAGTCAGGCGGGAAAAGTCGAGCCTGACTCGGATCGGACTCGGATAGGGGGGGCTCGGAGGGGTTCGGATTTCAGAAATCCGAACCCGCTCACCCCTACTTTGGATTTGGATTTGACTAGCTTTGGATTTGGATTTGGATTTTTTTACAAAAATTTACAAAAAAAGCTAAAATCACATAAATTGGTCTTTTTTTTCTTCCTAGAGTATAATTTCCAGTCAATTTAGACCACCTCACAGCTTATAATATTGTTTTCAACATTATTGGCCAAAGGTTGCAGTGAGCTGACTGGTTACCAAGCGACAAAGCAGCGGCACAGACGCCACAGTATAAAGCACATCTATGACACATTGCCACACAGCAGTGGCAGAAATGAAAAGTAGTGCACCCACCCAGTGGGGTACGGGCAGCAGAATCACAGTACTTGTTTACAAAGTGGGCTACGGCCCAAGGAGTCACAGTGCACAATCTTATTCACATTACAACGCACATAGTGCCCCTGATTCACATTACATCATTAAGTAGTGTCTCTTATTCATGTTACGACACACAGTAGTGACCCTTTTACACAATGCCCACAGTAGTGCCCCTTTTACACATTTCCCACAGTAGTGACCCTTTTACACAATGCCCACTGTAGTGCCCCTTTTACACAATGCCCACAGTAGTAATGCCCCTTATACAATGCCCACAGTAGTAGTGCCACTTATACAATGCCCACAGCAATAGTGTTCCTTACACAATACCCCCAGCAGAGGTGACCCTAACACAATGCCCCCAGCAGTGGTGTCCCTTACATAATGCCCCCAGTAGTGGTGCCCCCTATGCAGTCCCCTTAGTAGTAGGGCCCCCTATGCAGTGCCCACAGTAGTAGTATGCCCCCCAATAGTATGCCCCCCATTACCAGGCCCCCAGTAGTATGCCCCCCCAGTAGTATGCCCATTAGCAGGCCCCCAGTAGTATGCCTCCCCAGTAGTATGCCCCCCATTAGCAGGCCCCCAGTAGTATGTCCCCCATTAGCAGGCCCCCAGTAGTATGTCCCCATAAGCAGGCCCCCAGTAGTATGCCCCTAGTAGTATGCCCCCCCAGTAGTATTCCCCCAGTAGTATGCCCCCCCAGTAGTATGCCCCCCAGTAGTATGCCCCCATAAGCAGGCACCCAGTAGTTTACCCCCCCAGTAGTATGCCCCCCATTAGATGGCCCCCAGTAGTATGCCCCCCATTACCAGGCCCCCAGTAGTATGCCCCCCAGTAGTATGCCCATTACAGTAGTATGCCCCCCATTAGCAGGCCCCCAGTAGTATGCCCCCATAAGCAGGCCCCCAGTAGTATGCCCCTATGCCCCTAGTAGTATGCCCCCCCAGTAGTATGCCCCCCCAGTAGTATGCCCCCCAGTGGTATGCCCCCATAAGCAGGCACCCAGTAGTATACCGCCCAGTAGTATGCCCCCCATTAGCTGGCCCCCAGTAGTATGCCCCCCAGTAGTATGCCCCCATATACAGGCCCACAGTATTATGCCCCCCCAGTAGTATGTTCCCATAAGCAGGCCCCCAGTAGTATGCCCCCCAGTAGTATGCCCCCCCAGTAGTATGCCCCCCAGTAGCATGCCCCCCCAGTAGTATGCCCCCCCATTAGCAGGCCCCCAGTGGTATGCCCCCCCCAGTAGCAGGCCCCCTGTAGTATGCCCCCCCAGTAGTAGGCCCCCCATTAGCATGTCCCCATACACACATGAAAAAAAAAAAACTTACCTGTATCCCCGCTCCAGCCGCCATCCACTCTGCTGCCACGCGACGAGGAGGGAGCCAAAACACGGAGCTCATGAGTGAGCTCCAGCCGGCTCCCTCCGTGCAGCAGTCAATGAGAGTCTATGTGACTCTCATTGGCTGCTGTAACAAACAACTGATCAGTATACAAACCCCCTGTACTATTACATCATTATACTATTGTATCTAAACTCGTGAAATATCCAATTTTATTTTTTAAATGTAAAAATAAAAATCTTGAAAATTTTAATTATGCATCTATGGTCTGTGTCATTACCAGCACCTCCTGGTCGCCCCTATCTCCTCCCTGGCCGACTCACCCTCCATTTGGCCACCTCCCCAAGCACCTTCAGTCACATCCTCTTTTATTTAACACACACATTATAAAATACTGTCATACCTGGGACTCAAACCTATCACCTCTCACATGGCAGACAGACACCTTACACATGGAGCTTTCTGCCCCACAATTTCTGACGGCAGCCCTGAGCACAGCCACCGATTCTCAACCCAGGTGTTACCAGCACACCTCAAGTACCTTTCCCAGTGAGTTTAGCTACTGGCACAGCTTGTCTTAAGTCCCTATTTGAAATAAAAGAGGGGGGTAATGCTCTTTCTGGCCCAGGGCACCAAATAGTCTAGTTATGGCTCTGATATTAGCATATTGGACCCTGCATTCACTGGTTCAGGGGATCTCTCCTCTACCACCCCCTTTCCCTTTAACCCACCCCAACACTTACCCCAGATGCAATTTTTCACTATTTTTTCTCTGTATCACCAGCAATGGGAGCTGTCAGCAGGGGGTCGAGGGTGGGCATGTGTCGCATCGGTCTGTCTCACTGTGCATGTCTGACTCAGGAGAGACCTTGTAGGATTATTTATGTTTCATGTGCGCAGTACATATACAATAAATGTAACTGACACTTTTTGCCTTTCGACTCAATAAATAGCACACCTTGCAGTAATCTTCATTGCCTATTTAATAAATAAACCTTTCTCTAAAATCAAATGATTTCAACAAAGAAACTTTCCATGTTATAAGATTATGAAAATGGCAGCTATTTTTACAAACCAACATTTACACACAGTGCAGTACTTTAAATGTACTATATAAGGACTACGGTTTTACCAAGTGAGATGTAAATAATACATGTCAAGATTCGGAGAAAACTGCACTTGTCATTATTTATTGCACAAGTCCCCTCATCTCTCTCTCTCACTTTATCTTATGAGACTTTTAGCACAAAATTCTGACTGGTCCAATTCCACACAGATCCAGCTCTCTGCAGCGTGTGTCACTGATATAATTGCACCGAGTTGGAGTCTTTCCCAGCTTTTCCTTACACTCATTCCCAGTATTGCAGAGGAGAGAGGGTGAAAGAGCCAGCCTTGAAAGCTTGCAAATTGCCTAGATGTAAATGAGCCCGTATGCAAATGCGAATAATATGCAAATATGCCAGGCCTAGAAATGATTGCTCTAACGAGAAGTACACCCCGTTTATTCATTAGGATAATTTCTGTTATACATTGTTTCACAGTATCTTGCATTGTCTCCGGTAATATGAATATTTAGCTTCATTAGGCAAAGCCTGATTTCCATTTTTTGGGCTGCTTTGTGATGATACAAACAATTAGAGTTAAATGATAATGTTAAAAGGTGTGTGGAGTTTATAAAAGCTTCATTTTTTCTCTCACCTATTCTCTGGCTCTGCAGTATTTCTCCCAGACTTCTCAACTTGCTGTAATTACTATAATAATTTATACGGCGCTGAGCTATCGCGCAGGATAGGGTGCAAGGCAGCCTTAAATATTAATACGGTAATGGATTCATGAGTCATCTCATAAACTTCCGTTGGGGGATTTAACGACATAACCAGTCACAGTGTTTGAAATGGGTGACCCCACTGCGAATCTCCGTGCAAGCCTCTTGTGATGTTGAGTGCACAAAACTTGCTGTGTATTCAGGGGATTAGTGACTTTGTAAAATGATGCCAAAATCAAGGACTGTATTTTAATGCCTAAAAAATAAATTTTAACTGTGTTACAGTGACTGTGAAATTAGGTTTGATGCTTAAGGCTTTGTGCAAAAACCGATGCTATTTTATTGTAACGCCTCTATTAAATACTGAGTGTGGCATCATAAAATCTGTTTCTTTAATGCTTCTTTTCAAATGACATTGTGTAAAAAAAGGTGGCTGCTGACAGTAAATACTGATGTTAAATTTCAAAGTGGAGCTCCTGCCATGTGATGTATCAGGCCTCGGAGATGCGTAAATCAACCAATACGTTTCTACCTATCATTTATCTAGCACAGTCTTTGAAATGGCAGTTACAAGATGATTGATTGCTGGGGTCTATTTACTAAGCCTTGGATGGAGATAAAGTCCCAACCAATCAGCTCCTAACTGTCTTTTTTCAAACACAGCCTGTGACATAGTATTTAGGAGCTGGTTGGCTGGTACTTTATCTCCGTTCACTTTGTCTCCATACAAGGCTTAGTAAATAGACCCCTATCTCTTTCCAAGGCTTGATACATCTCCACTTCAATGCATTGTTGCCTACCCTCCTGCATTCTGCAGGAGACTCCCGTTTCACTGTGGAATCTTCCACTGCCCCGGAAGGCTAAACAAAATTCCCGGATTCCACTGCCCCATCGGGAATCTAGATTGCACATGTGCGGGTCAGACTCAGTATGATTAAACCTAACCCTCGCTTAGGGGTGCATAACCCTAACCTCCCGCCCAAGTGCCTAAACCTAACCCCCCCTTCCCCGCAGACTAATCCTAAGTCTTCCGGGGGGGGGTGCCTAACCCTAACCTCTCCCCAGGGGTGCCTAACCCTAACCCCCCTTCCCCTAGCCTAAACCTAACCCTCCCGGGGGGTGCCTAACCCTAAGTCCCCCCCTCGAGCCCCTAATCTAACTCTCCCCCCCCATGGCTGTCTGCATCCGGCGCCCGGCTTACCTTCGATCAGGATGCCGGGCACCGGTCTCCCGGCGTAGGTAAAATGACAGGCATCAGGATTTCGATGGCTGTCATTAGGCCCTTGCCGGGATTAGACAGTCGGGATGCCGACGGTCAGCATTCAGACCGTCGGCATCCCGACTGCACACCGCACGGGTCTGGATGCGAAGGGATAGGCCTGGATGAAAGGACATCACCTAGACGTCACAACGTTGGCCTCCATGGAGTTGTGGGTAGCGGTGGCCACCTCGCCCAGCACTGCAGGCAGCCAATGTGATAGGCCGACATGATCTTGGAACACTGAGGATGATGCCTCTGATACCACCCCTGTCCCAAAAGATTGTAAGAAGGAGAAATGGTTTAGACGTCTATTTACAACGCCTTGGATGGAGATAAAGTAAATGCAGATAAAGCACCAGTGAAGCAGCTCCTAACTGTCATTTTTCAAACACAGCCTGTGACATGGCAGTTAGGAGCTGATTGGCTGGAACTTTATTTCTGCTCACTTTATCTCCATCCAAGGCAAATGGATGTAAATAATAAATCGACCCCTTAGTTTGGTAAGTCATGTGGACTGAGCTCGTGGGATACAGTATATTTAGCAGAAGTGGCGGCTATTTAGGTCAGCAAGATTCATTTGCATCACAGTAATACCTGCCTGCCCTGCTAGTGACAATTTACACCATAAATCACTGTTGTAGTTTGTGACAAGTTAAAATAACATTGACCTAACATGTGAAACCTTTATCATGTAGGAATGCATGTAAATAAAGGAAAGTATAATTAAACAACTTCATTATGCTGTGTAAATTTGTCAGAACTGAAATTAATTCATAGATGATGCATTTTTTATCTTAGTCCAATTCTCATTAGTAAGTATTTTTTTTTTGTAGAATTGAGATATTGATTTATTCAGTATACTGTATGTGCATTAGTTTTCTTATTATACATACCTCATTCCCTGGTTGCCTCAGCATAAAGAGGCAGTTCACTGATCAGCTTAGTATATAAGCCTATTAACCAGTGTCCCAGTATACTATAAAGAGACTATATTTGACCTAGTATACAAAAAAGAGCCCATTCCTTTCTAACCAGTAAACTATAAAAAGCCCATTCAGTATTGGGCAGTCTAGGTGACTAACAGACGCACATGCAGTAAATATTCCGGCTTGTTATACTGTAAGTGTAGAAGGCGTGTCACAGGAGTGGTTTAGGACTCAGATGCTAAACACATTGGAAACAATACTCTGACAGAGAATCTGTGTCTAGCATATAACTAGGGATGTGCGCCGGACCATTTTTGCCGGATTTGGATTTGGATTTGGTTCTAATTCGTCGTCCGGCTTTGGATTTGGATTTGGATTTGCCAAACTGCGGTGACTGGCTTTGGATTTGGATTTGGATTTGGATTTGGATTTTTTTACAAAAATTGACAAAAAAAGCTAAAATCACATAAATTGGTCTTTTTTTTCTTCCTAGAGTATTATTAACCTCAATAACATTAATTTCCAGTCAATTTAGACCATATCACAGCTTATAATATTGTTTTCAACATTATTGGCCAAAGGTTGCAGTGAGCTGACTGGTTACTAAGCGACAAAGCAGCGGCACAACGACACAGACACCACAGTATAAAGCACATCTATGACACATTGCCACACAGCAGTGGCAGAAATGAAAAGTAGTGCACCCACCCAGTGGGGTACGGCCAGCAGAGTCACAGTACTTGTTTACAAAGTGGGCTACGGCCCTAGGAGTCACAGTGCACAATCTTATTAGCATTACACCGCACATAGGGCCTGATTCACATTACACCATAAAGTAGTGTCTCTTATTTATGTTACGACACACAGTAGTGCCCCTTTTACACAATGCCCACAGTAGTGACCCTTTTACACAATGCCCACAGTAGCGGTGTCCCTTACACAATGTCCCCCAGCAGTGGTGCCCCCTATGCAGTCCCCTTAGTAGTACGGTCCACTATGCAGTGCCCCCAGTTGAATGCTCCCCAGTAGTATGCCCCCCATTAGCAGGCCCCCTCAGTAGTATGTCCCCCATTAGCAGGCCCCCCCAGTAGTATGCCCCCCATTAGCATGCCACCCAGTAGTATGCCCCCCCAGTAGTATGGCTCCCCCAGTAGTATGGCTCCCCCAGTAGCAGGCCCCCCCAGTAGTAGGCTGCTCCAGTAGTAGCCCCCCTGTAGTATGGGCCCCCCCTGTAGTATGGCTCCCCCAGTAGTATGGCTCCCCCAGTAGCAGGCCCCCCCAGTAGTAGGCTGCTCCAGTAGTAGCCCCCCCTGTAGTATGGGCCCCCCCTGTAGTATGGCCCCCCCTGTAGTAGGCCCCCCCAGTAGTATGGCCCCCCCCAGTAGCAGGCCCCTCAGTAGTATGGCCCCCCCAGTAGCAGACCCCCCCAGTAGTATAGCCCCCCCCAGTAGCAGGCCCCTCTGTAGTATGGCCCCCCAGTAGTATAGCCCTGCCCAGTAGCAGACCCCCCCCAGTAGTGCAGACCCCCCCAGTAGTATAGCCCCCCCCCAGTAGCAGGCCCCTCTGTAGTATGGCCCCCCAATAGTGCAGATCCCCCCAGTAGTATGGCCCCCCCAGTAGCAGACCCCCCCCCAGTAGTATAGCCCCCCCAGTAGCAGGCCCCTCTGTAGTATGGCCCCCCCAGTAGTATTGCCTCCCCCAGTAGCAGACCCCCCCCAGTAGTGCAGACCCCCCCCCAGTAGTATAGCCCCCCCAGTAGCAGGCCCCTCTGTAGTATGGCCCCCCCAGTAGTATAGCCCCCCCCCAGTAGCAGACCCCCCCAGTAGTGCAGACCCCCCCCCCAGTAGCGCCCCCGGACCTTTGACAAGTAAAAAAATAAAAAAAATAAAACTTACCTGTATCTCCGCTCCCGCGCCGTCCGCTCTGTCACACGCTGAGGAGGGAGCCGGAAGACGGAGCTCATGTGTGAGCTCCAGCCGGCTCCCTCCGTGCAGCAGCCAATGAGAGTCTGTGTGACTCTCATTGGCTGCTGTAACAAACACACAGCTGCCGCTGGCGGCTGTGTGTCTGTGTCTGTGTAGGGCAGAGCGCTATCACTGCGCTCTGCCCTACACGCGAGGAGACCTGATGTCGGATTCTCTAGTGAGAATCCGACATCAGGCGGCCGCCGTTCGGCCCCGAACGGGGATCCAAGTCAGGCGGTGAACACCCGAACAGGGTTCGGGTGGACTCGGATCCCCAATGTTCGGAGCGGTTCGGATTCCACAGAATCCGAACCGCTCATCTCTACATATAACTGGTGCAATTCCTGGTGGATTACCACTGCAGGACACACCCCTGATTAGCAATAGAAGCACCCATGGGTGAAGCTTGACACACCCTTTGGGCGGAGCACGGCACACCTCCTTGAGTGTGCTGTGGCGACTTATACTACTACCTGTTATCTCCCTACAACTAGTTTTCTAAAGTAGGCAAGTATGCTTCAGAGTTACCCGCTGCTGCATACATGACCAGGATCATTTATCCTAATAATTATGAAGGTGTTTTCCAGGAATACCAATAAGAATGAAATATCCCAAGAATCCATATATGGGGTCCACCATTTTGGATCTCAAAGGCATCCCCCATGGGTTTCTAAGGAAGCTGCTAAAATGTGAAATGTACAAAGTTACGGAATGCGGAGCTTGGTCCTGGTAGCTAACGCTATGTTCAGATGGAGTTAGACCATAGAAGCCTATGGACTATTGGACATAACAAAGTGGAAGCTGTTTTGAGAGGCATAGATGGAACCAGCATTTGGAGGTCATGCTGATTCCTATAGTGCTAATTGGAGTTTCCAGGGGTAACTCCCGGGTAAGCTGACTCTCAATTTGGGTGTATTTATTATTAACAGTTTCTTATATAGCGCAGCATATTCCGTTGTGCTTTACAATTGTAAACATTAATAGAACAAAACTGGGTAATAACAGACAGATATATAGGTACTGTATGATGGCCCTGCTCGCAAGCTTACAATCTATAGGGAATTAGGCATTGATACACAAGGATAGGTGCTATATATTGCATTTTGGTCCAGCCAGAATGCACAGTTTCTTGGTTGGCTGCATGATCCAGTCACACAGGAATGTCGACCAAATGTCATGAGGATGTGAGAGAAAGATAATGGGCCAAATGTAATCGGTAGTCTGTTTTGGTAAATTGCGAGTTTGGTGCTAAACTCGCAATTTTTCACAACTCTCCAATGTAATAGGGTGTCTGTTCGCTAAAACTCGCATTTTTCAGAGTTACTAAAATTCTCCATTCTCAAACTCGCATCCAGATGTTTTCACATTGAAAACAATCAACTCGCCCAAAGTAATAGAGTGTCTGTTTCAGACTCACAAAAAAAAGATTACCAAAAGTCCCCAAATAATAGACCTGCTTCAGGCTAGCGAGTACATCCTGAGCAGGTCAGATTAACACAGAAACATGCACATATCCATGAGATATGTACATGTTTCTGTGTGTAATTCTGTAAAATGATTTTAAATATAAAAAAAATGACGTGCACCTCCTCCCCAAAAGCATAACCAGCCCCGGGCTTTATAAAGCCTGTTCTGGTTCTAAAAATACAGGGGCCAAAATGCGTAGGGGGCCCCTGTATATTAAGAACCAGCACAGGGCTTTGTTGAGCTGGTCCTGGTTCTGGATAATCAGGGGACAAAACGAGTAGGGGTCCCCTGAAAATTCCAGAACCAGCACCGAAATCTGTCTAGCGGGGGGATAATGCCACAGCCAGGGAAAACCTTTCACCGGTTTCCGCGGCCAAAGCATTATCCCTGACCGCTAGTCAGTCCAGGCCGGGGATCCCTGGGGAGTTGAGGTCCCCCCCCAATAAAGGGGTCCCCCTCTCCAGGGCACCCCAGGCCTAGACTGATAGCCCGGGGCTATCTCCGGCACCCTAGGGCGGTGGGTGCCGGGTTGATAGTGTTAGTGTAAAGTATAAAGATTTAAGTTTCCATATTGTCTTTAGTTGTAGAACCACAAGTACCAGCAAGCCTCCCCTGCATGCTGGTATTTGGAGAACCACAAATACCAGCATGCAGGGTATTACTGGCCCGCTGGCACTTGTAGCTCCACAACTAAAGAAATACGTAAATAAACAAACATACACCGTGAAAGTATAATTTTATTAAAACATACATGCACACTCACACTCACACATACTCACCTAGTATCCGAAGTAATCCATAGGGGTGTACCTGAAAAAAAAATCCATACTCACCTCTCCTATGCGTCGATCACGTCCTCTTCTGCAAGTAGGCAATCCAGGGGTTAAAATAAAAAAACGCAAAAAACCCGATCCATGCCGGACTGAGCAAAGGTATGTGTGTACAAATACCTTTGCTCTGCGTAAATGACCGGGGCACACGTGTGCCCCGTCAGTGAAGGGGCCGCCAGCCAATCAGGGAGCATCTCCGTCGGTGCAGCTCCCTGATTAGCTGAATGCGGCCAGCCTGTGTGTCCCATAGACGTCTATGGTGAGAAATCCCCATAGACGTCTATGGTGGGAACCGCTACATCGTAGCCGCAAGATTAATTGAGGTTAATCTTGTGGTTACATCACTGATACAATGTTGGATACTAGGTGAGTATGTGTGAGTGTGAGTGTGTATGTATGTTTTAATAAAATTATACTTTCATGGTGTATGTTTGTTTATTTACGTATTTCTTTAGTTGTGGAACTACAAGTGCCAGCGGGCCCGTAATGCCCCACATGCTGGTATTTGTGGTTCTCCAAATACCAGCATGCAGGGGAGGCTTGCTGGTACTTGTAGTTCTACAACTAAAGACACGTGTGCCCCGGTCATTTACGCAGAGCAAAGGTATGTGTACACACATACCTTTGCTCAGTCCAGCATGGATCGGGTTTTTTGCGTTTTTTTTATTTTAACCCCTGGATTGCCTACTTGCAGAAGAGGATGTGATCGACGCATAGGAGAGGTGAGTATGGATTTTTTTTTCAGGTACACCCCTATGGATTACTTCGGATACTAGGTGAGTATGTGTAAGTGTGAGTGTGAGTGTGCATGTATGTTTTAATAAAATTATACTTTCACGGTGTATGTTTGTTTATTTACGTATTTCTTTAGTTGTGGAACTACAAGTGCCAGCGGGCCCGTAATGCCCCGTATGCTGGTATTTGTGGTTCTCCAAATACCAGCATGCAGGGGAGGCTGGTACTTGTGGTTCTACAACTAAAGACAATATGGAAACTTTAATTTTACACTTTATACTAACACTATCAACCCGGCACCCACCACCCTAGGGTGCCAGGGATAGCCCCGGGCTATCAGTCTAGGCCTGGGGTACCCTGGAGAGGGGGACCCATTTATTGGGGGGTCCTCAACTCCCAAGGGATCCCCAGCCTGGACTGACTAGTGGTCAGGGATAATGCTTTGGCCGCGGAAACCGGTGAAAGGTTTTCCCTGGCTGTGGCAGACAGAGTTCGGTGCTGGTTCTGGAATTTTCAGGGGACTCCTACTCGTTTTGTCCCCTGATTTTCCAGAACCAGGACCAGCTCAACAAAGCCCTGTGCTGGTTCTTAATATACAGGGGGCCCCTACGCATTTTGGCCCCTGTATTTTAAGAACCAGGACAGGCTTTATAAAGCCCGGGGCTGGTTATGCTTTTGGGGAGACGGTGCACGTTTGTTTGTTTTTTAACACACACAGAAGCCATCACGGATCTCACTGATCTGTGATGGCTTCTCTAAAACTCTGACCTTTTAATGCTACTCGCGTTAAAAGGTGTCAGTTTACATAGTTCTAAACTCGCAAATGCAGTAGCCTCGAGCTGAAAAGTTCGCAGGCTATTGAATTTGCGAGTTTCAGTACAAACTCGCACTTTTACTAAAACTGACACCCTATTACATTTGGCCCAATGTGTGAGATTGTGTGTGGACTGTAAAAAGGGGATGTAATTAGATATGGAAGCTATGAAGGTTATATGGGAGGTTCTGGAATTTGATAAGCTTGCCTGAAGAGGTGAGTTTTCAGGTATCGCTTGAAGGATTGGAGACTAGAGGAAAGTCTTATTGTGTGAGGTAGTTCATTCCATAGAGTGGGTGCAGCGCGAAGAAAGTCCTGTAACCGTGAATGGGAGCAAGTAATGCATGGGGATGAGAGACGCAGATCGGGATGAGCGGTGAGGTCGGGTTGGGAGATATTTTGAGATGAGTGAAGAGATGTATGTTGGTGTGGTTTGGTTAATAGCCTTATGTGTAAGTGACAGTATTTTGTATTGAATACGGTAGAAAACCGGCAACCAATGGAGGGACTGACAGAGCGGGGCAGCAGAAGAAGAATGTTTCGCAAGGAAGATAAGCCTTGCAGCTGCATTCATAATGGATTGTAATGGTGATAGCCTGTTTTTGGGAAGACCAGTAAGGAGGCTATTGCAATAGTCAATGCGGGAAATAATAAGTGCATGGATTAGAGTTTTTGCAGTGTCTTGTGTGAGATATGGTCAAATTTTGAATATATTTTTTAAATGTATGTAACATGATTTTGAGACAGATTGAATGTGGGTAACAAAGGACAGTTCAGAGTCAAGGATGACACCAAGGCAGCGAGCTTGTGGGGCAGGGTGGATGGTCGAGGTATCAACAGTGATAGAGAGATCAGGTTGGTAACTGTTATTGGCCGGTGGAAATATAATTAATTCTGTTTTAGAAATATTAAGTTTCAGGTGGCGAGATGACATCCAAGATGAAATGGCAGAAAGACATTCAGTGACACGGATCAATACAGATGGAGATAAATCTGGAGAGGATAGGTAGATTTGAGTATCATCCGCATACAGATGGTACTGAAATCCAAAAGAGCTGATTAGTTTGCCAAGAGAGGTGGTATAGATTGAGAATAGTAGAGAACCTAAGACAGAGCCTTGCGGTACTCCAACTGATAGAGGTAGTGAAGAGTCGGCAGAATCAGAAAAACTAATAGTAAAAGAGCGATCAGATAGGTAGGAAGAAAACCAAGAAAGAGCTGTGTCCTTAAGACCTAGGGATTCCAGTGTTTGTATGAGAAGAGAGTGGTCAACAGTGTCAAAAGCAGCAGATAGATCTAGAAGAATTAGGAGTGAGTAATGGCCTTTAGCCTTGGCAGTGACAAGATCATTTACTACCTTAGTCAGTGCTGTCTCTGTGGAGTGTAGGGAACGAAAGCCGGACTGAAGTGGGTCCAGTAAGTTGTGCGAGTTAAGAAAGTGTGTGAGGCGGGTGTAGACAAGTCTCTCAAGTAGCTTGGAGGGGCATGGGAGCTGGGAGATAGGACGGTAATTTGAGAGAATACTAGGGTCAGAATTTTGTTTTTTCAGAATGGGAGTAATCACTGAGGGTTTGAACAGTGATGGAAAGTTGCCAGTAGAGAGAGAGAGAGATTACAGATTTTAGTTAGGGTTGGGATTAGCACAGGAGACAAAGTTTTACTGATTTGTGAGGGTATAGGATCTAGAGGAGAGGTAAAAGAGTAGGAGGATGAGAAGAGTGTAGATACTTCATCTTTGTTTGTGAGATCAAATGAGGAGATGTGCTAGAGGGTTCAGGTAGGGAATTGAGCAGGTCACTAGCTGAGGAAGAGCCTACTATTTCATTTCGGATCTGTATGTGCCTTTACCATGAGGCCCAGGGGCGGAACTAGCAGCGGTGCAGCCGGTGCCTTGCACCGGGGCCCGCTGTGGTGCAGGGGCCCATGGCTGCCTGCATCCACAGCGCCGCTGCCCGCCGACCTGGCCCCATTAAGTAAATGGTTGGAGCTGGAGCAGGCCCGCTTCGGCCGCTCCTGCTCCACCATGACAGATACACCCGCCTTGCCTCGGCCCCTTGTTATGACACAGCGCACGTGACGTCATGACGTCACGTGCGCGTGTCATAACAAGGGGCCGGGCTGCTGGATTGAGAGGAGCCACGGATCGAGAGGAGCAGAAGAGGGAGAAAGAAATAAGGTAAGTGGCGGTGGTATTGGTGGGAGGAAGAGGCTGTGAGACACACTGGGGGTGGAAGAGGCTGTGAGACATGCTGGGGGTGGAAGAGGCTGTGAGACACGCTGGGTGTGGAAGAGGCTGAGACACGCTGGGGGGGAATAGGCTGAGACATGCTGGTGGGGGGAAAAATAAGCTGAGACACACTGGTGGGGGGAATAGGCTGTGAGACACGCTGTGGGGTGGAAGAGGCTGTGAGACATGCTGGGGTGGAAGAGGCTGAGACACGCTGGGGGTGGAAGAGGCTGAGATGCTGGTGAGGGGAATAGGCTGAGACACTCTGGGGGTGGAAGAGGCTGTGAGACACGCTGGGGGTGGAAGAGGCTGTGAGACACGCTGGGGGTGGAAGAGGCTGTGAGACATGCTGGGGGTGGAAGAGGCTTTGACACACGCTGGGGGTGGAAGAGGCTGAGACACGTTGGGGGGGAATAGACTGAGACACACTGGGGGGGGAATAGCCTGAGACACACTGGGGGGGAATAGATTGAGACACACTGGGGGGGAATAGACTGAGACACGCTGGGGGGGAGGCTGAAGCACATGCTGTGGGGGAAAGAGGCTTAGACACACGTTGGGGGAGGAAAAAGGCTGAGACACACACTGGGGGGGAGAGGCTGAGACACACACTGGGGGGTGGAGAGGCTGAGACACACACTGGGGGGGAGAGGCTGAGACACATGCTGGAGGGGAAAGAGGCTGATACACATTCTGGGGGTGAAAGAGGCTGAGACACCTTCCGGGGGGGGAAAGAGACTAAGACACGCTGGTGGGGGGAATAGGCTGTGAGACATGCTGGGGGTGGAAGAGGCTGTGAGACATGCTGGGGGTGGAAGAGGCTGAGACACACTGGGGGTGGAAGAGGCTGAGACGCTGGTGGAGGGAATAGGCTGAGACACGCTGGGGGTGGAAGAGGCTGTGAGACACGCTGGGGGTGGAAGAGGCTGTGAGACATGCTGGGGGTGGAAGAGGCTGAGACACGCTGGGAGGGAATAGACTGAGACACACTGGGGGGGGAATAGACTGAGACACACTGGGGGGGAATAGACTGAGACACTCTGGGGGGGAGGCTGAAGCACATGCTGGGGGGGAGAGGCTGAAGCACATGCTGGGGGGGGAAAGAGGCTTAGACACACACTGGGGGGGAGAGGCTGAGACACACACTGGGGGGAGAGGCTGAGACACACACTGGGGGGGAGAGGCTGAGACACATGCTGGAGGGGAAAGAGGCTGAGACACACACTGGAGGGGAAAGAGGCTGAGACACACGCTGGGGGGGAGAGGCTGAAGCACATGCTTGGGGGGGAGAGGCTGAAGCACATGCTGGGGGGGAAAAGAGGCTTAGACATGTTGGGGGAGGAAAAAGGCTGAGACACACACTGGGGGGGGAGAGGCTTAGACACACACTGGGGGGAGAGGCTGAGACACACACTGGGGGGAGAGGCTGAGACACACACTGGGGGGGAGAGGCTGAGACACATGCTGGAGGGGAAAGAGGCTGAGACACACACTGGAGGGGAAAGAGGCTGAGACACACGCTGGGGGGAGAGGCTGACACACATGCTGGGGGGAAAAAGGCTGTGACACATGCTGGGGGGGAAAGAGGCTGATACACATTCTGGGGGGGAAAGAAGCTGAGACACATGCTTGGGAGGAAAGAGGCTGAGACACATTCTGGGGGGAAAGAGGCTGAGACACATGCTGGGGGGGAAAGAGGCTGAGACACATTCAGGGGAGGAAAGAGGCTGAGACACATTCTGGGGGGGAAAGAGGCTGAGACACATGCTGGGGGGAAAGAGGCTGAGACACATTCTGGGGGGGAAAGAGGCTGAGACACATTCTGGGGGGGAAAGAGGCTGAGAGACATTCTGGGGGGGAAAGAGGCTGAGACACATGCTGGGGGGAAAGAGGCTGAGACACGCTGGGGGGGAAAAAAGGCTGAGACACATGCTGGGGGGAAAGAGGCTGAGACACACTGAGGCTGGAGGGAAAAGTCTGATGTGCCGGGACACACGCAGGGGGGAAGAACGAGGCAGAGACACACTGGGGATGGAGAGAGAATGATGCTGACACGCTGGGGCTGGGACACATGCTGGGGCTGGGGGAGAGAATGAGGCTGACACGCTGGGGCTGGGACACATGCTGGGGCTGGGGGAGAGAATGAGGCTGACACACTGGGGCTGGGGGAGAGAATGAGGCTGACACGCTGGGGCTGGGACACATGCTGGGGCAGGGGGAGAGAATGAGGCAGACATGCTGGGGCTGGACAGACTGGATTTACTGACTGGGGGGGGCAGTGAGGGGTGGTGAAAAAACAAGGCTGGGCAGCAGGACAGACACTGGATTTAAATACTGGGGGGGCAGTGAGGGGTGGTGAAAAAATGTTGAGGTGCGGGGTGCCAGGAATGAGCGGGGTGGGGGGGGGCCCAAAGCATATTCTTGCACCAAGGCCCACCACTCTCTAGTTCCACCACTGATGAGGCCTTACAATAGACAATTACATGGCCCAGAGTGGGTACTGTTATCATGCAGTGTAGGTCCACCAGTATCAGAGAAGCCGTGAAGTTGGTCTGGTGGCTTATCGTGAAAATTTATGCAACAAATATCTCTGAATTTCTATTACCATATAGTTTTCAAATATTGTTGCAGGTTCAATATAGTGTGCTGGGGGGCATCTGGGGGTCACCGCCCCTTCTGTTTTTTATATGCCGCCCGCTGACAGCACATTCCCATTAGGCTCTCCAGGTCTGACACTGAAAGCAAAGTGATAGTGGAACCTACTGTACAGTGGCGTAACTAAGGCAGGGCGAGCAGGGTGCGTGCCCTGGGTGACGTGGGACCGGCGGCGCGAGGGGGCCGCCGCCGGCCACGGTCCGGGCCGCCCTAGTTAGCCACCAGTGTTGCGCCGACCGCAATGAGTGCGGTCAGCGCTACACATTTACACAGGACTGGCGCTAGGCTTCCAGCACCGGTCCTGTGCTGCACACCTGAGCCCGTTCCCTCCCCCTGAGTGCTTGCCCAATAGCGCCAGGAGGCGGGCTCAGGCTGTGCATAGCACACGCATCGCCGCCAGCGCTGGTGGTGATGCGTGTGTTAAACAGCAGCCAATGAGAGTCAGATAGACTCTCATTGACTGCTGCAGCACCCACTGCAAGAGCCGGGCATCCATCCGGCTCCTGCAGTGGGTAATGGGACAGACGTCATCGCATCATGACGTCTCTCCCATTATGCTGAGCGCGCCATCCCGGGAGGACTGGCGGATGGTGGCGGCGGGAGAGGAGTCGCGGTCCGGAGCAGCAGCGTGGATTCAGGTAAGTATGTTTTTATATTATTTTTTAAAAAAAAACCTGTCAGCACTACTGGGGGCACAAAGGGGGAGGGCGGTGACTACCACTGGGGGGACCTCTACTGGGGTGGGGGCACAACGGGGGGGGGGGTGGCTACTACTGGGGGCACCATTATTGGGAGGACCTCTACTGGGGGGGAGCTATTACTGGGGGCACCATTATTGGGAGGACCTCTACTGGGGGGGCTATTACAGGGGGCACTTAATCAGGAGGGGGAACCTCAACTGGGGACCACTACTTGGGGGGGGGGAACTACTACAGGGGGCACTGCACTGGGGGGACCACAACTGGGGGCAATAACAGGAATGACCACTACAGGGACCACTGGATAGGGGGGTCACTACTGGGGGCCTGCATCAGGGGGACCAGTACTGGAGGCACTGCATGGGAGGGGGGGGGACTACTGCTGGGGGCACTATATAAGGGGCATACTGCTAGGGGCACTGCGGGGACCACTACAGGGGGCACTAGATAGGGGGGGATCACTACTGGGTGCCTGCATAAGGGGGACCACTACTGGGAAAACTGCATGGGGGGGACTACTACTGGGGGCACTATATAAAGGGCACTGCATAAGGGGATACCACTACTGGGTGCACTGCATTATGGGGACTGCTACAGGGGGCACTGCGTAAGGGGGAACACTACATAGGGCACTGCATTTGTGGGGACCACTACTGGGGGCACTGAGTAAGGGGAACTAATTGGGGGCTGTATAAGGGGGACCACTACTGGGGATACTGTATAAAGGGCACTACTATGGGCCTGCATAAGAGGGACCACAACTGCATACTGGGGGTACTGTATAAGGGGTACTGCTGGGGTAAAGCGTGAAAATAAAGGGGTGTGTCATGTTGACACGCCCCATTTTTAAGTGACCACATCCATTTTTTTCCCGCGCGCGCCTTTGGCACGCACACATATCGGGATGTTGGGTGGGGCTCCCTTTTCAAATTTGCCCTGGGCTCCAAATACCCTAGTTACGCCACTGCTACTGTATCACTTTGCTACTAACCCTTCGCCAGGACAGAGATTTCTTGGAAGCTTTGTTCTAGCACCCGAAGGATAATCATTGCAAGTAGTAATTTCCATTACTGCATTGTGATTATGGGTGATATTTTCACATCACAACTACATTCAAAATTGTCAAATGTGATAAATATGCCCCATACTATACACTTGAGCGTGAAATTTTAGTCACTCCTATAAAGTCTGAATTTCTACCCTCTGGCAATGTATGCAGGTCTGTGTGTTCTGGCTAACTAGGCACTGTAATTCCGGAGATGAAAACTGGCCCCAACAGTAGAAGGAAAAGTCTCTCCGCTATTGTCTTAATGGTAGTGGAGATATTAATCAATTGTTTATGTGATATATGAAAAAGCAAGCCCATGTGATTTATTGCATAATTTGAATCCCATGAATTTATTATGTTTAAATACATGAATGTTTGAGTATCTGGTTGTAAATATTGATCTACATGAATTTTTTATATTTTAGAGCTGTGAATTTCTGTTTCTACATATTTAGTGCATTCTTTTTATCTTAGTCATTGCGTGAATCAATCACGTGCACCTGGTATCTTTTCTTAGCAATTTACCAGTTTACGTTTATTTAGGCCACAACAAAAATGACTTACCTTCTGGTCATTAGAATATGCAGCAAGGACATCCAATCCTTATTATGGTGTTATACAGGTAACATGAAACAGATGTTGGGAATCACTGTTATTTTATGGATTTTAGATTCACAGTAGACATCAAGAACATCATCAAAATGAATTAAAAAAAAAAAGTACAGCATGGTGAGGCAACAAAAAGAAAACTTTCTGCCCAGTAATATAGACACACCGTAGCTGAAATACACAACAATAAGCTAAATAATATAACAATGTGTTTGTTTACAGGCAATTTCCAAACATTTTCTAAAAATTTAGAGATTGCTTGGAATCCGAACACACCTCAACTTCCAGGATCCAAAGAAATATGAGAGGCGGCACGAGTCTTCTCGTCTGACTCGGATTCCACTTCAAGGCAAAATGTCATCCTCGCAGTGTCAGATTCTTGCGGGTTTTGAATTCCATATAAGACGCCGCGGACAGGACTCGGCGCCATTTCCTTGTCAGGCAGGCTGCTATATGCTGTGCTGTATTCTGCTATATAGATTGTGCTGGGTCCAGACTCCATAACAAGGCTATACAGCTCTTAGTCAATGTGTATAAGGGTGCACTCTGCTGTATGCTGCACTGTACTCTGCTGTATATAGGCTGTGCTGTGTCCAGACTCACGAGTGGCTGTGCTGCTCTTAGTCAATGTGTATGGGGGGTGCATGCTGCTGTATGCTGCTGTAGGAATTGAGCTGTGCATTCAAAAAATCAAAATGAAAAAAAAAAATAGTTAAATTCTATTGTTTGTACAGTTTGGTGTGCTTTACCCTAGTGTGCTTTGTTCACATGCATATGAAAGCTGTAACGACACCACGCAGTTTGAATTGAGCTGCGACATCAAAAAATCTAAATAAAAATAGTTAAATTCTATTGTTTGTACTGTTTGGTGCTCTTTACCAAAGTGCGCTTTGTTCATGTGCATAATTGCATATATAAACCCTGTGATTCCACGCGGTGTGAGCCATGTGCCATTTTTGAATTTGAACTACCACATGTTTCTGCCACCCACTGCTGTCGCTTAGCTTATTCAGCCAGCTCGGTGCAACCTTTTGGCCTAAACTGGATGAAAACAACATTGTGAGCTGTGAGGTGGTCAAAATTGAATGGAAATTGATGTTATTGAGCTTAATAATACTCTAGGAACAAAAAATGCTCAAATTATGTGACTTTAGCTTTTTTTGTCAATTTTTGGACAAAATCCAAAACCAAAACCAATCACAGTGTTTTGGCAAAACCAAAACTGGATGATGAATTAGAACTAGGGGTGTGCACCGGCCACTTTTCGTGTTTTGTGTTTTGGTTTTGGATCTGGATCTTTCTTCGTGTTTTGGATCTGGATTGGTTTTGCCAAAACCACCCTTCCGTGTTTTGGGTTCTGGGTTTTGTGTTTTGGATTTGTATTTTTTTTTAAAAAAGCATAAAAACAGCTAAAATCACAGAATTTGTGTGTTTTTCTGCTCCAATGCTATTATTAACCTCAATAACCTTAATTTACACTCATTTCCAGTCTATTCTGAACCTCACACCTCACAATAGTGTTTTTTATATCCAAGAGGTTGCACCGAGGTAGCTGGATGACTATGCTAAGAGATACAAGTGGGCGGCACTAACACGTGGTCCATCTAGGAGTGACACTGCAGTGGCAGACAGGATGGCAGTTTGAAAAACTAGGCCCCAAACAGTACATAATTCAAAGAAAAAAAAGAGGTGCAAGATGGAATTGTCCTTGGGCCCTCCCATCCACCCTTATGTTGTATAAACAGGACATGCACACTTTAACAAACCAAACATTTCAGCGCCAGGGTCTGCCACACGACTGTGGCTGAAATGATTGGTTCGTTTGGGCCCCCACAAAACAAGCTGGCAATTAATCTGTCCCTGCACAAACTGGCTCTACGGAGGCAAGATGTCGTCCTCATTCTCCTCATCCACCAATTCCTCACCCTCTTCAGTGTTGTGTACATCCTCATCCTCACAGAGTATTAATTCGTCCCTGCTGGAATCCACAACCACAGGTCGCTCTGTACGTTCTGGAGGCTGGTCTCCCTGGAAGAGTTGATAATTCATTTTATGAACATCATCTTCTCCACATTTTGTGGAAGCAACCTCCTACGCCTTTCGCTGACAAGGTTCCCGGCTGCACTAAACACTCTTTCGGAGTACACACTGGAGGGGGGGCAACTCAGATAAAATAGAGCCAGTTTGTACAGGGACCTCCAAATTGCTTCTTTTTCCTGCCAGTACAGGTACGGACTGTCTGACATGCCTACTTGGATGCTGTCACCGATGTAATCCTTTAACAGACAGACGCACGCTTGTCGCTGCTGCTTTAAGGATGCACGTGCGGCTACATCGCACACAAGTCACAAACACATAAAAAAAATAGTTTTTTATTTTTTGGAGCACTTTGAGGGTTACACCACTCTTTAACAGACAGACGCATGCTTGTCGCTGCTGCTTTGAGGATGCAATTGCGGCTACAGCCCACACAATTCACAAAGACAGAAGAAAAAAGAAGAATATTTTTATTGTTTGTGGAGCACACTTTGAGGGTTACACCACCCTTTAACAGACAGACGCACGCTTGTCGCTGCTGCTTTGAGGACAGTATCATATGCAGTGACAGTAGATTTGTCAGAAATTGTTGGCACGTCCTTCAGTCCGGGCCAGATGTCCAAACCGGCCCTTGACTTATGACACAGGCGCACGCTTGGCGCTGCTACTGTGTTGATGCACGTGCGGCTACATCGCACACAAGTCACAAACACATAAAAAAAATAGTTTTTTATTTTTTGGAGCACTTTGAGGGTTACACCACCCTTTAACAAACAGACGCATGCTTGTCGCTGCTGCTTTGAGGATCCAAGTGCGGCTACAGCCCACACAATTCACAAAGACAGAAAAAAAAATAAGAATTTTTTTATTGTTTGTGGAGCGCACTTTGAGGGTTACACCACCCTTTAACAGACAGATGCATGCTTGTCGCTGCTGCTTTAAGGATGCAGGTGCGACTACAGCCCACACATTTCACAAAGACAGAAAAAAAATAAGAATTTTTTTATTGTTTGTGGAGCGCACTTTGAGGGTTACACCACCTTTTAACAGACAGACGCACGCTTGTCACTGCTGCTTTAAGGATGCAGGTGCGGCTACAGCCCACACATTTCACAAAGACAGAAAAAAAAATAAGAATTTTTTTATTGTTTGTGGAGCGCACTTTGAGGGTTACACCACCCTTTAACAGACAGACACACGCTTGTCGCTGCTGCTTTAAGGATGCAGGTGCGGCTACAGCCCACACATTTCACAAAGACATAAAAATAAATAAGAATTTTTTTATTGTTTGTGGAGCGCACTTTGAGGGTTACACCACCCATTAACAGACCGACGAACGCTTGTCGCTGCTGCTTTAAGGATGCAGGTGCGGCTACTGCCCACACATTTCACAAAGACAGAAAAAAAAAAGGGATTTTTTTATTGTTTGTGGAGCGCACTTTTAGGGTTACACCACCCTTTAACAGACAGACGCACGCTTGTCGCTGCTGCTTTGAGGATGCAGGTGGAATCTAGATGGGATTTGGAACCGGGGACACACTACCTCCATCAATTGTCTAAATCCCACTGCACTAATGGCGGATACCGGACCCATGTCTAACACCAACATAGCAGTCAAGGCCTCAGTTATACATTTTGCTTCAGGATGACTGCTGTCGTACTTCATCCTCATCGCTAGGGACTGTTGGAGGGTCCATTGTTTAGTAAAAGTGGTGGTGTTCCTACTTCCTCTCTGGGATGATGAACAACTCCCAGCAGCAGCAACAGCACTAGGAGGAAGTGGTTCTTGATCTTTCCCTATTTTATTTTTATCAGAGAAAGTTTGGTCCTCCATTTATGTTATATTGATATATACGTGCGGCTAAAGCGCACACAAACACAGAAAATATTTTTTTATTTTTGCTGGAGAGTAGTGCACTTTGTGGGTTACACCACTCTTTAAGAAATGAGCCAGCCGGCTCTTTACTTATGGGACACAGGCGCACGCTTGACGCTGCTCCTTTGTTGATGCACGTGCAGCCACAGTGCACACAAGTCACAAACACAGAAAATATATTTTTTTTGGTTTGGACTGGAGTGTACTTTGGGGGTTACAGCACCCTTTAATGGTCAAGCCAGCCGGCCCTTTACTTATGACACAGGCGCACGCTTGGCACTACTTTGTTGATGCACGTGCGGCTACTGCGCACACAATTCATAAACACAGAAAATATTTTGTTATTTGGTTTGGAGTGTACTTTGGGGGTTACAGCACCCTTTAACGGTCAAGCCAGCCGGCCCTTTACTTATGACACAGGCGCACGCTTGGCACTACTTTGTTGATGCACGTGCGGCTACTATGCACACAATTCACAAACACAGAAAATATTTTGTTATTTGGTTTGGAGTGTACTTTGGGGGTTACAGCACCCTTTAACGGTCAAGCCAGCCGGCCCTTTACTTATGACACAGGCGCACGCTTGGCACTACTTTGTTGATGCACGTGCGGCTACTGCGCACACAATTCACAAACACAGAAAAAATATTTTGTTATTTGGTTTGGAGTGTACTTTGGGGGTTACAGCACACTTTAACGGTCAAGCCAGCAGGCCCTTTACTTATGACACAGGCGCACGCTTGGCACTACTTTGTTGATGCACGTACGGCTACTGCGCACACAATTCACAAACACAGAAAAAATATTTTGTTATTTGGTTTGGAGTGTACTTTGGGGGTTACAGCACCCTTTAACGGTCAAGCCAGACGGCCCTTTACTTATGACACAGGCGCACGCTTGGCACTACTTTGTTGATGCACGTGCGGCTACTGCGCACACAATTCACAAACACAGAAAATATTTTTTTTTTGGGTTTGGACTGGAGTGTACTTTGGAGGTTACAGCACCCTTTAACGGTCAAGCCAGCCGGCCCTTTACTTATGACACAGGCGCACGCTTGGCACTACTTTGTTGATGCACGTGGGGCTACTGCGCACACAATTCAGAAACACAGAAAAAATATTATTTTTTTAGCACTTGGGGGGAGCACCCCTGATGGACAGAGCACCCCCTGGACAACACTACAGCACCCCTTTAGGACTGGGACACTGCACAGGACTTTGGAGTGGACACAGCCCCTATGGAGAACTGACTGCAAAACACAGTCCACCCAGCCCCTATGGACTTTGAAGTAGTGGACACAGCCCCTATTAACAACAGCAGCACAGCACAACACAGCCAGCCCCTATGGACTTTGAAGTAGTGGACAACAGCAGCACAGCACAGCACAACACAACACTACTCTGCACTACACTACACAGCCCAGCCAGCCCTAACTCCCACCCTCCCTCTTCACTGTCCACAGCCGAGTGAGAAAATGGCGCCGACGCAGGTACCTTATATAGGATCCAAAACCCGCGAGACCCGGAAGGCGGGATGATGACGTTTTGCCTCGATTTCAGATCCGAGTCAGGCGGGAAAAGTCGAGCCTGACTCGGATCGGCCTCGGATAGGGGGGGCTCGGGGGGGTTCGGATTTCAGAAATCCGAACCCGCTCACCCCTAATTAGAACCAAAACCAACAAAATTGGTCCGGTACACATCTCTACTACAAACTGAGATACGGTAAGTGCCCTGAAACCAACTTCCTTATTCTCGCTATTTGTGCAATTTCTGAATGGATTAAGGGGCTTCTTCACATAGCCCTCTAGACAGGACAATAGTCCAATAAGAAGCAGTTTTGGCAGCAAAGCCTAAAACATTGACATATAATACTGCCTGATTTTGTGCCAGTGGTGATGCAGTACCTGCGCGTCCTTAAGTTACGCGTGCGCACTCTGACAATCGGAGGGGGAGGAGGGATCTAAAAGGATTCCTCTCAGCACTCCAGGAGCTTGTTCAACTTGGAAGAGCAAGCTTACTCCATATGAAGATAGCATTAGCTACCAGAGTCAAGAATATAAAATGTTTTTGGCACTTGATAAGTTTCACAACCACAACAAGACTTCTTACAGTAATACAGTAATGGTCTAGTTTGATTATAAGATAGTATGGACGTACAGCCTTCAGCAGGCAACTTGTTGGACTCCAGTATTCATAAGTAACAAAGTTTTCCAGCGGCTACATTTACACTTACCTGCTTTCAGCTGGGCAGGTCCTCCTCCGGCTCCCTCTGGCACTCCCTCGTCCCTCCTCCAGCTCCGGCTGCTGCTCCGACTGTGTTTTCCCGGCAGAACACAGTAAAGTAAAAAAAAATAATAATATAAATACAGGGTCGTCGTAAGAGCAGTGTGGGCTCTGGGCAAAGCAATGCACTGGGGCCCCTACCCAACCCTTCACAGAAAAAAATTTAAATGGTCAATAAAATTAAACCCTCCTGCATGCCCATCAGACCTCCCATACATGCAGAGAATCTCTGTCTGACTGGTCTGAAGCTGACGGATGAAGTGAAACTGGGACTGAGGTGAGTACTTGTCACCGGCGGGGGAGAATAGATCAGAATACAGTGCACCGGCGGCTGGCTTATAAAAATATGACAAATTTACCAACTGGCCCCGGCTGCAGGAGGGCATGTTGGTGAGCCCCTACAAGCTTCGGGCCCTTTGGCAACTGCCCAACAAGCCCAATAGAAGAGATGGCCCTGTATATATACTTAGAGGGGGGGATTAGGGTTAGGCACAGGGGGGAGGTTAGGGTTAGGCACCCCTAAGGAGGATTAGGGTTAGGGGCATTAGGTTAGGTTAGTAGATACTTACCTTAGGGACGATCGGGATTTCCAGTGCTGTCGGGCTTCCGCTGCCGGGCTCTGCTGTTTTGTCGTGCTGCCGCTGCCGGGATTCGCACTCCCGGCCATGCGGCTGCCGGGATATCAGACCGATTCCGTGCACCGTGCACCTTGCACTCATTATAGATACGTCACTGGTAGAAGATATCACAGAGAATAAGAACAAAACTCCAGCCCCATACAATGTACGAGAACATTGTGATTGTGCTATTTATCTAATTTTAGTTCGTCTTCAATACCTAACATGAAAATAACGTTCAGAGTGTGAACAAGGATCCATTGAAATCACTCCGCTCCCTCCAGTTCTCACAGTGCGCTTGCATACCTCCCAACTGTCCCTCTTCTGGTGGGATAGTCCCACTATTCAGGTACTGTCCTGCTGTCCCACCCATGGACGCAGTGTCCCGAGATGGTGGTAAGTTGGGGGAAATGAGCTGAGCAGCGGTTCTGAGCATGCGCACAGCATCTCTTCGCTGTTCGGGGAGAGCCCTGGGAGCAGCCCAGTATCTTCGTGGATGCTGGTCTCTCCCCCGGAGTGATGAAAAGTGTGCGTGCCATGAGGCCTTGCCCCTTAATCACGAGACCAGGCCTCATTTTTGGACAATATCGTCAGCAGAGGCCATACTGACGAATGCAGCAGGGCCCACGCTGTCGTTCCATTGCTGCCGGCATCAGCAAGTGTGTATGCACTTGCCAATGCCGGCTCCCCCGCCGCGGACGACATTGTGCTGGGTACGCATCGTTAAGTGTGTACCCAGCATACATCCTTCCTTTTTCCCCCATCACATTGAAAGTGTTTTCTTCTGCTGCTTGGACATAATTCTGAGAAAACGGTCATTAGAGATGTGCTAATGAGAAGGGATGAAGAGGAGGAAGAAGGTTGGTACAATATTGGTACTGCCAGCTAAACCAAGGTAAATAATGCTGAAGCTGTAAAATAAAAATATACGATGAGATATACAATGAAACTATAAGCTTCGCTGATATGTGTCTTGGGTTTACCTAAGAAGTGAGATGTGCATAAGTAAGTAATGAATTGTATTTGTTGTGAGTTCCTGCCAATCAAATTTATTTTCATTAGATCAATACACAGAAGTAGAGAGAGCCAGGGGAATGGAGCTATGCACTACTTAGTAATGCATTATTTATCCAAGGTGGGTTCTTGTCAGATTAATTGCAATTTACACAGCCTACAGTGAGAATTATATATGAGAAAGTACATAGTAGACCCCTTTAATATGGGCAGGTGCAGGATTTTGATGTGGGGGGATGTATTCTATATGTAGTTAACAGACGAATAGGACTTACCAGAGTGGCTTACACAGGATTGTTATTTTTATCATAAAAAGTACTCCAGGCATTCTTTATGCGACTAATTCTGTTATTGCAATAATTGTAACCTAATGGCTTGTACTTTATGGGGTGTAATTAAAGGCATAAACACTATGTTTTTGCATGATTTGGCGCTTTTGCCTATTTATGAAAACTCCCTCCTAGTGAAAAGATATCCTTCATGGGGCATCCTGCATTTTTATCCATGCATAGATATATAAATATAACACATATATATATATTTATATATATAATATATATATATATATATATATATATATACATATAAATATTTGTTTTACCAAAAGTAAATTTTTATTTTTGAGGAAACTGGAACTGTGAGGCCAGAAAGTGTTAAAATTTCTCTCCCCTGCACATCATTCTTTATCTCTTTTTTCCCTATCTTTCCCTAAGCTAGAAGCACACTGGAGCAGCAAGACAATAGTGAACTGTCACAACTCTAAGGCTGGGAGAAATAAAACATGCACCCATATAAAGTTCTGGTTAGGGGGCGTCCTAACTGTGTTTCTTGCACACTGAGGGTGCGAGCAGAAATGTCGGCGCTAGCGTCGAGCGCCTTAAAAAAAAAGCCGCCGGCTAAACAATTGAATGAGCTGACACTCTCCTACTTTACTCTTAACAAAGGAAAATGGGTCTCACACCTGCACGTTGTGGAGAATGATGAGGATTAAACGGAATCGGTATGAAATCCCTGCACTCGGGATGCCAGCTGTCAATATATACCAACAGCGGCATCCCGATGCTCACATCCCGACAAGGGTCCAGTAAGTATGTTAGCCGTCCCCTGTTCTCCCCCTAACCCTCCTTTTCTGTATCCTGACACTAACCCTCCCCGTTAGTGCCTAAACCTAACCCTTTTAAAAGGCCGATACAGCGCTCCACCACTTGCCTGGTGGCTGTAAGTGCAGAATTATACTCACTTTGTGTGGGAACCAAATAAGGAGTGAGCAGCCAGGGCGTGCAAGGGTAGCCACTGTCTCCTGTGAACAAGAAAATTCAAAATCAGGATCACTGTGTATCAAGCTTTGCATTGATTTCCAAAAAAGGTCTACACTTACCCAGAAGCCACGCATCACCAGCTTGTAGGTTGTTTAATTTATGCCAAATCCCTGATTGCCGGATGACGAATGAGTCATGTGCACTCCCGGGTAATTTTGCATTCAGGGACAGGATCTGGAGGGAGGCATCACATACCACCATTACATTCAGTGAGTGATAGTGTTTTCTGTTCCGAAAAATGGGCTCCAGCCGTGCTGGAGGCTGAAGTGGTATGTGAATACCATCCACAACCCCTATGATGTGTGGGAAGCCAGCAATTTGGTAAAAATTGGCCTTCGCCACACTAAGGGAACCCATATCCAAAGGCATTTGAATAAAATGATGGAGGTGCTTGAAAAGGGCCTCCATCACTGCCCTCAGGATCCTTGAAAAGGAGGATTGGGAGATTCCCGCAACTATTCCCACCGTGGTTTGAAAGGATCCTGAGGCACAGAAATGTAACACCGCCATAAATTGCGTAAGTGGTGGTATTGCTGTAGGACTCTCAATTTGCCGCTCAAGATCACTCTCTATTAATGAGAGAGTGTCTATGATGATTTGGGGCGGAAGACGGTAGCGCCTTAACACCTCATCATCGGGCATTCCAAAAAGGGTGACACGTGTTCTATATATCTGGGGCCAAGCACGCCTACGATGCCTACGCCTGGGACAAGGTTGAGGTTGGTCGGCTTCCGGCAGCATTGCCACAATAATACGACCAACATCAACCTGAAATGGAAAGAATTGTAGTTAAGGTATGTTGCCCCAAAAAAAGACAAAAAAATAGTTATCTTTGCGATACAATCCAAAGATGCTTACATGCTGGGGTATTGTCATGATTTCCAAAACCTACATTTCAAAATAACATAAAAAGTTAAGATTTTGGGGTGGCCATTTTGTAATCTTGTTTTTTTACAATGCACAAAAATCAAGGAGGTAAACACACATTCCGAAAAATAGGCAACCGACATTGAGAGGACTTCCACAATTTGGCACAAAAAAAAAATCCCATATTTTGAATTCTAAATGGTTCGCATTTTTACAAGGGGAATCAAGCCTACAAAAGTGCACTAAATGGTTCGCAGTTTTACAAGGGGAATCAAGCCTACAAAAGTGCGCTAAATGGTTCACATTTTTACAAGGGGAATCAAGCCAACAAAAGTGCGCTAAATGGTTTGCATTTTTACAAGGGGAATCAAGCCTACAAAAGTGCGCTAAATGGTTCGCATTTTTACCATCCCCTAAAACCCCGAAAAAAACCCTAATGACCCCAAAATATGCGAAGAACAAGACATGAACTTTTAACAAACCAGTTAAAAAAAAAACTTACCAATACACGATAAATAAGTCACAGAACAAAAATGTCGTTGGGGCACAGCTAAAAAAAACCTACCAATAAAATTTAACACAAATATTATTTTTTGGCCAAAACCAAAAACAAATGAGATCCATATTTTACACAAGGATGATGGGAAAAAACTTACACAAAAAAACAACACAACTAAAAGAACCACACCAAAAAATGCGACCAGAAAGTTATCACAAAAAAACCCCTCTAACACAATCCAAAAAACCTCCAAACACAACTCCCTCCATCAATCCACTCCGAACAACGTAACCTCCAACAAAAAACACCCGCCACCTCGACTCGAGTCGCCAAAAGCCATAAATAGTGTTTCTTTTCCCGCTCAAATTAAGGACGGATCATAGGAACGCACAATCAATGATGCGTCCGAATAATAAGGACGCATGTATAAATACGTCACGGAAAAAAACAAACGGTCTGGTGTAGTTCACGTTTTTGAATGAAAAATGGCTACAGACCAGCCAAACAATGGCCAAGAGGCGGCCGGTAAGTATTTCTCACATTTCGAAACAAGGATTATTTTGAACCAGAATATAGTGAAAGATTGACATCTAAATTAAAATTAATTTAATGTAAATAGGTGTTGAGGATGACATGGAAGAGGCTGCTGGGCCCAGTATTCCGGCAAAAGCGGGCAAAAAGAATAGGCAGCCACAATTCACAAGAAAGGAGATGGAGGTTTTGGTTTAGAAGTGTGTGGACATCCTGCCACAGGCAGACAGGAATATGGGTGTAAGCCAGAAGTGGAGAATATGGGAGGAGACAGCCAGTGCTGTCAATAGGGTGGGTGATTATGTCCGTCTAGCCAGGGATGTCAAACGCCGGTAAGTAAAAACTTCCATAAAAAAAAAACCACAGGGTCAAATAATGCAGGAATAATGCCTACTTTTTCACCCACAGATGGCAAGACTTCAAATATCGCCTGAAGCAAAAACTGGCTGACAGGGCTAGGCATGCAAGGGGGACAGGTGGGGGTCCCACCCCTGTGTCATTGGAGTTGAATGATTTGGAAGAGCTGGCACAGGGGTGTGTGCAGGATGTGGAGGTGTTTGGCGTGTCCAACATGGATACGGACATGCCAGACTATGCGTCTCCTCATGTTGTCCCAGGTAAATGTTGTGATGTAACCAACTCTGAAATGTTATTGTGACAATATGTAGATTCTAATGTTCCTCTTTTCTCTTTTTGCTCACAGAGACACAGGCGGATGAGTCTGCTCCAGAGGGGAGCCTTGGCCGCAGAATTTCTGCTGGCTCTGCAGGGGAGGAACCAGTACATCCAGCTGAGGACCCTGCAGAAGTCAGTCCAGGGCAATCCCCCTCGCAGGCAGTGGCACTCCTCACAGAACTCAATTTTAAATTGGATTACCATACGGAGATTCTGCAGAGGATGGACACCAGTCTGCTACGGGTGGCTGAGGCCCTGGAGCAAAATGCTGCGGCCAAAGTGACCATTGGTAAGGCCCTGGCTGAAAATACCAGGGCCAACATCAGAATAGCCAATGCCCTGGAGCAGCTCATTCGCCAGCACATGGTGGAGCCGACCTCCCTTCCTGCCGGAACATCAGGATCCTCCACCTCTGGCACAACAACAGCCATTCCTCCAAATGTGCCTAGCCCTGTGCCTAGTCCAGAGGCCCCAACATCTGCCTCTGGACAGGCCAGCCAGAGGACATCCCGGACCCGGTCTGGCGCCCACCCTACCCCAGCCAAACGTGGAAAAAAAAACGATGACAGCACTGGCTACTTTTCCTACACTCCTTCTGTGCTTGCCCCCATATTCCTTTTGGGCCAAAACTTCCCTCTCATTTCTTGTGAATTGTTTTTAATGTGTTTGTTTAAGTTGGCCAACACTGGTAATATGTTTTACAGATTTATTTACGTTATTATTGCCTAACTCTGCCCAAAAAGTGTATTTGCAAAATGCACCCCAAAACTTGAAAAAATTGTCTCAGAAAATAAAAATTTGACAAATGTTCTCCATTGTATTGTGACATTATTTAAAAAATGGCTTAGAGTTAATCCTGGCCCACAAGCCAAAAACGTCCTCCAAAAAAAAATAAAAAATGTGTTTTTAAAAAAAGGGTTCTTTAAGGAACACTGTAAACTTAAAAAAAGGATGCAAATTCTCCTTTCCTAAGCAAAATGGTAAAATACACACAAACATGATGACATTATTGTTACAATAGCACAAAACCAAATTCCAAAAAAAAACCATTCAAACAAATGTACGCTAATTGATTGTGTAATCTTGAAATTAGCAGCTGAGATTTTCACCTGCGTACGGTTTTGTGCTAACCCAAAAAACTCTTTTCTAAACACATTATAAGCTGGTTTGCAATTCAAAGTTGATTGTTTTTCTGACAAGCCGTGATAAATCGATGAAACATCGAGGAGGCCCGGACCAGAGGACAAGGCCATCGCCATTGTGGTCGGGTAATCCACACCCCAAACTGTGTGAGCAAGTTGAACGGAAAGAGGATCAGCCAGTGACGTATGACTTGGTACGAACACATTTGCCGTACGCATCTGAAACTTTATGTACGCCCCAAAAACGCCTCGCCACGCCTGCATTTTTCCATCTCCACCCCCGTCAACGCCCAAACACGGCCTGTTCTGTCAATCACATTTCACATGTCACTTCCTGTTCGCTATTTGACGAACGAGAGAAAAAAGGCTCTCAATCTGCCGTACGCACATGTGCAGTTTACACCGGCGCATGCGTGGTTTAACAACATCGGAACGCAACGAGCGTACTGATGCTAACGAACGGCTCTGAATGAGGGCCCAAGTCCTGACATTTTTACATTGAAGTAGGGATTTTCCCCAACTTTTCTCCTGCTCAGAAGGTGGTGACGTCTCAGTCACAAAACTGCACGTGTAAATTCACACCAGTGAAAACCGTGGCTAATATGATAGTGCGTTATGTACAAATCCGCATGATAACTCGATTTTTGCATTAAAAAAGCTTATCGTGCCTAATTGAATTCCCCCCTGAAACTTAGTACAGTGATGCAATTTTGCAACATAAAAAATCACATAAAGAAATACAGCATATCAAATATGTCTGTGTTAATTGTAGAGATGAGCTGGTTCGGTTTCCAGAGATCCGAACCACCCGAATTTAGCAGATCCGAGTCGGATCCATGCCGGCTCGGATGTTCCCGCCTTACTCGGATCTCTCAAATCGAGATAAAACCATAGAGACGAAATCTTGCGGTTTACGAGCTTTCGTATGATCAATGTAGTATATAAGGGACCACGCAACGGATGCCATTTCACTCCGGCTGTGGAGACTGAACAGGGAGGGTGGGTAGTGTAGGGCTGTCAGAGGTGCTGGTGCTGTCTGCTGTGTCCTGGGCTGGTGACTGCTGATCCATTCTGGGCTGGTGCTGTGACAGCTGTCACTGTGCTATCTGCTGTGTCCATCTGGGCTGTTGCTGATCCATCTGGGCTGTCTGTGCTGTCTGCGGTGTCCTGGGCTGGTGTTTTTCATGTCTGCTGTATCCATCTGGGCTGGTGCAGAACTAGAGATACATCTGGGCTGGTGCTGTGTCCATCTGGATTCAAGTTCTGGACTCGAAAAAAAAAAATATATATATATATATATTATATATATATATTATATATGTATATATATATATTCGAAAAAAAAATCAGTGTCTTTAACATTTTTCTGTGTATGTGCGTGCGTGTTAGGCTTAACCACAGTACCGCACAAGATCCAGCTAGCAACGCAAGTTGCAACCTAGTGCTGCCCAATTACAGTCGTGATCAATCTGTGCTCTGGGCCCAAGTTCTGTACCCGAAACCCCCCCCCCAAAAAAAAGTGTCTCTTGTCTATTTATTTTCTGTGTGTGTATGCGTGTTAGGCTTAGCCACACAAGATACAGCAACGCAACCTAGTGCTGCCCAACTCCAGTCGTCACCAATCTGTGCTCTGGGCCCAAGTTCTGGACCCCCCCAAAAAATAGTGTCTTTTGTATATTTTTTTCTGTGTGTGCACAACTGAACGTGTGCGAATTTTGTAACCGCACCTTCGCTACATTATTGGCACTTGTGATGCTGCTTCAAGGCCACAGAAAATATGGAGGGCTGCCACATGACAGGAGAGCAAGGCCAAGAACCACATGTTGTAGCTGCCACCAGCAGTCATCATGATAATGCAAGGCCGTCAACTTCCTTGTCCTCTATGAAGGCCCATACCTTCAATCCTCAAGGTATCCCAACCATCATCTTTGCACAGTCCTCAACTCTATTAATAATTATATCAATCAGTTTTGAGCCAGCAAGCTGGATGAAACCTTTAGGCCCTTTAACTAGATGGAAACAAATCAATATTGTGAGCTGTGAGGTAACCAAAATTGACTGGAAACGAGTGCAAATAAATGTTATTGAGGTTATTAATACTGTAGGAACAAAAAAAGGCACATTGTATGTGATTTTAGCAGTTTGTTTGATTTTTTAAGAAAAAAATCCAGATCCAAAACCAAAACATGCAAACAAAACACGGAGGTGAGGTTTTGGAAAAACCAATCCAGATCTTAAACCAGGGGAGATCCAGATCCAAAACCAGAACCAAAACCAAAACACGGGGGTCGGCGCACATCTCTAGTTAACTGGTGCCAAAAAAAAGTAAACTCAAACTTAAATTATAGGCACCTTCATATGGAAATTAACCTCTTAGGGGGGCAGAAGTACACAGAGGGGCATAACTTAAAGCAAGTGTCAATAGTTCTCAAATCACTCTATGGAAGAATTGAACTTTATATCTTTATGCTATATATGATATATATATAACCTTAGGAATTCTAAATAACTGGAGAATGAAAGCATTTCATTCAGTACTAATGGGTAAATGGAATGGGATTGAAATGCCGGTGGCTGTTTAGTCAGTTCAAATCCTGACAGCGGATGCCCGACAGGATCAAGATCCCGACAGAGGCAGGTAAGTACCCTAACCTCCCCTGTCCCCCCCTAACCCTAACCCTCCCTTAGTGGTGTCAAACCCTAACCTCCCCCTAGTGCTTAACCCTAACCTAGCCCCGGGGGTGCCTAACCCTAACCCCCCTTACCACTCCCTAAACCTAACCCTCCCAAGGGGGTGCCTAACCCTACCCTTTCCCTAGGGGTGCCTAACCCTAATCTCCCCCCAAAACCTATCCCTAACCCCGCTAGACTCCCTAATCTTAACCCTCCCCACCGCAGCTAACGCTAAGGGCACCCCGGACTTACCTTCATTCGGGATGTCATCCTCGGCGTTCCGGCATCGGGATTATGATAGGCATCGGTATTTCAATGCCTATCATTAATCCCTAGCTGGCATTTCGCTGTCGGGATTGTGACTACATACCAGGTAAAATTTTGGAGTGCATTGAACTCTCACTGTAGCAGTAGTCATCCCTTGTCTCCCCCACATAGACTGGGTGGGATCCAATCTATCATCTTGTAAAGCAGTGTAGAAAGCACAGGTTTGTAATCACAAAAATGCCTTGCCACTTGCTGTTCACAGTTTTTTCCCTCCAGGGCCAATTTCATGCTTGACCTGTGGAGTGCTATATGCTTCTTGAATAATCTGGTGATTTTTCCGATATATAAATGTCCACAAGGGTATCTGATTCATATAATATTTTTGGCCAGAACGTGGATGTGGCAAAGAGTTTCCTGTCTCCAGGTAACTGCACGTACAATGAATGCATTTATAATTCCCAGCTTTACATTTCATAAAAAAAATGAGGCAGGGTTGGTTTGTGATTTCAAATATTATTGTGTACTATAATGTCCTTGATGTTTTGTTCTCTCCTATATGAAGGCATAAGTGTTGTAGCTGTTAATGCTAGGAGTTTTTCATCTGTGTTAATGACCGCCCAAGGTTCTTTCACAGGATTAGTAATGTTATTGCTTACAGTGGTATAATCCTGTGTCCATTTGACTTTATTGGTGTTATTTGTTTCAATTGTAGGCTTGAGCTTGTTGACTCGTGGGAGTGTCAAGACTTTGTCTTTTGCTGATTTAAGCATTTTTAGAATGATATCCCTGTCTCATAAATTTAATGGACATGACATCAATTTGGACAAATGCATCCATTCGATTGCTGCAAATCCTGTTGATATGCAGAAACTGTGTGTATGGGAGCCATGGAGTCCTTGTTTGAGTGCTGGAGGGTGATAACTCCCTACTTGTAGAAATGTGTTCCGATTTGTAGACTTGTGGTAAATTGATGTCTGTATTTCATTACTGTGAATGAAAATAGCAACATCTACATAGTAGACCAATGTCTCCCTACATTAAAATGTAAATTTGATTGACATGTCCTGCAGATTTATCTGACACATGATCCTTGTAAATTTCTTTTCATCTCCTAACCATAATAAAAAAATATCATCAATGTATCTACAATACATGATGATACATTGAGCTACTACATGATCAATGTAAAATAATAAGTCCTTTTCCACCTCAAATATAAAAGAATTGGCAAAACTTGGTGCTACAGATGAACCCATAGCACAACCTAACTTTTGTAGGATAAATTGACCATCAAACATGTCTAAATCTGAGGTGCAGGTGCATGGCTGTGTCTGATGATGATGTTGTTGCTGCTCTACCAGGTTACTGTGGCTGATAGTTTGATGCACAAGGTGGGAAACATGTATATAATGTATGTTTTTAATTGTTTATTGTTGTACTGAAGAAATAGTATTTCAAACTCTGAAATGTTGACTGCAAAACAGGGGCATATTTTCCTATTGGTCTGGATGGCCCTTGCCAGGGGCGCCAACTGAGGGGAAGGGAGGGTGCTGTTTCAACCCGACATCACTAGTACATGATCTCCTGTCTCCTCTTAGCAGTATCCTGCAGTCAGCTGTAGCAAAGATCCCTGGTCTTCTTCTGTCTCCTCTGCTCTTACCAGTGTTCTCCATTGAATGTTACTATGTATTAGCCTTCTTATATGTCCCTTTATATCAGAAACATTTAAAATTAGGGAGAGTCAATTTTTTTATTTTTATCCCTACGATATCTCTTCCCCCACAATACCCAACACATACCAATCACCACTCACTAATTCCAATATGCAACTGTGCAGGAAAAGAGTGCAAGCACCACATCAATCACAAGGCTCTATTCGCAAGGTAATTTACATATAGCCAAATTATCTTGCCCACAATGCATTTTGTTTGTTATTGATGCCCTCTTTTCCTGTGTTGTTGACATATAGAAATTAATAAACAGTGCTTTGCATGTAGTAAGTGTGATAACTGAAAAAAAAAAAAAATATATATATATATTATAAAAAATATATATATTGTCTCCCTATTTCTACAGGCATGTAAATTGAACTACCCCCAGTGTAAGTGTAATAAACTTTTATTTTCCTCAGTTTGGGGGACTGGCTATGATCATTATGGGTTATGGTTAACTCCATGTTGGGAATAAGACATGATCCATATGGACTGTCTTCATTCTTATGTGGGAAAATATAAAAGATCTATCATCCCAGTAAATTAAAGGTGGAGTGTAGGTATCAGTTGATAAAAAGCGTAATGCAGTATAGAAAGCCCAATTTGAATATATATAAATTATGTTACCCATAATGCATTTTGTTTTTGATTCAATGTTTTTAAGCCTTTCCTGTGTTTTTTTGCATAAATAAATTTATATATAGAGGTTTGCAATGGAGTAAATTCTATAAAAGATATATATATATATATATATATATATTACAAAGAGAAATAAAAATTATACTCTCCCTATTTCTTCACATGTGTGAATTAAACTACCCCCAGTGTATGTTTTTTTTTAGTAGAAGCAGTCATTGGAGGGGGGCGCCAGTCCCTTAGTTTGCCAGGGGTGCTCGGACCCCTAGATACACCCCTGCTGAAAAACTTGCCTTGGAAAATATATATACATATTGATCAGTGTAGCAGAAATTCCCTCAAATGTGTTGCACCAGTAGGTTACTTTGATTTCACCTTTCTGTCCTGTTCATCTCAAATCAGTTTGATGGGATATAAGTATGGAGTTTGTGCTGGTCATTCCATGATTTGATGCCTACCATCTTGTTCCATTCCTCAAAGGTATTTCTGACATTGCCTGAAGGTATGTTTAGGTCATTATATTGCTGTAGGAAGAACCCTTGACCAACTAGGTGTAGACCAGAATGTATGGCATAGTGCTGTAAAATGCTATGGTAGCCCTTTTGGTTCAGAGTACCTGTCACTCTGTGCAAGATGCCAAAATGGGGTCCAGCAAAAGAGACCCTAGACCATAATGCTTCCTCATCCTTGTTTGACAGTTGGTGTCACAGGGGTTTATTTACTAAGCAGTGGCTTTTATTAGCCACCAATTCCAAGCATTTTTAAGCCTGAATTTTGAAAGGGCACTGTTTTTAATAGCAAAACATTGAGAATCGCCTTTTTACATTTATGACTTAAACAACATGGGAAGCTGCAGTTTTTAGAAACTGCTGCTTAGTAAATAAATCCACACAATGAAGAACCATCATTTTGAGTGGTAACATGTGTATGCATGTATGTATGTATGTATGCCTGGTGGACAGAAGCTAATTAGAAGTCTTGATTGACAGACCACCTGTGAGAGACTGATAAAGGGTGTATCAGCCTCTGTGTCAGTCTCACTGCCTGCAGACACTATGATTACTGAATGTAAGTGCTTGTAAGTTTTGGGATTTTGCTTCTATGGGGGAACACACCAAAAGAGGTATACAATACAGTAGGTACCAATGCCAAAGGTATAGCTGAGTATACCAAGTGAGGGATTTTGGTTGCATACTACTAGGAACATGGATACGTTGACAATGTTTGTACAGTGCGTAATGTTCAATAAGGTACACTGAAGTGTTGGTACTAGTTAAGTAGTGAGTAACATGCAATAAGGTACATGGATGTGTTGGCCTGTTTGTAAAGTGCGTAGCATGCAATAATGTATACAGAAGAGTTGGCACTGTTTAAACAGTGTGTAGCATGCAATTGGGTATACCGAGGTGTTGGCACTGTTTGGACAGTTTGCAATGTGTAATGAGATATACGTATGTAATGGCACAGTGAGAGCAGTGCGTAACGTGCAATGAGAGGCACACTTGTGCTGACACTGAAGGAACAGCCCTTAGTGTACAATGAGAGACATGGATGTGTTGACACTGTGGGAACAGCTCGCAGTGTGCAATGATATACACAGGGTATATTGCAATAACCCTGGAGCTCAAAACAGACTGCAAGTATATCAAAGTAGACACAACCACAAAGATGATAAGATGATATGACATAGCTCCAGGCTTTATGCTATTTATTTCCAGTAACTCCTTCCAGTGCTAATCAGCGTCTGGTTCTCCAGTGATTACTTCAGCTCCTGTCTGTGTGCTGAAACTCCAGTTAAACAACTTCAGCACTAATCGGTGTCTGACTTCTCCAGTGATTTCTTCAGTACTTGTCTGTGTGCTAAACTCCAGTTAAGACTTCAGCACTAATCAGCATCTGGTTCTCCAGTGATTACTTCAGCACCTGTCTGTGTGCTGAAACTCCAGTTAAAAACTTCAGCACTAAACAGCATCTGTGTACTGACTCCTAGTGCCATTCTCCTGTGTCTATCCTGCATCTGGATCACAAGCATGTGTACTCAGTACAGCATCTGTGTACTGACTTCTAGTGACATTTTCCTGTGTCTATCCTGCATCTGGATCACCAGTGTGTGTACTCAGTACAACATCTGTGTACTGACTCCTAGAGCCATTCTCCTTTGTTAATCCTGTGTCTAGATCACCAGCATGTGTACTCAGTACATCATCCATGTACTGATTCCTAGTTCCATTCTCCTGTGTCAATCCTGCGTCTGGATCACCAGCATGTGTACTCAATACAGGATCTGTGTAATGACTCTTAGTGCCATTCTCCTGTATTAAGCATGCATCTGGATCACCAGAGTGTGTACTCAGTACAGCAACTGTGTACTGACTCCTAGTGACAATCTCCTGTATCAGTCCTGTGTCTGGATTTCCAGAGATACCCCCTAGTACAGCCCAGGATGGAATTCCCAGTGTTCTCTCATTACAAGTTTCCTTTAGTACAGACCAGTGCACCCACAGAATTATTTGCATTCATTATTCTGTGTACTCATCTCTGCTCCAAATCGTCATTCCCAGGTATCTGACCAGAAGGCCACGACCTGCTCACTTGGTGCAGTGAAACCCAAATCCCAATAGGAGGGGTCACTGGTGAAGACCACCAAGTGGGTTAGACTCCATGCCTCTGGTTAGGTCTAGCCAACACCTGGGTTTGACCATTAAAGAGGACATTATTACTGTCACCCTACCAGTTTTTTCCTAGCCACCCTAACCCCATGGCTCCCAATCCTCTAACTGAGGAATTCCTTGTGCCGGATTGTGACAGTTTGAACAGCCAAAAATCATGCAAGCAACCGGGTGGGTGTGCAAGAAGCAGCAGAGCAACTCATGGGACAACATTTGCAAGAAGTTTCATTCAATCAAAATTCATTCATACTGTTCTTGCTACTTTGACTCCAGTTCCGTCTCAAGTTCCGCCAGTAAACCCTCTTGTGTCTATTTCTCCAGAGCTTCATTCTCGAGTATCATCAACTTCTACCAAATAAATTCTTCCTGAGTGTAAAAACCAACCTTTCAGTAGTCCTCTGACCTCCCAGCTACTGGACATCTGTAACCTTGTACAGCTAACTGTTCCCTACCAACTTTTAGAGCAACTTAAAAGTCTTCTCCCTGAATTTTTTCAAATATATTCCAAGTTTTCTGGTGCTGCCCCTGATTTAACCCAAACTTCTCTCATGCAAAATAAAGTGAGACATCATAGTTACCCATGCCCTAAGCTTACTAAGGCTGAATGCAAGCGACGCCGGGATGTCCATCTCTGTTTATATTGTGGGAAGGCTGACCACTTTATTATGGACTGTCTCCTTCGCCAAATGAGAGGTTATAATAAGAGCAAGGCTACTGTACCAACGTCAATGTTCTCAGTTCCTGTACCCAACCACCTGCAGCTTCAGTTTCCTTTACTCTGGACAAGGGGGTAACGTCTACCATACAAAATAAAGTTCAAGTTCATGATTGAGGACCTGTTACAAGATGCTTCTACTCTTGATTAGGGAATTTAGGGAGAATATTCGAACCTTCTAAAGTCAGAGAGACTCCACATTCTGTTTGTTCCTGTTTTAAATCTGAATGACGTGGGTTCTACTCTCAGCCAGGGTTCTCCTCATCCTAGTGGGACACTTCAGTCTGCAGCCCGGGAGAGGGCATTTGATTTAGAAACCTCAGATGAGGCATCTGGGCCATTTCCTTCAGAAGAAAACTCTATCTTTTTAGCTTCAAGAAACATGTCTGACTCCTTAGTGCCAGTTAGCATACTCTGTGCCAAAATTTATAGAGGAAATCTTAATATCATGAAGGCAGTCGTGAACTCTGTTCAGCAACTTCTTGAGTGTGCCACCATTCTAACTACTAGCAAGGATCAATTTTCGTGAAGGGTCATCTGTACCTTCAAAATGTAATGTCTTCCAATATGAGTTTCATACCCCAGGAGGGGGTTTCAAGTTTCATGCCCCAGGAGGGGGTTTCAAGTTTCATGCCCCAGGAGCGGTCTTCTAGTGTTGTGCCCCAGGAGGGGGTTTCAAGTTTTGCACCCCAGGAGGGGGTCTTCAGGTGTTATACCCCAAGAGGGGTCTTCAGGTGTTATATACACAAGGAGGGGTCTTCAGGTGTTATATACACCAGGAGGGGTCTTCAGGTGTTATACCCCAGGAGGGGTCTTCAGGTGCTATACCTCAGGAGGGGTCTTCAGGTGTTATACTCCAGGAGGTGGTTTCAAGTTTCACATCCCTGGAGTAGGTTTCAAGTTTCACACCCCAGGAGGGGGTTTCAAGTTTCATACCCCAGAAAGGGGTTTGCAGTGTTATGTCTCTGAAGGGGAAAGATTCTAAATTAAAGACCAAGAAGCCTTTGTCTAGTCCATCACCTTCTCTTAAAAACGTGACCTCGCTATTAAAGGTCAGTCCTGCAATTAAAGCTCTTAATACTAAACAAATTCCCCAGGGAGCAGATAATTGAATGGAGGGCTTAACATTCATGATCACAGGGGTTTTGGAATCTATAAAAAAAGATGATGCCAAGTGGTTAATAGAGAGCTGTGTAGGCAAGAGTTCTGTAAATATTAGCTGTAAAACCAAGTACCTTAACATGGGCAGTGAAGGTGTAGAATCCAAACGAGAGAGAGCAAAGCATTTTGGGACCAAGGTTATTGATGTGGATGGCCTGTTTAAATTAACTAACTCCTTCATTAGTAAGAAATCATCTTCTGAGCATATCATCTCAGGAAACAACGGTTTGTGTGACACTAATTCTACCCTGTCATTGGATTCTACCCATTCCAGTACTGTCCAAAGTTCACCTTCTCTAGTTTCAACAATTTCTAGTGCTTCCAGTTCCAATTCAGATCCACTCCACGGTTCAAGGGCCTTTTCAACTACTGCCATCTCCAATCCTGTTAGTTCTCTTTCGGTTTCATCTGTTTTTTCATGTAAGGAAGATCAATTAACTCCAGTTGTGTCATATTCTCATCCATCTAGAATCTCAAGGTAGTTTAATTCCTGTCCCTGAGGAGGATTCTATTTCTCAGCACTCTTTATGACACTCTTGCGTCCATTGTCTTCGATGGAGATTTGACCCGATATACTGCATTACTTACACACTATGATGCCCTCATGAAAGCTGATCTGTCATGTGGTATAAATTCCACCAACCTGGTTAAGTTTCTTATTTTGAATTTCAGAGGAAAGGCTTTAGAGTGGGCTAATCCACTGAAAGATCCAATTCTTCAAGATGTGATGGCTTTCAGTACAGCTCTGATTAAAGAATACTACTACGTGTCCTCCTTCAAATACCTTTTCTGACACAGTTTCTAGTTTTACCTTACCACCCTCAGCCATTACACTCAGGTACACTGCTTTATTTCCTCCTCATAACTATATGAAGCAGGATCAATCAGTCCAGAAGGGAAAAAAGACTCAAACAACTATTAGAAACCAACAACCTGATACCATCATAAATGGTTATGCCTCTCTTGTTCATCTCTGAAATACTCTGGGTTTTCAAGTCAGATTAACTCACCCATTCTTCCTTTGGATAAGGACTGTGAGTCTGAATTCGATCCTGTACATGACAATACTCCTTTTCCTGGTGATCATTTGTTATTTGACCCAATTCTTCCTAGTCATGTGTTCCAGCAAGAATTACCCATGAGAACTATGAGTATAAGGAAGATAGATTCTTCTTACAATACTAGATATCAAATAAAAATTGGTAAAATCTACAGTTCCATGTACCAAGCCTTTATGCATTTTGCTTCTAGAAGAAGGTCCTCATACTGGTGTTATTATGGATTTTGTAGGTGAGGACAGTTCCATTTGTAGTGAGGGTGATTGGTCCACCTGTTCCGAGGACAAAGGTTGTTTTCTTGGGTTTGAAAGTTGGGAAGACATCTGAAATGGTTGATCAAAATGTAAGAAGTTTCTAAAGTTTTTTGATGCCTTAAATTTTGAGTTCCTAAGTTTTGTCTGTAAAAAATTTTTTATACACTTCATAGGTGTCTGGAGTCCACCCTGAAGGGTAGGGTACTGTTAGGATGTGGCCAGGGATCGGCCACTACTCAATGCTGCACTGGCATCCTTGAGCTTAGGTGTTCAATTGCTGGGGGTGGAGGTGAGTGGTGGGCTGAGTATTCTCCCCGGGGTCTGCTAGGGTTTCCTTGCAGGTGTCCTGGTTCCCGCAGTGGCAGTCATGGAAGCAGCCATGTTAGTCTGTATCACCTGGCTAGTCTCTTGTAATGGTAGTCCTGTGGTCACTCAGCTGAGCTTCTAATTTAATGACCTACTACCTAAGGGTATTTAGTCTGACTCCAGGAACAGGAAGCTGATGTTCAACTTTGCTTTTCCAGTGACTGTGACTTTGTTACATCGCTCCAGGCTTTATGCTATTTATTTCCAGTGACTCCTTCCAGTGCTAATCAGCGTCTGGTTCTCCATTAATTACTTCAGCACCTGTCTGTGTGCTGAAACTTCAGTTAAAATCTTCAACACTAAACAGCATCTGTGTACTGACTCCTAGTGCCATTCTCCTGTGTCTATCCTGTGCCTGGATCACCAGAATGTGTACTCAGTACAGCATCTGTGTACTGACTCCTAGGGCCATTCTTTTGTGTCAATCCTGTGTCTGGATCACCAGAATGTGTACTCAGTACAGCATCTGTGTACTGACTCCTAGTGCCATTCTCCTGTGCTAGTCCTGTGTCTGGATATCCAGAGATACCCCCTAGTGCAGCCCAGGCTGAGATTCCCAGTGTTCTCTCACAAGTTTTCTTTAATACAGATAAGTGCACAAACCCACAGTATTCTTTGCATTCATTATTTTGTGTACTGATCTCCGCTCCATATCGTCATTCCCTAGTACCTGACCAGAGGGCCGGGACCTGCTCACTTGGTGCGGCGAAACCCGAATCCCAATAGGAGAGGTCACTGGTGAAGACCACCAAGTGGTTAGGTCTAGCCAGCACCTGGGTTTGAAAATTAAAGAGGACATTGTTACTGTCTCCATACCAGTTGTTTCCTAGACACCCTAACCCTCCCCGGCTCCCAATCCTCCAACTGAAGAATTCCTTATGCCGGATTGTGACACTGTACAAAGTCCACATCAGACTCTCTGTTCCACCTTTGGCCCTCTATTAACTATTTCTCACTCATGCCTCCTAGTATTCTACTACCCTGCTTCCCACTTCCTTCCCTGCTTAACCAGACTCTACCCCAACCTCCAATCTCTCAAGTGCTCTATAAGGATAATCTCTCTTCATGATCTACCTGTGTCCCATTAGCTCCTACTCTCTACTTTCACCTTGAATCTACACTGTAATCGCCCATGGTCATGCTATATCTAGCAGATGTCCCATGTCTACTTTGTCTACCCCAAATGTATTTCTGATAGTTTCATGTTTAATTTATACTTGTGAATTTTGTTCATGTATTTTTGCTACTTAGAATTTAACTTTCAAAAAGAATGTCTTTTATGGGGCTGTGTTTTAAGGAACAGACTACCACTGCTGTAACAGGTGGCTGCTCCCACCTGTATGTAATAATACAAAAGGTTAGGAGAATTCAGCTCTGAACAGAATGTACAATAAAAGCAGCTCAGTACATTTTTTATTGTTTGTTTTCAAGGTGCATACTGTTCAACACTGTAATTCATATAACATTTAGCATTATTTTAGTACTTGCATGATTTAAATTTGTATTTTGTGATTTGCATGCTGACTGATCGGTGCTGCAGAATTTGCGGTGCCTAAACAATGATGATGGACTAAATGGAAAACTAAGGGCCTGATTCAGACCCACTCGCAAGCGCATTGTGCTCGCAAGCGGGTCGATGGTGGCCCAGTGCGCATGCGCAGTATGCGCAATGCGCATGCGCGAGCCCCGTAGCGAGTGAGACCTTCACTCGCTCCGGAGCTCGCAGCAAAACAGGGCGGCTGTGGATGTTGATCGACAGCTCGCCCCATTTTGTAGGCGGGTAGGGGGGGTGGCTGAACAAACGAAGGCAGACCCGAAGGAATGCCTGCCGTTTGTGGGCGTCCCTACTGACATCACTCGTGATGTCAGTAGTGGACTTCCGGCTCTATTAGAGCTGGAAGTCCACTCGGCATTGCGAGTGCTGAGAACCTACCCTAGGGTCTCCTCACAATGCTGATGGTCGCGGCAATCAAGACCATCTCCTGCCCGCTCGCTCTAGCTGTGGGTGGGCACCAACAGCTTAGCGAGCGGACAGTAAAAAAAATAAATAAATAAATACTCCCCGCCCTGTTTCAGAGCATGTGCTCTCAAATAGCGAGTGGCTCTGAATCAGGCCCTAAGTCTTAAGATCTGGGTGTAGTTTACCATAGAGTCAATGGTGGCACACTGTGCACCTTCCCAAAACTTCCATCATGACTATTACGTCACATTTCTAGGGTTCACTTGAACAAAAAAAATATTTATAATTCAAGTTTATACTCAAAACAAATGCACATGTAACAAATATTTTGTAAAGCAGTAGAATGTCTTATGATAGAGAATATTAGACTGACTTAAAAATAAATATTTACATAAATAATACTGTATATACATGATTAATTAGGGTTTTTATGATGGAGTTACTGGGTCCAGGAGATACTGGAATGCAGGACCACTGAAAGTCATGTGGCTCAGGGCCTGATTCAGACCCGCTCGCTAGGGTGCCGTGCGATTGCGTTATATATTTAGATGCCCACCAGCCTGACACAAGATACCCACTTTCCCTTAGTAACATACATCATCTCTAGGAAGTGTATTAAACAATTGGTAACATCAGACCCATATGCACCACTTGTGGCTGACCATACCCTACAGCAAGCACTGCGAGTGCTGCTGTGTGTAATTCAGCCATGTGACGTGTACGTTGAAGATGCATCTTAATTATGCACGACCCTGAAATGGCATGCAGATGCACAGACATGCCTGCATTCGCACCACCACACCACCAAACCCCCGTTACCATTGACCACCCCGTCACCCCCCACGAATGGCACGTCCTGTCACTCATGCTTGCGGTGCGTCTGTGTACAGGCTGCGAATGCTTCCTGATCACATGGACTAGTTTGCGCATGCACACTGCATCTTGTACGCATGCGCAGATTGCAAACATCGGCAGGCTACGTGCGAACACAGCCTTGCGAATGGTTCTGAATCAGACCATCAGTGTTAGGACCAATGACTGCTGATTGATTCCTGACCTTGTGGTCATAATGCAGCATGCCCAAGGCAAAAGTGCTAAATTGCTTCTGCATATACAAAGTCAGAGCCCTGTAAAATAGCGAGGGTGCATAATATAAATGATTGCAGGATTGCGGTGTGGTGATATCACTATTTAACTCTCTTTCAATATTTTAGGATATGAATTTTCCCTTACTGCTGTTCTTTGAGAGAGTGATGCTGCCTGGGCTCTCTTCCAGATTAGTCTGCAACACAGCCCAAGTCCACTGCAGGACAATCTGTATGAGACAGTGGCTGACGGAGTAATTTATCTCTCCATCCAGCTTGCAAGATTTCTTCCCTCTGCACCAAGTCTAGCTCTAAACAGCAGTTTATTCTTTCCGTCCCTGCTGTACAGTATATCATGTAGAACTATGCAAATGTAGGACGCTATAAAACTGTGCACAGTGGGTGGTACATCTACCCACAGTGGAGGTAATATACAATTATATTATTGATAAGGTACCATAAAGGTCTGCAGTGCTGTACAATGAGGGCTAGAATTGGAACAAACAGCAGGATTACACAATAGAAAAGATTTTATAATGGACATGCTGGAATTAAACGAACATGCGACACACCTGTAGTTGCAGCATAAGTGCATAAGATGCAATATGAGGTGACATGGAAACTAAGCAGAAGGTAATGGACAAGGGTGCCCAGGTTGACAGGATGGGGATAGGCAAGTAAATAAGAGGATGAGAGCCTTGCCCGCGAGAGTTTACAATCAAAAAATAAGGGGCTGACACAAGGGAGGGTGACAAGGAGCGGGGATGGGGATGTAGGCATGAGGAGGGGGATTGTGGAAGATATGTGAGGGGATGGACTGGCTTTGATGAAAAGGTGAGTTTTCAAGGAGCTTTTGAAGTATTGAGGACTGGTGGATAGAATGACTGGGCCTGGGTGTGAGTTCCATAGGTGTGTAGCAGTGCAGGAGTAGTATTAGGAGGCTGGAGTTAATCAATTGTGAGGTGAAATGGTGGTGCTGGTAAAGCAAAGACAGTATATGGAGATGAGGTTGGAAATGTACAGAGGAGAGGACTTTATTGGTGGGTGTGAGGACTTTGAAATTGATTATATAGGGGAAATGGAGCCAGCAATGATAGTAGGCAGAAGCGGAGTGGTCAAGCAGTACCATTGAGAATACATTGACATGGGGATAGACAGACGAGAGGGAGTATAGAGACGAGGAGGTTACAGTAGTTGAGGCGAGGAGTCAGGGCCGTAACTAGGGTAGTGCGGCCGGTGCCATCACACAGGGCACTGCAGGATAAGGGGCACTGTTTGGGCCTGTCAAATTTCTGTTTATTATCATTTTTACTAGTAGCTTCCTCTTATTTCATCCCCAGCATCTCCTGGCCTCCACTATCTTTTCCCTGGCCCTTGCCCATGAGGCTATTCCCCTTATTTGGGTGCATTATGTCCCTTTGAACAATGAGGGGGGCGCCAAAGCTCTTTCTGGCACAGGGCACCTAAAAGTCTAATTACAGTTCTGTGAGGAGTAATGAAAGAGGGGATGAGAGTTTTGGTTACATCAAGTGTGAGGAAGGATCTGATCTGGGCAATATTGCTGAGGTGGTGTCACGGACTGAAGAACTTGGAGTTGTGTACGCGAACTGGGGTGTTGTACAGAGACACCTGGATCAGAATATGGTTTGAAACTGGACAGTTTAATATAATTTCTGCTCATATAGTTGAAAGAAAAGAAGATTGTAGTGTAAGATGAAATACTAGAGTCCTCTGAGCAGAGATAACGCAACTAGAAGATGATGAATAAGATTGTAGGGGAAAGTCTCTAATTAGTCGTTGAACTTGGAAAAGGAACTATAGACTTGGAGCTTGAATGAACATGAATTTGATCTCCAGACTGGAGTATCGTGGACTGAACTGAAGAACTTGGATTTGACTCCAGACTGGAGTACTGTGGATTGAACTGAAGAACTTGGATTTGACTCAGGACTGGAGTACTGAGGATAGAACTGAAGAACTTGGATTTGCTTTGTTGTGCTGGAAAGCATAGGTTTCACACCGGGAGCACAGGAACATAGGTCATGCTGCAGCAATGGACATTGTTGTACTGGCAACCAGCATGTGTTACAGGGAGGTCCTTTATAGCACCAACCTGGAGCAGATTGGCTGAGGCAACTAGGGACTGCTACTGACTGGATGCATCGGTATCACCTGACCCGGCCCAAGATGGCTGCTCCCAGGTCCTGGAGAGTTTGAATGTTGTCACGCCGCGCGCACAGGGATCTGCGGCAGCGGAACACAGGCAACACCAGGGATGTTGCAGCCGATCCTCCAACGGAGGCCCTGCACTGGAGATCGCCAGAGTAGCAGACCGATGGCACGGTAGAGTGCGATGGCACAGATGCACAGGAAGGTACAAGGGTCTGGGGCGGAGGTCTCTGACATGGTTTGTGACAGGTGGAAGAGAAAAGATTGGGATAGACCTGAAGGTTGAAGAAGATGGAAGAGCCAAGTATAACGCATATGATGACATTTTCACTCAACTACAAATGAATATTGACACCAATTATCTCTCAATCCTTAAAAACTATCTTATATGTATTTGTATATGCCGAATTCAATATAATTGCTAAAATAATCTTTTTGCATTACATTTCTAAAGCCAGGCTGTAATTAATCTGTATTTTGTGAAAATAAGAAATGTACATTAAAGATGTTATTTGCCCCGCCCCAAACCTCCCTGTGGATGGGAGTCTGACCTGTACATTTCTGTAGCCTACTGCACATGCTGAAAGTAGGCAGCATCAACATCATCAAAGTTTGGTGTCTGCATTTCTCAGCTAAGGTTTCAAACCATGGATTGACATCTGCAATTGAAGAGTAGATTCAGGGGGTGTAAGGTACGCTGTTTAGTGCAGAAGAGGACTTCTGAGTAGAAATGCCTCTCAGGTCTGCGGGTTGAAGACTTGAGGCAGCCTGCTTCCCGCTCTTACTATAGATGAACCAATTGGCAACCATGACTGACTTGCAAACACTTCAGGGAGGCATTGGACTCCCTTGATTAGTACATTTCCAGATAGTGGGGTCCTATGTACTGTAGTTCTGTCCAACGGAATCGGTATAAGACCAACGTCCAGCATCCCATCCATCAGCATCTTGAATTGATCCCCTGTTGGACCAGTGGTGGTCACATTATCCAGGTCACCCAGCAGGTGCACAAGTTTATTCATTACTCACTGACACATTTTAAAGGATCCACATTTCATTTGGCGCTAATAATTTCACTTGTGATTCTGTGAGTAGACCTGGAAAACTTGCACTGTTTGGGGTCCTGAGGACTGACTTTGAGAATCTGTGCTTTAACCGATTCTGCCACCACAGGTGTTAAAAGCCTCCACCCTCAAAGTAGATGTTTCAGAGTTCACTGTAAGGACAGTGTAAGCCCAGTTTGCTCAAAGTATCCCCATAGTATTGACAGTTATTAAACAGACAGCGCTACAAGAAGCGTACAACTCTGCATACTGGTAAATGTGCTTGTGTGCATGCAGTACAGGAACCCATAAGCCCAGTTTCTGTTCAGCTCTGCATCAGGCTCTAAGTAACTGAGTAATTGCATGTGGTACATGACTAAGTCGAAAATATCATCGCCAATGAAAGAGTTAAGTTACTAACACCACTTTCTATAGTATCAAATGGGATTACCTTAGACTACATCAACTAAATGGGAGTAATGTATATTAGAGAAAAAGCTACCCCAAAGTAACTTTAGTTTAACTGTCTGCTTTATTTGTCAGCATGGCAGACAACGTACACACACAAAACCGTCGCTTCCTTGGCTTTCCCAATACTCAAATAATACATTCCAACTGACAGATTGGCAAGCGAGTCAGGTGATAATCATTCCACCCACAGCCTCTTTTTAAAGCCTTAAGCTCCACCGCAGCTCTATCCTAACCGAATGGTATGTTACCTGTCCCTGGTGCTACTTCCCAATATAAAGCTGATCAGTCTGATGCTCTGTTTGACTTTTCCAATTACAGTCCCAACAGCTGTGAGACCAGAATACCTTCCAAAGGCATAGGGTTTATCATGCAGGATGTAGTTATTATCCCTGCTGTCAGGATGCCCGTGCTCAGAATACCAGCGCCGAAATCCTCACGAGTCAGAATCCCGGTGCTGGCATCCCGACAGTAAGTATTAGGGTATATGGATTAGGGCTAGACACTAGAGCGAGGGTTAGGCACTAGGGGGACTGGGTTTTAGGATGCGGGGAGGGAGATTAGGTTTAGGCACTGGAGGGGGAGGTTTAGGTTTAAGATATGGGCAAGGAAGGGTAGGGGAAGGAGAGTACACTTACCTCCTTCTGTCAGGATTCTGACTCAGTTTAGATGCCAGCTTTGGAATTCTGACCGCCGGCATCCCGTACCCAACCCAATCATTCCTTTTGCCACAGTAGTGTGTGTTTGTGTATTTGGGACAGCAGGCCTGATCAGGGGCGCCGAGAGTGGGGGGCAGCGGGTACAGATTACCCGGGCCCGGGCTTCCTGAGGGGCCCGGCGGGGGCCCGGCGCCGCTCCCCCCCTCACAGCAACCAAGCACACAGCATGTGCTGAGCTGCAGTTGGAGACTGCTCGTAGCTGCTGAGCAGCAGCCACAGCAGTCTCCTATGCCTGTGCAGGGGAGCGATCACAGTGATCGCGCCCCCCGTGGCTTTGCGCCGGGCTGAGGGGGCTCAGAGCGCCCCCTCCCCAGTGCGCAGCGCCGCTACAAATCTTCTTTTTTTACTCGGCAAGGGGGCGTGGCCACGCCTCCCACGATTAGGCCACGCCCCCTATTACCGGGGCCCGCCACGGCTCTTGGCGGGCCTGATTCAGCATGGATCGCAATTGCAACAGCATACACAGATTGAACGATGGTGCAAACTGCACATGCGTATGCAGTACGCGCTCATGAGTTACCAATGCGATCACTTCGCGATCACTCAAGCAGAACGAAAGCCATCGCAGAGTGAGTGACAGGCTGGTGAGCATTTGGGGGTGGTGACGGGGAGTGATCAGTGAAACGCAGGCGCGTCTGTCCGTTTGAACACCGTTGCATGGACGTGCATAAAATAACCACTGAGATGGCATACGTAGCTTGAGTACTGACTGCGTGCAACAAGGCTTGCAGTATCTGCGGCAGGTCTGGCCTGCTGTAAATGTGCATGAGGGGCCGATGTTACTTGATGTTCCCGATGTATATGCAGGAATGCAAGGTATTACGGATGTGAGATAGCGGTAGTGGGCTTCTCTATGCTGGCTGTGCGATGACTTTGCGATTGCATTCATTAGCATATTTTCACAGCAGACCTACGTGTGTAATTGCAGCTACGATCGCAATAGCGATCCATAGTGATCAGGCCCAGTGTGCATATTTCTGTGTACGCCAAATACTTTGTATACTTTAGTACTGTTGGAAACGAGATAAACTGTAAAAGTACAGCATGCTTTATTCATTACTTACACATCTGCCTGTCACCCCTCTGTTCTAGCTGCCTGTGGACTGCTGAAGTTGAGGGATATCTCTGGTGAACAGACACATTAGCAATTCATTTTATCAGCTGTCGAAGGTAGACGCACTTTCCATACACCCTCCCACGTTTCAAGTTACTTCTTAGATCCACATATATCCAGATATTAAATTATAGATAAAAGAACTTGTGTGGGTGCAGAGAGATGGAAGGAGTGATACGACAGCCATACAGGCACATACTGCTACCCTAATGAGCTTTCTCTTGCAGCCGAGCTCACCTCTCTGTCTCTGTGTTCACATAAACACTGCTAAAATCTCATTTCATTGTCGTCAGGGAGTTAAATCCAGCTTTCCTTTCCCTTGTTCTGTTATTAACATGTAAAAGACTTTACGCTTTGTCTGCCTTATTATTTCTGCTGTAAGGATGTTTCTGTCACAATTACTTTAACTCCTTTAGTGCTAGGAAAATCCCTTCTCAATTCATTTCGTATTTAGAGTAATTACATTGCTTTAAGCACAGGTGGGCAGAATTTAATTCTTGCTGTTATATACTGTGATGTGTACACCTCCAATTATCCTACCACCGTACAGTACGTGTGAATCATTTGTCCCATCACCTGCGATCCTGACACTCTTTCTTAACCATTCTCCATTTAACCTTTCTGTTCATTTCTGTGCTTACAAACGTACAATCATAGCAGGCCAGCGTGCTTACAATAACATACAATTAGATGGAGCAAATGTTTTCTATCAGAAGGTGTTGAGCACCTTTCTGTGTGACTACTGTAATTCCATACAATTTCTGACTACCCTATTCATCACTCCTCACAACAGCCCTCTGTAACTATCTAATAGAAATCCTCCCCTTAAAACTGCCTTCTGTAGTTTTGGTTACTTTACTTTGGTATATAACACCTCAACTCCATCAATTTTTTTTATCTCCTGAGTAGTAGAGTTTGTTTAGGTTAGTGATATTCCTTTATCCCTTTTGATACAATGACATTTATTTCAAGTGAGTCCTTCTCTATAACAGTAAACCAGGAGTGCTAGGGGTAAATTTACTAATACCCTTTTTAAACCGGAGCTAAAACCCGGGTTTTTGAAGGGTTAACCCAGGCAGCTCCCTGGTGTAAAAGGGGAGAGAGTTGGATCGCCGGATCGAGTGACCCGGCAATCCAACACAGGTAACTAGCAGGGTTTAACATGGGCGTAGCCCGTGAAACCCTGCTGTGAGAACAGCGCACTCCGGGTCACGATGACCTGGAGTGCGCTGCTAGCCAGCCGATTGGTCCGGCTTCAGTGGCGCTTGGAGATGACGTCATCTCCAAGCGACAACTTTCACTCCGCAAAAGTCGGGTCTATGCAGACCCGACTGCAGTGTGAGCGGCGCTGACTCAGGAAAATCCCGAGTCGGCGCCGGCAAAATTCCGGGTCAGATCCGGATAGGAACTTTGTTCCAACTCCGGGTCAGACACGGAATTTAGGTGGAAAAGGGGTATTAGAATCGTGTTTGGTCGACATTACATTCTCAAGTGGGTTTAGGCACTTTTTCCAATTCACAAATTTACTAAAGATAAACTCGGATGAGATTTCTCTCTTTTCACTGAAAAACTCGGGTGAGATTGCAAACTCAAAAACACTAACCATCGGCCAAACTCTGAAGTACTTTTCATGAAAAAGATTCAACTCGGGAATTTACTAAGAAACGAGATTACCATGTCGGGTGTAATTGTAGCAAACTCGCAGCTAATTATAAGTTTCAAATAGACCACCTCCTGAGCTGCGAGTTTGCCAGAAACATACACAGATCAATGTGATTTGTGTATGTTTCTGCATTGAATCAGTTCATAAATGGTTATTTAAAATAAAAAATTACGTGGGGTCCCCTCCCAAAAGACATAACCAGCCACGGGCTGCTGAGCCAGACCTGGTTCCTAAAAATCGGGGCAAAAAACATGTAGGATTACCTCTGTATTTTGGGAACCAGCACCTGGCTACTGGCCAGTCCTGGTTTTAAACATAGGGGGAAAAAATGTGTAGGGGTCCCCCTATATTTTAGGGGGACTCTAATCCTGGTTTGCTCGGGAGGCGGGGACCCCTTTACTGGGGGAGTCCCCACCTCCCCTGAGATCACCGGCTTTGGCTGACCGGCTTGGGGTGATAATGCTTTGGCTGGGGTGACCTGGTGATAGGGTCCACTGGCTGTGGCATTACATGGATTTGAGTCCAGTGCTGGTTTTAAATATAGGGGGACCCCTACGCAATATTTTTCCCCATATTTTTAAAACCAGGAAAGGCTCAGAAGCCAGGTGCTGGTTCCTACGATACAGGGGGACCCTATTCATTTTTTGCCCAGTATTTTTAGGAACCAGGACTGGCTGAGCAGCCATGGGCTAGTTATGCTTTTCGGGGGGGGAAGAGGAGTTATGTAATTTTTATAAACAAAATTAACCCTTTATTTACAGGTAGACCACACAAGCAGCCTTCACATATTTCACTGATATGTGCAGGCTGCTTGTTCAGGAGAGTTTGGCAGAGAGAAAACACTGCAATCTGGGGTGAGTAATCTCTATCCATACTTTCTGCACGGGAGAGAAATCTCGATCTGCTTCACCATCGGCCAGCTAAACTCACTTCTTCTTAGTAAGTTTGTGAGTTTCAGAAGCATCAAATCACCCGAGTTTCAGTGATGCTAATTGAGTTGAAAAAAAAAAACTCTTATCAGACTCGATTCTTAGTTAATTTACCCCCTAGAGTAGAGGCGTAGTGTGGAACCATGGTGTCTGTATAAAGCAAATAGTAACCCCCCCCTCCCCCCAAATGAAGTTCTAAGACTCAACACATTAGACACTGCATTTCCAGGTATTGTTTCCAGTACTGCAGTTCCACACATTTGAATGCCTTACAGTAAGTCCTATGCACAGTACAGTACTATTATAGCCGTAACTAAACTTTATAGCCGTAACTAAACTTTTTGATGCCCTGTACCAGAGAGAGCATTGGCGCCCTCTCCCCCCATAGTTTAAATAGGGACATAAGATATACCTGTAAAAGGGTCATCACCTCATGGGGATAAAAGAAGAGGAAGCTACAAATGAGAATGATAATAAACAGGAAAACTGACAGGCCGAAACAGCGCCCCCTGCCTTGTGGTGCCCTGTGCCATGGCACTGGTCGCACTACCCTAGTTACGGCCCTGATTACAGCACTGTAGCCAGGGACTGAACTTTCCTGGTGCTGCAGGGCAAAATACAAAATACAGTTAGCTCCATTTTTAAGAGAATGGACACCAGCCCTGCACCCATCTCTGCATTGCATCCTCCATTTTGGCACTTCAAGATGTAAAGGTGTCCTGCTCAGTGACCAGTACACTGAAGTTATCCCTATGGGGCAGATTTATTTATCTGCAAAAACCATCATAACAGTTACTGACAGCTTTGACGAGTTAACTAATGAAGACAGATTCTGCTCACAGCCCATGGAGGTGCGAGCAGAACATGCGCTTTAACAAATTAGGTACATTAAATAAAAATATCAAAAATTGATTACTATAAGGATACTAATGGAAATCTTGTGCTTTGGAAGATACATAGAATATGCTCTAGAATGATAGATAACAATTTAGACAACTGTCTCGTGGACACTGTTAAGATATACATTAGGGTTTGTGTTTGGGCTATCTTTTCCTGTTTTGTCCAAATTAAAATAAATTTCGAAAAATATAATAAAAAAGTTTTAAAATCGATAGGCCTAATTAAAACAAACTTAAAATTTTTAAATATCCAATATTACACAGTAAAACGGCTTTTTTAAGGACAACATATATATATTATTTTAAGTGACTAAGGGCTCTATTTACTACAATCCGTATTTGAAATGCAGATTGTAGTGTGATATTTTTACAACAATCGGTTTGCATGCCTTGTGGCTATTTTAGCATTTTTTTTACAGGCAGCACCTGGATTGCAGGTCTGTAGTCAGTAGACCTGATAAAGACGTGGATGCTCTTGCATTTGTTACTGTAGTCGTGGCTGCGATAATATGCACATGGGCGCCGAGAGGGGGGGGGGGGCGGCTGCAGTTTACCTGGGCCCGGGCTTGTTAGAGGGGCCCGGTAGGGACTGGGTCCGGCGTCGCCCCCCCCCTCCCTCACTGCAACTCAGCACACAGCTTGTGCTGGGCTGCTGTGTGAGACTGCTCGCGGCTGTTGCAGCAGCCGGAGCAGTCTCCTATGGCCATGGGGGCGAGTGATCACAATGATCGCACCCCCCCCTGCTTATCGCCAGGCTATGGGGCTTACAGCGCCCCCCTCGCCGGTGCGCAGCGCCACCCAGCGGCACTGCAAAACTCTTTTTTTTGTTCAGGGGGGCATGGCCACACCTCCCACGATTAGGCCATGCCCCCTCCTTTACCCGGGCCCTGGCAGGCTCTCTACGGCCCTGAATATGCATATGCTGGTTTCAGCATTCCCCTGGTGCAGTAGCCTGTGTCTGACTGTGCAAGCCCTGAGACACCCACATTCTGCGTCTATGCACAATGTAACCGCCGGTGATTCATGACACGCCACCATCCCGTGCACCATCCCATGTACCATCAGCACTTCTACACTCCCTGTGGCAGGTGCAGTTTCTGTGTCTGTGCGTCTGATAACGCAGCTGCTTTCACTGATACGCCCACAACACTCCCATAACAAGCCCATGAGACAGACTTTTTGCTTTCACCTCGTAGTCACCACTCAGAAAGACCCATCACTTTGCCGCCCCATATCTGATACGTCTGTCCTAACAGTATCTTTATGCATACTCTCCGTGTAATGCATACACTGTAGGGGCTTTCTGAATTTATCGTGCATGTGCAGTGGCAAATAATCGCTCAACTTCAAGAACATCGGCACTGCGTTCGAATTGCTTGAACCTCTGAATGTCAATTAAGCTGATTGCGTGAGAGCAGCTCATCCAATCAGCAGAGCCACTGTGCACAACAATTCTCCAGGAGGGCATATGAGAGCTGCTTGAAAACGGGGAGTGGAGATCAGAACGCAGGCGTGCTTAAAGGTCAAAACGGGCGTTTTATGGGTGTGCATAATTAAAACAGCAGCGTCATTGACCATGTCACTGGGTTATTTTATAGTCAGAACTGCTCGCAAGATTGCGGTAGGAAAAACCAACCACAAGAATAGCGAGTAGTTCATACGCTGGTCGATGTACTCGATTAATCTAATAAATAGCGGACATGACGTAGGATGCGAGCGGACGGGGCGTAGTTTTCAAAAAAACGACCGCATGTTTGGTTCGCTCGTTCAGACCTAGAGGCGTGAACAGACCGCAAAGAGCGAACGGTTCATTTGAATAGCCACCCCTTTTTTCTGAACGAGCGAGCGCAAATAGCGTCCGGCTCTGAATCAGGCCCTAAGTTACAATTTGAAAAACAAGATGCTCTTTAAATGCAGTTCATATCACTCCCTCCACATCTACTTGATTGTATTATAAATAGTTGCTGCATTTATTACTTGGTAATTGTGTAAGACATTACATACCCAGTGGCACCATATAAATAAACATGCAAACTCTTGACTTAGTAAAGAGCTGCAAATTCTGCTTTAGGTTATTATGACATCAACACAACCCACTGGGATTACTAGGCACAAGCTTGATATTGCTGCTGTACTGTAGCAGTTTCAGACCTGCGTAATATAGATTGTTTTAGATTCCTTTTAATACATAAAAAAAATATTTTAACAAGAAGCATTTTAAGGTGAGGAAATTTCAAAGTTTGTCCCCGGCTGATATGATTTTTATGTTACCTGCACTTTGCCAAAATATCAAGGACAGGGAAAAGATGCAGAGACACACTGGCAAACTGTAGTGAGCTATGAGCTGTTTACTCAATACTCCAACAAGCTATGAATCAAGCGTGAGCCTGCAGTCAGCAAGAGGCAGATACAATGTGTTCCCCTCTCTGTAAGGCAGCATCATGCTATGAATATTTTATAAAGACTCTGCCTTAGCTCCTGTGAGCTGTAACATCGCTGCTCTTTCCTGCTCAACATGAAAATCAATAAACCATTACAACAGAGGGGTGTGGGCAGAGAGACTCAGAGGTGAGGTGAAATTAACATGGCTAGTAGGATACTGCAGTACTGCAGCAGCACAGTGCTCCCAGATTTATGTCATACCCAGGCTACATCCTACACAGAGCTGGGGTGGCACAGACACAACATTGAGGATTATCTCTATTCTATGTCAGTATGATAATCCAGTCAGTATTCCAACTCCTAGACATATATGTAATATTCATGTATATATATGAAAAAGCACCTGTATGTTGGTGCCTTATACACAGTAGGAAAGTAACAATTAATCGCCAGGTCTCATAGCAATATTTAGCCGAGAGCTGTGATGCTGGTCCAAAAGGTCCTCGTTCTGCTCTTATGAGGATGCACAATGGCCCAATGCCCATACATCCCACCTGTTCGGATTTTGGCAGGTGGCACCCTGTACTTCCCGAGTTTCGTCACCACGTTACTTCTGACCCAGCCAAGCTAGATATGCAACTGTTTATGCACAGCTTGTCTGCATCTCTTCCAGCTCTGTCCTTCATTGTGGAAGGACATGCCCATGTGTGTCTCTCCTGTGCGAAGAGGGTGAGCTATGCCAGAGACTCTGCAAGTACCACTGTGTCATGTGTATTCCATCATTAACAGGAAGATGACACCACACGACATGTGGGTAGCATTGCAGACATCTTATGTGAATGCTTAATGTGAAGGAATCAACCTGAGGCACACTCTGTACAGCACTTATCTAGGTGTGTGTAACAATATGAATGAATATATAGATAGGATGCTGTCTATCCCTCAGCAATTGATATCAGTAGGCATCCAAGTAGACAATGAAGTGGTTCCAGTGGCGATGCTGCAAAACCTTATGCCAGGGTATGATTTTCTCATAGTAGCTTTGGAGTCATGTGTTGCCAAATTATCAACTGAGATTGAACAGGTCAAGCTACTGCAGTTTCAAGAGCACATACCTGTTGAGACAAATGCTGAGAATTCTATTCTACTGTCAAAACCCAAAAAGCCAAAATACAAGTTCTTCTAGTATCATAATGGTGGGACATGAGACCTCAGAATGCAGAGCAGATAAACCAAGTAGTAGAAAGAATGAGTCAGCATTAAATGTAGCTGACAGTTACTGCAATAATTGCTGCTACATGGATTCAGGAGCCATGAGGCACTTCATCTGTAATGACAGTTGGTTTAAGTCACTAAAGATGTGTGATCCTGTAAATCTCAGGGGAATGGGAGTTAAAGTCCTGAATAACACAAAAGTCAGGACAATTACTGTTGTATGTGCATGAGAATTAAAGACAAAATAGTGTTTACAGACACAGCAGATGAAGTACTATTTGAGAATTCAAAAGATCTTTGTCTGACTCTGAGAAGCACTACCAACAAACAGTATAAGGGTATCCATTTGTGGCAAAAGTTTACATAGTTGGTTCAGTTTACATCTTTCTTTTTCTGCCTCCACCAATCCCTAGGGATTTGGGAGAGGTAACTATAAAGTCCTGTGCAATTTTCACCCTTGTCTTTTGTTCAAGTACTATTTGTACCAGATTTAGGAACCAGTTTGATTGCCATCATTGTATTGGAGTAGAAGAGATACAAGGTCCAATTCGCAGAGGGACAGCATTTTGTGTACAATATTTCACTAATTGTAAAATCCAATAAAAATATATTAAAAAAAAATGGTGACTGCAGGGGGTCAGCAACTTCAGGCTGTTGTACAATGGCAACTTCAGACTCCATCCAGTCTATGGAGCTATAGCATGGGAGGCTGGGTCATCTAGGATGTGGGCAGCATAGATGGTATAATGGTTAGCATTACTGTCTCACAGCACTGAGGTCATGGGTTTGATTCCCACTCTGGACCTAACTGTGTGGAGTTTGTATATTCTCCCTGTGCTTGCATGGGTTTCCTGTGGATACTCCTGTTTCCTCCCACACTCCAAAAATATGCTGGTTGGTTAATTGGCTCCCAACAAGAAGTAACCATAGATTGTATGTGTATGTGTGTGAGCAGGTGGTAGGGAATATAGATTGTAAGCTCCACTAGGGCAGGGACTGATGTTAATGGTCAAATATTCTCTGTAAAGCACTGTCAAATTTGTGTGCTACATAAATAACTAGTTATAAATAATAAATAAATATGACAATGTACAGAAACTTCTAGAAGGCATGGTGATGGGAATGTCCATGAACATCCCAGAAAGGCCAGAATGTGAAAGCTGCATGAAGTGTAAACAAACAAGTTGCCCTTTTCCCAAGTGAGCATCCATAGCTAAAACACACCGGGTGTTGAGGCCTGATTCATAGTTGTACACTAATGCTGCCATTGTGTCTGTGTACGCTGCTGCTATGTTTCAGATGCTGCTAGATGTTTAAAAATCAAAGCATCTGTGTACTAAGAAGCAGCATTGGTTACAGATCATTAGATCATCACAGTCCTTATGGTCACATTGAATGGCCAAGGGAATGTCGAAGCTGAATAATTGGCTGAGACAAGTTCGGTTTAAAATTTAATCGCGACGACGCCATCTTGCGACTGGCCGCAAGACGCCATCTTCGAAAAGAGATCGCAAGAAGCCATATTGCGAATGGCCGCCTAAGCGCCATTTTAGATAAACTCACATTTTAGTACATGTGGCGATGATACTGTTAGCACCATGCGATTGCATTTTGCACCATTTCTCATACACACATTAATACGCACAATTGCACTGTTAACTAGTCGCATACTAGCGAATGCATAGGACTTTGTATGAAACCGCTGTTTTAATAGTTTTATGCACATGCATCTGCCCCAAGTTAACTAGCGTCCTTATATCAAACCCTGAATACCCACACATTACATATTCACACATAAGGTTTAATAAGCTTTAAAGTGTATGATTTAAGTTGGTTTAGTTAGTTAAAATGCTGAGAAATAAAGGTATTTGATAACTAAGGTACTATACATGCTAAACAAGTCGTGTTTGGTCTTGTACAGATGCGTACTCTTTTTACAGTATTCTGGTGTTATCGGTGGGGAGGTCGCATCATGCAAACTCAAGTTATGGATCGCAGAGCCTACAAGCAACAAAATGTATATTTCATGAACAACTGTTAGAATGTTGCAGGGGGCATGAAGAGGAAGATCCCCAGCTGTTAGAGGCAGGGAGAGTCTATTTGAACCAGCCTGTTAAATGTGCTGTAACAGATGCTTCTCCCCTCGGAACCAATGACATCAGCAACAAACTTCCCTATTGTCCTGTTTATTCTGGGGGGGTATAAATATGTGTGCAGGAACACTGGTTCTCAGTTTTCATGCTGAACGCTGTATGACTAGGGGTCTCTTGCTGATGCCTATCTCCGGGTCCGGAAGCACCTGCATATGTATACTGTACTTGGGTCTGTATAATTTTCCTTTTGCGCCTAAATTGTGTCTAGATCAATTGCGTGTAACTGTCTGAACTTTTACCTGAATAACACTTGTGCTTTGGAACCACAGATTCCATGTCTAAGTCTTTATTTATGGTATGACTGCGTATGCAAATTAGCGTCATCCTTAGAAGGTATAGGCAGGACATTAGACGGTATAGGAAGGTGTGTATAGAAGTTCTGATCCAGTATCGTTAGTTGGGGGCTCGTAGTGAAGTCACTTACCTGCTCACGCGGTACATATACATCTATCAATATTTCAACAAAGGGTGGAGTGGCCACATGCAGGGTTTGCCTGCAACCACTTTGTGCTGAAAGATCGCTATCCGTCTCCATCAAGAAAGCTGACTAGAATCCAGGGACAAGAGAGGAAAAAGTCTGTTTTCCTCTGTTGATAGAACCTTATGTTTAAAGGGGTGTCGCAGTACGGAGTACGCAGCTAAGTCGCAGGTTTGCGCATAGCAAAGACGCACTTTTGCGTATGCAGTTAAAAAGCCATTATTCGGTTGTGTGGTAGTCGCATTATTGTGTATGCGACTGGTCGCACAATAGCGTATACGTACTTCCAGTTGTGCTGCCACGTGTTTGAACAAAGCCATTGAGGTTTACATTTTTTTTTATTACCAATATCTGGGTTAACGTGTATTTTTCTGCGCAGGAAAAAAGTGTGTAACAGTGAATATTTGTTGAACAAAGTTAAGGGTATCGTATAATCCTTAAGGGCTAGGTGCAAGGGTTAGTCTAGCCGCTCGGTAAGCAGCTTTACCGTTCTATACACAGTAGCAGGTGTACATGTTGTCTTTGTTGTAGAGAGGTGCATGAGAGTAGCCGACATATAAACTCTCATAGGTGTGGAAGTTGCCTTACTAAATCTTATCCAGGTGTGGAAGTTGCCTTACTAAATCTTATCCAGGTGTGTGAGCGCCGCCGACTTAAATCGTCCACAGGTAAGTGAAAGTGTCTTGATTGTCTTTCACCTGTTTAAATCTTTATTGAAAAGCGTAGGATTTTGTCTCAGAATGGGAGCCATGCAAACAATAGAGCTGTTAGGCAATGATGTGCTGCTAATGGAGGCGCCGATCGGATTGGCCCGTCGTATCATGCATACCATGTACGGTACTTATGCAATAAGGTATTGTGATTTATGGTTTAATATGGCGAGGAAGAGTGTTAGACCATTTCCCAGAATTGGTAGTTTTGATAAAAATGTGTTAGATAATGTCCAGGATCACATCAGTTTGATGCGCTCCCGATAGAAAAAGGTTAAATATTTTGAATGTTTAAAACTGTGGCAGCATGAAGGGGATGCATGGCTTAAAAATGTGCAAATGACCAAACTAGCGTCGTGAGCACATTGCCAGAAAATACATCCGCGACGCTGAATTGCAATACGGGCGAGCCGCAAAATGGCACGCACGTGCGGTAAGGTAGCATCGTGGAGAGTATTGCCAGCAGTTCACGCTCACCTCCCCCACCTTATGTGGGTGGAGGTGCAAGTACAGTTACCAAAAATACCCATAAAAATGTAACAAGCAACTTGTACCCTCTCTTAAGCAACTAAAAAGAAAATGTTCATAATATGGATGATGAGCCTATTGTAATGTCTGCCATTTCCCATGCTGTGCAGATGATAGATGCTGCATCACCACAATCACGAGAGGTGCCTCCATCTCCATTGGTAACAGCAAGGGAAGTGTTAATGCCCTCTGCACCCGTAGAGGAAGTTGTTCATACCATACGTAGCAGCAGCAGACTAAACCCCCAGCCAGGTAATCAGGTCAAAGGTAGCAGCGCTACTGGTCTGCATCCCATTCGGACAATAACTGTTCCAAATGGAAATGCAGACGCAAACGGTATAGTGCCCACGAGGGAAGTAGTAATGCATTGTCCTTGGACAAGAGCAGAACTAAATTCCATCATAAATGATTTCCCCGATCCCAAAAAGGAATTAGCCAAATGTCAAAGATTTTTGAGAAATTTGGGTAGTTCACATGAACCCACTAATAAAGATTGGCGTGTGGTGTTAAAGGACTGTCTGCCACGCAATACCGATGTGACAAAATTTATCACGGATTGTGTATTGGATGGTGACGTTCCCTTAACAGACCAAGTAAACCAAGGTAACATTTCCCGCATGTAACTCAATTGGGTATATATTTTCCAGTAGTAGTTAACTGGAACAAAATTTTCACCATTAAGCAGAGAGAGAGTGAGACTGCAGAAGATTATTGCGATCGGGCTCTGCAAGCTATCACCCAGTACACTGGGATAGAGGATATTAAAGATAGAACTCACCACCGGGGGATGATAGTCACAGTACTTGTGGATGGTCTGAAAGAGAGTTTAAAAACTCGGGTTCACAGCCTAGCTGGCAGGGACTCACAATAGATACTCTCATAGAAACCGCCATTGAACATGATAAAAACATCTCCAAAAAGAGAAAAGCCCAGAGCGAAAAACTAATGGCTGTCAGTATTATAATGAAAAAGAGAGTGGTGTTCAAAGGCGCCTGGCACAAAGGTCTGCTGCAGATATGTTATCAAAAATCGTATACCCTTTAATACCTAAGCATGAATATAATTGGTGATTTATGATGACACAAGTGCGCACGGTGCTGTGAATAGATATATAAAAATTGTACAATACTTCCCTATTCTGCATATGTGGATTCAATACACGATGATCTGCAGTCGATAGTATTCACACACACATGGAAAATACAAAGATATCAAACATAGTGTGATATGGTAAAAACACATTTATTGAACATCAATATTAGAAAATAATGATAATAAAAAACTAATATGTTCTTCACAACACACTGATCGTGTGTGTCTAAAAAATATGTCCTAGGCCATCTATAAGGCCCAAAGTGGAAATTAATCACAAGATGTGAATGCAAAAACATGGGCTATAGCCCTGTCCTTTTCAGTGTGAGACAATGGAGAATTACCAGAAATCCGTGATGTACAGGCCTGTAGTAATATCAAAGGTAGTCTCCGGATCACTTCCTCTCATATCCTTCAGATGACTTTCTGCAGGTAGTCCTGTCACATGTACCAACGCGTTTCAGGAGCTTAACTCCCTTCCTCAAGGTTCTGTGACAGTGATCACCTTGTTTCTTCTTATATACCCTGCATCCGGAGTACATCCGGGTCACAGGTCACGGGTTTCCACTGCATCAATAATGACGTCTCTTTCCTATCTTCCTATACTCCTTGTGATCCTCCATATGTTATATGTCTCTATCCGACCTCCTAATGTTTTCCACTATTCATATTTAAACGTTAAAATATTTTTCTTGGTTTGTTGCGCAAACCGGAAGTGCGTCACTTTTAACTCTAACGATCTCCGTTTTCCGCAGTATATGTTCCTTTTACACCACTTTTACAGTGTCTATCATCTCGCTGGCCTTTGTATATGATGGTCATTCCGATTGTCCCTTCGATCTCTCTTTACTCTTTTCTGTTACCGGAGCACATCCACTTCCGGATTTGGTGTCCATCTTGCGGTTGGCAATGTAAATGGTTGTCAAAATTCTGTCTCTTTCTTTTAATAATTGCTCCTCCCCGCGCCATTTTAAGTAAGGTCCGTTGGTAGCTTCCCTCATCATCGGATGTATGGGCAAAGAAAAGGGGAATTTAATAATGTATATCTTCATATTAAAGTGCTGTATGCAAATAAATAAATATAAAATGACACAGTAATGCATATAAATATAAATACGTGGTAAAAAAGCATACTATTAATATCAATAAAAGGAGAGGGGGTGTCAATGTGATGTGGAGTGCATTATGGTACAATATAAATAAATAAATGAATACCATCCCCATTTTCAATCACTGAATGGATTTTGTATATCTATTTTCCGCAACCAAACATATAACTGTAGGAACCATTTGAGCTCAAAGTCCGCATTAAGCCCTCTGGGGATGAGTGTCTTTAGTTTAAATATCCAGTGCATTTCACTTGTGGCCAATCTTCTTTCTTCGTTCCTATTTCTCCATGTGTTTTTAATGTTATCTATGGCCATAAACCGTATAATGTCTTTCGTGGAGCGATTATGCACTTGATTAAAATGGCAGGATAGTGAATGTGTCAGCACCCCTTTTCTAATGTTGCAGAGGTGTTCCCCCATTCTTGTCTTTAGGGCTCTGCTGGTTCTTCCTACGTAGATGAGATTACAACTACATTCGATAAAATATACCACACTGGTGGTGTTGCAAGTCATGAAATGGTTCAATTTATATGTATTGTCTCCAATCTTAAAATCAACATACTTGGATAGATTCGACTTAATATCTCTACATGCCACGCAATTTCCGCAACGAAAAAATCCCTTATTTCTTATAGGATGTATATTCTCCGTATTCAATGCACTTCTTGTCAACTTACTTCTCAAATTCGATGCACGTCTATATATAAAGGTGGGTTTCTTTGGTATTGATTTGCTTAATACGGGATCTTTCAATAATAGATGCCAGTGTTTCTTAATGATACCTTCCAGCTTTCTATATTGTCCCGTATACTCAGTAACGAATGCATATTTAAACATATCACTATTTCCTTCCTCTTTTTGTCTTTCTTCTAAAAGTTCTTCTCTATCTTTTTCCAAGACTTCTTTAAATTTATTCAGTGTCTCTTTCTTATATCCTTTATCTAAGAACCTTTTTTCCATGGTAGTAATCTGTTGTGTGCAGACGTCTCTTTTACTACAATTTCGCCTCAATCTTAAAAATTGGCTTTTGGGTACACTCTTAAGCCAATTGTCATGGTGCTCACTCAAATTGGATATAAAATTATTCGCATCAGTTGGTTTGCTATAACATTTGGTCTCCAACATTTCCTTCTCTACATATATTGTTAAGTCCAAGAAATGTATTTCTTTATCGCTGGATGTAAAACTCAACTGTATATTAAAATCATTATTGTTAAGAATTCTATAAAATGCCTCCAACTTTTCTTGCGTATCTTCCCAGATGAAGAGGGAAGATACATAACGATACCATATCTTCACGTTCTCATCCAAAATGTTCCCAATTTGTGTCTCCTCCCAGTATTCCATGAACAAATTGGCATAACTGGGAGCAAATTTGGTTCCCATAGCTGTTCCGATGACTTGTGCAAAATAATCTCCGTTGAAATAAAAGTAATTGTTTATTAAAATGAAATCAATACCTTTTAATAAAAATTTAATCTTTTTCTCATTAAAATCTGTCTTGTTAAGATATCATTTCCCCGCCTCTATACCTTTCTCATGTGGTATATTCGTGTACAGGGCAGCGACATCCGCTGTCACCAATATCATGTTTTTATTCCAATGTATCTCTTTTATTTTACGGAGTGTGTCTGTCATATCCTTCAAATGTGATTTCATTGTACTGACATTTGGTTGAAGGTGAGCATCTATATATTCCGAGAGATTCATCGTTAGGCTTCCAACTCCTGCCACTATAGGTCTCCCGGGTGGATTTGTTGGGTTTTTATGCACCTTCGGTAATACATATATAGTGGGTATTGTGGGATCTTCTACCTTTAAAAATTCACATTCTTTATCCGTGATAGTGCCTTCTTCTTGTGCTTCATCTGATATTTTCCAGAGATTGTTTTTAATTTTCATTGTTGGATCTCCTTTGATATGTATTACCTTCATTTAACTGTCTGTTAATTTCAATCACGTAATCCACTTTATTCATGATGGCAATACCTCCCCCTTTATCACAAGGTTTTATTATAATAGTGTCATCTTCTTGTAGCTTTTTCAATGCTTTTCTTTTCTTTCTTGATAAATTGGATTTTTTATGGGGATTTTTTCTAATTTTTCCATATCTTCTATTACCGATTTCTGAAAACTATCTATTAGAGATCCTTTCAGATGTCTCGGGTAAAAAGTCGATTTCTTTTCGAACTTATTACCGGTTATATTCTCCACAGGATCATCTGTCGTCTCTTTTTCATCGAAAAACTTCTTAATCGTCAATTTTCTTGCAAATTTCTCCACATCTATATGCGTATTAAATTGATTGATGGATTTACTTGGTGCGAATTTTAATCCCTTTAACAGTAATTCTTTTTCATATTTCGTTAGGGTTCTTTTGCTGAGGTTATAGATAACATTTTTATTCTCATCCATATCATCTGGTGTAGTGTTCTCATTCTGTGTTACATCCCCCCCCTATTTGTCATTTCATTCTTTTTCTTATTCTTTCTATTTTTCTATTTCTTTTTCCTCTCCTTGTTTTGCCTCTTACCACCTTTCCCTGAAATGATGGCCTCTGCCTAAAAAAGGAGGACTGGTACGTTTTTCTTTATACTGTTGAGTTTCTACTGCATATGGGTCAATTCTTGTTCTCCAGTGGTTCTCTTCTGGGTATATAGAGCATAAACCTAATTCTTGCCTTCTCCATTCATTTCGATGGTTTCTATTGTTTCTCCTATATTCAAAGCTCCTTTGTACGTCTGTTTCTTTATAGTATCTTCTATCTTTTTCTGGTTTTCCTTGATTTTTCATATTATTCCCTTGGTATTTATCCTCATATTCATTCCTGTATGCTTTATGCATCGATCCTCTCCTGGTATGAATTTCTTTGGCATTTATTCTTTGATTGTGACCCCCTGGTGTTTTTTTATTCCTATTTTGCCAACTTCTCTCCGGGAGTTCCTTCTAAATGTATTCCTTGTTGATTTTATAGGTGTCTTCTTCCATTCTTTCATAGATTCCAATAGATGTATTTCGATCTTTCCTCTTTTCCTGATGTTTGGAATCGATGGGTGTATGTATATCCAGAGGAAATGATGCTTCCAGATATAATGTATCTTCTTCCAAAGAATATAATGAACCATCATGCATCCATTCTTTGAATAAATCTCCTTTTCCCTCTCTATAATAGTCATGATCTCTCTTTAATTTTTTCTGTTTCTTCTTAATAATATCTTTTGTATTCTTTGTAATCTTCTGTTCTATTTTCATTTCTGCATTTTTATATTCCGATGAGTCGGATAGAGACATATAACGTATGGAGGATCACAAGGAGTATAGGAAGATAGGAAAGAGACGTCATTATTGATGCAGTTGAAACCCGTGACCTGTGACCCGGATGTACTCCGGATGCAGGGTATATAAGAAGAAACAAGGTGATCACTGTCACAGAACCTTGAGGAAGGGAGTTAAGCTCCTGAAACGCGTTGGTACATGTGACAGGACTACCTGCAGAAAGTCATCTGAAGGATATGAGAGGAAGTGATCCGGAGACTACCTTTGATATTACTACAGGCCTGTACATCACGGATTTCTGGTAATTCTCCATTGTCTCACACTGAAAAGGACAGGGCTATAGCCCATGTTTTTGCATTCACATCTTGTGATTAATTTCCACTTTGGGCCTTATAGACGGCCTAGGACATATTTTTTAGACACACACGATCAGTGTGTTGTGAAGAACATATTAGTTTTTTATTATCATTATTTTCTAATATTGATGTTCAATAAATGTGTGTTTTTACCATATTACACTATGTTTGATATCTTTGTATTTTACATGTGTGTGAATACTATCGACTGCAGATCATCGTGTATTGAATCCACATATGCAGAATAGGGAAGTATTGTACAATTTTTATATATCTATTCACAGCACCGTGCGCACTTGTGTCATCATAAATCACCAATTATATAATGACTGTCAGTATACAAGCTCTGGAGGGAATGACGGTAACATCACAGCCAACAGACACACTTGCACTTGCACACACACTTATGTCTGAACAAGGTCCCAGGCTATCCACCAACTTCTTATCCCCCACAATACTTTTACCCTCCCTATCCTTACCCATATCCACCACCTTTACCCTCTGCACAAACCTCACAACACCGCATGTCTTCACCCGAAACACGAACATGTTTTAACTGTAACCAAACAGGACACTTAAGTAGAAACTGTACAGTAAAAGGAGTAGGGATCCCACACAAGGGAAGACCTAGATATCACCATAAGGGATATGCACAGAGGCCAGCAAATGTTCAGCAGACACCAGCTCCTATTGTAGCCGTAAATGCTTTATTGGAGAATAGTAGCCAACGCTAGGGGTCAGGTCATACCTGTAGTACCTGTAGTCTACAGATGGTCAGGTTAACGGGAAGTACTAGGGAAGAACCGGTCATGATGGTTGATGTAGCTGGTACTGAATATCCTTTTCTTGTAGACACAGGGGCGACCAGGTCGGTGATAAAATCTCCCGTTAATTTGCAGGTGACCAACGAGACAGTACCAACAATGGGTGTAACAGGTAAAGTGGAACATTATCCTTTAACAAAGTCCACAGAGGTTACTATTGGGCCGTTGCATACCAGGCATTCTTTTCTCCTGGCTGATGCTGCTCCTACTAACCTACTAGGCAGAGACTTGTTATGTAAGATGGGATGTGTTATATATTGCACCCCTGATGGTGTATTTTTAGATATCCAAGAGAGAATGGTATACAAGGTGCGGGATATGTTAGACACTCCTCAAAGGATAATTTATCACTCTACAGTTTTGAAAGAAACTCCATCACAGGTAGATGAAATGTTGTCCCTAATTCCAGATTCCCTTTGGACTAAAGATGGACAGGACACTGGATTAATGGCAAACGTAAGCCCAGTAATGGTAAATTTAAAAAACGGAAGGCAAGCTCCAAAAATTCTCCAGTACCCACTAAAACAGGAGGTAGAATTAGGGGTTTTTCCAATAATTGAGAGATTATTACAACAGGGAATTTTAGTCCGTACAGCTAGTGTAGCCAACAGTCCCATCTTCCCGGTAAAGAAGAGTGGTGGGAGGGGTTATAGGCTGGTACAAGACCTTAGAGGTGTTAATAAGGTAGTAGAAAGCCAATTCCCCGTAGTGCCGAATCCAGCTGTCATTTTGATGCAAATCCCACCAAATGCAACCCATTTCACCGTCATTGACCTCTGTTCAGCTTTCTTCTCTGTGCCTCTCCATCCTGACTGTCAGTATCTATTCGCATTTACATACAGAGGTTTACAATACACATGGACATGATTACCCCAAGGTTTCATAGACAGCCCCAGTATCTTCTCCCAGGCATTGCACGACTGTTTACACTCTTTTCAACCTGCCAATGGATCTGTTCTAATACAATATGTGGACGATTTATTGCTATGTTCTGGCTTGTTTATGTCATGTTTGAATGATACTAAACTTTTGTTACTTCATCCCTCACAAACAGGACACAAGGTGGCTAAGGACAAACTACAGAAGTGCCAAACCAGAGTAAAATATTTGGGACACTGCCTTACCCAGGGGTTACAATACCTCACAACAGATAGAATCCAGGCCATACAAAAGAGGACACTGCCGCAGAATCAACAGCAAATTCGTACCTTCTTGGGAATGTGTGGATATTGTAGAATGTGGATACCAGGTTTTTCTATTTTGGCCTTACCTTTACAGGAATTAGGGCCTGATTCAGAGCCGCTCGTTAGCGGCAGTACGCTCGTTCACCGAACGAGCGAGAAAATGTAAATTCCAGCGCTCGCTCGAAAGTTCGCTCGTAGCTATTCTTCCGCCCAAAGTCTCCCAACCCCTCCTCTAGCTAACGAGCGAGCAAAATTGTGACTGGCCATCTCCCAATTTGGTTGCAGGGAACGCTCGCACAAGTCCAAACCGGAAGTGGGCCTGTCAGATTTCGATTACCTGCTCGTTCATTCTGCATACATACTTTAATCGTATCGTATCATGCCAATCAATATATTAATTAGCTTAATTGCTCTTCACATGTTTGCCATCCGTTTTTTTTATCTTTTTCAATAAACTTTATTGTTGTCCGTGTGTGTCATTTTACCCACAGAATACGTACGGTTTCACCAATGGTTTACTTTATCAAAAAAACATGTTGTAACCAATTATCCTATTGTTTTCCTGTGTTTAGGATACTCCTTTTTTCAGATTTAAATTTCTTTATTTAAATTAGCTTACGCATGTCACTGCATGAAGCCTATCATAACTCACATTATATTTTGGAGCCTGTATGACACATGACTCATACAATAATCAATAGAATGGTTCCTGTTAATTTACAAAGTACATTAGCCAATCAAAAGTTTTCTTTGGCCTTTATTAAAACTGTTGTTGTTAAAAAAATCATTGCCATCATGAGAGCCTCCGCATTTACAACACGGGAGCTGTTGGTCCTCACAGAGGTCATGGACTGGAGGATCACCAGCCAGCCTCCCCCCATCACCAACCGGGCCAAGCGATCGGCCTATGCGGAGGTTCACCACCACCTGCACTCCTTCGGCTCACGCTGTAATATAGGCCAATTAGAGCTCAGGTGGTCGGATCTGCGGTGCCGCAACCCCCGCTTGCTGGCATGTTTTCGGCAGCGGATCGCTGCAAGTAAGTGTTTTTTTTTGTTTGTAGGATTTGTTTTCGGCCCTATCTGTGTGTGCTTGTTTCCAGTATAGCCCTGTTTGTTTTTTGCGGCCTATCTGCGTGTGCATGTTTGTTTTCAGTATCACCCTGTTTGTTTGTTGTGGCCCTATCTGCGTGTGCATGTTTGTTTTCAGTCTAGCCCTGTTTGTTGTTTTTTGACATGTCTGTGTGTGCATGTTTGTTTTCAGTATAGCCCTGTTTTTTTTTACACATGTCTGTGAATGCATGTCTTCCTTTTTTAGAATGTTTGTATTTTCTTTGGTGTTGTAAATTTGGGTTCCACCCCCCCCTCCCTGCCCCGGCCAATAGCTGAGTCGCCTCCCTCTCCCAATTTGCACCACCCCCAAAATTCACCCTCCCCTCCAACCCCCCCTCTTTTTTCTTCACCCTCCCCTCCACCACCCCCTCGATTTTCCAGCCCGTCAACCATTTCCGCCCTCTCCCCTCCCTCAACCTACCAGCACTGGCCCACCTCCGAGGAGAAGGAGGATGGAGGGCCTCCAAGACCATCCAGCCCAATGACCGGTATGTTTACCTTTCTTTTGTTGTAAAAATTCATTTTGAATTGGATATACAATGTCTTGGATATTTTCCACTTATACATATCACACATGTGAAAACACTAATTCTTGGCGTTTTTTGCTTTACCCTAACAAGGGTACTTTGTCCTTTTTGGGTCGCCTTTTTGTGTGTTCATTTATAATTTAGTATTGATACCATCTTAGCATTTGCCAGTACTTGTTTTATTACCACAAAACTGGATCTTGTTTGCAACTAGATTTAATTGTTTAGTTTTTTTATTCAACTTATAATGTAAGGTGTCATTTCAGTTAAGGATCCCTTTTTTTTATACCAACAGAGGACCAGAGGCGGATGCATGGTATGCAGGAGGGCTTGGCCGCCTTGCGTTGCCACGTCATTGCCATACTAGTGGTCCTGGACCACATGGCGGCGCTCCATTGGAGCTGATTTTTTGTTTGTTTGTAATTTAGTTTTGTTTTTTTTTCAAAATAAAATAGCGTTGTATGTTAACGAGTCTCATTTCTTGACTGAAAATATTACATTGTTTAACCTTCCATAAGTCCACTATTTGGTCATGTTCTTTAAAGTAAGGTAAATTAGATTGTACAAAGCGCTAGAAAGTATGTAAGCTGCCACATTAAACACCTCACCATACGAATTGGTTTGTGGAAAAACCAACAGTTTGTTGTTTTTCTTGTGGTTGGTAATGTAAATAGAAACTAAAACCTACTTAGGCCTATTTTTTAACAAACTACTGATTCACCCTAATACCTTTGTTGTTTTTTCTAAGCCACAAAGCATGTTCAAAGACTTAACAATTTCACACATTACAGGATTCAGCATTATGAAAGGTGGCATTTTTTGAGCCAGGTTACACGTGTTTGTAATGTGTAAATAAACAATCTTTTTAACGGAAAAGAAAACTTTAATACACAGCAAACACAAACAGAAAGTGAATTGTGACAAGCAATTCACACAGTGAAAACACACTACAAAAAACAACCTACACCAAATGCAAAAAAAACAAACAACACTCAAGAACTGTTGAAATAAGTAGCAGGCCAACATGAATCCACAAATGAGGTGATGAAATAATTTTTCCACAAGTTAGTTCCAATGTGGCCACATGTAGACAATTTAGTGGATCAGGTAGTAGGCATCGTTTTTACATGTTTTGAAAAGGAAGACAAGAAAAAAAAAGAAAAACAAGATTAAAAAGGCACATTACAATCATACATGTAGACATTGGGACAATTAAGTAAATGTTTGTCAATAATTACCTATAAAATTGGGCCACCACATCATCGCGTATGGCCCCCCCACATACTGACCTCCGACCAACCTCGGGGGGGGCCATCCTCAGGTAAGGCATCCTCTGGCTGCATTGGGACACCACTCCTTATGGCGATGTTGTGAAAGATCTCACACAGGACCACAATTTTCGAAACCATAGCCGGCAAATACATGAGTTCACCTCCAGAGCGGAGGAGGCATCTGAATAGGCCTTTTAAAAGGCCAATACAGTGCTCCACCACCTGCCTGGTGGCTGTAAGTGCAGAATTATACTCAATTTGTGGCCCTGGTGTGGGAGCCAAATAAGGAGTGAGCAGCCAGGGCGTGCAAGGGTAGCCACTGTCTCCTGTGAAAAAACAAACAATCAGGATCACGCTTTGCATTGGTTACAACTAAAGGTCTCCACTTACCCAGAAGCCACGCATCACCAGCTTGTAGGTTGTTTAATTTATTCCAAATTGCCGGATGACGAATGAGTCATGTGCACTCCCGGGTATTTTTGCATTCAGGGACAGGATCTGGAGGGAGGCATCACATACCACCATTACATTCAGTGAGTGATAGTGCTTTTGGTTCCTAAAAATGGCCTCCACCCGTGCTGGAGGCTGAAGTGGTATGTGAGTACCATCCACAACCCCTATGATGTGTGGGAAGCCAGCTATTTGGTAAAAATTGGCCTTCGCCACACTAAGGGAACCCATATCCAATGGCATGTTAATAAAATGATGGAGGTGCTTGAAAAAGGCCTCCATCACTGCCCTCAGGATCCTTGAAAATGAGGATTGGGAGATTCCGGTTACTATTCCCACCATGGTTTGAAAGGATCCAGAGGCACAGAAATGTAACACCGCCATTAATTGCTTAAGTTGTGGTATTGCTGTAGGACTGTCAATTTGCCGCTCAAGATCACTCTCTATTAATGAGAGAGTGTCTATGATGATTTGTGGAGGAAGACGGTATCGTCGTAAAACCTCATCATTGGGCATTCCAAAAAGGGTGACACGTGTTCTAAATATCTTGGGCCTTGCACGCCTACAATGCCTACGCCTGGGACGAGATTGAGGTTGGTTAGGTTCTGGAAGCATGGCCAAAACAATACGACCAACATCAACCTGAAATGGGAAGCCAGGTAGTTAATGTTTTTTGAAATTGTAAAGCCAAAAATATACTTATCTTAGGTGAAAAATCCAAAGATGCTTACATGCCGGGGTATTGTCATGAGTGCAACAACCTACATTTCCAAATTTGAAATTCATGTTAGATTTTTTGTGGGCCATATTTGATTCTTTTCAAACACCAAAAATGTGTTAAATGATAGGGGGAAGCACACATTATATAGAAAAGGAACCCTACATTGAGAGGACAAAAAAGAATGGGCAAATTTATACCCTAACAAACATTAGTGCGCTAAATAGTTCGCATTTTGCAAAGGAGAATAAGGAAACATTAGTGCGCTAAATAGTTTGCATTTTGCGAAGGAGAATAAGGAAACATTAGTGCGCTAAATAGTTCGCATTTTGCGAAGGAGAATAAGGAAACATTAGTGCGCTAAATAGTTCGCATTTTGACATTGAAAAACCAAGGAACTATATTTGCCAATAACTTACGCTATATTTAGTGTTAATACATGATAGCAAAAAATATAAATAAGACATTAATGTTCAAAATATATGCGAAGACCAACACATCAAATTCTTCAAATAATGAAAAAATACAAACTTACCAAAAGTCGAACAATAAGTCACAGTCCAAAAACTTCTCTGGGGCCAAGCCAAAATAACTGAAAAAAACAAAATGAAATATAAAAATGAAGAAATTCGGTTTGTAGATCCCTTATTTTTAAAAGGACTTGAAAAAAATACTTACTCCAAAAAAAACCAACAAACAAAATATCCGCAAGAAAAAAAAACGAACGGAAAATAGCCCCCAAAAAAATTTCACCAACTCCACCTCCAAAAAAACGCCTCACAACCACTAATCCCACCAACAATCCATTACTACACACGATACCTCCAACAATCAACACCCGCCACCTCGCCTTGAGTCGCCCATATCCATAAATAGTCTTTATTTTCCCGCTCAAATTAAGGACGGATCATAGGAGCGCACAATCAATGATGCTTACCAAAAATAAGGACGCATGTATAAATACGTCACGGAATAGCCAAAACGGTCTGGTGTAGTTCAAGTTGTTTGGATCAAAATGGCTACAGACCAGCAAAACGATGGCCAGGAGGCGCCCGGTAAGTACTTCTCTCTTTCTGATTGAAGGATTAATTAGAACCCGAATTTAGAGACAGTTGGACATGTAGATGAAAAAAATGTTTTTAAAAAAGGTGTGGAGGATGCCATGGAAGAAGCTGCTGGGCCGAGTATGCCAACCAAAGAAACCAAAAAAAAAGGCAGCCACAATTCACAAGAAAGGAGATGGCGGTTTTGGTACAAATGTGTGTTGACACCCTGCCACAGGCAGATCGGAATATGGGTTCAAGCCAGAAGTGGAAAATGTGGGAGGAGATAGCCAGTGCTGTCAATAGGGTGGGTGAGTTTGAACGTCTAGCCCGGGATGTCAAACGTCGGTACGTAAAAACTAAATTTTTAATATAAGTGGTTACAGGCCCAAATACTGCAGGAATAATGCATTTTTTATCACCCACAGATGGACCGATTATAAATATCGGCTGAAACAAAAACTGGCAGAGAGGGCTAGGCATGCAAGGGGGACAGGTGGGGGTCCCACCCCTGTGTCATTGGAGCTGAATGACTTGGAAGAGCTGGCACAGGGGTGTGTGCAGTATGAGGAGGTGTTTGGCGTGTCCAACATGGATACGGACATGCCAGAGTTTGCGGCTCCTCATGTTGTCCCAGGTAAATGTTGTTATGTTACCAACTCAGAAATGTGTTTGTGACAATTTGTAGATTGTAATGTTCCTCTTTTCTCATTTTTCTCACAGAGACACAGGCGGATGAGTCTGCTCCAGAGGGGAGCCTTGGCCGCAGAATTTCTGCTGGCTCTGCAGGGGAGGAAGCAGTAGATCCGGCTGGGGACCCTGCAGAAGCCAGTCCAGGGCAATCCCCCTCGCAGGCAGTGGCCCTCCTCACGGATCTCAATTTTAAATCGGATCACCACACGGAGATTCTGCTGAGGATGGACGCCAGTCTGCTACGGGTGGCGGAGGCCATGGAGCAAAATGCTGCAGCCAACGTGACCATTGGTCAGGCCCTGGTGGAAAATACCAGGACCAACATCCGAATTGCCAATGCCCTGGAGCAGCTCGTTCGCCAGCACATGGTGGAGCCGGCCTCCCTTCCTGCCGGAACATCAGGATCCTCCACCTCTGGCACAACAACAGCCGTCCCTCCAAATGTGCCTAGCCCTCTGCCTAGTCCAGAGGCCACAACATCTGCCTCTGGAGAGGCCAGCCAAAGGACATCCCGGACCCGGTCAGGCTCCCACCCTACCCCAGCCAAACAGGGCAAAAAGCGATGACAGCACTGGCTAATTTTCCCACAATCCTTCTGTGCCTGACCCATATTCCTTAAGGGCCAAAACTTCCCTCTCCTTTCTTGTGAATTGTTTTTAATGTGTGTTATTTTATTTTGGCCAAATGCCACTCTTGTTTTTTATGTCATTTTTTGTGACGTTATCCAGACCTGCAAACTGGCAAATGGCCTTGAAAAACAAAAAATGTGTGTAAAAAAATAAAAACATTCTAAATCTTCACCATTGTATTGTGACATTATTCTAAAAATGGTTTTTAGGTAATCCCGGCCCAAAAAAAACTCTAAAAAAAAAAAAGATTCTAAAGGGTTAAAAACCATTTCGGAGTTTAAAGGAACACTTTTCCATTAAAAAATGGATGTGAAATTTCCGGGAACATTAAAAATGGAGCAAAAACACAAACATGATGACAATATTGTTGCAATAACATAAACCCAAAATCAAAAATCAGAAATAAATTTTACCAAAAAAAATGGTACCCTAATTGATTGTCTAATCCTGAAATTAGCAGCTGAGTATTTCACCTGCGTACGGTTTTGTGCTTCCAAATAAAAACTAGTTGCTAAACTCATTACAAGCACGTTTTGTAATCAAAGTTGATTGCTTTTCTGGGTAAAAATGAAACATCGATGAAACATCGAAGAGGCATGGGGAGGGGGATGAGACCATCGACATTGTGGTAGAGTATACCAGACCACAAGCTGTGCGAGCAGTTTGAACGGAAAGTGGATCAGACAGTGACGTATGACTCGTTCCGATCACATTTGCCGTTCGCTTGAGATCATTTAGGGATGCCCACAAAATGCCTCGACACGCCTGCGTTTTCCCATCTCCACCCCCATCACCGCCCAAAAATGGCCTGTTCTGTCAATCACATTTGACATGTCACTTCCTGTTCGCTATTCGATGAACGACTTAAAAAAAGATCGCAATCAGCCGTACACACATGCGCTGTGTAACACCGGTGCATGCGTGGTTGCACAACATCGGAATGCTACGAGCGTACTGCTGCTAATGAGCGTCTCTTCCTCAAAGCCCAATCATGTCATACACACAGAGGAATCAGAACAGGCTTTCCTGCATTGGGAATACCTGATTATGAAAAACCTTTTGATTTGTATTGTACGGAAGCCGATGGTTGTGCTGCATGTGTACTTACACAAAAACATGGTGATGCCAGTAGGCCCGTAGCATATTACAGTGCCCAATTGGACACGGTAGCAAGATCACTCCCCACCTGTTTGAGAAGTGTAGCAGCTACCGCTCTATTGGTGAGTAAAAGTGAGGACGTAGTATTGGGCCATGATATGATTGTCTACACTCCCCATGCTGTATCTGCTCTGTTGAACTCAGCTCAAACCAGACACGTCTCCTCAGCTAGGTTAATCAAATGGGAACTAGCTCTAATCGCTCCTGCAAATATTACCGTTAAACATTGCAGTACACTGAATCCAGCAACATACCTACCATATGTACAACATGATGTACAAAGGGTGGAAGGAGAGGAGTTGCTGGCGGGAGGTGAGTTCGGCAGACATAATGATACGCATGATTGTATGACATATCTGAATCAGACCTTTACTGCTAGACCAGACATACATGACACACCTTTAGAGAATGTGGATGTAACTTTTTATATGGAAGGGAGTTGTCATAGATAAACAGACACAGATGAATTATGTACAGGTTATGCTGTTGTAAATGACACAGACATCATAGAAGCTAAACCTCTCAGCCCTCCTCACTCAGCCCAGGTGGCAGAGTTAGTAGCACTGACTAGAGCATGTGAACTGGCAGCAGGCAAATCTGATAAAATTTACACTGACTCGAGGTATGCGTTCGGGGTGGTGCACGATTTTGGGGCTCTATGGCGTCTGAGAAATTTTATGACAGCAGCAGACACACCAGTTGCACATTCCCGACACATAAAACATCTTTTAGAAGCAATCCCTCTGCCCAAAGCAGTGGCAGTAATTAAATGCAAAGCCCACACATGTGAGAATGACCCGGTGTCACTGGGCAACAACAGAGCTGATGAAGCTGCAAAATGGGCAGCATGGTTAAAAATGTTTTCTCCAACTGAAACAATTATGTAATTCCAAACTACTGATATGCTGAAATTAATTGAGATGCAAAATTTGTGTTCAATTTAGGAAAAATCCATTTGGAAGTCCAAGGGATGTGGGCAAGAGTCCTCTGGGCTCTGGAGGGACGGACATGGTAAGCCAGTAGCCCCCAAGGCATATTACCCCAGCCTGGCTGAGGCAGCACATGGTCTGACTCATCTGGGTAAACAGGGTATGTGCAAGTTGGTGAGGGCATACTGGTGCACACCAGGTTTTTCTTCACAAGCAGAGAAGATAGCAATGTCCTGTCTGACCTGCTTGAGAAAGAACATAGGGAAAGCGATCCCTACCGAACCGTCCCACATTGCACCGACTGATGGACCTTTCCAGGTGATACAAATTGATTTCATCTAATTACCACCCTGCAGGAACATTAAGTATGTATTAGTGTGCACAGACATATTTTCTAACTGGGTTGAGGCCTACCCAGCGGCCAATAATACTGCTGTGTTTACTGCCAAGAAAATAGTTCAGAAATTTGTATGCAGGTACGGTATCCCTAAAATCATCGAGAGTGATAGGGGTACCCATTTCACAGGTGATGTTTTTCAAAATATGTGTAAGCTGATGGGTATTAATCGCCAACTTCACACCCCCTACCGACCGCAAGCCAGTGCAAAGGTAGAGAGGATGAACGGGACTATTAAAAATAAGCTAAGTAAAATCATGACTGAGACTGGACTAGGATGGCCAGAAGCGTTACCTTTGGTCCTACATAGCATAAGGACCACTCCTAGACTTCCTCTGAATCTGTCCCCATTTGAAATATTGTTCGGTAGACAACCTCATTTGATTATAAGTCCACAGGAAGATCTAAAGGGTAACAATGAGGTAACTGTGAAGTATCTTATATGAATGAGTAAGCAGTTAAAGCAACAGCAGCAGAAACTGAAATTGTTGTCTAATGATATGCCTGAAACGAACTGTCATGATGTTGAACAAGGAGAATATGTAATGATCAGAAATTTCTTGCGTTCAGGTTGTTTGACTGATCGGTGGGAAGGTCCGTACCAGGTGCTGCTGATGAGTGCTACATCTTTGAAGGTGGCTGAGAGAGATACCTGGGTCCATTCCACTCACTGCAAAAAGGTCAAACAACCGGTGGAGAAACAAGTCGGAGACAAAGCTGATAGCGTGGACCTGTCGCTCGCGAGCTTGTTCCGGGAGGATTGAAAAGGTCATAGTAAGATACCTGAACTGAGAGAAATTTGCAGGTCTTGTTGTGACAATGGATGGGCCTGCTGTGTTCATTTTCATATTCTCTTTTAGAGTGTTCACCATCCTGGTCAGTCCGGGGATATCCAGTGTCTGTGATGGGGGACCGATTGAGGAAATGGGAGCTGATGGCAGTGCTGATGGAGTGGAATCAGGAGGAGTGCAATGCCAATCAGGGGAGTGTCTGACCAATCTTAGTACTGTTATTGTTAAGAGAGCTGTCATTCCGGATACTCGGGGAAGGTGTGGAGGTTTATAGTCTGAAGATTCCTGTATTTGTGAGCTTTGTGGGTCCCTAGTTGATGAGAACTGTATCCAACGGTGCCAACCTAAATAGAATCCGTACTGGGGTGGGTATCCTCTAGAGGATTATCATAGCATGGTAGGCAAGGTGTTAAATCAAACCGATTGCTGGGTGTGTTCACATGTGCCACAGGGACAGCATAATGTAGGGTTGGTGCCATTTCCGCTGAATATCATGGAAATTTTAGAATTGCAGAAAGGGAAATCATTGGATGGAAAATTCCTCTCATCCAAACCACCTCATTTCAAATTCCATCAATTCCAAGTAGATCGATCACTTTTGTTTCTAAACATAACCAACCCCAATAAACCCGGGAGTTGGGAAGTGACGGGGAATAATCAGACGATGACCTTCTCACAAAGAGCTGATAATGAGTCCATAGACCATGACCTGCTGCGCTCCATTAAGTCTGGTGGGAAACATTTTAGGTATCGGTATACATTGAGTTCCACCAAAGAAACTATTGGAAAGGTGCCAAATGGTTATTGTGCTAAAATAATACAGCCAGAAACTTGCATGTACCAGATTGAAGAACCAGAAATAGGATTGTTTGCGAGGGAAATGTGCTTAATGATAATGATGCATACCATTCCTTATGTTCTCCCTGATAATGTATATTTCATCTGTGGAAGAAAAGCGTATAAATGGCTCTCCCCGAGTTCCGAAGGTTTGTGTTACCTGGGAAGAATAGTCCCAGAAGTTATGACCCTCACACATGTTGAAATGCTGGGTATACATAAAAACACACCGTCACCATATCTTCACACACAATATGAACACAGAGGCAAAAGAAATATGGTACCTGGTGATATACATAAAGCCACTCAGTTAATTAGTGAGACAACTGGCTTTCAAGTTCTGGTCGCATTGGACCCCACCAGGATCGCTCGGGGTACTTTAAATTTTAGATATATCCAGGAACTTGCCAAATTGATAGATAATATCACCGAGATGTACGATGACACATTCAGGTATACAGGGAGAGAATTGCAAGTGTACAAGAAAGAACTGGTGCAACACAGGCTAGTGTTGAATTATTTAACTGCTGTTACTGGAGGGTATTGCATAACATTGGCCACCCAATTTGGAGTAAAATGTTGCACCTATGTCACCAATGATACCAGCGACCCTAAGGAGGTGATAGACCGGAAGATGGATGAAATTCTGCAGCTAAAATGGGAATTTCGTAAGAACCATAATGCTTCAATGGCTGAAGTAGGGGAAAAGATAGAAGGATGGGTGTCATGGCTGAACCCAGTGAAATGGTTCTCAGGTCTAGGGGAATGGGTCCAGGAAGTGATCACCAACACAGGCAAATTCTTAATCCTTATACTAATTGTCATCATAATAATTGGCATATTTGTCCGGTGTGTTCCTATTGTGTTGAAGTGTGGAAAATGTAAAAATAGAGTAAAATAAAAGAATGAAATCATGAAGGTGGCCAGTATGAATACCGAGGTAAATACAGAACTGCATTACAACCCTGAGCTAGGAAACACCATTATTTAATGTATTTTATTTAGACAGGCATAGAATGTATTATTGAAATGTTATTCAAAGAACACCTCATATAATGTAAAGTCTCAATACCCCTTCAAGACTGCTTTTATAAGACTGGTGCATTCCCACACCTTTCACATGATCTTCCAAGATCCACGGTGTGCGTATAATAGTAGTTTTATGTCCCACTCAGAGACACATTATTGATGGATTAAGAACCACCTTGTGCCATCCCATAATAACACCAAATAATATGTAAATGTAAGCCTAAATTAAATTCTAATAGCAGTTTGTGATAGCATGTTGTTTGCTATCAAAGGGTGGACTGTCGAAGCTGAATAATTGGCTGAGACAAGTTCAGTTTAAAATTTAATCGCGACGACGCCATCTTGCGACTGGCCGCAAGACACCATCTTGAAAATGAGATCGCAAGATGCCATTTTGCGAATGGCCGCCTAAGCGCCATTTTAGATAAACTCACATTTTAGTACATGTGGCGATGATACTGTTAGCACCATGTGATTGCATTTTGCACCATTTCTCATACACACATTAATACGCACAATTGCGCTGTTAACTAGTCGCATATTAGCGAATGCATAGGACTTTGTATGAAACCGCTGTTTTATTAGTTTTATGCACACGCATCTGCCCCAAGTTAACTAGCGTTCTTATATCAAACCCTGAATACCCACACATTACATATTCACACATAAGGTTTAAAAAGCTTTAAAGTGTATGATTTAAGTTGGTTCAGTTAGTTTAAATGCTGAGAAATAAAGGTATTTGATAACTAAGGTACTATACATGCTAAACAAGTTGTGTTTGGTCTTGTACTGATGCGTACTCTTTTTACAGTATTCCGGTGTTATCGGTGGGGAGGTCGCATCATGCAAACTCAAGTTATGGATCGCAGAGCCTACAAGCAACAAAATGATATATTTCATGAACAACTGTTAGAATGTTGCAGGGGGCGTGAAGAGGAAGATCCCCAGCTGTTAGAGGCAGGGAGAGTCTATTTGAACCAGCCTGTTAAATGTGCTGTAACAGATGCTTCTCCCCTGGGAACCAATGACATCAGCAACAAACTTCCCTATTGTCCTGTTTATTCTGGGGGGGTATAAATATGTGTGCATGAACGCTGGTTCTCAGTCTTTGTGCTGAACGCTGTATGACTAGGGGTATCTTGCTGATGCCTATCTCCGGGTCCGGAAGCGCCTGTGTATGTATACTGTACTTGGGTCTGTATAATTTTTCTTTTGCACCTAAATTGTGTCTTGATCAATTGTGTGTAACTGTCTGAACTTTTGCCTGAATAACACATGTGCTTTGGAACCACAGATTCCACGTCTAAGTCTTTATTTATGGTATGACTGCGTACGCAAATTAGCGTCATCCTTAGAAGGTATAGGCAGGACATTAGAAGGTATAGGAAGGTGTGTATAGAGGTTCTGATCCAGTATCATTAGGAACTACAATGCAAAAGTCTTATTTTTGTGAATGGGAATACAGATGCAGGGTGTGACATGCCCCCAAATGGTTGCAAAGGGGCTACATTGCATTGCTGCCACTCCCCGTTATCTCCCCCAAATGCTCCCTAACTGTCAATCACACTGTGAATAAATATTTGTTCTATACGATTACGGTAATGTACCTTGAGAAATGCGCAGGGAAACTTTGATGCATGCATGGTTTATTGGTAATCACTCAACTTAGTAAAAATTTGTTGTACATACAACTCTCAATCATGGTCCAGTAAAAAAACAAATGCCAGTTATCTCTGTGTCAATGGGTGTAAAGCATATGCCCATAACCCTAAAGAAAGAAGATGTAAGTTGAATTCCAAATCCATCTCTTGTATTATGCTAAGAAAGTAAAGGATACAGATTGTGGGACATTAACAACCAAAATTTGTAGTCAACAGACATGGTGTTTCACAAGACAGCTTCAACTAAAGACAAGCTGGATATTGCAACTCCACAAAGACTTGTGATGTTGGATATGCCAACAGCTGGAGGAGTGCCAGAAACTGAGACCACGGATACAAGTAATCAATCACAGAGCAGGAGCTCGATGATGAAGAAAGCAAAGGTAGACCACCTAAAAGATATAGTGAAGAATTTGCTAACCTTGTCTGCTGTAAACCTCAAACTATTCAAAATGCAAAGTCAAGCAATGACTGGCAAGAGTGGAAAACAGCCATTGACAAAGAACCTACAGCTTTGAACAACAATGACACAGGGACCACTAAACAATAAAAAAAAAGTGGGTCTCCTCCAAGAAGCTTAAAACCAATGGAAGTTTTGCTTGCTACAAAGCCCAACATGTTAGCAAGGGTTACATCCAGAAATCAGACATTGACTATGGAAAGATATTCTCCCCTGTTGCAATGTACAGTACATGACATTTTAATTGCTGTATCTGCTATGCATGATTTACTGCTGTACTTACTAGACTTTGATTCAGCCTTCTTAAATGGGGAGTTAGCTGAAGAAATTTACATGGAGCCACTGAAATATTACAATGTTAATGTTTCCAGAAGCAAAAGTATATCTAGTAGGGGAACTCATTGTATGGGCTCAAACAAAGTGGCCGTTGCTGGTGCATTAAGGTAGACAGTGTACTGCAGGAAATTGATTTTGTAAGTTCTAAAACTGATCATTGTTTGTACTAAAGTGGAAGGCAAGAAGCCTGTTAATTGTAGTTTTGAATGCAGATAATCTATTGCTTGCAGGCCAAGATAGCCAGATAGCCAAAGTTAAATTGTTGATGAGTGACAAACTGAAAGACATAGGACCGGTGGATTTGAGAATTGTGCAGGATTTGAATTCTGGGACTATTACTATAGTCCAACAAAGCTACATTGAATCAATGCTTAACAAGTTTGGCATGGATAAGGCCAAGCCTTGTCCACTACTGAGGCGGAATATATGGCTTTACAGAAACAGCCAAAGCGGCATTGTGGTTGAAGTAGTCTTTGGGCCTGATTCAGAGATGGAAGCTATTCCTGTGTGGTTGCGATTTCTTACAGATTTGCATGTGTGAAAAAGGCCTCTTTGATAAAGCTCCCTAATCTGAGTGAAACACATCAAAGACTTGCCTGCCACGAATTGGTAATTATCTACACTTTGCCAGTACATGACTTATGTTTTATTGAAGCTGGGATGTCAAGCTGGTAAATAACGCAGAGTGATTCAGTCGGGATTCGGAGGCTCATCAGCGCACACACATGGAGCTGCTGTGACTAAGAGCAGCAGCTCTCTGAATTGGAAACCATTCACTGTTTGCAAACGTGAGTTAAAGATTGGACTCCCACAAGTTAACCAGGAGTACCCTCCTCCGGCGTGTACATTAGGTGTATCCATCCAATACCACGGACATTAAGTGGAACTCCGTGATTGTTGTTACTGATGTGGTGAGAGACTGGTTTCATTGTGTACAAAATATTGCAATACAGAAGTGTCTATGCAAACATTTAAACCGGAATCCGACTAGTAATATATATGCATTTTATTTAATAAAGGAACTGCATTAGCTACGGACATCCAGCTACTTACACTTATTTGATGTAGTTGTTTTATAACAAGTTATGTGCTGCACTTGCTACTTGTATATATTATAATACATGAAATTATAAATGTGCATGTGCCATTTTATGTATTGACATGTTTTTAAAGTAACAATATTATATAAAGTTCATTATTGCTATTTAGGTGGTGTCTTGAATTCTTGTTTTTGCTATTTCAGTAGCTATAGTTAATTACTAAAATTTTGAATTCCCAATTAGCGCATCACCAATATTTGTTTATGTTGTTGTTTCCTTTATTATTAGTGAGCTTACACAGGCTCATTTTTTATATATTAGTGCCTGGTATGTGGTTCTTCTTTGATGAAAATATGCAAATGTGAGTTTAATCATTCCCATTGTGCATACCACGAACTGAGTAAACCCTAGGATGCCCACTTTGCATATCTAAGCAATGATCAATTCCACTGGTTGTTCTGACCACTACACAATTGGTCAGAACATCATCATCTCAAGCAGCCCCTGGCTAGAGCAGAGTCTTCTTTTTAACTTGATGGCCACTGTGGCTGCGGTGCTGCAAAAGAGCCATATGCTGAATCCCGTCCATGACACTCCCATAACACACCCATGAGATGCCTCTTTTTTGCATCCACTTAATTGTAGGTCACCTACCTGTCTCCACCCTGTAACACCCATGAATAGCAGATGCCATCACTTATCTCTCTACTGAGAAGCCAGAACCTCGTACTGCCAGAGTTGCATCATCATGCAACCACTAGCTGCGCTAGATACACTGCCACCACTGTGTATTAACAAATGTGTGTGCTCCACTATACAGTGCACCACCATCAGAGGCAGTCGCAGACTTTCTTGTGTCTTTTGCTGTAGTTACGTCCGTAACTTTATGCTAATGCCGCTACAAAACTGGCATAACAGGGGCAAACAAGTCTGTTAGTAGAAAGCACCATGGTCCTGTATTCAAGCCAGGAACCAGATTCCAAAATCTTCTCCACACGCTTTCTACTAACAGACTTATTTGCACCTGAAATGCTAGTTTTTAACTTTTATAATGGACAAAAGTGAACCATTGTGCTTTTAACACACTACTACATTTGTGCCGCTATTTCTTTTTGTCATTAATATATATATATATATATATATATATATATATTATAAGGGCACAGTAGTGCCCTTATGGTAAGGCTGAATTGAATAAACTGAATTTTCCCATAGATAATTCCGGAGAGGGGGCATGGTGTTTAAGGGGCTACACCTCAAAAGCTATTGGACAAACCGAGCTGAAATTTGGCATGGCCGGGTAGAACTGTCACTCGGTGCTGCATGCCAAATTTCAGGGCAAAAAAAATAGTATTTGGGAGTAATCTAAATTTTAAACTGTCTGTTTTTTCAGCTACTTTCAGTTAGGATCACTTTTCTGCTGTAGTCTATGTGGGACTTTTGGGAAGGCATAACTCAGGGCAGAGGGTTAATTTAGACTTGTGGTTTGTTTTATTAAGTAGCTCTTGTTCCAGTATAGATGCTTTTGGGGTTCAGGTAATTGAGAAAGTTATAGTTTTTAAACTATTACCTCACAAATGCCCCATTATATAGATAGGGAGCTTCAATTTGTTGCGCAGCCTCAGTAAGTGGTCTCCAGCAGATGGCTGTCCTTTGCGGGCATTAGTGGCAGGACCCGGGGGAGGTAGCAGGTGTTAGCTGTGGCCTTGGTGCTGGCATTAGTGGTGGCAGTGCAGGCGTTTGAAGCAGCGGCAGGACCCGCTGGCAGTGCGAATAGTGTCATTCTGCAGAGTTCGGCAGTAGTGCCCATTTAAAAAATGGAGCCTCAGCGCCATTTTTGAGATTCAAATATGGCCACTGCAAGCCAATCACAGCTTGCATTGTCATCACCCCGCCCCCTCGACTGGCTTATATAAGCCAGCGCAAGGCAGCGGCATGGTATTTCTGATGGCGGGAAGGGAGTGTGATGAGCTCCTGAAGACTAATGAAGTCCCTGGAAGTTCTAGTGGGTAGTGACCATACAAAAGAGCTCAAAGGCTGCCATTCACTAGGTGAAGATGGCACCAGAAGCCCTCAAGAGGAGGCAGCTGCGCAAAAGTGGTAAGTGGCTGCCACCCCCAGTGAAGACACCAGAAGCCATGGCGGGTTGGCACCTGCCAGACAAAGACACAGGAAGCCCTTGTGGATTGGCACCTGCCAAACGAAGATGACCGAAGCCCCTGGGGAACCTAACCTCCCCAGGGATTACCGGCCTAGGTTAACTAGCAGTCAGGTGTATTGCTTTGACTGGGGGACCCAGTGAAAGGGTTCCTCTGGCTGTGGCATTAACCACTAGAAAGGGTCTGGTGCTGGTTAAGGATAATACAGGGGACCCCCTACGCTTTTGGTCCCCTGTATTTCCAGGACCGGCTCAAATGAGCACAGTGGTAGCTTGTGCTAAATACAGGGGACCTCTATGTTGTTTGTTTTCTGTATTTTCATAACCACGACCCACTTTAAAAAGACCGAAGCTGGTTGTGCTTTGGGAGGGGGTGACATGGCTTTTTTTTTATTTTTCATTTGTTTTCTTTTTTTTAACATTGATGCATGGACAGATCTCACTGATCCGTCCATGCATCTGTGTCTTATTTATTTATTTTTTTATGCATGGGCGTGCATCTCTGAATAATTTTTTTTACCAAATGCCTGCATTATGGATCTTACTGATGAGGGAAAACAATAGAAAGAAGCCAAAAGCGCTAAAAGAAAGCAGCTAGTATAGAGGGTGTCAACCTCTTATAATAAATACAAATAAAGGAATAACGGCTACCAGCGCTGCACACTAATAAAAATGAAGGTGGATGGTTTTACCAGCACTGCACACTAATAAAAATGAAGGTGGATGGTTTTGATATATGCTTCTGAGGAAGCTGGATAATATTACACCCAGCAAAACGCGTTGAGCACTACTTGCCCTTTGTTGACCTAGCTCTGAAATCGTCTGTGGACAGTTACACTGTGGACTTTGGATTTTTTTCCCGCTGGCTATTGGCAGAAACAATGGACATCTGGAGGCTTTACAAAAACCCTATTCATGTGCAACTAGAAAGCTGCTAAAGGACTGTATTTATCTGTGATAAGTTGGAATACACATTTACCCATTCTGTGCAAATTATGCTGCCCAGGGACTGTGTGATATCCTTGACACCTGGATCCGGTAATCAATCTGTCACCATTAAGGCAATATATAGTCCATTTATGATTATAAAGTCCAAGATTCCTAAAGGACTTTAATGAACCATGAGCCTTAGATTCTAGAGTGTATGTATTTACTATGTTTTAGCTTGATATTAGATACACATGTATCCATTATTGGTGATTTTATTGTGTTAATAAATGTTTGAACAATTTATTTAAAACCATCCACCTTCAGTTTTATTTGCATGCAGCACTGGTAACCGTTATTCCTTTATTTGGATCTCACTGATCCCTTCTCCATTGCAGGGGGCCCGGTTTGCTCCTCCCATCCCATCGCCTTAATGGACATGTTCCTTGCACAATACAGATATGGTATGCCATCATACCCTGTCATTAACTTCAGATTCAGCACTCTCACAGAATGAGATTGCTGTCACTCACAAAATGGTAAAGCTGCTAATTCACAAAATTGTGTGATCATTGGAATACACACATGCAGTCTGTGCAACTGAGGTCTGAGTAGAAGATAGAGCTGCGCTGATGGGGTAAGAGTGGTGTGAATGGGGGAGACAGAAAGGTGTTGAGAAAGGAGAAGATTAAGCAGCACATATCAGGGGGAGCCAATGTGATGCAGATGGTGGAAAACAATGGTGTAGAAGGAGGGAGACAGAGTGGCATGGTTTGGGGGGACAGAGCGATGTGGATGGGAAGTACAGAGTGGCATGGATGCGGGAAGATAGAGCAGCGCAGATAGGTAAAAACAGATTGGGGCGGGTGAGGGAATACAAACTAGCACAAATGGGAGATCACACAACAGTAGGGATTGGGTAAAACAGATTGGTGCAGATGGGGATGAGACAGTGGTGTGGGGGGAGACAGAGTGGCAGAGTTGAGGGGGACAGAGTTGTGCAGATGGAGGAAGAAAGAGTGGCACAGATGAGGGGAAGAGAGAGTGGCATGGCTGGGAGGAAGGCAGTTGTGAAGATGGAAGGAAACAGAGTGGCACTGATCCAGGAAGACAGGGCGGTGCAGATGGGGGAAGACAGATTGGTGCAGATGAGTGAATAAAGAATAGCACAGTTGGGAGACTACACCGCAGTAGGGATTGGGGAAGATAGAGCAGCATGGAGGCGTATAGGGGAAGAAAGTGTACACGCATAGACAGAGTATGATAATTTTAGCAATTAGGGGGCTGAATGTGTATTCTGAATAAGATGGATGTATGGAGTGAGAAGGATGTTGGAACCCAGTGGGATTGTTGTAGTGACTGAATATGAAGATTGTGGGCACTAAGTGGGATGTATTATAGGCAGAAATACAGTCTGCACTCCTACAGAAGGGTATATGTTATACCACTAGCTGCTGTCCCTTAAAGGGTTGTCCTTAATACCCACAATTAGGAACCATACATGTATAGAGGGAAGTGCTCTGTGGTAAATGGGATAGAGAATAAAATAGTATAGCAAGCTTCAATAGACTGGCAGGCTATTGGGTATATTTGGGAATATTGTATTAGTCAGATAGAGTTAATATGTCTACTTGGTGTCAGGTGGGCAAAAACTTGGGGCTGAATCTTGTTAATAGTGGTGAATATAAGTCTTAGAGGGAGGGAAGGAGTTTATATCCATGTCTCCTGGGCAATAACTGTAGGCAGGGGCTTCAGTATATCCTCAGTATGCCAAAGGAATATAGATGTCAGTGTTATAATCCATATTTATGAAACATAATTCTGAAACTGTAGGCAAAAACTTTAGGCTGGATGTTCTAATTAAATGTGTGCTTCTTCCTCATGATCCTGATGCAAACCTTCTCCTCACCGCTCCCAATACCCAATCTGGTGCTGCTGGTCCGTCACCTGTCTGCGAGTCCTCTGATGATAACGTGCCTGTGAGTGGGAGTAGGCTATAGGGTCTGAGTGTGCACCTTTCAATAATGTAGAGGCTCCAATATAAATGACTGTTTATTGGTCACTTTAAATACTATACTGAACCAAGGTAGCAGTCACAGCTTCATATACAAGGTTAGGAAAATAAAAGTCTGTAATGCTCCCAACGCATTTCCTCCCATAAAGGGACTTTATCAAGGGCAAATGTCTGCAGCCAACTGCTCACTTTGTTTTATACTAATGCTCCTCATTAATTAAACCTCTGGTGTGTGGTAATCACCACACTTCCTGGTTCTGCTAATCGCACATGCTAAGATGTGCATTTGTGCATGTAATCCACTCCCACAAATATAGGAAAACCACTGAAATCAGAAAGGGATAAGAATACATTCTTACGGCCTTTTGCAGTTAAATCTTCTAGAAGTCAAATTCAACCAAACAAGCCAAATATCAATCAAGTCACTAATTCAGAAAGGACTCCAATCTATAAAAGACTTAACCTCACCTATCAGCAATACATGAAAAGGTTACACACAGAACCACTCAAACAGCCAGCTATTGATGACATCAACTTACCGGATTTGACTATACATAGTCAATTAACAGTGGATGACAGTATATCGTCAGAAGATAGTTTTTCCATCTACTCTTTAGAGGAACCGGAAGATTCCATTAATCATCTCTCAGATCTAGCATGACAATCATTTGAAAGGGGATGGCAAGATCTAACAGAAAACACAACCAGAAATATTAGTCTTGAAACACAGGGCACCAAAAAAGAGAACCAGAAAGAACAAAAGACTCCAACACAAGCTATAAAATGGGGGGACTGTTTTTTAGAAATAGGAAACAGCACAATAAAACAACCATTAAAAACAGAAACATCCATGGAAAGAAAATTAGGAACACCAGAAGGGGATGTCGGGGAGGGACCCAAAAAAAGCAGATTAGAACAACAGATGGAGCAAATTCAACACAGTCCGAACCGACACAACCCATTGGAATTTTCAACTTGAGCAATACCACCTTAAGCCAGCCACAGATCACACTTTTAAATAAGGGACTTGAATTTTCCCCCACAAATAGGTTAGATAAATTCAATACATATTTAGTTGTCAAAAATTTCACTTGGAAATTGAGCCTTAAAAAGTATTTCTTGGATAAAAACACAAGTATACAAAAAAACAGTGGTCATGGTATCTATAAACATACAACGTTACATCCAAAATCCACATTCGATCCTAGTTATATGAAAGGCAGTTATGTACAAACATTTGAAAAAGCAGTTCTTAATGACATCAATAAATTAGACTCAAAATCATTATACAAGAGACCGAACATCTCAAAGGAAAAAATGGAGGCATTTAGACAACTAGAGATGGATAAAGGATTAGTGATTAAACCAGCCGACAAAGGCGGTGGAATCGTAATCATGAATAGAGAGGATTATGACAAAGAGGCTTATAGGATTTTGGATGATACAAACACATATTGCAAACTTAAGGCAGATCCGACTAAGATTTTTCAGAAAGAACTATTGTCGCTATTGGATGTAGGCAAATCATCAGGTATCTTAACCAAACAAGAATAAAATTTCTTGAATATATCTAACCCGGTAATTTCAGTGTTTTATCATTTACCAAAAATCCATAAAGACATGAGAGAACCCCCTGGCATACCCATCACATCTGGAATTGATTCTATCACTTCACCACTTTCACAATATATAGATCAGTTCTTACAGGGATATGTCACAAGGCAGAAAGCCTATTTGAGAGATACAACCCAAGTGTTACAGGTCCTGCAGGATGTGGAGTGGAGTGCCGACCTCTGGCTCATCACAAGTGACGTTACTTCACTGTACACTATTATAGATCATCAGCAAGGTCTAAATAGTGTTAGATACTTTTTAGAACAAGATGGGGAACTTGAGCAGGACCAAATCAATTTCATTATAGATGGAATTGGTTTTATATTGACACACAATTACATGTGGTTCGGTGATGAGTTCTATTTACAGTGGAGAGGGACAGCCATGGGGACCAAGTTTGCCCCAAGCTACGCCAAACTCTTTAAGAGTCATTGAGAGGACCTCAACATCTGGTCGAACGCGGGGCTTGGGGCAAACTTGGTCCTCTGGAGGAAGTATATTGATGATATCCTGTGTATATGGCGGGGTGATGAAACATCTCTGAATAACTTCTTGATGTATATCAATCACAATGATAGAAATCTTAGGTTCACCTCCACATATAGTAAAGATAAAATAGAATTCCTAGATTTGGAAATTTTTGTCAAAGATTACAAACTTCAGACAAGAACTCATTACAAGCAGGTGAACGTAAATGGTTATATCTTAGCACAGAGTAACCATCATCCTAGTTGGATCAAAGGCATCCTGAAAGGGCAGTTCACAAGACTTAGGTGGAATTGTACAAATTTAGTGGATTACAGGATACAGAGCTCGGACCTCAAATGTAAATTTAAAGAAAAAAATTATGACATGGGGGTGGTAGAAGGAGCTTTCTGGGATTTGGAGTCAAGATCTAGAGATACATTACTTACAGATTCCCACAAACAAGATACCAAAGGGACTGACAAAATCTATTTTATAACACAATATACGGGAGCAGCAAAAAAGGTGAGAAAAATTCTCAACATACATTGGCACATCCTGCAAATGGATGACCATCTGAACACAATGCTATCTGCAAACCCTGACATAGTCTTCCATAAAGCCGCTGATCTAAAGAAAAAACTGGTTCATAACTACAATAAAACAGATAAAGGTACAATACAGACCACCTTAGGAGGATCAAGAGTTAAGGGTGGTTTCTTCCACTGTGGTAGATGCATTAATTGCAAAACACTAGGCTTTAGAAGCACACAACCTGTATGTGGCTTCACATCAAACCAAATGAATAGAGAATTTGTGATCAGAGACACCCTAACTTGCGACAGTGATAATGTAATTTACCTTTTAGAATGTACCTGTGGATTGCAATATGTAGGGAGGATGACAAGACCCCTTAAAGTCCGGATCCATGAACACATATATAACATCAGGAAGGGTTTTGAGAATCACAGTGTCTCGGAACATTTTAAAATCAAACATGACTGCAATCCCACTGGTTTAACATTTATTGCAATAGATAAAGTACATTACAACTGGAGAGGTGGAGATAAGATTGAAAGAGTAGATCACATAGAGAGTAGATGGATCTATGAACTTCAGACACTGCATCCAAAGGGTATGAATATAGACCCTTAAGATTATCAAACCCCTAAGACTATTTATGAACATCATCAAATGAGTCTATTATGACACTATATATGTTTACATCAAAAAATAATACATTAGTCATAATAATTGGGGTCTGGAAACCTGATTCATGACAACTGATTTAATTATTGCACACACATTCTCCTAGTTTATTATCTGAATTTATTATGAGAATTGTGTAATGCACCTACCTTCTTGGTTAATTCTGCTATACACTGTCAGTGACTACAGTACAAATGACTACAGTACAACTTGACAGAATAGCTGAATACTAGTGCATTTTTTTTAGACAACAGTCCTTGTTTATGAGAGATTTAATTTATTTATATTAACACCATTGACAGTAGGATTAATCAGGACAAGAGTAAGGAGACCGATTACAACTAATGTTTGTATAAAAATATCCCACACAAAATGGTCGCCGACACTAGAGCTAGTGAGTTTCAAGATGGCCGCCGCATGCATGCAATAGTCTCACACAAAATGGCTGCCGCCATAGATTGAGGCATAAATAGGACAAGCTGAGGCAAGTCTATATAGGGAAGTATAGGGGGAAACATATCATAGTATTAATAATGTATGTCCCTCACCCACCTATGTGGGAGTGGATTACATGCACAAACGCACATCTTAGCATGTGCGATTAGCAGAACCAGGAAGTGTGGTGATTACCACACACCAGAGGTTTAATTAATGAGGAGCATTAGTATAAAACAAAGTGAGCAATTGGCTGCAGATATTTGCCCTTGATAAAGTCCCTTTATGGGATGAAATGCATTGGGAGCATTACAGACTTTTATTTTCCTAACCTTGTATATGAAGCTGTGACTGCTACCTTGGTTCATAGTACATAGTTTTTAAAATGACCAATAAACAGTCATTTATATTGGAGCCTCTACATTATTGAAAGGTGCACCCTCAGACCCTATAGCCTACTCCCACTCACAGGCACGTTATCATCAGAGGACTCGTAGACAGATGACAGACCAGCAGCACCAGATTGGGTATTGACAGCGGTGAGGAGAAGGTTTGCATCAGGATCATGAGGAAGAAGCACACATTTAATTAGAACATCCAGCCTAAAGTTTTTGCCTACTGTTCCAGAATTATGTTTCATAAATATGGATTATAACACTGACATCTATATTCCTTTGGCATACTGAGGATATACTGAAGCCCCTGCATACAGTTATTGCCCAGGAGACCTGGATATTATCTCCTTCCCTCTCTCTAAGACTTATATTCACCGCTATTAACAAGATTCAGCCCCAAGTTTTTGCCCACCTGACACCAAGTAGACATACTAACTCTATCTGACTAATACAATATTCTATTCCCAATAACCTGGCAGTCTATTGAAGCTTGCTATACTATTTTATTCTCTATCCCATTTACCACAGAGCACTTCTCTCTATATTTTTATGGTTACTAAGTGGGATGTGTGTGCCACATAACTGCTCAGACCTCAGTTGCACAGACTGCATGTGTGTATTCCAATGAGCATACAATTCTGTGAATTATCAGCTCCACCATTTTGTGATTGACAGCAATCTCACTCTGTGAGAGTGCTGAATCTGAAGTTAACCACAGAGTATGAAGGCATACCATATCTGTATTGCACAAGGAACAGTGGTCGAAGTGGGAAATTTGAAGTGGGGGCATGGGGATGCACTCTGTGCGTGTGGCGCAGTAATGGGTATGGCCATGCATAATGAGGGGTGTGGCTATGTGTCATGAGGGGTGTGACAACTCAAAATGGGGGTGTGTGATGCATCCATCTCTCATTCCTTCCTTTAGTCTCTCACCATTTGCACCTGCACTGGGCCTGATTCATTACGGATTGCTATTGCGATTGCACACGCAGGATTGCTAATGTTTGCAATCACAAAGCCGTCGCCCAGCCAGCATAGAGTCGCCCACTACCGCTATCTCACATCTGTAATACCTTGCAGTCCTACATATACATTGGGAACATCGGCCCCTCACGCACAATTACAGCAGGTCTGACCTTACTCAGAAATTGCTAACCTCGTTGCACACAGTAAGTACTCTAGCTATGTATGCCGTCACAGTGGCTATACTATGTACGCCCGTTTTTTAAATGGACTAGCAATGCGGCGTTTCTCTGACCACCCCACCCCACCCCCCCGTCACCACCCCCAAACGCTGACTACCTGTCACTCACTCTGTGATTCCTTTTCCGAAGGTGCATGCACAGTATGCAAAAATCGGCTGTGTGCGTGCACTGTTGCGAGTCGTGCTGAATCAGGCCCACTGTACACTTTATCCGGTATAAAGCAATAATACATAATATCAGGCTGCAGCAAGTGCCACCTTACCGCTGCTTCTATCAGGAGTCAGGACTGATGGGGAAGAGCAGCACATCACCCAGCTGGAAGGAACTGCGCGCGAGGAGGCTTCGGCTACAGTCAGGGGCGGATCTAGACTTTTCTTTTAGGGGGGGCGGTTTCCGAATTAATCCTGACTTCTCTCCTCATATACACACATACATACATACACTGTGAAATCAAATAAAAAATGTCAACTAACTGTATACACTCACACAAACACTAACTTCAAAACAGTTGGCTGCAGGGGTTCCGGTGCTGTTGGCTGATCCAATTCCATCTTTTGCTGAACTCGGTCTGGAAGTTCTGTATTATTACTCCAGCGGCAGCACGTATATTCATCCAGGACTCTCATTCCAGATCCCCCAACCAAACAGAAATACCCCCCACTCTCCTATGTCCCATGTGCTCTCTCCTCCATGCTTTAGCTTTATCTTCTGCTCTTTCCTTAGCTGTCTGTTCTCTCCCAGCTTTCCCTCATTTTCCCTCTTATTGTTATATTTCCCCTCTCCACCCACACTCTCTCTGTTCTGTCTAATGCTCCCTCCTCACCTGTCCCCCCCCTCCCCTTTTCCCCCTGCAGTCCCTGTCTACCCTAAAACTGATTTCTAAATTCTGATTTAATGTACATAGAGTGGCAAAGCTGCTTTGGTCAACCACAACTGGTCCAGGACAGTGGCCAATCATTAGATCCTGCAGATGAGCCCCGGCCAATAAGATCAAGTTCAAAATGCAGACTCAATCTCATTGGACACTACTAGTCTGCCAGCTTCTAATTATTGGTCCTGTATCTATGACATAGCAACCGGCATTCCTGTCCGTGGGCTTAACAAGCTGCAGTTTGTGTGCAGGTGAGGACACCCTGTATGCTACTGTGTGTGAGTGTGTGACATATACTGTAGATGAGGAGTCCCAGTCTCCCAGCTGTCTTTCTTGTGGCTGCCCATCCTCCCCACACCTCCTCCGGTCCATCCTCACTCATTCTCTGTCCCGATTTACTCCTCCTCAAGCCTGCCCCACTACTCCACTGGCCTTCCAAACTCCACCTCTGATCCACCCATGCTCCACTTCTGGCCCGACACCACTGCGCCTCCGGCCCGCCGCCTGCCCCCAATTATGTGGCTGGGATAATAAATGTGCGATTGCGGGGTGGGGACCGGGGACACGTGCCTCCTACTCCTTGATTGGCGCCGCACATAACACAAGTTGTGCTGAAGGATGAGCCTTACCTCCAGTGCTCTGACCTGCAGCAGCTGTTTAGTGGTTTGTGTATAGGGGTGGCGATCGCCTTGATCGCGCCCCCCCTGGATCCGCCACTGGCTGCAGTGCATGGTGTAGTGGCCCCTGGGGGAGGTGGCGTCTGTCATCAACCAGCAGCTGCAATGCACGCTCTGGGGGTCTGGGAAAGTTAGCGGCTGGCCAGCGGCAGGGGGTTGCGGCTGTTTCCAGTCGTGGCTGCAGTGCACGTTACAAGGGCCGGAGAGTGATGGCTGTTACCGGCCGCAGCAGCAAGGTAGGGGGATGGCGCCCGTCATACTAAGAGATGGTCCTGTGCGGGGGATGGGAACCGGCGGGAGTGCAGGAGTACAGGAGCGGGTGGGCGGCAGTACACTGCCGGACTCCAGCATTTACAGTGACTGACACACTGCTCACGGGCTGTCACAGGAGGACAGCCCCTAAAGCCAGCCACAGTTGTGCGTTTGTGCAGCTGGCTTTAGGGGCTGTCCTCCTGTCTGTGACATCCTGTGAACATTGTGTCAGTGACTGATAGCAGCGGGCGGAGGCACGCGCCCTTTCCCTGCAGCTTGGAAAAAAACATTTTTTGCTTAGTGCTTGAAGTGCCGGTATATACCGGCACACTTCGAGCACTGGCAAGGAACACGTCCATTTTTTCATTGGATTGGTTTGGATTGAATTGCATTGCTGTTTGGCATGAGGATAAGTGGTGAGGGTGACACATTAGGAATAGGGGGATACAGTGATAAATTGGATTGGTATTCACTTTTGTATAGTTAGAATATTTATGGGGGTATCTGTAACATTTAATATGAGTAATATTTTATTTTATATTTATTATATGAACAGTTTATTACTCGATATAAGTGATACTTATTAGTTATCCGGATCAATATTTATTTATGAAATTAAAATGTATTTGTTCTTATGTATATTAACTCTTTCTTTGCTAAGTGTTGCATACAGTAGTGTGCTATACAGTATACAATGTAATGTTTATTCTTATTGTATCTATGTATTTATGTATCTCTGTCTTTACTGACAAATGTTTAATTATGTATCCTGTGTGTCAAGGTTATTAATTTGGCAGACTGGCAGACTGACTTCTTTTTATTATGAAGTGAAGGTTAAAAGTATGTTTTGTATTTCCAGGTCTATGTTGAGAACACTAGGTCTAAGTGTGTCTAATGTCATTATACATTTGGTTTCTGCTTTGTTTATTTTTCTATTCTGATCTCCTCCTCTCCAATTAGGTTCTATTTTTTCAATTGCTGTGAATGTGAGTTTACTTGGATCTTGGTTATATTGTTGTTTGAAGTGTTATGAGACTGTGCATCTCAAAACCATTAGTAATATTTATTCTGTGTTCTCCGATCCTCTAGTTTAATTGTCTAATTGTCTTGCCCACATATTGTTTTCTGCAAGGGCATTCTAATAAATAGATAATGCATTTTGTGTCACATGTCAGAAATTGTTGTATCTGAAAGGTTTTTTGTGTTACGTTAGAGGAGAATGTTGTCGCAGGTTTGGTTGTTTTGTTTCCCATGGTAAGACAATTTTTTCATTACCCACAATGGAAAAATCCTTCGGTCTTGCGTAAAGTGGTGATTAATGTTTGTTGACGTTTCTCTGGTTTAATATGATTGTCTATGAGTTGTTTTTTAATGTCTACAGTCGTACAGTTCCTTCTGATTGTCTAAAATTGTCTACAGTCGTACAGTTCCTTCTGATGCGGGTAAACTGACCCTATGGAATATTTTCAAGCCACTGTGGGTGATGCCCACTCATGGCCAGGATGAAACTATTCACGTCCACATTTTTGTAGTGAGTTTTTGTTTGTATCACCCATTCTTGTATGTGTATTCCAAGGTCTAAAAACTGGACAGCTGTTTTGCTATATTGCATGGTGAATTGTAGGTTTCTTTTATTATTATTAATTTGAGTAATTAAATATTTCAGGGTTTGTTTGCTTCCTTCCCAGATGAACAGGATGTCATGAACATAGCGTCTCCAGAGGACTAAGTTCGCCCCAAAGTCATTGTTGTTCCAAACCTCCTCATGTTCCCAGTGGCTCATGAAGAGGTTGGCATAACTTGGGTCAAACTTGGTCCCCATCGCTGTGCCTTGTTGCTGCAAGTAGAAGGTGTCCTCAAACCATACGTAGCTGTGGTTGAGAATTAATTTTATGGCTTGTAACAGAAATTAAGTTTGCCTTGGTTCCATGTTTTCGTCTTGGTCTAAGTAATATTTGATGCTGTTGATTCCTTGTGTATAATTAATAACTGTATATAATGAAGTAACATCACAGGTCACCAGCCATCTGTTGTCTTTCCAGGTTATCACATTCAGTGCTTGTATTGTTTGAGTTGTGTCTTTTAGATGTAAATAGTCTATGTACTGTAAAGATTGGCTGTGATGGAATCTATTCCTGAGATGATTGATTGTCCGGCTGGGATTTTATTGTCCTTGTGTATTTTTGGTAGTTGATAAAATACTGGGATGACCAGGTGTTTGTTGTGTATGAAGTCCATTTCTTGTCTGTTGATGATGCCTTCTTCAGCCCCCATGTTTAATATCTGAAGGAGTTCTTTGTAAAAGATTATGTTGTATCCTTCTTTAGTACCTTGTATGTTGATTGATTGCTTAGAATGCATGTGGCTTCTTCAATGTTTTTTTATTTATCCATGACTACAATCCCCCCCCCTTTGTCTGTTGATTTCACTATGATTTCTTTGTTGCATTGTAATTCCTATAATGCTGTAGCTTCTTGTTTATTGATGTTCTGAATTCCAGAGTTCCTCTGTGTTTTCAGCTGTTGTATATCGTCTGTGACCATTTTTTCAAATGTGGTGATGAACTCTCCTTTTATGTTCTGTGGGTAAAAGTTTGATTGTGGTTTGAGGTCAGTGTGTATATATTTACTTGGATTTTCCATTCTTGTACCTGTTGTTGAAATTGGATTTTTTTTTTTTAATTTTGAGTGTTAGTTTTCGAGTGAACTTAATACCTCAAATTTATTTACTGTCCAATACCTCATACGTCCTATTTCAAGGGTTGTTACTCTTCTCATAAAAAGGTGCTATTTCATAGCTGTCATTAAACCCCAGTGGAACCAGGGTTTTTAATTTGAAGATCCAGTACATCTCTCTTTTGATGGTTTGTTAGCCCAGTCACCTCCTCTCTACCCTAGTTTGACTTGTTCAATTGGTTTAAAAATTAAATCCTCTGGATTGGATTTATGTTGCAGTAAGGAATGTTTTGATACAGCATATCCCTCTAATTTGTTTCTGATCTTTCGTATGTGCTCCTGTATACGTAACTTTAGTGATCTTTTTGTCTTCCCAAGATATTTTGTACCACGGGTACTCTCTAGTAGGTGTATAATTGATATTAAGTTGCAATTCATATGTTACTTGATCTTATATTCTTTAGAGTTGTCCGAATTTGAAAAGGTTCTCGTGGGTGTAGGTGTTTACATACGTTGCATTTTCCACAATTATAACTTCCTGTGCATTTCAGTATAGGATGTTTACTTGGGACAGTGTTATCCCATATCATGCTTGAGGCTAGGGAGTCCTTCAGGCATCTAGCCTTTCTATAGACCACTGGAGGTCTTGGTGGAAGAATTTCTTTGAGGATTGGGTCCATTAATAAAATATGCCAGTGTTTTGTCAAGGTATTTTTTTATCATTCTCTCTTAATCATTGTAGGTGGTAATAAAGGGGATATATACTATGTATATATAGTAAATGTATACTGTATATACAGAGTATATAACCAGAAATGTCCTAAGTCATCCTGTCTCAAGTCATGTCAAATACGCAGAATATAAAACATGCTTTAAAGCTGCTGGTGTGTGTGCCAAGGTGCAAAGATGCAAGAGGGTCCACGCCATTCAATTTTCAGCTTATCCACTAGGTTGCTATTGCTCTGAAAATTAAACTACAGCAGTGTATACAATAGCATTCTGTGAATGCCGGACAATCACATCCAGTACAGACAGTAAACAGTCTCAGAGTCTTTATTTGATTAAATTGTTCTCATAATGGTCTGTGTCCTATGATATTTTTACTGACGTACCCGCTCATTGGTATAGTAGGGAGAATGCTGCACACACAGTGTACTGTATATGAGAAAATAAAACATTCAAATAAACAGGTTTTCAATATCATCAGATTGGTTATGTGATGAATGCGCACCGCAGTTTAGGAAAGGCAAACTCTGGTGGATGGAAAATAGTGATACACTTACCCGTTTCAGTATGTTTTGCTGCACCTGAGTACACTGGGTGTGGCAAGCCTGTCACACTGCTTTGTGTAGAGTGCAATAATGAGTTAGGACACATCTATATATGTGTGCTAAGTGTTATATACTGTACCTATACTAGATTATGCAGTTTTTACTGACTGTGTAACTTGTGTGATGCAGTCAGATCAGCAGTGCCCTCACTTCCTGTGTTGCTGCTGGAGCCATGAGGAGTGACTCACAGAGCTCCGCAAAGGTCCATGGGAGAATCTGCTGTTGCTGCTGGGCATTAGCAGCAGCTCTCCCCTCAGCAGTTTCACTCATGCTATACTATGAGCTTCTGCGCATGTACAGAAGATCTGAACACTGCCCAATTGGAGCTGAGCTCCGATAGTGGCAGTTATGAATTGGAAGGGCTGGCAGCAAAAATAATGGGGCCTGGTACACAAATGTTTCTGAGACCCTCCATCTATAGGTCCTCAGCAGGTACAGGCCAGTTTGAGAAGACTCCGTTATGGGATGAATCTGGATCCTGGCAATCAGATTCCTGATGGTCAAAATATCATCTCTGGAATCCTGATAGTCATCACAATACTGGCTCCAGAATCTCAATAGTGAGTTTTAGGGTTAGGGTTATGCATTAGTGGGATGATTAGGGTTAGGCAGCTGGAGAGGTGGGGTAGGAGTAGGGTTAGAATACTCAAAAAATACATCAGAATTTTGACTGTTTGGATTCTGACCATCGGAAAATCATACTCAACCCTTCCTTACCTATATGGTGGTTTCTGTGCAAAAGGGGACCTCTGAAGAAATGTATCCCTTCTGCCCAGATGGTGACTTAATTTGGCATTTACTAATCACGTAAGAGATAACATGGTCTGGAAGACAGCTGTTTGCAGGAATATAACCATGTCATCATCATATAACAGAAGTTCAGCTAGCTAGTACATAGTAACAGATATGTTGGGGCAGAGTGCAATGTGAACTTCCCTGATCAAACAATTTTATATTATTAAACTGTGTTTGCTAATTGTGTATACCATATACTTCTGAAATATGATTTCTTTATAATGGGTGCCTTAAGGAAGTCATGGATAATCTACAGCCACTTCCCCCCAGTTCTCTTCAACCTCATCCCCTTGTGTCTCTCCAGACTCATTCACATGTGTTTTTGCAGCTCCAGCCCCCTTCTGTCCCTCCAGCCTCACCCTACCTCTGGATCTCTCCAGCTCCAGCCCCTTTCTGTCTTTCCAAGCCCCCAATGTCTCCCAAGATCTAGATTCCCTGTGTCTCTCCAGCTCCCCAGTGTGTCTCCAGACCCCTTCTGTCTATCCAGCTCAGCTCCAGCTCCTTTTGTCTCTCAAGCTTCAGCCCCTTTCTGTCTCTCCAGCCCCCAATGTCTGCCCAGCTCCAGTCCCCATGTGTCTATCCAGCTCCAGCCCCCTCAATGTCTCTCAAGCTCCTGCATCATTGTGTCTCTCCAGCCCCTCAGTGTCTACCAAGCTCCATCACCCCAGTCTCTCTAGCTCCAGCCTCCTTGTGTCTCTCCAGACCCTCAGTGCCTCCTCAGCTCCAGCTTCCTTGTGTCTCTCCAACCATAGCTCCCTTCAGTCTTTCCAGCCCCCTTCTGTCTCTCCAGCTCCCAACATCTCTCTAGACCCCTTCTTTCTCTACAACTCCATTCCCCTTCTGTCTCTAAATCCCCCAGTCTTTCCAGCTCCTGCCGCTTCATGTCTTTCCAGACCCTCAGTGTCTCCTCAGCTCCATCCTCCTTGTGTCTCTCCAACTGTAGCTCCCTTCAGTCTCACCAGACCCTTCTGTCTCTCCAGATCCTAATGTCTCTCCAGACCCCTTCTTTCTTTACATCTCCATCCCCCTTATGTCTCTCCTATCCCAGTGTCTTTCTGTCCTACTTGTGTCTCTCCAGCCTACCAGTGACTCCTCTGCTCTAGCCTCCTTGTGTCTCTCCAGCTCCCTTTTATTTCTCCAGCTCCCCAGTGTCTCTCCAGCATCCTTCTGTCTCTCCAGCTCTCCAGTGTCATCCCAGCCTCCTTGTGTCTCTCCAGATTTAGTACCTACCTAACTCTAGCCTCCTTTTGTCTCAACAGCCTCCTTGTGTCTCTCCAGCTCCCTAGTGTCTCTCCAGCTCCAGTCCCCTTCTGTCTATCCAGCTTCCCAATATCTCAGCAGTGTCTTTCTGTCTCTCCAGCTCCCTAATGTTACTCCAGCCTCCTTGTGTCTCCACAGCTCCTGCTTTCTTCTGTCTTTCCAGCTCCAGCCTCCATGTGTCTCTCCAGCTCCAGCCCCCTTGTGTCTCTCCAACTCCCCAGTGGCTCTCCAGCTCCTTACAATCATCTGGCTCCAACTCACATAGTTTCCTTATTCTGCATGTTCCAGCTTCATGCTGTGGCTCCTCTCTGCTTCTGATGTCATTTGACCAGCACCACAATAAACTAAAAAACTGTATTGCACCAGCCGCTCGTGCCAGAAGGGTAAGACCAGTGACAGAGTTCCCTGGGCTCCCAAACATGCCCCTTTTGCCGAGTCTGTAAATCGTCCCAGCGTGGGTGGCAGCCAAGTGCTGTGACGGACCATTGAGGTGAGCATAAGGTGCAGCCCAGTGGGAACTATCACATGCTCCTGGTGGCCCAATCCTCCCCTGGAGCCTGCTACATACTGTACAGATGTGTCCACATACTCCTTTCGTAAAATCTAGCCATATGGCAAAATTTGTCATACCTCTGAATCAGTGAATTAGCCACGCCTTGGGATTTTTCTCAAAATTTGCTACTTTAATCTGCTACATTATACAAATACTTTTGCAGCAAAAAAAATTGGGATCTATGTAATTGCTACTCATTGTGGAGCATTTTAGCCATGCTGGCATCTCATGCTAAATGAAGCAGGATATCCAGATAGTGTGATGTTCCTCCTTCTCGTCCACTCAGTCCCGATGCTTCAGGTGGTGGTGTGTGGGATTTGAGGGTTACATTTACATATAGAGTATACACACACTAACACATACAGTATATACACATTGCACACATACATACACATATATACACAAAAACATATACACACACTAACACATACTGTATACACTGTCGAAGCCAGATAATTGGTTGAGACAGGATTGGTTTAAAATTAAATCTGCATGACGCCATTTTGCGAATAGCAATGAGACGCCATTTTGCAACTGGCCGCCCAGCACCATTTTAGTGAATCTCGCCCATTCTAAGTACATACGGCGATGCTATTATGTAGCATTGTGCGATTCTCACGCAATAGAAAGAAGTTAAAAGTCCTCATCATATAAATACCGACAGTCACTAAAACATATAAAATTATCAACCCTGCAAAACACGTACCATGGTGTACTCCACAAACATGTAGTCGCACAATGCTAACTAGCATCTTTTCTCAATTCCCCAATACCTACACACTGCACACTTACATAAAAAGGTTCCCTAGCATTAAAGTGTAATATTCAAGGTTTATTCAGTATTAGTAATGTTGTGAAATAAATGTTATTTGATATCTAAGGTTTAGTACATGGTAAGCAGACCGTGTTTGGTGTTGTACTGATCCACTGTGTCTTTGCAGATTTCTGGTATCATCAGTGAGAAGATCGCAACATGTGTCTGCAAACTATGGACCATAGAGAGTTAAACATTAAAATGTACTCTGTAATGTAGCCAGCTTAGATTTATTATGCAGCAGGAAACAGTACACAAAGAGCTGTTGGAGGCTGGATTGTGTCCATATGAACTGATCTATGAACTAAACTGTAACAGAAGAACCAGGAAAAAGAACCAATGGAATCATACCAAACTGTTCTATTGTATTGCCTATCTCTGTAAGAGTATATATGTGGGCTCTCTGAAACTAGATGCCCAGTCTTCTTGCTTTGCTGTTGACGGAGGTTTCTACTTTGATGCCGGGATCTGGGTCCAGAGTGCGTGCATATGTAATGACTGTACCTTGGGTCTGTATGATTTATTTGCGCTAATTGTATTTAGATCACAGTGTGTAACTATCTGTTTTTATGTTGAATAATAACTTTTTGTGCTTTGGAACCACAATCAAACTCTGAAAGTAATTATTTCTTGTGAGACTCATAACGCTAAACAGCGACAATTATTTTAGAGTGTATAGGTAGGTAGGAATCGATAGGTAGGAATCGATAGTTGGGGGCTCGCAGTGTGAATCATGCTACCGGTCACTTGGTAACACTCGGTCAGCGATCTCTCAGCAAAAGGGTGGAGGCGCCATAGCAGGAGAACGCATTGTGCCTTCGAAAATCTGCTACCACTTTGTTGCTGAGAGTCCGCTACCCATTATTGTGGCTTAGGGAGTGCTGACTAGAATCCAGGGACAAGGGAGGAAAAAGTTTGTTTTCCTTTATTGATAGAATTTTGTGTTAAAAAGGGGAAGTCGCACAATAGCGTAAGAGTAATAATAAGTTTTGTGTAGTAGTCGCATTGTGTATGCGTCTAGTCGAACAATAGCGTATACGGATTTCCTGTATTGCTGCCACGTGTTTTAAACAAAGTCGTTGAGATTGCATTGATAGATAGCAATGTTGTAAATATCTTGATCAGTGTTGCCATAGTCTGAGAAAACGTTTTCTGCACAGGAAAAGGGTGTGTAACAGTGAATATTTGTCGGTAGGGGTAACATGTTCCCTAGTTAAGGGTATCGTAGGACCCTTAAGTGTTAGGCACATGGTGTCGGCCTAGTGGCTGGGTAGTAGATACCGCAGTCTATACACATAAGCAGGTGTAGTTGTTGTCATTGTTGTAGTTTTGGCTCTCAGTGTGATTACAGTATTCAGTGATCAGTTAGGGTTATTTAAGCATTGTAATTGAATCGCACAGTTGTGGCTAAATTGTGATTGTGAACTGAGTAGAAGGTTGACAAAATCACTGAAAAGGGTAGGTGTTATTGGAATGCCTACATGCTAGCAGTTGAAAGGTAGTCAAAAAGGGATTAGGTGCGTGGAAGCAGCCTGGTTATTCTTCCATAGGTGTGTGTGTGTGCATCCTGTTAATATCATCCACAGGTAAAGTGAAAGTACCTTGACTTTCTTTCACCAGTCTAAATCTCTATTGAAAAGCTTAGGGTTCAACCAAAATGGGAGCCAAGCAAACGGTAGAGATGTTAGATGATGTGCTGCTGTTGGAAGCGCCGCTTGGGTCAGCACGGCATATTATGCATACTAAGGGGGTCATTCAGACCCGCTCGCGAGCAGCAGTATGCTCGCAAGCGGGTCAATGTTCCCCACCGCACATGCGCACGACGGAAGGAGCTCCATCGTGCGCATGCGTGAGACCCGGGGAGTGACAGGCTTTCCATCGCTCCGGGTCTCGCACCAAAGGGGGCGTGCTGTCGATGTTGATTGACAGCACGCCCCCTTTGGTGGGCGTGCCGGGGGCGTGCCTGCCAGATGGAGGCGTTCCCATGGGAACGGCTACCGTCTGAAGCCGGCCTCACTGACATCACTAGTGATGTCAGTGGGAGTGATTTTGGCTCTGATTGAGCCAAAATCACTCCAGGGCTTGTGGCAGGGAGACCCTACCGCAGGGTCTCCATCACAAGTCTGATGGTCGCGATGGTCAAGACCATCGCGACCATCTTTTTGGCCGCTCGCATATGCTGTGGGTGGTCACCCACAGCTATACGAGCGGCCAGGAGGCCGCTCCATTTTCATGGAGGAGGGCCCTAATTCAGAACGAGCGCTCTGGTCAGAGCGTCCGGCTCTGAATCAGGCCCTAAGTACAGTGCTTATGCAACTAGGTACTGTGATGTATGGTTTAAAATGACGATGAAGAGTGTTAGACCATTTCCCAGAATTGGCAGCTTTGAAAAGGAGGTATTGAACAATGTCCGAGATAGCATCTGTAGGATCTGTAGGTGGCACTAAAGAGCGTGCAAATTAGCGGAAGGTAAATCTGCTAATATCTACACTGACTCTAGGTACGCATTCAGGGTAGTACATGATTTCGGCGCTCTATTGCATCTGAGAAAATTTATGACAGCAGCAGGCACACCAATTGCACATTCCAGACATATAAAAGGACTATTGACAGCAATCCAATTGCCTAAGACAGTGGCAGTAATTAAGTGTAAAGCCCATACATGTGAGGATGATCCGGTGTCACTAGGCAACAACAGGGCAGACATAGCTGCAAAATGGGCAGCAGGGTTGAAAATGAATGTACCAACCGAATAAATGATGATATGCTGAAATTAATTGAGATGCAAAATTTGTGTTCCATTCAGGAAAAGGCAGTCTGGAAGTCCAAGGGATGTGGGCAAGAGTCTTCTGGACTCTGGAGAGATGGACAAGGTAAGCTAGTGGCTCCCAAGGCATACTACCCAAGCCTGGTTGAGGCAGCGCACGGTCTGACTCATTTGGGAAAGCAAATTGTGCAAATTGGTGCGAGCATACTGGTGTGCACCGGGTTTTTCTTCTCAAGCAGACAAGAGAGCAATATCCTGTCTGACCTGCTTGAGGAAAAATATTGGGAAAACGATCCCTACCGAACCATCCCACATTCCTCTGACTGACGGACCTTTTCAGGTAATACAAATTGATTTCATCCAATTACCACCCTGCAGGAATCTCAAGTATGTATTAGTGTGCACTGATGTGTTTTCCAATTGGGTTGAGGCATACCCAGCTGCCACTAATACTGCTGCATTTACTGCCAAGACAATTATTCAGGAGTTTATATGCAGATACTGTATCCCTAGAATTATTGAGAGTGATAGGGGTACTCATTTCACAGGTGATGTTTTCCAAAATATGTGTAAGATGGTGGGTATTACTAGTCGACCGCAAGCCAGTGCCAAGGTAGAGAGGATGAACGGGACTATTACAAACAAATTAAGTAAAATCATGTCGGAACCTGGACTGGGTTGGCCAGAAGCACTACCACTTGTCCTTCATAGTATCAGGACAACTCCTAGACCCCCTCTCAATCTGTCCCCCTTTGAAATACTGTTTGGTAGACAACCTCATTTGATTATAAGTCCACAGGAAGATTTGAAAGGTAACTGTAAGGTATCTTATAGCAATGAGTAAACAGTTAAAACAGCAACAGCTGAAACTGAAATTGTTGTCACATGATATAACAGAAACAAACTGTCATGATGTTGCCTGATCAGTGGGAAGGTCCATATCAGGTGTCGCTGATGAGCACAACTTCATTGAAGGTGGCAGAGAGAGATACCTGGGTCCATTCCACTCACTGTAAGAAAGTCAACCAACATGTGGAGAAACAAGGCAGATTCAAAACAGATAACGGAGACCTGTCAATTGCGAGTCTGTTCCAGGAAGGTTAAATGTTACAGTGAGATACCTGAGCTAAAGAAATTTGTAGATCAGTGTTTACAGCAATGGATTAGTCTGCTGTGGTTATCTTTGTGTTTTCTCACAGAGTCCTCATTATCTTGGGTTGTTTTGGGATCTCTGGTTTCTGTGACGAGGACAGAGGAAGGAGAGGAGAACTGATGGTTATATAAATGGAGTGGAGTCAGGAGAAGGAGCAATACAGTCACAAGGGCAGTATCTGACCAAACCCAGTACAGTCATTGTTAAGAGATCTGCTATTCTGGATACTTAGAGACAGTGTGAAGGTCTATCATCTGAGGACTATTGTATGTCTGAATTCTGTGGGTCCATAGTCAATGAGAGATGCATCCAACAGTGCCAACCTAAGTATAACCAGTATTGGGGTGGGTATCCTTTAGAGGATTATCATACCATGGTGGGCAAAATTTTAAACCAAACCAACTGTTGGGTGTGCTCTCAAGTGCCCCAAGGACAGCATAATGTAGGATTAGTGCCATTCCCATTAAATTTCTCTGAAATTTTAGAATTACAATAGGGGAAGACACTGGATGGAATATTTCTTAACACCAAACCACCCCATTTTAAACTCCACCAGTACCAGGTAGATAAAACACTCTTTTGTTTAAACATCACCATCTCCAATGAACCAGGAAGTTGGGAGGTGACCGGGAATAACCAGATGATGACCTTCTCACTAAGAGCTGATCGTGACCCTATGAATTATGAACTGTTACGCACAATTAGGTCAGGTGGAAGACACTTCCGGTATAAATATACACTAAGTAACACCAAAGAAATGGTTGGCAGAATACCAGAAGGGTACTGTGTTAGGGTGTATTAGCATGTATTAGCCAGATGGGAGAACCTGAGATTGGATTGTTTGTGAGGGAAATGTGTTGGATGATCATGATGCATTCTATTCCCTATGTTCTCCTGGATGATGTATATTTTATATGTGGAAGAAAAGCATATAAGTGGCTCTCTCTGAGTTCCGAAGGTTTGTGTTATTTGGGAAGAGTACTTCCAGAGCTTATGACCCTTACACATGGTGAAATGCTTGGTATTCATAAAAACACACCATCACCATATCTTCACACACAGTATGAACACAGAGACAAAAGAAATATGATACCTGGTGACGTGCATAAAGCCACACAGTTAATTAGTGAGACAACTGGCTTTCAAGTTTTGGTAGCATTGGATCCCACCAGGATCGCTCAGGGTACACTAAATTTTAGATATATCCAAGATCCTACTAAAGTAATAGATAATATCACTGAGATATATGATGACACATTCCGGTACACAGGTAAGGAGTTACAGGACTACAAGAAAGAACTGGTGCAACACAGATTAGTCTTAAATTACTTAACAGCTGTCACTGGAGCGTATTGCGTAACTTTGGCCACCCAGTTTGGAGTAAAATGTTGCACTTACATTTCAAATGATACAATTGACCCCAAGGAGGTGATAGACTGGAAAATGGATGAAATTCTGCAGCTGAAATGGGAATTTCAGAAGAACCATAATGTTTCAGTGGCTGAAGTAGAGGAGAAGGTAGAGGAATGGGTTTCATGGTTGAACCCAGTGAAATGGTTCTCAGGTCTAGGAGAGTGGGTCCAGGAAATGATTGCGAGTATAGGTAAACTCCTGATCCTCATACTGGTTGTCATCATAGTAATTGTCTTATGTGTCAGGTGTGTTCCTACTGTGTTGAAATGTGGAAAATGTATAGATAAGGTAAACGAAATAATGAAATTATGATGGTGGTCAGTGGTAACAATATGAATACTGAGGTAAATGTAGGACTGCATTACAACCCTGAACTTGAAGGTACCATCATATGATGTATAAGATTTAGACATGCATGAAATGTGTTATTAAAATGTTATTTTAAAACATCTTAAATAATGTAAGTCCCTATTTCCCTTCAATACTTCCTTTATAGGATTAGTGCATCTCCACACCATTCCCCTGATCTCCCAAGATCCACAGTGTGCGTATAAGGGTAGTTTTATGTCCCCTCCTAGAGACACATTATTGATGGTTTAAGAACCACCTTGTGCCATCCCATAATATAACATTAAATAATATGTCATACTGTAAGCCTAAATTAATTTTAAAATCAAAAGTATGATAGCATGTTGTTTGCTATCAAAGGGTGGACTGTCGAAGCCAGATAATTGGCTGAGACAGGATAGGTTTAAAATTAAATCTGCATGATGCCATTTTGCGACTAGCCGCCCAGCGCCATTTTAGTGAATCTCGCCCATTATAAGTATATACGGCGATGCTATTATTTAGCGTTGTGCGATTCCCACACAATAGAAAGAAGTTAAAAGTCCTCATCATATAAATACCGACAGTCACTAAAACATATAAAATGATCAACCCTGCAAAACACGTACCATGGTGTACTCCACAAACACGTAGTCACACAACGCTAACTAGCATCTTTTCTCAATTCCCCAATACTTACACACTGCACACTTACATAAAAGGTTCCCTAGCATTAAAGTGTAGTATTCAAGGTTTATTCAGTATTAGTAATGTTGTGAAATAAATGTTATTTGATATCTAAGGTTTAGTACATGGTAAGCAAACCGTGGTTTGGTGTTGTACTAATCCACTGTGTCTTTGCAGATTTCCGGTATCATCGGTGAGAAGATCACAACATGTGTCTGCAAACTATGGATCATAGAGAGTTAAACGTTAAAATGTACTCTGTAATGTAGCCAGCTTAGATTTATTATGCAGCCGGAAACAGGACACAAAGAGCTGTTGGAGGCTGGATTGTGTCTATACGAACTGACCTATGAACTATACTGTAACAGAAGAACCAATGGAATCATACCAAACTGTTCTATTGTATTGCCTATCTCTATAAGAGTATATATGTGGGCTCTCTGAAACTAGATGCCCAGTCTTCTTGCTTTGCTGTTGACGGAGGTTTCTACTTTGATGCCGGGATCTGGGTCCAGAGCGCGTGCGTATGTAACGACTGTACCTTGGGTCTGCAAGATTTATTTGCGCTAATTGTATTTAGATCACAGCATGTAACTATCTGTTTTTATGTTGAATAATAACTTTTTGTGCTTTGGAACCACAATCAAAGTCTGAAAACAATTATTTCTTGTGCGACTCATGACGCTAAACAGCGACAATTATGTTAGAGTGTATAGATAGGTAGGAATCAATAGGTAGGAATCGATAACAATAACACATACACATAAATACACACTAACATCCGCGGAACAAGTCTTCAACAATTCTCCACTACACCAGAGTATAAATACCCTGGCTCCTTCGACAACTATTAAAGAGCCTTTGACAGGATGACGATATTGAAGGACTTTATTCTCCTTCCACTGCTGGAAAAAAATTCAATGTGCAGTCACTGTCACGTACGTCATTGCTCTAAGGATTGTAAGACAAAGACCAAGTTCTCCAAAAGCTATTAGCATGTGCCCCATATACAATGATCATATGATAGTGCTATGTTGAGATTCTGCCAAAGAAAACAGGATTTTGAATTTGGACCAAATGTCATGTCAAAAACATATGTACAATTTCATTATTATTACAATAATATTTGTGTTGCTTTTCTCTGATGTCCTAATCAAAAGAAAGTTTATTTATTTTATTTACTGTAGATTTTTTTTTTGGGGGGGAGGGGCAACCGACTAAAGGTTAGGTGGAAACCCCTTTAGAAACATTTAGCACAAGTACTGTTAATAAAGTGAGACAGTTCAAACAATAGAAATAAACAACTGATGTATGTAATAAGGCTTTAGATTAAACAAACTTTATTTACCCAACTTGCTTAGCTGTGCACACAAGACTTCTTGTCATTGAAATGTAAAATGCTTTGTATTTAGTCTATCCAAGTGTAAAATGTTTAAAAGCAGAGATTACTTATCAGAAGAGAACAAGGGGCCCAATGAAAAGGTGGACGCAGTGTTGTGTTAGAAAAGCTGAGCGATTATTTGCTACTGCGCAAGGTCTGTGTTGTGAATGAAGGGCCTGATTCAGGTACACATTGGGGGCGGAGCCGGGGTGGGGTAGCGCGATCGAGTCGTCTTCACAATGACATTATTTTCGGCATTGTGAAGCAGGGGGCGGGGCCATGATGACAAACTTCAGTGCGAATCACGTCACTGCCCCCCCCACTTCAGGGATTTCTAGTTTATTCTGGGGGGGAGGTCGAGAGGGTTGGTGGATGCAGGGATTCTTGCCTGCCTTTCCGGGGGGACAGGACCGGCATCAGATATTTGGGAGGCTCTCGGCCAAATCGGGAGAGTAGGCAACAGGGCCAGATTTCCAGCTATAAAACATAGGCACTTGCCTAGGGCCCGGCGGGAGTCAAGGGGCCCGTGGATGGGCCCTTTTGCCCGAAAAAATCTGCCTGATCACAGTGCTCCCAGAGGAGCAGTGCGCGAGTACCACGTGATGTCATGATGTCACATGGTCCCGCCTCCACTCCCAGAGAGTCCCGCGCCGCTGTCTGCATGGTGCACTCTTGAGGAGTGTATGTGCAGGCAGCAGACTGTTAGTGTGCCACTGCCGCCTGCCATCACCGGGTCCCTCCCAGCTGATCCAACTAGCACCGCCACTGCCCCCCCAGCAGCCACTCTGTCAGGCCCACTGACGCCCACCAGCAGCAGCAAGGCCAGCCAGGTAAGGACCAGATAGGTGTCAATAGGGCAAGATACACATGCATGTCATGTACACGCTATATATTAGATACACATTCATAATATATATATATATATATATATATCTATCTCAAATCTATCTACATCTCTCTATCTTATTGGGATTAATCAATATCACCCATTGCTCTGTTGTGTGTGTGTGTGTGTGTGTGTGTGTGTGTGTGTGTGTGTGTGTGTGTGTGTGTGTGTGTGTGTGTGTGTGTGTGTGTGTGTGTGTGTGTGTATGTATGTATGTGTGTGTGTATATATATATATATATATATATATATATATATTCATCCAGCCACATTGTAAAAACTGCACATATCCAGTGGGTGTCACTAGGTAAAGACTTGACCTAGTGATACGTACTGGGTATATGCACAGTTTTTACAATGTCACATATATATATATACACACACTCACACACAACAGAATAATGGGGGAAATGGATTATTCACCTTGATGTCACTAGATGAATATATAATATATATTAGGGGTGAGCAGATTCGGTTCTACTCGGTTCCGTTCGGTTTTAAAAACCGAATCTTATTGGCTATCCAAAACTCATGACAGCTGATACCCAATAAGATTCGGTTTTTAAATCCGAACGGAACCGAGTAGAACCGAATCCGCTCACCCCTAATATATATATATATATATATATGTATATATATATACTCTTGTAAATAAGTGGCACTCCCAGTCTTTCAATATAAACGAGTGTTTACTGCATCAGTACATCAACGTTTCGGGGCCATCCCCCTTCATCCTGATGAAGGGGGATGGCCCCGAAACGTTGATGTACTGAAGCAGTAAACACTCGTTTATATTGAAAGACTGGGAGTGCCACTTATTTACAAGAGAATATTGGAGGGGTTTACACCCCAGGGTGAGCACCCCAGCGGGACATTTATTACAGCTCAGAACATTTTTGAGTGCCGGTGATAAAATATATGTATATATATATATATATATATATATATATATACACACACACACACACAAAATGAAGGCACTACTCCATCAATTCAGCTTTTTCATGCAGTGTTATTTTAATCTTCACCACCCAGTAAAAAAAAACAACAATGCTGTATACTACGTCCAGCTATCAACAGTTCATATATACTTCATAGTACTTATATTGTCATCGCGTCTGCGAGCCATGCTGCTGATGTGGTGACAACTTGTTGGATGTCTAGAATGGCCCCGAGTTGGAGCGAAGTCGACAGACGCGATGACAATATAAGTACTATAAAGTATATATGAGCTGTCACTTGTCTATGATAGCTGGACGTAGTATACAGCATTGGTGTTTTTTTCACTGGGTGGTGAAGATTAAAATAACACTGCATGAAAAAGCTGATGGAGCAGTGCCTTAATTTTTTCGGATATATCTAAAGTTGTACTATGAACTGGTACATCTATTGAAGAGCACCCCAGGGATCGGAGGGGGGCTCCTAACTTGTATCTTGCCTAGGGCCCCATGAGGTCTAAATCCGGCTCTGGTAGGCAAGCCTGATATACTTCCACCTCTGAACCAGGCCGTATATCTGTAGATTTGTTTACTTAATTATATTTAAAAGACTATCAAAGAAATACACACTATAATGCACATAAATATGTAACTGTAAGAAAGTACTGTATAGCATGAATTAAGCCAACAATATTTAATTTTACCTTGTAACAATATTTAATCATTCACAAAACAGCTAAATCGCAGCTGGTTTCTTTACACCATGAAAAATGTGGCTAAATACAGGGACCTTTAGAAACTTTATATTTTTTTAAACCCTTTCATTTATTTTAAAACCCAGGTATTTATACATATAGTACACACATATTCTACTGCTCTTTACAGAGAGTATTTCAGTCACTGCCCCACTAGAGCTTACAATCTATATGCCCTATCACATAGACACACATGAACACTAGGGTTAATTGTTTTGTTATAGAAGGTATATATACAGTTCCATAACCCAAAACTAGAATCACGCGTGAACAGAAGAGCAAAGGTGGACCAATATCGCTGTGCTCTGCCCAACCACTGTACGTGCAACAGCAGTAGTTCTGCCGCTGGTTATTCATATCGGCAGATCCTATAGTAGATAAAGGCAGGGCCACCATCAGGGGAGGTTATAGTCAATACTAATGTATGAGGCTGGGCTTAAAAGGGGGGCCCACAGCACGCAGGTGATGCCGCCTGCTGACTGCTTCTTAGTCCCAGGGTCCCAGCAGCAATGGGTGATGAGACAGCGCAGAGCACTCTCAAACAATTCAAATGTAAAGAGAATGCCAGAAATCATCATTTCACATTTATGTAGCTCTGCTTGGGAACTTCACCCCTTACTGTTTCCAGGGCACATAGAGATAAATCATCTAGGTCCTCTTAGGGAGAGAGTGGTGACTAACCAGCGAGTGTAGTGTTTTGTAGTTTGGCTGTAATGGATACTATGCAGAAGATTTCTGGCTGCAGATAGACTGGCTGGTTTAAAAAAAAAAAAAAAAGATGCCGAATGTCTGATCTCCAAATCAGAAAGCGAGAAATACTGATTAAAAAGAATCATTAACATGCATTCATTACACTGTTCACAAATACGTTGCTAATGAGGCTCTTTGCTGTGTGAAAAAGTACAGCCCTTAGCCCTTCTCTGCGTGCATGTTTTGTGCCGTCAGGAAAGTTTTCCTTTACAGTTCAAGCGTAGAGGTAGTTTCACCATCTGCTGCCTGCACATCATTAAGCATTAGTATCCTTACAGACAGCTGTTAGCCAACAGGGAGACAAAAGAAAGACATCTTCCTAAACTAAGAAGGGACATAGGCTGAAAGGTCATATCCCAAAAGCCTTTGCTCAACATTTCAGATAGACTAGCTTAACAGGTATTGAGAGGTGGCTGCAATTAAACTGCAATGAAATAATACAGGGGACGGGATAATACATCATGCAATTAGTAAAGAAATTTCTTTGTAGTTTATAGAATGAATGGGAATAAGGAGAGGGCAATGGCCTATTATCTCTTTTTATAATAAAGATGCTGTGAATAATCCGATCTCTAGGTCTTCTCCACACTCATATCTAAAAACCTGTGATAGATTGACAGACAGACAGAAAAAAATCTAATGATTAACTGAAAGGGGCAGATGTACTAAGCTCTGGAAAGTGATGCATTGGAGAGTAATAAACGACCAACCAGTCAGCTCCTAACTGTCATTTTTCAAGCACAGCCTGTAACATAGCAGTTAGGAGCTTAGTGTCTGGTAGTTTATCAATTTCCAGAGCTTACTACATCTCCCTCAAAGGGAGAAAACTTGTAACACTGATTAAGGATTAAAATAAGAACTGTACTTATAAACCTTTGTAATATTTATAAATGTACAATTTATGAGGTAAAATATATGTATGTATAGTCACAATTCATGATATATGTATTTAATGTATTAACATATCAAATTATGTGGTACTTTTTTATCTCTGTGGTGAGGATGTGCTACAGTGTGTTGGATGCACTGGAGGAAAAGGGGCAGAGTAATATAGGTGGGAGTGAATTGGTTCCTGTCAGGAAAAGAGGATCCGGTGAGAGGGAGGATATATAACAGCTGTTAGCAGCAGCTGACAGGCAGTCTGCTGATCCCTCCCTAACAGTGCCTGCCCTCCTGTGACCCGGGCAGCCAGTGAGCGGTGATGAGCTGTGGGCGCAGTGGGGGAGAGCCAGAGAGGGAGCTGAGCTGGGGCAGTGGTACTCACCCTGCCATGCCGGTGGCATTGCGGGAAGTGGTCCAGGTGGTGGAGAGAATCAGAGGGACCCGCACTGGTTGGGGCATTCCCTGGTGGGAGGAGGCGGCTGGCTCAGACTGGAGGCCAATGGTGGAACGGAGACTGCAGGCGTCATGGAGCAGGTGGCTACAGCCTGACCGGAGGTGGGGCCTGCAGTAGCCGTAAGCAGCAGAGAGGTGCCAGTGAAGTTCAGGAGGCAGAGCGGTGGCTGGGATCCAAATCGGACAGGGCAGCAGCAGCACTGTGCTGGAGTGAGAAGCTGCTGCTCTTACACTCAGTAGGAAGCCCAAGCCTTCATCTAAGTCCCCAGACACAAGCAGATAGGTGGACTAGTCTGTACAAGGAGGGGGCACATGCAGCAGAAGTGCCATCTGGCAAAAGTGTGTCCTGTAGCAGTGAGTAACCGTGAAACAATCCACTCCCACAGATGCACTCTCAGTTTCCATATTAATACAGCTCAGTACAGTATACTGTACCTATCTCAACTATATGAGCACCAGTTAGGATGTATGGAGGGGTATAGGGATGTCCACCCCTTTCCAATAGTAGAAACTAAGCCAAAACTACTACAGTTTCTAGTGGATTATTTTTTAGACTACTACAGTTGCGCAGTTATGTGGTATTACATAATAATAGAGAGGAATATAGAAGACACATGGCTCATTAAAAAGAACTAAGGTAACCACTTCTAGAAATTCTCTGCTATAGGAGGAAATCGGGAGAGTGAAGCAAGTAGCATTAACCCGGTTTATGGATATTTAAGGACTGAGATCAGTTATCTATCACAACAGTATCTAAATGTACAGAGTGGAAAAGACTGCAACTTCTGTCAGAGTAATTGCAGCTCTATTGGATACAAATCTAAGACAGAAACAAACCATAAATTACTGGAATATAACATTAGCCTTACTTAGGAAGAAATTCCATATAGTATCTATAGCACTGGCTCCCACTCCTACAAGACATTCATTTAATTTGTTAACTGATGATCTAATGTTAGATTTGTTTTGTATAGCCCTTTGTCAGCATTATATAGAGGAACGGAGATAGTGGAAACATGGATACACTGACAGGGCTCATAGTAGGTACCCTGGAGCAGTATATTGACTTGGATACTAAATGTTTTATTGCAGAAACAACGACACTCAACTTACACAGCTTCAGTAAACTTTGGGACTAGTGAGACAGACTCTTTATTCTTAGTGTATTACCTTTTCAGAAGGGGGATTACGGTATCATATAATCCTGTTATGTAATTTCTATTGTATGCTATGTATTTAAGAATGTAGCAAGGTAAAATGTAACTCTGTGGGTCTAAGCTTCCCACTATAAATGTGTTTATCAAAAGAAACCTAATACCCGGGTATATGGTAATGCAGGCAATTATTAATGGTTATAGTTTGTATATGCTTTAAGTATGGTAGACATTTATATTAAACTTCAAGTCTACTTAACTGGATTACTCAATTTATTATTACATTGTTCTAATATTTGCATAATTGCATTTTCCTAAGTAGGCCCACACTATATACCAGTACTTGGGTGGAGGCTCTGATAATAATATATGTACCACTTATAGGGAGGAAATAGGTGGGTACATTAGACTAGTGAAATGGGAGTTAGTAATCTGGTGTCCCTTTGGAGGGTAAAGGGGGGTTACATTTGGAGGCACTGCTGAGAAGCGAGGTATAAACTCAGTTGCAAATATAGCATGGTAGCCAATATGGCTCAATTTGTGAATGAGGGGACCTGGGAAGGCAGGTGGATGGAGTTGAGTATTATATGGGGATCTTACAGACCCTATCGAGATAAAGGAAGAAGATGCAGGGTGAAGAATTAGAGTAATTGATGTACCAGCAGAGCACCCCTCTGTGGTTACAGGTGAGGACAAAGAACTTTAAACCTCAGGGAAAATGTGAGTGTCATAGAGGAGTTATGGGGACTGGCTATAGCATGGTATGGGAGAGTATAAGTAGAGATGACCAGTATTTATATTGAGAGACGGAGATAGCCATGCTCTCATAGAGAGTAGGTGAATATGGGGAAGTAGTCATGACCGGTATATAAATATAGTGAGAGACAGATGGGCTAAATAAAGAGTATATCGACAAGAGTAGAATGAAGCAATTGCTGAGGGGTGCTCTAACATCAGACCCTGTAGCCCAAAAAATTAGGTGTTCAGAGATACGGAAACCACCTCCATCATTTAATGAATTAATGAAAGATGTCAAGCAAGAGGAAACTATGATAGAATTGCGAGAAAACACTGTAAAAAAAGTAAAAGTGGTGGTACCCGCCGTAGAGCCCACGTCCATTGAGGAAAAAATACTTAAATTGATGGAAGAACAGAATGCAAAAATAGATAAGTTCATAGCTTCGTAAAGTGCAAATCCAACATGGTGAGGTGTGAATGCTTCTACCACTTCAAGTAGAGGAATGGGCAGAGGAGTCCGGCCTATAAATAGGGGGTGCTATAGGTGCAGGAGAAGGGGACATATGTCATATGAATGCACCCAGAGTGTTGTACCTGATGACAATATTCATTCACATACTGAACAGAACAGAGATAACAGGGAGCCGGGAAATAGACGGGGGAGGTCTGTGACCCCCTCACAGGCCCCCTAGAAATCAGTGTGAACAGTTGGTGGAATGGCGCTCCACCAGAAGGTTTGTTGGGACCCACCCCTATTGTGTCTGCAAAGGTTAATGGAAGCCCATGTGATGTACTATTGGATAGCGGCTCACAAGTGTCCATAATATTTGAGTCCTGGTATCGTGAACATTTGTCTGAAACTTCCATACAACCTTTAACCGGACTAGTCATCTGGGGGTTAAGCACTGAAAATACCCTTATTTAGGATATGTACAAGTAATATTAGAAGTAACAAGTGCTAATGGCGAAGAAGTTCAGATACCTTTTATCGCTTTAATTTGCCTGGAAACTCCTGGAGGGAGGAGTGAACTTCCCATTATCATTGTGACTAACACAAACATATATCACATGCTCGCTGAATGGTGTCAAGAAAATGAGAGGACCCCTCCAGTTTGCACATGGAATGTTTAGACAGGGGTGGGAGGTGTAGGACATGGAGAGAGTGGGTTTGCTGAGTGTTTCCGCAATAGCGACATATCCATACAAGATATGGAATATTTAAAACATGAATTAGAAAGAAGAAAATCAGTTTACTTTTTAGGGGAATGGGCCTTGGGAGTAGCCAAAGGAGCAGAATATAAGATTAATTTGATGGATGAAACACCATTCTGGGAACGTTCCCGCACAATACCACCTGCTGATTTCAATGACGTTAGATTACACTTAAAGGGATTGCTTGAGAACCAGATAATCATAGAGTCTCGCAGTCCTTATGTGTCTCCAATACTGATCGCACGGAAGAAAAATGAAGATGAAAAGTGATGTGCGTATGTGCATTGAATATAGGACACTGAATCAGGGAACCGTACCAGATTAATATGCAGTGCCTAGAATTGACAAAGCCCTAGATTGTTTACAGGTTAGTGCGTGGTTCTCTGTGTTAGACCTAAGAAGTGGTTTTTACCAAATATCAATGAGTTCAAAAGACCAGGAGAAAACTGCATTCATATGCCCCCTGGGATTTTCTGAATTTTTGATGCCCCAGGGTAGTAAAGGAGCTCCAGCCACTTTCAAAAGTATAATGGATCAGATCATTTGAGACATGAACTATAGAGAGGCCATCGTTTATTTGGATGATATAATCATATTTGGGAACACGCTTGAAGAACACGTTATTGAAAGTTCTGGATCATTTAGAAGAAGAGTGATTGAAATTATCCCTAGATAAGTGTCTACTGTGTCAAGAGTCGGTGAAATATTTGGGTCACATTGTTAGCCGGCAAGGGATAGCCACGGACCCATCAAAAGTTGAAGCTGTAAATAATTGGCCAACACCCACCAAGCTTAAAGAGTTACATTCTTTTTTAGGATCTTGCGGTTACTACGGTCGATTTGTGCCTAACTACTCCAAAATCGCCAAACCTATGACTGATTTGAATAAAGAGTACCCACCTACAGGAAAGTCTGGAATTAAACCCATGAGAGAGACTAAAACATATCACAAGCCTAATGAATCCTTTGCAAATAGATGGACTCAAGAATGCGAGAATGCATTTGTGGAGCTTAAGACCTGTTTAACAAATGCGCCAGTATTGGCATACGCCAACCCTGAATTACCATATACTTTGCATACGGATGCTTCCCAAGAAGGAATTGGGGGAGTATTGTATCAGACTCAGCAAGATCAGTTAAGGCCAGTGTCTTTTGTGAGTCGAGGATTGTAATCCAGCAAGCGAAAGTACCACATAAATTAATATGTTAATACATTAAATACATATATCATGATTTGTGATTATACATATATATATTTTACCTCATAACTTGTACATTTATAACTATTACATAGATTTATAAGTACAGTTCTTATTTAAACCCTTAACCAGGGTTACACACTCCCCCTGATAATCTGTGAATGATACAGGATTATCGTCCAGATTATCTCTCAATCAATTCTCTTTTGGCCACTGCCATTACTACCGGGGGATTCTTCCTCTCTTTTTTTACTGTCACTTTTGTGACTTCCTCTAACCACTATCCTCTCACTCTTTTATTGTGTCTCCGCATTTCCACTTATTTTTAGAGAAGCAGAACTCCATTCTGCTCCCCCTACCTTTCCCTTACTCCTAAGAGTGGACCCACATGGCTCCCGGCTATAATCTACTCCTCCGACTCTCTGTGAAAACATGGCTACATCCGTCTCTCACTATATTTATATACCAGTCATGACTACTTCCCCATATTCTCCTACTTTCTATGAGAGCACAGCTATCTCCGTCTCTCAATATAAATACCGGTCATCTCTACTCCTACTCTCCCATACCATGCTATAGCCAGTCCCCATAACTCCTCTACGACACTCACATTTTCCCTGAGGATTAAAGTCCCTTGTCCTCACCTGTAAACACAGAGGGGTACTCTGCTGGTACAGGATTGGACATCAATTACTCTAATTCTTCACCCTGCATCTTCTTCCTTTATCTCGATAGGGTCTGTAAGATCCCCATATAATACTCAACTCCATCCACCTGCCTTCCCAGGTCCCCTCATTCACAAATTGAGCCATATTGGCTACCATGCTATATTTGCAACTGAGTTTATACCTCGCTTCTCAGCAGTGCCTCCAAATGTAACCCCCCTTTACCCTCCAAAGGGACACCAGATTACTAACTCCCATTTCACTAGTCTAATGTACCCACCTATTTCCTCCCTATAAGTGGTACATATATTATTATCAGAGCCTCCACCCAAGTACTAGTATTATAGTGTGGGCCTACTTGTGAAAACGCTATTATGCAAATATTAGAACAATGTAATAATAAATTGAGTAATCCAGTTAAGTAGACTTGAAGTTTAATATAAATGTCTACCATACTTAAAACATATACAAACTATAACCATTAATAATTGCCTGCATTACCATATACCTGGGTATTAGGTTCCTTTGATAAACACATTTATAGTGGGAAGCTTAGACCCACAGAGTTACATTTTACCTTGCTACATTCTTAAATACATAGCATACAATAGAAATTACATAGCAGGTACATAGGTTTGAGGATTATATGATACCCTAATCCCCCTTCTGAAAAGGTAATACACTAAGATTAAAGAGTCTATCTCACTAGTCCAAAAGTTTACTGAATACATTTCTGGTACACTACACACCCAAGCTAATTTAAGTTTGCCTGGGAAAACCTATAGACTGAGTGTGTAGTGTACCAGAAATTTATTATGAGTAATTGCTTATACTTCAGAACGATCATACTTAATTTACCACCTTGTTCTTTTTTCCTTCACAGATGACTGTGGTGCCTTAATTCTACCAGAATTATAATCTACGGTCATCACAGGGACCAGATTAGAGTCTCTTATAACTGTGGAACAACTGAATGTATGTCCTGAGGATAATTATACTCCTGGCTATATTACTCCTCTTTACTGATGCAATGAGACATAAGTGGGTGTGAAGAATAAATTACTCACTATCCCTGCAGTGCTGCTGATATAGTAATAGCATCTCCTTCAATCCCCAGACACCGCTATACTTGGAGCTGCTGCTGCAGTCCTCTAATATACAAAAGCCCCTCCTCCTGCTCTTATTGGCTACTGCCCGATCTCCTGTGACCGGCCTGTAGTGAGCATTTATTACCGCTTCCGCCACCTTGCTTATGCGGCTAATAGTTGTGTGAGGTCCTCCTGGCCCTCCCCCTTCTTCCGGAGCCGTACCTCACCAGCCCACCTTCCGCTGATGCTGCGGGCGGCCCCTGGCTCAGACACAGAAGCCCCACACTGGCACCACTTATCACCAACCAGAGCGCTGCTCTTACAGGTAAGTGCAATGCAGTCTCTGGAGGTGGGAACAGCAGACTGCAGCCCAGCGCTAGTGCAGCTCTATTTAACCCCTAACTAGCACCATGTGACCCCTCTCTTCCCGCTCACAGCGCAAGCTCTCTCTTCAATAGCTTGCGCTGCATCTGGCAGCTTCCATCCCTCATACCCCATGTCACTATACAGCCATGTATAAATAATACAAATTCATACACTACCTCTGTTGTGGCTCCACCCATCCCCTCACAATCTATACATATAAAAATGTACAGTCTCATAAATAACCTTCACATATATATACCTTACATATATACAGTTTTATCTATTATTCACTACCTCCTGGTAAAGGTACAAACACACTAAGGTGCCAGACAGCACTCTCAGTGTATTTGAGGTACTCTCTCTCTCTCTCTATATATATATATATATATATTTATATATATATTAGGGGTGAGCGGGTTCGGATTTCTGAAATCCGAACCCCCCCGAGCCCTCCGATCCGAGTCCGATCCGAGTCAGGCTCGACTTTTCCCGCCTGACTCGGATCTGAAATCGAGGCAAAACGTCATCATCCCGCCTTACGAGTCTCACAGGTTTTGGATCCTATATAAGGTACCCGCGTCGGCGCCATTTTCTCACTCGGCTGTGGACAGTGAAGAGGTAGGGTGGGAGTTAGGGCTGGCTGTGCTGTGTAGTGTAGTGTAGTGTAGTGCTGCTGTTGTCCACTACTTCAAAGTCCATAGGGGCTGGCTGTGTTGTTCTGTGCTGCTGTTGTTAATAGGGGCTGTGTCCACTACTTCAAAGTCCATAGGGGCTGGCTGGACTGTGTTGTGCAGTCAGTTCTCCATAGGGGCTGTGTCCAATCCAAAGTCCTGTGCAGTGTCCCAGTCCTATAGGGGTGCTGTAGTGTTGTCCAGGGGGTGCTCTGTCCATAAGGGGTGCTCCCCCCAAGTGCTAAAAAAATAATATATTTTCTGTGTTTGTGAATTGTGTGCGCAGTAGCCGCACGTGCATCAACAAAGTAGTGCCAAGCGTGCACCTGTGTCATAAGTAAAGGGCCGGCTGGCTTGACCGTTAAAGGGTGCTGTAACCCCCAAAGTACACTCCAGTCCAAACCAAAAAAATAATTATTTTCTGTGTTTGTGAATTGTGTGCGCAGTAGCCGCACGTGCATCAACAAAGTAGTGCCAAGCATGCGCCTGTGTCATAAGTAAAGGGCCGGCTGGCTTGACCGTTAAAGGGTGCTGTAACCCCCAAAGTACACTCCAGTCAAAACCAAAATAAAAATAATTTTTTGTGTTTGTGAATTGTGTGCGCAGTAGCAGCACGTGCATCAACAAAGTAGTGCCAAGCATGCACCTGTGTCATAAGTAAAGGGCCGGCTGGCTTGACCGTTAAAGGGTGCTGTAACCCCCAAAGTACACTCCAGTCCAAACCAAAAAAAAAATATTTTCTGTGTTTGTGAATTGTGTGCGTAGTAGCCGCACGTGCATCAACAAAGTAGTGCCAAGCGTGCGCCTGTGTCATAAGTAAAGGGCAGGCTGGCTTGAGCGTTAAAGGGTGCTGTAACCCCCAAAGTACACTCCAGTCCAAACCAAAAAAAAATTATTTTCTGTGTTTGTGAATTGTGTGCGCAGTAGCCGCACGTGCATCAACAAAGTAGTGCCAAGCGTGCGCCTGTGTCATAAGTAAAGGGCCGGCTGGCTTGACCGTTAAAGGGTGCTGTAACCCCCATAGTACACTCCAGTCCAAACCAAAATAAAAATAATTTTCTGTGTTTGTGAATTGTGTGCGCAATAGCTGCACGTGCATCAACAAAGTAGTGCCAAGCGTGCGCCTGTGTCATAAGTAAAGGGCCGGCTGGCTTGACCGATAAAGGGTGCTGTAATCCCCAAAGTACACTCCAGTCCAAACAAAAAAAATATATATTTTCTGTGTTTGTGAATTGTGTGCGCAGTAGCCGCACGTGCATCAACAAAGTAGTGCAAAGCGTGCGCCTGTGTCATAAGTAAAGGACCGGCTGGCTTGACCGTTAAAGGGTGCTGTAACCCCCAAAGTACACTCCAGTCCAAACCAAAAAAATATATATTTTCTGTGTTTGTGAATTGTGTGCGCAGTAGCCGCACGTGCATCAACAAAGTAGTGCCAAGCGTGCGCCTGTGTCATAAGTAAAGGGCCGGCTGGCTTGACCGTTAAAGGGTGCTGTAACCCCCAAAGTACACTCCAGTCCAAACCAAAAAAAAAATTATTTTCTGTGTTTGTGAATTGTGTGCGCAGTAGCCGCACGTGCATCAACAAAGTAGTGCCAAGCGTGCGCCTGTGTCATAAGTAAAGGGCCGGCTGGCTTGACCGTTAAAGGGTGCTGTAATGCCCAAAGTACACTCCAGTCCAAACCAAAAAAATAATTATTTTCTGTGTTTGTGAATTGTGTGCGCAGTAGCCGCACGTGCATCAACAAAGTAGTGCCAAGCGTGCGCCTGTGTCATAAGTAAAGGGCCGGCTGGCTTGACCGTTAAAGGGTGCTGTAACCCCCAAAGTACACTCCAGTTCAAACCAAAAAAATTATATTTTTTGTGTGTTTGTGAATTGTGTGCGCAGTAGCCGCACGTGCATCAACAAAGTAGTGCCAAGCGTGCGCCTGTGTCATAAGTAAAGGGCCGGCTGGCTTGACCGTTAAAGGGTGCTGTAACCCCCAAAGTACACTCCAGTCCAAACCAAAAAAAAAATTATTTTCTGTGTTTGTGAATTGTGTGCGCAGTAGCCGCACGTGCATCAACAAAGGAGCAGCGCCAAGCGTGCGCCTGTGTCCCATAAGTAAAGAGCCGGCTGGCTCATTTCTTAAAGGCTGGTGTAACCCACAAAGTGCACTACTCTCCAGCAAAAATAAAGAAATATTTTCTGTGTTTAGCCGCACGTATATATCAAATCGATATAACATAAATGGAGGACCAAACTTTCTCCGATAAAAATAAAATAGAGAAAGATCAAGAACCATTTCCTCCTAGTGCTGAAGCTGCTGCCACTAGTCATGACATAGACGATAACATGCCATCAACGTCGTCTGCCAAGGCCGATGCCCAATGTCATAATAGAGGGCGCATACAATCCCAAATGACAAAGTTCAGGAAAATGACCTTGAAAAAAACATTTAAATCAGCTGAAGAGAAACGTAAACTTGCCAATATGCCATTTACGACACGGAGTGGCAAGGAACAGCTAAGGTCGATCCCTAGTATGTTCATGACTAGTGGTTCAGCTTCACATGACGATGGAAGCCCTCCTCCCACTAAAAAAATCAAAAGAGTTAAGCTGGCAAAAGCACAGCGAAGAACTGTGCTTTCTAAGAAGATATCACAAATCCCCAAGGAGAGTCCAAGTGTGGTGGTGGTTGCGATGCCTGACCTTCCCAGCACTGGACGGGAAGAGGTGGCTCTTTCCACCATTTGCACGCCCCCTGCAAGTGCTGAAAGGAGTACCCACAGTCCACTTGCTGATATGCAAATTGGAGATGTCACTGTTGAAGTACAACAGGATGAGGATACTGGTGTAGCTGGCGCTGAGGAGGAAGTTGGCGAGGAGGATTCTGATGGTGATGTGGTTTGTTTAAATCAGGCTCCAGGGGAGACAGTTGTTGTCCGTGGGATGAAAAAGCCCATCACAGTCATGCCTGGGCAGAAGACCAAACATTCCACCTCTTTGGTCTGGCAATATTTCTATCCAAATCCGGACAACAACTGTCTTGCCATATGTACCTTATGTAAAGGTGGAATAAGTTAACCACTTAGGAACATCCTCCCTTATACGGCACCTGCAGCGCGTTCATAATAAGTTACTGTCAAGTTCAGAAACTTTGGCTAAGACCGTAAGCAGTCCAGGGACACCTAAATCCTGTTGTCCTGTTGTATCCAAGCGCCTGCAAACCACACCGTCAACTCCCTCCTCGTCAATTTCCTCCTTAGTCAGGATCGGAAGTAGTCCTGCAGGCCATGTCACTGGCATGACTGACTCTCCTATCCGGGATTCCTCCGGAGGATCCTGCATTGCTACGCCTCCTGCTGCCGCTGCTGCTGTTGCTGCTGCTGGGAGTCGTTCATCATCCCAGAGAGGAAGTAGGAACACCACTACTTTTACTAAACAATTGACCCTCCAACAGTCCTTAGCGAGGAGGATGAAGTACGACAGCAGTCATCCTAAAGCAAAACGTATAACTGAGGCCTTGACTGCTATGTTGGTGTTAGACGTGCGTCCGGTATCCGCCATTAGTGCAGTGGGATTTAGACAATTGCTGGAGGTAGTGTGTCCCCGGTTCCAAATCCCGTCTAGATTCCACTTCACTAGGCAGGCGATACCGAGACTGTACAGAAACGTCAGAAAAAGTGTCCTCAGTGTCCTGAAAAATGCCGTTGTACCCAATGTCCACTTAACCACGGACATGTGGACAAGTGGAACAGGGCAGACTAAGGACTATATGACTGTGACAGCCCACTGGGTAGATGTATCACCTTACGCAGCAACAGCAGCAGCATCACCAGTCACAGCATCTCAGAAACGCCAGCTCGTTCCAAGGCAGGCTACGCTGTGTATCACCGGTTTCAGTAAGAGGCACACCACCGACAACCTCTTAGAGAAACTGAGGGAAATCATCGCCCAGTGGCTTACCCCACTTAGACTCTCCTGGGGATTTGTGATATCTGACAACGCCACCAATATTGTGCAGGCATTACATCTGGGCAAATTCCAGCACGTCCCATGTTTTGCTCACACAATAAACTTGGTGGTGCAGAATTTTCTGAAAAGCGACAGGGGCGTGCAGGAGATGCTTTGGGTGGCCCGAAAAATTTCAGGCCACTTTCGCCATTCAGCGACTGCGTGCCGAGTACTGGAGCGCCAGCAAACACTCTTGAACCTGCCCCGCCATCACCTGAAGCAAGAGGTTGTGACGCAGTGGAACTCAACCCTCTATATGCTTCAGAGGATGGAGGAGCAGCAAAAGGCCATTCAAGCCTATACATCCACCTATGACATAGGCAAAGGAGGGGGTATGCACCTGACTCAAGCGCAGTGGAGAATGATTTCCGTGTTGTGCAAGGTTCTCCAGCCCTTCAAACTTGCCACACGTGAAGTCAGTTCAGACACTGCCAGCTTGAGTCAGGTCATTCCCCTCATCAGGCTTTTGCAGAAGCAGCTGGAGAAAGTGAAGGAGGAGCTAAGACGGAGCGATTCCACTCGGCATGTGGGACTTGTGGATGAAGCCCTTCATTCGCTTTGCCAGGATTCCAGGGTGGTCAATCTGTTGAAATCAGACCACTACATTTTGGCCACCGTGCTCGATCCTAGGTTTAAAGCCTATGTGGTGTCTCTCTTTCCGGCCGACACAAGCCTGCAGAGGTGCAAAGACCTGCTGGTGAACACACTGTCAGCTGAAGCGGAACGTGACACGTCAACAGCTCCTTCTTCATTTTCTCCCGCAACTGGGGCTGCCAGGAAAAAACTTAGGTATCCTAAGCAACCCGCTGGCGGAGATGCAGGGCAGGCAGGACCAAGTTTGGACATCTGGTCCGGACTGAAGGACCTGGCAACAATTTCTGACATGTCTACTGTCACTGCATATGATACTGTCACCATTGACAGAATGGTGGAGGATTACATCGGTGACAGCATCCAAGTAGGCATGTCAGGCAGTCCATACCTGTACTGGCAGGAAAAAGAGGCAATTTGGAGGCCCCTGTACAAACTGTCTCTATTTAACCTGAGTTGCCCCCCTCCAGTGTGTACTCCGAAAGAGTGTTTAGTGCAGCCGGGAACCTTGTCAGCGAAAGGCGTAGGAGGTTGCTTCCACAGAATGTGGAGAAGATGATGTTCATCAAAATGAATTATCAGCTCTTCCAGGGAGACCAGCCTCCAGAACGTACAGAGGGACCTGTGGTGGTGGATTCAAGTGGGGACGAGTTAATACTTTGTGAGGATGAGGATGTACACACTGAAGAGGGTGAGGAATCGGTGGATGAGGAGGATGAGGATGACATCTTGCCTCCGTAGAGCCAGTTTGTGCAGGGACACATTAATTGCCAGCTTGTTTTGTGGGGGCCCAAACGAACCAATCATTTCAGCCACAGTTGTGTGGCAGACCCTGGCGCTGAAATTATTGGTTTGTTAAAGTGTGCATGTCCTGTTTATACAACATAAGGGTGGGTGGGAGGGCCAAAGGACAATTCCATCTTGCACCGCTTTTTTTTCTTTGCACTATGTACAGTTTGGGGCCTAGTTTTTCAAACTGCAATCCTGTCTGCCACTGCAGTATCACGCCTAGATGGGTCACGTGTTTGTGCCGCCCACTCGTGTCGCTTAGCATAGTCATCCATCTACCTCGGTGCAAGCTTTTGGACATAAAAACACTATTGTGAGGTGTGAGGTGTTCAGAATAGACTGGAAATGAGTGGAAATTAAGGTTATTGAGGTTAATAATAGCATAGGGGCAGAAAAACCTACAAATTCTGTGATTTTAGCAGTTTTTATGCTTTTTTAAAAAAAAATACAGATCCAAAACACAAAACCCAGAACCCAAAACACGGAAGGGTGGTTTTGGCAAAACCAATCCAGATCCAAAACACGAAGAAAGATCCAAATCCAAAACCAAAACACAAAACACGAAAAGTGGCCGGTGCACACCCCTAATATATATATATATTGTCAATATGGCTACAAACTCATTTGTCATTCCTACACCCCAAAAGCCATAATTATACTGTGGCTATCATACAGGAATTTGTACAATACAAGACACAAAAACATCTTTGGGGGTACATCTTTTGTATTAACACTAAATAGCGATCAAACGTCTGAAAACTGACGTTTTCAGAGGTTTGTCCACATTCCCATATGTAGTAAGCTCTAGAAAGCAAAACTATCTGGACTTGTACCCAATAGATGGCGTTGCTTAACAGAAGCCTATGGGTTTCTTTTCAGATAATTCCCTGACATGGATCCTAAAGGGTCCCTCCCAGGGTCCCCTATGGCTCACACATGCTGTCATAAGCCCGGAAGTGCACCGCAAAAGATGGCTCATATAGGAAGAGCTGTCCTTTGTGGATTTAATTGAAAATCTACATGCATAGAGAGTTAATAAACACCTCTATGCATGCGGTATCTGGCGGGATGTATCCAATTCAAAATGCAATGCTTAATACATCCCACTCTTAATGTTTTACTGGTACTAAGTATATTGTGTGCAAAGGTCGATACAGGGGAAGGTGGCGATCAAGGCAATTGATTAATAATTTAATTGGGTTAAATAGGATTAAGGATTTTTTATGAGACTGATGGATGTAATTAGGAGTTTAAGCTATGTGTAGTATATGGCAGTCACTAATGCTGTGCGTATTATATGTGTGTATTATATGGGGGTCACTAATGCTTTCTGTGGTATATGGCAGTCACTAATGCTGTCTGTATTATATGGCGGTCGCTAATGCTGTCTGCAGTATATTTAGGTCAATAATGCTGTCTGTAGCACAAGGCGATCATATAGGTAGACAGTAACTACTATATACTGGGATGGAGGGAGGAGGGATGCCTTTATGTGTCTTTGCCTCAGGTGACAGTAAGCGTGCTAGTTTCACCACTGGGAGGCCTCATGAGAAAGCTGAATTCTGACACAGTAAGTGTATGCCAGGCACCAAACTCTGCACTTTGTGACAGTGGGAGAGGGTGACAGAGTGAAATAGTGTAGGTAAAGAATGTGGGGTAGAGACAGACACATGGGAAAGACGGGCTGAAAGGTAGATAGAGGAGAGGTGCATGAGAGAAGTGATGTGAGAGATAAGTGAGTTAAGGTTAAAGGGAGGCAGAGGAGAGAAAGGGTGTAAGAAAGATAAGATGTAGAAATAGACAGAGAAAGAGATGCTTATGGTGGGTGGTGGGTAATCGGGTCTGAGGCAGAGAGGAGAGAGAATGGTGGTGCAAGTGGACCGATGTCTTGGAGGCTGCCAGATAGTAATGTGGACTTTAAACCAGACCTGCATGAGTACCCAAAAAATTACTCCAGTACTGTACTATTGCCAATGTCTCCTATATCTCTTGCACTATAGTCAGTTATTAAATAATGACCCTGTTACTACATGTCTAAGATCCCGGGACACTATTAGGCTGCATAGCCAAGGCTGCTATAGTAAGTGCTTAGATTGTAAGTGCTTAGTTTAAATTGAAGCAGGAGTTATTCAGGAGAAGAACAAAAGGAGAAAAATCAATCAGCAATTTCTGCTACTAAGGACTGTGGGCCTGATTCAGAGCCGGACGCTATTTGCGCTCGCTCGTTCAGAAAAAGGGGCCGGCTATTTAAATTGAGCGCTCGCTCTTTGCGGTTTGTTGACGCCTCTATGTCTGAGCGAGCTAACGAAACATGAGCTCGCTATTTTGTAAAGACGCCCCCTGGCAGCTCGCATCCTACGTCATTTCCGCTATTTATTTGATTAATCGAGTACATCGAAAGGCGTCTGAACTGCTCGCAGTGCTTGTGGTTGGATTTTCCTACCGCAAGCATGCCAACAGTTCAGGCTAAGAAACAACCAAGTGACGTGGTCGATGACGCTGCTTTGTTAATTATGCACACCCTTAAAACGCCCATTTTGACCCTTTGGCACGCCTGCGTTCGGATCTCCACACCCCGTTTTCAAGCACCTTCCCCTGTTACCACCCACAAATGCCTCATTCTGTCACTCAAATTAGCAGGCACTCGCTATTTGCCGAGCGCTCGATTTCCGATCGCACTGACTGGTTGGCGCATGCGCATTACGACCCATACGCATGCGCAGTTGTGCGAACATCGCTCGGAGCGAACGAGCGGCCGCTTACAAGCGGCTCTGAATCAGGCCCTGTATTCATCTAACACCACTTTTCCACCATGCCTATAGATTGTGCCTGCTCCTAGGTCCCCAATGCTGCCCGCAGCCCTCCTGATCCACTCCTGGCTGATCTCCCCATGCAAGCTGCTGATCCACTGTAACTGTGCAATACCAAACGACGCAGCAAGGTGACCCCTCAAAAGGACCTTGGTTTGTGATCACCAAATCATGACGCTTGGTACAATTTTGCTCTATACGTAGTCTTTTCCACTTAAGTTTAGATTAACCTCTCCATAGATGTTATATTGCTGTCACTCTTGTATTAATACTGTCAATGTTTCCTCAGTATTCAGCTTTTCTGTTTTTTCCTTTTTGGAGGTTATATTTCTACAAGTTGCACATCCTGCCAGGTGTAATCTATGCAGTGCACCCAAGATAGCTGCCTCCAATGGTGCTGACATTGGCTGGGTGAGCAACTTGTGCATCTATTCATGCAGTACATATCACACCATACATGTTTCAGTGACCCATATTTGTTCCTTGTATGATATCTCACACACTCTAACCTTCGTAGTGTGCCTAAGATGGCTGCCTTGCCTGGTACACCCGTTGCTTGGATGAAAAATACTTAGATCTGCTGGCCTATGTAAGATCTCTGCTCTTAGATTTAGCATGCTGTAACTTCAGCATGTTGTGCTATCTTTCCTAAGCGTTACCTATTCCACCCAGGGAAAACTATGTAGTGTGCCTAAAATGGCTGCCTCACCTGGTACCCTTCATGAGTGGGATACATAACCCGGGGAAGTTGTTACCCAAAATGGCTCCACCAACCCTGCATTATGTCCATCGTACCCATTGTGTTGACTGTTTTCGGTTTGCTTTCTTCTTTCTGTAATACTAAACCCCTGAAATTGTTTTTGATGTTGTAAAGCGACTTTGAGTCCTGATGGAGAAAAGCACTATATAAATAAAATTATTATTATTATTATTATTATTATTATTATTATTATTATTATTATCATTATTATTACTAGTAGTAGTAGTAGTAGTAGTATTTAGTATTACCTGTGAGCATCCAACTATATGGAAAAGGGACTGCTAAAGGTGAAGACCATGGCTACTCTCTATCTAGGAGTTTACATCTTACATCACCTCTGTATAGGAATCCCATTAGAATGTTCCAAAACAGTAAAAATTACAGATAAAATGGTCCAGGTAATTAGCCAAAATGCACTGGCAAGCAGGAGTAGGGCCGTAACTAGGGTAGTGCGACCTGTGCCATGGCACAGGGCACCGCAGGGCAGGGGGCGCTGTTTGGGCCTGGCAAGTTTTTGTTTATTATCATTCTCATTTGTAGTTTCCTCTTCTTTATCCCCAGCAGCTCCTGGCCTCCCCTATCTCTTCACTGGCCCTTCCCTATCAGGCCATGGCCCTTTTACGGGTGTGTTATCTCCCTATTTAAAAAATGGGGGGCACCAATGCTCTTTCTGTCACAGGGCACCAAAAAGTCTAGTTACGGCTCTGAGCAGGATTACTGCCAAGACATAGAACAGGCCAAGGCCAGGACTGGTGGATGACGTGCCAAGTCATGAAAAGTAGCCTAAGGAAAAAGTTAGTGAAACATTCTCTGACAGTGCGATAGCCTGTTGCATATTACTGACAAGCAAAGTGTGGCATTGAGTCTCTCAGATATGAAATGGGAAGGCACGCAGGTGCAATTAATGAGATAATCAGATCCAGGAAGGACTCAGAAGAATTATGCAGCTGAGGATTCCGAAAACCAGTGGCCTGTGAAGATGGAGATACTGCAGTTTAAATCCCACAACATGCTCATAATAATAGAAGCGAAAACCCATTAGGATTCAAAAATGACTGCAAGTATGTTGGATGGGAGAATGGAGTTGGGGTTTGTGGAATTTCAGTGGGGCCTCATATAATTAAAGTGCACTTAAAATGCTAGACGTTAATGACAATGAAGATGTATTTTTACTGTGTTGGAACATTAAAAAGCCTGAATTCTTCTTACCCGTGCCGTGTGCTGCCTGTGCACTTACATTTATTGATGGATTAATGTGTATGAGTGTACATAAAGAATTGCAACACAGCCACATCCCGTAAACTGCATCTCAACATACAGGGTTAACAATAACTGTCTGACATGTTTGGGGCCAACTGTGAGGAAAAAGCAAATATGGAAACTGGCTCTGCTGTGACAGGATCCCTACCAGGCCTGCACAGTGTCACCTCCTTCCTGCATTCATAAGTAGAATAAATAGCTGAAGGGAAAATATTCCCCATTGATAAGTAAAGTTCATTTTCTCTTTATATTTTATTACAGTAATTGTCGGTAGAAAACAGTAATGGTTTTTTGATCATTTTACTTATTTATATTATTTAATTTTATTCTAATTCTGAAAGCTCTGTAGCAAACGGACTATGGGCCGGCTGTACGCTAATGCTGCCGCAGTTGCGGATATGCGAAAATACGCAGATTTCGCAGCCGCTTGAGTTTGTAATGAGACGCCCACCGGTTTCTTTGCAAATCCAAGTGACTGTGTACAAAGACGCAGCATCGGTCGCAGATCATGTGATTATCAGAACTGAGACATTTGAACTGCGTACAGAATCGCAGTTGCAGGCTGAGATGGGCCAAAAAACGGTCACAACATGTCTGCGTTTACACCCCCCGTTGTCACCCACAATCTGACCCTGCCTGTCAATTACTTTTCGTATAAACCACACTGTGAGCGATAACAAAAATTAAAGTTGACACATGTGCAGTGCGACTCAGATACACGTGCAGTGCGATTCAGGTACATGTGCAGTGCGACTCAGGTACATGCGCAGTGTGACTCAGGTACATGAGCAGTGCAACTCAGATACATGCACAGTGCGACTCAGGTACATGTGCAGTGCGACTCAGGAACATGCACAGTGCGACTCAGGTCATACTTGCCTACCCTCCCGATTTGGTCGGGAGCCTCCCGAAAATCGGGTGCCGCTCCCGACCTCCCGGGATGGCAGGCAAGTCTCCCGGCTGCCGTGGATCCCTCCTGTCCCACCGCAATAACTTCTATAACCCCGGCTGCTTCACACTGCCTGTAATATCGGCAGTGTGTAGCGGGGCGGGGCCAAAATGATGCGCTCGTGTGGCTCCACCCCGCCCGCAAAAACTTATCACCTGGCCAGCCCCGCCCCCATTTGCTGGCCACGCCCCCCAGTAATGCCGAACTGGCTGCTCCCTCCCGGAAGGGGCAGCCAGATAGTCGGCATGTATGACTCAGGTCCATGTGCAGTGCGACTCAGATACATGTGCAGTGCGACTCAGATACACGTGCAGTGCGATTCAGGTACATGTGCAGTGCGACTCAGGTATATGGGCAGTGCGACTCAGGCACATGGGCAGTGCGACTCAGGCACATGCCTGGTGCAACTCAGGCACATGCGTGGTGCGACTCAGGCACATGCGCAGTGCGACTAAGGTACACGGGCAGTGCGACTCAGGTACATGCGCAGTGCGACTAAGGTACACGGGCAGTGCGACTCAGGTACATGAGCAGTGCGACTCAGGTACATGAGCAGTGCAACTCAGATACATGCGCAGTGCGACTCAGGTACATGGGCAGTGAAACTCAGGTACATGATCAGTGCAACTCAGATACATGCGCGGTGCGACTCAGGCACATGTGCAGTGCGACTCTGGTACATGCGCAGTGCGACTCAGGTACATGTGCAGTGCGACTCTGGTACATGTGCAGTGCGACTCAGGTACACGTGCAGTGCGACTCAGGTACATGTGCAGATTACCGATAATCGCTCAACTGCGTAAATTTCAGCATTGTGTCCATCTCTGACCCAGACCCTGTGCGACTCAGGTACATGGGCAGTGCGACTCAGGTACATGGGCAGTGCGACTCAGGCACATGCATGGTGCGACTCAGGCACATGTGCAGTGCGACTCTGGTACATGCGCAGTGCGACTCAGGTACATGTGCAGTGCGACTCAGGTACATGTGCAGTGCGACTCAGGAACACGTGCAGTGCGACTGAGGTACATGGGCAGTGCGCCTCAGGCACATGCGCGGTGCGACTCAGATACATGCGCAGTGCGACTCAGGCACATGCGCAGTGCGACTCAGGTACATGTGCAGTGCGACTCAGGTACACGTGCAGTGCGACTCAGGTACATGTGCAGATTACCGATAATCGCTCAACTGCGTAAATGTCAGCATTGTGTCCATCTCTGACCCAGACCCTATGTTTTCACATTAAAATGGAGCAGAATTGGATAGAGAAGTATAACTATGTATAATAGTAGACAAGCAACAACTCAGTCCTAACCCCACTTGCGGCTGAACAGGGGCGGATCTGAGGGGGAAGACATTCAGGGCGTTTGTTCTTCGGGAGGCTTGCCATGTAGCAACAGCAGGTGGGTTAGGCAGCAAGCCTTCCGAATACGCTGGGGCAGAGGAAAGTGAAACAATTTTCATGACAGATTATTCAGAATGTCCTCTGCTGCTGGCAGTGTTTCAGGGAAGAGAGCCCATAAAAGGACACAGGCCCTGATTCAGAGCCGGATGCTCTTTCAGAGTGCTCGCTCTGAATCTGGGCGTTTTTTTTTTTTTTTTGAAGTCGGCCTCCTGGCCTCTCGCTTAGCTGTGGGTGACCACCCACAGCTGCCAGGTGATGGCCGCAATGGTCTCGACTCGGCCCAAGGTCATCTATGGGAAGGCTAGAGAGCTGGCTGCAAGCATTATCCCTTAGAATATAGAGAGTGAGTGGTACGTCTCTCAGATTTAATCTCAAATTGCTGGACGTCTTAATTACCCATAGAACGTACAGTGAAAGGACCAATAGTCTGAGCTAGTAACCAGTCAATCAGAAAAACACAATAGTATTAGGCTAGTACTGGACACCTATAAATAAAGGTGTGATAGATTACATGAGGGACCACAATAGTGATTGTGGGCCTGATTCAGAGCCGGACGCTCTTTGAGAGTGCTTGTTCTGAATCAGGGCATCTCTTTTTTTTTATAGATGGCCTCCTGGCCGCTTGCATAGCTGTGGGTGACCAGGTGCATGTGCAGTGCATCGTGACCAGGTGATGGTCACGATGGTCTCAACCATCGGGACCATCGGGCTTGTGAGGAACCCTTGTGGTAGGGTCTCGTTCCCGCAAGCCCCAATGAGCTTCCTGCTCTAATAGAGCAGGAAGCTCAACTACTGACATCATGAGCGATGTCAGTAGGGCTGCCCTCAAACAGCAGGCGTTCCTTTGGGAATGCCTCCGTTTGGCCAGCCACCCCTCCTTCCCGCTTACAAAATGGGGCGAGCTGTCGATCAACATCGACAGCCGCCCCTTTTTGTTGCGAGCCCCGGAGCGAGTGATTTCTCGCTCGCTACGGGGCACGCGCATGCGCAGTCGCGTGTGCACTGCCCGGCCATCGACTTGCTTGTGAGCGCATAGCGCTTGCGAGCGGGTCTGAATCAGGCCCACTATCTTCCTCATCATCATCTTCATCTGAAGAAATAATATATAAGAGGAGAAAGTCTGTTCCAGTCACAAATTTGGGAACATCTAACTCCTCAGACTATGAGGCAAATCATTTTAATTAAAATGATATACCACACACTGGCCCTTAAAGAGCAATTCAGATGTACAGAAATTTGCTCAGCTCGCCTTTAGAGCAACTCTTATTAAGGAAGATAAATTAGTCCTGTGCTCCTATATGGGGTTGCCAGACGTACCTGCTCTATTTATTCCTAACATTGACCCAGCTTTGGCCTTTATAGTGGGGGTGAAAAGACAAAATGACCCCACGGATTGTGTGTTAAGAAAGAACCAATACAAGATAGCAGACGCAGCCGGGCCTCTTCTTTTAATACTAGACAAAGCAGAGAGAGAGGGAGAGTCCGGAGGTACCCTAGATTCTTTGGTGACATCTAAGCTCACTCTGCTTAAGGCTATTAGCAGGGCAGCTCTTATCATGGGTCAAACTAGTGCAGGTTTGGCAGACCTTGCTCCTAAATTCATGGAGATCCTTAACCTTACAGATGCCAACCTTTTTGATCCGCAGTTTAGAGAGGAGGTCAAAACATGCCACATAGCTAGGAAATCCTTTTCTAACATTAAAAAAGCAAATGAGCCTTCCAGGAGGCCCTTTCTTCAAGGGGGTCAGACTCTGAGAGCAATGGGTCCAACCCAAGACTTACAAGGCACAAAGAGATCTCAGAGAGGAGGCTTTATGCAAAGATCCCATGATACCCCTCGAGAATCATCCTCAGGTGCATGGAACAATGCTAGACAAGACCACGGTTACAGTAAGTCCACACACACACACTCACTTCACCACAAAGCCCTGAAACAATTATATGCGTAGTGGTAACAAATTACCACATACAAGTGGTTACTAAAAATAATCCAGCCAGGATTAAACCTCCCTTTATTCCGCTTCCCTCACCAGGCATTTCATGCTCCTTGTTCAAGGAGTTGCAGTCCACGGTTGGACAATGTACTGACTCTGACCCTACAACAAGAGAAGATAGAATTGGCAAACCCAGCAGTATCGGGCTGGGTCAGCCATTTGTTTCCTATAAAAAAGAAGGATGGTTCATTAAGACCAGTCCTGAATGTCAAAACTTTGAATCGATTTTTAAAACAAAGAGGTTTCGTATGGAAGGCATTTCAGACATCCCTTGCCTTCTCAAAAAGGACTGCTACTGCATAAAAACAGACCTAACAGAAGCTTTCCACTCTATATCAATACACCCGAATCACAGACATCTTCTCAGGTTCTATTGGAGAGACAATCTGTATCAGTGAACAGTGATGGTTTTTGGCCTTTCCACCGCCCCCTGCACCTTTACACGGGTATGAAAGCGGTAGTGTCTCACCTGCGCCAGCAAGGGGTTCAATGTATAATATACCTAGATGACATACTTCTGGTACACGCAGACCACGATACCCTTTTAAAACACAAGCATTTAACCATTTCTCTATTATCAAACCTGGGTTTCATGTTAAATATCCCAAAGACAGTACTGACTCCCACCAAGTCTATCACCTTTAGGGTTCGACTTAGTCACACATTCTTTCTCTCTAACCATTCCACAACAGAAATGGCTAGACACAAAAGATTCCATTCAAAAAATTTCCCACAAGCAAATCATGACCCTCCGCACCTTAGCAACAATCATTGGGAAAATGATAGCGATGTCTCCGGGGTTTCGACATGTACTGCTATTATGCAGAGAATTGCAACGCCTCTTAAGAACTTTGATTCATGCCTGATATTCCAGGACAGACACCATATATTTATCCAGGAATGTAGAAACAGAACTGTCCAAATGGAACAGTCTTGGGTCAAAGTCTTTCAACACAGAGCAGAGGCAGTTAAGCCTTAGATTTACTGGTGTTTTCACACTATCCCTTCTAGGGTTGGTTTGCCACCAGCGAGCTTCCAAAAAAATCTGACCAGCAGTGCTTGCGCACGTACACATGACCGCTGGGGCGCACGTAGCCTGCGAGTGTGTGCACGCACCGCTCAATGTTCAGGGCAGAGGGAGTGAAAAGTCTTTCACTTTCCTCTGCCCCAGCATATTCGGGAGGCTTGCTGCCTAACCCACCTGCTGTTGCTAGGTGGCAATAATGTTCCCTAGAACAAATACAGTTTGCAGGTCATAGATTCCTGCAAACTAGTGTTTTTTCTCCTGCCCACTACCGCTGGCCACTATATAGCAGCACAGCGGCACATCAAGCAGAGAGAGAGCTGTAAAGAAGGAAGAATTTAGCCAACCTTGGCGCTCACCATGTAATCTGTGTGTGGGTAATTGATGGGATGGAACTGCCCAGAAAGAAAAGTTGTGTACTCTTGTCAAAACAGCAAATAATCACAATATAGGCTGCACAATCCTACAATTATTACCCAACAATATGACAATGTATATACAATATAAAGTTTATTACAGCAATATCCTAAAAAACAATAAAATTAAAACGGCATATGGTGTAAAACACTTAGGGCCTGATTCAGAGCCGCTCGTAAGCGGCCGCTCGTTCGCTCCGAGCGATGTTCGCACATCTGCGCATGCGTATGGGTCATAATGCGCATGCACCAACCAGTCAGTGCAGTCGGAAATCATGTGTTCGCAAAATAGCGAATGCCTGCTAATTTGAGTGACAGGATGAGGCGTTTGTGGGTGGTAACAGGGGAAGGTGCTTGAAAACGGGGAGTGGTGATCCGAACGCAGGCGTGCCAAACGGTCAAAACGGGCGTTTTAAGGGTGTGCACAATTAACAAAGCAGCGTCATCGACCACGTCACTTGGTTGTCTCTTAGCCTGAACTGTTCACATGATTGCGGTAGGAAAATCCAACCACAAGCACTGCGAGCAGTTCAGACGCCTTTCGATGTACTAGATTAATCTAATAAATAGCGGAGATGACGTAGGATGCGAACGGCCAGGGGGAGTCTCTACAAAATAGCGAGCGCATATTTCATTCGCTCGCTCAGACATAGAGGCGTCAACAGACCGCAAAGAGCGAGCGCTCTATTAAAATATCCGGCCCCTTTTTCTGAACGAGCGAGCGCAAATAGCGTCCGGCTCTGAATCAGGCCCTTAATTCATAAAACTGCACATAAAGTACAAATTAAACATTTAGGTTAGCTTTCACATCTGGAAATAACTTAGTTGCTTTTTATAAAATATGCCTTGCAACAAAGTAATAGATGGTATTCTCCAGTGTATAAAAGTAGACAAATGTGAACCCCGTCAAAGTTCCAAAATTAGGATAAATGCTCTAGTGTTAGTTGTTAATTACCGTCTTCAGTGGATCTTTTGTATGTTGGAAAAGCGAGTCGGAGCATTGCTCTTAGTAACCGGAGTAGTGGAATTAGAACTGCATAGTTGTCCCCAGCATAAAGAGCCCGTGCTGCCAGTATGAACACAAACCTGCAGATAGGTCTGTCAAAGGCAGCCGTGCTGGAAATAGGCTGCCTTGAGTGAATGGTTTACCCCTGCTCCAGGGCTCCATGCTGTATGCCGTCTACTGTGGCTACACGTCTAAGCCATGTGTGATCACAGTCTGTGAGCAGCGGTCCGAAGAATACAATCACTGCTGTTGATTCCAATCCTCAGCCGCTATTAGGCAGCCGGCTGTGATTGGTATGCAGTATATTATTCGGTATCCGCTATTTCTTCCTCACTCTGGATCAAGGTCTGTAAACTCCGTCCACTGTCGATAATATAACACTGGGCTTCGATTTTTGTCAGTCAATGGCTCAATGCGTTTCTGTGCTGCTGGGATGGGGAGGGTCTGAGGATGCTGCTGCCACTGTGCAGCTGCAGTCTCTGCTCTCAACCTGCCTGATGTGCCCATGGTGGGCCGTTCCCATGCCCACCTTAGATCCAACACTATGGCTGAAGGGATGTAGCTGGGTGACAAGGAGGCAATTGCATGATAAGTTTATTTACTCACATAAGTACAAGCACTGCGTGCTAAGGAGGGTAATGTGGCGCTTTTAGAGCAAAGGTGTATGAGGTCATATCTGTACCTGGAATTTGTTCCTTAGAGACTCGTATATTCATTCATATTACTTAGTGAAGCTCTGCATACACTGAGGGTTGCTGAGAGGAAGTTTGGCCTCCACACATTGTGAGCCTGATGGTGCATGCAGTGGCGGAACTCCTGGAGACAATTGAGTCATTTGCCACCGGGCACCAGCCTTGAAGGGGGCACCAGGCTCCATTGTCATCTGGGCCAGCCACTGCTGAGGAGGAGCTACATGGAGAAGGAGCGGCGCTGACCAGCGCTCCACCTCCAGTGGCATAACTACGGAGGATGCAAGGGGTGCGGTCACACCCCCTACACCCTCCATTTGCCGGATGCCCGCTGAGTGTGTTACCAGCGGGTGCCCGCAACTTCGCTCCACCTCCCTCCCCCAGCGCCAGCGGCAGCCAGAGCTCACTACTGAGCTCCGGGTCCCGCAGTGCACTATGGGAGTGACGTCATGACGGTTGAAGGTAAGTTTTTTTTTTGTATGTGTGTGTGTGCGCGTGTGGACACAATACTGGGGGCACTACAGGAGGCTTAATACTGGGGGCATTACAGAGGGCTTAATAATGGGGGCATTACAGGGAGGGTACTACAGGGGACTTAATACTGGGGCCATTACAGAGGGCTTACTACTGAGGGCACTACGGGGGCTTAATACTGGGGGCATTACAGGGGGCTTACTACTGGGGGCACTACAGGGGCTTCCTGGGGGCATTACAGGCGGCTTACTACTGGGGGCACTACAGGGTGCTTAATACTGGGGGCATTACAGGGTGCTTAATACTGGGGGCACTACTGGAGGAATTACAGGGGGCTTAATACTGGGGACACTATTGGGGGCTTACTACTGCGGGTTTACTACTGGGGCCGTTACAAAGGGCTTACTACTGAGGGCACTACAGGGGGCTTAATACTGGGGGCATTACAGGGGGCTTATTACTGGGGGCTCTACAGGGGCTTACTGGCGGCATTACAGGTGGCTTACTACTAGGGGCAAAACAGGGGGCTTATTACAGGGGGCACTACAGGGGCCTTACTACTGGTGGCATCATATGGGGGCACTACAGGGGACATTTCAGGGGCCTTACTACTGGGAGGCATCATATGGGGACACTACAGCAGCCTTACTATTGGGGGCACTACAGGGACCTTACTATTGGGGCACTACAGGGACCTTACAATTGGGAGCACTACAGGGGCCTTACTACTTGGGGCACTGCATAGGGGGACCACTACTGGAGGTACTGCATAGGGGAAACACTACTGGAGGCACTGCATAGGGAGACCTTTACTGGGGGGTACTACATAGGCGGCCACTGCATGGGGGACTTCTACTGAGGGCACTGCATAGGGGGACCACTACTGGGGCATTGTATAAAAGGGACTGCATAGGGGGGCGGCGGAAGCTGGGGCTGGGGGGGTACATTTTAATTGGGGGGGCACCAAAATTTATCTTCTCTCCGGGCACCTGGGATAAAGTTACGCCACTGGGTGCATGGCCTAGGATTCTGTAACCACATGGATGAATAAGAAGCCACAATTTTGGCTATTGTCCAGTGCAGTCAACGGCCGATGTTTCAGTTAATCCTGCTCTGCACAAGGTGGTTGGGACTGGAGATGTTGCGTACAGTACATGCAATCTATATCCTGCCCTCTGGGTCCACATCTGTGGTTAATGATATATTACTACGCATCCCCTAATGCGGATCTGTGTAGTAATATGAGAATTCGCTACTACTGCAGGTACTCATGGCAGGCCTGGATATTTGTATTCTATGGAACTTCTGCATATTACTTAAATGTTCATTTTTCATGAACCATAGTTGAATACTTGTTGAATTTATTAAGAAATTCAGTATCTTTTCAACATTGTAGCATCCCTTGATATACAATGTGTTTCCCTTCTCTCCCCCTTCCCTTGATATACAAAGCATTATGAATGCACAAGACTGCTTGGACATTCTTTAGTTTATTTTTTTCAATGTTGCTTTTGCTCTAAAAGGTGACTTTTGCTCTTAGGCATGGTCAGTAATGGTTTTATGTAGTAGCCATGAAAGACAAGTAAAATATGGAGAAGTATTGGATGAAGGATATCACAGGACAGAGGAATTAATCTACTCATTTAAAATAGCCTTGGAAAGACTTGAACAAATATTATATTTACATAAATCAAAGTGTCTGATTCTGAATCACACGTAAGTGGTCACAAATCCGGCCTCTTCCACAGATTGAAAATCCATGTTATCATCCGAATGTAATCTGAGTCTGCCACCCCAGCCCTGTGCTTCCTAGAGCAGTCATCTATACCAGGGGCGCCAAGAGGGGGAGAGCGGGTACTAAATACACAGTCCTGGGCTTGATGGAAAGGCCCTGTGGGGGCCAGTATGCGCCAATGCCCTCTCTAAGGGGGGTGTGACCACACATCCCATGATTAGGCCACTCCCCACAAAAGTACTAGGGCCCGGGACGGCTTTCTGCAGGCCTGGTGGTGCCGTGAGGGGGCAAATAATATTTACCAGGGACCAAGCTTATTGGATGATGGCGGGAAAACTATTTTTACTATTTTTTTGAAGGGCCTTGCCGGCTTTAGCCATGTCACCCTCAGTACCCAGGCCCCTCCGTGGCTGCTTTCCGCTGCCCTGGTCTTTCCTATTAGATGCATTTACACCAGCCACATTGTTGGTGCAGGATATTTGACTGAAATCAGATAACTCTCTACATACATTCACTTCTGCATACGCTCACTTCTTTTGTGTGCGAACGCCCTGTTGCCACCATGCTGCCATCTAGTAAAACCAATTCGGCCATATATGAGAAGTGGTCGAGAAACAGCTCACACAGAATCCCTCGTACCTGCACTAAGTTGTGTATGCAGGCCTGATTCATGTACGGTTTGCTAAGATTCACATTCGGAATTGTGTGCAACTGCGATCAGACCCTAATTTACTAAAGTGCAAAGAAAGCAAAGCAAAGTATTGTATTATACAATTGTGCGATTTCCTGCATATGCACTGTGTATTATATAGCATAAGGCAGAGGTAACAAGGAACATTGCTTAGATTCATTACAAGGTATATACAAATGGTGCAGATAAGTTAACATAATGGCTAAGGGGAAAATACACTAAAAATACATTAGGCTCAATTACCTTAAATAGCAGCAGTAGTTATCCTGCCACATTTCATGTTAATGTACATGGATGCATGTATGCTTCACGGCAAACCTCAAATGAATGCAAACCTCAATTGAAGTAGTTAATTAACTTGTAGTTTGTTGCATAAATAAGGAAATGCTAAATTACTGTATACTCAATTTTATACCAAAGCATCTGATACTGTACATTTGAAGATACATTTATATTAATATTATTGAAGCCCCCTGTCCATCTATGAGGTTTTGAAGGTGCATGCACATCTTCCACCTGTGTATCTCAGTCCTCCTCATATTTCATGATACCAGCTCTCTTCTCCTTCTCTTCGTTGTGCTATTCCTTTGTCATGCCAGGTGTTCTGCTCATTGTCTTGGGGGCTCAGCTCTCTCAGGGTTTTGTGCCAGTGGTCATGTGACAGCTAAGGCCACTACTGGTGCCAAATTCAAACTGCTATAGCGATTTAATCCTTGTTCTGACTCTGAGACAGTACTAGACTTCACTCACCTAGAGGCCTATTCATCATCCTATAAATAACAATTTTAACACCATTTTTACATAAATATGTAATTAGTCTCATTCATCAATCTCGTAATAGAGGAGTTATCACTGTTATCTCATGGTTACAGTTCTGCCACGATAATTTCAATACTCCAAGCTATTCATCAACTTCCAAAAATCATATATTTTCAGAAATTGACTGTGTAACTGTGCGCCATTCTCAGATGGCATACAGCTCCCGAATTGCATTACAAGTGGGCTTTTACACTGCTGCTTGTGCGGGAAAGAGATTTTTTCAGATCCCTTTCCGCTGTCTCCTCACTGCCCCCAGCTCAGTGGCCAGAGACTACAGGTCCCCTGACCCCAGTTCCTGCCCTCAGCCTTCATCCCCTGATGCCCAGCTCCAAACTGCACCTGACACACAGCAAGGAGCCGCAACCGGTGCAGACACTGCATCACCCCATGGTCGCATCCACATCTATGCCCCCTTAAAGCCGCTTGCTACAGTCAATTCCCCCTGCATCATTATTATAACAGCCGGGCAGAATGGGGTAGGGGCAAACAGAGGAAGCGGTGGAGGGGGACCCGCCACTGGGTGACAGATCCCATGGATGTGCTACCCTCCAGCTGGGCAGACCAGCGGCTTCAGCATATATATGAAAGCCGGGCAGATGCGGACAAGGGGGTCTGCTTGGTGAGGGGACACAGGGTGCAGGAGTTGGTGAAGCCCCATTCGGCAGATCCTGGATGGAACAGACAGCAGGGGGAGCCGAACACACCACCAGGGGACAGATCTTGCAGTTGCCAGCTTCTAAGTGGGAAGTCCGGTGGCTGCAATTTCTACAAAGCGTCTGCAGCAGCAACAGGCAGAGGGGAGAACATAGAAAAGTATATTGGAAAAAAAAAGTTTTGCAGCCCTCTCTGTCAAGCTTCTGCCAGCAGCATCCATCTGCTGGGGCACAGCTTTAAAGTGCACCTGTTAGACAGCATGGAGCCGCAGCCGGCGTGGAGATGCTGTGGCTGCACCGGCCGCAGCTCCGTCATGTGTTGAACATCAGTAATAGCCGGGCAGGGGGTCGGGGGCCAGGCATGGGCAGACCAGTGGCTACAGCTCGGTAAATAACAGCCAGGCAAACCTGAGAGGTGGTGCGGGGACATATCCTGGATGGAGCAGGGATGCTCCTCCCTAGTCTAAAAAAAATTATTGTTCTGTGACACTGCCGACCAGACCACAGTTTATCATCCACATATTTGTGACTCTGCAGGTGGTCCATCTGCACTCTGCAGGGGTGCTTTGTTGTCCATAAAGGGGTGCTGTGTTGTTCATCAAAGGGCTGCTGCTTCATCCAGGGGTGCTCTTCTCCAGAGTAAAAAAAAATAAAAGTTAAATAAAATTAGCATTCCACAAAAAATAAAAATAAGAGATCTTTTTTTCATTTTTTTTTGTGTGTGTGCTAGCTACGCTATTATTGTTCGGTGACACTGGTGGCCAGACCGCAGTTTATCATCCACTTATTGTGACACTATAAGTCATAGCGCAGTATGAAATTCTTATTCATTAAAAATATTGTGACCCTGTAAGTGGTAGCGCAGTGTGTTATTCTTTTCTTATTCAGAAACAATCTTGTGACAGTGTAAGTGGTAGCGCAGTCTGCTATTGTTTTTTTGTTATTCATAAAAAATATTGTGACACTATAAGCGGTAGCGCAGTGTTATACTCATAAAAAATCCAACACTGTAAGTGGTAGCGCAGTGTGTTATTCTTTTCTTATTCATAAAATATCTTGTGACCCTGTAAGTGGTAGCGCAGTGTTTTACTAATAAAAACTCTTGTGACCCTGTAAGTGGTAGCGCAGTGTGTTATTCTTTTCTTATTCATAAAAAATATTTTGACACTGTAGGTCATTGATACCGCACTGTAAAATTTAAAATTGGTACATATTGACATGTGTGCTGTACCCCACTTCATTCATGATTGTTGATAGGGAGAACGATCAGAGAGCAGAAACCACATACCAGTGGTATGTGCCAGTGCCAACAGTCATGATGATACTAGTCCGTCTACAGCATCTACTAAAGTCAATACCCAAGGGCATACAGGGCTTAAGTCAGGGCATCTAAAATCAAAGAACCAATCTTTTACAGTGCTAAAGAAAAAACATCAAAGGGAAAATTAGCTGCAGAAAGACATAAAATTGGCAATATGCCTTTCACCACATGAAGTGGCAGGAAAGGCTAAGGCCTTGGACTTTATTTATGACTGGTAGTTCTGTCTCTTATGACGATGTAAGCACAAGTGAACATGCTGACATAGAAAGCGAGGATGCTTCTGTGGAAGTGCACCAGGATGAGCAGGATATTTGTGTAGCTGATGCTAATAAGGATATTGATGATAAGGATGTTGATGATGAGAATGTTGTTGATGAGGATGTTGCTTGTGTAAATCAGGCACAATTGGAAGAAACAGTTGTTGCCCATGATAAGGAAAAGTCCAATGTTATGTGTGGGGACAATACAAAAAAATCCACTTCTTGTGGAATTATTTCTACCCAAATCCAGACAACAATTGTCAAGCCATCCGTACCCGTTGTAAAGCCAGAGAAAGTAGAGGTATTAAGCTCAACCATCTAGGAACCTCCTCCCTATTACGTCATTTGCAGCACATCCATCCAAAAAGTTTTTTTCAAAATTCAGAAACTATGGCTAAAAATGTACCAACAAGCCGTCCAGCGTCAGCTAGCTCCCTTCTCTCTGCTAGATCCAGGCACCTGCCAATCACCACCATCACCTTCATCAACAATATCAATCATGAAGTGGTTAGTTTGTTTGGGCCCCCACAAAACAAGCTACCAATGGGCAGCTGACATTGCTAACAAAGATCTCTACATGCACAAACTGGCTTTACAGAGGCAAGATGTTGTCATTGTCGTCAACATAATCCGATTCCTCACCCTCATCAGTGTGTATGTCATCTTCACACAATATTAATTCGTCCCCACGGGAATCCATCATTACAGGTACCTCTGTAATTTTTGAATGTAATTGGCATATCATTTGTAGATCATTTTGTTAGACATCTTTTTTTCCACATTTTGAGGAAGTAGCCTCCTTCACCGATTGCTGACAAGGTTCCCGGCTGTGCTGAATATTATTTTTGAGTACACACTGGAGGGTGGGCAGCTCAAGCAAAGCAAAGCCAGTTTTTTTTCCTGCCAGTAGTCAAATGGACTGTTTAACATTATCATTAAAAAATAAAAAAATAGTCCTCAACCATTCTTTGAATGGTGACCATATAAGATGGAATCATGGTAGAGGTCTCATTAATTGTAGGCAATTCTTTTAGATCCAACTAGATGTCAAAACTTAGTTGTGTTGACTCATCTGCATCACCAGTGGGACTTTTGGGAAAGTTAAATTTTTTCTTGGCACATGCATTTGCTGGAGAAAATGAAGGAGAAGCCATCGCTGCATCACGTGACACTTTAGCTGACAATTTGCTTACCAAAAGCTCTTTGCATCTCTTCAGATCTGTGTCCATTGGGAAGAGAGACACAACGTATAACTTAAACCTAGGATCCAGCTCGGTCGCCAAAATGTATTGAACCGATGGTAAGATCCTGTAAACCCTTGGATCCTGGTGAAGCAAATAAAGGACTTGATCTAAAAGTCCAACATACATAGCAAAATCGCTTCATTTCAGCTCCTCCTTCAGTTTCTTGAACTGCTTTTCCAACAGTCTAATTAGGGGAATTACCTGACTCAAGCTGGCAGTGTCTGAACTCACTTCACAGGGTTTCAACACTTTGCATAACATGAAAGTATTTTCCATTGAGCTTGAGTAAGGTATATTCCCCCTCCACTTCCTATGTCATAGTGTGCTGGGTAGCTTTGGATGTCTTCTTGCTGTTTCCCCATCCGCTGAAGCATATAGGGTGTAGTTCCACCTTGTAACTACCTCTTGCTTCAGCTGGTGGCAGGGCAAATTCAACATGTCCTGCAGGTGCGGCAATCTTCTACATGCACTTGCTGAATGGCAAAAATGTCCAGAATTTTTTCTGGCCACAGAGAGCATCTCCTTGCACTACAAAGTTAATTGCGTGAGAAAAAAATGGGAGTTGTTGGAATTCACCCAGCTGTAATGATCCCACAATATTGGAGGCGCTGTATGAAATCACAAATCCTGAGGAAAGTCCAAGCAGGGTAAGCCATTTTGCAATGACTCCCCTAAGTTTTTCTAATTGGTTGTCAGCGGTATGCCTTTTAGTGAAACTGGTGATACACAGAGTAGCCTGCCTCTGAATGAGCTGCTGTTTCCTAGATGCTGCTGCTGCTGCTGTTGGTGCCACTGAAGTAAATACACTTACCCAGTGGGCTGTTACAGTCATGTAATCTTGTGATTGCTCTGTTCCACTTGTCCACATATCTGTGGACAATGGGTACAAAGGCATTTTGGAGGACACTAATTAAGTTTTTTAATGTCCCTGTACAGGTTGGGAATTGCTTTTCTAGTGAAGTGGAATCTAGATGGGATTTGGTATCGGAGACACAGGACCTCAATTAATTGCCTAAAACCCACTGCATTATTGGCAGATATTGGACGCACATCTAATACCAGCATAGATGTTATGGCGTCAGTGATCAGCTGTGCAACTGGGTGACTGCTGTCATACTTGCTCCCCCTTGCAAATGATTGTTTAACAGTCAATTGTTTTTTTAAAGTACTACAAGTAGTCTTCCTGGTCCCCTTCTGGGATGAAAATCCACTCCCAGCAGCAGCAGGTATAGTGCTCAAGGATTCTTCTGGGGCAAGGACTGACGTGAATGAGTTAAATATTTTTTCTATATGCCTCCCCTCCTCCCTCATAAATTTGCTTTGGAATAAAAAAATGAAATTAAATTTACTACTAATCAAATCTTCCTTTCCCTGCCTTCAACTCCCTCAGGTCTCTTTAATACTAAAAACATTTGTTTCCTGGTATGCCATGTTGGAAGTTGAACTGACACAGCTGCATGCCTCTTTAATTTTTAAAAATATTATGAACCACTAAGTTGATTTTATGGGCAAAACATGGGACATCTTGTTCACCCATGCTCTCCCCTCCTCCCTCATAAATTTCCTTTGGAATCACAAAATTTAATAAATGTACTACCAATCACCCCTTCCTGTCCCTGACTTCAACTACATACATACTCCATCTTCCTCAGGCCTCTTGATTAATGAAAACATATGTTTCCTTATGTGCCATGTTGGAAGTGGAACTGCCGTATGTTTGTGCCGCCGACTGCTGCCACTTAGCTTTGTCAGCCAGCTAGCTTGGTGCAAATTTTGGGCCTAAACCGGATGAAAACAATATTGTGAGCTGTGAGGTGGTCAAAATTGACTGGAAATGAGTGGAAATTAATGTTATTGAGGTTAATAATACTGTAGGAACAAAAAAATTTCTGATTTTAGCAGTTTTTATACATTTTTTAAAAAAGTACAGACACAAAGCCAAAACACGCAAGGGCGGTTTTGGCAAAACCAAATCCAGATCCTAAACACGAAGGAGATACAGATCCAAAACCAAAACACGTGGGTCGGCGCACATCCCTACTTATAACCAATGCAGGGAAATTATACTAATGATCCCATTTTAATGTATATATCTCTGTTTGTTCTTTTATATAACAGCTACATAATAGGGATAAGGTGCAATCAGGGAGATTGGTAGACTTTTCTGGGAGACAGGTAGATTGCTACTATTTTAGGGAGTCTCCCTGACAATGGGGGAGAGTTGGCAGTTATTGTCAAACCTTTGGCCTCTTGAAGACTGGGTTCCACTTTCTGGATAGGTCGGTTAGAATCCTGCTATCTGACCCAAAGAAAGTTGGTGCCATTGTTACTGCCTCTTGTATGCTACACAACATTGCCCTGGGATAAGATCTGATCTTGGAGACAGAGGCATTCAGCGATGAGCCAGCTGACCCTTCATCATCTGAAGATGTAGCCAATACAGAGGGGGGAATGAGGTTCATGAGAGGATCATACGGCAGTACTGCACATGTAAGTTTGTGATAATCAAGTCTGACAATGGTACTGTAACACAGTTACAGGTCTATTAATTTTATTTTTATTTGTTGACATTATAGTGGAAATTATAGAGGGAATTTACATCTATCCAATACTGGAATTGTTCACCTCCCAAACAAGCAATGTGTTTGCTAATTTTGGAAAAAAAAAATTCTAACAATGTGATACTTTGCTTTCCAATTTGTTATTGAGTACTATATATACACAAACATAAATATCACAGAAAAAATCATGTTAAAATAAATTTTACTTAACTCAGAAATTTCTAAAACAATATGTTATTTGTAGAGATGTGCAACGAAGCCCCGTGTTTTGCTTTTGGTTCTAATTCATCGTCGTGTTTTGAATATGTACTTTTTTTTAAAAAAATGATAAAAACAGCTAAAATCACAATTTGGGCCTGTTTTTGTTCCTACTGTATTATTACCCTCAGTAACATTCATTTTCAGTCATTTCCAGTCAACCTCACAGCTTACAATATTGTTTTCATGGGAGGTGCTGGGCTGCACATCCTAATATTAAACTGATATGGGTCCTTGCATTGCAGTAACACACATTTAATGGGCTCTATGATAGGTAAGTCCTTGATAAATTAATTAGTGTGTCAGTATTAGAGATGTTAGGGACCCACCTGTATAAGGTTCACCGTGACGTGGTAGGTGGGCAAACATCTTTGGCCAAACATGTACTAAGAATCCTTACATTTAAAACCATGTTAGTTATTGCAGTCTTTTATAGATATTTTGATTATTTGTATTCTTAGTGCTTATAGTGTGCACCTGCTCCTCCCCCCTCTCCTTTTTGCAATATTGTTTTCATCCAGTTTAGGCCAAATGATTGCACCAGCTAGCTGGCTGACTAAGCTAAGCGACAGCAGGTGGTGGCACAAACATATAGCAGTTCAACTTCCAACATGGCACATCTAGGAAACAGAGTGGCACTGTAGTGGGAAACAGGATGGCAGTTTGATAAACTATATGACTCCATATTAGAAACCATAAATGTTTTAATTAATCAAAACCTTGCTTAGAGGCCTTAGGGAAGTGGAGTATGTATGTAGTTGAAGGAAGTATTGATTTATTTTTAAATGTAATTTCATTCTTTTATTCCAAAGCAAATGTATGAGGATGTAGAGGGTTCCGTCACGATCCAAGCCCTGATATGGGTATTCCCGCCAGGCTCGGAATCCAAATCGAGGCAAAATGTCATTATCCCAAGGTTGGATTTCATGGGTTTTGGAGTAAATCAGCATCTGCTGAGCAGCTACTGGAAATTGAGCCTATGCGTTTGGATGAGAAACTGATAATGGATGGCATTGCAAGATACAAAATAACATGAATGCCCAAATAAAGTACAGTGATATACAGTACACTGCCTGTCAAATGCACACATGGCAAAGCCCATTATGAAAGTGGTGCAAATGAAATTGTCCTTGGGTCCTCCCACCCACCCTTATGTTGTATATTAAAAAGGACATGCACAGTTTAACAAACAAATCACTTCAGTGACAGGGACTGTCACTTTTGTGGCTGAAGTGATTGGCTTGTTTGGACCCCCACAAAACAAGCTAACAATGGGCAGCTGACTTTGCTGGCAATTATCTCTACAGAGGCTCTACAGAGACAAGATGTTGTCGCGATTATCGCCCTTGCCCTCATCAGTGTGTACATTATCATCACACAATATTAATTCACACCTGCTGGAATCCACTACTACAGGAGCCTCTGTTCTTTGATATAATTGCTGGTAAAGGTCTTCCTTGTGAAATTTGTAGTACATTTTGATGAACATCATCTTTTCCACATTTTGAGGAGTAGCCTTCTATGCAGAATGCTGACAAGGTTCACGGCTGTGCTGAAAACTCTCTCCAAGTACACACTGTAGGGTGGGCAGACTTTAGTAAAACAAATCCAGTTTGTACAAGGTCCTCCAAATTGTCTTTTTTTTCTACCAGTAGTCAAATGGACTGTCTGATATGCCTATTTGGAAACTGTCATTAAAATAATCCTCCATCACTCTTTGGATAGTGAAAGTATCAGATGGAGTAGTAGAAGAGGTAATGCTAATTTTAGTCAATTCTTTTAGACACGACCAGATGCTGTGTTGACTCATCTGCATCACTAGCGGGTCTCTTGGGAAAGCTCAGTTTTTCCTGGCAGCAGTAGTTACCAGAGAAACTGAAGGACAATGTCGTCATGTCACATGCTGCTTGAGCTGACAACTTGCTCGCCAGGAGCTCTTTGCATCTCTGAATATCTGTGTCCATGGGAAAGAAAGACATGATGTACAACTTAAACCTAAAATCAAGCATAGTCACCGAAAATATTTTTATCCAATTTCAAGATGCAGACAACCCTGGGATCGAATAAAGGACTTGATCTACAAGTCTGAAATACTTAGCAGAATCATTTTGTTTCAACTCCTACAGTTTCTCAAGATTTTTTTCCAAAAGTCTAATTAGAGGAATCCCCTGACTCAAGCTGGTAGTGTTTAAACTCACTTCACAGGTGACTACTGACTATGAAGGGTTTCAGCACCTTGCACAACACGGAATGTATGTCATGACTCGTTGTGTTGCTTTAATGGCTTTTTGCTGTTCCTCCATCTGATGAAGCATATAAAGGGTGGAATTGCACCTTGTTACTACTTCTTGCATCAGCTGGTGACAGAACAAATTGAACTGTTCTTAAAGGTGCTGCAATCTTCTACACGCAGCTGTTGAATGCCAAAAATGTCTTGACATTTTTTCGGGCAACAGCCATCATCTTCTGCATGCACAAACCTGTCATTTTACAAAATATTCTGCACGATGAAATTGATTGTGTGAGCAAGACATGGAACATGTTTGAAATCACCCAGCTGTAATGCTCTCACAATATTTGTGGCATTATCAGAAATCACAAATCCCAAGGAGAGTCCTAGTGGGTTAAGCCATTTTGCAATGACATCCCTGAGGTTTTCTAAGAGGTTGACACCAGTGTGCCTCTTGGTGAAGCCGGTGATACAGAGAGTATCTGAATGAGCTGGCGTTTGCTACATGCTGCTGATGTTTGTGCTGCTGATGGCAATACACTCACCCAGTGGGTTGTCGCAGTCATGTAATCTTTAGTTTGCCCTCTTCCGCTTATCCACATATCTTTGGTTAAGTGGACAGTGGGTACAATGGCATGTTGTAGGCCAATAATCATGTTTTTTTTTTAACATCCATGTACAGGTACAGGTGGGGAATTGCTTTTCTAGTCAAACTGAATCTAGAGGGAATTTGGAAGTGGGGACACAGGACCTCAATTAACTATCTAAAACCCACTGTATTAATGGCGGATATAGCAGTCTCTGCTGCATCTACCACTGTGAAGATGATGTGCTCCTCACCGCCAGAATCATCAATGACAATTGGTCATAGTGTTGGTGTGATCGTGTGAGAAGGCCCAGAAAAGAGGAAACTGCAACTACTTGTTCCTATTAATCTGATCCACTTTACAATACGGGTTTACAGAATATCCATGTTTGCGCACAGGAAGTTTCAGTAGTAACAAAGTGTAATCAAAGAGTTCATACATGGATTTGTTGGAAATCCAGGGGGAAGGGTGCCTTTAGTGCCAAGTTTACATAGCAGTGACTTAGAAGCATTATTGAATAATTTGAATGGTTATCTTACTGTTAGAACTTTGCTGAATGGATGTTGGGCTAAATGTCACAATGTTAATGGCAGAAATGTTACCTGACAATATTGATGTATTATACAGGCTTGCCAACCCATGGGCTGAGTGTACTTTTTCATCACTTCAATTTGTTTAGTACTCACCAGCAACTTCCCCATCATCAGCAGTTTGGGGATGTCGCAAGCCTTTTTCCTCTGCGGCGCAGCTGAGGAAGGAAAAAATATAATAATGTTTAACAAAGGCGTTTCTTTGTTTTAAGTTAAGGCATCTCTACCAGAATACACTTATTTGTCTTTAATAAACAGTGATCCTTTTTTGTTTGTTGGCTTTTCCTTTTCAAAACTACTGAATGGTGCATCTTAGATCAACATTAGACACATTTGCAAATGACAGTTCCCCTGCTATGGTTCCTCTCACTCATCAGGGTCCAAATTTGGACACATTTGTACAGTATACTGTAAGTTTAGCAAATTAAAAAAAAAAGGTATAACAGTAAGTTCAGAAATAATTATGTTTCTACTTAAAAACATAAAAATAATGTTTGTTACTCACCAGCTGCCGCTTGAGTGGATGGATGGTCTGTGTACTCAGTTTGGCTGCCTGGGAGCATTTCATGGAGAATTACTTATTTCAGTTCCTCCTCAAAGGAGTTGAAGTGGATCTGCACTGCTGGCCCACCCCCTGTTCTCCGGCCTTCATGGATGTCCTCCCCCAATTTTACTTTGAGAACCCTCTTCACATCTGAAAAGCCCTTTATATTTTTACAGTTCTCCACACAGTGCTTGCAGGAACTAACAGTATTCACTGCATCACATAGCCCCTGCCATAAAGCCTTCTTGTGGGCCAGAGATGTGCGATCAGCCCCTAGCAGCCTCTCATGCACTGGCACAATTGCACACACTAGTGCAGTTTTCTTAATTGGAAAAAAGCACATCGCACTGTGTTCTGGTCTTGCCTGGGGCACACACTGCAGGCTCTTCCTTTACCTCCTCCTCCTCTCCACCCTCCTCCACTAACACAGGACGTCTACTACAACCTCCTCCTCACTGCTGACCTGACCCCCAAACCTCTTTTTACATGCCATCCTGCACCACACAAAGGACACACAAACCCTCAACACTTATGCATTAACACTTACTAGCACACACCTCTTACACGGAATTGGTATGATTTACCGCCGGACGCATGTCCGGCGGTTAGAATCCCGACACCAGCATCCCGGCAGCAGTGGAAATCCCGATCGCCCTCAGGTAAGTATTAGCTAACCTAATTCTACCCCCTAACCCTAACCTCCCCCCCAGTACCTAACCTTAATCCCCCCTCTAAGTGCATAAACCTAACCCCCCCTTCCCCGCTGCCTAAACCTAAGTCCCCCTGGGGGGTGCCTAACCCTAACCTCCCCCAGGGGTACCTAACCCTAACCCCCCTTCTGCTAGCCTAAACCTAACCTCCCGAGGGGGTGCCTAACCCTAAGTCCCACCCGGGAACCCTAAACTTAAAAGGCTATCCGCGTTCAGCACCCGGAGTCCCTTCGGCGCCTGTCTTTAGACCCTTGCCAGGAAATGATAGTCGGGAAGCCGGCTTTTGGGATTAGGTCCGCCGGCTTCCCGACTGCATACCTCTTACACAGCTCACACTCACAAACACAGAACAACACAACAGACCGATATTAGACAAGGACCAAAACTCACCACACTCCAAACACTATGCTGCTCCTTACTGCAGTCTCCTAAACCTGTCTCCTTTGCAAAACCTAGCAGAGAAAAAAATACACAAGTGATACTTACATAGGTCAAATTCCTGCACCTTTTGCAGACCAATGGCTACATTGGTTTCAAATAGAGATGTGGTAATAATAAAGGTATGCAGTCAGCGCTCCTATAAAGGGATCTAAATGGCACCACTAGCTGCTACCTCAGGGAAGTGTCCTTACTTTCCCTATTACAGAGAGAATAAACAAAAAAGGAGAGGGAAGCACTCTGTAGTGAGTGTGTTAATAGTGACCGATTACTGAGGGTTTAGGCTAAATAAAATGTATAAGTAAATATGTCTACTATAATGTAGGTGTAACTAAAATCCTCTCTTGTGTGATATGTTCGAATGAAAGAATATGTGGGAGATCTGGTGGGCAACAACTTGAGGCTGAAGCTTGATTATAGAGCTAAAAAGTGTAAGGAATCTGGATGGATATGATCGACAAAAACTGTAGGATGGAAGTTTAATTTTTGTAAGAAGGTGATGATGCGTCTATTGAAAGTAATAAACCAAACTGTTGGTACTAGGTAGGCAACAACATGCGGCAGGGTGTTGGAAGAGAATATGGTAATCCTTATCCACTGTTATTATGGGTGTAGTCCTCCTCGCAGCTCACATTACCTCAGAAAATATGGAATGCAGTATCAGAGTGACAGTGACACTATGGTGCAGTGTGATTTAGGTAAGAATGGTTGTCTTACCAATGATGTGCACGCTCCACGCTGCCTAAACCTGGCCCCCTTCTCCCCCGCAGTCTAAACCTAACCACCACCCCCCAGTGCCTAATCTTAACCCTCCCCCGAGTGCCTAACCCTAACCTCTAATGCTACGTACTGTCAGGATGCCAGAGGTCGGGATGCTGCCGCCATGATTCTGACTGGAATCGGGATTCCAGCGCCAGCATTCTGATAAAAAAAAATCAATTAGCAACTTTTAAAAAAACTAATTTAACAGAGGCAGCTGTCCCAGTGATACTGGCCCAGAGGGGTGAGTTTTCCAGTGTCAGAAGAGGAACTAAAAGCCCATACTTGGGCAAAATGTTTAAAAAATATTAAAAAAAATGTTTAAAAATAGATCAAATTTATTACAAAAATAAAAAAATAAATTAAAAATTGGCTATCAGAGGACTTATCTATCACCCCACAGATGATATATCTGACTCTCACACTTGCCCTAGATGTGCCAAGGAGGAAGCTGACCTCTATCACTGTCTTTGGGGGTGTCCAGTGGTCCAGGGCTTCTCGAGGAGGGTTAAGCGGGAAGCTGAGATCCACCTGGTCAACTACGTACCTTTTACCCCTGAGTGGGCCATTCTGGGCATTTTTTAGAGTGGGCGGAGACTTACACTGGGCAATAGGAAGTTATTGCTTGCCATAAGTGCTGCAGCAAAGAAGATCATCTTACAACAGTGGATACACCCAAACCCCATCAATTTTCAATTGTACAGGGAAAAATTTAAGTTCATTTTTCATATGGATTGGGTGGAGGCTTTGTTTGACAAGGAAATTAAGGTCTCTTCCTTTTTTGACACGTGGGAAAGTTTTAACGTAACCTTACCAACCTTAGTGCAATCCCAGATTTTTCATAGTATACATTTGACCCAATGGTCAGAATTCTTTTGGACAATCCTCCTATTGTTTTGCCTGTCGGGAGACTGCCAGCTACACCCTTCTTTATATTAATTAATTGTACTCAAATGCTGTATAACTGTCTGTCTCACACTCAAGCACGGACCTTATGTATACCTTTATTTTGTTTATATTTGGTATTTAAATGCTCTTTAACGTCCCATCTATTTTACTTTTACTTCTGCTCTAACTTGATGCCTTGTCTGTAGAATGGATGCTTGGAAGCACTCTACGATTTGTCTTTTATATGTTGTTTACCATGTGATATTCGTTAAGCCTGATTTACAGTGCATCTGGAAAGTATTCACAACACTACACTTTTTCCACATTTTGTTATGTTACAGCCTTATTCCAAAATGGATTAAATTCATTTTTGTCCTCAAAATTCTACACACAATACCCCATAGTGACAACATGTAAAAAGTTTTTTTGAGATTTTTGCAAATAATAATAATGAAAAAAAACCACTATGAAATCACATGTACATAAGTATTCACGGCCTTTGCCATGAAGCTCAAAATTGAGCTCAGGTCCATCCTGTTTCCACTGAACATCTTTGAGATGTTCCTACAGCATAATTGGAGCCCACCTATGGTAAATTCAGTTGATTTGACATGATTTTGAAAGGCATACACCTGTCTATATAATGTCCCACACTTGACAGTGCATGTCAGAGCACAAACCAAGCATGAAGTCCAAGGAATTGTCTGTAGACCTCCGAGACAGGATTGTCTCGAGGCACAAGTCTGGGGAAGGGTACAGAAAAATATTTGCTGCTTTGAAGGTCCCAATGAGCACAGTGGCCTCCAACATCCATAAATGGAAGAAGTTCGGAACCACCAAGACTCTTCCTAGAGTTGGCCGGCCGTCAAAACAGAGTGATCAGGTTAGAAAGGCCCTAGTCAGGGAGGTGACCAAGAGCCCGATAGTCACTCTGTCAGAGCTACAGCATTCCTCTGTGGAGAGAGGAGAAACTTCCAGAAGGACAACCATCTCTGCAGCAATCCATCAATCAGGCCTGTATGGTAGAGTGTTCAGACGGAAGCCACTCCTTAGTAAAAAGCACATGGCAGCCCGCCTAGAGTTTGCCAAAATGCTCCTGAAGGACTCTCAGACCATGATGAGACAAAGATTGAACTCTTTGGTGTGAATGCCAGGCGTTATGTTTGGAGGAACCCAGACACTGCTCATCACAAGGCCAATACCATCCCTACAGTGAAGCATGGTGGTGGCAGCATCATGCTGTGGGGATGTTTTTCAGTGGCAGGAACTGGGAGACTAGTCGGGATAGAGGGAAAGATGAATGCAGCAATGTACAGAGACATCCTGGGTGAAAACCTGCTCCAGAGCGCTCTTGACCTCAGACTGGGTCGACGGTTCATCTTTCAGCATGACAACGACCCTAAGCACACAGCCAAGATATCAAAGGAGTGGCTTCAGGACAGTTCTTGAGAGGTCCAGCCAAAGTACAGACTTGAATCCAATTGAACATCTCTGGAGAGATTTGAAAATGGCTGTGCACCGACGCTTCCCATTAAACCTGATGGAGCTTGAGAGGTACTGCAAAGAGGAATGGGCGAAAGTGGCCAAAGATAGGTGTGCCAAGCTTGTGGCATCATATTCAGAAAGACTTGAGGCTGTAATTGCTGCCAAAGGTGCATCAACAAAATATTGAGTAAAGGTTGTGAATACCTATGTACATGTGATTTCTTAGTTGTTTTTTTTTATTATTAAATTTGCAAAAATCGCTAATTTTTTTTTGCACGTTGTCATTATGGGGTATTGTGTGTAGAATTTTGAAGACAAAAATTAATTTATTACATTTTGGAATAAGGCCGTAACATAACAAAATGTGGAAAAAGCGAAGTGTTGTGAATACTTTCCGGATGCACTGTATATGCCTTTTGAACAGTGTATTTTCTTCAATTAAAAAATATTGAAACAATCTTGAGAAGACATTGACAGAATATATAGTGTGTCATTCCGTGTACCAATATGATACTTGTTAAAAGGCATGAGTAACCATCACAGCAATTCATACCATTATTGTCACAGAACAAATCATAATAAATTTATAATAATAAATTGACATTGTCTGCTTATTAATACTCCCTGTTAAACAATGACCTTATTTTGTTTGTTCTGAATGATCAAATAGCTCAAACCATACATGACTTGTTTGTCAGAACCAATTCACATTCTGCCTTTCTCTGTTGGCTTGTCCAAAACAATTTACACTTAACCACATGAAACTTGAGAATCCCTAAACCTCCACACATCACAAATTTTCTTCTTCCAAAACATAGATTAGCTGATACAGCAATTTATCTCTGAAAGCCACGTGCAATTTACCACTAATGACTTTATCCAATTATCAGTTACCTTACTCTTCTATTCTTCATCTAACTATCCACCAATATACATACTTTTCCACTACACCTCATACTCTTCTATATAATAAATTGACTGCTGATAAAAAATGATGTCACTTGTTACAATGTAATGCCATTTGGCTCAACTTCTGACATCCCTCCCACTTGTGTTAGTGATGTTACAGGAGAGAGTGATGGGGCAGTGACAGAAAGAGACCATGGGGGAGAGAGATGCAGAGGTGGGAAAAAAGTATTGGGGTGGCGAACAGAGAGAAAAGGGGGTTCAAAGAGATAGAGTGGCTGGGAGATAGTGTCAAGGGGAAGAATAGATAGTGGATGGGGGAGAGAAGGAGAGAGGTCGAGGATAAGACAGGTGAGTAGAGATAGTGAGATAAAATAAATAAAAGCCAAGAAATGCTGGGCATTACAGTATCATCTGTATCAGTATGTTTTATGGAACAATATCAACCTCACAGGTCTATAATTCCCTGGATCTGGTTTTCTGGAACGTCATTTTGGAAGATTGCTACAATATCTTCTTTTTTTGGGGGGGGGGGGCTATCTTGTGGCATTGACCCACTTATGATCGAGGTCATAAATATAAATAATAGTGCACTACCAAACTCAATTCATTTAGAACTTGTGGGTAGATGCCAGGTACTTTCTCTTTATCTTAATTAGGAGTTTCTTTAAATCTTCTACATTTAGTGGCCGTATATTATCATTTTCATTTTTAGTGGAGGTAATGTACTTAAAAAATGTTTGGGATTAGACTTGCTATTTGCATTCCAGTTTCAATCTTTGGTAACCTGATTTATTTAATTTTATTGCATATTTTGCTACATTATTGTATTTACATAATGAATGTTCAGTGCCTCCTGAAAACCTCTCTTTTCAGCTTGCATCATGCTTGAAACAGTATTTATTAATTTTTATTAAAGCCCATTTGAATTTTATGGAAGTTTTTTTTCCAGTCTACTAGCTTTAATGTTTCAAACTATTTCATAAATGTCTCTTCACCTTTACATTAGATATAATACCTATTTTGTTTCACAGAACCAATTGTAGAGGCACTTCTTCTCTACTTCGTACTATAATATATTAAAAATATAATTTAAAAATCGCTATCAATTACCAGAATCACAAATTTCATTGTACCTATTTATATCTGGATAATTAAGTGTCCCATGAAGGACCTTTTTTTTTTTATTTTCAATGATAATTGAAGTTCTCTGCAAAAATGTATGGAAGAGATCCACATCCTTCTGTTAAACTATTGTGGATAGAAAAACCTGTTAATGCTATATGCTTTAATTTCTCCAGAGCAATCTGACAGCGGGACCATGTGTGAAGAACCATTCTATGCCGAAGCCTCAAGAGAATTGCCCAACATAGCTCCACTGAGCTAAGTGTCTGTTTGACCCACTGAGGAAGCGGATCCTGCTATACATGTGACAGCTACATTGGGCTAAATGTAATAGGGTTAGAGTTTAGAAAATGTGAGAGTTTAGCAGTAAACTCTCACACTATTACATTGGTTAAGGTGTATATTCAAAATGGAAAAACATCTGAATGAGAGTTTAAAACGTGAGAGTTTTTCGAATCTGAAGAACATCCGAGTTTGCATGTTCTCGGACTCTATTACATTGGCTGAGTTTAAAAAGTGAGAGTTTTCTCTCACATTTTCTAAACTCTCACTCTATTACATGGCCCATTATCTGCATTACCGGCGCATACACACAGGAGGATGTGCAGAATGAGCTCTCTCCATCAGAGCTTTCCCCGACTTTGGGATTCACTGCATCATTAATAACCCCTCCATACAGAGGCACACATCTCTGTCTGTATTGAGATTTTAACAAGCACGTATTTAACAGCGGGTCAGTGCAACTGTACCTAATTTAGAGCTCACTACTATCGGAGCTCTCCCTGGCTGGGGGTCAGTTACAGTCATCACTTAACCAGTCTGATCAGTGACATTTAGATCACTATGAGGCTTACAGGTCAGTTGACTAAACCATTATTATTTTTAATCTATATTCAGCCGATGCTCAGTGGCTGTTGAGTTTTATTGGGACTTGATTTGTTCCGTATAGACTTTATGGACACTTGTTCTACAAATTGACTTTTAACTCTAAATAGACAGCAGTATTAGGTGGTTTATTATTGTCCAAGTTTAAATTTTGTTATTAAAAATTGCTACTTGGATCACTTGGAATCTCTATATTGTGTGGATCAAGGGTCAAAAAAGTTACATTTATTTACAATCAGGAATTAGAGGACTTTTAGACAGCAGCCATTATTTCTGAAAATAACTATGGCTTTTGATTCCTTTAGGCAGCTTTGTTTTTATTTCTCTAATTAAGATTGATGCCAATGCTGAGGAACAAACAGGATGAGTGAGATAAGTGCAGTCAGAAAGGTTATAGTTCTGCTATTGCTGGGACTGCCACATCATCAAGCAATGGAAAGAGAAACACCTAAGCAGCTAAGTCCATCTAATACTGCCAGAAAGAGAAGTCAATAGAAGAGTGAGTACTGTGAAATTAGTAGAAATAATTGTTGCCAGAAAAGGAAATACCATATATTAAGACTAGAAGCGATGAGATGGGTTATCAATCCCTCAGAGTGATCTGCAAGTTTTACATATGTAACACCCTCTAAGGGATGGTATTTGTAAATACACCTCTCTCAGTGTTAGAGCTTGCTTCCTGTTGTAGATATTACATGCCTGAGACCCGGATCAGTTTTCAGGTAAAGGAGGGGCTGGAGAGATAGACACGCAGGGGTGGGAAGACTGGGTGTGTAGCTGGCAGAGCAGAGGGAGGAGGGGGAGAGAACAAAGGGAGTTGAGAAGAAGAATTTGGGAGAGCGCAGACATCTTTGGGAAGCTTCAGAGCTGGAAGCAGAAATGTAGCCCTCGTGCTCCCCTGGCAGGGGGAGATTGGCGGGGCCGTGGTGACTGCCACGATGCCCATCTAACGCCAAAGGAGGAATAGGTCTGGAGTGAGACCACTGAGATAAAGTCTGTGAGAGCTGGAAGGTTGCAGTGTGAGCCGCTCAGTGAAGTGTTCAGCACCCATGAGAGGGGTAAGAGACGCAAGTATATGTGTTGAAGAGATGGGGAAGAGGAATTTCCCAGGAGCTTTTACTGTTAAGGTACCAGAGGAGTCCCTTATGCATAAAAGCCCCCCAGCAGCCATTAAAGGGGGGGTCACTGTGGTAGCAGTGTGGCTATAGGAGCCATCCCTGTAGGATAGGGATGGACGGCAGCTGAGAGTTTGATAGCTGCAATAGAAAAGTCTGTATATTGCTGTCCCATGTGAAAGAGCAGGGGAGCAGAGAGAGGCAGACTGTGTATGAGACACTCTGTATATTGTCTTAGAAGAGACAAAGGAGAGGCAGAGTGCAAAAGGAAGTTATGTGAGATGTGTGTGAAGCTGTGGAACTACAGGCACCAGCCAGCATAGGGCCAGGTGGACCTGCATGTATGAAGTGGAGAACTACAGTCACCAGCCAGCATAGGGCCAGGTGGACCTGCATGTATGAAGTGGAGAACTACAGACACCAGTCAGCAAAGGGCTAGGTGGACCTGCACGTATGAAGTGGAGAACTACAGGCACCAGCCAGCAAAGGGCTAGGTGGACCTGCACGTATGAAGTGGAGAACTACAGGCACCAGCCAGCGAAGGGCTAGGTGGACCTGCACATATGAAGTGGAGAACTACAGGCACCAGCCAGCAAAGGGCCAGGTGGACCTGTGTGGGTAAAATGCAAAGCATTCATTGTGACTGTGCTTAAAGAGTGTGATGTAATGTAACCATATCCATAAGATTGTCATATACCATCTGACATGCCAAGTATATGAGCTGGAGGGAGAGGAGAAGCTGCTGTAACCATATTCTTGTCCTGTAAAGTCATGTGCAGGAGGAGATAAATAAATTGGTTTATTTTTATAAGAGAAGGTCTGGCGCCCAAGTTATTCAAAAGAACTGTTGCTGCATGTGTCCATCTATACCTGTATCTATATGTGTGACTGTTATAAAGCCTGCATGGTCAGGGACCCCCTTCTCAGGTATTGCCCACACCCTGGAGAGCTAGCCTGAGGCAATAGGAGGTGTATCACTCCAAATGCACCTATGTACCACACCGCACACTGAAGGGGGTTACACATAGAAAACCACAAGTTTGATAGAGGTAGCTAACAACCATACAAGAAATGGCTACTAAAATCAAATGGAACTGCCATTCGCAAAGCTGCCAGAGGTTTGTGGGGTGCAACAAATTAAACAGTACAGGAGAGTCAATATGCCAATACAAAAAAAAGCTAAATTTAAAAGTTGTGAAGAAGGCATCAACATCATCCAAGGCCTATATTTTGAGGAGGACTAGAGCCATTGCCACTGCCTGCTAAAGTTGAAAGAAGTCCAACAATAGTTGCATCACAGCCTCCATGGTGGTTTGTTTAGGACCCTTTGAACAGAGCCCACTTTATCCCACTCCTGACACCAACTATAGCTGGTAGATTCAGGTGACCAATGGAGGCTGAAGTGCTTCAAAACAAATATGCTTTTATTCCAGCAGAAAGGTATAGTCAGTGCACTCATTTCTTACATGAGTATAAACATCAAACTCATAATTATAGCAATGTAGCTTCATAAGAACATAGCAACATGGGAAGTCAGGGTATTGTCACAAGCCGTTGCTGCATCTTTTTTGACAACAGTGCTCTGGTCAGTCCTCTCTGACCCGTTGCTAGGAGACTGGGAAGCCGGGCTGCTTTTTCGTGAGGTCCTCCTACCTGGCTGCTCTGTCATCTTTGCCCTTTCCTAATTGGAGCTCTCTCCTTTTTTACCTCTGCTGAATCCCTACTCAGATGCCGGCTATAGTGTTTAGTACGTGGCTTCCAGTTCCGTGTGTGCAGATCATTCTTGTGGTTTATCCAGTACTTCCTGTCAGTGTGTTCTCCTTCAGTTACAGGGGTACTGTGGTGTCTGAGTGGACTTCAATTATTTTCCTTTGCGGTAGTCTCAGCCGAAGTGCACTGTGCATTACAAACTTTACAGCCATCTCAGCCTCATTGCTGCATCTGAGTGGATATTAATTTTCAATCTTACTGCAGTCCCAGCCGCACTGCTTGCGTCTGAGTGGACTTTCAGTTACCAATCTTACAGCAGTTTCAGCTGCACTTCCGCATCTGATTGGAATCTCGTTATCACTTCTCAGCTGACTAAGCCGCACCATAGCCAAGTATACATTAGCCCTCAAGGCTGCAACTTGGCCTCAAGGCCCATCCCAGCCAAGTACTTATCAGCCCTGAAGGCTGCAATATGGCCAAAAGGCCCATCCCAGCGAAGTACTTATCAGTCCTCAAGGCTGCAACTCGGCCACAAGGCCACATCCCAGCCAAATACATATCAGCCCTCAAGGCTGTAAATTGGCCACAAGGCTGCATTTCTATCAACTACACACCAACCATCAAAGCATTAATTATCAATTGACTCACATCTCAAACCTTGTACACATCAGCACTCAGGGCTGCAACTCAGCCACAAGGCCAAATTTCAATCAAGTACACACCCACCATCAAGGCATCAATTATCAATTGACTCACATCTCAAACCTTATACACATTAGCATTCAAGGTTGTGAACCGGCCACAGGTTAGCATCCTCTCCTTGATAGACATCGGACTCTAGTACTATTATTGGCCTTTAGGCTGCTCTCTTACTCAGTCTTATTCTATTCTGTTGTGCTCCTCATTTCTAATAGCCAAATCAATCTCACAATGAATCTACCCAAGGATTCATAACAGGTATGCAGCATCCAATACATAGAAGGATGCTAAAGATGCACACCCTCCTAACTTTACCCCTGACTGACCCACACAAGCAGGTTTATGTACCTTAACTCCTCTTAGTTGAAAAAGGGTGTGGTTCTTTCCTGAGCCACAGAAAGTTAACCCTTTCTTCAAATGTGGGAGATTCCCACCCTGAAACAATATGGTGCAAATACAAATTTGACAGGTACAAAGACAAGTAGCACAAAACAAATGCAAATTATGTACAAGTTGAACTCAGCAGTGCAAAGCTCACACAAATAAAATTGCAGAATAAAACATGATAGAAACAAGAAGGGTAGCCAGAGAGTTGACAAGCATTAGATATAAGGTAGGGAGGGCCATGAGGTCATGAGAGATTACAATCTAGAGGAAAGAGACAGTGGGAGCAATGGGATGTTGACAAGGAGATGGGCAGGGAGAGGGAGTAATTGGGAGGAGTTTATGAGGATGTAGAATAGGCAAGAGTGAAAATTTGGGTTTTAAAGGAGATTTATTTACATTTCATTGTTACATTGATCACAGCCAGACATAATTTTTTATCCTTACACTGTGAATTTGTGCCTGAGTGTGTATGTGATTGTGCCAACGCTAGTCAAATATATATAGAGGGCTGGCAGGGCTTTGCCAAGTAGGACCCTGGTAGACCTTGCCAAGCTGTGCAACATAGAAGTGAGAACATGACTCATCTCATGTAATCACCAGTCTGCACTATCTTACAAACTGCTTTCTTCCTCTCTTCCCTAGTTTAAAATCTCCTCCAGCGCATCTTCTCCAGCAGCACAACTGTACCCATACACATTCCCATATAATCCATCCCTATTGCTAAGCCTGTAGCTGGGGAATTGGCCAAGTTCTTCATAATCCTCCTTCCTACACAGCTTCTCAGCCACTTACTGACACACTTTGAAAGGAAATGCTTCTACTCTGTAGGTAGGCAGGTAAATGTTTCCCAACTTTAACGCACTATTCTATCCAATGTAGAATTTTTTTAAACGGCTTGGGAAAGGAGCTCATGAGACATATTGACAATACATCACCAAATCATCCATAAATACAGGGTTATATACGATATGATACCTAGATCCCTCAAAACTGCGAAAGCACTATCCTTCATCCTCCATGCTGTTTTGGAGGTACTCTATTAGTACATTTATGCATGTTTGGTGGGACTTCCTCCAAGTCTCTAACTATTAGCATGAAATCTCTGACCTTATAAGGCAGGTCAACCGTGGAGCGTTGACAGTTGATCTTCTTGGTATGCTACTTTGTCACCCCATTAAGATACTTAGCAAACATAAATAAGCCTGTATGACATATCTGCAGGGCAGCAAAATCTCAAATTGTTAAAACCCATGTTTGCCTTTTGATAGCCTGCATTTGGTGTGTTGTTTCAATAGAGTATGTCACAAGCCTGCTTCATAACAAGATCAAAAACTTCCATAACAGATGGTAACTTTGCTACTTTTATAACTGTCCAGTTGCCGGCTTCGCTTAAACCCCTTGTTTAGGCTCTCCAATCAGACTTTGGAAAAGTGTACCCCCCCTGCCCCCACATCCCCAGAACCCCCCACTTTGCCACTGAAAGGTAGGGCTTCCCGGCCTCCAAAGTGGACTTCCTGTCTTCCCACCTTTTTATTCTCATATCCCTTGTACAATTTAAGACTGAACCATCAGGAGCTACTATAACTGTCATTGCCTTCAACATTTCTCAGATTTTCTATTGAGACACGCAGTATGCCTGTTACTATTTGCCAGCTGCTCTACAGTATGTTATATTTGTAATTACTTTTGTTATAAATAGTTTAAATTCAGTTGAGCATTCCTCATTTTGCAGTAGTTGAAATGTCAATTGGGTAAGGTAAATAAGAAACTATAGCTACGACAATGAATTAAGCTGGAGGGGTCAATACACAATCAGCCAATCAGATGGGACAAGCCTGTGCCACTGATAGTAGTTGCCTAAAAGAGCAAATCTGCAGATGCGTAATTCTTACTGTGCTACAATTAAATGAACTAAACTCGGCATATGCACTCCTGCACATTCCTCCTCTCCTGGTGTAAGGAGACACAAGTTCAGGCCCTAAGCACCCTTCTCTCTCAGACTAATGTAGGGCATTTTGAAAATTGAACAGATTTACTGGGACTGATATGCTGATATATACGGCAATGCTGAGATAATGCTGTTGAGCTAATGAAATGAAATGGGAGTGCTGAGATAATGGTGAGATATTGATATGGGAACGCTGAGATGATGCTGAGATTCTGACGTTGCAATGTTGAACATGGTGTTGAATTGCTTTGTAACAGATGAGTTGTAGGATTGATTGTTATTGGGAAACACGGCTGGTGTATTGGTTAGCATTACTGCCTCACAGCAGTTGTTGGGCTCGATTCCCACCACTGACATAACAGTGTGGAGCTTGTATAATCTTCCCGTGCTTGCATGGGTTTCCTCCAGGTACTCCGGTTTACTCCCACAATCCAAAAATATACTGATCGGCTCATTGGCTTCTGACAAAAATGAACCCTAGTTCAAATATTCTCTGTAAAGAGCTGCAAAATGTGTGCTATATACTGTAAATAACTGGTAATAAATAAACTGTTAATGATATGGTATTGAGTCATTTAAACAAACATGGGATTAATATATTTAAACAATGAAGTTGTAAAGGAAACAGAAATACTCACACATGAAGGCATATAGAACACAGAGTTAGCAAAAAAGTGCAAGTAACTTTACAGAGTTTAGAGCAGTGGTCTCCAACCTTAATTGGGGTGGGAGCTACTTGAGAAAAATGAGACGTCTTGAAGAGCCACATTGTATTTTTGAAAACTAAAATCTGGCTAATTAAAAATGTGCTTATTAGCCAGATTTTAGTTTTCAAAAATAAAATGTGGAGAGCTGTCAATGGGGAGCAGGGGGCTGCTGGATGGTTCGTGCAGGTGGGACAGTGGATGGAGCCCGACTCTACCCCTGATGCCTGAGAGCTGTCAGTGGGGAGCAGGGGTCTGCTGGATGGTTTGTGCAGATGAGACAGTACCCCTGATGCCTGAGAGCTGTCAGTGGGGAGCAGGGGGCTGCTGGATGGTTTGTGCAGGTTGGACAGTGGATGGAGCCCGACTCTACCCCTGATGCCTGAGAGATGTCAGTGGGGAGAAGGGGGCTGCTTGATGGACTGTGCAGGTGGGACAGTGGATGGCCTGGTGCCACACTCCCTCCAAACAAGTGCCCAGTGTCTCTTAATGCAGTCAGCGGCGAGGCTACTAGCAGTGTCCGTCATGCACATTCGCCGCGCTGCATATAACACATGCCCTATGCGCAGCTTGTGCGCCATCAGCCCACTGCCGTAAGGAGAGCACCTGCCGTGCTACCACCATAAGGCGAGCCACCATGCTTGCGGCCACGAGTGACGGGTTGGCGATTGCGGGTTTAAAGTATACACAGTATATGTAAAACAGTTAGTAGTTAGAACAAGATTGAACTGATAACCGAGTATTATGCAGATGTGTCTTCATACATCTAGCCTCAATACGCCATTTGGCACCAGACGCCTGCGGCAACTGAGCCGTTGTAGTACAGAAAGCCGATCACAAATTGAGGCCAATGTAGAATTGAAAATGAGTCTCTTTTGCAAAGGGATCTGGCAAATTATGGCACAGACATGTTCCATAGCTGAGCGTACTGTATGTATCCATGGGTGATTCAGATTGTCAGAGTCTTACATGTGGTGCCCCATAAGTGTGGGGTCAGCTCAATAGTTATACAGGGTCACCCTGTGGTCCTAGATGTTAGGCTACTGTCCATAAGGGGAGAGGAGTACATTTTTAAAGTACCCTAGAAGTATTCCTTTAGCACTGGTAGATTCATTATTTTTATATTTTTTTTAAAAAAGGCAATAGAAAGATTATAATGTAACCGTACTTGAATATAGGGTGAACTTTATTTGATCCCCTCTAACCGGCAACTGACAGCCTGCACAGAACCAGACTGAACCCTGGTCAGCTAGTAACAGAAATGCCCGCAAATTAACACCCACTGGGGAGGTCAGATCCGCGGGGAAGAGGAGCCTGTTGGGCAAAAAAGAGATATAAATAATGTCAGCTAAGTAATAAGTATATTGTGTGGACAAATTTTGCCGTTCAGATATATCAGGACAATTAAACTTGACATAACATTTTAATTGGAATTATGGGTAGTCAATAATGGCAATGAAAGCAAGTAAGAAAGGTATAATGATTTTATAACTAGAGATAAGCGGGCTGGTCTTTCTGAAAAACGTGCTACCTGAACTTCTCCGATCCAAGTGAATCCGAGCGGCAGCTTAGGTGATCCCGCCAGGCTAGGATTCCAAATTGAGGCAAGACATCATCATCCCGGAGTCATATTTTCTCGGGTTTTGGATTCTGATTAAGTCCCCCCCCACAGGGATTCAGGCAGCATTTCACACTGACTCCAGTCTAGGCTAATGTGTCCAGTGTCTGCTGTGCTGCTGTGTCCATCCTCTCCACCTCCAGTGGCTGCTGTGCTGTGTCCACTCCAGTTCCTGTGTCCAGAGGCTGCTGCTGTGTCCATCCACTCCCTGTGTCTAGTGGCTGCTGTGCTGCTGTGTCCATCGTCTCCACCTCCTGTGGCTGCTGCTGTGCTGTGTCCACTCCAGTGCCTGTATCCAGAGGCTGCTGCTATGCAGTGGCGTAACTAGGGTATTTGGAGCCCAGGGCAAATTTGAAAAGGGAGCTCCCCCCTCAAAGGCGCGCGCGGCAAAAAAAATGGGCGTGGTCACTTAAAAATGGGGCATGTCAACATGACACACCCCTTTATTTTCAAACTGAACATTCCTATCCATATGCACCTTAACCCCAGTAGTACCCCTTATACAGTACCCCCAGTATGCAGTTGTGGTCCCTCTCATGCAGGCCCATAGTAGTGCCCCTTATACAGTATCCCAAGTAGTGGTCCCTCTTATACAGCCCCCAATTAGTTCCCTTTACTCAGTACCCCCAGTAGTGGCCCCCCAAATGCAGTGCCCCACGTAGTGTTCCCCCTTATGCAGTGCCCCCAGTAGCAGTCCCCACAATGCAGTGCGCCCAGTAGTGGTATCCCCTTATGCAGTGCCCTTTTATATAGTGCCCCCAGCAGTAGTCCCCCCCATGCAGTTTTCCCAGTAGTGGTCCCCTTATGCAGGCACCCTGTAGTGATTCCCCCTATCTAGTGCCCCCTGTAGTGGTCCCCGCAGTGCCCCTAGCAGTAAGCCCCTTATATAGTGCCCCCAGCAGTAGTGTCCCCCCCTCCCATGCAGTGCCCCCAGTAGTGGTCCCCCTGATGCAGGCTCCCAGTAGTGACCCCCCCCTATCCAGTGGTCCCTGTAGTGGCCCTTCCTATTATTGCCCCCAGTAGTGGTGCCCCGAGTGCAGTGCCTCTAGTAATAGGCCCTTTTTAGAATGCCCCCAGTGGTAGTCCCCCCCAAGTAGTAGTCCCCAGTAGCCCCCCCCAGTAGAGGTCCTCCCAATGGCACCCTCAGTAGTAGCCACACCTCCCCCAGTAGAGGTCCCCCCCAGTAGAAGCCAACCCCTCCCCCGTTGTGCAGATAGGTTTAAAAATAAATAAATATATATAAAAATATACTTACCTGATTCCACGCTGCTCCTGCTCCTGTCCGCGATGCCGCTCCCGCCCTCCAGTCCGCCCAGGCTGGCGCGCTCAGCATTATGGGACTGACATCATGACGTCATAACGTCAGTCCCATTACCCACTGCAGGAGCCGGACGGAAGTCCGGCTCTTGCAGTGGGTGCTGCAGCAGTCAATGAAAGTCTATCTGACTCTCATTGGCTGCTGTTTAACACACGCATCGCCGCCAGCGCTGGCGGCGATGCGTGTGTTATGCACAGCATGAGCCCGCCTCCTGGCGCTATTGGGCAAGCACTCAGGGGGAGGGAACAGGCTCAGGCGTGCAGCACTGGACCGGCGCTGGAAGCCTAGCGCCGGTCCTGTGCAAATGTGTAGCGCTGACCGCACTCATTGCGGTCGGCCCTACACTGGCTATCTAGGGCGGGCGGGCTGGTACCGTGGCCGGCGGCGCCCCCCCGCGCCGCCGGTCCAACGGTGCCCAGGGCACGAACCCCGCTCGCCCTGCCCTAGTTACGCCACTGCTGCTATGTCTATCCACTCCCTGTGTCTAGTGGCTGCTGTGCTGCTGTGTTCATCGTCTCCACCTCCAGTAGCTACTGCTGTGCTGTGTCCACTCCAGTGCCCCAGTGTTAAACACTGTAAATATTGTCCGAGCTAGATTTACAGATCTGTACGCTGTCCCCCAGTGTGTTTTGTTCACGTACATATAATTGCTGTGACTGCACGCAGTGTCAGCTGAGTTACACATTTAAAAAAGTGGAAAAATAATAATTTTGTCTATTGTTGTTTGTACTACTGTACGTCTGTGTGCTGGATCTCCATGTTGGTGGCTGTTTTTTTATAGTCTATTATCGAAATCAAAACTTTATTGTATTATGATTGTCCCTAATATGAAGACTCTCTGGTGCTTATAAATGTAAGCGCTATGTGAGCTAAGTGTGTTGCAATTGGTGGCCAGTTTTTTGTCTTTTATCAAAATCAAATAAAAAATTTTATTTTGTGTTATCCCTCATACTCAGACTACCTGGTGCTTATAAATGTACTACAGGGGTGTGTTACCCAATTGGGGGGGGGGTAGTATAGCCAGCAGGTCAGTCTCCTCTTTTTAGTATATGATAGACTTATTTGGAGTTAGCTGCTCTGAAGTGCAACTATTAAGATTCTTGGCTTCTCTTTCAACCCTTCTGAAGAATCTTTGGCTACTAATTTTCTTAAGTAATCATTAATTCATTAATCAATTAATCAATCAATTAATTAATGCACCACTTTCATCCATTTTGGGTGCTTGTTTTTGAATAGCATTTTCCACTTCTCTGCTTTGCTTTTTTAAAGCAGTAATAAAATGATGATTAATTAATCAATCAATTACTCAATCTATCTCTCAACCACTACATACTCCACCTCCATTTCCCTGTACTGCTTTCGGGCCTCTGATCTAGTTCTTGATTATTGAAAACATCATATAGTAGTTTATATTAAACTGTCATCCTATCTGCCACTGCAGTGCCACTCTGTTTCCTAGATGTGCCATGTTGGAAGTTGAACTGCCACGTATTTGTTCTGCCCCCTGCTGTTGCTTAGCTTAGCCAGCCAGCTACAATAGCTCAGTGCAACCTTTTGGCCTAAACTGGATGAAAATAATATTGTGAGGTGGTCAAAATTGACTGGAAATGAATGCTATTGAGGTTTATAATACAGTAGGAACAAACACAGGCCCAAATGATGTGGTTCTAGTTGTTTTTATCATTTAAAAAAAAAAAAAGATCCAAAACCAAAACACATGAGGGCGGTTCTAGCAAAACCAAAACACAAAGTTAATGCAGATCCAAAACCCAAACACGGGGGTCGGCGCACATCTTTATTTATAACTGAGGTGCATCTATTATCAGCCTCTTTATTAACAATATTTCTTGATTTTCTCCAAGAGCAGATCATAAATGATGCAAGGTTAAACATGTTCCCTGCGCAACATGCCAGCCTCTCTCTGTCAGAGGAATAATTATACCCCCCCCATGTCATCCTCCTAAGTGGAGTGACGTACACAAGATGATAACTTCAGTACCGGAAGGGAGAAGTATAGAAAGAAAAGCACAATAAAGTAACAACAAACACTAATATTTAAACCCATTTCACTAATTCATTGCAAAAAAAAGTCTTGTGAAATAATTAGGTAAAACCTCAAATAATTATAAAAAAAGTAAAAGTAACTAGCATAATGTACAAAAGCAATATTTTATCCAGGATGGGCACATGCAGTGATTGTCAAAATAAATATTGTACTCAGTGTAACATTATAAGTCTCCTAGTTCAAAATAGTTTGCTTATTCTTCTGAACCAAAAAGAAAATAGGGAAGAGAGGGGGGAGGACAAGAAAACATCAAGAAGGCAAAAGTGTAAGGAGAATGTTTACGTAGAGAAATGTAATATTAATGTCATCAATAAGGGTGGTGTCGCATATTGGTGACTGAACACTGCGCTTTCCCAGATAGATAATCACAGTACGTATTGTGACAAGAATCACATAGACCGGGTAAAATCCAACAGAAGCTTTATTTCCTCACCACAGGCAAGTATACAGGACAGTGCAGTGTTCACAGGCAAGATGTTACAGGCTGGTAATCAGAATCTTCCAAACAGCAACACAGTTCTCTTAGTGGACCCTCAGGTCCAGGATCCCTAACACTAGTCATCCCCAGGCCTAAAACCTGGGTGACTAAATAACCATCAGGATCAGTTTCCCAGTGTCTCTGCAGCTCTTTTACCAGCCTCACACAGGTGTCTGTAATCAGCTGCCTTTCCAGACTCAACTTACACACACAAACCCTGGCCTGGATCTGACAATCTGCAGTTTTACCACTATGTCAGATCTATCCTGTCCTTGCCACACTCCTTCCCTCTTAGCTTCAACCACCCTGGTGAAGCTAACACTTTTTCAGGCGAGCATTCTGCCTCGCCCACCTCTATTGTGTCATCCCACCGAGAACACAATGTTCTACCAGTTTCCAAAGTTCGCCTTGCAGCCCCTCTTCCTCCCCTAGCTTCACCATACGGTTGCTCAGAGGTTCAGGACCCAAAAACTTTCTGGAAAGGGCATCAGCATTGAGGTGCTGTTTGCCTGGTTGATGCTGTACCTCAAATTTGAATGGCTGCAAAGCCAAAAACCAGCGGGTCACCCGGGCATTAATCTCTTTGTTTGTGTGCATCCACTATAATGGAGCATGATCTGTGACTAGCCGGATATCTCGACCCAATAGATGTTATTTTAACGACTCTACTGGCCCATTTAGTCGCCAAGCACTCCCGTTGCACAGTTGAGTACTTGCGTTCTCTGGGCAGCAATTTCCAGCTAAGATACAGTATGGGTTTCTCCTCCCCGTCTACGTCTTGGGAAAGGACGGCTCCTAAGCCTGTCCCAGAGGCATCAGTCTGCAACACAAATTGCTTCTTAAAGTCAGGAGCTTGCAAAACAGGCTGTACACACAAAGCTCATCTTAAATCCTGCCAAGCAGCCTCTGATGGCCTAGACCACATTATCTGATCTGGAGATTGTTTCTTAAGGCACTCGGTCAGTGGAGCCGCCCTAGTGGCAAAATCACGTATGAACCTGTGGGAATAACCCACCAGACCAGTTCTGAGTTGTAATTACATTTGGGTTTAGGCCATGTGAGCACTGCTTCCACCTCAATGGGCTGAGGTTTAACCTGCCCTCTGCCTACAATATATCCCAAGTATTTCGTCTCCACCATTCCAATGGCACATTTCACAGGGTTAGTGGTAAACCCATGGAAGGTGTGACTCCCAGTAAAAGCTAAAGATGACTATATAGTCTAAATATTAAATATGTAGCTGCATACTCCCTGTGGGACTGAAGTAATTTTTTTATAGCCCTCTGGAAAGTTGCTGGTGCTCCATGCAATCCAAAAGGCAGCATTTTGTACTGGAACAAACCCTCTGGGGTAGAGAAGGTCATTTTTGCTTTAGCAGCTTCAGTCAAAGGAATCTGCCAAAACCTTTTGTCAAATCATGAGTTGTGAGATACTGGCTGTTTGCTAGATTCCCCACTAGCTCGTTAACTCAGGGCATAGGGTAGGTATCAAACTGAGAAACTTTATTTAACTTGCGAAAGTCATTACAGAATCTTAGTCATTAAGACAATGGGGTTATTCCATTCACTGTTTGACTCCTCTATGACCCCTAAGTGCAGCATCTCCTCCACCCCTCATTTAACCGATGCCCGTTTTGCGATAGAGTCGCTGCTTTATTATCACACCGGGAGGAGTAACAATATCATGCTGTATAATTTGGGTCTTTCCTGGAATAGCAGAGACTACATTTTGGTTTCGTGCTACTAAGCTCACCACCTCCTGTTTTTGGCTAAGACTGTGGGTGACCTCCATGGGTACCTGACAGTCTAGGGTTTTCTTTGCCACTAAAAAGGGCTGACTGGCACTTTCTTTCCAAGGTTTTAATAGATTTACATGGTAAATTTGTGCCTCCTTCCTTCTTCCCTCCTGTCATACCCTGTAGTTTACAGATCCCACCACCTCTGTGATCACATAATGGCCTCGCCACTGAGCATACAATTTGCTTTCAGTAGTAGGTACAAGCACTAGTACCTTGTTTCCCGGTTGGAAAGATTGGTCGACTGTGGTAAAATCGTAATTTTGTTTCTGACGCTGCTGAGCTCTGTCCATATGTTCATTAAGCAGTGGTGCAATCTGCCTTAACCAGCCATATAACTGGGACACAAACCGAATGATACTAGGATCTTGATATGACTGTTACTCCCACCCTTCCTTTAGTACATCTAAAATTCCTCTAGGTTGCCTCCCATAGAGGAGTTCGAAAGGACTGAACCCCGTGGGGGATTGGGGCACCTCACTGCAAACATCAAATAAGGCAGGAGTAAATCCTAATCTGTCTTATTTTGTGAAACCGCCCTCTTTATCATCTGTTTAAGGGTCTGGTTAAAGCATTCCACTAGACCATCCGCTTGCAGGTGATAAACTGAGGTGGTAATTCTATCTACCCTTAACAGTCGGCACAAATCTTCCTTGATCTGTCAGAACCTCCTTTGGTATTCCCAGACGGGTATATAGTATCAATAATTCCCGGACAATAGTGCTAGATTTCATATTACGTAGCGGGATGGCCTCCTTGTGGCATAATCTACTACCACTAATATGTATTGATGCCCATGAGCATATTTTTTCACCAGCCCTATCAGATCCATACTAATTCTCTCAAAAGGTATAGAAATGACAGGGAGGGGAACCAAGGGTGCCCGAAATCCTAGCCGGGGTGCTGTCTTCTAACACACTGGACATTCCTGATAATACTTTTTTACTGCTGCATGAATGCCGGGCCAGAAGAATCTTAACTGAATACTCCCTAATGGCCACCACACAGGTGTGTATGAGCCGCCCTCAACACCAACTGCTCGTGTTTCCGGGGAACCAATAATTGGTCTACTCTCTTACCCTGCAAATATGTTACACGATATAACAAATCATTTTTCAATGCAAAGTACAGTATGGTGCACCTTCTGCTGGCAAAGCCGTGATTACTCTACCATTTATCTCTACAACATTTTCAAATGCATTTATCAAGTTCCCATCATTCTGTTGGTCTTGGCCAAAGCCCTACAAAGACACTTCCTTGCCAATGGGACCCCACTGTGCCTCAGTCTCACTCCACTCCTGCTGCTCTTTGGCCAAGGAGGGTGTTACAGCCACAGCTGTCTGAAGCATCCAAAGGACACCCCAGACACGCACCCTGCAGAGCATCTGGACAGTTCTAAACTTCCTACTGCTGCCGGCCTTGTTCTTCAGTGTGATGTTGTGGGTTCAGGGGCGTCACTGGGTGGCAGTGGCCCTTCTACGTTGCTGGAAACACACATTTGCTATCAGGTTTAAGTAAAGCTTAAAATATATGTCTAATACATCAGATATAACTCCATCTTGCTTAGGAAAAAATACAATTTGAAAACACCAACTATATATATGGGTGAACAAGAGAGCATAAGCGGTGTATTCGCAATCAGCCAATCAACAAGCGGCAACTGTCATCATTATGTATTTGCTCCTATCATCGCCCACACACAAATAATACGACTGATGGTGCATACACATGGACAGATTTTCCTTCAGATCTGTACAATAACGATTTTAAAAATCGTTCAATCGTTCATATCTGAAGGAAAATATGACATATCTGACATGTTTGTCATATGAACGATGCGCGTTCCCGTTTGTCAGATAACGATATCTGACATCTGATGTGTTTGCAGTCAGATTTGGTTGATTCCATTCATTTTAATACAGGCAAAAATCGTTCAATCGTTCATATCGTTGGTAAATCGTTCAAATCGTTCATCTGACATATCTGACCGTGTGTATGCACCATATCACAGACATATATGTGCTGACCTACATGTGTTCATAATTGCGTCGGGTATCCTGGGCCAGTGTAAGCCATTTTAAAACATTTGCTTTACTCAAACTGGTGTAATTTTCCCTCTGCCTCAGCCCCAAAGTGACCAGCACAATAAATATTAATACTGTCTCACATCACTAAGCATCACTGTCATGAACACATTACACTGTCCTCCTACTGTCCACAAAATACTACTACACAGCTAAGCTGTTCTTCGTTGTTAAACTATAATTCCCAGGCAACACCTGGATAACGTTTGCTGTGTTTCCTTCATTCATATCTACCATTTGAATACATATTTTGCTTTACTTTTAATCTGCCATTTCAATACAGATTCAGCCCTCATAGTGTTATGCTCACACCTACAGATTATGAGAAAGATATGCAATCTGTTGAGGGAGAAACCCCCTTCCAGACAGAAAAGGATTAAAAAAGCTGTTGTGCTAACAGCGATTTATCCCTTCGCCCTGCCTCAGAGATCGGCAGAGCATCACCTTGGAGAGACGTAGAGAGAAACAGCAAAGAGGGAAAAGGTTAGCATATCGATTGCTGCTGTTATTCCTTTGTTTGGAGAATGGATTCATAGATTCAGGTCATGTTTCACCAGAGGCATTGTGGGGAAGTAATAAGCCTTACACAGAAATCCTCTATGTGCGGCATTCTGAATTGATAAGTCAGCTCTTGTTCACTTTCCTTAATTATGGCTCATTTATTAAGGCTGCACAGCATGGTTCTTTGATGGCGTAGATAAGTGCTCCGTCATTGTACCAGCATTGTGCATAGGACAGCGCCAGTCATGCAGCTTTATCACTTTCAGCTTTGTTTATTACACAGTCCATTTATCTCTGGCATAATTGTTGCCTGCTAGGTATAACTGGTGATACGTGTCACGCCATGTGCGCATGTATCAATCCTTGTATGTGTGCCAGAAAAGCGGCATACAGTAATCACTTTATCACACAGTGTTTGGATGGATTGATAGATAGATAGATAGATAGATAGATAGATAGATAGATACTGTAGATATTTAAAAAAATAGATGAGATGTAGTGTAAGAGGTGGGTGTCGTGGTGTGCGCCTGCTGCCATGCAGGTGTGATTGTGGCACTTATCTCCTACACTCCAAGGGGTAAATTTACTTAGAATCGTGTCTGGCCCATGTTTGTCCGAGACTAAACACGGCTAGTAATGATCATACACTGTTTTTTTTTTTCTTCTTTTAATTGGAAATTTACTAAGCTCCCGTGTTTGACAGGATCATGTTTTCCGATGGTGTATGATGTATGTGATCGTTCCTACCCATGTTTCCTCCCCGTGTTCCCCTAGCCTAACACTCCCGAACAAATAACCTACACATATCAATGAGAATCGTGCAGGCTAATTGTGTATAATAATGAATAAAGAAAGGGTTAATTTGAAAAACAAAAAGGATGTGATGTTCCCCCCCAAAAGCATAACCAGACCCAGGCTCCAGGAGCCAGTCACGGGGGGCAAAACTGTAGGGGTCCCCCGTATTTTAGGAACCAGCACTGGGCTCTGCGAGCCTGTTCTGGTTTTAAAAATACAGGGAAAATATGGTGTGGGAGTCCCCATATTTTTAAAACCAGCATCAGACTCGAACTACGTAGCTGGAGTTTAATGCCACAGCCAGGGGACCCCGGCCAAAGCATTAACACCCCAAACTAGTCAGCCCAGGCCGATGATCCCAGGGGAGATGGGGACCCCCCAACAAAGGGTTCCGCCTCTCCTGAGCACCCCTGGACTAGGCTACAGCCCGGGGGTCTTCCCTGCACCCATGGCCAGTGGGTGCGGGGGTAATAGTGTTAATAATAGATGTGTACTGTTGTTTTTACAGTGGGACAACGGGTGCCAGTGTGCCTGCCCTTTGGCACTTATGGAACTAAAAGTGCCAGCAGGCAGCACTGTAAAAAAAATAGTAAACAAATCACAGTATACACGGTCCCCTTCTCCAGTAGAAATCCATGGTTATCCATAAAAGAAATATGAAATACTCACCTACCTCCTGGCGTAGGTTGGTCTTCTTCTCCAGTAGAGTCCTCGCCCGACAAAACAAAAAACAAGTAATGCGACCCATGGACACTGATGAGATGTATATGTTTCCACATACATCTCTTCCCTTGTAAATAATGTAGACCTCGTGGGTTACGTCAGTTGCTGGGCCGCCAGCCTATCAGGGAACGCTCTAGTGTAAGCAGCCACTGATTGGCTGTGACCTGTGTGGCTGTTGATTTTTATTTTAATTAACCCTTTATTTCAGTAATAACAGGCAGAAATATACACGGATCACACTGATCTGTGTATGTTGTTGCAAGACACGATGCTCAGGAGGGGCTCTATTTCAAACTTCGATTTTTTTAACCGAGTTTGCTTAGAGTGCACCAGTGATTATAATAAGGTTTCTTGGTAAAATCCCATGTTGTATTCCTCTCTATGAAAAGTACTGCCATGTTTACATAATGGTGTATTAATTTCAGTTGAATTTACGGGTGCATTTTAACTTCTGATTCGGTCATGTTCACCTCTGGAAATACAGAAAATACACCCATTTTTGACATAGTAAATTCCGGTGTTTGTAAAAATGGCAAACTACTCCCATGATTGCAATCTCGGACCAACACGGACCATAGTAAATATACCCCTAAGATTCTCACCTTCAGGCCGTCGATGGCACTCCTACCGACAGTCCTGGAATTCATGTTGGACCTGTCTGCCCTGTAAGGGAAGTCAGACACGCTGAGCCTCTGGAAAGGGACCCATACTCCACGGGACTGGATGACCTCCACTGGGATCAGAGGATGGTCATCATTGGCACTTTTGGTCTCAGACTGGTTACACCTACATGCCAAGCAATAAGGTGCAACCCGAATGAAAATGCCCAAAAGGGGAAAGGGATGACACACAACACAAACAGCACACAAAACATGGATTACGCTCACCGAGTGTAGTCTGGTCCTTTTGATGGTTAAATGGTCCTGGTCCCAGCTCCTGCGAGTAAACACAGTGACTAAAACCTACCTCCAATGCTACCATGCTCTTGGCCTATGGTGTGCCACCCACAACAACCTAACTGCACACTCCTGTATATGGGCCCTACCTTTTGCTGACCCAGTGGAAGACAACTAGCACAGGCTGGGTGTAGTGCACTCCCTAACTGAAGTCCCTAATAGCTCCCACGCTCCAAATGCACATACAATGGAACAACAGTTTTGGACAAAATGGTAATCACAATACCTTAGTCGTCGGTAGATACCTGAGGTGGTCCCCTCATCAACCGCCTACCTTGGATTGGATCTGGTCTGCAGGGAAAAGGGCTCTAGTCAAATGCCAGGGCCATGGACAGGGTTGGACGCAGCCTACTGTCCACTTATCCAGGCCGGACGAGCTACTCTCGGGGCCGGCCTAATGCCTACCAAACAGGAGAGACAGTACCCACGGCCTAGTGCAGACTCAACACTAACCTACTGCCTAGTGCCGAACAATACACAGCCTTCGACCTAGTTCCACACAAAAACAATGACCACGTCCTAGCGTCAACCTACACACAGCCTACGGCCTAGTTGCAAACAATAACAATGCCCATGGCCTAGCACTGAATGTGTAGTGTGGTGGGGTGAGGGTGAATGGGGCACTGGCTGCGTCCCAGCACTACTCCACGTCGGACCGCACACTTCGGACTAAATAAGCTGCCACATGGCTTTCTGGGGTTGATGACATGACGGGTCCGGTGATGATACGCCACTCCACGTGGGTGTGCCTGGCAATGCGGGGTCTGGTACCCGGTGATGCTGGTGACCTCAGGGGAGGAGGGGTGCCCTTGCCTGGCCCAGACCTCCCACAGAAGCATAGAGGAGCAGTTGCAATTAAGATGCATAGTAATCAAATTGTCTTGGAAATGTGCTAACAATGCTCAAATTAAGCATCTCAGTCACAGGCATTTCTATAGAGGAGGGGGCCCGTGTGCAGTCTCCGACATGGGCCCCCTCCTCTCCGCCCGGCAGCACACTGAGCTGTGCGAGTCCAGCGCCGGAGTTATAGACTCTGGGCACTAGAGTATCCACAGAGTCTATAGTGTATGCACAGGTCACCTGGAAAATGACCGCCGTGGCCATTTTCCAGTCGTTTTACAGCGCCGGACGCCCTCGCCGACGTTGGACTCCGGAGAGGTAAGTATTATTATGGGTGCAGGGTGTGTGGTGCGGGGTCCCCCTGGACCCATTATAGATACGCCCCTGGTCTCAGTCCTTGCACATGCAGATGCACAGATGTACAGTACACCAGGGTAGGGCCTGTAGCTGTATTAGCATTAAGTTGCACATGCTCCACCAGCATCTGACTCATAATCAGCCCTTATATATGTAAAAGTTACATTTAGGGCGGAATGTACTAAGCATCGCATCTGCGATGCAGTGCATACTGCCCATTATCAGCTACATACCAGCAAAAATATTGTCGGTTTGTACCTAGAAAATCGCAAATGACAGCTATCCTAGGGCTCTATTTACTACAATCCGCATTTGTAATGCAGACTGTAGTGTGATATTACCAACCAGGATTTACTACAAATCCCTTGCAGGGACAGAGCTTGCGATAAAGCTCTGTCCCTGCGAATCCCCTCCGCACACTTATCATGATATTTTCGCCCAAAAAAAAACAGTGACAAGTGCTGACGCATGCGCTGACCGACCGTTGCTAAGCCCAGCCCCCGGCAATAAGCCCCGCCCCTCGTGATCGTGGATCCCCCGCGAGCCCCCCTCCCTTAATTACACTTACCTGCAGTCATCGGTGCTCCTGTGATGAACTCCGTGGCTCCGGTCAGCTGACATCCCATACTCCCCTGGGACCTGGTCAGGTCTCCCCACCAGTGCAGACTGGGAGACCAGTTGACCGGAGGGGAGACATCACCGGAGCCCTGACCACCGGTCCCTGGATTCAGGTAAGTTTGTTTTTTTCCTTTTTTTATTTTTTAGCAGAGATCAGCGTGTGGTCTGGGGCTGGCTCCGGGCTCTCCAGGTGGCGTTATTATCACAGGGCTTTCCCCGGTATTTTTTCACAATTTATTTTTAGTAACTTTGGCCAGATCACAATTCCCATTACAATTATGGGAAATGCAATCTGATTACTAAAAATAAGTGATAATTAGGGGTTGGAGTACAATTTTACAAATTCTACTCCAGTTGCCCTGTAGTAACTTTAGGTAATACTAAAATAATGTGAAAAGGGTGTGAAAACACAATTTTTCACTTTATTTTAGTAAAAATATTGTTAATAAATAGAGCCCCTAGTAAGTGCATTCCTTTGCAACAGAGGGACTTCCAAGTTTATGAACCAGAAGTTCCTCTGGCATCTTTCTGCATCTTTCTGCACATGCAGCACGAGAAGCTGGGAGGGATCTGATTGGATCCCTCTCAGGGGGCATCCCGAAAAGAAGCCCATAGGGTTCTATTGGTTAAAGCATCTAAAGATGGGGTTACCCTCCGGGACAAAGCACCGGAATGCATCCCATTCCGTGCTTGCTACTTATGAGAAATGCGGTAAAACCCCCAATAACTGCATTTTCCAGGTTTTACCTAATTTATGCCCTTAGTACATCCTGTCCTTAGTGACAAGTGGTGACATGGGTAGTTGCATCACTGATGGGTGTGGAGCTAAGAGGCAAAGTGCAAAAGTGCTAAATGCTGCGATTGGTCGGTCATGTGGGGGACATGTTTCCCTGCACAGGTGCAGGATAGTGCCATAGGGATGAAAAATCTAAGCCCTAACACTGATGTTACTGCTGATGTTGCCAATGGCACATAACCATTGATGGTGGTAAAACTCCATTGGCCTCTCATCATCAATGGGGCAAAGAACAACCACAAAGTCGGGAAGAGGACGAAGGTGCACCCAATTAGTAAGAAAAAAAAAGAAACACTGGGCCTGATCCTGACCCGCTCACGAGCGCTGAGCGCTCGCAAGCGGGTCGATGGTGCCCTAGTGAGCTATGGTTCTCGCACCAAAGGGGGCATGCTGTCGATGTTGATTGACAGCATGCTCCCTTTGGTGGGCGTGCCGGGGGCTTTGCTGCCCAGGCGGAGGCGTTCCCATGGGAATGCCTACCGTCTGGGGCCGGCCCCACTGACATCACTAGTGATGTCAGTGGGAGTGCTTTTGGCTCTGATAGACCGCAGGGTCTCATCGCAAGCCCAATGGTCACGATGGTCTTGACCATCGCAACCATCTTTTTGGCCGCTCGCATAAGCTGTGGGTGGTCACCCATAGCTATGTGAGCGGCCAGGAGGCCGCTCCAATATTAGGTAGGAGGGCCCTGATTCAGAGCGAGCGCTCTTGTCAGAGCGTACGGCTCTGAATCAGGCCCGCAGAGAGCTACAAGATACCTGGAAGTGATGAATTGTAATGTAGAATTTTAAAGGTGCACAACATGGAAAACAAACAATCTGAAAACTGCATACAGATGTGTACTCATTCACTGTGGCTCAAGTCACGTCAAACAGGTGTATTTGCATGTAGAACATGCAACAAAGCCACAGGCTGCATGCTAAGGCACGAGTGGGTCCTCGCCATGCAGTACACAGCTTACCCACCAGGAGGTCAGTGCTAGACTGATGAAAACCACAGTACTGTATACAACAGTAGTGGATGGAACCGGCACTATATCAAGTCCTCACTGGTGGCTAATCCTGTATGGACAGTTAACAGTCACAGATGTGAACATTAAGTACACAACATTTTGAATGTGATGTACGACAATTTCAGAAATGTACTGCTCCCAATTGTATGAATACAGTACTGTATTTCCAAGACTCTGAAAAATAAATGGGTAAATGAGTGTGTCTGGGGGAATTTTTATTTCAAAAAATATTTTTCTCTATGGTATGTGTGATCTGTCATTTGTTTATTATTTGTTTACAGATGGACTACTGGTGCCAGCAGGCCCTTGCTGCATGCTGGTATTTGTGGTGTGACAAGTGCCAATAGGGCCTGGCAGGCTTGCTGGGATCAATAGTTCATCCATAAAAACAATATTATTATTATTATTATATTTTATTATATATAAAAACAACATATCCCCGTACCCACCGACAACATGGAGAAGAGCCCTACTGCTATATATTTATATTTTTTGCTGGCCCCACTGTCCTGGGGGATCCAGCCCTGATGCCAACTGGACAGGGATGGTGGAATGATGGTGGGGGACCCCCACACTGCAATTCTCCCCTCTAAGTTGTTGCTAGGATTGGACTGCAAAATCTGAGCGGAACAAAAAGTATTGGGGGAATTCCTCTGCTTGCTGCAAATATTCTGCCAAACAGTCCTGAAGACTTTGCTCATCTCTATAATAAATGTGAGATAATTTGCCCACACACATTTTTTGTCTACAGATGATATGTTAATGGGTAAACTGGGAAAATGATTAACTCTTTAAATCACAAAGGTTTAGTCATCGATGCATCCAAAAAAGTAGCACTGGGAATTTCACTTCGGCTTAAACAATCTACCTCGCTCCAGCCAATCATCATGGTATCTGAAGCACAGTGGGATTAATTAAAACCTCTATCCAGTATAAACATTGAGTATGCTGAAATCTGTGCTCATATATTTATCTAGTACTTTGTTTAATGATTTTTCTCTGAAATGTAAATCTCCATTAACCCTTCATAAGTAAAAGGTATTAGAAGTTGTGCAGTTTGTTTTTTGGGTTGGGTATGGGATGCCACTGCTCTGGATCCTGACAGGGTTAAGATATCAACAGCTGTTGGTAAGTATCTCAACCCTTCTCCTACCCTAAACCTAACTCTACCTCCCTGCACCCTAAACCTAATCTTCCCACCCTAGTGCCTAACCCTAACCCTACCCCCCAGTGCCTGACTAGTATTTAGCATCGGGATGTTGGTGTCGGGAATCTGACAGGTGGTGGCACCGGCATTCTAAGCTTAGGCATCCCGACGGACGGTATTCTGACCACATCCCTGTTTGTTTTTCCTGCATTAACTGAGATACATTAAATTATGTAATGTTAGTTAATCAGCTACATCAGTACACAGGGCCTGATTCAGACCCACTCGTGAGCGCTATGCCTACCATCTGGGGCCGGCACCACTGACATCACGAGTGATGTCAGTGGGAGTGCTTTCGGCTCTGTTAGAACTGAAAGCACTCTAGGGCTTGCGGCAACGAAACCCTACCACAAGGGTCTCATCGCAAGCACGATGGTCGCGATGGTCTTGACCATCGCGACCATCTTCCTGGCCGCTCGTTATAGCTGTGGGTGGTCACCCACAGCTATGCGAGCCGCCAGGAGGCCCATCTAAAAAAACAGAAGGCCGGCCCTGATTCAGAGCGAGCGCTCTGTCAGAGCGTCCGGCTCTGAATCAGGCCCACAGTGTGAGGCTGAATACTAGGCCAGTTTGCACAGTGTAACGGACAAATGCCATGCAACACGTGGTCGCTGCCCAATTCCACCAAAGCGAGATCTGGCAAAAATTGGTTTCAGGGCCGGCTCTAGGGGTGTTCAACCAGTGCGGTCGAACTGGGGCGTCACCCATAGAGGGCGCACCCCTCCCCAACATCCCAATTTCAGCAGGACAGTACTAACCCACTGTTCCACCCGTGGGCCGAAGTGGCCCGCGAGTAGTCAAATCGGGAGGTTGGGGACCCCCACCACCACAGCTGTGCAGCTGTGCTGGACCCCGGAGTCTGAATGGATGCTGTGCGCATGCGTGCGGCATCCATTCAGTGACGGGAGAGGGCTGGGGGAAAACCAGCTAGTGAGGCTTCCCCCCTTAGCCTGACATTGTTTGGAGGCGTGCCATGCGGGCATGCCTCCAAATAACGGCACGTAGGAGGCATGGCCTATGGTAATTAAGCCACACCCCCATTTCCGGTTGTGTGCAATGTAGGGGCACACTAGAGATAGAGATGGCACAGGTTGCCCTAACCCCTCGATTGGTCTGACCTAGAAACGGTCGAAGATAAGCAAAAATATGTAAATTCGCTTATGTGTATGCGATGCTTGATAAAACTCACAATTTGAATCCGTGAAGAGAGATGTGATGCAGAATTAGCCCCAAAATGTGAATTATATCCTAATTTACGGGATATATAAAGACAATGAATTATCTGTGTCCTTTAATGGATAGGTTACTGTTATTTTATGAGAGAATTATGTCTAGTATGTACTAATGCATCCACATCTGTTAAGGCAGTGTTTTTTCTCCTGCTAGAGGACAGGTGCAAATACTGTACTCTATAATGATGATGATGGTTTTATGTACAAGAGGAGCACTGTCTGCCAATGGTGCCGCATCTAGAAATGTGTACAGCTATACATATGGGCATATATTCTCTAATTTTGCCTGTGCATTTCATTAGAGCTATGTAGACTGATTTTGAGAACAATCTGCATCAGCCCCAATTTGTCCAAAAATAGTTGTGATGAGATATATATATATATATATATATATATATATATATATATATACAGTCAGGTCCATAAATATTGGGACATTGACAGAATTTTCATATTTTGGCCTCTATTCACCACCACAATGGCTTTGAAATGAAACAAACAAGATGTGATTTAACTACAGACTTTCAGATTTAATTTGAGGGTAATTACATCCAAATCAGGTGAACGGTGTAGGAATTACAATGGTTTCTATATGTGCCTCCCACTTTTTAAGGGGCCAAAAGTAATGGGACAAACTAAACAATCCTAAATCTAACTTTCACTTGTTAATACTTTGTTGCAAGTCCTTTGCAGGCAATTACAGCCTGAAGTCTGGAACACATAGACATTACCAGACGCTGGGTTTCATCTCTGGTGATGCTCTGCCAGGCCTCTACTGCAAATGTCTTCAGTTCCTGCTTGTTCTTGGGGCATTTTCCCTTCAGTTTTGTCTTCATCAAGTGAAATGCATGCTCAGTCGGATTCAGGTCGGGGGATTGACTTGGCCATTGCATAACATTCCACTTTTTAGCCTTAAAAAACTCTTTGGTTGCTTTTGCAGTATGCTTCGGGTCATTGTCCATCTGCACTGTGAAGCGCCGTCCAATGAGTTCTGAAGCATTTGACTGAAATGAGCATATAATATTGCCCAAAACACTTCAGAATTCATTCTGCTGCTTTTGTCAGCAGTCACATCATCAATAAATACAAGGGAACCAGTTCCATTGGCAGTCATACATGCCCACGCCATGACACTACCACCACCATGCTTCACTGATGAGGTGGTATGTTTTGGATCATGAGCAGTTCCTTTCCTTCTCTTCCCATCACTCTGGTACAAGTTGATCTTTGTCTCATCTGTCCATAGGATGTTGTTCCAGAACTGTAATGGCTTTTTTAGATGTTGTTTGGCAAACTCTAATCTGGTCTTCCTGTTTTTGTGGCTCACCAATGGTTTGCATCTTGTGGTGAACCCTCTATATTCACTCTTGTGAAGTCTTCTCTTGATTGTTGACTTTGACATATATACATCTACCTCCTGGAGAGTGTTCTTGATTTGGCCAACTGTTGTGAAGGGGTGTTTCTTCACCAGGGAAATAATTCTTTTGTCATCCACCACAGTTGTTTTCCGTGGACTTCCGGGTCTTTTGGTGTTGCTGAGTTCTCTGGTGCGTTCTTTCTTTTTAAGAATGTTCCAAACAGTTGATTTGGCCACACCTAATGTTTTTGCTATCTCTCTGATGGGTTTGTTTGATTTTTCAGCGTAATGATGGCTTGCTTCACTGATAGTGACAGCTCTTTGGATCTCATATTGAGAGTCGACAGCAACGGATTCCAAATGCAAATGTCACACCTAGAATCAACTCCAGACCTTTTACCTGCTTAATTGATAATGAAATAACGAGGGAATAGCCCACACCTGTCCATGAAATAGCTTTTGAGTTGATAGTCCCATTACCTTTGGCCCCTTAAAAAGTGGGAGGCACATATTGAAACTGTTGTAATTCCTACACCGTTCACCCAATTTGGATGTAATTACCCTCAAATTAAATCTGAAAGTCTGCAGTTAAAGCACATCTTGTTTGTTTCATTTCAAAACCATTGTGGTGGTGAATAGAGGCCAAAATCTGAAAATTCTGTCAATGTCCCAATATTTATGGACCTGACTGTATATATATATAGATACGCAAACGATCCGGCACTCCCAATATTCTAATACTGTATTACCTGCTCCGGTGCCCTCCTTACCGAGAGTGATACCCCCAAACCATATGGAACACAGAGGCGGTACTCGGAGATCTTAGAACGGTAAGTGTGAAAAGTCAAACTTTATTCCATCGACGTTTCGGGACCTCTCGTCCCTTGCATCCTGAGGAAGGGACGTGAGGTCCTGAAACATCGATGGAATAAAGTGTGACTTTTCACACTTACCATTCTAAGATCTCCGAGTGCCGCCTCTGTGTTCCATATATATATATATATATATATATATATATATACTTCTTCTTTATGCAGTGAGAACATTCTGTAAAATTACAGGGTGATAAACGTAAACACACGGTGGGAGAATAGGAGATAGTTGTTTGCAAGGCTAAGGACACGTGGGAGGGGAAAAAGGACGTATTTTCTCTAACATTCAATAATCCTCTATGGACTTTTAACCTACAGTAGCTATTGAAGAGTGTTATGGACAGAAAATAGTCATGTAATTATGTTATCGAGAGGCAGCATTAGTGATAGTGGATGAGTGTTATTTAAATCAACTAGGCAAAACTAGAGCCAACGTATGTGAGGAATTTGTGAGCAATCCCTACAGAGGTGCGTTTCAGGAAATGTTTAAACATTCTGAAAATTCAATAAAAATTCATTGTACAGTCTCAATGTAACATTCCATGTAATTAGATTGCCACTGTAGCGAAAAGGTGGAGTTGTGGGGGCTTACGCAATAGGTTGCAAACTGTAAACGCTGCGGGAACTCCTTCGAGTCTGCCTCTATTTTTAAAGCGGCAATCATTTTAAAGGCAAAACCAAGCTGGACTCGTAGGCATTCCCACAGTGGCTACATAAGCCCGGTTACCAGTGAAATGTGAAATAGTGAGATACTGTATCATTCATGAGCAAAAATATTTGGAGATTGAAACGCTGTACGAAAGTCATTGCTGTGTTTTGCTATGCTTGTGAGAGGATTGCTATATGCTGACAGTACTACTGTAGGTAGGACAGAGCCACAGCTTTCAGAAGTGAAGTATAAGGGTGATTATAAGCTTGAGGCCAGTTAACTCCCAAGGTTGAGATGAGCGGGCCCCTTTAAAAGTGTATTATTTTGATTTATTCTTGTTGGCAGATTATAGTGTGGTAATGGTAAGAGTTGGGGTTTATATTAGTGACTGCTGGCCAGCAACACTTCCTCTTTGTCTTCTGGAAATTCCTCTCTCCCACCCATTTTATTATTACCTTTGTCTTTTGTTCAGTGGTGGAAAGAACGTCTGTTTGGTTGATGTTGACTGTTGTTTATTACTTGGGTGCGCTCTTCTCATCTGCTGGTACTAAGCTAGGAGTCCCTATCAGGATATACTGACCGCTCGTTTGGGTGTCGTGTATCTTGTTAATTGGGGAGAGTTGAATACCAATGTTTCAGTTATAGAATGTACTTTTTGTCTTGTCTGTTGTATGTTCTTTAGTTCGCCACCATACTAACACCAATGATGTCAAATTGTTTGACCTGATTGGAACTCCAACTCCCGTTGTCATGTGTTTGATTTATTAGATTAGTTAATTCTGTTTTGATTGTATTGTTAAAGCAGTTACCATGAGACTACTTCAACCGCTAATGAGTTTAATAGATTGGGATGTCATCCTACTGGTTTTGTGGTATCTGACAATGGCTTGGTACTCATGTGTAGGATGTTTTGGCTTCTTTGATATTTTTTATAAATGTCAATGTATATGGCTGATACAAGATTAGGGGGCTTATGCATTATCAATGAATATGTAACCAACTTGCCGCAACTTGTGGCGATGGATACATAACTATCAGAGTAATTCGGTATTGCTCTGGAGCGGGGACAGCTGCTCTGGAAAGCAGCTGTCCCCACGACTCTTAACACTGCTACAAAAGTTGCAGTTTTACTAATCACTGTGTTGCCATCCAACTGCGCATGTGTGACCTGAGTTCACACATGCGCACGGCCGCTAGGTACTTAGGGCCTGATTCAGACCCGGTTGCTAGATACGTACGCTCGCTCTCAGCATATGCAAATTCGGAACACACCCAGCAAGGCAGGCGATCGCACGGCAAGGCATAAGCACACCCATTATGTCTTGGCGTGCGATCGCTTTGTGTATGCAGACACCCACCAGCCTGTCTTAAGACGTCAACTTGCGCACGTCATCTCCAGGAAGTGTATGCAACCATCGGTACATCAGGTAACATCAGAAAGCATTCACTCGCCCAGCAAAGACAGCCCAGTGGAATGAGTGACAATATAGGGTTCACAGATCGCAGATTGCGACCAAAAAGTGATTGGAATTGGGGAATCAGACTGTTTCTAGTAAAATGATGGGCTTTTCAAGATTGGCAGATCTGTCTTCCTGAAAATGATCTGCAAATCACTGAAAAATATCTGTAATATATGGGTGCAGATTGGTGGTTTTGGGAATCTTTAAATTAGGGAATAAAATCTCAGAATCTGTGAATTTAAATTTAGCAGCTCTATCTCAAACCACACTGATTTTAGCAAAACGGAAAATATTACATATAACCCATAGCCATAGTGTAACATAACTTATAAGTGGCATGTTTTAGTTACAGTATATGTTGGGGTATTTGGCTAAGAATTATATGAAGGTCATGTAGCATATGAAGACAACCAGAAATCGTTAATGTGTGACGAAAATACTTTCACAAAGCAAACACCTTAACACAGAATGCTGTAATGCCCATTGATGCCACTTCATTATGTAACGCATTCATCAAATACAAAACTTAGGGTTCTATTTACTAAGCAGTGTTAGGAGACAAAGTGAAAGGAGATACGGTGCCAGCCAATCAGCTCCCAACTGTCATTTTTCAAACACAGCCTGTGACATGGCATTTAGGAGCTGATTGGCTGGTACATTATCTCATTTCACTCTGTCTTTTCACACAGAATAGTAAATAGACCCCTAAGCCCCACAATAGTAGTCTAGACCATCTACTGTAGAGAATGACCCTTTACACTCTCTATCATTTATACAAACTAACCAGGTTACTGAGTAAATACAGACACATATGGTTTGCATGCTCAGGTCTGTCTGGAATCACTCAATAAAAGTCCAGGCCCACGTAATGAAAATTCGACCAATCAGATTGCAGCTATCATTTATCTAGTACATTCTCTCTAGACAATGATACCTACTATCTGATTGGTTGCTTTTGGCAACAAATCCACTGTAGTAAAACTTCTAAAAAGGAAGAGTTGCCTAAAGTAGGATGCATTGTAGTAAGAAAACCATTTGCTATTAACCACACTGATTTTAAGCATATCAGATATGGGTGCAATCGTGTAATAGTATAATTTACAAGGAACCAGAGGGATAATGTAACAAGTGGATGGAACAGTTTCTTTCTTCTTTTAATAAAATGCTCTGCTGCCAAAGTTTCTTTTGCATGGTACACAATGGAACTGGCAATCGTGATATTAAAGAATAGGAGAGAAAGCATTGTTTGACATATAACAATGCTTTGGTAGTACTAATCAGAGCTGAAACAAGGCTCTGCCCCCTAATATGACATCATTATGTCACGTATAGGAGTGCAGCACTGTTTAGGGCATCCTGAGGACACTCCAAGCGGTTATGTCTAGACTGTACAGGGCTGATGGCCCTGTGACGTCACAACCACGTGACTCGGCCTGAAAGGGGGAGGGGCGGGGATGCTAACGGGGGACCAAAACTGTCCCCTCGCGGGCTCGCTGCGCTCGCCACGCTTCGGGCACGGTGGCTCGCTGCGCTCGCCACAGATATTTATTCCCCCTCTTTGCCCTAGTGGATGGTAACGCAGGAGCGGTCCAGCCTCCTGCAGCGGTCACGTGGTGTCTACGTCACAGAGGTCCTTTCTCCAACTTGGAAATAGCAGCAACCCACTCCAAGCGGCTGTACACACGGCAGGCTGCATGCCCAGGGTATCCAAAGAACGCTACCTACGACACTGCCACAGCAATATGGGCTGCAAGGTGCAGTTGCCAGAAGCAAGGTCCGTGGGGCCCATAAAGCCCTGCTCTCGCACGCCCCTAGTTACAGCCATGGTACTAAATATATTTTCTTAAATATATTACATAAATGCCTCTATTAAATAAAAGTATCATAGTGCACATAATACATTCTAAATAAGATGTTAAAAAAAACACCTGCCTAATTTTCAGCTCAATTGCCTCCCAATTCCCATGATTAATGCCAATCTCTTTTCTCTAGGGAAATCAAAATGGCTTCCGTCCTCTGAGGGTTCTAATTGGAATTCTTAAAGTCATCCAGACACAGAACATCTCTCGTTGTTGGGAGTTAAGTATGCTTAATGATTTCTGTGTTTACAATTCCTAGTTTCAGTATTTCTGTAATTACTAGCGCATCAAACATTAAAATGCAAGTTGTTAGTCCTTGTTTCACCTGTTCTCTCGTACGTAGCACTCTATAAAGGAAATGAGTGCTGCATAATGTAATACAATCTGCTAGATATTAATGATAATATTAACAAGGCAGAGTTCTTATTTATCAATGTCCAGCACTGTGATTTAGTAGCAGGCTTATGCTACATGCTTTTTTACAGCTTAAATTACTCTGCAATTTATGTCCTGAGTGTACCAGTTTGTCAGGAACCCATTTTCATAAACAGGCATTCAGTTTTGTATTAATCAGCCAGTGCATGCATGTTGAGTGTGTTCTAAATGGTTATTAAAAATAAATTTATTGAAGTTAAGCTTTTACGTTAAGGCCATTTAACATAGCTTACCTCTTCTGTGAATTTAGCCGCCTTGTAATCCATCTGTATTCTGTATAATTACTACACAATATTATTTTTATATTAAATGATATGCTTAGGGTGCGGCTTCCTTACAGACAGGCAATCCCACCACTATCCTTGCAGCTGATACATGAAATAATTATGAAGCCTAAAGTTGCGTACACACTTGCCGATATTCTGGACGACTGAACAGTAACAATATCGTTATCGTTCAGACGTTCACTATATAGGCCAATTTTTATGCAAACACGATGAACGATAATGACCATCGACCAACGATGCGCGCTCCCGCAGGTTCATCGCCGAACATGCAGGCCAACCTAACTATATTGTCAGGTTGTTGCATGTTCGGGAATGAGGGAGGGAGCTCGGCAAAGAACAATATCGTGCATGATATCATTCAGTGTTTGTGCTCAATGTCATTAATGACATTACTCCATACTCACCACTACCCCCTGACCCATCCATAATTACCACTACCTCCCTGACCCCCTGTATGCTCACCACTACCTACTGTATCTGCACTACCTCCCTGACCCCTCCATACTCACCACTACCTCCCTGACCCCCTGTATGCTCACCACTACCTACTGTATCTGCACTACCTCCCTGACCCCTCCATACTCACCACTACCTCCCTGACCCCCTGTATACTCACCACTACCCCCTGATCCCTCCATACTCACCACTACCTCCCTGACCCCCTGTATACTCACCACTACTTACTGTATCTGCACTACCTCCCTGACCCCTCCATACTCACCACTACCACTCTGCACTACCCCCTGACCCCCTGTATACTCACCACTACCACACTGTACTACCTCCCTGACCCCCTGTATACTCACCACTACCTACTGTATCTGCACTACCCCCTGACCCCTCCATACTCACCACTACTTACCTCCACTACCCTCCTGACCCCCTGTATACTCACCACTACCTATCTGCACTACCCTCTGACCCCCTCCATACTCACCACTACCTACTGTATCTGCACTACCCCATGAACCCCTCCATGCTCACCACTACCTACTGTATCTGCACTACCTCCCTGACACCTCCATACTCACCACTACCTACTGTATCTGCACTACCTCCCTGACCCCTCCATACTACACACTATCTCACTGCACTACCTCCCTGACCCCTCCATACTCACCACTACTTATCTGCAATACATCCCTGACCCCCTGTATACTCACTACTACCTATCTGCACTACCCCCTGACCCCTCCATACTACACACTATCTCACTGCACTACCTCCCTGGACCCTCCATACTCATCACTACTTATCTGCACTACCTCCCTGACCCCTCCATACTCACCACTACCTATCTGCACTACCTCCCTGACCCCCTGTATACTCACCACTACCTACTGTATCTGCACTACCTCCCTGACCCCTCCATACTCACCACTACTTATCTGCACTACCCTCCCTGACCCCTCCATACTCACCACTACCTATCTGCACTACCCTCCCGAACCAACCATGCTCACTACTACCTATCTGCATTACCCCCTGATCCCTCCATACTCACCACTACCACTCTGCACTAGCTTATCTCTGAGTTTTCATTCCAAGATGCCACAAGTGCTACACCCCTGCACTATACATTACCTACTGTATCTGCACTACCTCCCTGACCCCTCCATACTCACCACTACTTATCTGCACTACCTCCCTGACCCCTCCATACTCACCACTACCTATCTGCACTACCCCCTGACCCCTCCATACTACACACTATCTCACTGCACTACCTCCCTGACCCCTCCATACTCACCACTACTTATCTGCACTACCTCTCTGACCCCTCCATACTCACCACTACTTATCTGCATAACCTCCCTGACCCCTCCATACTCACCACTACCTATCTGCACTAACTCCCTGACCCCTCCATACTCACCACTACTTATCTGCACTACCTCCCTGACCCCTCCATACTCACCACTACCTATCTGCACTACCTCCCTGACCCCTCCATACTCACCACTACCTATCTGCACTACCCCCTGACCCCTCCATACTACACACTATCTCACTGCACTACCTCCCTGACCCCTCCATACTCACCACTACTTATCTGCAATACCTCCCTTACCCCCCATACACACCACTACTTATCTGCACTACCCCCTGACCCCTCCATACTCACCACTACCTATCTGCACTACCCCCTGACCCCTCCATACCACTACCTATCTGCACTACCCCCTGACCCCACTTACTCACCACTACCTACTGTATCTGCAATACGTCCCTGACCCCTCCATACTCACCACTACTTATCTGCACTACCCCTTGACCCCTCCATACTCACCACTACCTATCTGCACTACCTCCCTGACCCCTCCATACTCACCACTACCTATCTGCACTACCTCCCTGACCCCTCCATACTACACACTATCTCACTGCACTACCTCCCTGACCCCTCCATACTCACCACTACTTATCTGCAATACCTCCCTGACCCCTCCATACACACCACTACCTATCTGCACTACCCCCTGACCCCTCCATACTCACCACTACCTATCTGCACTACCCCCTGACCCCTCCATACTACACACTATCTCACTGCACTACCTCCCTGACCCCTCCATACTCACCACTACTTATCTGCAATACCTCCCTGACCCCTCCATACTCACCACTACTTATCTGCAATACCTACCTGACCCCTCCATACTCACCACTACTTATCTGCAATACCTCCCTGACCCCTCCATACTCACCACTACTTATCTGCAATACCTCCCTGACCCCTCCATACTCACCACTACTTATCTGCACTACCTCCCTGACCCCTCCATACTCACCTATACCTATCTGCACTACCTCCCTTACCCCCTGTATACTCACCACTACCTACTGTATCTGCACTACCTCCCTGCCCCCTCCATACTCACCACTACTGATCTGCAATACCTCCCTGACCCCTCCATACTCACCACTACTTATCTGCACTACCTCCCTGACCCCTCCATACTCACCACTACCTATCTGCACTACCTCCCTGACCCCCTGTATACTCACCACTACCTACTGTATCTGCACTACCTCCCTGACCCCTCCATACTCACCACTACTTATCTGCACTACCCTCCCTGACCCCTCCATACTCACCACTACCTATCTGCACTACCCTCCCGAACCAACCATGCTCACTACTACCTATCTGCATTACCCCCTGATCCCTCCATACTCACCACTACCACTCTGCACTAACTTATCTCTGAGTTTTCATTCCAAGATGCCACAAGTGCCACACCCCTGCACTATACATTCTTTTCGTGAGGGCACCGGCAGCAGATAAACATTGTTATTGGGAGTTCCCGACCAAGGATGGATATATATATATATATATATATATACAGTAGATAGATAAATAGATAGACTGACCCACTACAGTGACTGGCCATACCCCTTTGTGGGCCTCTATTGTTGCATTCCCCTGTGGGCCCTTCATGGTCCGCCACTGGTTATTGTTAGAGATGTGCGCCGTCCCTCGTGTTTTGGATCTGGATCTCCCCTGGTTTTGGATTTGAATCTGGTTTTTGATTTTTTTCCTTGGTGTTTGTTTTCGTGTTTTGGATCTGGATTTTTTTCTTAAAAAACCATAAAAACAGCTCAAATCCATAAAATAGGTCTGTTTTTGTTCCTACAGTATATTTAACCTCAATAACATTTATTTCCAGTCATTTCCAATCAATTTTGACCACCTCACAATATTATTTGCTTCATCTAGTTAAGGCCAAAAGGTTGCATCCAGCTAGCTGGCTGACTAAGCTAAGTGACACGGTGGGCGGCACTAACATGTGACAGTTCAGCTTCTAATTTCCAACATGGATACAGTGTGTAATACAGTGTCGGTTGGATACACCAATAGTGCACTTACTGTGACAGCAGTGTCAGCAGAGCTGGGTTGCCTACGGTGTTCTCAGTACATGGAATGGCAGTGCTGCGGTGCTGGCAGTATCCTCAGTGAAGGGCTACAGTGATGTCGGCAGTGCAGGGGTGCCAGCGGTGTCTTTAGTGCAGGTTTGCTGGCTGTGTCGGCAGTGCGGGGGTGCCAACGGTGTCTTTAGTGCAGGTTTGCTGGCTGTGTCGGCAGTGCGGGGATGTCAGCGGTGTCTTTAGTGCAGGTTTGCTGGCTGTGTCGGCAGTGTGGGGGTTGCTGGCGGTGTCCTCAGTACATGGAATGGCAGTGCGGGGGTGCCAGCGCTGTCTTTAGTGCAGGCTTACTGGCTGTGTCGGCAGAGCAGGGGTGCCAGCAGTGTCCTCAGTGCAGGTTTGCTGACTGTGTCGGCAGTGCAGGGGTATTGTCAATGCAGGGTGCCGGCGGTGTCGGCAGAGTGGTGGTGCCAGCGGTGTCCTCAGTGCATGTGTGCTGACAGCGTCGGCAGTGCAGGGGTGCTGGTGGTGTCCTCAGTGTGGAAGTGTCGGCAGTATCGGCAGTGTGGGGGTTGCTGACGGTGTTCTCAGAACGTGGGGCAGCAGAGCAGGTGTGTCGGCAGCTGTGGTGTTGGCAGTGGGGGATGCTGCCAGTGGGGGTGTCGGTGGTGTCGGCAGCGGGGGATGGCGGACGCCATCTTTTTTAATCTCCTAGTGCATTTTCAATGGGCTTAACACTGATTGGCAGAGAGCCGTGACAGACGGCTCTCTCAGCTAATCAGCGTTAAGCCCGCTCAAAACAAAACCGCTGTCAGGTCGCGAGGTTTTGCCTCGGGTGAGGGATCCAGGGCAGGCAGGGAGATCCGAGCGTCGCTTGGATTGCCCCGGATCCCCGAAATTCGGGTGGGTTCGGATCTCTGAGATCTGAACCCGCTCATCTCTAGTTATTGTATATACAGTATGTGATAGTGTGTTATTTCTGTGTATGTGTTAATGTGTATGTAAGTGTTAATGTGTGTATACTGTGTATTAGGGGTGTGCACCTGCCACTGTTCGTGTTTTGCGTTTTGGTTTTGGATCTGGATCTTTCTTCGTTTTTTGGATGTGGATTGGTTTTGCCAAAACCACCCTTCCGTGTTTTGGGCTCTGGGTTTTGTGTTTTGGATCTGTATTTTTTTTTTAAAAAAGCATGAAAACAGCTAAAACAGAATTTGTGGGTTTTTCTGTTCCTATGCTATTATTAAACTCAATAACATTAATTTCCACTCATTTCCAGTCTATTCTGAACACCTCACACCTCACAATATTGTTTTTAGGCCAAAAGGTTGCACCGAGGTAGCTGGATGACTATGCTAAGCGACACAAGTGGGCAGGCACAAACACGTGGCCCATCTAGGAGTGACACTGCATTGGCAGACAGGATGGCAGTTTGAAAAACTAGACCCCAAACAGTACATAATGCAAAGAAAAAAAAAAGGTGCAAGATTGAATTGTCCTTGGGCCCTCCCACCCACCTTTATGTTGTATAAACAGGACATGCACACTTTAACAAACCATTCATTATAGCGCCAGGGTCTGTCACACGACTGTGGCTGAAATGATTGGTTCATTTGGGCCCCCACAAAACAAGCTGGCAATTAATCTGTCCCTGCACAAACTGGCTGTACGGAGGCAAGATGTCGTCCTCATCCTCCTCATCCACCAATTCCTCACCCTCTTCAGTGTTGTGTACATCTTCATCCTCACAGAGTATTAATTCGTCCCCGCTGGAATCCACCACCACAGGTCCCTCTGTACGTTCTGGAGGCTGGTCTCCCTGGAAGAATTGATAATTCATTTTGATGAACATCAACTTCTCCACATTTTGTGGAAGCAACCTCCTACGCCTTTCGCTGACAAGGTTCCCAGCTGCACTAAACACTCTTTCGGAGTACACACTGGAGGGGGGCAACTCAGGTAAAATAGAGCCCGTTTGTACAGGGGCCTCAAAATTGCCTCTTTTTCCTGCCAGTACAGGTACAGACTGTCTGACATGCCTACTTGGATGCTGTCACCGATGTAATCCTCCAATGTCAATGGTGACAGTATCATATGCAGTGACAGTAGACATGTTAGAAATTGTTGCCAAGTCCTTCAGCCTGGACCAGATGTCCAAACTTGGTCCTGCCTGCCTTGCATCACCGCCAGCGGGTTGCTTAGGATACCTAAGTTGCTTCCTGGCAGCCCCAGTTGCGGGAGAAAATGAAGAAGGAGCTGTTCCGCTTCAGCTGACAGTGTTTTAACCAGCAGGTCTTTGCACTTCTGCAGGCTTGTGTCGGCCGGAAAGAGAGACACCACATAGGCTTTAAACCTATTGGCCAAAATGTAGTGGTCTGATTTCAACAGATTGACCACCCTGGAATCCTGGCAAAGTGAATGAAGGGCTTCATCCACAAGTCCCACATGCCAAGCGGAATCGCTCCGTCTTAGCTCCTCCTTCACTTTCTCCAGCTGCTTCTTCAAAAGCCTGATGAGGGGAATGACCTGACTCAAGCTGGCAGTGTCTGAACTGACTTCACATGTGGCAAGTTGGAAGGGCTGGAGAGCTTTGCACAAAAAGGAAATCATTCTCCACTGCGCTTGAGTCAGGTGCATACCCCCTCTTTTGCCTATGTCATAGGTGGATGTATAGGCTTGAATGGCCTTTTTCTGCTCCTCCATCCTCTGAAGCATATAGCGGGTTGAGTTCCACCGCGTCACAAGGTGATACATCTACCCAGTGGGCTGTCACAGTCATATAGTCCTTAGTCTGCCCTGTTCCACTTGTCCACATGTCTGTGGTTAATTGGACATTGGGTACAACCACATTTTTTAGGACACTTTTTCTGACGTCTCTGTACAGTCTCTGTATCACCTGCCTAGTGAAGTGGAATCTAGATGGGATTTGGTACCGGGTATATACTACCTCCATCAATTGTCTAAATCCCACTGCACTAATGGCAGATACCGGACGCACGTCTAACACCAACATAGCAGTCAAGGCCTCAGTTATCCGTTTTGCTTCAGGATGACTGCTGTCGTACTTCATCCTCCTTGCTAAGGACTGTTGGAGGGTCAATTGTTTAGTAAAAGTAGTGGTGTTCCTACTTCCTCTCTGGGATGATGAACGACTCCCAGCAACAACAGCAGCAGTGACAGCAGTAGGCATAGCAATGCAGGATCCTCCGGAGGAATCCCAGATAGGAGAGTCAGTCATGCCAGTGACATGGCCTGCAGGACTACTTCCGATCCTGACTAAGGAGGAAATTGACGAGGAGGGAGTTGATGGTGTGCTTTGTAGGTGCTTGGATACAACAAGACAAAGGGATTTAGGTGTCCCTGGACTGCTTATGGTCTTAGCCAAAGTTTCTGAACTTGACAGTAACTTTTTATGAATGCGCTGCAGGTGACATCCTTATGCGCTGCATAAGGAAGGATGTTCCTAGGTGGTTAACGTCCCTACCCCTACTTATTTCACCTTTACATATGGTGCATATGGCAAGACAGTTGTTGTCCGGATTTGAATAGAAATATTGCCAGACCAAAGAGGTGGAATGTTTGGTCTTCTGCACAGGCATGACCGTGATGGGCTTTTTCATCCCACGGACAACTGTCTCCCCCGGAGCCTGATTTAAACAAACCACATCACCTTCAGAATCCTCCTAGTCAACTTCCTCCTCAGCTCCAGCTACACCAGTATCCTCATCCTGTTGTACTTCAACAGTGACATCTTCAATTTGAATATCAGCAAGTGGACTGTGGGTGCTCCTTCCAGCACTTGCAGAGGGCATGCAAATGGTGGAAAGAGTCACCTCTTCCTGTCCAGTGTTGGGAAGGTCAGGCATCGCAACCGCCGCAACACTTGGACTTGGGATTTGTGATATCTTCTTAGAACGCACAGTTCTGTCCTGTGCTTTTGCCAGCTTAACTCGTTTGATTTTTGTAGCAGGAGGAGGGCTCCATCATCATGTGAAGCTGAACCACTAGTCAAGAATATAGGGAAAGACCTTAGCCGTTCCTTGCCACTCAGTGTCGTAAATGGCATATTGGCAAGTTTACGTTTCTCCTCAGATGATTTAAATGTTTTTTTTAAGGTCATTTTCCTGAACTTTGTCATTTGGGATTTTATATGGCCTCTACTATGACATTGGGCATCGGCCTTGGCAGACGACGTTGATGGCATTTTATCGTCTATGTTATGACTAGTGGCAGCAGCTGCAGCACTAGGAGGAAGTGGTTCTTGATGTTTCCCTATTTTATTTTTATCGGCCAAAGGCCCTGATTCAGAGCTGGATGCTCTGACAGAGCGCTCGCTCTGAATCAGGGCAGGCCTATTTTTTTTTTTTAGAACGGCCTCCTGGCCACTCGCATAGCTGTGGGTGACCACCCACAGCTATAGCGAGCGGCCAGAAAGATGGCCGCAATGGTCAGGACCATCCTGACCATCAGGCTTGCGACAAGACCCTTGTGGTAGGGTCTCATTGCCGCAAGCCCAAGAGAGATTTCGGCTCACTCGTGATGTCAGTGGGGCCAGCCCCAAACGGAGGTGTTCACATGGGAACGCCTCCATTTGGGCAGCCACTCCCCCGGCCCACCCACCAAAGGGGGCGTGCTGTCACTCAACATCAACAGCACGCCCCCTTTGGTACGAGACCTGGAGCAACGGATTGCCTGTCGCTATCCGGGTCTCGCACATGCGCACGACTGAGCCGGCTCCGTCGTGCGCATCCACTCTGGGCCACCATTGACCCAGTTGCGAGCGCTCAGTGCTTGCGACTGGGGTCTGAATCAGGCCCAAGTTTGGTCCTCCATTTATGTTATATTGATATATGCGTGCAGCAAAGGCGCACACAAACACAGAAAAGAAGAATTTTTTTTGAGTGCACTTTGCGGGTTACACCACCCTTTAACAGACGAGCCAGCCAGCCCTTGATTTATGACACAGGCACACACTTGGCGCTGCTACTCTGTTGAAGCAAGTGCAGCTACTGCGCATTCATTTCACACACAAACACAGAAAAAAAGAATTGTTTATTTTTTGTGGAGCGCACTTTGGGGGTTACACCACCCTTTAACAGACGAGCCAGCCAGACCTTGATTTATGACACAAACGCACGCTTGGCGATGCTCTTTTGTTGATGCATGTGCGGTTACTGCGCACACATTTCACACACAAACAAAGCAAAAAAGAAGAATTGTTTCTTTTTTGTGGAGTGTACTTTGGGGGTTACACCACCCTTTAACAGACGAGCCAGCCGGCCCTTTACTTATGACACAGACGCACGCTTGGTGCTGCTACCTTGTTGATGCAAGTGTGGCTACAGCGCATACAATTCACAACACAGAAAATAATTATTTTTTTATTTTTTTGGAGTGCACTTTGTGGGTTACGCCTCCATTTAAGAGATTAGCCAGCCGGCCCTTTCCTTATGATACAGGCGCACGCTTGGTGCTGCTCCTTTGTTGATGCACGTATGGTTACTGCACACACATTTCACACACAAACACAGAAAAAAAGAATTGTTTATTTTTTGTGGAGCATACTTTGGGGGTTACACCACCCTTTAACAGACGAGCCAGCCGGCCCTTTACTTATGTCACAGACGCACGCTTGGTGCTGCTACTTTGTTGATGCAAGTGCGGCTACTGCGCATTCATTTCACACACAAACACAGGAAAAAAGAATTGTTTATTTTTTGTGGCGAGTACTTTGGGGATTACACCACCCTTTAATAGACGAGCCAGCCGGCCTTTTACTTATGACACAGATGCACGCTTGGCGCTGCTACTTTGTTGATGCAAGTGCGGCTACAGCACACACACATTTCACACACAAACACAGAAAAAAAGAATTGTTTATTTTTTTTGGAGTGCACTTTGGGTGTTACACCACCCTTTAACAGACTTGTGACACAGGATCACGCTTGGCGCTGCTCCTTTGTTGATGCATGTGCGGCTACAGCGCACACAATTCACAAACACAGAAAAGAAGAATTTTTTATTTTTTATGGAGTGCACTTTGGAGGTTACACCACCCTTTAACAGATGAGCCAGCCGGCCCTTGATTTATAACACAGGCGCACGCTTGGCGCTGCTCCTTTGTTGATGCACATGCAGCTACAGTGCACACAATTCACAAACACAGAAATAAATGTTTTTTTTGCACTTGGCTGGAGCACCCCCGATGGACAGTTCACCCCCTGGACAACACTACAGCACCCCTTTAGGACTACAGCCTTTATGGGACACTGCACAACACAGCCCAGCCAGCCACTATAGACTTTTGGAGTGGACACAGCCCCTATGGACAACTGACTGCACAACACAGCCCAGCCAGCCCCTATGGACAACAGCAGCACAACACAGCCCAGCCAGCCCCTATGGACTTTGGAGGAGTGGACACAACCCCTATGGGCTGCACAGCACAACACAGCACAACACAACACAGCCAGCCCTAACTCCCACCCTCCCTCTTCACTGTCCACAGTCGGAGTGAGAAATGGCACCAACGCGGGGACCTTTTATAGAATCCAAAACCCGCGAGATCCGGAAGGCGGGATGATGACGTTTTGCCTCGATTTCAGTTCCGAGTCAGGCGTGAAAAGCAGAGCCGGACTTGGTTCCCGGCTCGGATCGGGGCTCGGGGGGGTTCCAATTTCTGAAATCCGAACCCGGTCATCCCTACTGTGTATGTATATGTATTAGTGTGTATGTATGTGTTTATGTGTGTGTGTAATGTATATGTGTGTTTTAGTGTGTATATTATACTGTATATAATATATACATTTGCTTTTATATATATATTATATACAGTATGTGTGTTTAACACAAAATCTGGTGTCTGGTTTATGTTGTAAATCCCTGAGTGCCGCTTTGATCCACACCATATATATATATATATATATACAGTGGTCGAGAAGTGGGAATTTTGAAGTGTGGTTGTATTTATGTGTTTGCCATAGTCACGCATGCACCGGAAAAGGGGGCGTGGCCACTTTAATAGGGTGCGTATCCTTACGACGCGCCCCCTTTTTCATCATTATTTTGTACCACACTGTAGTACCCCTTATACATATTATGCTACACAATAGTAGTGCCCCTATACAATACCCACAGTAGTAGTGCCCCTTATACAATGCCCACAGTAGTAGTGCCCCTTATACAATGTACACAGTAGTAGTGCCCCCTATGCAATGCCCATGGTAATAGTGCCCCCTATACATTGCCCACAGTAGTAGTGCCCTTTATACATTGCCCACAGTAGTAGTGTCCCTTGTAGTAGTGCCCCATATACATTGCCCACAATAATAGTACTGCCCCTATACATTGCCCACAGTAGTAGTGCCCCTTATAGTAGTGCCCCCTCTACATTGCTGCAATAGTAGTAGTGCCTCTTGTAGTGGTGCCCCTATACATTTCCCACAGTAGTAGTACTGCCCCTATACATTGCCCACAGTAGTAGTGCCCCTTATAGTAGTGCCCCCTATACATTGCCTGTAATAGTATTAATGCCCCTTGTAGTACTGCCCCTATACATTGCCCACAGTAGTAGTGCCCCTTGTAATAGTGCCCTCTATACATTGCCCACAGTAGTACCCCTTGTAGTAGTTCCCCCTATTCAGTGCCCGCAAGAGTAATAGTGCCCCCAATATATTGGCCATAATAATAGTGCCCTTTGTAGTAGTGCCCACAGTAGTAGTAGTACCCCTTGTAGTAGTGCCCACAGTAGTAGTAGTAGTGCAAATAGTAGTAGTAGTGGTGCCCCTTATATAAACATAAAGACACACAGACACACAAACATACTTACCTGAAACCCCGCTCCTGCACCTGCTGCCATCTGACATCTCCTCGCTCTGCACTGTGGGAGAGGGAGAGACATCATGAAGTCTCTCCCAACACCCACTGCGGGAGCCAGGAGGCGGAGCTCAAGAGTGAGCTCTGTCCTCCCACTGCAGGGAGAGAGCTACCAGGCGCCCGCTTGTAACACAATTCCAGTGGCTTCCAGGCATATGGAGAAAGCAGCGCTGTTGCCTTCTCCATATGCCTCTCAGCGGCGGGCAGCTCAGTGCAGGAAGTGCCGCTATACCATACCGTTGTATACCGGCACACTTCGAACACTATATATATATATATATATATATATAAACACCCCAACCCAGAAAATCCTATATTTGCCCCTGATCACACAGGGTCCAGTACCTGTTCCTAGATTCGGGGCTGAACTGCCGCGTTTCTGTGTTCTGAATGCAGCAGCGCAGTCAGCACTGCCGCATAGAGCGCTGAGCGGGTCCCGAGTTCCCTCATCAGCATCATGATCACTGATGTCGGGCTTCAGGAGCTGCTCTGCGCTCTATGCAGCAGCGCTGACTGTGCTGATTCATTCACAACACAGAGCCAAAAGGTAAGTAATCGGGGGGAGGGGTGGGGGGAGGGGTTAGGCTGCCTGTGGCGGCAAGTGGGCCTCCACAACTTAGTTGCCCCAGAGCCCCCACAAGCCTTAATCCGGCCCTGGAGATTGGAAACATCGATGTTCCGCAATCCGTCAGAGCATCTGTGAAATTTTATACATGGATAAAATTCACCGATTTGCAAATCATGATCATATTTTGATCATGATTAGCAAATCAATGAAATCTTAAATGTTGGATTGCACCGATCCAGAGATGCCGGGTTGCAGGATCGCAGGAACGCATCAATCTGTCGCTAGTGTATGGGTCCCTTAAGAGGTGTTTTACTTTAATCATTGCATACTGCTCTATGGTGGAATACTGGAATCCCCAAATGTCACATATTTTCTCCATTCCCGAATCCTATTCTTGTTCTTTCTATATCAGCAAATAGGTGTTGGATATTATTGTGACGGAATCCCTTAGGCACTTAATTAAATTCAAAGCTCTATAAAATACATAATAGCTTGATTTAATTGATCTTGTTTGGTCAGCACTACCTCCCTTTATGTACAGTCAGGTCCATAAATATTGGGACATTAACAGAATTTTCAGATTTTGGCCTCTATTCACCACCACAATGGCTTTGAAATGAAACAAACAAGATGTGCTTTAACTGCAGACTTTCAGATTTAATTTGAGGGTAATTACATCCAAATCAGGTGAACGGTGTAGGAATTACAACGGTTTCAATATGTGCCTCCCACTTTTTAAGGGGCCAAAAGTAATGGGACTATCAACTCAAAAGCTATTTCATGGACTGGTGTGGGCTATTCCCTCGTTATTTCATTATCAATTAAGCAGGTAAAAGGTCTGGAGTTGATTCTAGGTGTGACATTTGCATTTGGAATCAGTTGATGTCCACTCTCAATATGAGATCCAAAGAGCTGTCACTATCAGTGAAGCAAGCTATCATTATCATTTATCTCCCTCCCTGCCCACCTCCTATAGGTTTCCTTTCTAGCTCAGGTGCCCGCACCATCACTAAACTCGCTTCATATCGGTCCCCCAAATTAAGCTTACCTCCACGTTACAGCAACCCGGATAATCTTATTCACATCTCCCCCACAAATGCTATCTCTCTATCCTGTGCCCACTGGAATGCCAGGTCAGTCTGTAATAAACTGGTCCCCACCCATGACCTTTTTATCTCCAACTCTCTGAATCTCCTAGCCATCACTGAAACTTGGATCTCACCCTCTGACACCACTTCTCCTGCTGCTCTATCCACTGGGGGCCTCGCCTTCTCCCACACACCCCGGCCTGGGGGTTGCCATGGTGGTGGTGTTGGGGTCCTTCTATCCACCAGTTACTCCTACCAGCTAATACCCTCTGAACCATCCCTTACATTCCCCACATTTGAGGTTCATGCTATACGCCTCTTCCAACCAGTAAACCTCAGAGTAGCTGTCATTTACCGTCCCCCTGGCTCTCCCTCCAAATTCCTTGACAACTTCGCTTCCTGGCTCCCTCACTTTCTCTCCTCAGATCTTCCCTCCATTATCCTAGGTGATTTTAATATTCCTATTGATATTCCCACAGAATCCTCTGCAGATAAACTCACCTCTTCATTTGGTCTCGCCCAATGGACCTCCTCACCCTCCCATGTGAGTGGGCACTCACTTGACCTGGTCTTTACGCACCGTTGTGATATTTCTGATTACTCCAATTGCCCATTCCCCCTCTCTGACCATCACCTTCTCTCTTTTAACCTATCCCTCTCTCCTACCCCTCCTCTAACTCCTAAGGCTACCATTACTAAGCGTAATATTGAGGCTATTGACACTGTTGCTTTTTCCTCCCTGCTGGACTCTCTTCTCTCCCCTATCATTTCTCTCTCCTGTCCTGAACAAGCTACTTCCCTGTACAATTCCTCCCTTACTTCTGCTCTTGATTCTGTAGCTCCAGCAATAACCACTCACAGATCCACACCACAACCCTGGCATTCCAAATGCACCAGATACCTACAAAAGTGTTCAAGAATTGCAGAGCGTCAGTGGAGAAAGTCACGCTCTAAGGCTGACTTCCTCCATTTCAAATTTATTCTCTCTTCCTACAGTGCTGCCCTGTCTCTCTCCAAACAAACATATTTCAAGAACCTCATCTCCTCCTAGTCCTTAAACCCCCGGCGTCTCTTTGCCACTTTCAACTCCCTACTCTGCACTTCCCCTCCTTGCCTTCCCTCCTCGCTCTCTGCCCTTGACTTTGCCACCTACTTTACATTTAAAATTGACTCCATACGTGAGGACATCATATCCCATCAGACCCTCAGCACTCCTCCCCCTCCTTGCCCTTACCACCCCTCCCCTTCTGTCTCACCAACTCTGACATCCTTCTCCCCTGCTTCTGGAGAGGAAGTCATGGCCCTCATCCGGTCCACCCCTCCTTCCACCTCCCCTCTTGACCCTATCCCTTCCCGTCTCCTCTCCCACCTGTCTCCTTCTGCCTGTTCCCATCTGGCTCACCTCCTTAATCTCTCCCTATCATCTGGCACTGTCCCTACTGCATTCAAACATGCTCTTGTCTCCCCCATTCTTAAAATACCTACCCTTGATCCTAACATACTTTCCAACTATCGACCCATCTCTCTTCTCCCTTTTGCTTCCAAACTCCTTGAGCGTATTGTCTACAACCGCCTTACCACCTTTCTTTCCTCCCACTCCCTCCTTGACTCATTTCAATCTGGCTTCCAATCTCTCCACTCTACTGAAACTGCCCTCACGAAAGTCAGCAACGACCTCCTTGCTGCCAAATCCAAGGGCCACTACTCTCTGCTCATTCTCCTTGACCTCTCTGCTGCATTTGACACTGTTGACCACCCTCTCCTCCTGCAAATCCTTTACTCTCTCGGTCTATGTGACACTGCCCTCTCCTGGCTTTCCTCCTACCTCTCTGATCATTCCTTCGCTGTGTCCTCTCATGACTCCTCTTCCCCTCCACTTCCACTAACAGTAGGAGTTCCCCAAGGTTCTGTTCTTGGACCTCTCCTTTTCTCCCTATATACATCCTCTTTAGGTGAACTCATTAACTCCTTTGACCTCCAATATCATCTGTATGCAGATGATACTCAAATTTACCTTTCCACCCCTGAGCTCACCCCTGAGCTCCTTACCCGTATCTCCAACTGTCTCTCTGCTGTCTCTTCGTGGATGTCCCAGCGCTTTCTTAAACTTAACATGTCTAAGACTGAGCTGATCATCTTTCCACCCTCTTCCACTACATCACTTTCCACAATTTCATTATCTATTGATGGCACAACTATCTCCTCTAGCCCCAAAGTGCGTTGTCTTGTAGTTATCCTAGACTCCTCCCTCTCCTTTAAACCTCACATTCAGCACCTCTCGCAGTCCTACCATTTTCACCTAAAAAATATCTCCAGGATTAGACCCTTCCTCACCCAGGATGCCACTAAAACCCTCATCCACTCACTGGTCATATCCAGATTGGACTACTGTAACCTTCTCCTAGCTGGCCTCCCAGTCTCTCACCTCTCTCCACTACAATCTGTTCTTAATGCTGCTGCTCGGCTCATCTTCCTCTCCAGACGTTCTACATCTGCTTCCCCTCTCCTTCAAGCCCTACACTGGCTCCCCTTCCCCTTCAGATGCCAATTTAAGGTTCTTACATTCGCCTACAAAGCCCTCACCAAATCCTCTCCCGCATACATTTCTGACCTTCTCTCCCTTCACACTCCTGCCCGCCCACTTCGCTCAACTAATGCATGCCGCCTCTCTTGCCAACTGATTACTTTCCTCCCACTCCCACATCCGAGATTTTGCCCATGCTGCTCTCTACCTTTGGAATGCTCTCCCTCTCCCCATCAGACTCTCCACCTCTCTACAAATCTTCAAACGGGCTCTTAAGACCCACTACTTCATCAAGGCCTTCCAGCACTCATCCTAACCCACCTCATGCTCTTTCCTTCCTATCTTCCCCTTCTGTGTCATGCCTGTCTGTCTGCCCCTCCCCTTAGAATGTAAGCTCTCATGAACAGGGACCTCTTCCCTCATGTGCTTCTATTTACATTTTCTTCTACTCTCTATTCCCCATAGGGCACCTAACACGTGACTGCCAACTCCCGGCAGCTTATTGTGAGTGCTTTAATCACTATTTCAGCAATGTATATAAGTCGTGTTCTTGTCCTGCACTGTAATGTACTGTAAGTTACTTGTTTCTTGTTCACCTATTAGTTCTATGTACTATGTAAGGCGCTGCGGAACACTTGTGGTGCCATATAAATAAAGGATAATAATAATAATAATAATAATAATAATAATAATAATAATAATTAGGCTGAAAAATCAAAATAAACCCATCAGAGAGATAGCAAAAACATTAGGTGTGGCCAAATCACTGTTTGGAACATTCTTAAAAATAAAGAACGCACCGGAGAGCTCAGCAACACCAAAAGACCCGGAAGACCACGGAAAACAACTGTGGTGGATGACAGAAGAATTATTTCCCTGGTGAAGAAAAACCCCTTCACAACAGTTGGCCAAATCAAAAACACTCTCCAGGAGGTAGATGTATATGTGTCAAAGTCAACAATCAAGAGAAGACTTCACAAGAGTTAATATAGATGGTTCACCACAAGATGCAAACCATTGGTGAGCCACAAAAACAGGAAGACCAGATTAGAGTTTGCCAAACAACATCTAAAAAAGCCACTACAGTTCTGGAACAACATCCTATGGACAGATGAGACAAAGATCAACTTGTACCAGAGTGATGGGAAGAGAAGAGTATGGTGAAGGAAAGGAACTGCTCATGATCCAAAACATACCACCTCATCAGTGAAGCATGGTGGTGGTAGTGTCATGGCGTGGGCATGTATGGCTGCCAATGGAACTGGTTCCCTTGTATTTATTGATGATGTGACTGCTGACAAAAGCAGCAGAATGAATTCTGAAGTGTTTCGGGCAATATTATATGCTCATATTCAGTCAAATGCTTCAGAACTCATTGGACGGCGCTTCACAGTGCAGATGGACAATGACCCAAGCATACTGCAAAAGCAACCAAAGAGTTTTTTAAGGCTAAAAAGTGGAATGTTATGCAATGGCCAAGTCAATCCCCTGACCTGAATCCGATTGAGCATGCATTTCACTTGATGAAGACAAAACTGAAGGGAAAATGCCCCAAGAACAAGCAGAAACTGAAGACATTTGCAGTAGAGGCCTGGCAGAGCATCACCAGGGATGAAACCCAGCGTCTGGTGATGTCTATGCGTTCCAGACTTCAGGCTGTAATTGCCTGCAAAGGATTTGCAACAAAGTATTAAAAAGTGAAAGTTAGATTTAGGATTGTTTAGTTTGTCCCATTACTTTTGGCCCCTTAAAAAGTGGGAGGCACATATAGAAACCGTTGTAATTCCTACACCGTTCACCTGATTTGGATGTAATTACCCTCAAATTAAATCTGAAAGTCTGCAGTTAAATCACATCTTGTTTGTTTCATTTCAAAGCCATTGTGGTGGTGAATAGAGGCCAAAATATGAAAATTCTGTCAATGTCCCAATATTTATGGACCTGATTGTAGATATAAATAAAGGCATATTTGAGCAGCAAATTGCTCACTTGTGTATATGCCCTTGCCCATTACCACTTCCCACCTACCCAGGTCCTTGCAATAACCCTCTAATTATAACACAGAGGTTTGGTCTGGAATGGGCTGTACTGGGGTCTGGGGAGCTGACACTTCAGGATCATGTATGTAACTGAGATCCTGGACCCTCAAGTAAAGCTATTGTCATGGTTCAGATAATCTTGCTGGATGGGCTGCCATCAATTCAGGGCTGAAAAGGCTAAAGTCACACTGACATCACCCCAGCACCTACTTTCCTACTCAATCGGCAGGTGGCGCTACATGAATGTCAGACCCTTGTCGCGGGCTCCATTGCTGAGAAGGACTAAGGCATTAAACACACAAAAAAAGAGATGTGCAGTTTGGTTTTCCTGAAACACGAACACTCCTGGACTTAGGGGCTCAGAGTTGAATAGAGTCCTAGTTCGGAATAACTTTGGGTTTCCGAGTCGAACCGAGTCCCAGTTCGGTTCTGTAGTCAGTTCGGAACTTGGACTTAAAAAAACGAACTCGGGTTTGACATTGCATGTAAACAGGTCCAAATTATATGATTTTAGCTGTCTTCGATTTTTCTTTATCTACTGTATATTTATAGATTTTTAAGAATCCAAAACCGAACCAAAGCTGAATCCAACACTTGAAGGTGGTTTTGCCAAAACCAAAACACGATGATGACTTAGTACCAAAACACTGGGGTCCGCGCACATCTCTAACAAAAAAGCTGTGATGTCTGCACCCTCCCCCATTCATAGCTGCTGAGACTTGACTTACCCTTCGGTGGTTGGTGAGTGAGCATGGCATAGTCAATGGCGTCGCTATAGGGGTGCAGTGGGTGTGGGCCACACCCGGAGGGGGCGACACCAAAATGTTGGCTCCTCCTTAGTGACAGGAGCAGGGTACTGCAATGTAACATTCTCCTGCAGCTGACAGTGCAGGAACTAGTCTCCAGGGACAGCCCAGCATGTCTGAGGATGCTGGGCACGTCCTGGAAGTGATGCAATTGGTGGTTCCCCTGAGGCCCCGTCCTCTTTGTGGTAGACCACGCCCCCTTCTTGGGCGTGTTTAGAGTGCGCACCAGGTGTCACCAGATTCTGTGATGCCTCTGGGCATAGTGGAGATCCTTTTTCCTTACACTTTCTTTCCATTGCTCCTTCTGCCTTGAATTCATTTTTTCAGGTATATTTGTTTGAAATATTATTGAACCCCTATGTAAATATACCTCTGTGATGGCCAATCTCAAATAGTTTCCAACAATGGTCAAATTTTATTGGCTAGAATCGAAGTCCCAGAGTCTTAAGAGCCTCAGGGGTCTATATATGGGTGTGATATGTATTACCGCTACCTAAACCCTAAATCCCCCCCTGGGAGCCCTAAACCTAAAAGGCTGTCCGCTGCAGCGTCCGGCATCACTTCGATTGGGATGCCGGGCACCGGTCTCTCGGCATCTGTAAAATGACAGGCGTCTAGATTTAGATGCCTGTCATTCAACCCTCACCGGGATTAAGGAGTCTGGAAGCCGGCGGTCGGCATTTAGACCGCCAGCTTCCAGACTACATCCCCTATTTATCAAGTAGTGGAAAGTGTGGAGAAGTGAACCAGTGGAGAAGTTGCCCATAGCAACGAATCAGATTTCAAGTAGCATTTATCAAATACAGTCTATAAAATAATAGGTAGGAGCAGGTTGGTTGCTATTGGCAACTTCTCCACTGGTCCACTTCTCCACACTTTTCACTGCCTGATAAATAGGCCCCTAAGTATCAAGCACTGAAAAGCATGGAGAAGTGGACCAGTGGAGAAGTTGCCCATAGCAACCAATCAACTCCTACCTATTACTTTACAGTCCTGTACTTGATAAATGCTACTGCAAAGCTGATTGGTTGCGATGGGCAACTTCTCCACACTTTTTACTGCACTCCTTACTGCTTTGATCACACATTCATAGATACTAATTAAATCTCTATTGCTGTGGGGGAAAGGAGGGGGGATAATTAACAATGCTGTAGACATCCATTCATTGCAAGGGGTTTCTCTACATGTAGCGCATAATTCCATTGAAAAAAATAAGCATTGGTACAAATGGGAAGAAAATTCAAAATGCAGGAGTGACAGCACAATGAATGTGTTTCCATAGATATGAGTGGCGTTTTCAAATGCTGGACATGCTTTGGACATATTGAAATAGATCAAGAACTTTCCAAAAACATATACCATAACACAACCACAGGCAGACATAAATGTGAACACAATCGGTATGGGCCCATAGAGTAAAACAGGTTTTATTTTAAAATGCAGTTGAAAATCAGTCACAGAGATTTCATGCCAGCGAGTAAGGAACCTAAATGACAATGAGTTGCTTAGTCTATTTATTATACGTAACTTGCAAACAGTGTAAATCAGCAGATGGGCTCACTGTCACTACAAGTGGAAAAAGAACCAGATCCGCCACTTTGACAGTGTTTCCGCTAATAGAATGGTTCTAACTCCAATCCACGAGGGTACCAACATTTGATCACAAAAAGAAATGTTAGATTTTTAAATTAGGAGTGAAATTTGCCAGGTACCATAGAAACCCTCAAGCAGATAATACATAAAAACCACAGGAGGCCAAACACACCATGAGGCATCTGAAGATTATGGCATCACCTCTAAAGGATAGGTTTTCCATGGAGTGAGCATATTTATCAAGTATCATATGGCTGTCATTTCTGTTCTGGTAATGCTATCCAAGGATGGCATTAAAAGAACACAAGCATTAAACACTGTCTTCTTAGAATGAAGCATTGTTTTAATGCTATGATGTTTACAACATTACATTACTAAAATAAACAAAGTGAATCTTAAACTTTTTTTTAATTAGTGGAACTGAAAGCTGGAAACAGATTTACAGAATAATGTATCGGGTATATTATAGTATTTACATTACGTTAATTTTCTAAACTACTTTTTTTTATACATTTCAAGTCTTAATTTACCTACAGTACAGTTACTTTTTCCTCAATTAAGATTAATCTATTAAATCACAATATATCAGTTACTAATAAGCTGTCTTTTTGTAAAATGAAAGAATAAATTATTCTTCTTAAAAAAAAAGTGTAATATCTGACTGTTAAATCCTTCCAATTTATAGAAGTATTTTGCACTGCAAAGACTCCCAGTGCCTGGAAACCTGCCACCATTTCATCAGGGCAAATCTGATTTAAGGAGTCAGTTAATGAGATTGCTCTTTTCAATTGTAGAACTGGTCCACATCTCTTCAATCAGAGTGCACACGTTTGGGGTTGAAGTACCTCCTATCACTCAGGGGACCTCTCCCGACTCACACGGATGATCCAGAATGGCTCCATTAATATGATTTTCCAGGTAGTCTTATATCCTTGAAATAAATTGCTCCTGAATTACACTTTATCAGAATTTATTTTTATTTTCTGCTGGAGCACATCTGTTCCCTAGATACTGATGTTATGTATAATTTTATTTTTTCATGAAACGTATGGAAGACTTATTTTTGAGAGTAGAACATTACAGGTCTACACTGTATGGCAATAAAGGGGCTCGAGCTTCAAAACAAACATTTTCCATATGTTGGTGTCCTGTATATGAGACAAGTTGCTTGTTGCTTAGGATTCAAGCTCTCAGACTTTGGTTCTCAGCTACAAACAGGACATACGTTGAAAGACTAATGAAGTCAGCCAATAAATCAGCTGCAATAAAAAAATATATATGCTATGATCATTGTAATCACATATTCGCCTGCCTGCTGTCATAGGAGCAGTGGCTGTCACTAAAACACCAGGTGGTAGGAGAGAGATGATTGTCTAAGGAATGATCCCTTTGGTTGTCTCATCTCTCCCCCAGTCTTAAGATTTTCACAAGCAATCTCCCATTTTTTTCATCCACTTCCTCATTTAAGCCAGTTAAACATAAGTACAAACATTATTATTATTATTATTATCCTTTATTTATATGGCGCCACAAGTGTTCCGCAGCGCCTTACAGAGTACATAAACTAATAAGTGAACAAGAAACGAGTAACTTACAGTACAGTACAGTGCAGGACAAGGACATGGTTTATATACATTGCTGCAATAGTGATTAAAACACTCACAATAAGCAGCAGGGAGTTAGCAGTCAAGTGTTAGATGCTCTTCTGTGCAGTAAGGAGTAGAAGAAAGTGTAAGGAGATGCACATGAGGGTAGTGGTCTCTGCTCATGAGAGCTTACATTCTAAAGGGGCAGGGGAGAAAGACAGGGGTGACACAGCTGGGGTAGATAGGGAGGAAAGAGCATGAAGTGGGTTAGGATGAGACCGGGAAGGCCTTGATGAAGTAGTGATTCTTGAGAGCCCCGTTTGAAGATTTGTAGAGAAGCAGATAGGGAGAGAGTTCCTAAGGTAGGGAGCAGCACGGGCAAAATCTTGGAGGCAGAAGTGGGGGGAAGTAATCAGTTGGGAAGAGAGGTGGCATGCATTTGTTGAGCGAAGTGGATGGGCGGGAGTGTGGAGGGAGATGAGATCAGAGATGTATGTGGGAAAGGATTGAGTGAAGTCTTTTTGGAGAGGAAGATGAGCTGAGCAGCAGCATTGAGGACTGATTTTAGTGGAGAGAGGTGAGAGACTGGGAGGCCAACTAGGAGAAGGTTACAGTAGTCCAATATGAAGATGACCAGTGTGGTTTAAAGGAGAGGGAGGAGTCTAGGATAACTCCAAGACAGTGTACTTTGAGGCTAGAGGAGATAGTTGTGGAAGAGGGTGGGAAAATGATCAGCTCAGTCTTAGACATGTTAAGTTTAAGAAAGCACTGGGATATCCTGGAAAAGATAGCAGAGAGACAGTTGGAGATACAGGTGCGGAGAGAGGGGGAGAGGTCAGGGGTGGCAATGTAGATTTGAGTATCATCAGCATAGAGATGATATTGGAGGTCAAAAGAGTTGATGAGTTCACCTAAAGAGGATGTGTATAGGAAGAATAGATGATGTCCAAGAATAAAACCTTGGGGAACTGTTAGTGGAAGTGGGGGGAATAGGAGTCTTATGAGAGGAGACAGAGAAGGAATGATCAGAGAGATAGGAGGACAGCCAGGAGAGGGCAGTGCCACGTAGACAAAAAGAGTGAAGGATTTGCAGGAGAAGAGGGTGGTCTACAGCGTCAAATGCAGCAGAGAGGTCAAGGAGAATGAGCAGAGAGTAGTGGCCCTTGGATATGACAGCAAGGAGGTCTTTGCATGCTTTTGTAAGGGAAGTTTCAGTGGAGTGGAGAGAATGGAAACCAGACTGAAATGAGTCAAGGAGGGAGTGGGAGGAAATAAAGTTGGCAAGGCAGCTGTAAACAATACACTCAAGGAGTTTGGAATCAAATGGTAGGAGAGACATGGGTCGGTAATTGGAGAGCATGTTAGGCTCAAGGATACATTTTTTAAGAATGGGGGAGACAAGGGCATGTTTGAATGCAGACAGGACAGTGCTAGATGATAGGGAGAGATTGTTGAGGTGGGAAAGATGGGAACAGGCAGAAGGAGACGTAACAAAAGAGACGGGAAGGGATAGGGTCAAGGGGGGAGGTGGAAGGAGGGGAGGACCAGATCAGGGCCATGACTTCCTCTCCAGAAACAATTGAGAAGGATGTCAAAGTTGGTGAGACAGATGGGGAGGGGTGGTCAGGGAAAGGAGGGGCAGGAGTGCTGAGGGTCTGAATGGATATGATGTCCTCACATATGGAGTAAATTTTAGAAGTAAAGTAGGTGGCAAAGTCAAGGGCAGAGAGCAAGGAGGGGATGCGAGGAGGGGGAGGGCAGAGGAGGGAGTTGAAAGTGGCAAAGAGATGCCGGGGGTTTGAGGACTGGGAGGAGATGAGGGCATAAGTAACATTAAATTGTAACATAAGTGAGAATATCGACAGAGTATTTTAAATGTCGGTGTATCCCTAAACCAAACGGTAACTCTAAACCTAACTCTGTCCCTAATTGTGACCCTAACATGGATGCAAATGTGGACAAATTCAACATTTTATATGTCCACATTATGTCAACATTTTCCAGGTATCCTCATATATGATGTTGACATAGTAACTGTGTCAACATCATACATGTCAACCTAGTATCGACATTAGGAATGTTGACATGGTGATTGCATCCCCTACTTTATACCTCTGCTTTAATGATTGCTAGAGTGGAGGTTGAGCTCCATGCTACGGGATGCACTACTAATTATTACCATAACCAGTGTAGAACCGGTATTTTCTCTTTGTTCCCCTGGGAGTTCCTGTGATGTATATTCTCTTGGAAATCAAGAAGAAATCTCATCAATCATATGGGAGAACCAATCTTCTGCGCATACATGCAAAGGAACCTTTGGACTCACCGGGATATAATAAAATGTGTTCATCAATGGGTTTCATTATGGTCTCACAGCTCTTTAGTTACTGTGCAGTGCATCACAGCCCCCACATTGGTATAGCACTCACATATTATTTCTCAAGTATATTCCCATAAAGGTTTCTTTAATGTAGAGCCTCCTATATGCAGTGTTTCACGACCAGTTGAAAGGTGTGGAAGTATTCAGTGGAGTACTCAGAATCATCAGGGTTTAAGTAACTTAAGTAACATCTAGTGTTCAGTGTATTTTCTAGAATATACTCTGTATTGCATATTAGATACTAGAATACACTCTGTATTGCATATTAGATACTAGAATGCACTCTGTATTGTATATTGGATACTATAATTAACTCTGTATTGTATATTAGATACTACAATACACTCCGTATTGCATATTAGATACTATAATATACTCTGTATCGTATATTGGATACTAGAATACTCTCTATATTGTATATTGGTTGCTTAAATATTCCCTGTATTGTATATTGGTTACTAGAATACTCTATGTATTGCATTCTGCTCATTAGAATAGGTTTGTAATGAATATTGGTCAAGTAGCTCAGTGCTTTATATGACTATGACAGTCTAAAATAATAATAATATTTCATAGATTGTATTAAAATCTCACCCACATAAATAAGAAACACTGGCACAGTTTGCGGCCATATCTGTATTAATGTGCACATTGCTCACCAAAAAAAATACTTCTTTGTTTAAATAGAAAATCAAAATGCCTGCAGCTTCAATTATGGAAGTATAGACTTTGAATAATATATTTAGGGACCTATTTATCACGCTTTAAATCATGCAGAAATGGTTGTTTCTGCATGATTAAGGCACATCTAAATAACAACAGCCTAATGGAGAGGATAGAAGAAAAATTTCCTGCATTATGCAAACAACACAGAATACTGCAGTCCCCAGAATCCTCAAAGGTGGCGGTGAAGTGAAGCTATTTACCAAGCTCCAGAGTTTGTATAAAATTGCCAATGTCACCTAAGGATAGTGATAGTGGGATGCGGTCATAATCCCGAATTCGGGGATTCCGGTGCTCAGACTGGGTTAGGGTTAGGCACTACGGGAGGGAGGTTAGGTTTAGGCACTAGGGGGGAGGTTAGGTTTAGACACTACGAGGGGGAGGTTAAATTTACTCACTAGGGGGAATGTTAGGTTTAGGCTCTACGAGGGGGAGGTTAGGTTTAGGCACTAAGGGGGAGGTTAGGTTTAGGCACCGGGGAGGGAGGGTTAGGGGTAGGGGAAGTGATAGGATACGACTGACAGGTGTCCATATCCTAAATCTGTCAGGATACTGGCGCTCAGCATCCCGTACCCAATCCATGATAGCAGGCCTAAATCACTTGAGAAGGAATAAGGTGATTGTATGCATGCAATGACCAAGGGCGCAAAGAGGGGGGTAACGGGTATTAATTGGCAGTGCTGTAACAGGGCTTTAATGCACCCTGTGTCGTCCTGCCCCCTTTGCGCATGACATCATGACAATGAGCCTAGGGGAAAGCCACCCACCGGAAGTGCGGAAGTGCACAAAGCCTCTAGAAGATACTTCGTATAGTTGTAAACAGGGTGCCTGCCCATAGCGGTCAAAGGATGGTACAGGTGGCACTGCCTAAGTATTACTGGTTGCAGGGTGCCATTCTAGGCACCATGCTAGCCAGAAGCAAGGGCAATGGCAGTGCTGCTTACTAGTTATGCTAATTCCCCAAGCTCTGACTTGTCTAAGGGGCACAGTAGGGTCATGGGTCAGATGTGCAGGAAGAAGAATGCCTCCCTACAACGCTGCTGTGCGGCAGCAGGCATAGTTATTCCCTTTGTTTTGTTCTGTTTTTTTCTGCTGAATGGGCATGGCCACACCACCAGGATTTGGCCAAGCTTCTCCAATTGCCCAGGCCCGCCATTGCTGTCTATAGCCCTGGGAATGACTAGATGCACATATACTATACAGTTACCAGGTCAGAAGTTATTCTTTCACCGCTGTGATCAGCAAGAAGTGAAAGAGTTCCAGGGGCGTACTGTCACTACCGGGACAGCTTCTTATTGGCTGCTCTCTCTCAGCATGAGATTATTGATAAATTGGTCTGAAAGTTCATCTCTTAACGCAGCAATAAGGGATGATTCTTTACTAAGTACAAAATATGTAGAATAAGGTTCACCAATACTTACTATGTAGAAGGTTACTGATATAGGGCCTGATTCTGAGTTGTATGCTAATGCCATCACAGCTGCTGTGCAAAATATGCAAATGTCGCAGGTGCCGAGCAATATCTTGAGACGCCCACCTGTGGCTTTGCAAATCCAAGTATCTGGGTACACCAGTTGCAGATCTTTCCATAATCAGAGTCTACTGAGACTTCGGAGGCACTTTCACTGCACACGTGATTGCAGACGCAGGCTCTGACGTGCCCCAAAAATGATCGTGACACTCCTGCTCTCTTTGCTGCCACCCCCTGTTACCTTCCACAAACTCTCCCTGTCTGTCAATCACACGGCAAGTAAATTGTCGCTGCAAGTGATTACGATAATGTACCTTGACGCATGTGCCATGCGACCCATGCTTGCGCAGATTGCCGATGCATTTGCATATTTACAAGGACAGAATTGCAAAGCTGCACACAAGCAGCTTTGCAATTCCATCCTTGTAAATATGCAAAAAAAAAAGTTTTGACAAGGAACACAGAAGTCATTCACACCTGGATAACAATGCAATTTAGGAGTAAATGACAGTGCAGGCAGGCATACAGTATTCTTTGACTGCTTGGAGGGTATATCAGGAGCAGAGTGACTTACAGGACAGAAATCAGTATAGCTTTCCAAATCACTGCAGTTATAGAAATTACTGCAGAACAGAAATCACTGCAGAACAGAAACCTCTGCAGACCAACATTGGAGTCCAGGGCATATGAAAATGTGCTTGGAGGAAATTAGTAACTGTCAGTGCAGGTGCAGTGTGACAGTTGATCCTCCGACTCTCTGCTCTTCCATTGGAGCTTTGCCTGCCCTGCCCACTGGTACTGTACATCTCAGCCTGTGCCTTCAGATCAGTGCAACTTGAGGCACATCCTGAGCGAACTTTCTTAAACAAAGATTTCAAATCAGAGACTCCATGCCTACTTGGTGGGCACCATGTAGTCCTCCATGGCCCTGACATACTTTAAATATAGCAAAAAACCTAATCCTGGTCTAACGATACCACCATATCAAATTTGGTGGAGCTAGATACAAAACTCTGGCTGTGCATAACGGACAAACAGAAACAAATGCACACACTTTTCTTTCTTATTATATATTTAGATATATATATATGTATAAATATAAAGTGGGGCAAAAAAGTATTTGGACAGCCACCGATTGTACAAGTTGTTGCACTTTAAAATATGAGCGAGGTCTGTAATTTCCATCATAGGTACACTTTAACTGTGAGAGACAGAATCAGAACAAAAAATTCCGGAAATCACATTGTATGATTTTAACAACAATTTGCTCACCACTCTGCTACTTGTTCTTTCAAAGCAGGCTTAAAAAAAAAAAAAAGATGCCTTTTGTCGTACATTCCATCTCATTAGATTGCCATTTAACTAGCATACATGACAACCAAGAGACCAGAAGACAGCTTTTCTGATCAGAGGCCATCATCTGCCCAAAGCATTCTTTTCGCCACCAAAGTGCTCAGCCTATTCATTCACTAGAACGGCCTTGTAATGGAGGTCATTAATCTCCTGACTCAACAGATGATCTATTCTATTTATTAAGAGTTCATCCAGGCTGTTGGCACGGTACAGGTGGCGGTGTTCACTGAAGAATTACTGGTGTATGATTTTCAGTTCCATCCAACTCCCATTAGTGTAAATTGGCCTTGAGAAACTACAGTATTCAAAATTAACTCCAGGAGTATTTCAGATTATGAGACACAACATCTGTGTGTGGCTAATGATTATATTACTAAGAAACAACCAGAAGCCTCCATATTTCATTATTGATCACCATATGCCTGGCATTGTCTGCAATTCAGCTTTAACACTCTTCTTGCTACAAGTTTCTGCAATGCTTCTGCAGTAATGTGTCTTCATATAGTTTTTCTGCGTTAATGTAAGTATACCAGAGATTTCAATTTACCTAGACAATATTTTCTGTCCCCCAATACTCACACCACCTCACCATCTAATCTTATTGGTTACGATCCTCACTGCTTACTATTTGTAAAATATACCTAAATGAAAATAAATCAGTCCTATTTTAACCACCTGTTAAAATGTTTAATAGACAAAATCCCTCCCACATACCACGCAACGTTTATCTTCCAGGATTCAAGACATTGCCCAAAAAGGAGGAGGAGTGTGGCATCTATTCTCCCGCTGCTTGCCCACAACCTCCACACCCCACCATGGGACACTGTGACCCACGGGTGGGACAGGGGGACAATCCCAGAAAAACGTGACTGTCCTGCTGAATGCGAGATAGTTGGGAGGTATGCTCCCATCTTCTCAACTGCATCTCCAGGCTATGTGACAGTGGTGTACTAGCGGTATACATATATCATGCCATGATTGTCCGAGGTTTAAATTTATGGTATTTATCATATCATAAGCATTATAAACAAAAAATATATTTAAAATATATATATATATATATATATATATATATATATATATATATATATTACTCTCCCTAATTCTAATTGTGGTTTTATTTATTTATTAACAGTTACTTAAATAGTGCACCATATTCCGTTGCTCTTTACAATTTTAAACAACATTAATTGAACAAGACTGGGTTGTAAGAGACAGACATAAAAGGTAAGAGGGCCCTGCTCGCATGCTTACAATCTATAGGGAAATAGATGTTGATACACAAGGATAGATGCTACATATCGCAAATTGCTCAGGCCAGTTGCAGATGTTCTTGGTGAGCAGTCAAACAGGAATGTTGGCCTAGGATTAGGAGGATGTGAAATTGAAGAAAGAGAAAATATGTGATGTTATGTGTGGACTGTAAGAAAGGATGTACTGTATATGCTCCACCCTTCTATGCCACAACAGACTAGTAAAAATCTGATGCATTGCAAAAGTTAAATCAGCAGCAAATGCTCTTTGCATGATATTTGGTTTGCATACTAGAGGGTTACTATGATGCACATGGCATTTGGTTTCAACTAGGGATAGGCACCGACCCCGTGTTTTGTTTTTGGTTTTAGATCTGCAGCTCCTTCGTGCTTTGGATCTGGATCTGGTTTTGCAAAACCACCCTTGAGTGTTTTGGTTTGGGATCTGGATCTTTTTTAAAAAAAAATGATAAAAACAGGTAAAATCACATAATTTGGGCCTGTTTTTGTTCCTAAAGTATTAATAACCTTAATAACATTTATTCCTAGTCATTTGCAGTCAATTTTGACCACCTCACAGCTCACAATATTGATTTTTTCATCTAGGTTAGGCCTAGGGCCAAATTGTTGCATCCAGCTAGCTGGCTGAGTAAACTAAGTGACAGCAGTGGGCGGCACTAACATGTGGCCATATTTAAAAATGAAAGGGGCATACAGGAGATGCTGGCCATTACAATTTCTGGACATTCATAAACAATCAAATTCAAAATGTCAGGCAGCAATGCCCCAACAGCACATAATGCACACATATAACTTTGGGCCCGTAGCCCTGAGGCAGCAGCGATTGATGAAACAGGCAGCACGCTACCAGCCCAGATGGACACAGCAGACAGCACCAACCTAGATGGACACAGCACCAGCCCAGATGGACACAGCAGACAGCAGCAGCCCAGATGGACACAGCAGACAGCACCAGCCCAGATGAACACAGCAGATAGCACCAGCCCAGATGGACACAGCAGACAGCAGCAGCCCTACACTACCCACCCTCCCTGTTCACTCTCCACAGCCGGAGTGAAATGGCGCAGCCGCGGGGACTCCTTATATAGCAGAGATGAAAGCTTGCGAGCCGCAAGATTTTGTCTGTGAGGTTTTGCATCGGTTTGAGATCCGGGGTCGGCGGGGGAACCGAATGCACGTTCGGTTTTCGCCCCCGTATCTCTAAGTTCAGGTGGCCTCAGATCTCTGAGATCCGAACCCGCTGATCTCTAGTTTGAAACATATGTGGTTTGCGTTTTATCCATACTTTGGGCCTGATTCACATGTGGACACTAATGTAATCACAGCTGCAATACAGTACACAGCTCCTGTGTGAAAATATACTAATGCACGCAGTCGCCAGGAAATGTATTAAAACGCCCACCAGCGGCTTCACAGATCCAAGCAAGTGCGTGCAAACACGAAGCGGTGGTCGCAGATCCTTCGATAATCGACCATCTGAGTAACCCTATGGTCACGCAGAATGGCCACAGGAACTGAGATGCTGGCGCCATATTTTCTGCACACGGGATCGCAGATGTAGACGGATACACACCCTGAAATTGATCACGACACGCCTGCATTTTTGCCACCACTCAGTTGCGTCTCTCACCTAAGTGACACCCGGTGCGAAATCCTAGAAGAAAAAGGGGCATGGCCTCACACACAGGGGCATGACCTAGCTGAAAGGGGGCGAGGCCACACGGCCCAAACACCCGTAGAATCACTCCAGAGGTCCTCCTGGAGGTGCGAACTGCCTCAGGGACCACTCTAATGCTACAGTGCAGCACCCAGCTCTTGTCACTGAGGAGGAGTCGGAACTTTGGTGTCACCACGTGACAGGTGACACCCAGGTGCAACCCGAACCTCCCTGTTACTTCCCACAAAACGGCCTCTGTTTGTCAATGACTTGTGAATAAATCTTCACTACAACCATAGTCACATTTGATCGCAGCTCAATTGCTGCGGATGCGCATTGTGGCTAAGATGCATGCGCAGCCGGCCGATAATCACTCAACTGTGTAAATATCGCCATTGTGTACGTATCTGAATCAGGTTCTTTGATACGAGCCCAAAAGTGAGACTGAATAAATATTCTTCCATTTATATTTTAAGTGTTTTTCTAAAAGTATGTTTTATTTGCAATTTAACTTATTTTTCCTTTCCAAGCTGTATATTTCTCTTTTTGTCTATTATGATGATATTATTCATGGTTCTATCATGTCAATTTCTTAATTAACTATTCACTTTCTGTATTCCAGGTGTCAATTATACTCAGTTTCACAGTTAGTTGTCTCCTGAAGCAATATTTATAATTCTGATTTTTCTTTCATCAAAGTGTGTTTGTGATAAATGAAGACATGCCAACCTTAATTTACATACTGCATGAAAATAAGTTGCAATAATACAAGGTAAATGAACATGTGTATGTGAACAATTTATATCCGTTAATAGGTTTTGTACAGTTACAGAATTATGAACTGCCCCTATTTTTCAGGTCCAGGCTTTAAAGTTCTGTTCCTGAAAACTATTGTCAGTATTGAAGATCTGCAATAATCATTTTATCATTTTATGTATCCAGAGAGCAGTAAGGCAGTAGAGAACACTACAGTCACCTCCCCCCATACCCCCTAATTAGGTGAGCTGTGGCACCTCTCTGTGTTGTGCACAGGAGGTAAGAATGGGCAATCGCGGGGTCCTTATCGTTATTTTGGATCGATCTGTTATAGGGGCTGATTCAGAGATGGACGGAGTTAGCTCCCCTGCTGTGCTAAAATATGCCAAAGCCTCAGGGGGTGTCTTGAGTTAAATGACACTCCGTACCAGCTTCTGTGATCCGCTGCTGTGTCAATAACTGTCCTGGGTCTAGTGCCCCCTTATGCGCTTGTACCTATTGCCCACCTATGGAGCCACAGGCCTAATGCCTAAGCATACTCACGGGCCTGGTGCCTAAACCCTGGTGGTCTAGGGAGGGAATATATAAACAATGGATTTACCAGCCTTCGGCTGAACCAAGTTTGGTTCAGCCAAGGCCACTGCCTGCTCTTCGCTGGGGGTGGGACAACTCCCATCACCTGCATTCACCTGAGGTGGGCCAATTCCCACGCCTCAGGTCTTCACCCAAGGACCCCACACTGCTATCTCAGGACTTCCGATGTCTTCTCTGACCCACTTCCAGTGGGTATTAGATTTTTGATGATCACCTGGCTAGCGGCAGCCTGTTCAAACTTTTTTAGAAAAATTCAGTGGTTAGGAGCAGCTGCATTTCCTAGTTTAGCTTGGATGTATCAAACCTTTTAAAGAGAACACACTGAGAAGGTGCCCATAGCAACCAAACAGCTTCTAGCTATTATTTATTAAGTACATTCTATAAAATGATAGCGAGAAGCTGATTGGTTGCTTTGTCCGCTTTAGAAAGTTTGATATATCTTACCCTTTATCTTCAATGTGCTTAGTGAATGATTGTGATGACATGACACTAGGCATCCCAGCTCCTGGAGACCATAGCAATGAAAATCAAACATTCTGATCATCCACCTGTTAATGTAATATACTGTTTTGCCAATATTTCTATGGTTAAATGTACATTGATTTCCACCTTTATGTTTGATTGATGTATTGGGGCCAAATAATCAATTCAACACATATATCAGATTTTTTTGTATTGATTCACTAATGCTACATTATAGTGCATTTTGATATATGAATTTTCAGTTGCAAAGAGAAGGTCAGGAGTTCTTACATAGGCAATGTTCAGTGAGGGGATGTTGACAGGATTGAGGCCTATGCTGAGTTTTCAGATTCATATTGTGCACCAAGTATAAGATTGTACAAGTGCACCCTGATGATGATGCTTAGGAAACAAAGTATATGTATAGGGGGAGGTAGCCTAGCTGCATAGATGCGTACTACTCTGTATATGGGTAAGAACAGGCTCGGCGACGTAGAGTGGAGGGACTAGGGGCAAACATGTACCGGACCCCTAGCTTCCGAAGGGGATTCTGCACAATCCTCCCCAGCTCCCCAGTAAAAGAAACTGCCAGCTGAGCTACCAACAGCGCCGCGGTGACACTGTAGCACCAGCTGAGGCGACTTCTCCCATCAGCGGCGGCTCCAGTGGTGGGGCTACAGTGCGGTCCAAAATTAAATAGGGGAGTCACACCAACTGTCACCTTAACTGCTGCCAAACATCACCGGCAGTTGGTCTGGCTCCCCTATTTGAATTTTGGACCGCGCTGCAGCCTCACCTATGGAGCCGCTACTGCCTCCCATCCATGCAGAGGTGGATGGTAGAGCTTATCAGGGATGGCACTGGTGTATAAAAGGCCGCCCCCTATATATATATATATATATATATATATATAGCGCTAATCTTCCTGGTAGCTGGACCCTCACCAGGGATGGCGCATCTAAAGCTGCGTTCACTTGAACATATGCTTAGAATTGAGAACAACCGCCTCCAACTCTACATGAGCCCCGAAACTTTATTTTGTATGTTGCATTTTTTTTTTTAAACCGGCTCACTTTACATCTCCTTCCCATATGCACCTGTTATTTCTTCTTCTATGGTACTCTCTCCTCGATAGTAATTTATCTATTTTCTGCAATGTCATTTTACATTGTTATTTAATTAACAAAATACTTCAGAAAGTAAATGTTTCCTGCCAAATTGGCTATTTCATGTACATTTACGAAATCACTGTGCCTATAAGCTTTGCAGACTAATATTCGGAATGGTCACTTTTATGTTTTATGTCTGTAATAAATAATGCCTTGTCTCTGCTGTATACAGCATTATGCTAAATATCTAATAAATATCGCAATGCTTTCAAATTAAGCTACATACATGAATATATTGATGACAGCGCTGCAGGCTTGTCAGTTTACATCTTAAAGGAATTGAACAAAGACAGTAAACAGGAAATAACTGGAAACGCTGGTTGGTAACTGTTGTGTCATTATCTATTATACACTTCTATTGCCTTCGAAATATTCAGCCGGAGAGGTTTCATCCCATAATCCGTTGCGTATAAACACATTATCGCTAGCCCGAGGAGCAGTGTCAGAATGGATGTTGTATATTACAAGATTTACAATGGGATATAACCCATTGTGATCTGTACATCATATAATTCTATCTATTCACTGGCCTCTTAAATCTAAGGCTGAGGCACTCTGTGTTCAATTGTCGTTAACTCTTTCTATGTAGCTAAAAGACAGGAGATACACAAATTCAGAAGCTGTCGGCAACTATGGCTAAAATCAGTTTTTGATGTGATATAGATGAGTGGTGGCATGGGCGTAACTACCATAGGTGCAAGGGGTGCAGCTGCTATGGGGCCTAGACAGGGCCGGATTATAGGAGGGGTGGCAGGGGCAGCCACCCCGGGGCCCCCACACATAGGGGCCCTCCACACACTGTGCCCCGCATTTATTATCCAGCATCAGAGTACAGCGTTTAGCTGTTTCCGCTCTGGTCCACGGTCTACTCCTCGACGGCTGAGCTGTTCCCTTCCCTGTTACAGCAGCCGCTGAGGAGCTTCACTCCGGGTTTAGACAGTAACAGTACAGTCTCTCGAGATTTGATGTCATCATCTCCCAAGACTGATAAGAGATTTTGTGATGTCGAGCTGAGAAGCTCAAGGCCCCTTTTCACACTGTTCCTCGCCCCCAGCTGCCCATCTTGTTGCACCTTTGATGTGGAGTCTGTGCAGCCACTGCCCCGGGGACCGCTCCGGAGGTGCCAAGGTGAAGCATTCCCATCAGGTTCTGTACCCAGCCGAAGTGCGGAGGTACCTGCCAGCCTGGGGACTGGCCACCCGCTGCGCTGCTTCCACCTGCTCTGCCTGCTGGTTTTCGTGCAGGTCTGCTGCGAGGAGGCTGAGGTGGGTTTACTCCCAGCAACAGCACCAAGGGGGCACTCCACGCATCGTTACCAAAGGGGGTACTTCCATCAGCAGCAATAGGGGTACCCCCAGCAGCGGGGATCCTCTCCAATCACAGCCAACACCTCCAGCAGAGCCCCATTCCCCACAGCTGGCTCTGTCACTAGCGCTGAGAGTCCTGGAAGAAAGGACTGCACCATTGAACCATTGCTCCATTGAACCATTGCACCGTTGAACCATTGCACCAGGGGCCACACTTCAGAGGATACTTGACTTGGACAATGCATTACTATATATATATATATATATATATATATATATATATATATATGGGGCCCCACAAGTTTGTTGCCCAGGGGCCCCCACAGACCTTAATCCAGCCCTGGCCCAGAGCTGAGGGGGCCATCTTCCTTGTCAAAGCTACATGTGTTACATACATTTTTACCATCAGGTGGTACATAGAGGCACTTTTGCTCTATGTGGTACACAAACTTTTGCTATGGGGTCTTTAAATATCTAGTTATGCCCCTGAGTGGTGGTTGATGTGCCCTAAGGGCAGCAAAAGAGGCCTGCGGAGTACAAAAACATAATTGTGTGAGACACACGAGACCATATAGAGAGGTGTGTGTATATAATATATATTCAAAGGTAATGGACAATACTAAGTGATTGGTTCTCTTCTCAGCCATTTATAATTTTTGAAAATACAATTAAAATACAATCACAGCAGCACATACGATATTACACAAAGCGTAAACCTGCTTTGTCAAAAGGTCAATGACTATGGGGGTCATTCAGACCCGTTCGCGAGCAAAGGACACTCGCAAACGGGTCGATGTTGCCCCACTGCGCATGCGCACGACGGAGGGAGCTCCGTCGTGCGCATGAGCGAGACCCGGATAGCGACGGGCTCTCCGTCACTCCGGGTCTCGCACCAAAGGGGGCGTGCTGTCGATGTTGATTGACAGCACGTCCCCTTTGGTGGGCGTGCCGGGGGCGTGACTGCCAGACAGAGACGTTCCCATGGGAACGCCTACCGTCTGAGTCCGGCCCCCACTGACATCAATAATGATGTCAGTGGGAGTGATTTTGGCTCTGATAGATCCAAAATCACTCCTGGGCTTGCGGAAGCGAGACCCTACCGCAGGGTCTCGTTGCAAGCCCGATGGTCGCGATGGTCTTTGACCATCGCGACCATCTTTTTGGCCGCTTGCATAAGCTGTGGGTGGTCACCCACAGCTATGCGAGCGGCCAGGAGGCCGCTCCAAATTTAGCTGGGAGGGCCCTGATTCAGAGCGAGCGCTCTGGTCAGAGCGTTCCAGTGGCAAACGCAGGATTTCTAGAGGGGGGTTTCCAAATGCTTGATTTTAGAGTGAGTGTGGCCAGTCCATGTACAGGGTAGAATTAGAACTTAACCAGCTTTAATATGCGTCATATAAAGGGTATTGTGTGTCATAATTCCAGCATATACAGGACCAGCGATCATAGTAATCCTCTAAATGCGACAGTTGGGCCATCCTGCCTGAGCTGAATGTTTTTATTTTAGATGTGAGCACCATTCCAGAGTATTAGAGCAAGTCTGGGGGAGAAGCAGAATAACCTAGCACTGCCCTGGACATATATGTACATATTGGGCTCTATAGCAGCACATCCCTAACAGTGAATGTTTTCCATATCTCCTAGTTGGTGCACAGGTTATTTATTACTGGCTGATACATGTTAAAAGATCCACAGGTGGTGCTAATTAATTCATTTGTGATACTGTGAAGAAAATGCAGCACTAGTAAAATTCTATTACATTACTATTTCTATTGTGGTCATGGTGTAGGCTGGGGAGGGGGGTTTCCAGGCAGATGGAAACCCCCCCTGCATTTGCCAATGCGTTCAGCTCTGAATCAGGCCCTATGTACTATCTGGTATTTTGCTCTTTCCAATAGGAAACAGCAAAATAGTTTTTTTGTACATGTGCAGGAAATTGGGGTACAGTACATCTAAGTCTGCATGCAGTTTAGAGAGGTGTAATGGGAGACATGTAATGGGATGACCTAGCCGAGTACACTAAATTCAAGCACCTTACTTACAGTATGTAGAGTGGAAGCAGTCACATATATGCAAGATAATCATCATTAACAGGGATCCTGCACTGCCTCTTAAAATATAGATATAAGTAAAAGTATTGGATCAAACTTATAATGTAAAATACAAAAAATATTACTCATCTTATCTTCATATTATGCAAAGTGCATATTTTTATGGACACAATTTTTGCCATGGATTGTGTCCAGCTCTATATGAGCCTCATTAGAAATTGTGAGACAAATGGTGTTGGCTTACTTGGGTTAGGTACCTGCCATGGGGGATCAGGGCCGGCCCCAAGCCTACCCTGTGCGAGAATTTCTGGAGCGCTCCCCACTCCAAACTAATTATGAATATTATGAATACTATTAAACATATAAAATAAGCCCCCAACATGAAAAAACACACACATTAGCACCCAACACATTGGACCCGCAGAAAAAAAAACACACATTGGTGCCACAGAAGACTTATATAATTAGTTTGCTTACCTCATATGAGTTGAAGACACAGTGCTGCTTCCTGCTGAGTTGTGTCACTCATGGATCTGATGGTGACAAGGGCATGCTTCTTAAGGCTGCAGGTGCAGTTGCTTAATACGTCCTCTTGATGAGGGGAACGCAGGCGAGAAACAGAAGTTCTTTCAGCAACTTGCTGCCTGTACTGTGCCTTTGTCCTCCTACCTCGCCTTCAGTGCACTGCTAAGCTGCATGACTTCCATGACGTCACGTACTCGCAAGGCCATGTCCAAGCCAGAAGATGAGCCCAGCGTGGCCTGGGCTGACATTCAGCGTATGAACTGCATCCACTATGGGGTGGCTTTCCAGTGCGGCAGCTCTACTGGAACGGTTCTCAAGACAGCCCTAGAGAAAATGATTTGACCGAAACAGGCACGGCCAATAGCAAAGTCCCAACAGGATGATGGTGTTTAGCGTGTTTAACCTCTCAAGTACGCAAATGAGAGCACATGTACAGTCAGATATATGTCTGATTTATTAGAGCAAGATACACTTTTCAGTACTACATATATCCAGGGCCGGCCCTAGCCCAAATTTTTTGGTAAACGAGTATATTTTTTGGTGCCCCCAGGCGTATTGTTGGGTGTGCCCAAACAAATTAAGGGGCCGTGGTCTCATGGAAAAATCCATAACCATGACACACTCCCCTTTCTCGTCACTCTGGGAACAGTCTTTTTCATTCCATATGCACTTTAATGCAGTCCTCCCAGTAGTGCCCCTTATACAGTACCCCCAGTATGCAATGCCCTCAGTAGTGGTCCCTCTTATGCATGCCCCAAGTAATGTTCCTTATACATTGCCCCCAGTAGTGGTCGCCCTTATGCAGGCCCCCAGTAGTGATCCCCCCTATGCAGTGCCCCTTATACATTTCCCCCAGTAGTGATCCCCCCTGTACAGTACCCCTTGTGCCCCAGGTGTGATCCCCCTTATGCAGTCCCCCCATAGTGCCCCTTATATAGTGCCCCCAGTAGTAGTCCCCCCTATGCACTGCCCCAATAGTGGTACACCTTATGCAGTGCCCTTTAAATAGTGGCCCCAGTTGTAGTTCCCCCCCTATGCAGTACCCCCAGTATTGCCCTTTATATAGTGCCCCCAGTAGTGGTCCCCCAATGCAGTGCCCCCAGTGGTATTCCCCCCCTATGCAGTGCCCCTAGTAGTGGTCCCCCCCTTGTAGTGCCCCTAGTAGTAGTCCCCCCTTTGTAGTGCCCCTAGTAGTAGTTCCCCCCCCCAGTAGACACACACGTAATAAAAAAAAAACACCTACCTGAAACCCCGCTCCGGCTCCTACTCCGGCCGCTGCCATCCACTCCTCCGTCTGTCCTCCCGGGCCGTCCCGTCATGACGTCTCTCCCATTAACCACTATGGGAGCCGGAAGATGGAGCTCATGAGTGAGCTCCAGCCTGGCTCCGGCTGTGGGTGCAGCAGTCAATGAGAGTCTGACAGACTCTCATTGGCTGCTAATTAAAACAAACACACAGCTGCCGGCGCCGGCGGCTGCATGTTTGTCACTGTGTAGTGCTGACCGAACTCCGTCCGGTCAGCGCTACACGTGCGCTGCAGCTGTGTCACAGAGACACAGTCTGCCCCCGGCCTGCATGGTCGCAGCTGAGGTGCCCTCCACTATGTGGCGCCCTACTCAGCTACGTACCACGGCTTTCTGCGCGTATCCCCGCATTAGCCCTACGGATTCTCACATTAGCATTAAGTACTAAATCTGGTTTCCGCAGTTGCCGTAAATACAGCCACTTAGCATGCCACTCAGAATAAGCTCCTTTTGCTAAATTATTTTATAGTGTTAAAATAAGGTAATGAGACTTGCATATTAACTACTCACCAGACAGAGCCTCCCCTGCCACACTCCTGAGATTTGATATAAAAATGATTAGAATAATACAAAAAAGATATTCATAACATAAACATATTCTTTATTTATTGTAATCATCTTCATAGTTAACACTCATCAGCTTTGTGGAACTCCTTGGTACTGCAGGGAGATGAGAGATTAGGCAGCAACAGCTCAGCCTCCTTCTGTATAGTCAGACACTGCTTGCACAGCTGGGGGCAGAACCACACAATGGGCAGTAAGCTGCACAGAAAGAGAGCTAATAGAGGCATGCCTCTGAGTATGGGGAATGTGCCTTTAGTACTGATATATACTTTGACTGTGTCATGTGACCAAGAAGTGCCCTGCAGTGTTTAGAGATTGGAGCTCAGTCAGCAGATGCAAGAGAAGATACAGGTATGCAGGTAGGAGAATCAATGGACACTGAAGCTTAGTGTAGTGAGGGGAGAGTTACAGTGAGTAGGGGATGAGGCAGGCTCCAGGCACTCAGACCCATCTCCATGTGTGCCTCCCCAACCATTGACCTTACCGCACGTCATTGCTACTCACATGGCAAAGCCACATCACTGTGCTATCTCCAAAGGTGTAGCTACAGTGGGTGTGGCTGCTACAGTGCCTGGACCCCTAAGGGACCCTTCCCCCTGAACCCAGTAAATCTGCTAGTGGCTACTCAGCAGTTTGCTGGTGCAGGGCACATTTACTGTCTTGGGCCAGCCTGCTCCGTCTCTGCTCACCCATGTCTCCTGCAAAGTGCATAACTCCCTAACTGTTTTGTTAATAAATCATAGCCTTCTTATATACCATGTTATATCATACACAATTTATCATATTTTCCTACCTTTTGATTGTCCTCCCCGGGAGAAGTCTGGGAGGACAAGCAGATGGGCTGTGATGGGGGCGGGGCCTGATGGGTCACGTCAATAAGCCCTACCCTCTTCGTGGCAAATTGCCATGATTGGCCTACATTTAAATAGGAAAATCATTAAGCCCCGCCTCCTACTCTGGGACCCGCGATTGCCGCAGAAATTCTCCCCATTCTGCCCACTTTACTAGGAAGTGGGCAGAATGCGGGAGAAATACCTACCCTTCCGGGGGTGTGGGGGGTTACCTGAAAAATTGGGAGCCTCCCACAAAAAACGGGAGGGTAGGCATGTATGCAATGTATGTGATATCCACCCTCCTGCAATCTTCATACTCTGACCTTTATGCAAACAAACTTATTTAAATGTATGTGATATCTTAAATTGTTGCTATAGCCATTACCTGTTTTCAGATGTTTTCAGTGAAGCATAGTTTATGATGCCATACTGTGCTGTTGTTTACATAGTCAAACACAGGGCAATTTAACAACTTAGGTCAGCTTAACATGTCTCAGATGTAGCCAGTGTTAATCAGCCACAGTATATCCTAATAGACAGATCTAAGAGAGCTGTGCTCGAATTCAGCTGTGCTTTCCATTCACAAAGTATTCTATTCACCAAGTATTCAAACTGAGCAGTTAAAAAAACAATTGAACACACGTTGAACAACAGCTAAGAGCAGGTAATTTCTAAACCAAAATTATATTTAGGTAGTATTCTAAGATTTTTACTTTTTACTCTAAATCACCATGTACCACATATTATTCTTTCTTATTTCCCTCCATGGCATCTTCTCTAGGGCTATTACATCCTTCACTCTCCCTGCAGCTCACCCCTCTGTACACATTGCAGCCTCAATAATCTACTCCCCTCTTGTGAACACACATGTGCTATTTACTTATCTTTATAAATTGACAATAACATTCACATAGTGTCGCCATAAAAAAAACTTTCATATAAAACCCACAACTATATTTATATCTCTCTCCTTCTACTTCTTTTAGCTGGTGACATATCACCAAATCCTGGCCCTAACCACATGCCCCACTCACAATGCAATATAAATCCAGCAAACCTTAGACATACTGTATCACATGCCTCCTATCACCCTCCGAAACACAAAAATGTGCCCTATGGAATGCACGCTCTGTCTGCAACAAACTAACATCCATCCATGACCTCTTTATTTCAAATAACCTCAACCTTCTGGCAATATCGGAAACATGGCTCACACAATCAGACACTTCACTGCAGCACATAGTGGCCTACACTTCACCCACACCTCCAGGGCTGGTAATAGTAAAGTAGGTGGTGTAGTAATAGTACTGTCCCAGTCTTTCACATACACAGTTCTCCCACAGGTACCATCACTCACATTTACATAATTTGAGGGACATTCTATTAGGACTTTCACCCCTTTCTCTCTGCACATTGCTGCTATCTATTGCCCAACTGGACCACCCAATAAGTTTCTGGAACATTTGTCTGCCTGGCTCCCTCACTTCCTATCCTCTGACATCTCCACCATCATCATGGGTGATTTCAATATCCCGATTGACAGTCCACAATCTCCTCATGCCTCCAAACTTCTCTAACCTCCTCTCTTGGCCTCTACCAATGGACTGACTCCTCTACTCATCAGGATGGCCACTGCCTTGATCTTGTATTCACCAGACTATGCTCAGTTTCTGATTTCACAAATTCTCCTTTCCCTCTCTCAAATCATAACCTTATCACCTGCACTCTATCCTCCATTATGTCAAATCAAGGTCAATCAAATTAACCAAGCCTCCTCAAACCCGCAGAGATATTAATGCTATTAATTTTCAACAACTAGCCACCTCTCTGCAACAATTACTCTCTCCAATTTCTAAGTTCACTTCTCCTGAGACTGCTGCACCACAGCTGAACCAGATTCTAGGACTAGCCCTTGATGAAGTGGCTCCACCTACCCATCACACTCCACGTAGACTTAGACGTCAAACGTGGCATTCCAAATTTACAAGACACCTACAAAAACTTTCATGTAAAGTAGAACATCAGTGGCATAAATCTAGTACTACAAGTGACTTCCTCACATATAGGACTATCTACCTCTCTTATTGTAATGCACTGGATACTGCCAAACAAACATATTTCCAATATATCATCTCTGCCCAAGCCACTAACCCCAAGCGACTTTTTAATACATTTAAATCACTTCATACCCCTTTCTACCATCAGTGCACAAGATCTTGCTTCCTATTTCAAGGATAAGATTGATAATATCTGAAATGAAATGGTGGGCTCTTCCTCGGCCAGTGACCTGCTCAATTCCCTAACTGAACCTGCTGGCACATTCACTTCATTTGACCCCACTAATGAAGATGAAGTATCTACACCCTTCCTATCCTCCTACTCTACTACCTCTCCTCTTGAACCTATACCCTCACAAATCAGTAAAGCTCTGTTTCCTGTGCTCATCCCACCCTTAACTAAAATCTGTATTCTCTCCTTTTCTACTGGTATCTTTCCATCACTGTTCAAGCATGCAGTGATCACTCCCATTTTGAAAAAACTAAATTCTGATCCTAGCTCTCTCTCAAATTACCGTCCTATCTCCCAGCTCCCTTGCCCCTCGAAACTACTTGAGAGACTTGCCTACACTCGCCTCACACACTTTCTTACCACCCACAACTTTTTGGACTTCAGTCAGGCTTTCGTAAGGTAATAAATGACCTGGTCACTGCCAAGGCTAAAGGACATTACTTACTTCTAATTCTTCTAGATCTCTCTGCTGCCTTTGACACTGTTGACCACTCTCTTCTAATAGAAACACTACAATCCCTAGGTCTTCAAGACACAGCCCTTTCTTGGTTCTCATCCTAACTATCTAATCGCTCTTTCACTGGTCGCTTTTCTGATTCTACCTCCACTTTGCTACCTCTATCAGTTGGAGTACCGCAAGGCTCAGTCTTAGGTCCTCTGCTTTTCTCAATCTATACCACCTCTCCTGGTAAACTAATCAGCTCTTTTGGTTTTCAGTATCATCTGTACAAGGACGATACTCAAATCTACCTATCCTCCCCTGATTTGTCGCATTCTGTGCTGGTCCGTGTCACTGAATGACTCTCTGCCATTTCAACTTGGATGTCATCTTACCACCTCAAACTTAATATATCCAAAACAGAATTAATTATATTTCCACCGGCCAATAGAAATTACCAACCTGATATCTCTATCACTGTTTACAACTCAACAATCAACCCCACCCCACAAGCTCGCTGCCAAGGTGTCATCCTTGACAGAGCCATAGCTAGACATTTTGGTGCCCTGTGCGAGAAAGTGGATTGGTGCCCCCCCCCCGGCTCTTTACTGTATATGTAGAACAGCTCCACTGATAATGACTGCAGGGGGCCTAATTCTCTCCACTGACATACAGTATGCATGCTGACCACCAACGCCGGACCTGTCACTTGCTGGACCTGCTGGAGTGTTTTGGCACCATGCTGATGCCTACTGAGCACCCTAACAACTGTGGGAGTAACGTCATGACGTCACTCCTGTCCCAGCAGACAGTGTGGAACCGGGTCAAGAGGCTGACCGTGCATGACAAGTGATATGCACGGGCAAGGCTGATGCTTCAGTGGAAGAGCCGCGCGCAGCGCACCGTCATGTTATTAATAAATATATATATACAGCAGCAGGCACCCGGTGGATAGAGATTGAGGTGGGTGACTGGGCTGTTAAGCTCTGCACAGCGGCACCGCCTGCACAGCCCTGAGTCTCAGGGTCATTGCATTCTTGTACTTGTTTTAGTAATACTGTATTGCACAAACACTGTACAGCACATACACACACTGTACAACACATACACACATTGGATAACATACACACACACAATATAACACACACAGTATAACTACGCAGTATAGCACACACTGTACAACACACTATATAACACAGTATAGAACACACTATACAACATATAAACACACACTATATAACACTAACTACACAGTGCAGTACACATTGTATAACACAACATGTTATCCTGTGAAATGATCTGCAGATACATGGGAGATCATAATCACATGGCTGCTCTAACTGCATGCATGTCTGTGACCAGCAGCTACCATTTTCCATTCCTCCTGTTTTATCTCTGCCTCTAGAGTCTGGTTTGGATACAACAACCAGTGAATTCAGTCAGTGGGCGGAGCCTAGGAAGAGGAAGCTTCCTATTGACTGAGAGGTCACATAACAACATCTCTCTAAGCTCTATGGCCACAGATGGAGACAGGGAGTTGCCACGGACCCCGATAACAGTGGAAGCGGGGTCTTACTTTGTTAATGACATGCAGGGGCGAGGCTGCCGCTTCCTCTGTGCAGCGACATCGGCCGCACAACCCTAGCTACAGCCCTGATCCTTGACATTGAACTGTCCTTTATTCCCCACATTCAATCTGTCTCAAAATCCTTTTACATACATTTAAAAAACAGACAAAATTCAACCATATCTTACACAAGACACTACAAAAACTCTAATCCATGCACACATTATTTCCTGCTTTGACTATTGCAATAGTCTCCTTACAGGTATTCCCAAAAACAGACTCTTGCCATTACAATCCATTATGAATGCAGCTGCAAGGCTGATCTTTCTCGCCAAACATTCATTGTCTTCTGATACACTCTAAAAATAAGAAAAAACAGCGCTTAACCAGATCAGGGAAACGAGTATTTATGCAGCAGTCAAAAAGAGGTTTTTGCTACCTCTTGACAACAGTACAGAAAAGGCAATATACTGCGCTTAAATACCCCAGTCAGGACATTAATTCAAACACACGTAAAAAATTAATAGGTTTACTTACCCGCACTTATGGTGGGAAAAAGTACATACATTTACATATACATAAATACCAATAAATACATAACCTAAAGGAATATATATATCATACTGATAACAATATAGATAGTATTATAAAAAATACAGAGAGTTGATCAGACTCTATGTATAGGAACCATATATTACTTCCCCAAATGGGAAAAGTAACAGGAATCTGACGTATACTTATCGTACCACTTGTGGCAAGTGAGGACTTTATTTTGGATACAAAGTGCAATAATTCCATTGGATACATGAGACTAATTTTTTCTTCTGCATAATATGTATCACATCTGATGCATCAGTGCACAATTGAGTAATTAAGCTGAATTAAATGGTGATTTTGTGTTTTACTCCGGAGACCCCTGATTGGGGATTTTTTTCTGTTTGGGAAAGTAATATATGGTTCCAATACATGGAGTCTGATCAACTATCTGTATTTTTTTATAATACTATCTATATTGTTATCAGTATGATATATATATATATATATATATATAGATAATATATATATATATATATATATATATATATATTCATTTCGGTTGTGTATTTATGTCTATGTAAATTTATGTACTTTTTCTAACCATAAGTGCTGGTAACTAAACCTATACATTTTTACGTGTGTTTGAATGAATGTCCTGACTGGGGTATTTAAGTGCAGTATATTGCCTTTTCTGTGCTGATCCACTCTGTCAGTTCCTCCATTGGCTACCGGTACTCTACCGTATTCATTACAAAAAATACTTACACTCAGAAATAAAGCTATTAATCAAACTACACCAACATACATCTCTTCACTCATCTCCAAATATCTCCCAACCCGACCTCTCCGCTCAGCACAAAATCTACGTCTCATCCCCGCGCATTACTTGCTCCCATTCATGGTTACAGGACTTTTTTTGGGCTGCACCCACCCTGTGGAATGCCCTCCCACACACAATAAAACTTTCTGCTAGTCTCCAAACACTCAAGCATTCTCTGAAAACTCACCTCTTCAGACATGCATATCAGATTCCAGAATCGCCTACATAGTGTAACCTTCAGAGCTTCCCTATCTAATTACAGTGCCTTGCAAAAGTATTTACCCCCATTGGCTTTTTACATTTTTTGTTACATTACAACCTGTAATTTATTTATTTTTTTAATCTGAATTTGATGTGATGGTTCTGCACAAAATAGTCTAATTTGGTGAAGTGAAATGAGAAGAATATATATATAAAAAAAAAATCTTTAAAAATAAAATTCTAAAATTTGGCATGTGCATATGTAATCACCCCCTTTCTATGAAGCCCCTCAAAAGTTCTGGTGCAACCAATTACCTTCAGAAGTCACATAATTAGTGACATGAAGTCCACCTGTGTGAAATCTCAGTGTCACATGATCTGTCAGTATAAACACACCTTTTCTGAAAGGCCCCAGAGGCTGCAACACCACTAAGCAAGAGGCTTCACACCATGAAGACCAAGGAGCTCTCCAAACCAGTCAGGGGCAAAGTTGTTGAGAAGTACAATTCTGGGTTGGGTTATAAAAAAATATCCAAATCTTTGATGATCCCCTGTAGCACCATCAAATCCATCATCATCAATTGGAAACAACATGGTACCACAACAAACCTGCCAAGAGAGGGCCGCCCACCAAAACTCACAGACCGGGCAAGGAGGGCATTAATCAGAGAGTCAGCGCAGAGACCAAAGGTAACCCAGAAGGAGCTGCAGAGTTCCACAGCAGAGACTGGTGTATCTGTGCATGTGACCACAATAAGCCGTACACTCCATAGAGCTGGGCTATATGGAAGAGTGGCCAGAAAAAAGCCATTACTTAGTAATAAAAATAAGAAGACAGAATTTGAGTTTGCCAAACGGCATGTGGGCGACTCCCCAAATGTATGGAGGAAGGGGCTCTGGTCAGATGAGACTAAAATTGAACTTTTCAGCCACCAAGGAAAATGCTATTTCTGGTGCAAACCCAACACATCCCATGACGCCAAGAACACCATCCCCACAGTAAAACATGGTGGTGGCAGCATCATGCTGTGGGGATGTTTTTCAGCAGCAGGGACTGAGAAACTGATTAGAGTTGAGGGAAAGCTGAATGGTGTTAAATACAGGGATATTCTTGAGCAAAACCCGTTTCAGTCTGCCTGTGATTTGAGACTGGGACGGAGGTTCATCTTCCAGCAGGACAATGACCCAAAGCATACTGCTAAAGCAACACTTGAGTGGTTTAAGGGGAAACATTTAAATGTGTTGGAATGGCCTAGTCAAAGCCCAGATCTCAATCCAATTGAGAATCTGTGGTCATACTTGAAGATTGCTGTTCACAGGCGGAAACCATCCAACATGAAGGTGCTGTAGCAGTTTTGCCTTGAGGAATGGGTAAAAATCCCAGGGGCAAGATGTGGCAAGCTCATAGAGACTTATCCAAAGTTCCTATGGACGCCGCGGCTGCCTGCACACAGGAGAAGAGGGAGAACAGCTGACACCAGGCGCTGGGGATCTCCCGCCCGCTGTCCCATGCCAGCCTGGAGTTCAGCGTTGCCAGACCAGGTAAGAGGGACCTGGATTTGGCGGCGCTGTGACAGAATTACTGTGTGGCATAATGTGTTGTATGTGGCATTATGGCATGGCATAATTTGTTATAAGGGCATTACTGTGTGTCATTATGTGTTATACAAGGCACTATTGTGTGGCATAATGTGTAAGGGACATTACTGTGTGGCATAATGTGTTGTAAGGGGCATTATGGTGTGGCATTGTTATTATTATTATTATTATTATCCTTTATTTATATGGCTCCACAAAGGTTTCGCAGCGCCTTACACAGTACATAAATGAGCACACAAGAAAAACAGTTAATAGTAATACAAAACAATGCAGGACAAGGACAAGGTTATAAACTCAGCTGCAAAACACAAGCAGCAGGACATGAGCAACCAGGTGTTAGGTGCCATTGTGGGGAGTTAGGAGTAAATGATACTATAAGTAGGGGGAGGAGAAGCACGTGAGGATGAGGGCCCTGCTTGTGAGAGCTTACATTCTAAAGGGGAAGGGCAGACAGACAGGGGCGATACAGAGGGGTAGATAGTGAGGAAGGAGCATGGAGCAGTGGGTTAGGATATGTGCTGCGGAATGTGTGTGTATAAGATGACCTGATGTTATGTAAACATTAAGTCCTTCATACATCTATCTCTATGACAGAAAATAGATTGTTTGTGTTATTTACATGAGAGATGTACAAAGTAAAGTAGTAGCACTTTAATTGTTGTGTGTTACATTTTAGCATCTATATACAGCCTGACAAGAAATGCAGCTATTATGGGACTGTCCCGCCATCCTAATACAGTAGTGACTACTTTAGTTCCAGCTGCTGGGTGCTATGCCATGCTCCTGTGAGTGGGTGCATCTCACATGCTAGACCCACTCACAAATGGGTGCAGCCATACATGATGTGGTCCCACAGGATGTTGCAGTACCCGGGCCCAGAATTTATCTTGGCAGCCCTGGAGGTGACAGACAGAATGAGGAGGGAATGGGGCTTAGTAGTGGGGTAACAAGACCATGGAGGGAGGTGGTTGAGAGTGGAGGGATAGGAGAGGTGGGGGAAAGAAGCAGAGGGTTGGAAGCAGACTGATGAGAGAAAAAAAGGAAGAACAGCAAGTGGAGGAGACAGGAGGGGGAAGAGAGGGATGGATAAAGTTGAGGATTATGTGGACATAGAATATGGGGGTTGTGTGAAGTAAGGGTGTTCATGCTGTGGACAAGGTAATAATTGAGATGTAAACTGGAGTGGAGGCTGTGAGATATAGAGACAGTGTGGATTAAAGTTGTTAAATGTTCAAAAATACATGTAAAGAACAGTGCAGCTAATGTATGAGCGCAGCTCCAAAAGTGATATATAAAGGAGAGGTGTGTGAGTAGTGGGTGCAGGAATTAGTTTTTAAACAAATGATTAAAGTGGATAGATGTGACACAATTGGAAAAGGCAATACAAATTGAATGAGGACAAAATTACAATGTCCCTGAGCTGATCCAGTCCGTAGTGTTCTGATCAACAAAGATCAATCAACAAGAGCAGTACACAGATAGGGAAGTATTTGCAGTGTCCAAGCAGTGAGTGCAGTAAGTAGTAGCCTGGATATGCATACAGCAGAAGATGTTGATTTTGTTCATTCACATAAGTATGTTGCTTGTTGTTTTTTAGAAAGTGGTCTGGTTTTGAGTTTCTTTTCCCTCAGTTTTCCTCCAGTTTAACTTCAGCGTAACTCCGACTTAGTTATCAAATTGTAATTACACTTATAATCTGAACACTTTGAATCTTAACACAGACTATGGCAGCCAACGGCTATGCAGCCTGAGTGAGCAGTAATATCTAAAGTTACAAACATGTGTCTCTGTGCTCACTGATTGGGACCCCACCCCGAAAGCTCTAACACACACTAATTTGGGATGCAATAAAGTCTAAGATAAACAATTTGTGAGAAGGGTGGAGGCCAACACAGATTCACAATACATTCCTAACTTCCTTTAGATAAATTGCTCTTAGTATAGCAGTAGATGTAATTTACCCAGTATAAATTTTCAAACTGTGCTGAGGCAATCACTAAAACAGCATGTATTATAGGGGCATTATAGTGTGGCATAATGTGTTATTAGGGTATTACTTAGTGTGTCATAATGTGTAAGGGACTGAAACTTTTTTGACAAGGGGGAGCAAAATTTATAGTTACGCCACTGATCTTTGTGGCTCCAGTTCACAGTCACTTATCTTATTCTGCATCTTCTGGCTGCTCCTCTTTGTGCCTTGGCTCCTTTCTGCTTATTAACTTTATTGCATCACCTGCTGGTGCCGGAATGGGGAAAACCAGTGACAGGGCTCCCCAGCACAGGTACAGCCAGTGGCTTTTTTCAAGCCTCTGAGAGGAGCACAATGCCCAAGCCAGTGGGAACTGTCCCATGCTCCTGTTGGCCCTATCCACCTTTGCCAGTGGTATTCCAGAGGGTTGCCACTCTTTCAGCTAAGTTGAGTCCCAAGCTTCAGTGTCAGCCTGGGTGTTGGGACTAAGGTGATAGTTTAATTAGTAGGATGCCTGTGAAGCACGACATCACACAGAGAGGAGCAGGAGCTTAAGCCAATAATTTGCATGAGACTGCCACTTTTCCCCTGCACCTCTCCAGCCTTCTACCATCTGCGAGTGAGCACTGCTCAAAATAGTCCAATTTAACTGCTAACTTTGTTGTTTGCCAAATCCCTCTAGCCACCAAATATAATGAGGTCACAGGCCGTATGTATCCATGGGCTCCTCATGCCACCACTACTGTACTGTACACTAGTGGTGGCTATTTTGCAGCTGAAACAGGGAAACCAATCTGCAGGACAGTATACCGTGCAGTTCTGAACCCTTGTTTCTGAGTTGGGGTGGAATAATGAAGCCCTGGTTGCCGCATTTATGCAGGGGCTGTCAGATCAAATTAAAGATGTCCTTGCATCAAAGGAATTGCCGATTTCCTTGGACGACTTAATCTCCTTATGTATCAAAGTAGATCTGCACCACAGAGAGAGAGCACGTGAAAATGAACAGTCTCGCCGCTTTACTTTTAAGCTTTCTCCACGTTTCACGGCACCTACTGAGCTCCCGGAGGAACCCATGCAGATTGGAAAGTCTCGTTTTCCTGCTGCAGAAAGGGATATGAGGTTTAAAATAAAATTTGTTTGTACTGTGGTGAACTAGGTCATCTTCTCTCTGGCTGTCCCAAGCATCCGAGAAACGAGAAGGCCTAACCGATCAAGGGGTGATCAGGTTAGGTGTGTTTCAATACACCCCCAAAAACAGTTTCACTTTAACAGTTTTCCCACGACCGATGTAACTCTGGTCGTGGGAAATTCTTCCATCATCAAGGCCTTCTTAGATTCGGGTGCCGATGGCAATTTCACTACAGGTAAGAAGGTCCAAGAGTTAAAGATTGCAAGTATGCCGCTGCAAAACCCCCTTTGCATCATTGGAGTGGATGGGAATAGCCTTCCTCCGGCTACCATTCATTCGCGGACAACCAAAGTCACCATGCAAGTAGGGGCTCTTCATCGAGAATTGATAACATTCTATATTCTTCCGTCAGCTGAGAGTCCGATCAGTCTAGGTCTTCCCTGGCTCCGCAAGCATGCTCCTGTTCTAAGTTGGAAGAAACCTCAAATCCTCTCGTGGGGTTCCCAATGCTGTGGGTCCTGTTTATCAGCTGTTAGACCTCAACACCGTGTCATGCTAAGCTCAGTCATCTCTCCGGAAGACCAACTTCCAGTTCCATAGCAAACCTTTAGAGACGTGTTCAGTAAAAATGCAACAGAGATGCTTCCTGCTCACCGGGAGTGGGATTGCACTATAGAACTACTACCTGGAAAGGTGCCACCCCGTGGAAGAATTTGACTTTGGAAGAATTTTTCCCCTTTCGCTTCCAGAATCCCAGGCTGTAACCAAATATGTTAAGGAAAATCTAGAGTGAGGGTTTATCAGGGAGTCTAAATCACCCTCTGGAGCTGGCCTGTTCTTTGTTAAAAGAAAGATGGAAGTTTGAAACCATGTATCGATTACCGAGGCTTGAATGCAATTACCATTAAGGACCGGTATCCTCTACCGCTAATTTCTGAACTTTTTGACCGAATAAAAGAGGCAAAGATTTTCACTAAACTAGATCTACGTGGGGCTTACAACCTAATCAGAATCCGGTCAAGAGATGAGTGGAAGATGGCCTTTAATACTCGTGACAGCCACTATGACTACTTAGTCATGCCCTTTGGATTAAGTAATGCCCCATCTGTTTTCCAAAAATACATGCACCATATCTTCCGGGACCTGTTATACAAGTACGTGGTGGTATATCTGGATGATATCCTGATATCTTCAGAGGATATGGCAAGTCATCGCCAACATGTGAGTGAGGTACTGTCACAACTCTGGACTAACCAGCTCTTTTGCAAGCTTGAGAAATGCTCCTTGAAGCAAAAAGAATGAACATTTTTCGGGTACATCATTTCGGGTTCCTGTCTTAGAATGGCTCCAGAGAAGCTTGCCGCCATTGTAAACTGGCCCCGTCCAGTCGGGTTGAAAGCTATTCAACGTTTCCTGGGGTTTTGCAATTTCTACCACCAGTTCATCAGGAATTATTCATCCATCGCAGCCCCCATCACTGCTCTTACTAAAAAGGGTCAAGACACTCATGTATGGCTACCTGGGGCAGAGGAAGCATTTGGTCAATTAAAGCAATGCTTCCTTTCAGTGCTATTCTGAGGCAACCAAATTGTGATTCACATTTTTTTATGGAGGTGGACGCTTACACGGTTGGTGTGGGAGCAGTGCTGTCGCAGAGGGATAAAGAAAATAAGTGGTACTCCTGTGGGTTCTTCTCCCGGAAGTTCTCTGCGTCAGAAAGAAACTATGCTGTCGAAGATAAGAAACAGCTGGCCATCAAGTTGGCTCTCCAGGAATGGTGATACTTGTTGGAGGGAGCTAAATTTCCAGTGACAGTATATACCGATCATAAGAACTTGACGTATCTCAAGATGGCCCATTGTCTAAATTACCGTCAGTCTAGGTGGTCGTTATTTTTTGATCGGTTCAATCTTGTGATTACCTACCGGCCAGGTAATAAGAATGTTAAGGCCGATGCACTGTCTCGAGCATTCAGTTCTGCTGAAATGGAGGAATTAAAGGAAGACAAAGCCATTCTAAACTCTGCATGCAGGAGTCAACAGAACTCTGGAATTAATCCTCAGGAGGTATTGATGGCCGACAAGATGTTAAGGATTTTGTGGCAGCCTGTCCTACTGTATAAGTGCTCAGCACAAGATTCCCCCGCACTCTCCATCAGGCCCTTTGTTGTCACTTCCAATGCCTTATTGTCCTTGGACTCACATTTCCATGGACTTTGCGACGGATCTACCTTCATGCCAAGGGTTCAATACTATTCTGGTGGTGGTGGATAGGTTCTCCAAGGCGGCTCACTTTGTTCCATTAAAAGGACTACCCTCAGCACCTAAGTTGGCGGAAGTGTTTATTGGAGAGATCTTTAGGTTGCATGGGATTCCTAAAGATATTGTTTATGATCAAGGGGTACAGTTTACCTCTAGATTCTGGAGAGCATTATGCAAGTGCTTTGGCATCAAGTTGAGTTTCTCTTCGGCCTACCATCCACAGAGCAATGGCCAGATGGAGCGAGTAAACCAAGAATTAGAAAAGTTTATTCGGATGTATGTTTCTGCCAATCAAGATGACTAGGTTTCTCTGTTGCCTTGGACTGAGTTTTCCCACAATAATTTGTACCATGAAGCGTCGAGTCATTCTCCATTCTTTATCCAGCATGGTCTGCACCCACTGTTACCCGAGTTACCAGGTCTCCAGTCAGTACCACTTCCAGCTGTGCATGGTACAGTAAATCGGTTTTGCAATATTTGGAAGGAGGTAAAGAAAATTTTGTACAAAGCCTCTTCAAGATATAAATTTTTTGCAGACAGGAAGAGGAAGCAGGGCCCGTTGTCCTGGTGATAAAGTCTGGCTCGCAACCAAGCATCTGAGATTAAAATTTCCTACTATGAAGTTTGTTCCCAGGTACATCGGCCTTTTTCAAATTCTTCAAGTGATCAATACTGTGGCATTCCATTGAAATTACCAGGTACACTTTGGATACCTAATGTGTTTCATGTATCGCTCCTGAAGCCTCTGGTGCTTAATCGTTTCTCTACACCTTGCAGTCCTCCTCCTATGATTTCAGTAGATCATCAAGAGGAGTATCAGGTGAAAAAAATCCTGGACTCCAGATTTTCAAGGGGATCGATACAGTTCCTGGTAGATTGGAAGGGTTATAGCCCAGAAGAACGGTGTTGGGTCAAGGCCTCAGACATTCATGCACCTCAACTACTGAGAAACTTCCATCAGAAGTTTCCTGACAGACCAATTTAGTGTACACCACAGAAGGTGCCAAAATCAAGCCTTGCCTATTTAAGGAAGTCTAGGAGAGCATTCCTGTTCCAGAGTATAGGCTCATTTACCATACTACAGCGTTTCTGTGATATTCCATTACCTGTTTCTGACCTTGGCTTCGTTTGTGACTCTAATTTTGCCTGACCCCTGGTACTGCATCTGATATCTGGTTTTGACTTCGGCTATTCCCTGTGACCTGTTTACGCCTGCTCCCTGGTACCGTCTAGTCCGTTTGGTTCTGACCCGGCCTGTCGACTAAGCTATACATCTCCGCCACTGCATCCAGAGTTTACCAGCACCTGTATAAGGGAACCTATCCTGAGGGCCACAACCTGTGTGTCAGATGCAGCCAAGTCTATACCCTCTTGCGAGGGTCTCTGGTGAATACCGCAGACACATTAGACTCCGCGCCTCAGGCATAGGTCTAACCAACTCCCTAATATGTGCAGGATCCATAATCCATCCGAGAAGTGTGAGAAATTCCCCTTGCACATTATGCCCCTTATAACACATAATGTCACACAGTAATGCCCTTTATAACACATTCCACACTAAGTAATACCCTTAATAGCACATTGTGCACACAGTAATGCCCATTACACATTATGCCACACAGTAATGCCCATTACATCCCACCCTGACAGATCTACTTCACCAACCCTTCTGTACACTCCTGCCAGTCTGTCACCTCCGCTCAAGACAAGTTGCACTGTTTCTATGTCCGTGTAGAACCAGATTATTGGGAACATAGCTTATAACTTGTAAACTGCGTGTATCAAGTTAGTGCCCCTTATACAGTGCCCACTGTAGTAGTCCCCCTGTAGTTGTGCCCCTTATGCAATGCCCATGTACTAGTGTCCCTTATGCAATGCCCCCTGTAGTAGTGCCCCTTAAGTAATGCCCCCTGTAGTAGTGTCCCTTATGCAATGTTCCCTGTAGTAGTGCTCCCTGTAGTAGTGCCCATATGCAGTGCCCCCTGTAGTTGAGCCCATATACATTGCCCCCTGTAGTTGTGCCCATATGCATTGCCCCCTGTAGTTGAGCCCATATACAGTGCCCCTGTAGTTGAGCCCATATGCAGTGCACCCTGTAGCTGTGCCCATATGCAGTGCCCCCTGTAGTTGAGCCCATATGCAGTGCCCCCTGTAGTTGTGCACCTTAAAGTAGTGCTCCTGTAGGTGTGCCCCTTAAAGTAGTGCCCCCCAGTACTTACCTGATCTCAGTACTTACCTGACTTCGTGCAGCCATCATCTGGGCTGTCGCTCTCGCTGCTGTGCTGACTGGATCTATCTTGATCCAGTAGGCTCCTCATGTCATGACATCACCTGCACACTGCATTACTGGGAACACTGGCCTCTGAAGTGATTGGAGGCTTCCTTAGCCTCCAATCACTTCACAGGCCAGCATTCACAGTTGCACTGGTAAAGCTACGGCCCACAGCACCCCCAAACCACAGTGGGGGCTGCAGAGGCAGTAGTTAAGCCACTGAGAGAGATGTAGGGGGCTGTAGCTGAAGAGACACTGGGGGGTTGGAGAAACACTGGGGAGCTGGAGACAGAAATGGGGCTGGAGAGCCACTGGGGAGCTGGAGAGACAGAATAAGGCTGGATCTGGAGAGACACAAGAAGGCTGGAGCTGGGGAAACATGGGGTTTGGAGAAACACAACAAAGTTGGAGAGAAACAAGGAGGCTGGAGAGACACAAGTGAGCTGGAGAGACACTGTGGAGATGGAAAGATAGCAAAGGCTGGAGCTGGAGAGACAGAAGAGACCTGGAGCTGCAATGACACAAAGAAGCTGGAGCTAGGGAGACACTGGGGGACTGGAGAGACACAAGAACATTGGAGATGGAGATAAACTGGGGGCTGGAGAAACAGAAAGGAGCTGGAGAGACATTGGGGGGCTGGATAGGCAGAATGGAACTGAAACTGAGGAGACACTGAGGGGCTGGAGAAACACAGGTAGTATGGAGCTGAAGAAACACAATGGGTCTGGAGCTGGAGAAACACTGGGGGAGCTAGAAAAACAGTAGGGGCTGTAGCTGGAGAAACAGAAGGGGGATGGAGGGGTACTGGGAAGCTGCAGAGAAAGAAGGGGCTAGAGAGACAGAAGGGAGCTAGAACTTGGAGAGACAGAAGGGGGCTAGAGAAATACAGTACTGGGGAGCTGAAGAGATAGGAGGAAGCTATCAAGTTACCAAGCACCCCTGTCTCACATTTAAAAGCAAAGTTGCTGTGAGCTTTAAACCTTGATAGCATACCCTGAGTTTAACACTAATGTGATGGATATGTCCATGTTATAATTCTGAGCAATAGAGTAGGGACTTGCAGTAAAGTGGGGTCCCGTGACGATGGGCTGCAAGCTTGAATGCATTGATCAATTCATGAACCAAAACCCCACTGTTTATTATGTTTATTATTATTATTAGTTATTATGGTGAGTGCAGAGCCCCTGTGATTTCTATTTAAACAATGTGGTCACATGCCATGTTGAACCCCAAAACTAGGAATGGTGAGTGCCGTGGATTAGTGCTTTTTGTTTGTTATGATTAATTTTTATAATTAATCATTTTTGTGATCACATTTTCTCATGCACCCCTCTTAACTAGTTATCTAACTTGAGTCAGCTGTTTTCCTAGGTGCTTTGCAACAGTTGTGCTTGGTAACTGTCTCACATTTAAAAGCAAAGTTGCTGTGAGCTTTAAACCTTGATAGCATGCCCTGAGTTTAACACTAATGTGATGGATATGTCCATGTTATAATTCTGAGGAATAGAGTAGGGACTTGCGGTAAAGTGGGGTCCCGTGATGATGGGCTGCAAGCTTAAATGCATTGATCAATTCATGAACCAAAACCCCACTGTTTATTATGTTTATAATTATTATTATTATTAGTTATTATGGTGAGTGCAGAGCCCCTGTGATTTATATATATATATATATATATATATATGGGATCGGTATGAAATACCGCCGGACGCATGTTCAAATCCTGACGCCGGAAGACCAGCAACTGAAGATCCCTACAGGTAAGTATTTTAACTCTAACTAACCTTGCCCCCCCCAACCCTCCCTTAGGACCTTGGGGAGGGTGCCTAACCCTAACCCCCCCCTTCCCCTAGCCTAACCCTAACCCTCCCGTGGGGGTGCCTAACCCTAAGTCCCCCCTGGGAGTCCATAACCTAACCCTCCCCCCTCCCCTCGGCTGTCCGTGCCCGCCGCCCAACTTACCTTCGTTCAGTATGCTGGGTGTCGGGCTCCCGGCATAGGTAAAATGACAGGCGTCTGCATTTCGATGCCTGTCATTATACCCCTGCCGTGATTAGACAGTCGAAAGGCCGCAGTCGGCATTTCGACCGTCGGCTTCCTGGCTGCTTCCCATATATATATATATATATATATATATATATATATATGTGTATATATATATATATTTAGTTCAAAGGAGTACGATGAATACTTATTTTTTACTTCTTTGGGCTTGCAATATTATTATCCATGTTTTTTTGTGCTCTATTTTACACATAATTATGGATTGTAAATCATGCTTGGGACTCGGCATCCAAGACTTCCATTATAACATTGTTTGTTGTGCGGAAACGATGTTCGGATGCATACATCCCCAAGAATTAAGGTAACCAAATATCGCTAATTTTCCTGAGGGAAGACTGGCGGTCTTGTAGGTGCTAGCAGTCCATCAACGGTGCTCCTATGACAATAGAATTCCAGCCACTGTACTGTACATTCAGCCTAGTCCATGCAATAGGACTGTTAGAGCTCATATCATGTGCTAGGTCTCGTGCCAGCTATTAATTATTCTGATCCACACAGATTTCTCATTAGTTAAGACTGATCTCTGTACACTCCTAAACATTCTATAATAGCAGGTTAATGCAGAAGATTCTTTCCCATAGCTTCTAATTGATACACATTGTTGAGTGCTCTGACCGAACATAAAAGTTGTATTTTTTTCCTTACAGCTAATTACATTAAAATTGCATTCCTTGAATTTGATTTTCTTTTTTAATATTAAAGAAGCAGAAATTTATGGCCCTCTCGCTAATTACGGTTCACCTGAACAGCTAATTAAAAGACTATTAAAGGAGATGCATTTTATTTCCAATTACGCCCTTACAGTATACACTGGCAGAGAGGCACGCCGTCTGTGTTGTGTCAGGCTTGTAATTAATGCCGGGGATGGAAATTTTACTCAATGTGAAATGAAACTTCGGATAGTTAAACAGGGGCTTTGTCACAAGGACAATTTGTCAAGTGTTACCCAGGATTCCCCTCTTCATTAGTTAATGCCTCTTAAATTAAGCAGCAGAGACTCTGTCAGCATGATTTGTAAACTGTACACAATATGTTTATGTAAAAGAAGAAAAAATAATGTAGGGGGAAAACAGTCATTAAAAATAATTAGAAAGACAACTCAAAGTGCATAATAATAACACAACATATGCGGCACATAATTATTGAGCTGTGCAAGAGAAGAAAAAAACATGCATTTCCCATGAGCGCTTTGGCCAGCAGATTGGGTTATACTTGGTATTAAATGGTGATCGCAGCATCCCATTAGAGACATGGGGATCTATTTACTAAGCAGTGTTAGGAGACAGAGGCCCTGATTCAGAGCTGGACGCTCTGACAGAGCGCTCGCTCTGAATCAGGGCCGGCCTCTGGTTTTTTAGAGCGGCCCCCTGGCCGCTCGCATAGCTGTGGGTGACTACCCACAGCTATAGCGAGCGGCCAAAAAGATGGTCGCGATGGCCTTGACCATCGTGGCCATTGGGCTTGCGACGAGACCCTTGTGGTAGGGTCTCGTTGCCGCAAGCCCTGGAGTGCTTTTGGCTCTATCAGAGCCAAAAGCACTCCCACTGACATCACTTGTGATGTCAGTGGGGCCACCCCCAGACGGTAGGCGTTCCCATGGGAACGCCTTCGTCTGGGCAGCCACGCCCCTGGCACGCCCACCAAAGGGGGCATGCTGTCTCTCAACATCAACAGCACGCCCCCTTTGTAGCGAGACCCATAGCGATGGCTTGGCCGTCGCTATGCGGGTCTCGCGCATGCGCACGACGGAGCCAGCTCCCTTGTGCGCATGCGCACTTGGCCAACATCAACCCGCTTGCGAACGCTCAGCGCTCGCGAGCGGGTCTGAATTAGGCCCAGAGTGAAAAGTGATAAGTCTGTGATAAGGTGCCAGCCAATCAGCTCCCAACTGTCATCTCACAGGCTGTGTTTGAAAATGACAATTGGGAGCTGATTGGCTGGCACCTTATCACAGACTTATCACTTTTCACTCTGTCTCCTAACACTGCTTAGTAAATAGACCCCATGGACACCTACAGCATGAATGAAGGTGACCTGGGGGAAGGACCCCCATAATTCATATAAGGTGGAGCAAAAGGTGATTGGTAACCTAAATCTAGTCTAAATATTTATTTGAAAGGTGGAATAAGTTTCAAATAGAAGTTATATATGTGATATGCAATATCCTTAGCCAGGGGCGCATTTAGAGAGGAGGGGTCCCGTGTTCATTCCAGTTCCGGGGCCCCCTCCTCTCTCCCTGGTGGCCGGCAGCGAACTGACAGAAGCAGTAGACTCCGGGCACTAGAGCCTGCCCAGGGTCTACTGCGCATATGTGCAGTCACCGGGAAAATGGTGCGGTAGCCATTTTCCAGGAGTTTTGTGTAGCGCTGCTACAGTCGACACGGGACTTCAGAGAGGTAAGTATAACAAATATGGGTGCAGGGTATGTGGTGTGGACCCCCCTCCCCTGGACCCAGGGACCTGTGTGCACTGGATACCCTGCACCCTTTATAGATACGCCCCTGTCCAAAGCTATAACAATAGGCAAGAGACATACTACAGAAGATGTGTAAAACCTTAGCAAGAGATAGGGCATGATTCTGAGGTGGGAGCAAAGCAAAAAAATGCAATTACCTTTATTTCTGTGACAAACCATGTAGCAATGCAAGGGGTGTAAATATATATATATATATATATATATTTTTTTTTGCATGCAGAGTAAATGCTGGCTGCTTCTACATGTAGCCCACGGAATCAGTATGTAATACTGGCGGCTAGCCGCCGGTTCAAATCCCGACATGAGAAGCCTGACAGCAGGAGATCCCGACGCCGGCTGGTAAGTACCCTAACCCTCCCCTCTCCCCACCCTAATCCTAACCCTTCCTTAGGTGTACCTAATCCTAAAACTCTCAGGGTGGTGCCTAACACTAAGTCCCCCCCCAGCGGTGCCTAAACCTAACTCCCCCTTCCTGCACCCTAAATCTAACCCTCCCGGGGGGGGTGCCTAACCCTAACCTCCTCCCTAGGGATGCCTAACCCTAACCTTGCCCACCAAAACCTAACCCTAACCCCGCTACACTCCCTAAACCTAACCCTCTCCCCCCCTCCCGTGGCTAATGCTAAGGACGCCCCGGACTTACCTCGTTCGGGCTGTCGGGAATCAGATAGGCGTCGGTATTTTGACGCCTATCTGAAGTCCCCCGTCGTGCTTTTCGTGTCGGGATATTGGGCCTGATTCAGAGCCGCTCGTAAGCGGCCGCTCGTACGCTCCGGCGATGTTTGCCTAACTGCGCATGCGTACGGATCGTAATACGCATGCGCGAACCAGTCAGTGCGGCCGAAAATCGTTTGTTCGCTAAATAGCGAATGCCTGCTATTTTGAGTGACAGAATGAGGCGTATGTGGGTGGTAACAGGGGAAGGTGCTTGAAAACGGGGAGTGGAGATCCGAACGCAGGCGTGCTTAAAGGTCAAAACAGGCATTTTATGGGTGTGCATAATTAATACAGCAGTGTCATTGACCACGTCACTGGGTTATTTTATAGCCAGAACTGCTCACAAAATTGTGGTAGCAAAAACCAACCACAAGAATAGCGAGCAGTTCATACGATGGTCGATGTACTCGATTAATCTAATAAATAGCGGACATGACGTAGGATGCGAGCGGCCAGGGGGCGTTTTTATCAAAATTACGTTTGCATGTTTTGTTCGCTCATTCAGACCTAGAGGCGTGAACAGACCGCAAAGAGCGAACGGTTCATTTGAATAGCCACCCCTATTTTCTGGACGAGCGAGTGCTAATTGCGTCCTGCTCTGAATCAGGCCCATAGGCCGGTGGCATTTAGTCTGCCTGTTTATAAACTGCATCCCATAGCCCACAAATGCTGGTCAGCTTTATTTTTTACACTGCAATTTAAATTTGCATTTGGACCCTCCCAAATCTAAATTTCTCTGCACATTTTATATCTACCCCACCTGCAGTGCAGCATGGTTTTGCCAATGTGCACAGTTACCATGTTTTTTTCATATAGTGGAGAAATTGCCCACAGGAACCAATCAGCTTCTGTAATTTTTTAGACTGTGCTCGATATATGATATCTAGAAGATGATTGATTGCTTTAGGCATCTTCTCCACTTTATTTCTCTCTAAGGTTTGATACGGAATGGGTATGAAGTCCCGGCGGCTGAAGCCGGTTCATATCCCGACGCTGGCAGCCCGAAGGGAGAAGATCATGACAGGACAGTTGGTGTGTCTCCCCTATTTGAATAGTGTGGGAAGAGAATGTGTTACTACAGAGGTGGTAGAGGAAAATGTATTACAACAGCAGGGAGAAGGTAATGTGTTACTATAGAGGTGAGGGAGGTGAATGTGTTACTATAGAGATGAGGGAAAGGAATGTGTTACTACACAGGTATGGGAGGGGAATGTGTTACTACACAGGTGAGGGAGGGGAATGTCAAATGTGTTACTACGGGATGAGGTAAGGGAATGTGTTACAACATGTGCGAGGGAGGGGTATTGTGTCACTACAGGTGTGAGCGGGGGTAATGTGTTACTATAGAGGTGAGGGAGTGCAATGTGTTACTACAGGGGTGAGAGGGGGGAATGTGCTACTCCAGAGGTGAGGGAAGGGAATAAGTTACTACAGGTGTAAGTGACGGCAATGTGTTACTACAGGTGTGAGGGAGGGATTGTATTTCTACACAGGTGAGGGAGGTGAATGTTGAATGTGTTACAACATGGGCGAGTAAGGGAAATGTGTTACTACAGAGGTGAGTGAGGATAATGTGTTACTACAGAGGGGAGGGAGTGGAATGTGTTAGTACACAGGTGAGGGAGGGCAATATCTTACTATAGCAGTGAGGTAGGGGATGCATTACCATAGAGGTGAAGGATTAATGTGTTCCTGGAATGGTGAGATGGAAATGGAAACAGTAAATATCTAAGGTCTATATTGGTGAAACTGGGTACATAAGCTAATATATATATATATATATATATATATATATATATATGTGTGTATATAATGTTTTAGGTTTTTATATATGAAGATATTATTTTGACTTGTCTTGAATTGGTCTGCTTTATTTCGCTAGCGCAGTTCAACAATTGGTTATGTTTTTTTCTCCCATAATATTAAACAGTTTGAAAAACCTCATTATAACGTGAGAGAAAGAGACTGAGAGAGAGAGAGAGACCTCCCACATCTCCCTGGCCCCAGATGTTGAAAGAGGATCATCTAGCATCTCTCTAGCATCGCTCTGTGGCTAGCACCTCCAACATCTAATCATCACCTGCTTCCTCCTGGCACAGAATGCAAATGACCAGGCCCCTGGGTGGTTTGGGCCTGTGAAAGGCAGGGCTAGGCTGCACCACGAAGCACCCTTCTCCTGCCCCAGGTGTTAGTAGCAATGAAAATGGAGAGGTGTGGGAATGGCTGAGATAGAGAGAAAAGAAACAGTGCAGAGTATGGCATAAAACGGGATGTCCGCAGTACCTGATAGGTAGGGTTGTGTGGCATATAAGTGTAATCAGTACAAGAGACCTTACTGTTCAAGGAGAATTTAAGCACTGCCTCTTGGAAAGTCAATGTTGTTACCTCAATGACACTGGCACATCAGACAGGCAAGGTCCTTAGGTGGGTGTGTGGGGGGAAATGTGGTAATTTTAAATGCTATGGCCCCTCTCTCAACACTCGAATCATGAGATCCTCCAGTACATCAGTATACCATACCATGGCCTGAGAATTTTCTCCTGCCCAACAACCATGTTAGTGACTGCTTCCCACTAATCACTGTGTATCTGGCGCGTACACTCCTCTGCAGCTGCTCCTACAGTACGTGAGTAAAGTTCACATGCCAAGTAGGCACTAATATTAACCAGAGATTTTTTTTCTGCCATGCTGTAAAGCCAGGCATTTGGAAACCCTCTCTAGATATCCTGCACTTGCTCCTGCCTTCTGTCCCTGCACATGATCTTCTACTTATCAGCTAAATAAGGCCTCAACTGACAGAAGCTGTCAGTGAACTTTCTTTATAAACTTTGGAGAGTCATGCTGACATCACCTTAGACACCATTGTTGGTGAAACATTCGGCAGTTGAGCCTGTCATAGTCACCAATACTCCTGCCAAATCTGAGTCAACAGTCACTCCTTTTTCCTAGTTATTTCTTTGTTTATGACAGCCATTATAGACTAATATACATTGAAAGGCCATATTATTATTATGACCAAAGGTTTAGTACTTTGTTGGGCCATCTTTGCCCTTAGTATGGCTTGAATTCTCCTAGGAATGGATTCCACTAACTGTTAGTATTTTCATGGGGAATATTAGCCTAGAAGCAATGAACTGTATCTTCCAGTTCCTAAAGGTTTGATGGTAACGGACAGGGGCTGGCTGGCAACTTTTAGCCTGGGGGGGCAAATACATGCAGGCAGCCCTGGCAGAGGAGTAGCATGTAGCCAGGGTGCCCAGAGCATGTGCATGCTATGGTGCCCCCCTCAAGTGTTCCAGGAAGGAGGCAGGTCCCTATGGGATTAATGTAAAGTAAAAATAAAGATTAGGGGCAGCCCCCTGTAGTGGTGCCCATATGCAGTGCCCCCCTGTGCCCCAGGAGAGGACCCCCTTATGCAGGCCTCCAGTAGTGTCCCCAGTAGTGATCCCCCCTATGCAGTGCACCTTATACAGTGCCCCCAGTAGTCTCCCCCCTATGCAGTGCCCCCAATATTGCCCTTTATATAGAGCCCCCCAGCAGTAATCCCCCAATGCAGTGCCCCCAGTGGTAGTCCCCTCCCTCCTATGCAGTGCCCCTAGTAGTAGTCCACTCCCCCTATGCAGTGCCCCTAGTAGTAGTCCCCTCCCCCCTATGCAGTACCCCTAGTAGTAGTCCCCTTCCCTTGTAGTGCCCCTAGTAGTAGTCCTCCCTTGTAGTGCCCCTAGTAGTAGTCCTCCCCTTGTAGTGCCCCCAGTAGTAGTCTCCCCCCGTGTAGTGCCCCCAGTAGTGATCTCCCCCTTGTAGTCCCCCCCAGTAGTAGTCCCCCACCCTTGTAGTGCCCCCAGTAGTGATCTCCCCCTTGTAGTTCCCCCAGTAGTAGTACCCCACCCTTGCAGCAGCAGTCAGTGAGAGTCTGACAGACTCTCACTGGCTGCTATGTAAAACAAACACACTGCTGCTGGCGCCGGCGGCTGTGTGTTTGTCAGTCACTGTGTAGTGCTGACCGAACTCCGTCCAGTCAGTGCTACACGCACGGTACAGGCAGCTGTGTCACAGAGACACAGACAGCCCGCGGTCCGCATGGTGCTGCAGCCCGAGAGGCACATGGCACCCTGCCCCCCGGCCCAGCCCGAATCTGGTAACGGATCCATTTGTTTCTTTGTGATGATGCAAGGATGATGCCCAACAATCTTCATGGTGTAGCTGAAAGCGTGATAAAATGAATTTTGTAGATTTAAAAAAAATATAATATTAATAATAATAATAAAAATATAAAATGGATTACTTCCCCAGTAATTTGTCCATGATTATTGTTTTGCTAGCATGTTCCCTCCCTTGACCACTTGCATGACATGGTCGCTTCTGATGTGACCAATCAAAAATGCCCACTACGCTGATGCTGGAAAATAATCTTCCAGATGCTGCCAGTCTCAGAGGGACCTATGCCCCTGTGCCCAATTGGATCATCCCCCAGTGTGTGCCAATCACTGCTGGTTAGGGTGACACCAAAATAGTAGAGCAGCTCAACTATTTTGGTGTCACCCCCCTTTTGGCGGTCCACACCTCCTGCACCATCCTAGTGATGCCAGTGCTAAAATTCATCTTAATTCAATCACATTTTCTAAATATAACAAAGTTGTAGAAGTCTCCTGTAATTCTGCCTAACGTCTGCTGGTCGCAGTGATCAGCGGCACCCCCCACCCGCCACCAGGGAAATTTAAATACAGGAGCACTCTGCGCCCAGTGTATACACGGAGGGTGCTGCGAGGGGCAGCTGCCAGGGACATATAAAACAGCAGTGCTTCCATCCAGCAACGAGTCCCGATCATCTAAGCATATCGATATTTGCGATCAGGACATCTCTATATGAAATCTGTGGGGGGGTTTTTTCAATTATTATTTAAGATTTCATTAGTATCGACTTATTCTAAGCATATTGTTCAAATCGATTATATGGCTTTGATATATCGATCTCTGGCCAGTTCTCATATTAGAGCAGATGCCCCTACCAGCCAGACCTTCTGTAGACTGCAACTGCGTACGTAATAAATATTAATATTTTTTAATAAAATCATGTTGGATAAGTCTTAGGCCCTCATTCAGAGCCACTCGCTAGCGGCAGTACGCTTGTTCCGAGCGATGTTCGCACATCTGCACATGCATACGGTTTTTAGTACGCATGCGCGAACCAGTCAGTGCGGCTGAAAATCGTTGGTACGCAATATAGCGAGGGCCTGCTATTTTGAGTGACAGAATGAGGCGTATGTGGGTGGTAACAGGGGAAGGTGCTTGAAAACGGGGAGCGGAGATCCGAACGCAGGCATGCTTAAAGGTCAAAACGGGCGTTTTAAGGGAGTGCATAATTAATACAGCAGCGTCATTGACCACGTAATTTGGTTTTTCTTAACTCAGAACTGCTCGCAAAATAGCGGTTGAAAACACCAACCACAAGAATAGCGAGCAGTTCATACGCTGTACAATGTACTCGATTAATCTAATAAATAGCGGACATGACGTATGGTGCGTGCGGCCAGGGGGCGTTTTTATCAAATAAACGAGCGTATGTTTTGCTCGCTCGTTCAGACTTAGAGGTGTGAACAGACTGCAATTTGCTAACGGATCATTTGAATAGCCACCCCTTGTTTTTGAACGAACGACCGCAAATAGCGAACGGCTCAGAATCAGGCCCTTAAATAGACGTTCTTGACCTAATTCAATCATAATAAAAACACAGATTTCTGAGCAGTTTTTTTTTTAAATTTCAGCCAGTTAAGTGGTTGATAAACTCCATTAGGGATTCTCTGGTCGGCCGTAGTGATCTCAGGAGCACAGGAGTTAAACGTTACTTGTTGGGTTGTAGGAAAAGTACACAATAGGATGAATTATATGGATCAACAATTGCCATTACTATTATTGTTATTCTAGTGTATTGTAAGGAGCAAACACATTCTCCAGTAATTACTTGATCTATATCAAAAGACTGTGGGTTATATTTAACTGATCTAATGATTTACCATTTCCCTGCAGTTTGCCGCATTAAATTGCAGGATATTCGCAAGGTGATAGAAGCGACTGGGATAATTGTTAGCTTTGTGCCTACGGCATTATCATTGAAAGATGGCAGGCAATAATACACAATAATGCACAAGAAGGAGCTCTATGAGCAATATCAATGCAATCCATCGGCATTTGACACAAATAATATAAAATTGCCCAACTTATGTCAAGCAGCAGTTCAAAACTGTAACAAAAACGACAGACAGTTGCGAAAAACAACTAATTTGAAAATTAAAGATCATAAAATAGCATTGAGTCATTCAAACCTATTCATTTGGATAGTATTAGAAAGTTCTGCAGGTGTATAAGCAATTTAGCACCTGAATAAGAAAAAAATTGCATAATCCTTAGAGTTCCAATGCCTCTTTTGTGCTTAATTGCAATAAGTATGCTGCAAGAACACGGGAGGTAATTTACTGCCAGGCGAAGCGCGCCTCATTTTGTGACTTACGTATTTCCATCTAGAACACCCTCAGGTTCATGCCCCTACATTTCGCTCGTGCTGTGCTTCATGTCTGCAAGGGATGTAAATGTACAAATGTCAGGTCACAGCATTGATAACGTAATCATTTTGACTTTCATCCTCATTAAATTGAACCTTTTCTCTATTCTTCAAATCTACTGCTTGTTTAGCTATTAATTGCCTGAATGGCAAGGGAGAACCAGAACGATCTTCTTTACTGCCAGCATTTATACATTCTATTACTTGAGGAGAAATGCGATATACTGTACTGTTGGTTTATGTGGTGTCTATTGGATGAGCCAATTAAGGTGCAGGTACTGAATGGTATCCCTTATACAGCAACCCGCCTAGGGGTGAGCGGGTTCGGATTTCTGAAATCCGAACCCCCCCGAGCACCCCCGATCCGAGGCAGATCCGAGTCAGGCTCAACTTTTCCCGCCTGACTCGGATCTGAAATCGAGGCAAAACGTCATCATCCCGCCTTCCGAGTCTCGCGGGTTTTGGAACCTATATAAGGTACCCGCGTCGGCGCCATTTTCTCACTCGGCTGTGGACAGTGAAGAGGGAGGGTGGGAGTTAGGGCTGGCTGGGCTGTGTAGTGTAGTGTAGTGTAGAGTAGTGTTGTGCTGTGCTGTGCTGCGCTGTGCTGCTGTTGTCCACTACTTCAAAGTCCATAGGGGCTGGCTGTGTTGTGCTGTGCTGCTGTTGTTAATAGGGGCTGTGTCCACTACTTCAAAGTCCATAGGGGCTGGCTGGACTGTGTTGTGCAGTCAGTTCTCCATAGGGGCTGTGTCCACTCCAAAGTCCTGTGCAGTGTCCCAGTCCTAAAGGGGTGCTGTAGTGTTGTCCAGGGGGTGCTCTATCCATCAGGGGTGCTCCCCCCAAGTGCTAAAAAAATTATATTTTTGTGTGTTTGTGAATTGTGTGCGCAGTAGCCGCACGTGCATCAACAAAGTAGTGCCAAGCGTGCGCCTGTGTCATAAGTAAAGGGCCGGCTGGCTTGACCGTTAAAGGGTGCTGTAACCCCCAAAGTACACTCCAGTCCAAACCAAAAAAAAAATTATTTTCTGTGTTTGTGAATTGTGTGCGCAGTAGCCGCACGTGCATCAACAAATTAGTGCCAAGCGTGCGTCTGTGTCATAAGTAAAGGGCCGGCTGGCTTGACCGTTAAAGGGTGCTGTAACCCCCAAAGTACACTCCAGTCCAAACCAAATAAAAAAATATTTTCTGTGTTTGTGAATTGTGTGCGCAGTAGCCGCACGTGCATCAACAAAGTAGTGCCAAGCGTGCACCTGTGTCATAAGTAAAGGGCCGGCTGGCTTGACCATTAAAGGGTGTTGTAACCCCCAAAGTACACTGCAGTCCAAACCAAAAAAAAAATTTTTCTGTGTTTGTGAATTGTGTGCGCAGTAGCCGCACGTGCATCAACAAAGGAGCAGCGCCAAGCGTGCACCTGTGTCCCATAAGTAAAGGGCCGGCTGGCTCATTTCTTAAAGGGTGGTGTAACCCACAAAGTGCACTAGTCTCCAACAAAAATAAAAAATTATTTTCTGTGTTTGTGTGCGCCTTAGCCGCACGTATATATCAAATCGATATAACATAAATGGAGGACCAAACTTTCTCCGATAAAAATAAAATAGAGAAAGATCAAGAACCACTTCCTCCTAGTGCAGAAGCTGCTCCCACTAGTCATGACATAGACGATAACATGCCATCAACGTCGTCTGCCAAGGCCGATGCCCAATATCATAGTAGAAGCCACATACAATCCCAAATGACAAAGTTCAGGAAAATGACCTTAAAAAAAACATTTAAATCATCTGAAGAGAAACGTAAACTTGCCAATATGCCATTTATGACACGGAGTGGCAAGGAACGGCTAAGGTCTTTCCCTATGACTAGTGTGTGTCATACTAGTATGACTAGTATGTTCATGACTAGTGGTTCAGCTTCACATGACGATGGAAGCCCTCCTCCCGCTAAAAAAATCAAACGAGTTAAGCTGGCAAAAGCACAGCAAAGAACTGTGCGTTCTAAGAAGATATCACAAATCCCCAAGGAGAGTCCAAGTGTGGTGGCGGTTGCGATGCCTGACCTTCCCAGCACTGGACGGGAAGAGGTGGCTCTTTCCACCATTTGCACGCCCCCTGCAAGTGCTGAAAGGAGCACCCACAGTCCACTTGCTGATATGCAAATTGAAGATGTCACTGTTGAAGTACAACAGGATGAGGATACTGGTGTAGCTGGCGCTGAGGAGGAAGTTGGCGAGGAGGATTCTGATGGTGATGTGGTTTGTTTAAATCAGGCTCCGGGGGAGACAGTTGTTGTCCGTGGGATGAAAAAGCCCATCACGGTCATGCCTGGGCAGAAGACCAAACATTCCACCTCTTTGGTCTGGCAATATTTCTATCCAAATCCAGACAACAACTGTCTTGCCATATGTACCATATGTAAAGGTGGAATAAGTAGGGGTAGGGACGTTAACCACCTAGGAACATCCTCCCTTATACTGCACCTGCAGCGCGTTCATAATAAGTTACTGTCAAGTTCAGAAACTTTGGCTAAGACCGTAAGCAGTCCAGGAACACCTAAATCCCGTTGTCCTGTTGTATCCAAGCGCCTGCAAACCACACCGTCAACTCCCTCCTCGTCAATTTCCTCCTTAGTCAGGATCGGAAGTAGTCCTGCAGGCCATGTCACTGGCATGACTGACTCTCCTATCCGGGAGAGGAAGTAGGAACACCACTACTTTTACTAAACAATTGACCCTCCAACAGTCCTTTAAGTACGACAGCAGTCATCCTGAAGCAAAACGTATAACTGAGGCCTTGACTGCTATGTTGGTGTTAGACGTGCGTCCGGTATCCGCCATTAGTGCAGTGGGATTTAGACAATTGATGGAGGTAGTGTGTCCCCGGTTCCAAATCCCGTCTATATTCCACTTCACTAGGCAGGCGATACCAAGACTGTACAGAAACGTCAACAAAAGTGTCCTCAGTGTCCTGAAAAATGCCGTTGTACCCAATGTCCACTTAACCATGGACATGTGGACAAGTGGAACAGGGCAGACTAAGGACTATATGACTGTAACAGCCCACTGGGTAGATGTATCACCTTACGCAGCAACAGCAGCAGCGTCACCAGTAGCAGCATCTCAGAAACGCCAGCTCGTTCCAAGGCAGGCTACGCTGTGTATCACCGGTTTCAGTAAGAGGCACACCGCCGACAACCTCTTAGAGAAACTGAGGGAAATCATCACCCAGTGGCTTACCCCACTTAGACTCTCCTGGGGATTTGTGATATCTGACAACGCCACCAATATTGTGCGGGCATTACATCTGGGCAAATTCCAGCACGTCCCATGTTTTGCTCACACAATAAACTTGGTGGTGCAGAATTTTCTGAAAAGCGACAGGGACATGCAGGAGACGCTTTGGGTGGCCCGAAAAATTTCTGGCCACTTTCGCCATTCAGCGACTGCGTGCCAAAGACTGGAGCGCCAGCAAACACTCTTGAACCTGCCCCGCCATCATCTGAAGCAAGAGGTTGTGACGCGGTGGAACTCAACCCTCTATATGCTTCAGAGGATGGAGGAGCAGCAAAAGGCCATTCAAGCCTATACATCCACCTATGACATAGGCAAAGGAGGGGGTATGCACCTGACTCAAGCGCAGTGGAGAATGATTTCCGTCTTGTGCAAGGTTCTCCAGCCCTTCGAACTTGCCACACGTGAAGTCAGTTCAGACACTGCCAGCTTGAGTCAGGTCATTCCCCTCATCAGGCTTTTGCAGAAGCAGCTGCAGAAAGTGAAGGAGGAACTAAGACAGAGCGATTCCGCTCGGCATGTGGGACTTGTGGATGAAGCCCTTCTTTCGCTTTGCCAGGATTCCAGGGTGGTCAATCTGTTGAAATCAGACCACTACATTTTGGCCACCGTGCTCGATCCTAGGTTTACAGCCTATGTGGTGTCTCTCTTTCCGGCCGACACAAGCCTGCAGAGGTGCAAAGACCTGCTGGTGAAAACACTGTCAGCTGAAGCGGAACGTGACAAGTCAACAGCTCCTTCTTCATTTTCTCCCGCAACTGGGGCTGCCAGGAAAAAACTTAGGTATCCTAAGCAACCCGCTGGCGGTGATGCAGGGCAGGCAGGACCAAGTTTGGACATCTGGTCCGGACTGAAGGACCTGGCAACAATTTCTGACATGTCTACTGTCACTGCATATGATACTGTCACCATTGACAGAATGGTGGAGGATTACATCGGTGACAGCATCCAAGTAGGCATGTCAGACAGTCCGTACCTGTACTGGCAGGAAAAAGAGGCAATTTGGAGGCCCCTGTACAAACTGGCTCTATTTTACCTGAGTTGCCCCCCCTCCAGTGTGTACTCCGAAAGAGTGTTTAGTGCAGCCGGGAACCTTGTCAGCGAAAGGCGTAGGAGGTTGCTTCCACAAAATGTGGAGAAGATGATGTTCATAAAAATGAATTATCAACTCTTCCAGGGAGACCAGCCTCCAGAACGTACAGAGGGACCTGTGGTGGTGGATTCCAGAGGGGATGAGTTAATACTCTGTGAGGATAAGGATGTACACAACACTGAAGAGGGTGAGGAATCGGTGGATGAGGAGGATGAGGCCGACATCTTGCCTCCGTAGAGCCAGTTTGTGCAGGGACAGATTAATTGCCAGCTTGTTTTGTGGGGGCCCAAACGAACCAATCATTTCAGCCACAGTTGTGTGGCAGACCCTGTCGCTGAAATGATTGGTTTGTTAAAGTGTGCATGTCCTGTTTATACAACATAAGGGTGGGTGGGAGGGCCCAAGGACAATTCCATCTTGCACCTCTTTTTTTTCTTTGCATTATGTACTGTTTGGGGCCTAGTTTTTCAAACTGCCATCCTGTCTGCCACTGCAGTGTCACTCCTAGATGGGCCACGTGTTTGTGCCGCCCACTCGTGTCGCTTAGCATAGTCATCCATCTACCTCGGTGCAACCTTTTGGACATAAAAACACTATTGTGAGGTGTGAGGTGTTCAGAATAGACTGGAAATGAGTGGAAATTAAGGTTTTTGAGGTTAATAATAGCATAGGAGCAGAAAAATCAACACATTCTGTGATTTTAGCTGTTTTTATGCTTTTTTTAAAAAAAATACAGATCCAAAACACAAAACCCAGAACCCAAAACACCGAAGGGTGGTTTTGGCAAAACCAATCCAGATCCAAAACACGAAGAAAGATCCAGATCCAAAACCAAAACACAAAACACGAAAAGTGGCCGGTGCACACCCCTAAACCCGCCATCTATAAAGTTATGAAAATTAGACTGAAAAAAACTTGATAATTGCTGCTGCTTGGTGACAGTATTATGCGCACAGACGTTATCATCGTGTGCCATATCCTACTGTCACTGTGAGGAGCACTGACAAAGAAATTTAATGAGAGGAGGACGCCCAGGGTAGTGTGACTATAGGGCCTAATAGATGTACAGCAGCTGTGCAAAAGTCGCAGACGCCGGGATTTGTATTGCGACATCTACAGACGCCATTGCAAAACCAAGCAGCCGTCTACAAAGACACAGCATTGGCCTCAGGCCATTCAATGACCAGCCTTTTGAGAAGCCCTATGATCACACAGAATGGCCACGTGTCCTGAGTCACCGGAGCCATTTAATTGCGAACAGGATTTCAGATCTAGGCTGTGACACACCCGAAAACTATCACAACACATCTGCTAGCTTCCCCAAATGTTCCCTGACTGTCAATCATACTGCGGGTAAAATGTTCCGGCGAGTAACAACGGTAATGTACCTTGACACATACAGAATACAGATAATCGCTCAACTGCGTACATTTCTGCATTGCGTTCATCTCTGAATCAGGCCCATAGACTGAAAAAAATAGTCTTAACATTGGTATGTAGTCTGCAAGGCTAATTGTGTCGATCCTGTCGAGGGCAGTGAAAGTGTATGGTAATTTTACCTCACGGGGAAAACAAAGTTCTTCATGACCCCAAAATAATTTTACTAGTTTTCTGGATCAATCACCTCCGTAATTAGAGGTTTTAAAAAAAGGTATACAACCATCTTTCTTTCATTTGCAATAGATATCACCATTAGGGACGTGGTCTGGCTGGCAGAGGGACAAGATGCATCATATCGCAGCTCCCGATTTGGCGCCGTTTAGCGGTCTCACCGGGCACCTTCCCGAGTGCTAACGGCCTCCAGACAGAGGGTCTCATTCAGACCCACTTGCAAGTGCCTGAGCGCTCGCAAGCGGGTCGATGTTGGGCTCTGCGCATGTGCGGCGGCCGCACTGCGCGTGTGCAAGCCCCGGAGCGAGAAATTCTCTTGCTCCGGGGCTCACTACAAAAGGGGTGGCTGTTGATGGTGATCGACATCTCGCCCCGTTTTATAGGTGTGGCGAGGGGGTGGCTTCACAAACGGAGGCGTTACCAAACGAATGCCTGCTGTTTGTGGGCGGCCCCACTGACATCACCAGTGATATCAGTGGGAGAGCTTCCGGCTCTGTTAGAGCCAGAAGCTCTCTGGGGCTTGCGGCAGATGAGACCCTACCACAAGGGTCTCGTCGCAAGTCCCGATGGTCGCAACCTGATGTCGCTAACTGTGACCTATGCTACTATCTACTGATCTTTTTTTTTATGCTACATTATGGTCAAAAATAAAAGACCACCTCAAAAAGGTAACACACCTCTACCGAAATGGCCTCATTCTCAGGCAGATCTGAGACCATTTCTACATACCACTCCGGCCAAGATCATAGCAGATCCTACAACGTCCAGCACCCCTTCCCCCATCCCCACAATGTCCCTACAGGAAGACCAACCTCACATGTCCGCTGAGAAGGATAGAGATCTCCAGGACATTCTTAGGGGTATTCAATATGGGAGCGATAACATCGTTTTTGCGTTAATATCGCACTTATGACGTCATTATCGCAGGTTTTAGTTTTACACCGTATTCAATTTCAAAGACTTATCGCAGTTTTGAAAAGTCTTTAATAAAAAACGGTGATAACTTTTCACCATTGAATAGGTGTCGGAAAAAAGTGCAGAATTGGGGTTTAGGGGTGCAGGCTTAAAAAAAATAGCCTGCACCCCTGGGAATGACATTTAAAAAAGGACTTTGTCAAAAAAAGTTTAAAAAAAAAATAGGGACACCCCAAAAAATTAATTAAAAAATGGGGTGAAAATAAAAAAAATGGGAAAAAAAGGATTATCAATAGGGAAATAGGTTCAGGGTTATTCTGCAAGTATGCGGCAGGTGTTTTCTAGAATAGATTTATAGCGGCAGGTGCACTATTGCAGAATTTTTAAAAACTTACTTTAGGCACATCAAAATATGCTAGCACCCATTTTCATGTACCCCAAATTTGATGGGACCACTTAAAAAAAAAACAAAAAAAAACCTAAGTGTTCTTCTGCATCACTTCTTCAATGTCGGGAATAAACACCTGCTGCGGCTATTTAAATCCCCGACTTTGATTTAAAGTCTAAAACGGGGGTACCCATAGTGATCCCCCATGTTTTTACAACTTTAGGGGGGTCTCACAATTTTTTTAAGGAAAAATTCGTAACTTTACACAAATCCAACTTCGGAGGCTCCCGTTTTCGTTAATTTTATATTGAATACGGGGATAAGCGGGCGCGCGCCCGATACTTTAACGCAGGTAAAAACTCCGATATGAAATGTTAACTTCGACAGTGAAGTTAACGTTTCATATTGAATACCCCTCTAAGTCTTTCATGAAGACCTTACCCACAAAACAGGATCTCCACGACACCATTCGGCAGGAACTTGATATTGTCTGGCAAGACATATCGCAGATTTCTGATCTAGTTGCTTCTTTAGAAAACCATCAAGATTCCACAGATGCTTACTTGGCATCCTTGAAAGACATAATCTTAGCCCAAACAAAAGAAATTTGCGCTATAAACTCAATGATGACAGATCTCGATAACAGGGGATGGAGGAATACCGTTCGCATTAGAGGTCTACCAGAAGATGTCCCCCAAACTGGCTTGATAGATGCACTTACAAAGATATTTAATGAAATTCTGTGAAATAAACCGAATGAGCTTATCACCTTCGATAGAGCACACCGAGCCTTGAAACCAAGAGGTCTCCCAGCTGACCACCCTCGTGATGTCATATGTCATCTGCACTAGTACTCGCAGAAAGATGAAATTATACACAAAGCGAGACAGTTGGATGGAGTTGACTTCAATGGTGTAGTGATCCAAATATTCCAAGACTTCTCCTGGCACACACTTCAACAGCGTAAATCCCTTAAACCTGTTAAAGATGAGCTCCTCAAGCGCCAACTGAAATATATATGGGGCTTTCCCTTCAAACTCCAGGTATCTTCGGCTGGGAAAATACACTAACTAACCTCATTTTATGATCTGCCTTCATTTTGTTCTGGACTCGGTCTTCCAAAGCCTGATGTCCCCAATTGGGAATTCGATCTGCCTGAATTGCAATTACCTCAAAGACCCGAGAATAACCCTCCTTGGAAAGAAATCCGTAGCTCCAGGAGAAGACCTCACGCTTCACAACCTTCGCTGACTGAAGATGCTACCTGATTGAATTTGTCTGCTCTCGGATTAGGCTTCTCCTTCGTCAATAGCTGGTGAGATCCATCTAATTGCTGATTTTATTGTTTGCTAATTGTTTGCCATATCTCCCAGTCTAGTCTCTTATTTTTCTTGATTACTGGATAGTAAAATTTTGTCATCTTTGTAATATTAGGTGTGTTTTTTCCTATAATCCGATAAGCAATATTATGTATTTATATGTTACACCATGTTACGATTATATTATTGTACATTTTTCTATTAAAGCCCTACGCGGTGACTCCCTAACCCCATACCCCCGCCCTTGGCTTATATACCTATTGAGATTCTGGCTCCCCAAGGTGCCAGTTTCTCCACAGCGGGTTTTACCCTGTTCTTACAAATCCTTGTTCCCCCCTGTCTCACCTTGTGTTTTCTCTTCTCCTTAACTGTTTTTTTTTTTTCTTTTCTTTTGACCACTTTGAGGACTAATGTATATTCTGTATCTTCACAGCCCCCATGACTTCCCCAGGTAATATTAAAATACACTCGATTAATGCCCAGGGCCTCAATATACCTGAGAAAAGATCTATCTTATTGAGATCCCTATGGGCTGATAGAGTAGACGTTGCACTAATACAGGAGACCCACTTTAAAATCTCTGCCCGCAGCCCATCCCTTACCAACCATCGTTTCCCGCTTGCATACTACTGCAACACCCCGGACAGTAAATCTAAGGGGGTAGCAATTTTATTTAAAAAAAAATCTACAAGTCTCCATAACCTCGCTTCACAAACCTGCCCCTGGCAGGATACTCATATTAAATTGTAAAAAAATATAAAACCAACCTTATACCTTTATTGTAGTCTATGCCCCTAATCAGGACCAAGCCTCTTTTTTTCAATCCCACCTTTTAAAGCTTGGATCTCTATGTTCCGGGATCATAGTGTTGGGGAGAGACCTTAATTGGACTCTTGATCCAACCCTCAATATCTCGACTAAAGCCCCCAGATATTCTAAGCAGAAATATTGTAGGGTCAGGAAGATGTTTCACGACCTCCAGCTGGCTGATTCCTGGAGGGTCTGTCACCCGACAGACCATGATTATTCATTTTAGTCCCACCCCCACGAAACATACACACGATTGGACTATTTGTTTTTAAGTCACAAACACCTCCCACTTCTCTTAGGTGCCTCGATTGGCTCAATTACCTGGTCGGACCATGCCCACGTATCAATAACTCTGTCAGTTTAGCATCAATCTTCTAGTCAGTGGACATGGCGCCTGAATGATTCTTTACTACAGGATATTACTTGTAGAGATTACATCAACAAAACACTAATTGATTATTTCTCCATGAACGATCCTGATGATGTCTCTAAAATTACTCTATGGGAAGCCCATAAGTGCGTCTTGCAAGGCAAGATTATCCAACTAGGCTCCCATATGAAAATACGGAGAATGCAACGCATAGCAAATCTGGTGCAGCTGATTCACTCTTTAGAGTCCTCACATAAATCCACACTGTCTGGGCCCGAGTATGCTGAGCTGACAGAAGCCAGAGCGCAGTTGAAGAAACTGCTTTCTGATAATGCCCAGCTTTCTCTTCGTAGATGCAAGCGTAGATACTATCAATGGGGAAACAAACCAGGACGTTTGCTTGCACAAGCACTCCAGTCCCAGAGGGTAAATTCGTTTATTAGCTCCATGAAAGACGAAACTGGCTCTCTTCATTTTAAAACCCCCGAAATCGCCTCCTGTTTTAAAAACTATTATACAACTTTATATAATATGAATAAAGCCCCTAAAGCAACAAACCCTGCTTCTTGTTTAGTAAATGCTAAAGAATATTTGGCAGCTGTAACTTACCCCACGCTCCAGCTTTCTGATCGCGAAGCACTAGAAAAGCCCTTTACTCTTCAAGAGTTGGAACATGCCATCTCAACTATGCCATCGGGCAAGAGCCCAGGTCCAGATGGTTACACCATAGTTTATTATAAAACATTTAAGGATATTTTGGCCCCCAGACTTCTGCAGGCCTTCAATTGTATTTCAGCAGATGCCCATTTTTCCCCTCAGTCCTTAGAAGCTCACATAACAGTGATCCCTAAACAAGGTAAGGACCCCTCGGTGTGCTCCAACTACAGACCTATTTCCCTCTTAAATGTGGATCTAACATTATTTGCTAAATTAATGGCAAATAGAATGAATGGTCTACTCCCCTCACTAATACATAGCGACCAAGTGGGATTTGTCCTTGGCCGAAAGGCGAAGGATAACACCACTAAAGTCCTGAACCTAATCCACTTAGCTTCCAGAGGTCAGGTTCCCATATTGTGCTTTCCACTGACGCCGAGAAGGCATTTGATAGGGTTAATTGGCATTTTATGAGGTCTGTGTTGGAGCATATCGGGTTGGGTTCTCAAGCATTGCATAGGATCTTATTCCTGTATAGTATGCCCACTGCTAGGGGCCATATCAACACCTATCTTTCTGATCCCTTTTCAATAAGCAATGGGACGAGACAGGCTTGTCCCCTATCCCCATTGATTTTTGTCCTCTGCATAGAAGCGCTAGCTAGATCAATTAGGGCTAATGAACATATATCCGGCCTCTGGATAGGGGATGTGGAAAACAAGCTAGCCATGTTTGCTGATGATATTTTGGCACTGATCTCATATCCCGGGGATTTTCCCCTGGCTCCCTGCCCTGCCGAAGCTTCCTCATTCCCACCCGTCCATCACCCCGACCCTTTCAGTTTGGAGGGCTTTACGTCGCATACCTGACATATCCTCAGTATTCGGTCCCTTAACTTCATTTCTAGCCAACACTGAATTCTCTCTTGGTATGACTCTCTCACACTTCTCTGGTTGGGCGGTTGAGGGGCTCTTTATGGTCGGTCAGCTAGTGACCTCCAGAGGTGTGAAGCAGTTCTCTGATATTAAGACTAAATGGGATGTCCCACAAAGAGACTTCTGGAAATTTCTGCAGGTCCGACATTATCTTCACTCCGGCTCCAGACTCACACAGGTGTCTAGGGAGTTGACACAATTTGAGAAGACCTGTATAGCCCCTTTAAATCCTATGCATACAATTTCCACCATATATAAATTATTACAACATCAGGGCTCCCAGATCCCTCTTCATTTCACCTCAGCCTGGGAAAGAGACCTAAATTTAAATCTCACAGAAAAGGACTGGGAAAACATATTCCTCAAAGCCAATAGTAGCTCTGTATGTATTCAAACTGAAGAGACCCAATATAAAATTGTAATGCGTTGGTATAGACATCCTTTGCTACTACATACAATGTATTCCTCAATATCAGCTAAATGTTGGAGATGTCTTGACTCAGTAGGATCTCTATTACATATATGATGGTCCTGTCCTCTCATAAAGCCCTTCTAGAATGATGTTATTGCAATCTCCAGTGACATACTTGCCATCTCTGGGCCTGACTCAGAGCTGAACGCTCTGACCAGAGCACTCGCTCTGAATCAGGGCCCTCCTACCTTTTTTTGGAGCGTTACCACCCACAGCTATAGCGAGCGTCCATGATGATGGTCCATCGGGCTTGCGACGGAGACCCTTGCGACGGAGACCCTGATAGAGCCAAAATCACTCCCACTGACATCACTAGTGATGTCAGTGGGGCCGGCTTCAGACGGTAGGCGTTCCCATGGGAACGCCTCCGTCTGGCAGGCACGCCCCCGGCACGCCCACCAAAGGGGGCGTGCTGTCATTCAACATCGACAGCACGCCCCCTTTAATGCGAGACCCGGAGCGACAGCTTGGCTGTCGTAGTTCGGGTCTCACGCATGCGCACGACGGAGCTCCCTCCATCGTGCGCATGCGCAGTGCGGCAACATCGACCCATTTGCAAGCGTCCTTTGCTCGCGAACGGGTCTGAATGACCCCCTCTGTCCCTACAGATCCAGCTTTCTGGTTGTTAAATCATTCCTCCAATCCACTGTCACAATATAAAAAAATCATTGTTACGCCATTTGAGTAACGCTGCTCGAGCGTCAAAACCCACTTTTGGAGATCATCTACCCCCCCCCCACATGCAAAACATGGTTTTCTAGAATAGATTATTATATGTCAATGGAGGACCTTGTTTTATCTTCAGTAGACAAACTGTCTGATTTCATGTCGACCTGGTACCCTTGGTTTGATTATAACTTAACGAGCACATATAACAATTATATTTTTACTTGTGCTGATGCAAACTGATTCACTATGAATAAAATGTATGGACTCTTTAGAAATATGTCCCTCTTCATGGTCAAATATTCTTTTTTATTCTTTTATTTTACCCCCTTCTTTTTTTTGAGTTTCCCTTTTTTTTCTGTTTAGAAATTTGATATGAATACTATTTTGAATGTCTCTTTATTTGTGTATTGCTATGTCTAGTAATGTTAATTTTTCTCGCTGCGTCGAGACCTGATACAATGTTATGAAATTTTTTCATCAGTTGAATGGAAACTGTATTACCTTGTTTTTCCAATAAAAACAGAATTAAAAAAAAAAAAGATATCACCATTATGTGCATGGTCCAGAGTATGAAATGTTCACCCAACAAATGTTTATATTGGCCTTGTGTATAGGAATGCATAGTAATTAGGTCACCTCCACGGTCTGTGTCTTTTTTTATGATGCTCTGCTAAGTTGTAGCTTAATTTAAAAATCTTATGCACACAACATAATCTAGCTTTTGTAATTCTGATGCTTACACAGTCACAAAAATAGACTAAAGGTGGGTACACACTATAGCGATAAATCTGCCGATCGAGTGATCAGCAGATATATCTGCAGATGATGGTCGTTCATACACGCTGACATCAGCTGCATGCTACAGCGGGTCAGGCCGGCCTGGGGGCGGGTAGGGGGCGTGGCCTAATAGCGGAAGACATGGCCTTGCCCCCTTTAAAAAATCATTCGCGTTGCCACGCTGCGCACTGGGGAGGGGGCCGCTGTGTGTCCCTCAGACCGGCGCACAGACAATGGGGGCGCGATCAGCGTGATCGCTTCCCCCCCTTTGGCATAGGAGACTGCTCCAGCTGCTGCTTTAGCTGCCATGGACAGTCTCCCAGTGCAGCCCAGCACACAGCAGCGTGTGCTGGGCTGCTGTGACCTAAGAGGGTGTGGGAGTGGAGCCGGACCCGGGTAATTAGCACCCGCTCCCCCCCTCTTGGCGCCCGTCCGTACACACTTTCCGATGGACGGATATGTCTGTAGACATATCTGTTCATCGGCTGTGCTGCACAGCCAATGCAATATGTCTGTGAACGACGACGTTCACAGACATATCGTCTGTACACACTGGCCGACGGGGGCACAATATATTGGCCGATCAAATGATCGGCCGGTGTGTACCCAGCATTAGTGACTAATGCTAAATTGGACCTAAAATAGGTGTAAATTATACTTAAAAAAAAAAAGCTGACACAAAAATAATGTATTACTGCTCATATGCAGGTTGGCAAACGTGTCATATGCATCTGGTTTATGCTAGGCACATGTCACAGACACTTTCCTAATTCCGTCCATGTCTCCATCCCATTTTATTATGTGCAACAAATGCAATCGCTATTAGGCTTCAGTTACACTACAAAAACCTCTATAATACAGCAAAAAGCAAAATACATTGTTATTAGAGTATTTTTATTCCCACTGACTGATTTGCTTCTAATATTGAAGGAAACAAGTAACATTTTTACCTCACACTATTTATTCATAGTCAAAGATTGCTTTCAAATTCCAGGTTTTACATATTTGCTGCTTACAAATTGTCTCCACTATTTTGTAATGAGTATTATGACTACTAAGGCAGTCAGAAAACTCCCCCACCTTATTTCTGTAGCTTGCCATTGTCACATCGCTGTACACAATAAATAAAAATGAGTCAGCCATGACTGAGATGATGGTTATGGTGTATAATAACATATTTATCTCAAAATTAAATTAAAACAAGGATATGCAAAGTCAGCAAAGTGCTGCCACTGCCTATATGTTGCCTATGTGACCTGGCCTTTCCACAAGCCCGGCCTGATGGTCTGACCAACTGCACAGACAGAAACACAGTAGAACTGTCATGAAATAACATGCACTGTGCTTGCAGTAATAAAATCTATCTGGTTTGCTCTCTATATTTTGCTATTTTTATACTGTACAAACATATAAATGTGCCTTACTAAATATTCTTCCTGCCATTTATTTCATTCATTCACTTTCGTTTATCAGAAATAAATAGGTTAATTTCCATGTATGCAGTGCTGCCAGATCTCTGGGCCTGATTCAGACCCGTCGATGGTGGCCCAGTGCGCATGTGCACGACGGAGCCGGCTTCATCGTGCGCATGCGCGAGACCCGGATAGCGACGAGCAAACCGTCGCTCCGGGTCTCGTACCAAAACGGGTGTGCTGTCGATGTTAAGTGACAGCACACCCCCTTTGGTGGGCGGACTGGGGGCGTGGCTGCCCAGACGGAGGCGTTCCCATGGGAAAGCCTACCGTCTGGGGCCGGCCCCACTGACATCACAAGTGATGTCAGTGGGAGTGCTTTCGGCTCTGGGGTTGCGGCAATGAGACCCTACCACTTTGGGGCTTGCGGCAATGAGACCCTACCTCAAGGGTCTCGTCGCAAGCCTGATGGTCGCGATGGTCTTGACCATCGTGACCATCTTCCTGGCCGCTCGCTATAGCTGTGGGTAGTAACCCACAGCTATGAGAGCGGCCAGGAGGCCGCTATGAAAAACAAGAAGGACGGCCCTGACTCAGAGCGAGCGCTCTGTCAGAGCGTCCGGCTCTGAATCAGGGCCTCTGGGCCTAATTCAGACCCGCATGCGGCTCCGTCGTGCGCATGCGCGAGACCCGAATAACGACGGCCAAGCCGTCGTTATGGGTCTCGCACCAAAGGGGGCGTGCTGTCGATGGTGATTGACATTACACCCCCTTTGGTGGGCGAGCCGGGGAGGTGGCTGCCCAGACGGAAGCGTTCCCATGGGAACGCCTACCGTCTGGGGCCGACCCCACTGACATCACTAGTGATGTCAGTGGGAGTTTTTTTATCTCTGATAGAGCCAAAAGAAATCCAGGGCTTGTGGCAACGTGACCCTACCGCAAGGGTCTCGTCGCAAGCCCGATGGTCGCGATGGTCTTGACCATCGCGACCATCATTTTGGCTGCTCGCTATAGCTGTGGGTGGTCACCCACAGCTATGCGAGCGGCCAGGAGGCCGCTCTTAAATTCAGAGGGACGGCCCTGATTCAGAGCCGCTCGTAAGCGGCCGCTCATTCGCTCCGAGCGATGTTCGCACATCTGAACATGCGTATGGGTCATAATGCGCATGCGCCAACCAGTCATTGCGGTCGGAAATCATGCGCTCGCAAAACAGTGAGGGCCTGCTAATTTGAGTGACGGAATGAGGCGTTTGTGGGTGGTAACAGGGGAAGGTACTTGAAAACGGGGAGTGGAGATCCGAACGCAGGCGTGCCAAACGGTCAAAACGGGCGCTTAATGGGAGTGCATAATTAGTAAGGGAGTGTCATCGACCACGTCACTTGGTTGTCTTTTAACCTGAACTGCTCGCAGTGATTCCGGGAATTAAAACCTACCACAAGCACTGCGAGCAGTTCAGATGCCTTTTCGATGTACTCGATGTACTCGATTAATCTAATAAATAGCGGATGATGCGAACGGCCAGGGGGCGTCTTTACAAAATAGCAAGCGCATGTTTCGTTCGCTCGCTCAGATATAGAGGAGTCAACAGACTGCAAAAAGCGAGCGCTCAATTTAAATAGCCAGCCCCTGAACGACTGTTCGCAAATAGCGTCCGGCTCTGAATCAGGTCCTCTGTGCGGTTTATGGGTGAATACTCCATTTTATGGGGACCAAACTGAGTTATAATTATATTGAGCAATTTTATTGTGTTTAAATGTAGGCGGACCCTCTCTATATACTTCACAATAAACCACTGGTGGGACAATGATTAACTGAGACAATCTGTGATGCATTCTCTGCTTGCATTCAATCCCGCCCTCTCGCCTTCCCAGATTGCTCCTCTCATTACAGTCTGTGCAGGTTTTTCTGGCGGCACTGAAATTTAATAGACACTTTCTAATGTCCAACATCTTCATTAAAAGCAAACACAGAACATCCATCCACTGCATGCATCAGCATAGTCCTTGAAGTACAACTCATCTGGTAGTTTCATGTGGCTTTACCATTGTCCTGGTCCCAGAGCTATAGATTAATTCTCCTCTTCCCCAGATTTAAACTAGTTCATGATTCTTTCATTTGTTTTGCATGTGACATAATAATTGTTTACTACTTAAGACCTCTGCTCTTTATCCAAATTAATTTTCTCTATACTGCCATTGGCCATAGTCATTAAGCACTTATAAGGTCTGATGCAGAGTAAATTGAGTGTATGTTGCTCCTGAACTGTGTGCAAGTAAAAAAGGAATGTAGCTGGCTCACAGACATTCAGATAGTCGACACTATGCACTTAGCACTATGAGGAACCCGGAATGGAATCGGTACGATATCCCAACAGTTATGATGCCGGCTGTCAATAGACTAACAGCGGCATCCTGATGCCTACAATCCCGACAGGGGAACGGTAAACAGTGTACCCCTGCCCTATTCACCCCCTAACCCTCCTTTACTGTACCCTAACACTAACCCTCCCTACCCCACACCCTAATGCTAACCCTCCCGGTAAGTGCCTAAACCTAACCTTCCCCCCTTAGTGCGAAACCCCAACCATCATCCCTTAGTGCCTAACCCTAACCCTCCCCCCTTAGTGCCTAACCTTAACCTCTCCCCGGTGGTGCCTAACACTAACCGTCCCTGTCTGGAATCTAACCTTAACCCTCCCGCAGCCTAACCCTAACTCCCCCCGGGGTGCCTAAACCTAACCTTCTCCCCCCGTGGCTAACACCTACCCGGCCCCGCTATACTTGTGATCAGGATGACGGCTGTCAGGATTGCGGTGTCGGCATCTCCATCCCTGTTGGGATTCCGGCGCCAGTCTTCTAGCACTGATCGGGATTCCGGCGCCAGGATTTTGGCAGCCAGCATCCCGACCGTAGGTATATTAACAGCATACCGCCCGGAATGCCAATGCTAGGAGATAGACAAGTGTGTAATCTTTTCATGCGTGCCACCAGTACAACTGTAAACATGAAGATTAATCAAGTTTACAATTGTACTGCCAACACACATAAAATGCTCTAGAATATCTGGCACCAGAGTTCTGTGGTCCACAAACTACATTCTGAATGTTGGCAGGATGTAGGTGTGCCCAGAAAAATGCCTATATAGTTGCCTAAATGCAGAGTTGAATGGATCTTGCAATGTGACAACTAGTAGCATAACTAGGGATCCTGGCGTCCTGTGCCAGACCCTCCCCTCTCAAACATGTGAAGTTACTTCTTGGGGGCGGGGTTAGAGCCCATATAGATAAGCACTTCCTGGAATGTCCTAAGGCCACTCAGGGAGACTCTATAGGCTACAGGGTGTTATTCCCAGGCAGAACTGCTCACGTACCCCTAGTTGCAGCCCTGGCTATATGCCAGAGCCCAGAGCCAGGAGCTGGAAGCAAAAGACAAAGCTGGGATAATTGGTAGAGAGCCTTCCCCAGCGTCCGCAGCTCCTCAGGGGTTAACTCTTGCAAATGACTGAGTCAGGCGCAACCCCTCTTTAACCAGTGCCCTGATCAATCTTGATGCACTTTACAAACTATTATCAAGCTGTACAACTTGTTGATTCTGGGTTCCTATGTCCTAGATTGCTATACAGCTGATATGTTTGTCTTGCTTGGGGCTGTTGATAAATACATTACTGCAGTGAGTTTTCCTTTTCCAATAGTGTGTGCGACTCCCTTTTATGATGATGCAGGTGTCATCCTTGAATATCAAAGGTTGCTTTCACTGTTATGTATATAAAGTGCATAATTTACTGGTTGCAGTGGATAAAGGGAAGACTATATTTTTTTTGGGGGGGGGGTCCACTATTCGGCAATAGTAAACCATTCTATATTGCTTTGGTTAATTTTAAAGTTGCAGCTTTTATCTTTAGTAATATGAATTGTGGCTCTGGATTCACAGTGTGGGGTAGATAGACATGGAAGTCTATTATTTATTCTCCAATAACATGCAGGCACTCGATCATTTCAAGTGCTCCATATGTAGTCCTGCAGATGCTGGTCCTTAATCAGCTTAGGTTGCTCTAGTTTTTGATTGCTAAGTCTTGCTCTTTCATGCGCTTTCTGTAGCACCTTCCATATTTCTTTTGCAGTTACATATATGCATATTTTCACAATTTGATCATCATCAATCATATGAGATAGGATTAAGGATTGACTAAAGCACTATCATATGGGAGTGGAATAGGCCTGGCCCTTTCTCTTTATTTTCTACTATGCTACTATGTATTGCCCTACTAACACATTGCATTATGTCATGTACTGTAGGAGTCTTTGGGGTCTATTTACTAAGCTGTGTTAGGAGATAAAGTGAACGGTGATAAGGTACCAGCCAATCAGTTCCTAACTGCCATGTCACAGACTGTGTTTGAAAAATGGCAGTTAAGAGCTGACACCTTATGACCGTTCACTATATCTTCTAACACAGCATAGTAAATAGATTCCTTTAAGTCTTACACTGAGGCTTCTGCTCAGAGGGATGCAAGATAGAGATGCTACATCCTTCTGATCAGAGTTTAAAAATGACCATTATTAGCAAAGGGATAGGACAACTTGGTCAGCATCAGTTAAAGTGCAGCCACTTGTTAGTTACACACAGATATGGACCCCAATGCTGGAAGATGGAAGAGGAGGGATATCTTAGGTCCATTTTATTCAGAGACAAATTCTCCAATTAAATCTCTTGACAGATCTTTACTGCCAATAGTGACAGCTCACTGCAGTCAGCAATCCGGTAAAAGTGGCAGACCAGAGCTGAGGAGTCCAGTGGGGCCAGATGCACCTGACTAGCAGTCAGTGGTGGCTCCAGAGGTGGGGCTGCAGCACAGTCCAAAATTCAAATAGGGGAACCTCACCAACTGCCAGTGAGTCCCGGGTGGCAATGTTTGTCAACGTTTGAAAGGACAGTTGGTGCGGCTCCCCTATTTGAATTTTGGATTACACTGCAGCCTCCCCACTAGCAGTGGTTATACCAAGGTGTTCATTCCTACAGCTATTGCAGGAAAACTATTTAGCACAGTAGAATACTAACATTGATATAAATACCCAGCAGTATTTAATTGCTAAAACAAACTAGACTTGTTTTACAAGATAGATGAGCAATAACATGTTTCAATTTATTTTTCAGATTACTGTTTAATCATCCAGCCAACTAATACAATATAATTTTAAATAAAGTAGCTTAGGGGTAGCCATAGGCCCCTCTTTGCAGCAATTTATTTTTCACTGGAAATGAACAGCAATTATGGCATTTTTACAGGCTGATTAGTCAATGGAGGGGAGATATTTTCATAGACTATTGCAGTTTTTTTCTTCTATGTTTTTTATCCACATTTATAGACCTTTTAATGCGCAGTCACCAGCTCCATTAGGCAAACACGTCATGTTGGTAGGAAAGCTCTTTGACCTTTTCTAGCCTTGAGCATGTTAATGTGATTGTTAGTGATATTTCTTTTGAGGTTAGCCCACAGAGTAAATGTTAGTTTGGGTGTTCTGTTTAAGTAGGATATTAACTGCTGGAACTCCTGTCACTGTCAGATGGATTCCACCTACAGACTGTCAGCTCCCAAAGCAAGATTCCAGATACCTGGGAGTGATAGGTGCCTTGCACAGGAGCTATGAACTAATTCAGTAGGTGCCAGACTCATTCTGCGCATGTGCAGAACGGGTCTGCGAGCATAAACGTAAACTGGCAGCAGACTGTCAGTGATTGACAGTCTATTGTCGCTTGGGGGTAGGTGTGGGTTTCCCGAAACGGAGGCAAGTCGCCGCAGTTGCGGGGGAGGGAAGAAGCCAGGATCTCCGTTGGCTGACGGAGATTTCCTGGCCTCTTCCCATGGGTCACCACAGCCGGCCAATAGTACGCAGATTATCCGATACTGCGTTGGACAACGCGGCTTGGATAAGTAATGCACAGGGGTGTGATGCCTCCTGCTGCATTACCATATCTGCAAGGATTGCAAATCCCTTTTTTCTGTGGTTCAGTGTAAACCCCGCCCTTTACAAACACCTGTGCTATGTCATTAAGCTGATATGAGCGACCACCATACTTTTTGTTTGCAGTCTTGAGAGGCATGAAGGGAGCCAGCATTGGGAGGAGGTGCTGGTCCTTATAGTGCCATGTGGAGGTTTTGTGGGGTACCTCCACGGTGAGTCAGCTCTCAGCTTACACATGTGCTGTTATTATGCAGTACACTAATTGTAATTATATGACCCAGAGTGTTTGCTACTATTATGTAGCAATAATTATTTTGGGGTGAACGTTTGGGAGTGGGGCCCCCGGAGTTGTTCTGGCTGGACCTTTTTCAGGGCATCACCACTTAATTCACATAGATCATTTTTATCACTTTTCTAATTATTTGTTTATTATTTATGTCATTTTAATTCTTTCACATTTCATTAACACTTATTGATTTATCCTTAGACATCTATCCTTTACACTTCACTATCACCTTTTTTCCCCTTTTCATGTGATGCCTTGGGGATGGTCCTTGGCTGTAATGTTTTTTTGTACCTTGCTTCTCGGACGTGAACTCCTTAATGTTAGGGACGCCAGTATAGAGGAACCTTGACGATGGCCTGGCGCTTATTCATATATTTGCAAATGTATGTAACTAATACCTCTGAATCTCTATTATTATGTAGGATTTAAGTATTTTTTGTTGATTTTGCTACAGTGTGCTGGAGGGCAAATCCCTTTTTTCTGTGGTTCAGTGTAAACCCCGCCCTTTACAAGCACCTGTGCTATGTCATTAAGCTGATATGAGCGACCACCGTACTTTTTGTTTGCAGTCTTGAGAGGCATGAAGGAAGCCAGCATTGGGAGGAGGTGCTGGTCCTTATAGTGCCATGTGGAGGTTTTGTGGGATACCTCCAAGGTGAGTCAGCTCTCAGCTTACACATGTGCTGTTATTATGTAGTACACTAATTGTAATTATATGACCCAGAGAGTTTGCTACTATTACTGTATGTAGCAATAATTATTTTGGGGTGAGCGTTTGGGAGTGGGGCCCCCAGAGTTATTCTGGCTGGACCTTTTTCAGGGCATCACCACTTAATTCACATAGATCATTTTTATCACTTTTCTAATTATTTGTTTATTATTTATGTCATTTTAATTCTTTCACATTTCATTAACACTTATTGATTTATCCTTAGACATCTATCCTTTACACTTCACTATCACCTTTTTTCCCCTTTTCATGTGATGCCCTGGGGATGGTCCTTGGCTGTAATGTTTTTTGGTACCTTGCTTCTCGGACGTGAACTCCTTAATGTTAGGGATGCCAGTATAGAGGAGCCTTGACGATGGCCTGGCGCTTATTCATATATTTGCAAATGTATGTAACTAATACCTCTGAATCTCTATTATTATGTAGGATTTAAGTATTTTTTGTTGATTTTGCTACAGTGTGCTGGAGGGCAAATCCCTTTTTTCTGTGGTTCAGTGTAAACCCCACCCTTACCAAGCACCTGTGCTATGTCATTAAGCTGATATGAGCAACCAACATACTTTTTGTTTGCAGTCTTGAGAGGCATGAAGGGAGCCAGCATTGGGAGGAGGTGCTGGTCCTTATAGTGCCATGTGGAGGTTTTGTGGGATACCTCCAAGGTGAGTCAGCTCTCAGCTTACACATGTGCTGTTATTATGCAGTACACTAATTGTAATTATATGACCCAGAGAGTTTGCTACTATTATGTAGCAATAATTATTTTGGGGTGAGCGTTTGGGAGTGGGGCCCCCAGAGTTATTCTGGCTGGACCTTTTTCAGGGCATCACCACTTAATTCACATAGATCATTTTTATCACTTTTCTAATTATTTGTTTATTATTTATGTCATTTTAATTCTTTCACATTTCATTAACACTTATTGATTTATCCTTAGACATCTATCCTTTACACTTCACTATCACCTTTTTTCCCCTTTTCGTGTGATGCCCTGGGGATGGTCCTTGGCTGGAATGTTTTGGGGTACCTTGCTTCTCGGACATGAACCCCTTAATGTTAGGGATGCCAGTATAGAGGAACCTTGACGATGGCCTGGCGCTTATTCATATATTTGCAAATGTATGTAACTAATATCTCTGAGTCTCTATTATCATGTAGGATTTAAGTATTTTTTGTTGATTTTGCTACAGTGTGCTGGAGGGCAAATCCCTTTTTTCTGTGTGCATTACCATATCTACAAGGATTGCCCGCCCGCCCGTTGCCCGTCCAAACAGCGCAGTGTATTGAATAGCTTCGGGAGCGCCCTCCCGCGGCTATTCAACATCGCACTGAATTGAATTCCCCCCATATTTTCACCACCAGGACTGGTTGACACAGCACGGTGCTAGTTGTGTTTTTGGGGGGGTTACCCCACGTTATTTATTTATTTTTTTAACCTTCATACACTTTTCATGTGACTTTGCACGTTCTTACACTCTATTACATCTGGCGAAAGCAATGTCACATGTTTTTTGCTACAAACTCGCACGTTTTTAAAAGTGGCACTTTATTAAATTTCCCACATGGTCTGTGCATATGAAGCAGTGCTGACTTCCATAGTAATGGATATGGCCATAGCTTAAGCAGAAATTCTCAATTTGTTTTTAATTATTAAAATAGACACATAGTTGATTGCTTTTAGGTTTGGTTCAAGTGTCCAGTACTAAACCAACAACATCCTATCAGCGTTAGGGGACGATGTATCAATTTGTTATCACCACATAATGCAAAAATGAGAAACTAATTATCGATGGTGTGCATCATTATTTTCTTACAGGGACATGGGAGCCACCTGACAAGTCTAACAAATGAAGTAATCACTTACATCTGGGTTTAGGACTCGGTCAAGCCAGTGCAGCCATTACCAGAGGATACAATAGGGTATATTTATCAAAGTTTGATTTTGCATTTGAATGTAGAAATCCCTCATCAAATCCCACATTTACAAAAATTAGATTTTACAAGCCTTTTATAAATAAAATTTGATTTGGTCCGATTTTGAACAGTGATTTGATGTTCGATATTTGCATGCCCATGTACAAATCGAACACAAAATCGAACTTCAAATCCCCAAATGAATAGAACTGCTTCATGCTTTCGAATTTAGAATGAGCAAGTCTGGTTGACACAGATGCATGCACAGATCAGTGAGATTTGTGTATGCATTTGTATGTAAATAGCTTCAAAGTGTATTTAAAAAATTTTTAAAAAATTACGTGGGTCCCCCTAAAAGCACAACCAGCCCTGGACTTTTCGACTCTTTTCGAGTCCAGGTTGTGAAAATACAGGGGACAAAAGATATATGGGTCCCCTGTATTTAGCACAAACAGCACTGGGCTAAGTGAGCCGGTCCTGGTTTTGGAACTACAGGGGACAAAATGAGTATGGGTACCCTGTATTTACCATACCAGCACCGGACTCTTTCTAGCGAGGGGGGGGTAATGCCACAGCCAGGAGAACCCTTTCACCGGGTCCCCTGGCCAAAGCATTACGCCTGACCGCCAGTCAGGAGGTGGGGACCACCCCCCCAATAAAGGGTTCACCCCTCTCCAGAGTATCTCTGACCTGGGCTATACCCGTCACCCCTGGGCCGTGTACCACAAGTACTAGCATGCAGGGCATTAACGGACCGCTGGTACCTCTAGTTCACTTGTAAAGAAATGTTAAAACAAAGACAAGACACACACACTGTGACAGTATAAGTTTATTACACACACACACTCACACATACTCACCTATACCTGGACCAGTCCTCCCCCCCATGTAGGCATCCACCGTCTTCTGAAAACAATAAAACGAGTAGACCCGAATGACTACCTGTACTGTCCTCTAAGGACAATACAGCCTGAATGACGGCCTCAGCCGCAGAATTTCCCTTAGAAATGCCGGGGCTGAGCATTCATTGGCTGAGCGAGGTGAGCCTTCGGCCTTTCAGCCAATGAGCGGTTCCCACCATTGACGTCAATGGTGAGAACCGTTAGATAACATTTAGTAACCTTGCGGTTCTCACCATTGAAGTCAATAGTGGGAACCGCTCATTCGCTCTCTCAGGCAATGAACGTTCAGCCCCGGCATTTCTAAGGGTCTAAGTAAAAGTACTGATGTTTTTTTGATGTTCGATTTTGAGTGAAGTTTGGTTTTATGTTTATTTTCCACTTGACATTCGATTTTGCCTCTAGTAAATCTCCAAATGCAAAATCAAAGGAAAATCGAATGTCAAATTACACTAAAATCAAAATTGAACGTTAGTAAATATACCGCAATGTCTAACACATCTTTTGCTATTCAGATTTTGATACATTCAGCCAGTTCACAGCTCCAGTGGAAATGGGGCATACTTGCAGACAGTCTGGCTGCCCCCCTCCAGGAAGGGGCAGCCAGGTCGGCACAGCAGCGGACGTGGTGGCGGCAATGGTGGGTGGCCCAGGAGCTTGGAAGCGTGATCATGTCATTGCGGCCGCACCCCCACTATACAAAGCCAAGATTACTAGAATTGTAAAGCAGGGGACGGGGCTATGATGATGTAATGCAGCGCGAATCGCGTCATCACCCCCCAGACCACCCACTTTCAATCAGTAAGTAGGCGCAGAGGAGTAGCGTGGAACCATGGCACCTGGAGAAAGTGTACATCATAGCGCCCCCTCCCTGTACTGAACTGTGCCGGTGGGGTATGACCAGCCTGTGGGGGAATACTGAAGTGAAAAGAAAAACAGCAAACACTGGCAGTATCACGCTGGGCATTGAGGTCCCGTTGGGGGAATAGAATGCTTCGATGATCCACTATCTGACATTAATGGCACTGCTTTATTTATGTGTAGCACCTAGGATCTGACTTTTATCTCCTTTGAATCATTGTTATTAGTCAATAGAGGAGATTGTATTATATATTCTGATTATTTAACTTAAATAGACAGAATACATGTGCTAGAGTGAGATTCCACAGGGTGCACAGCTTATTACTGCAATTACTGCCCCAAGCAGCTATCACTGGAGTGGGAACAGCTATGGAAAGCTCCATTCTCAGCTATGCTCCTACTTCTCAAATATACATTACACCTATATTATGGGAGTACTACTAATCATGTCATGTTCTGTCTACTACCATTATTATTATTTCAGGTCTCCTAATATTTATTAAAATACCTTTCAAATAACACTGTGTGGTCATGCCTGGGAGCACCTCCATTACTTATAAAGTACATTGAAGCACAGAATGAGGAGAGAAGGAGGGAGGGGATCAAAGAGGAGAGAGGAGAGTGCTGATCAGAGAAGGGAGGAAGCCAATAAGAAAGGAGAGGGGAGGGGCAAAGAGTGATCACAGGGTAGAGAGAGGAGGGAATTAAAGAGGTGAGAAGTGAATGTAATCAATCTGACAGGAAAGGGGAGGTGACAGAAGATGATCACAGGGGAGAGAGGGCCGGAGGGGATGTAATCTGGGCACCTTGAGGGAGCATGAAATGTAGAAATGCATCTCAGATCCGTAACCTATTTAGGGTATAGAGCAAAGAAACTGAGATAATACTAACAGGCGGCCATTATACTGTGCAGCGCCCCATGAATTCCGGAACTCTGGATGGTGCCCGCTGTCTATTTTGGAGCCTGGAGCTTGTGCTCCACTGGAACCACCCTCACTACATCCCTGAGTAGGTGGGTGTGGGCAGGTTTTCGGGGGTGGGTGTACTGGTGTATATTCTTCTCTATGGATGGTAAAGATTTTGCAAGATGAATATTTTTAGCATTGGTTGTTTTGTAGATCCTGGATAATCGGAAATGTCCTGTAGTTACAGTGTTTACAGGTTTAAGCAATATGCAAATATGTACAAAACTGAGGGGTGATCCTGGAGTGCACCGGACCACCCATTAGCCCTGTTCGCCGATTGACCATCCGATAGAGAGAGGAGGGCTCGGGAGGCAGCGGTGCCTGCTGCAGCCCGGAATGGTGAAAGTGCAGACGCCCAGAGAGAGAGGAGGGTCCAGGGGACAGCCTATGAGAGAGGGTGGCTCAGGAGGCAGCAGTGCATGGCATGGTGAAAGCACTGGTGGCATTTAAAACATGGTGCCGGTCATGAGCCAATTACAGCTTACGGAACGTTAACCAATCAGGAGCGGCCATTCCTGATTGCCAGCTGTTTTGCAAGCTGTGATTGGCTCGCAGCTGGCGAAAAAGAGGTGTCGAAGCTGGATTAGTTGCTGAGACGGAATCAGCGTAAAAATTAGCTTGCGCGACGCCATCTTGCGAATGGCAGCTAGACTCCATTTTAGAAACAAGAATCTGCAAGACGCCATTTTGCAAATGACCGCCCAGCACCATTTTAGCTAAACTCACACTTAAGTACATATGGCGATGCTACTATTAGCATCATGCGATCGCATATTTTACCATACGCCTCATATGCACATTAATACACACAGTTGCGCTGTTAATATGTCGCACATTAGTGAATTCATAATAGCCTACATGCGAACGCTGTTTAGTAGCTGCATGCATGCGCAATCACATAGCAAACTAGCGTCTTTTCTCATATCCCTAATACTTACATAATGCACACTTACACAAAAGGTTTCATAGCTATAAAGTATAAGATCCAACTTTTATTCATTTATTACAAATGCTGTGAAATAAAGACTATTTGGTATATAAGGTTTAATACAAGATAAGTAAGCCATGTTTGGTGTTATACTGATGTGCACTTTCTCAACAGTTTTCCGGTATCATCGGGGTGAAGCTTGCAACATGCATTCTCAACTTATGGACCGTAGAGAGTTAAAACACCAAAATGTACCTTGTAAAATGTTAGCAGCTTAGTTATGCATGCAGGGGGGGAATAAGGGGACAGCAAGCTTTTGGAGGCTGATCTGTGTCCACTTGAAGTGACCTGTTTAGCATTTGTATCACAGTGGTGGAATAGGAGTTTCAAGGTGGGGGTTCGGGAGGCCCTATTCACAGGTGAGGGGAGGAGTATGGCTTTTACACTGTGGACACCCTTACAGGGACACACTGGGAACACACATTCTTGCAAGCAGACACCAGAGACACAGGCTGAGCAGACCCCCCCCCCCCCAGAAGGAGGCCAAGATGCAACTTCATTCCCCAGGAGGCCTGGAGATATCTACTCATAATGGCTAATCAAACTGTACATTAGTTAGCCTATTTGGGTATTTGTAACAAGTTTGTATTAATCTGTTTATAGCTTATATAGATTGTGTGTAGTGATTAATATGGTGATTAACAGCAAGGTTATCAAGCTGTAATGCTTTGAATATCCCTTGGATAGTTAGTGTATTTGTAGCAAGTTTGTCTCAATCTGTAGTAGACTATATGTGTAACACGTTTGTATTGTAGTCTGGTAAAGGCTGTGTTAACATTTAATAATGAAGTGAATTTGTAAAAGTAGTATTCAGTATGGGTCTGGCTGAGATATACATACATACTTGGTTCCATGTGTTGTTCCTTTTGTGATATGGGCCTGGTACCATGTACTTGATTCATTGGAAGGGTGAATTATTAATAGCGTGATTATGGCAATAAGACTGGCATGGGTTTGGTGTTATTTCAGTGTTATGATAGAATTGTGTATTGTGAGTACTGGTATTTTGGCTACTATATGATAATTACAATCTGAATAAGTTTGTATAGTATCATGAATGTAATCATAGGCTGGTATCATTGTTACATCATGGAAGTTTAATTAATAACAGCTTTGAATGGTACAAGTAATAATCGTGTGTAAGATAGAGACTGCAGTTTTTGTTAAAGATGGTTACCAGCAGGTGGGTTAGACAATGGCATTACATGTGATACTCCCCTCCCCCATTGAAACATGTGCTTAATTCATGGAAATTGTGAATTAATAGTCTTGTTATTCTTGTTATAATTCTACTCAGTTTTGTTTTTGTATAGTACAAATAGGATGTTGTAGTTATTATAAGTATGATCATTAATGGATATATGATTTACAGAGTTAGAACATTATGTGAGTTTTCTTACATTCAAAATGGAGTTTGTGTTCGGAGACCATGCGGTTTGAACAATAGGACGGGCCCTAACAACCCCACACACACACCCTCATCAGCCATCTTGGACATGTGCTCACAGCAGACATCTCTCTCTGTCTCTCTCCCTCTCATTGTTTGAAGTTTAATCAATGTTTTTTTGCATATGTAATAACTGTATCTTGGGTCTGTATAATTCTTTGCGCTAAATTGTACTTAGATCACAGCGTGTAACTGACTGTACTTTACTTGAATAATACTTTGTGCTTTGGAACACATGTTCAAGGTCTAAAGTCTTTATTTTACTGTATGACTGCGTACGCAAATAGCGTAAACTTTAGAGGTTTATAGGCAGGGTTTAGAAGGTATAGGTAGGTGCGTATAGAGGTTGAAATCCAGTATCCTTAGAGGCAACATATGTAGTATCCTACTGTTTCTCTGCTGCACTTACAGGTATGTCCCCCAGTACCATCTTTCTATCCCTTCAAAGTCCCCTTTGCCTCCAATCCACCTTTATGTTGCTGCCATCTTCCCAGTCACTTTGTTGCCCTGTCTCTCACTTGCCATCCTCGTCACACTGGGTGAATGCCAAACTCCTTTACCTTCTTTTGGCCTCTGTCAATGAGCTTCCACTCCCACCCATTGCAGCAGTCATTTCCTTGATCTCATATTATTCTGTATCTTTTCTAACTCTGATTTTCAAACTTACCCTCTCTGCTCTCTAACCACAACTTTTTTCAGCATTTCCCCACTACTTGCTCTGCTCCTAAGTTTTTTTTGTTTTATTTTGCACTTGAACCACTCTTGTCATCTTAAAAATCATCCTGTCCCTCATATAACTGCCCTCATTCCTAAGACCTTAGCACCACTGAACCTGCCACCACTAAACCCCAGCCATGACACCCCAAATGACCTGTTACTGACAAAAGTCCTCCTTGGAGCGCTGCTATAAGAAGTCTTCCTTTAACATTTATTTCTCCCACTTTGGTTTATCTTACAGCTGTGCCATTTTGCTCGCTAAACAAATCTTCAAGTCTTTTGTTTTCACCCCAATGACTTTGTGCCACAGCCACCTTCAACTCCTTTCTGCTCAGCCCCTTCTACTCTTCTATCCTGCCTTAGGACCCGTGATTTTCTCACCCATCGCCAAAAGCAAATATTAACTCTAGTGTGTATGTGTGTGTACGTGTGGTAGGGAATATAGATGGCAAGCACCACTGGGGCAGGGACTGGTGTGAATAATCAAATATTCTCTGTAAAGTGCTGCAGAATTTGAGAAGGGAAACTTGTCTCAATACCACATCCCCTGTTAAGTAGCCACATCCTTTTTTTTAAAGCTCCAGCATGTGCAAGGATTCCCTTGTCACTGATAGCCGCACTGCCCCCTGCAAAATATAAATACATAATATGTGAATTTTTTTTCAAGAAACAGTGCTAAGACTGGGACTACCCATTACCAGATCTCTAGTTTTGCCTATGAATATGTACCAAGCTCATTGAGAGTTAATATGTTCTTGTGTGTTGTATGCAAATTAATTCATACCCCAAGATCATTTCCAGGGTGCATATGGAAATAATTATTATTCCTTTTGTGAGCAGTAAAAACCAAAGGTTCCATAAAGGGCCCAACTGTCTCCTTCAGGTCTACAACACTCCCATTACGTACAGACTTACCTCTAACCCATCTATTGTATGCTCATCAGCAGGGGCAGATCAATAATGGGTGCAGGGTGTGCCTGTCTGTGGTCCCGTGTCGGGTGTCAGCGCTGCATAGAACACTGGAAAATAGCCGCAGCTGACATTTTTCTGGAGTTCTGTGCATGCGCAGTAGACTCTGGGCACAGTCTAGTGTCCAGAGTCTACTGACTCTGCGGTGGCTGGCCAGCCGCGTCAGTCGGCTGCTGGCCGCAGGGGGAGAGGAGGGGGCCCAGCACGGGGAGTGCACACGGGCCCCTCCTCTCTTATAAGTCCACATTTATCTTGACATCTTAAGGTCCAAAACAGTTAGTATCTCTTTGCAATGTAATATAAGGAAAATGTGCCCCTATTAGAGGACACCCACATATACCTCGGCACATGGGCGTAACTAGATATTTGAACTAGGCCCCATAGCAAAAGTTTGCAAGGGTCCCTATGTACCACCCAGTGGTTAAAAGTGAATATAACACATGTAACATTGACAAGGAAGATGGGTTCCCCTCAGCTCTGGGCCCCATAATAGCTGCATTAATTGCAGTCAGTACCTCGACAATAAAATGTCTACTTCTTTCAAGTTTAATGTATTATGTTATTAGACTTATCACATTGCATTGTTTCTTGCTTTTGTAATGATTTCTTATATTTTTACATAATTATTTGTGACAGCATAAAATATTTAAATCAAAAAATAATATCAATACAATTCACAGGGAAGGCTAAAAACAAAAACCTGCCATAAATAATATAATCATATTACTGCTAATGTAGGAAATGTCTATTAGAAAGAATAAAACACAACCTACTGTAACTTATTACAAATAATGGAAGTCGCCGCACAATTGGTTTGTGACGTCTAACAGCCTTATAATTTACACAAGGTGATAAATGATCACATAAGTAATAGTAACATTCTAATAAGTCAACTTCAATATAAACGTAGGGTTCTGGTTATTAAATTATAATCTATTACACACCGTTTTCACCGGCAAGGAGTCTTTTGCCCCTACGATAATTATGCTTCTTAGTTTTTGATATAAGTATTTTTGTGCATCTATTTGTGCTAGTTAATAAACATTGAAATCTTCCGATTTACCAGAGTATGTTTCTCTTCCTTTTCACCAACAATTTCTATCTCAAAGCCTGAAAGATCTGTACAGTTCCATATGTTCTGTTTTCGGAGAGCAGGGAGAACTTAATTAGGTTCGGGACGTGCCTATGAATGTAAGCAGCTGTTTCTGTTTCATGTACTATAGTACATATCTACATAATTAGGCTATGTTCTTCTAATTATCACAGAGCCACAGCTGGAAGGAAGCTGTACACAGTGATAGGAAAGATGTAATGGTAGCAAAGTAAAATTAATTCTAGATATGCCCATTGGTCATACTCCCTCCATTAATTGCCAGTAATCGTGATCTAGTACACGTTGCAATACATTTTTGTCTGCAGTAACCTTTTAATTGATTGATAGGTTCTGTTATTCAGTCCTTGATCCGTCGCACAGTTGTGGCAAAAAAAAAAAAAACGTGTTTGTTTGAGCTGAGATTTAGCTATGAGTCATTTCTCATCCACCAACAGTAACATTCTGCAGTGTTATAAATTATGGGTGACTCCAATTATTTTAGACTGGATTTTTATAGAATAGTGTAACTGAGAATATCGCAGCGATAGGAAATCTTGTCTCAGGCTATATATTAAAACAGGTCATGGGGGCAACTGAGCAATGCTTCTAGGACCAAATGGCCTGCCGTACGTGAATTATTGGCGGATTGGAGGGAGTCTGGCTTAATTAGTTTACACACACTTTATTTACACCAATTAAAGATATTTCTTCCAGGTCACCATGGTACAAATGGTTGATTCAGAAGATGTTTTTGTATCAATAATGGAAGGGAGTATGCTGTGGTAGCTATGGGTTACGACATTCAGTTTTCACACAATCCCCTCGATATACCTTGTGACATTTAACTGCACGGTTAATGACTTCAGTCACTGAATTCTGTGGTAGAAACAGTGTAATTAGCTCAACTCTATTTCCATGTAATGTTTTTAGATCCCGATTTTATTTGTGAACTACAATACCTACCACAATTCTTTTTCTCTACTGATCACCAAAATAAATATACAATTATCTGTGCAAAAAGAAAAACTTCTGACCAACCTACAGTACTAGCTAAATATATGAAAAACCTTTGGCTGTACATTTGTGGGAAAAAGTAAACAAATGGACAGGGGCGTAACTAGATATTTGAACCAAGGGCCTGATTCGGACCGCAAGCGGGTTGATGTTGGCCCAGTGCGCATGCGCACGACGGAGCCGGCTCCGTCGTGCGCATGTGTGAGACCCGGATAGCGACGGGCAAGCCGTCGCTCCGGGTCTCGTACCGAAGGGGGCGTGCTGTCGATGGTGAGTGACAGCACGCCCCCTTTGGTGGGCGTGCCGGGGCGTGGCTGCCCAGACGGAGGCGTTCCCATGGGAAAGCCTACCGTCTAGGGCCGGCCCCACTGACATCTGATAGAGCCGAAAGCACTCCAGGGCTTGCGGCAACGAGACCCTACTATAAAGGTCTCGTCGCAAGCCTGATGGTCGCGATGGTCTTGACCATCGCGACCATCTTCCTGGCCGCTCGCTATAGCTGTGGGTGGTCACCCACAGCCATATGAGCGGCCAGGAGGCCACTCTAAAAATTAAAAAGGACGGCCCTGATTCAGAGCAAGTGCTCTGTCAGAGCGTCCAGCTCTGAATCAGGGCCTAAGGCCCCATAAAAAAGTTTGTAGGGGCCATTATGTACCACCCCATGGTGAAAAATGTATATAACACATGTAACTTTGGCAAGGGAGAATGACCCACCTTTGCTCTGGTCCCCATAGCAGCTGCACCCCATGCACCTATGGTAACTACACCCATGCAAAGGGAACTTTAGAATATTTTTGCTTTAAATTACGAGACACATCCTGTGGTAACATTAGAATGAGTAGTGTATTAGCCTCTATTCTGCTAAATGTTAATGATTAGCAATGGAAAGTGCACAGATGCCAGTTCATGTGTCTGGTGTGTGCCTACATGTGTTCCTGCATGCTTTTGTTTATATGAAGAGAAACCATTGTAGTGACAGGGGAATAGTATACAGTATTAGTATGGTTTTATTTGAGTTGAAGCTGATAACCTGACTTCCTACTTATCCCACCCAATGGCAAAATGGGGGGGGGGGGCACTGTAGTTACATCTTGAAAAGTTCACAAATAGCTCAGATATTTATTTCTTGGAAGAGATATCTTTTATAGGCATTGGTTGTGAAGTGATAGACCCCCAAACTAATGCTGGGTGCACACTTAACGGTGCTTAAGCCTACTGGTTGGAGTTGATGACACTGGAAGTTTTTCACAGATAAGCTTTCAACCCATTCACTTTTCGTATGAGACCACTAACATTCATTGTATTACAATATTTATTTCATTTCATATATATTTCACCATTGGCCGCCTCCTACTTCTCTATTCAAAGATTAATTTCACCTGGAGAAGCAAGAGGTGTTTATTAACGGTTGCCACCCTTTCATGCTGCTAAGAGAGTGAGACTTTCCATTGGAACATTGTGTATTACTATGAACTATTCTAATCACTCTAATAATAGCACCCATACAATTTATAGTGAAGCCGGTTTGTATTAATCTCTCAGTGCCTGCTCTGAGATACTGTACAAGACGTACAGAGTCTCACTCACTCACTAAAGAGAATAACATGTTGGTTTGCATTACGTCTCATCTCAGCATGGTAGTGCTATATATATATAGAGAGAGAGAGAGAGAGAGAGAGAGAGAGAGAGAGAGAGAGAGAGAGAGAGAGAAAGAGCATAAACCCAGCACTCACTGTAAAATAGCAGATACTTTATCCCATTGCCCCCTTCTCAGCATATGGCAGCACATGCAGACAGAAAAATAGGTTCAACAAGTGGCACTCTTCTTGAATACCTGAGTGCCGCTTGTTGAACCTATTTTTTTTATTTATATATATATATATATATATATATATAAGCACATGTAGAATGGCACTCCTGGTACAAGAAATGTCAACTGCAGTGGTACCTTCCCAAAAATAACAATATACGCAGGGTGTCTATATAAATAATAGACCAGGCGGCACTCATCCGGACTTAGTAGAAATTCAAACGTGGTTTATGTAGGCCGACGTTTCAAGGCTGTGACGCCTTTTCATCAGGGTACAAAACCTTTTTGTACCCTGATGAAAAGGCATCACAGCCTTGAAACGTTGGCCTAAATAAACCACGTTTCAATTTGTACTAAGTCCAGATGAGTGCCGCCTGGTCTATTGTTTACATATATATATTAGAGATGTGCGGGTTCGGATTTACTCGGTTCTTATCGCCATTTTACAGCAAGTTCGTATTAGTTCGGTCTTATTTTATTGGTTATCCAAAACATGTGATAGCCGATAGACAATAAAATGCCGTTTTGAGATCCGAGTAAATCCGAACCCGCTCATCTCTAATATATATATATATAATATATATATATATATATATATACTGTATGTATGTATGTATGGATGTATGTATATATGTGTGTATGTGTGTGTTTTGAATCCCTGAGGTAAATGCAGTAAGGGCATTGAAACATCGGAAAAGATATCTCCATGTGCCTTCTTTTATTATTTCCAATACGTGACCTAATTTCCGCTTCCTATAGATAATGTGTGTATATATATATATATATCTATGTCAAGTGTGTGTATCAATGTTGTTTCAATCCCATGTGAAAACAAACAAGCCAGCAAAGTGTATTTTAATTGATTTTTATTGAGTGCAATTTAGATTTTTTTTTTCTTCTTTTTTAATACAACATTTTTTTTCTCTTCTTTGAAATTACTGTTACAAACTCCAACATTTTGAACACAGGTGACAAATCTGAGGAGGGGGTAATTGTACAATGCAGGAACTTACAGAAATTTACAGCTATGTAGATGTCATGGAAGCAAAGGGGGCAGGAGGGTAGAGAGCGGGCAAAGAAGACTCATCCACTTCATCTTTTCTGGGGGTGGGACGTAGCATTTTGCACCATCAGGTAACATTAACTGGCGTAATCTGCTCACTGGGCTGGACTCTGCAAGGAAAATAAATCATATAATCATAGTATTAATGGATATTGAGCAAAAGACAGAGAAGTAGGTTTGTTCTTAATCTAACGACAGAACTGATCCATAACTGTGAGGAAGATGTATAGGTACAGTAAGATCATTAGCAACAGCATCTTATATATACTGGTGAGTGTAAAATATATATAATCAGGACAATGTATGCTTGGGTTCCAATGCAGGTGTTTACAGGGCTGGTGCAAGGCTTCTCGGCACCCTAGGCAAAACTTCTGCCTTCTGCCCCCCCCCCCCCCGTTCCCTCCTCCAAGGTCGTCTCATTCACATATTCAAAACTGGAAGTGACAAAACTGCATTGCTAGCATACACTAACGGTACATACACACGGTCAGATTTGTCAGATGTGTCGGATGAACGATTGAACGATCTGAACGATTTGATGAACGATTTGACCAACGATTTGAACTACGAACAATTTTTGACTACATTAAAATGAATGGAATCGTCCAAATGTGACTGCAAACACATCAGATGTCAGATATCGTTATCTGACCATCAGGAACGCGCATCGTTCATCGTTCAAACATGTCAGATATGTCAGATTTTCCTTCAGATATGAACGATTGAACGATTTTTTTAAATCGTTATCATTCAGATCTGAAGAAAAATCTGATCGTGTGCATGCACCATAAGCAGTGGTGTTTGCGACATTTGTACATCTGAGTGAATTTGTGGTAAGAGGTCACAGATGTGAGCAGCCACAGCTTTTCCTCACGCCAAGTTCTGCTGAGCTTTATATGCAACTTTGTACGTGTGTAGAAGCAAGTCACAGCCTAGCATCTGTGGTACACTGTGAGCGGCTTTTCCCAGCATCTGTGGTACACTGTGAGCGGCTTTTCCCAGCATCTGTGGTACACTGTGAGCGGCTTTTCCCAGCATCTGTGGTACACTGTGAGCGGCTTTTCCCAGCATCTGTGGTACACTGTGAGCGGCTTTTCCCAGCATCTGTGGTACACTGTGAGCGGCTTTTCCCAGCATCTGTGATGCAACTAAGACACAAGTTTTAAAGAGAACTACAGTACGCTACTCCTCTTGTAGTATCTCAGTCATGCCGGGTGTCTTGCTACGTATGCCGTAAAGACGCTCTGTGTATGAGGACACATCTTTAAAACCACTCCATGTACTTCACGCACATTATTTACTTCTACATTAAAAATTCTTTGATGGCTTGCTGCAGTCATCTTCAGTGAAATTACTGACAGGAAGCCTGCTGTGCATAGGGAAACCTTCCCCCATGCTCACAACTTTACACAAACTTTTCCTTATACAGTACTGTACTTCTGAGAAAGTTATTAGTGATTCTGCTATATAAACCAACAAGCATTTTTGGTATTGGGAAACCCTGCGCTGCAGTAGTTGAGGTGTCACAGAATTAGGCATATATATCTACTTTATTTCTGTCACCTCCGACGGAGTTCCTAGAGGGAAGATGCAGGTGGCGACTGTGAGATGGGAGAGGGTGGACGAAATGAATCTTGGCACCATGCAAAGGGGCAATACAAATAGTGGTTGCTCATATCAACTTAATGGTTTTTAATAGGTGCTTGTAAAGGGGATGTAGTCATGCGACTGGCAGCCTCAAGGCCGCCGGTCACAATCCCGACAGCGGAATTCCGGCTAGGGATTTATGATCGGCCTCGAAATAACGACGCCTATCATAATCCCAACGCCGCAATGCTGAGGGGGGGAGATTAGGGCTAGGCACCCCTAGGGGGGAGGGTTAGGTTTAGGCACCCCCAGGGAGAGGTTAGGGTTAGGCACCCTGCCTGGAGGATTAGGTTTAGGGAGCGGTAAGGGGGGGTGTTAGGGTTAGCCACCCCCAGGGGTATGTTAGGGTCAGGCGCTAGGGAAGAGGTTAAGGTTTGGCACCACTAAGGGAGGGTTAGGGGGGCAGTAAGCGGTTAGGGTACTTACCTTCCTCTGTCGGGATCTTGATCCTGTCGGGCGTCCGCTGTCGGGCTTTGAAACGGACGCCAGCATTTCAATCCTAATCCTTATAAAGGGAGGGGTTTACTCTGAACTACAGAAAAAAAGAAAAGAGTTTCCCTCCAGCACACTGCAAAAAAACATCAGAAAGGCTTGAATACTACATGAAAATAGAAATTCAGATGTCTTTGTTGCGTATATTTGCAAATACATGGTTTCTGTAGTTCAGAGTAAACCCCTCTCTTTACAATCACCTATGAAAAACCATTAAATTGATATGAGCAACCACTATTTTGTATTGCTGTTCTGAGAGGCATGGGTGGAACCAGCATTGGGAGGGTGTACCGGTTCCTGTAGTGCTATTTGGAGGTTTCTGTATGTGCTGTTATCATTTGGCACAACAGTATGCAATTATATGATCCAGAGTGGGTGCTATTATTATGTAGCATTAGGGACGCCGGTATAGAGGAGGCTTGACGTGGCCCGGTGCTTAACCATATATTTGCAAATAATTACAACAAAAACCTCTGAATTTCTATTTTCATGTAGTATTCAAGCCTTTCTGCTGGTTTTTTTGCAGTGTGCTGGAGTGACACTTTTTTTTCTGTAGTTCATCATGCAAAGGGGACAGGGTCATAGTGATATGATATGCTAAGAATTGCATTATCACGCCCCTCCCTGTCGTGCCCATTTCTACCTTTGGGAAGTAAATGGGATGTGGGTGGGTGATCTGTTCTCCTGGGAGACTGGGGTACTCCCCAGATGTCAGGTGTCTCCTATATGTTCTTGGAAACAAGGCAAGTATAGCAATAGAATGTTCACAAAATATTTTATTTTTTCATCTACAGTAGTTCTCACAGTATACTCTGCAATACAGTAAAAACCAATCATTGGAGATGCATCCAAACAGGTAAGATTGTGGAGCTAATGGTTATTGGTTATCCTCAGTGAAACGCTTGTTACCTTTTGATACTAAAAAAAAATATCAATTGTGAAAACATATCCGGGTGCCTGCAGTAAATAGAATGTGAATGGAATGCTAATGCAACTATACACAATTATTTGAGTTGTATTCTGTTGGAAATGATAAGTGTGCAGGTGTTGATATTGTAGGGTTACATACCAGTGGATGACTTGAACTATGAACAGCCCAATTGCTTAACCAGTGGTGTTGGTTTATTAAAGTATAGTAATTACAGCCGTACTCACTGTTACATGTACACTGGTGATGGAGCAAAGCTGAGCAGGGTTCTATAAACCTCTACAACCGGTGAGTATATGCTGCTTGTGGGTATAGGTGTAGAATGCTGGAACAGCGTTATATATAACCAAGTCTCTCATACAAGCTAAGCAAGAGACATATGTCTCCCACCATGTCACTCTACACAGCACACAGTATGGACCCTACACATGCTTAGTAGTGAGCTTGGTGGCCATCTCGGGATAGGGCATGAAGCCTCCCATGAGAACAGGAAGACTGCAATCTGCGCAGTAGCGCACTCCTCTTTCAACATACACATCTCTATGATTGCACCTCTCCACTCCTCTTACCACCAATCATCACTATCATTGGCACTTACGCATACCCCACGCTAGGTGCAGGAGATGCGGCTGATAGGTAGTAATGATAACACATCCACTAAACCGGTCGATTACATGTGTACGCCCTGTAGCCACCCAGTAATGCCTATTCAGCAGTTGCAGAGAAATGATTGAGAAGCCTATAACTATGAGTCGCTTGTAACTTTATAAAGATCAGGGCCAGCTCGAGGCATGTTCGGCCAGTGCGACCGAACAGTGGCGCCACCCCATAGAAGGCGCATCCCTCCAAACCATCCCGATTTTCCACCAGCGGGCTGACGTGTTTCGCCGATGGTTGTGAGGTTGGGCACCCCCACTGCTGGCCCTGGAGTAGACGAATGGATGGCGTGCACATGCGCGCGGCATCCATTCAGTGCAGGTCGAGGGCTTGTGGCAGCTCAGCTACTGACGGAGTGCTGGGCTTCCCCCAGATTGACGTTGAATGGGAGGCGTGCCATAAGGGCACGCCTCCAAGTAGCATAATTTAGGGTCCGAGCCTATGGTAATTAGGCCACGCCTCCTTTCCAGATGCACTCAGCTTCGCCGTGCACAGGGTAAAGGGGCACTTGAGTCCCTCTCTGCACAGGGCTCTACCTCGAGCCAGCCCTGACAAAGATGCATATGCAGCCTGTAGCGCATGAGCAGTAAGCAAAAAAATCACTAGATGTGCCCGTATTCGGACTTGTATGCAACTCAAATACAACTGATCTGGTTGCACCTTGTGCAATGTCCAACTCAAAATATTGTATCTAGGCAAGAACGCTTTCTTGTATGCATTTATCTGTGCATGTCCTACAGTGAAGACAATATGCGTCTGTTGACTATAAAGTCATCTAAAACTTGATGCTGGTGGATACCGAAATTCTAGACTAGACTTATGCAAATTGTGGTTCTCCAGCTGTTGTGGAACAATAACTTTCAGCATGCCCTGCCAGGAGTCTAATAACATAAGATGCTAGGTACTGTGAGTTCCACAAAAGTCAGTAAGGCTAAAAAACTTCCAAACTCTTCCAACCTGCTAAATATATATTATTAATAGAATATTGATCTCATATATATATATATATATATATATATTCCAAGGGTGAACCGGCACTCAAGAAATAATAGAAGTATGTGCCAGGGTGCCTTCTGTAAGTGTCCAATATTCATGCAAAGAATCAGCGGCACTCCTGGACTGATGTCATGAGCAAAAAGAGATTTAATACATGCCAAATTGCCGACGTTTCAGAGCCAGACACGGCCCTTTTCTCAAGGCTGGCATAACAATATTAAATTACATTATAAACAGCAATTAATGTAATTTAATATTGTTATGCCAGCCTTGAGAAAAGGGCCGTGTCTGGCTCTGAAACGTCGGCAATTTGGCATGTATTAAATCTCTTTTTGCTCATGACATCAGTCCAGGAGTGCCGCTGATTCTTTGCATGTATATATATATATATATATTATATATACATATATATATATTGAAAAATTAGAAGGTGGAAACAAGCACCAAATAGTGTAATCATGTTTAAAAGGTTAAGGACACGCATCACACATATACAGTCAGGTCCATAAATATTGGGACATTGACAGAATTTTCATATTTTGTCCTCTATTCACCACCACAATGGCTTTGAAATTAAACAAATAAGATGTGATTTAACTGCAGACTTTCAGATTTAATTTGAGGGTAATTACTTCCAAATCAGGTGAACGGTGTAGGAATTACAACGGTTTCTATATGTGCCTCCCACTTTTTAAGGGGCCAAAAGTAATGGGACAAACTAAACAATCCTAAATCTAACTTTCACTTTTTAATACTTTGTTGCAAATCCTTTGCAGGCAATTACAGCCTGAAGTCTGGAACGCACAGACCTCACCAGACGCTGGGTTTCATCCTTGGTGATGCTCTGCCAATGTCTTCAATTCCTGCTTGTTCTAGGGGCATTTTCCCTTCAGTTTTGTCTTCATCAAGTGGATTCAGATCAGGGGATTGACTTGGCCATTGCATAACATTCCACTTTTTAGCCTTAAAAAACTCTTTGGTTGCTTTTGCAGTATGCTTCGGGTCATTGTCCATCTGCACTGTGAAGCGCCATCCAATGTGTTCTGAAGTATTTGACTGAATATGAGAATATAATATTGCCCGAAACACTTCAGAATTCATTCTGCTGCTTTTGTCAGCAGTCACATCATCAATAAATACAAGGGAACCAGTTCCATTGGCAGCCATACATGCCCACGCCATGACACTACCACCACCATGCTTCACTGATGAGGTGGTATGTTTTGGATCATGAGCAGTTCCTTTCCTTCTCTTCTCTTCCCATCACTCTGGTACAAGTTAATCTTTGTCTCATCTGTCAATAGGATGTTGTTCCAGCACTGTAATGGCTTTTTTAGATGTTGTTTGGCAAACTCTAATCTGGTCTTCCTGTTTTTGTGGCTCACCAATGGTTTGCATCTTGTGGTGAACCCTCTATATTCACTCTTGTGAAGTCTTCTCTTGATTGTTGAATTTGACACATATACATCTACCTCCTGGAGAGTGTTCTTGATTTGGCCAACTGTTGTGAAGGGGTTTTTCTTCACCAGGGAAATAATTCTTTGTCATCCACCACAGTTGTTTTCCGTGGTCTCTCGGGTCTTTTGGTGTTGCTGAGCTCTCTGATGCCTTCTTTCTTTTTAAGAATGTTCCAAACAGTTGATTTGGCCACACCTAATTTTTTGCTATCTCTCTGATGGGTTTGTTTTGATTTTTCAGCCTAATGATGGCTTGCTTCACTGATAGTGACAGCTCTTTGGATCTCATATTGAGAGTTGACAGCAACTGATTCCAAATGCAAATGTCACACCTAGAATCAACTCCAGACCTTTTACCTGCTTAATTGATAATGAAATAACGAGGGAATACCCCACACCTGTCCATGAAATAGCTTTTGAGTTGATAGTCCCATTACTTTTGGCCCCTTAAAAAGTGGGAGGCACATATTGAAACTGTTGTAATTCCTACACCGTTCACCCGATTTGGATATAATTAACCTCAAATTAAATCTGAAAGTCTGCAGTTAAAGCACATCATGTTTGTTTCATTTCAAAACCATTGTGGTGGTGAATAGAGGCCAAAATCTGAAAATTCTGTCAATGTCCCAATATTTATGGACCTGACTGTATATTAAGCGTACCATGTTGCCCTTTTCTATAGGCTTATAGTATGTGGTCTTTTTGGGATGTCACCTCTGGTTTCCCATGCAAGTCAAGGTAATTGGGATAACAGACTCTCACCGGGCCCAGTGCGTGAAGAGAGAAGAAAAAACACTGTCATGGTGTAGCAGTAAACACAGTTTTATTACACACGCATCAAAACACATAAAAACAATTACATTAAAAAAGTTTTCAGAAGGCTTATCTGATAATTGGCCACAGGTCAGTAAGCGCAGGTCACTTTATTCCTGCGCTTACTGACCTGTGGCCAATTATTAGATAAGCCTTCTGAAAACTTTTTTAATGTAATTGTTTTTATGTGTTTTGATGCATGTGTAATAAAACTGTGTTTACTGCTACACCACGAGTGTGTTTTTTCTCTCTCTCTATACGCACTGGGCCCGGTGAGAGTCTGTTATCCCAATTACCTTGACTTGCATGGGAAACCAGAGGTGACATCTTAAAAAGACCACATACTATAAGCCTATAGAAAAGGGCAACACGGTACGCTTAATAAATATGTGTGGTGCGTGTCCTTAACCTTTTAAACGTGATTACACTATTAGGCGCTTCTTTACACCTTTTTATTTTTCAAGAAACATTGAGGACCATACAACAAAGGTCACAATTGGGAAACTCCGAGCAGCCACCGTTTGAATTGGGAACATAGTGCTGGAAAGTGGAGTCGTTTATAGAGATAAACTTCTAAGACTATGGCCCTCATTCAGAGGCGGTCGTTAGTTGCAAGCGGTCGCCCTGAATTAGGACGGCCGCTTGCAGCCTGAACGGCCGCCTCCTTGTTGATCGTTAAGCTGTGGGGTACCACTCAAAGCTTAATGACCGACCAGGTTGATGGTCGCGATGGTGATCACCATCGCGACCATCGGGGCTTACGACCAGACCCTAAGGTTGGATCTGGGCACTCGCAAGCCCCAGGGAGCTTTCTGCTCTGATGGAGCAGGAAGCTCCCCACTGAAATCACTGATGATGTCAGTCCGGCCGCCCACAAAATGGTAGGCATCCGTAAAGGAACACCTCCATTTTGGGAACCACCCTCCCGGCCCGCCTACCAAACGGGGGCAGCTGTCGACAGCCGCCCCTTTGGTAGTGAGCTCCGGAGCGACAGAGTTTCTCTGTCACTCCGGGGCTTGCGCACGCGCAGTGTGGCCGCTGCATTTGCACAGGCCTAACCATCGAGTTGGTTACGAGCGCATCGGCGCTCGCAACCGACTCTGAATAAGGTCCTATATACCTTATTTGTGGATAGCGCTGTGATCAGTACCTGTATTATACTAATATATATATATATATATATATATATATATATACAGTCAGGTCCATAAATATTGGGACATTGACAGAATTTTTATATTTTGGCCTCTATTCACCACCACAATGGCTTTGAAATGAAACAAACAAGATGTGATTTAACTGCAGACTTTGAGATTTAATTTGAGGGTAATTACATCCAAATCAGGTGAACGGTGTAGGATTTACAACGGTTTCTATATGTGCCTCCCACTTTTTAAGGGGCCAAAAGTAATGGGACAAATTAAACAATCCTAAATCTAACTTTCACTTTTTAATACTTTGCTGCAAATCCTTTGCAGGCAATTACAGCCTGAAGTCTGGAACACATAGACATCACCACACGTTGGGTTTCATCCCTGGTGATGCTCTGCCAGGCCTCTACTGCAAATGTCTTCAGTTCCTGCTTGTTCTTGGGGCATTTTCCCTTCAGTTTTGTCTTCATCAAGTGAAATGCATGCTCAGTCGGATTCAGGTCAGGGGATTGACTTGGCCATTGCATAACATTCCACTTTTTAGCCTTAAAAAACTCTTTGGTTGCTTTTGCAGTATGCTTCGGGTCATTATCCATCTGCACTGTGAAGCGCCATCCAATGAGTTCTGAAGCATTTGACTGAATATGAGCATATAATATTGGCTGAAACACTTCAGAATTCATTCTGCTGCTTTTGTCAGCAGTCACATCATCAATAAAACCAGTTCCATTGGCAGCCATACATGCCCACGCCATGACACTACCACCACCATGCTTCACTGATGAGGTGGTATGTTTTGGATCATGAGCAGTTCCTTTCATTCTCCATACTCTTCTCTTACCATCACTGTGGTACAAGTTAATCTTTGTCTCATCTGTCAATAGGATGTTGTTCCAGTACTGTAATGGCTTTTTTAGATGTTGTTTGGCAAACTCTAATCTGGTCTTTCTGTTTTTGTGGCTCACCAATGGTTTACATCTTGTGATGAACCCTCTATATTCACTCTTGTGAAGTCTTCTCTTGATTGTTGACTTTGACACATATACACCTACCTCCTGGAGAGTGTTCTTGATTTGGCCAACTGTTGTGAAGGGGTTTTTCTTCACCAGGGAAATAATTCTTCTGTCATCCACCACAGTTGTTTTCCGTGGTCTTCCGGGTCTTTTGGTGTTGCTGAGCTCTTCGGTGCATTCTTTCTTTTTAAGAATGTTCCAAACAGTTGATTTGGCCACACCTAATGTTTTTGCTATCTCTCTGATGGGTTTGTTTTGATTTTTCAGCCTAATGATGGCTTGCTTCACTGATAGTGACAGCTCTTTGGATCTCATATTGAGAGTCGACAGTAACTGATTCCAAATGCAAATGTCACACCTAGAATCAACTCCAGACCTTTTACCTGCTTAATTGATAATGAAATAACGAGGGAATAGCCCACACCTGTCCATGAAATAGCTTTTGAGTTGATAGTCCCATTACTTTTGGCCCCTTAAAAAGTGGGAGGCACATATAGAAACCGTTGTAATTCCTACACCGTTCACCTGATTTGGATGTAATTACCCTCAAATTAAATCTAAAAGTCTGCAGTTAAAGCACATCTTGTTTGTTTCATTTCAAAGCCATTGTGGTGGTGAATTGAGGCCAAAATATGAAAATTCTGTCAATGTCCCAATATTTATGGGCCTGACTGTATATATACTGTATATATAAAACAATCAGGAATTTCTGCATATTTGTCTTTCTTTACTTATCTTCTAAACTTTCTCGCCATGATTTCCAGGTGTGTCTCTTTCCGCTGAGCTATATTTAACACTGCGACAGACACAGACCTTGTTGTATACCCAGGTTGTTATTATGTTAATTGCTGTGAAATGAGTTTATATTTATATATCTATGCAATCATATAAACGCACATGAGGCGAGGAGAGAGAAGGGAGGTAGGATGAGGTTGTCTTGCATGTGTACTGTGACAAATCCTGAATAACGCTCCACATTACTAGCAGAGTGGCAGACAGGAAACGTAGCAGTTACATTGTGTCATCCAGTGCTCAGCTACACATTCTGATCTAAAAGAAAAAAAATCTACTGTGTCCTAAAGTAGAACAAGAGAAGGAGAGAAGTAAGGCATTCTACTTTTCCTGCAGCTTTTCAGTGAGAAAAGAACATAAATACTAATCATTTCGCGTTTACGAAGAGAGTGTGGTCTCGTTAGAAGGGGGGAGTGTGACACAACACAACGGGGACCACTGGACCCCTTCCTCTCATGCAACTGAATGGATAGCTCCCAACTTTCCCAGAATCGAGACAAAAGTCCTAGTACTTGTGATTAGATAGACAGTCCTCCCTAAATCAGAATGGTTGGGAGGGGTAGAATAAGCACATATTTACATTACTATTATGACTGATCTGCTTATGGGGAATCGGTATGATTAATGCATCCGGCGGTTGGAATCCCGACAGCGGCATCCCGGCAGCAGTTGAAATCCCAAACGTCCTCAGGTAAGTATTAGCTAACCTAATTCCCTCCCCTAACCCTCCCTTAGGGGTGCCTAACACTAACCTCACCCCCAGTACCTAACTGTAATCCCCCTCTAAGTGCCTAAACCTAACCCCCCCTTCCCTGCTGCCTAACCCTAACCTCCCCACGGGGGTGCCTAACCCTAACCCCCCTTCCCCTAGCCTAAACCTATCCTCCCAGGGGGGGGTGCCTAACCCTAAGTCCCCCCTGGGAACCCTAAACCTACATGGGGCTATCCGCGCCCGGCGTCCTTTCGATTGGGATGCCGGGCATCGGGCTCCAGACGTATTTCTAATGACAGGCGTTGGCATATCGACGCCTGTCTTTAGACCCTTGCTGGGATATGACAGTCAGGAAGCCAGCTGTCGGGATTACGTCCGCCGGCTTCCCAACTGCATACCGCTTATGTACCTGATAATTTAGCCTTCATCACATCAATCAAATTTGAAAAGTTAGTAGTTTGCCATTTAACACTCCTCTCAGTGCCCTGATCAGTACAAATATATTTTGGCAAGCAGATAAGACTACGGTCAGTTTTTACTTTGATTTAACAATGTTGTTGTACTTTGCACAACAGTTAATACTTAGCACAGAAAAAAAAACAAGAAGTATAATTAGTTTAAATTTCCTTTATACAAGTAGGTGTCATTATTGGGGACCTTATACAACCTTGTCACTCATATACCCTACCGCCAGGTAGCTTCCATGGAGGCCATTATTTATCTGCAGCATTGTGGTTTCAAGAACCTATGGGATTGTAGTAATGGTGAGATAGAGTTGTACTCTTAATCATACCCAGCCAGAGAAGTTAACCTTTATTCACACATGATAACAGTCACACCTTACTCATGGCAGCAGCTCTCATTTACTCCTGACAACTGAACATTTGCTACAGTATTCTTTTTCTGTAAGTATAGCTTCCCATTATTAGACTGCAGTCAGAACAAGCTCATTAATTGCCGCAAGGATGTGCAGATAACTGAGTTTGTATGGAATGAACCACTGCACCCCGGCATGCATACAATGTGAAACAGACGGAGGAGGGAAACCCTAATTAACTCCGACCTCTGCCTGGAGAATCAGTAGGAATTACAGGGATAGGATATAGAAACGGCTGCAAAGAGGAAGCTATTTAGAGCAAATGAAGAAGATGTTAGTCTTCATGAATGTGACACATCAAACATACAGGACAAATAAGGATCCACATGTAATACATTCACATAAACTGCGCCATGGATGGATATGATGAGTGTATGAACAGACAATCCTTTTAACGTTGCTGTGTTTGATTTCATATCTTCAGTAGCAGGTTCATATATGATGCAATAGGCTCTATATTAAGAATACCAATTAGAGGAAATAGAGAGAGACTGTAGCAGCGGATACATTATAAATTACAGGAGGTTTTTTTTTTTAGAGTGTAATAATTATATTTCTGTTAATTAAGTTAATAACAAGATATTACTGTAAAGAGAAAATATTTTTTTCTAACAGGCAGACATTTGGGGCCTGATTCAGAGGCGGATGTAGCAGCAGCCGCTCTTTTGCATGTTGCCGTAGTCACGCCTGCAATTTTATGCACGTCCAGTGTCGTCCCTTCCCCTGGTGTACACGCCTGCGTCTGACTGTGCAATCTGACACGCCCACTTTCCGCATCTATACACGCTGTAATACCATTAGTGCGTCTTTAGCCGCAACCAACGATCAAGCCATTGAAACATGCACCAACCCTATGGCAGGAGCAGTTTCTCCACCTGACAATGGCCTACACAAAGTACGCAGTCACATTCACTGACACACCCACGAGACATTAATGGCCACCCTCCAGTCTCGGCTCTGGATCATTATGAACTGTTCACAACATTTCTGATGCCGTGTGTATCAATCACAACTGTGCCTTTGTGCATACACACCATGGGATGTATGTGCTGTCAATGCCCCCTCTACGTTAAGTAGCCATACATGCAAATGTAATATTGATGGACAAGGGGGAATTGGCAGGGTCAGACAAGCCCAAAAGGTGTACAGAGGAAATTACCAGTGGGCCGCACTGCCTGATGGCCCCACCCCCTCCTCTAAGGGCCAGTAACTTGGTCGAGCAGGATCATGGGTGCTTGGTGTGTTTCTATGGAAACTACACCAAGATTAGCTCTCTAGTCAAAGTGGGTGGTTCTGACACACCCCTTCCCCCTCCTTTATAAAGGTGCCCTGTTCTTTCTAAGTCAACTCTAATGGTTGGCTAAGTCCCTCTTTGATGGCTAGCCACACCCCTTATAGTGGCTGGCCACACCCCTTAAGCTTGGGTTTCTACCACTAGATTACCTGGTGGTCCCTTCATGCCTCAGTCTCAGTCCGACACTGGGCATCAGTAAACTGCGTGTTGAAAGAAGGCCTGTTTTAGAATGAGAGGAATGCTGTACTGAGAAGCTAAAAATGGCCATACACCTGCACGACCAGCATACGTACCGATTCAGTATCCGACTCCCCGGAGCCCCCTGGCAGTACCGGCAGCATGTTTGTTGTTTTTCTTAGCACAGGATCTGTCGTATGATCGATCCTGTGCCTCACGCGCTCATTAGGGAAACAGTCATTGAAATGACTTGAATTGCCACACGATGGATCGCATGAACAAAACGAACGGGACGATCTGCACACGATACGATGGAACATATGGGCTGCACATCTGATCATAAGATCCGATTATAGGAGCTGCAGAAGCGCGCATCGGATCTTACTAAAAACTTACACGATTTTCACAAGATCCATCATATGACTTGGGCAATCGGCCCGAAATCATGCAGGTGTATGGCCAGCATTACACTTCTGGGGAACATCATACCAAAGGTAAGTAAACAGAACTGTGTATTTTATTACACATTAGTGAACTTGCCCAAAATAATTGGTCCACTATTCCACTTCACTATTAGAGTAGTCGTTAACTCCTTGAACTTTTCTTTCCTGGTGCATATCTTTCATCAATTATTATTATTATTATTATTATTATTATTATTATTATTTATGTCACCACAAAAATCTGTGGTGCTGTACACTGGGAAGGTGGAGCATATTAGCAAGAACAACAGGTATAAATACAAAGCATATTACTGTATGTAAGATGTTACAAATCTAATATATAAAAATGAAAATTTGTCCTTCTGTCATTCTGTCTTTCTATACAAATCCACAGTTTACAAGCCAAGATCATGAAATTTTACATACGAGCGTATTAAAACACGGCAGAGGCAACTAAAAAAATTTGAAATCGAAATTAATTACTGTTAAGTTTTAAATAATTAAAAAACACAATTTTTCATAGCATTCGCCCTCTACAGGTCAGGTACGGAATTATAAAAGGATTTAGGGCCTGATTCAGAGCCGGACGCTATTTGCGCTCACTCGTCCAGAAAAAGGGGCTGGCTATTTAAATTAACCGTTCGCTCTTTGCGGTCTGTTGACACCTCTATGTCTGAACGAGTGAACAAAACATGCGAACATAATTTTGAAAAAAACACCCCCTGGCCGCTCGCATCATACGTAATCTCCGCTATTTATTAGATTAATCGAGTACATCGGACGGCGTATGAACTGCTCGCTATTGTGGTTGGTTTTTCCTACCACAATCATGCGAGCAGTTCTAACTATAAAACAACCAAGTGACATGGTCGATGACGCAGCTTTAGCAGATTTGGATACCATTCTTCTTCGGCCATCATTTTTGTTTCATTTCATAATTTGATTTTATAACATGCATTTTGCTACATACTAAGGAATTATGGAATTTTATTCTGTAGCATATAATCTAAGTCGCTGAACATCATTTACTATGGCTCTTGAATGGAGTTTACAGTAACTTTTAAATGCTGTATGAATTTATTAGGGATGAGCAGGTTCGGTTCTCAGAAAACCGAACCCACCCGAATTTCGGGGATCCGGGGCGATCCGAGCCAAGCCGTCTGTCACAGCTCTCAGCCAATCAGCGTTAAGCCCATTTAATACGCACGCAGGAAGCAAAAGAAGATGGCACGCCATCCCTCGCTGCCTGACACCGCCGGCACCCCCCGCTGCCGACACCACCGCTGCCGACACTGCCGGCACCCCTGCAATGCTGCCCCACATACTCAGGACACCCTTAGTGACCCCCACACTGCCGACACTGCCGGCACTCCCACACTGAGGACACCACCAGCACCCCTGCACTGCCGACACTCTCAGCACACATGCACTGAGGACACCACTGGCACCCCCGCTCTGCCGACACTGCCAGCACCCTGCATTGAGAACACCCTTGCACTGCCAACACAGTCAGCAAACCTGCACTGAGGACACCGCTGGCATCCCCGCACTGCGACATCGCCGGCACCCTGCATTGAGAACACCCCTGCACTGCCAACACAGTCAGCAAACCTGCACTGAGGAACCACTATTGATATTAAGCCAGGCTTATTATGAGTCTAAATATGGTAAACATTGATATCTGCATCCATGAGGAGAGATCCATCTGATTTACAGTCAGGCCCATAAAGATGGCAACTATACTGGGATGCAAAAACGCAGCTCTGCAGCACAAATTTTTATTTATACTTGCTCATGCATCAGCTTACACAGCTAGATGGTGTCAACAGTGGTGACCAAACTTTTTGGTCTACCTTCTTGGTTGCTAGACCGTACTATGGAACGCACAGAGGCTACTTCCGATTCATTCCGTTGTCAGCCCCTAAAGGGTAAAACTGATTGGATGAATCTTATATACCGTGGAGACCCAGCTAGTAAGATATATAACAAAAAAAGTGTTGTAAAGAACATGGCAATTTGTGACACAAGGAACCAAAGATGGATGAGTTGGGAGAAAACAAGAGGGGCCACGCTCATGAAAGCTTACACTCTAATGCGAAGGGCGAGGCTGAGATAAGAGACTGTGACAGGGAAAATTAATGTGAGAAGAGGGGGGCTTGGACAGCAAGGTTGGAGTTAGGTGGGAGACATGTAAGCTTTAAACTGGGACTGGTATTGGGGCTAGTGGATTGTCTGATTGGATGTGGAAGTTTATTTCATAGGTAGGAAACAACACAACAAAACATCTTGAAGGTGTGAGTGTGACATGGGCATTGGCATCTAGCTGAGGCAATGGTCATAGACAAAGTAGTTGGGGATGGAGGTAAATTAGAGGTCTTTGTTAGTGAGGGAGAAGAGTTAAAAATGGACTATATAGAGAATGGGGAACCAGTATAGAGCTGGAAGGCATATGTAAGTGGGGAGATAATGAGAGAATTGAATTATTTGGCTGGGTAACTATCAGATACAAACAAACAAAAATGGCAGCTGCTCAATCAATCTAGCAGTACTAATCAGGTGCATGAAAGGGAGGGGTCATACTAAGTAGAGAAAGGTGGGGGATTTAACCCCCTATTGTACCTCAGCACACTGAATAATACCTGCAACAATATATGAAGACTATATGGTCATAGAAATTCAGAGATATTAGTTGCATGCATTTGCAAATACATGGGAGGCTGCTGGGCCACGTCACGGCTTCTCTGTTACCAGCAGTCCCTAACACTAAGGGGTTCACGTCTGGGGCGCAGTGCACCCCAAAAAAACGTCCAGCCCAGGACCCCCCCAGGGCATCACACGAAAATGGAAAAAGAGTGACAGTGCAGTGTAAAGTATAGCTGTGTGTGAGTAATCATTAAGTGTGGAATGAGAATAACTATCAGATACACCAACATCTTCAAACCACTTAGTCCTGAGAGAATGGGCCATGAAAATCTGAAGACAATGAGTTGGAGACGGTACAGTCATGAGGTACTAAGCCAAAGCCGACAAACAGGCAAACAAAACAAGTCTCTTTGATGCACCAGTAGAGTAACAAAATTCCAACTTTGCTTGTGCTGCTTATACACATGAGGTCTATTAGCCATGATTGACGTGACCTTAAGCAAAGAGAGACAGGGTCAAGAGAAGTTATTTTTGAGGCATACAAGAGCCTGTTTAAAGGATGAGGGCATGACACCAGTGGAGAGAGACTAGAGGGAAGCTAGGTGCAGGGAGGCATTGAGAGAGGTGTCTGGTAGGAGATTTCATGACTGACTGTGTCAATTGTGGTGGCAAAGTGGGTGTCAAAATCAAAAAGGGTTGTAAGAGAGAAGGGGAAAGTAGAGGAAGGTAAGCAAGAGAAGGAATTCAAGGTGGTAATGGAATGGAAACTTGGTGGCAATAAGAGTCTTAAAAGAGGTTTGATTCATTAGCGACAGAGCTAAAATATTACATAATTTTTTCAGCGCCCAACAGTTCAGGAGCACTTCTGCTTGGAGGGCCATGGCTGGGGTTTATAGTGCTGAGGTTGTGAGTGGTGGCCCAGGACACCGGCTGCGATGAGGTGATTACATATGGAGAGTGGATATTACAGCAGTGCAGCAACAAGTTAGATTCCAATCAGGTCTCTATCTATGTGGAGTTTGTATGTCCTCCAGCTGCATTGATTACCTCCCACACTAGAAAAACATATTGACAGGTTAACTGGTTTCTGTTAGTGGTAGGCAGAGCCGTAGCTAGACTTTTTGGTGCCCCCACCACCATTTTTTACATAGTGACATTAGAAAAAGGGCCATGGCCTCATGGGGAAGGACCAGGGAAGAGATAGGGGAGGCCAGGAGATGCTGGGGATAAAAGAAAAGGAAGCTACAAGTGAGAATGATAATAAACATGAAAATTGACAGGCCCAGACAGATGCCAATGTTTAAATATTCTCTGTAAAGCCCTGTGTAATATGATGGCACTTTACAACTATAAAATAATCATAATTAATCCTAACTCGCTGCTACATGCTCCTTCCTCCCTGTCTTCCCCATCTGTGTCACGCCTGTGTGTCTGCCACTCCCCTTTAGAATGTAAGCTCTTGCAAGCAGGGCCCTCTACCCTCTTGTGCTTCTCCGTACTTTATTTTCATGTACTTTTTACACCCCAGTAGGGCAACTAACACTTGGTTGCTTATACTCTGTTGCTTTTTTGGGTGTAATGGTCGCCATTGTAGCAATGTATATAATCCATATCCTTGTCCTGCATTGTATTGTATTGTACTGTAAGTCACTTATTTTTTTATGTACTTAAGGCACTGCGGAACACTTGTGGCGCCATATGAATAAACAATAATTATTATTACTAATAGTAAACCTATATATACCTACTGTATTATATGTTTTGAAATTATACATTTCAAAGAAGGGAATTCAATTAGCTGTGTGATATACCCCGCAGCTGATTTATCCCTCCGCACCGGGAATGGTTATTCAATTAATAAGCCTTTTCCCAGTGCGGTAAACACTGGGTCAACACACACTAACCCATTGATTCCACTTAAAATATTTAATCAATTAGTTTCCCTGTGTGTTAGAATGCAGAAATCCTGCCTCTGACAATTAGCGTGTGCGGGGTTCCCACAACTCAGTGCGATTATCTGCGGGATAAACTCCACAACTAATTGAATTCCCCCCATAGTGTTTGTGTAAATTAACAAATTCAAGGAGGGCTAATTCTCAGTTTTTGCCCTAGTCAATGGACTTGATGCTATGCAATAGAGGCTTTAGATATCTTTACTGTAGAATGATGTTAAATTGCCATAGAATAAGTATGCAGCACCACGTTCTCCTCTGATGCATCACTGGTGAATAGATTGAGGTGACACGTCTGAATTGCTACTCTCTATAACTAAAAGGCAGGAGAAATACATAAGGTGGATAGAAAGTATTAAAGGTGATTTTTCCTAAAAGACATTTACTGTATGCACCTACAGTTATCAAAAAATTACCATGATCTATGTTTCATGCCAAGTCGAATAGGTAATTACTAGGGTGTGTTAGGGCTCTACTTATTTATTCATAGGCAGTAAGTTCTCAAAGGATTTAGTACCCCAGCATATATACAGATATCCACCCCCGGCTTATCGTTGTCACCGGTCCAAGCCTTCAACGGGGGCCTCCTGCGCTGTGATGGAGGAGCCTATTTATCATAGACAGGGTGGTACAGTTCTCTAATTGCTAACGCCAACACAAAATGCTGTTAGCAGGAGGTGCCTGTAGGGAAAAATTTGTTACTCTTAAAAATGTTTCCGTTTTGTTTCCTTATTAATTTTTTTACTTTTATTTTTTTATTTTTTAAATAAACAATATTATATTTTATTTATTGGATTTAACCATGATAGAAAATCTTCATTTCAGAAGGGTCTTCCTAAATAGATTTTTGAAAATTTACCCCATAGAACACATGAATGATATTGGGCCCAGTTAATCTTTATTATCATCACTCACTCCAATTTGCCTATGGCCAACAAAATGGCTTTAATTGGTACTCTAAATGTAAGCAGGGTTATTACAGGTCTGTGTATATAATGGGATTAATAGGGTGGGGGGAGGGGGATCTGGAAGTGCAGAAGTGTTTATCATACAAGTATTATACAGTATATAACACAACAGGGGACACTGGAGAGATACACTCCATTGAAAGGGGCTTTGTGAAGAATGGTTGAGAAATTACATGAACTGTTATTAGAAGAAATAATTTTTCACTACAAACACAATCATTGAATAGGATATAACTATGTAATTCCGCATACATTAAGAGCCTGGCTCATCATCTGCAATAAAGCGCTGGATGATTACTCCTTCAGGAATGCTCATTCTATGTCTTTATAGCCTCAGTGCAAAAACCAGTGATGAGTGGCGATTATGCTGCTTGCTGAACTGTGCCCACTATTAACGTTGCTGAAGTACAATTAAATATTATTTAATGAAAACATTCCGCCATACTGCCAAATTGTCAGAAAAACTGCAGAATACTCTTTCGGTATTACCAAGCACTATAGCATTTTATGCAATGTAAACTGATCATTACCTATTACAGATATATATGGGGCTGCTGCAACCGCTATAGCATCTTTTGGCGTAGTCTGTGACTTTATGCTAATGCTGCTATCAGCCCTTCTCCTGATGTGCAAGCGTGAGTCTGACTGGGCAAAGTCTGAGATGCCTGCTTGGTGCATTTTTAGACACTACCATCAGATGCACCATCAAAACTTGCACCAGCCCCATGCTAGGTGCAGATTCTCCATCAGAGTATGGTCTCCATTGTAAGCGATTTAGTGTCTGAGGGCTAGATTCAGAGATTTATACTAATTCAATTGCAGCTGCAATTTTGCACAGAACGCAGCTGCGAAAAATATACTAATGTTTCCAAAGTTTACCCGAGCATAAGGATGCCCACTGCTGCCTTCTCATATCTGTCCGACGACGTACAACAGCGTAAACATCGGTACTATCTATGCACATAGCAGGGGCGTTTCTAGAGAGGAGGGGGCCCGTGTGCAGTCTCCGTCACGGGCCCCCTCCTTTCAGCCTGGTCGGCTGAGCGTGGACACCTACGCATTTTTGCCCCTGTATTTTAAGAACCAGGACAGGCTGTACATAGCCCGGGGTTTATTATGTTTCTGGGGGAGGGGGCACATAATTTTTTTTTTTTAATGTTAATGTAACTTCATTTTTTTTCACACAGAAGCCTTCATGGATCTCACTGATCTGTGAAAGCTTTTGTATAACTCACACCTTTTAATGCTAGTCGTATTACAAGGTGAGAGTGTACAGTACATAGGAAATACTCTGACACATTTACATACTGTAGTGTAGTAGCCTCGAACTCAAAAGTTTGCAGGCTATTACATTTGCGAGTCTTGACACCAGCTCATATCTTCAAAAAACACGAGAAGGTGCGAGCTGGTCATTGCATGAACACTCGCACCCTATTATATTTGGTCCCATTTTCCTCAGTCATAACTGCGTCTCTCGCCCTGATTCAGATATGTACGCATTGTCAATATTTATGCAGTTGAACGAATATCCACCCACTGAGCATGTGTCTAAGCCGCAATGTGCACACGCGATGAAATGTGACTACGGTTATAGTGAGGATTTATTTGCAGGTGAATGACGGAAGCCGTTTTGTGGGGAGTAACAGGGATTGGCAGTGGGTTCTTGTGGGGTGTTCCTGCTATGCAGTGGTTCAAGCAAGGACAACTGGTCAACCCGCGACAGGGTCATGGGCGTCCAAGGCCAATTGATGCGTGTGGGGAGCGAAGGCTAGTCCATCTAGTCTGGTCCCACAGAAGAGTTACTCTAGCACAAAGTGCATAAAAAGTTAATGCTGGCAATTATAGAAAGGTGTCAGAAGACACAGTAAATGGCAGCTTGTTGCGTATGGGGCTGCGCAGCCGCAGATCATCAGACTACCCATACTAACCCCTATGTACTGCTGAAAGCACCTACAATGGGCACATGAGCATCAGAACTGGACCATGGAGCTATGGGAGAAGGTGGCCTGGTTTTACATCATGTAGACAGCTTGTGCATCATTTACCTGGGGAAGAGATGGCACCAGAATTCACTTTGAGAAGAAGGCAAGCCGGCAGAGGCAGTGTGATGCTCTGGGCAATGTTCTACTGGGAAACCTTGTTCCTGGGATACATGTGGATGACACGTACCATGGTACCACCTACCTCAACATTGTTGCAGCCCAAGTACTACCCTTAATGGCAATAGTATTCCCTGATGGCAGTGGCCTCATTCAGCAGGATAATGCACTCGCCACAGTGCAAACATTGTTTAGGAATGGTTTGAGAAACGTGACAAACAGTTCAAGGTGTTGACTTTGCCTCCACATTCCCCAGATCTCAATCTGGTTGACCATCTGTACTATGTGCTGGAAAACAAGTCAAATAATTGGAGGCTCCGCCTGACAACTTAGAGGACTTAAAGGATCGACTGCTAACATCTTGGTGCCAGATACCACAGGACACCTTCAGAGGTATTGTGGAGTCCATGTCTCAACAGGTCAGAGCTGTTTTGGCAGCACCAAGGGGACCTACTGTACCCCATATTAGGCAGATGGTTATAATGTTATAGTTGACCGGTGTCAAGTAGTTTTTACTTTATTACATGTCCACATAACTTGCTCCCGTTTCTCGTCCCCCTGGGGGCATGCCCATGGTTATGGTGTCCTGGATACAAATTTCTTAATGCAGTACTGACCCCTACCACCTTACTTGCACCACTGTATATATTGTATATAAACATACATATGAGCATACATGCCTACTTTGAGATGCTTCTCATCATTAGGTGCCCAAGCACAGGGAGAATATACAAACTCCACACAGTTAGTCCATAGTGGGAATCAAAGCCAAGGCCTCAGTGCTGTGAGGCAGTAATACTAACCATTACACCATCCGTGCTACAGTACATCATAACCCCCCTCCCCCATTTTACTAGGATGCGGGTGGTAAGTGAAAGGGTGATCCACTCTTCTGGGGGTCTGTTGGACTTCCCAAAAATTGGAGTTCCTCAGATGGTCCATGAGAGTAGGCAAGTATGTATATGATAGATATAATTTTGTGTCTACTTATTAGCGCAACATATGGTTAATGATTGGATAAGCAGTAGTATACATTTCAGATTTTTTAGACTACCTCACCAACAAGTTTGGCTTTTAATTGTCTTAATTGATAATTCACTGTGTTTTATTACTGCATATTTTTTATATATTTTACCTTTTTTCTGATAAATATATATAAAGACAGTTATGCTTTATTTAATATGGTCATTCTAATATCTTACTATCTTTATACCTGTGCATGCCATTGTATATCATTATTGCTATTATTATTATTTTTACATACACTTTATATTGTTTCCCAATCTTGCACCTTATACTCTAGTTTTATTAGACAAATACCAATTAAACATCTGAAATATATACAACTGCTTATCCAGTCATTAACCATATGTTGCGCTAATAAGTAGACACACAATTATATATTTAGTATTATTTTTTTATTAACAGTTTCTTATATAGCGCAGCATATTCCGTTGCGCTCTACAATTGTAGACATTAATAGAACAAAACTGGGTAGTAACAGACAGATATATAGGTAGGAAGGCCCTGCTCGCAAGCTTACAATCTATAGGGAAATAGGCATTGCTACACAAGGAATAGGTGCTACATATTGCATTTTGGTCCAACCAGAATGCACAGTTTCTTGGTGGGCTGCATGATCCAGTCACACCGGAATGTCGGCCAAATGTCATGAGGATGTGAGAGAAAGACAATGTGTGAGGTTGTGTGTGGACTGTGAGAGGGGATGTAATAAGACATGGAAGCTATGAAGGTTATGTGGTCAGTTCTGGAATCTGATAAGCTTGCCTGAAGAGGTGAGTTTTCAGGGAACGCTTGAAGGATTGGAGACTAAAGGAAAGTCTTATTGTGCGTGGTAAGGCATTCCATATTATATATATCACATATACTATTTCTGGTGATATCAGGGAACTCTCCAGTGTCTATAGCTGCAACATAAGCTCAATTAACCTCTCCATCCTATTCCTAAGTAGCACACTACACCACCAAACATCTAAAGTATGTATATGAGATACATAGAAAATAGTGAAGTATGAGACAGATGTAAGATCTTACTTACAGATTTGTCCTCTTACACTTGTTGAAGTCACACCAAATATCCCCTCTCAGTGCAACAACGTCTTTTTCACTCATAATGTGCATGTTATTCGTATAAATAAAACATCTGGAAGCAACAAAATTACATAGCTAGATTGCACTGGTCAATTTGGTGTGCGACATTTGTCTCTGTGTGACTGAGTCTGATTCTGTGTCAGAAGGGCTATGATGCAGCGGCCGCAGGTTTTTCTCACGCCGAGTTCAGTTGTATTTCATCTGCGACTTTGTACATGTTTAAAACAGTTGGGGTACGGAATCCCGGCACTCGGGATCTCGGCGGTCAGAATCCCTACGCCGGCATCCTGACAGGGTTAGGATACCAACACCTGTCGGTAAGTATCCTCACCCTACCCTTAACCCTTCCTCCCTGCACCCTAAACCTAACTCCCCCCACAGAATAAACCTACTCCTCCCCCCTAGTGCCTAACCCTAACCCTCCCGTTACGCTCCCTAAACCTAGCCCTCCCCTCCTAGTGTCTAGCCCTCCCCCCAGTGGCTATCCCTAACCCTCCCTCTAGTGCCTAACCCTAACCCCTAAAGCTAACCCTCCCACTAACCCCACTACTTACCGTCAAGATACTGGCACCGGCTTTGTGAGCGCCTGCATCCCGGCTGTAGGGATATCAACTACATCCCATTTTAAGCTAATTCCTGTGCGTTAAAGTCTCAGCCCAACTTCTCTAGTACACTGTGCAGTCTGTGAGTGGTGTTTTGCTGCACCTGCAATGTGAATAATATGTAACATTTAAAGACAGTTACGGTACACTACACCTCTCGGAGCGGCTCAGTCACACCATATAGCTGTTAGGTGTATGAAGACACATCTGTACCTACATTTTACTAGTGTGTGCTAGGAGATTCTGTGTGGGGGTCAAGGTAGAAACCATTGTGGTGCAAATTGTGTCATCACCCCTCCACCTACAGTACTTCACTGGAGAAGTGAGTGGGATATGGGAGGGCTGTTAGTCTCCCAGGAACTGGGGATAATGCTCCGAAATTTGGAAGACTCATGGAAATTCAAGGAAAATAGACAAGTATATATGAGATAGATAGATAGATAGATAGATAGATAGATAGATAGATAGATAAATAGATAGATAAATAGAGTAGATAGGATCTGATGCACAGTAGAACCAAACAGTAGTACAGTATGTTGAACAAAAAAACACAGTGTTTCTGTTACAAACCATATTGTTGCACAGTTAAATGGTATCTTGACCTTCAACTTAGCAAAGCCTTTAACACAACATTTGGTTCACAAAAGACATTTTTAGCTATTTTTAATAACTATTCACCTTAAAAAAAAGAGACATGCGGAGTCCTTATATATCTAATTTGCTAAGCAATAAAAGATTAATCTCCTCCTAAATTAGTTTCCCCTTTATTATGAATTAAGTGCAGCTCTCTTCCAAAGCTCATCATTTCTCGAGCTAAGGATTTATCTCCACAAGATTATCTTTCCGGGAGTGAGAGAAAGATTTACACCGCGTTCCATATTTCCAAGGCAATTACTTTTGAAAAACACTTCCACGTAGATAATAATATGTATACATGTCTTGTGGAATTTAATCAGTTTACTGGTTACTATTTGGAAGATGGGAGATCTGAATCTTCGGCTAAAGGTAATCTACGCATCAAGTCACAGAAAGTAATACATTCAATTTTAGATTGTAGAGACAGGAGTAGGTGGAATTCAATGGCTGGCTATTGCATAGAAGAGCCACATGCACAGAATCTCAATCTATTGACGGATGGAGACTCCGAATAAGAATTATGTTTGCTATCAAAGGATTTTAATGTAATAGTCAGATTTTTTTTCCCCCCAGCAGTGGTGTTAAAATAAATGTGATTAACACAGGAGGTGGAGATAAAACTACGGCTCCTTTCCATCTTCATGTCATTTTCCCAGTTAAATCCGAAGGTTAGTAGCCTCCAGGCAGTAGATGGGCAGCCATGATTCCGTTAAAGCTGCCATGAATTTTCTGAACAGGATTAACAAACATACTATTTAACTCCTCTACTGCCAGAGGGAAGGATTATGAGGGTAAAAATAGTTGAAGCTCTGAAGGAATGGAATCAGGGATCATGTAAAAAGACTCAGATTAGGAAAAGCACAGGCCACTAAATAGTTAGATTTAAATAAACAGATTAAGGGACAAAAGTCCAGGAATGATGATGTTTGTCCATGCAAGATGACGTTTTGCCTCTTTCTGAGTTCCGTTTTTTTGGAGGGAAAAATCCGAATTAAGCGTGCAAACTCGAACCTATCCGAGCCTGCACATCCCATATATATATATATATATATATATATATATATATATATAGCAGTGTCCAGTTGCGATGTACAGGAAAAAGACCAGCACACCTCTTAAAATGCAAAAATGTTGTATTCAAAATATCATGTATCTCAACAAAATGACAGCTTAAAAGTTCCAATCACTGCATATCACTGTGTAGTCAGGCACCATGTATAACAGAGCAGCAGTAAAATGAACACCTTATTCAGCAGCAGTGTTTAGCCATCAAAAAATGACAATTGGCAGCATTTATACTTATCAGATAGCCTGGTGACATAATATGCAGGAGAAGTGGTCAGTGGCTTTCTACTGAGTCACCTATTGTCTGTGGTGCTACTCTGTCGCTGTGCATATTAATACGCACCAATGGACGCATCGGTAGCACCATCAGAGATTGGACCTTTCACAAGGCGGGTGCAATTTTTCCATCTGGACATGGCCGCCGGGGTCAGTGCAACTGCATCTATGGATGTTGTCTCTGACTGTGACACACCCACGACATGCCCACGCCTGGCTAGCCACCCACCGTTACCTCCCAGAAACGCCTACAGATACTGCACAGATTTGCATGCAAATTTGGTCTGCGTCTTTGTGCAGTAACCATCGGGACACAAGCACATTGCCACTCGGACGCTTTCATAGACTGAAAACATTGTCCGCTAACATCAGTCATCGCCACTGCGATGTGCAGATCATTCAGGATATTGGCCAACTTCCTTCTTGAGCAATCTCCTGCTTTACCAAGTTTTTTGTTATCTATTTGTGTCAGTTAATCTTCTATTTAATATAAATAAAAGATAAGAATTCTAATATTTATGGATGTTGACTTACAAAACATTTATATCCAGTATATTTATTGTCATGAAGGTATCCTCAGTATATTTATTGTACAATATATGGGTGTCATTGTCTCTCTATTAGCATATTATGAAGCTGCTCTATAACAGAGATGCAGTCTAAAACCCTATTTGTAATAAGCACTTAGCTGAAGTGGTTTATGTGGAAGCAGATCTTACTATCCTCCACAAGATCAATTCATCACTGTGGTGACAGGGCAAGTCTATATGAATATAGTAGATGAGTCTTTTGTTGTTGGCTCACACTTATACAGACCCTCAACCATTTTACTTTGTGTGTTACAGAGTGATACCCCTGGCACTATGGGAGCTAATGCACACTGCAATTTAAGAGGCTGCCAGTTGGGGGAGCCACAATGCACAAGCCGGCAACAGAAAAAGAATTCAGTGGTTGCACAGGAGCAGTGGAGACTGAGAGACGCAGAGGAGAGGAGCATGAGAGCGGGGAGAGGTGCCGCAGGTTGTGATGATGCTGAAATGGTATAAAGTGCAAAGGGCCACTGAATAGCCGCTGATGGTGCTCTGGGTACCGCTGCATAGGCTCCAACAGAGTCAGTCAGGGATCTGGAAACAGTTTGACAGTACTGAGGGCCTCATTCAGAGGCGGTCGTAGGATGCAAGCGGTCGTTCTGAAACAGGGTGGCCGCTTGCATCCTGAACGGCCGCCTCCATGTCGGTCGTTAGGCTGTGGGGTTAACACCCACAGTTCTAACGACCGACAAGGGTGATGGTCGCGATGGTCAAGACCATCGCGACCGTCGGGGCTTACGACGAGACCCTAAGGTAGGGTCTCGTCAACCTTAAGCCCCAGGGAGCTTCCTGCTCTGATCGATGTCAGTGATGTCAGTGGGGCCGCCCCCAAATGGCAAGCGTTCCTACTGGAACGCCTCAGTTTGGCCAGGCACGCCCCCGGCCCACCCAGCAAATGGGGCGAGCTGTCACTCAACATCGACAGCTCGCACCGTCTACGACGAGACCCCTAACGACGGATCACCCGTCATTAGCCGGGTCTCGCGCATGCGTACGACGGAGCTGTGGGGCAACATCGACTCTGAATGAGCTCCTGAGAGCTGCGGCAGAGATACATGGAGGCTGTATGAGCTAAAGCTGTTAAAGGGAGATGTCCCTATTGCAAGCATATTAAAAGCATATTAAGAACATGTTGAGAGCATACTGAAATATATGGAAAGCCCATTGAAAGTACATTGCATGCATATTGAAACTACTGAGTAACCCTAACCATTACAAGAGTCAGAGCTAGATATCTGACTATGCTGACAGTATGATATGTGTCCTGTTTGAGATAGTATTGAACCAGTGACTGGGTCTAGTAGGATAAAGAGAAGAAGCCATTTTGTGAGAGAATAGTACCCCATTCACACATAGCCGGGTATTTGACAGTGCACTCGCATCAACCTGGTTCACTCTAGACTGTGAGCCTGATTCAGAGGTAAAAAGCGAGCGCCGCTTTTATTTTTTACCCAGCCTCCTGGCTGCTTACTAAGCTGTGGGTGACCACACACAGCTTTTGCGAGCGGCCAGGTGATGGTCACGTCCATCGGACTTGTGACGAGACCCTTGTGGTAGGGTCTCGTCTACCACAAGCCCCAGTGAGCTTCCGGCTCTAATAGAGCAGGAAGCTCACTACTGACATCACTGGTGATGTCAGTAGGGCCGCCTACAAATGGCAGGCATTCCTTCAGGAACGCCTCCGTTTGTCCAGCCACCCCCCACCCCGCCTACAAAATGAGGTGAGCTGTCGATCAACATTGACAGCCGCCCCGTTTGTAGCGAGCCCTGGAGCAAGTGAATTTCTCACTCACTATGGGGCTTTCGCACGTGGCGTGTGCAATGAATGAAGAGCTGGTCTGAATCAGGCCCAGTGTGTGAAAGTGGCTGACCCGGGTCTAAGTCCCAGGTCCACGACCTTTCTCTGTACCAGGGTCGAGGACTGAGACATGGGAAATTCATAGGTTGATACAGTAGACCCGTGAATTTCCCTGGTCATCAGTGTGAAAGGGGCATTATTGATACTATTAAGTGCTTAAGATAATTGTGCTACTGATAGTGGAACTGTGTTTATTGTGCTTTATTGCTGGAAAGTCAAAGCTATTCTTTGGAATCAATAAAGACCAGAATTAGATGCTAATCCTATTACTTCTGTCTATTGTGAATTACAAGTATATGCATGTTATCGGACAGTTTCCACCTAGAGAGTACATTGTGTTCACTTTAAAGTAAATGACCCCACAAACGTCACATCCTGTCAATCAGTCTGGGATTTTGCTAGTCTGCTGAGTAATACTGTGTTTTGTTATTTCATTATATGTGTGTTTTGTGAAGGCCATTGAGTGTTTAGAATTTAGTGTATTGAAGCAATTGAGAAACTTCATTTTCTCTAGTTATAGCCAAAGAAGTGCTGCAGCTTTTAAGTTAAAGAAGCATATTAAATATTCAAGAAAGTTACTGCTCATTGCCTATTTACTACCGTATGGAAAACCACTGCTTTGGATTTGTCATATGCCATTTGTGCTAAATCGCTTGTTATTTGTATGATGGTTATTATTTTCTTCATGCATTGACCTACCCTGGATGCACATCCTCTTACACTTTCTAATAAATCTACTTGATTATTCTACTTATCAAGGCTGTCTTGTTATGTCATTTTACTGTGTGTATGGGACTGACCTCTCTGCTACAGCCTGATAAAGATAAGCTTGTGTATCTGTACCCACACCAGCACTTGGGGTACCACATTAGTTACAATGCTATCTGCATGTGCCTTACCCATCTAAGGTGCTCAAGGGTACCATGTCTCACGTGCTATCAATGGGCTGGTTCAGAGTATGGACGCAAATAACACAGTCGCTTCATCATTGTATGCAGTGACTGTGTGAAATTATGCTAAGGAGGCGTCTAGTGTAAAAAGAAGCCTACTGCCGGCATCTCAGATCCGAGGACTGCTTCCAAAGACGCAGCATCGGATCTACATCGTCACCATCGGTCGCAGTATTGCCCATCTGAGCCTAAGATCACTCAGAATGGCCGCCTCATCTCCGCAGTCATTGTCCTCTGCACTCCCAGAAAATGGAGGCGATGTGCCTCCGTTTTGGGGAAAGGTCCCCACCCCGTAACGCCTGCATCTTGTCAATTAGGCTGAAGCATCCAGGGCACTGCGAGCGAAGTCGCAGGACGAGATCTGCATATGCTCAGTGCGGTTTCTGCGCATATGCAGATCTCAAATCATCGGAGATGTACGTGAACATCGGAGTTCCTTACATCTCTGAATAAGGCCCAATATACCTATGAGTGAGTCAGACAGCAAAATCAAAGGTTTATTGAGCAGATGACACATTTAAACTGTAGGTGACGAAATCGCCCTTCATGACTATTTTACTGTAACATGTAACATCATTTCTGCAGGTTATGGGTCTGAGGCAGAGTTGGAGCAAAGCAAAAAAGAGCAAGTAACTTTACTCCTTCGCAAAACCATGCTGCACTGCAGGTGGGGCAGATGTAACATGTGCAGAGAGAGGAGAGAGGACCTGATTCACTACCAATCACAACTGCGAAAGCAATAGCGATTACGCACGCAGTCTCACTGCGATAGTATGCTAATCCATTACGATTGCTATGCCATCACAGCACAACATAAGGACGCCCACTTTACCTTACACACACCAGTAATGATTAGCAAGACTGCAAAACCATCGGTAACATCGAGTACCATCGCAGCCTCACGCACACTTGCATGAGCTCTGACCTTACTCTAAAATTGCTAACCTTGTCGCAGGCTATGAGGCCTCAGGCTGCGTAGGGGATCGCAGTGGATAATTTATGCATGCCCATGCAACGGCGCTCAAACACACTGGCACGCCTGCGTTTCCCCAACCATCCCCCCGTCACCTCCCACAAACGTCACATTCTGTCAATCACTCTATGATGGGTCTGTATAATCACTGCGATCGCAGTCCCGATCGCAGTGGCCAGCTTGCGCACGCACACTGCGATGCATACACATGCGCAAAATGCAACAGTCGGCCGATTGCGTGTGTAATAGCAGTTGCAATCGGTAATGAATCAGGCCCAGAGTTAGATTTGGGAGGGTTGTGTCCAAACTCAAACCTAAATTACAGTGAAAAATGGCTCGTACACACGGGTCGATCAGACAACGATCAGATATCTCCTTGCATATGTTGCATGTTCGATATCGAACATCCAGCAACATGCACCAACCCCCAAACAACGTAACAGCCCGCGATCAACAATCACGGGTCCCATAGTAAACAGGCTAACCTGGTCGATATCAACCAGGTTGGCCTGCATGCACAGGCGATGGTCAATATCGATATCGACCATCCGTGCCCACGTATCAACCATCGTTTGGTCATTGGAGGGGTTAAAAAAAAGGATGATATAAATGATCAAACGATAAACGATATCGTTATCATTTATATCATCCTTTTTATCTCACTGTATGTATGCATCATAAAGCTGTCCAGCATTTGTAGGCTATGGGCCTCATTCAGACCCGCTCACGAGCGCATGGCGCTCACAAGCGGGTCGATGGTGGGCCAATGCGCAACGCGCGCGCAAGCCCCGCAGGGAGTGAGAAATCACTCGCTCCGGGGTTCGCAACAAAATGGGGCGGCTGTCGATGTTGATCGACAGCTCGCCCCGTTTTGTAGGCGGGGAGGGGGGGTTGCTGTACAAACGGAGGCGTTCCCAAAGGAACGCCTGCCGTTTATGGGCGTCCCTACTGACATCACTCGTGATGTCAATAGTGGACTTCCTGCTCTATTAGAGCAGGAAATCCACTTGGCATTGCGAGTGCTGAGACCCTACCACAAGGGTCTCGTCGCAATGCCGATGGCCGCGATAATCGCGACCATCGCCAGGCCGCACGCACAAGCTGTGGGTGGTCACCTACGGCTGTGTGAGCGGCCTGGAGGCCGGAATGTTAAAAAAAAAGGGATGCCCTGATTCAGAGTGAGCGCACGCAAATAGCGTGCACCTCTGAATTCTGAATCAGGCCCTATATACAAAAGCAGCCAGTATATTTTTGTAATGCTATATTTTTGCTTGTTTGTTTTAACTCAAATAACTCAAATGTTTACACTTCAAGCAACATAAATACAGTGTCAGTGGGCTTAGATGAATGCTCTCATATGTCCCAGATTTCCCAGGATATTTCCAGTGTCTGTAGCGTAACAGAAAACAAATTAGATGTCAACTGTATTTGGTATCTACTAGGATGCAGGTGCCCTTAATGTTGTGTGCAAGCTCCACAGGGGTCCCTGATTTCCTCGTCAAATATATGGGAGCAATAACTTTGTTTTTCCACTAAACATGACAACATAGGAAGACTATGGTTCATGAAATTAATTATCCAATCAAAGCTCCTACAAATATGTTTCATAGCTATGTACCGAGCAGGCCCTAATGACACCTGTGCTGCACTGTGTACGAGATAAATGATGTCCTGGCAGTGACCTAAACAGAAAGGTTTAATAATAAACCGGTCTATATCTTTCACTAACAACAAGCTGCATCAAATGGGTTCCAGTAGTGTAATGTCTTACTGTGACTTCGTACAAATAATGATCCTGACTGCCTGTTATTTAAAAGCTGGTCTCCCGCTGTGCTCACTGCCTTTTTACAGTCTTTCCATCGGCAGTGTTTAAAAATTTAAATCTCCTCTGCGCTTGCCCAGGATTACAACCATAAACCACCCTGTCTGTATTTAAGAAAAAGACAAATCTTCAACATATATCAGTAGTGGAGTTCTATTTGTTCCAGGGAAGATGGCATTGAGAGATTGTGCATTGAGGCCGGGAACCAGAGGGGCAGAGTCAACAGGCCCGGCAACGGGGAGGGGGTACTATGGCCTATTTCACACTTGCCAGTTTTGCCCGGCCGGCAAAAAGCCAGGCAGAAGCTAGCCGTTTTTAAAGGTTTGTTTTTTACTTAATATTCTGGGCATGGCAGCAGCAGTTGCTGTACAAGCTGGCCGGTGTGTGTGAAGGGAAACATTGTTTCCTATACACCACTGGCTTGCAGGGACGGCATGGGAGCCGTCCTTCTCATTGGAATTTCCCGGCTGTAACACTTCGACCACGCCGTGCCATGTGAAAGGACCCACCTGCTTCCATGTATAACTAAATTTAACACACGGCAAAAAAACAGCAGGTGTGAAATAGCCCTAAGGGGACA